>OY728159.1:1670228208-1672628208 GCA_963277665.1 Viscum album | reverse complement strand
TTTAATGATGAAATACATACTATTTTGATAATTTATTGGTATATGTTAATTTCATTAGTATGGATACAAATCATTGGTCTTTAAGGTCTTATGGGCCCTCTTGGATCTGCCTTTTTTAAATCATGTTTGAACTTTAATTGAATTTTTTCATGTTTTGATATGAATAAGGATGCAAATAATTTATTTGTTGGAGTATGGGATTTCAAGGGTCGGAATTTGTCATGCCTTGGAGTAAATATAAGATTATAAGGATTCCAAAGAAGTATTAGAGGCTTATATTTAAGAAACTTAAAAAACCTGGAATGTGGTGTTATGAACACAGACCACATGTTCTTCTGTTCTGGAAGAACTGACTTTTCTTAATTACATGTCGTTTACTAGGAGAACACTCCATGTAGAGCCTAAAAGTGTGGCAAACTATGTGAGAAAATATATGGGGTTTGGAAACATTTTTGTAGAACGTTCCATGTATAGATTTTACATGTTGTGTTATAAAGAACCATGTATCTGGCCCTGAGACTAAAAACATGAGTTAATGAAAAAAAGTTTGTACACATCGTGTCTATCTTGTATATTCCATGTAGTTATCAACCGTGTATCTGGCTTTGTGACCAATGACACGGGTGGATGTTACGTGAGTGGAAACAATATATAGGTTAAGTACATGTAAAGACCCTGAAAATTCAAGGAATATTTTTTCTTTAATACTTTGGGATTTTACAAGTCTGTGGCTTCTGACGACACTTGATTCTGAGGTCCGGTGTTCCCCGAATCAATTTATGATGTTTATCTTGGGTATGTTCAGTAAACGAACGAGCGGGTTTTCTATATTTTGAACTAATGCTCATAATCGAAATATGAGGGAACCAATGAACTCGCAACATCGATAATTACTTAAGGGGACCTTTACAGTAGTTTCATTTTCACGGGATGAGAAGTTAATATTGTGGATTAAATTAGAAGTGAATAAAAATTGTGGAACAATTTTAATTTTATATCTAAGTTGGTTATATATTACATGGGAGAGTTGGAGTGGGACCTACAAGCACCTAACTATCCATGTGAGGATATTTGTGAGATGGGGCCCACCCATGCCCCAACCTTTCACATTCAGTAAACCCCATAAACCCTTACATTAATTGTTAACTCCCCATTTGTTTGTGTCACTCTTTCTCTCCCCTCTCTCCCTCATTTATTCTTTCCAACACACACCTTAATTAATCTACATTTAATTAATTATGGGGATTAGAATTTCAAATATTGAAAAGAATGACAATATTATATAAAATAAGGAGAAGCCTTATTTTATTTGGGGTTAGAAATTGTTGTGTGGCAGAATTTTGGGGAGAACTCTAGAGTATTAAAGAACATCTTCCTCAAATAAGAACACTTCTTCTCCGAAGAAGACCTTTCCTCTCGGCGAAGAATTCACCCCGTTCTTCAAAATATTTCTTCTTTCTCCACGACAAGTGAAGAGACGCCGCTTTCTCCTCAGACTCTGTCCGCCGACGTATACGAATCCTCACCTCGCAACACCGTCAACAGCGACGCCAACGTTCGTCATCAATTGTTGAGGTAGGGTGAATTGTTTCAATTTTATTGAAAATAAAATGTTTGGTTGTGATTCATAAATCATGTTCATTCATGTCTATGTGTTACCGTCTAATACAAAGGTCATGGGATGAACGAACACGGCCCGATGAGCCTATGCTGGACTTTGTCCCTTTTGAATTTACAACCGGAGGTGGGGAAAGAACGGCGTCGTCCCGCCTTTCCGGAAACATGGAGAAGGAAACTGAAACTGCCATGGAGGCTCTATGGGAGGAACCGCGACCTTCATCGTGGGACACTTCAGCGAAAGAACCGGCTAGCCCATTGGTCGTCCGGGCAGAGGTGAACCACGGCTCCAGGAGGGCACCGTGCTGAGGAATCGGCAGAACCGTCGGCCAGCAGGGCGGAGTGGGATTGTAGCGCCAGCAGAGAGCCGCACTGGGAGACCGGCCTCCCACCCGTGCAGGCCGCGTGTGATAGAAGGCCGGCCGGTTTCGGAGGGCGGCATCCTAAGGCGCCCCCAGTTCGTGCAGCCAGGGGCCGAGCCCCCCCCCCCCCCCCCCCCCACCTCGGGACCACTTGGCCGGCCGAGCGCCACCGGACATGGTCGCACCCCTTCCAGCCGAGTTTCATTTCCCTTCGGACCGGTCTAAAACCCCTGCCAGGTCAGACTTGTCAAACTGGGTTAACCCGACCCGTCGGCCCACTAGGCTAAACGGGTCGGGCCCGTTATTCACTTGAACGTGAATAACATAAAGACCGCGCGTCTGATTGACGCACCGTCTGCGGCACTGGGATTATTTCGGTGAGATGGTCCTTTTTCGATACTCCAAGTGTGTTTTGGACATCTTAGGTAAACTTCCGGATTTGGAATGACATTTTTCAAACCAGGCCCCTCGAACGGAAAAGCCAATATCTCTCAGACCAGGCATCTGTTTGACGCATCGTCTGTCACGTTGAATTCCTATTGACGAGACAGATCATCGAGATACATTGACTATAGACTTCATGACAGTTTATGTACCAACCCCATTACTTGAGGAGAGAACCCTCCTGGAATCGAGCTCACCGTGTATGGGAACCCTAGAGCTGGTAGCGACTGCGACGACGATGATGACTGTACATGGATCCTATGTGGGTTCGATAGCAAGGACGACTATACTTGGATCCTCCATGGGTTCGGTCGTGATGACACCTGTACATGGATCATACGTGGGTTCTGCAGTGATGGTTACAAAGCATGGATCCTATGTGGGTTCGGTAGTGATGACTTTTGTACTTGGATGCTACGTGGGTTCGACAGAGGAGATGATTCAGAGGCTTCATCTAATCATCTCCACCCCTCTTCATGAGAAGTATACTTATGTGAGCTGAGTCTTGACTTTCAATCATTATCATTGGTATGATTGACTTCTTTCCTGTGTGTACTGGTTGTGCATGGCCTCAGATGTTGGATCCTTACTGAGATTGATGACTTAGGTATATGTTTGGCCATATACCTAAGTAGAGTTGGTTGATACTTCATGTTTGTATCTTCTTTTTGTGGTTTAATCATTGTTGATTCTGGGAGACCGTCGGGGGTCTTGGGGTCCCTACTGATTATTGTTATATTCACCCCTACACGGGAATTTCCCGCACTACATTCTGTTGGTTGTAGACGATGAACACCACTGATCATGGTCGAGGCTTGTGGAGCTGGACGATATCTGAAGGTGGACCACCTAGCGGGACGTACAGGGAGCAGACAGTTGTACCCGAGGTACCGACGAGACTATCTGTACCCATCCTTTAGGTGGGATTCTCGGAGGACGACTCGATGGATGCTGATTTACTTTTCAACATTTGTAATTTCTTTCTCAGGTGTACTGTACTAGCTGTTGGGTTTGTATTATGGCCCATTTACATTCTAATACTTACTTTTTTACTCGATTTACTTTGTATTTACTCCGACTTTCATACTCTATTGTGTTTGTTTACTTTTATAAATGCAATGGATTCCATTTTTACCGGGATTTATTCCTTTGGTGCAAGTCGCCAGCCCCTGGACTATGGAAGGCGGGCTAGGGGTAGTCATGACAAGGGCCCCGAGGACGGGTCGTGAAAAATTAGTATCAGAGGAGTCGGTTCTAACACAGAACTCAAGACTCTGATAATTTCATTCGGTGGGGAAATAGTGTAATGTTTATTGAGTGTGGTTATAAGTCTAGGGAGTCTAGTGTTGGTGCGGTGGCCGACATATCCATACACCAGGACCCTGACTTCTGATTTCTATCTCAGTGCACGAAAACATTGATTGCATGTGTGTTTAAAAAAATTTCTTTTTGAGTACTTTGTGTCATCTCTCCATGTATACTATATTAATCGTGGTGCACCTATTACTTTTTAGTATGGCCCCTTGAAGATAGTCAGATAGGCTTCCTAGTTACGTGCGGGATGGTAGCCCACCGAGCGATGAGGCATCGGTGTAGGGCCCCATTAAAGTAGAGGCCCCTGCGGTAACTCTACCCGCTAGGCCACTGACACCACATGCCCCACCTGAGGAGAGTGTACTTCACCTGAGTGCACTGCACGAGTTTCATCGATAGGGGCCTCCCAGGTTCTGTGGAGAGATGAACCCTCAGGCAGCAGAGGAGTGGATGGAGGCTATCGTCTAAGTCTTCAGATTGGTAGGGACACCATCAGAACTTATGGTGATCCTTGCAGCGAGTCTCTTGCACGTAGGAGCAGCTAGATAGTGGAGCCTTATTCTCCGGGTGCATAATGAGGCATCTCTACATTGGACAGACTTTGAGAGCCTCTTACGCTAGGAGTATGTTCCGGCCACCCTTTGTGCAGTGCACATCCAAGAGTTACTATAGCTGCGGTTGGGCAGCATGTCAGTAGCCCAGTACTTAGAGAGATTTACCGACCTCTCACACTACTCCATACACATGGTACGTTACCCATTCTTCTGGGCCCGGATATTTGAGATGGGACAAAGGCATGAGATCAGGGCTTTGATGAACTCCCTCAGCATTCTGACGTAGGAAGGAGTACTGGAGCGAGCTCTTCTTGTGGAGACCTTTCTTGCCAAGCCTACGCCAGTTGCGAGGCCTACCGCAGGGCGACACGTAGCTGAGTCTTCTGCAGCCTATGGTAGACATATGTCGCAGAGGTCTATGTGGACTAGGCCATTAGGTCGGTGACCTCAGGATAATGGTTCGGATGTACGGGGAACACGGAGCTGAGCCAGCCATACGAGGTGCAGGCAGTGCTATGCATGTGGTGGGTAGGGCCACAAGGCTACATAATGCCAGACCTGCCATGCAGAGGAGCAGACAACGGTTGAGGGACCACCCAGGTAGAGGTAGTGATTCGACCATGGCGGTCCACAAGAACTAGGCAGATGAGACAAAATAGTTGGTCGAGTAGCGGGTGGTGGAAGATGCTTTCAAGGTCTACCACCACCACCACAAGAGGTCCACACCAACCACAAGGAGATGGCCGATAGGGGAAGGCTCACCTCCAGGAAGTTGAGGCCTACGACCATGGTGCACCTGAGATGATGCGAGGTATTATCTGTTTCTACTCCACCCTATCTAGACACAAGAGCGAGTCATTAGTTTATTTCCACTGTCCTTGTCCAGAGCTCGGAAATTCCGACGAAGTCGTTGGCTCGATCCTTATGGCTAGAGTCTCTAACAGGAGCAGAATCGATGATTACACAATGGATCCAGTAGTGTGTGTTTACTATAGGAGGCGAGAGATTCGGTTGGGATCTTCTTGTAGCGGCATCGAGGCCTTATGACGTCATCTTGGGTATGGACAGGTTATCTACATTCCATGCCCAGATCAACTATATTAGGAGCATAGTGTTGTGTGTCCGCACATATGGGAGTAGGTTCACCTTCACTGGCATGAAGGGAGCCTTTTCACCACATGATGTACTTACGTATAGGAGAGGGCAGCCGATCACCCATCAGTTGGTTATTCTCATCCTAAGAGAAGTTGATGTGAGAAGTCCGAGTTTTCCTGTTATGGTGGATGAGTATGCGGAAATTTTCCCTGACGATGTTCTAGGAATACCTCCTCGTAGAGAGGAAGACTTCTATATTGAAATGTACCCTAGGACATCACCAATGTCTACTCCAGCATATCTGATGGCACCCGTCGAGCTTCGTGAGCTGCGGGTACAGCTAGAGCATTTACCGGGAATGTCATTCATCCAGTCCAGTGTTTCACCATGGGCTTCTCTGATTTTATTCTCCAAGAAGGCTGATGGGATCATACGAGTATGTGTCAAATACCATCCCCTTCATCAAGTCAACATGAAGTATAGGTATCCACATCTGAGGATTGAATACCTATTTGATCAGTTCAAGGGAGCACGACGGTTCTCGAAGATATACCTCAGGTCAGGCTACCATCAACTCAGAGTTCGAGACGAGGATGTGCAGAAGACGACCTTCAGGTGTTGGTATGGCCACTACGAGTTCTTGGTTTTGCCCTTCGTCATAACCAACACACCATCAGTGTTCATGAGTCTCATTAACAGGATCTTCAAGCCTTATCTCGAACATTTTGTTGTATTCTTCATTGACGACATACTGATTTACTCGACTACTGAGGAGGAGCACGCCTACCACTTGCGGGTTGTACTGGACACACTCCGAGAGCACCAGCTTTATGGTAAGCTATTGAAGTTCCAATTCATTATTCAAGATGTTCACATCATGGGGAACATCATCTCAGTGGCAGGAGTGGCTATGGATCCTGTGAATATCGAGGCAGTACTAGCTTGGGAGCCACCAAGGAGTGTGAAGCAGGTGCGGAGTTTCCTAGGTCTGGCTGGGTACTATCAGAGATTTTTTCCAGACTTCTCCAGAGATGCAGCAACAATTTCAGATTTGAAAAAGAAGGGGAAACCCTTCATGTGCTCCAATAATGTTAGTAGAGCTTTCTGGAGCTGAGGCATATATTGACCAGTGTGCCTATCTTGAGGCTACCGGAGGAGGGCATAGGGTACGTAGTTTACTGCGATGCATCAGGGATCAGTCTTGGGTGTTTCCTGATATAGGAGTGGGAAGTGATTACCAATAGTTCATGACAATTGAGGCAGCACAGGAAAAACTATGCTACCCATGACCTAATGTTAGCAGCAGTTGTCTTCTCCTTGAAGATGTGGAGGAACTATCTTATGGGCAAGCGCTTTACAGTCTACTCTGACCACCATAGTCTTAGGTACATATTCTAGAAGAAGTAATTGAACCTGAGATAGTGGAAATGGCTTGAGTTTTTCTAGGACTATGACTTTGAGATAGTCTATACTCCTAGGAATGGGCACATTGTGGCTGATGCTCTCAACATGTGATCCGTCATTCAACTACAATGAGAGGCGACAAAGCAGTTAGCCGCTTTACATATATCCTTTGTGGGTAGAGATGGGTAGGCCTTCCTACAGTCTCTCACAGTCACTCCTCCACTACTAAAGTGGGTCAGAGAGGCACAACATGGGGACACTGACTGTGAGATGTGACATGCTTAGATTTCCACAGGGCAGGCGCCTGATGGATTTTCTGAAGGAGGAGAGCATATCATTCTCTTCAGGGGACGTACCCTAGTACCATTTGAACTGATGGATGAAGTGCTGAGGGAGTTTAACACTTCCCCTCTTGTTGTACTTCCAGGAGTGGCAATGATGTACCAGGACCTCAGATGACAAAATTGGTGGCCGGGTATAAAGAAGGTTGTAGGAGAGTTTGTTACATGATCCCTCACTTACCAGCAAGTGAAGGCAGAACACTAGGTACCAGCAGGCCTGGAATATCCCTTTGAGGTTCAGAAGTGGAACTGGGATGGGATATCCATGGATTTCATGATGGGGATCCCACGTACTTCCAGAGGACATGACTCCATTTGGGTGATAGTAGACTAACTAACCATGTCGGTCCACTTTCATCCGATCAGAGAGCAAGGCTCAGTAGAGATCTTGGGACGCCTCATCGTTTAAGAGATTGTATGGCTTCACGGTATACCATAGTCTATCGTCTCCGATGAAGATGTTCGATTTACATCCTGTCTTTGGAAGGGGTAGTCAGAGGCATTTGGGATGCAATTATGCCTGAGCAACGATATTCACCCTCAGACTGATGTCCAGACGGAGAGGACCATTCAGATACTCGAGGACATGCTCTATGCATGTGTCCTTGACTTTGGCTGCATCTGGTAGTATCACCTACCCTTGGTGGTTTTTTCGTACAAAAATAGATACCACTCCACCATCATGATGGCACCTTACGAGCCATTGTACGACCGAACATGCAGATCACCTCTATGTTGGACTGACCCCGGGGAGTTAGAACCCATTGGACTAGAGATGGTTCAAGCTATGACGGAGAAGGTGCAGGTCATCCAGGAGAGGATGAGGACTGCATGGAGTAGACATTAGTCATATGCTGATAGAAGGTAGAGACCACTGGAGTTCGAGGATAGTGACCACATTTTCTTACAAGTCTCACCTTGGCGTGGATTACGGAGATTTGGCCGGGGTAGAAAGTTATCTTCACGCTTCATCGGACCATTCAAGGTCCACAGTAGGGTAGGAGAGGTGGCTTACCACCTCGATCTTCCACCTTAGTTGCACTGGGTGCACGACATCTTCCACATATCTTATTTGAGGAGATGCGCGCATGACCCGACTCATATCATTGATCATGGGGAGCTGGACATCGAGGATGGTGTGATATTTGAAGAGGTCTAGGTGGAGATGGTGGATCGACAGGAGCGAGTCCTACGTGAATGGTAGATTCATCTTGTTTGCATTCATTGGAAGCATAGGAACCTTCAGATATCACATGGGAGTGGGAGGTCCAAATGTTTTCTTAGTGCCCCTATTTGTTCCCCTAGTTTATGTTGTAGCTTTACGGGGATGTAAAGCTCGTAGTTTGTAGTAATGTAAAGACCCATAAATTTCAGGTAAAATTTATACCTAAATACATTGGAATTTTATGAGTATGTGGCTTCTAACGGCACTTGATTCTAAGGCCCGGTTTTCCTGGAATCAATTTATGAAGTTTAGCTCAGGTACGTTCAGTAAACGAACGAGCGAGTTTTTCTATCTTTTGAACCAGTGCTTGGAATCGAACTCTGTGGGCACCGATGAACTCGCAATGCCGGTAATTTTTTAACGGGACCATTACCGTAGTTATTTTTGCACAGGATGATAAGTTAAGATTGTGGATTAAATGAGAAGAGAATAAAAGTTGTGGAACAATTTTTATTTTATATCTAACGTAGTTATATCCTACATGGGGGAGTTGGGGTAGGACCCACAATAACTTAACAACCCATGTGAGGATATTTGGGAGGTGGGGCCCACACGGGCCCCAACCTTTCACATTCCATAAACACCATAAACCCTTAAAATAATGCTTAACTCCCCCTTTATTTGAGTGACACTTCTTCTCCCCTCTTCCGCTCAATTATTCTTTCCAACACACACCTTAATTAATCTACATTTATTTAATTAAGGGGATTTGATTTTTGAATTTTGAAAAGAATGGAAAGATTAAATAAACTAAAGAGAAGCCTTATTTTATTTGGGGATGTAAATTGTTGTGTGGGGGAATTTGGGGGAGAACTCTAGAGTTTTGAAGAACATCTTCCTCAACGAAGAACTGTTCTTCTCTCTGATGAATACATTTCCTCTTGGAAATGAACGCACCTTGTTCCTCCAATATTTTCTTCTTCCTCAACAACAAGTGAGGAGATGCTGCATTCTCCTCGGACACTCTCCATTGATGTCTATGAATCCTCACCTCGCTACGCCGTCAACCGTGATGCTGACGTTCGTCATCAAATTTTGAGGTAGGGTGAATTGTTTCAATTTTATTGAAAATAATATTGTTTGGTTGTGCTTCGTGAATCTTGTTCATTCATGGCTATCTGTTACCATCTAACGAGGAGGGCATGAGCTGAACGAACACAGCCTGATGACCCTCTTCTATAACTTTATCACTTTGGAATAGGAAAAAAGAGGCAGGGAACAAACGGCACCGTCGCGCCATGCAGGAAACATGGAGAAGGAAGCCGGTGCCGCCGCGCCGGCTGTGCGGGAGGAACCGCGACATGCATTGTGGGGTGCTTCAGAGGAAGAAATAGTCGTCCCATTAGAGGGTCGGGCGGAGGCAAACTGAGGCACTAGTAGTGCGTCACGCTGAGGAACCGAAAGGCCAGTCGGCCGGCCGGGCGGAGCTGGACCACGGTGCCAGGAGGGCGCCGCACTGGGAGACCGGTGCCCCCCCCCCCCCCCCGTGCAGGCCCCATGCTCCAGAATGTCATCTGGCCTAGCCGGCCGGTTTGGGAGGGCTGCAACCTATGGCACTGCCTGTTCGGGCAGCAGGGGGCCGCACCCCCCCCCCCCCTCCTGACCACTCGACCGGCCGGCCGAGCCAGCCGGGCCGCACGCCCCGCCGAGCCTCGGTGGGATGTGTCGCGCCGGGCTGGGCTAGGGCGCACCCCTTTGGGTAAAGTTTCATTTACCTTTGGACCAGTCAGAAACCCCTGCCAGGTCAGACCCGTCAAACTGGGTTAACTGACCCATCAGCCCACTAGGCTAAACGATTCGGCCCGTTATTCACTTGAACGTGAATAACTTAAAGACCGCACATCCGATCGACGTGCTATCTGCGATACTGGTATTATTTCGACGAGATGGTCCTTTTTCTATACTATAAGTGAGTTTTGGACAAATTTGGAAAATCTATGGGTTTGGAATGAGATTTTCCAACCGGACCCCTAGAACGGAAAAGCCAATATCTCTAATACCAGGCATTTGTTTGACGCACCATCTATCACGTTGATTTCCTTTTTTCAAGATAGAACATCAGAATACATCGAATATGGACTTTGGGATAGTTGATGTATCTACCCCTTTACTCAAGGAGCGGACCCTCCCGAAATCGAGCCTGCCGTGTGTGGGAACCCTAGAGCTGGTTGTGACTGCGACAACGATGACGACTATAATTGGATCCTTTGTGGGCTAGGTAGTGAGGATGACTTTACTTGGATCATCCATGGGTTCTTCAGCGATGACGATTCTACATGGATCCTATGTGGGTTCGGCAGTGATGGTTACTGTACAAGGACCCTACGTGGGTTCGGCAGTGACGACTTCTGTACTTTTATCCCATGTGGGTTTGGGCGAGGAGATGATTTAGAGGCTACATCTAATCATCTCCACCCCTCTTTATGAGAAGTTTAGCTGGGTGAGATGAGTCTTGACATTTAATCATTAACATTGGCATGATTGACTTCTTTCCTATGTGGACTGGTTGTGGATGGGCTCAGAAGTTGGAGCCGTACGGATATTGATGGCTTAGGTTTTTGTATGGGCATATACATAAGTTGAGTTGGTTGATACTTGGTGTTTGTATATTTCCTTTGTGGTTTAACCATTATGGATTCTAGGAGACCTTCGAGTTTCTCGGTGTCCCTATTGAGTATCATTATACTCACCCATACACGGGAATTTCCCGCACTACATTGTGTTGGTCGCAGACGACAGACATCACTGATCGTTGTCAAGGCTTGTAGAGCTAGATGGTATCCGGAGGTGGACCACCTGACGAGATGTACACGGCACGGACAGACGGACCTGAGGTAACGATGAGACTATCTATACCAACACTTCAAGTGGGATTCTCGGAGGACGACTCTGTGGTTGCAGCATTACTTTTCAGCTATTGTACTTTCTTTCTCAGTTGCGTTGTACTTTCAGTTGGATTTGTATTCTGGCCAATTTACTTTCCAACACTTACTTTTGTACTCAGTTTAATTTTTTTACTCTTTCTTGCAAACTCGGTTGCATTTGTTTACATTTATAAAGGCAATGCATTCCCTTTTTATCAGGATTTATGCCATTGGTGCTAGTCTCCAGCCCTTGTCCTTTGGAAGGTGGGCTTGGGGTAGTCACGGCATGGGCCCCGAGGATGGGTCATGACAGTACACCCTGTGTAGTTTTCTGTAGACAGAACCCCTTTGAGTCTGTTAGTGTAGAAGGACAGCCAGTATGGAGGGAATGAGTATACACTGTGTTCTAAGAAGTATTATTATGTACCTATTATGTTTACATGCCTAGGCATGAAGTGATACATGAATATATAATAGCTTGATTGTACACATCATGTATGAGTTCTACACACCGTATAGTCTTCTTTTGTGCATGTTGAGGGCATGTTCCTATTATAATACACGATGTTAGTTCTAGACCATTGAGTAGGCCTTTATAATTTTTATTCCACCTAAATCGTGATTGTGTAATCTTTAGAGTGTTTTTAGGACTCAGAATAGATATTTATTAGGAGTAAGACCAATGCGGAAATGATTGGTTGGGCATTCGAACCATCCTAGTTGAGACCATTGATCTGAGATGACTAGTAAGCTATCTCTCATAACGTTTTTCATTTGAGTTAGTTTCCCATGTGAGATGTACCTTTTTTCATTGGAGGTCTTAATACTTTTTACTTCTTTGGAGTCCCTCATAGGATCCCTCATGTGTGTACCGTTCTGAGGGTCTCTATCGTGGGATTCCCTTATTGTTTATCATTCAAAGATCATGTGTAGGTTTTCTCTGCTTGAATGCATTGGAAGGTGTTTTTAATAGAATGAACTGTTTATGTGTTCATTCTATGTGTGGTTAATAAACTTCTAAAGGGTTTTCTTTTGTGGACCAATGTTATTTTAACAAGATCTCTATTGTTAATGATGAAATGATAGAGTCGTTAAATGTTTTAAAGGAATGTTTGTGATACTTTCCTTCTTTACATTGATCTGTTTAAATAATGTTGGTTCCTAGGGGATTTTGATCCAACTGAATCTGTTTTTCATAACCTATTAATGAAAATTGATTCTTATTCTTCATAAGGTGCTAGCATGTGGTAGGTAGAACTCATAGAACATATGGTCATGTTTCCTACTGAGAAACTTTTACATTGGGGCAGTCCATGTGATGTTTTCCTGAGTAGATCTTATGGTTTTAAATGACATCCTAGTATAGAGGGTGGTAATTATAACTTGACATTTTATGTGGGGAAAAGCTTAAGGATTTTTTTGGTTCTCTAGGTTAGACATGCCTTGAGTATGGTTAGCTGTTAAGAGGATTTGTAAACCACCATTTTTTAAGGGATGGAAAACATGGTATATCATCAGCTGGGTTAATGTCTTGGTAGATGATGAAAATTTGAGCCAATTATTGTTTGATCGATCTATTAATAGGATGAATATTATGGACATCCTAGCATATTACCTTAGAATGCTTCATTGATCTTGTAAAATCAGGGTAGTGTATATCGACATACTCGATACCAATCGAGTTCCAAATTTTTAAATGTGCCATTGGGTTGAGTTATATCATTGATATTTGATCTATAGTGTATGTTTATTGGTCATCTCTTCTATTGAGTGACCTAAGCATTGTGGATCCTATTTCATCCCACTACCCAGAAGGACATTCTAGGTCCCTGTTGTTTTAACACGCCTGTCAGTTTATCTTTTCAGCTTCATTTCATGTGATGTGATGTAGTGATCGTGGTTCTTGGAATGACGTAATTGTGTTTAATTTTCTTCTAAACTATCTCATTTGATAGTACAAAGTCCCTATTAACATATAAAAAAATCAAAGGTAAGGATGGTAATGATGGTTTTTTTTACATGTGTTCTTTCCATGTAGAAGTATCACAATAAAGGTCTGTTTGTAAAGGGTTGTATTTACATGAATGCTTTTGAGTCTTGAGAGTCATGATTCTTGATAGTGATTTATTGGAAGCACAATGTCGTAGTGATCTATTAAATGATGATGCATCAGAATATATAGCCATGTTTCCCTATGGAGGACTACCAGTAGTGACTTAGTGATCCATTTATGGTAAATTTTCATGTCCTATTAGTATTTCCTTTCTTAAGAGGATAGCATGTCTCCTATCTTGACTTCATCTTGGGTGTAGTAAGAGAGAATCAATTACACTCAATGTCACATTTGGATGTCTTTGGACTAGTTTGTGATTTCTTTCCATGTTGTATACTGGATGCATGGTTTCTGTATAGGCTTGGTTAATCATGAGTGATACATGAGTATCTGTTTATGAACCCATTGGATCTACTTTTGATGACTTCTACTTCATTAATGCGACCACCATGTATATTTTATTCTGGGTATATTCAGTTTTTTATGTGGACATTTGGGATTCACACCAATGTATCACTTGTATGGGGAGTATAGACCACCATAGTGAGTTCCTTAGACTCTAAGTTGATTAATATGAGGTTATCTCAGAACATTAGTTGGGCTTTAATGTAATGCTGAAAGAGGAAATAATTGTAGTAGGATGGATCTAGATTTACGTTTTTTCTCATGCTGTGGAATGACCATTTAGTGATTAGGGGATGGTGTGACATAGGATCATCACCAAGTGATAGGTGTAGAATTTGGTGAATGGGTTCGTTGTGAGAATGTGGTTCCTTTGGATAAGGCATTATTTTTTGTTTCAATATGTCAGCCTTCTAAGCTAGGTGTTTCAAAGATAAGTCATTCAATGATGGTGTGAATCATTATCATTCTAGTTCTGTGAGTATGATTCGAATGAGAAATTTAGAAAACCCTTCCAATTAGGGGTGGGTGTGCTGTGAAATTCATCAATGTCTTTCTAGGTATAATTGGGTGACCAATTTGGCTAATATCATTTTGGGTTGACAATTCCATGTATTAAAGACTAATTTATGACCTCAGTTGTGTTCAGGTTCACCCATTTAATGGAAAACATGCCATCAACATCACTGGAATGCTTAGGGGGGCACATTGTATAGTTTTTCAAACATTGGAGGTATTGTGATAATGATATTCTTTGAGTTGATCTCAACATGTTCACAAAGGATGCACATTTAATACCCATTAAGGAATAAATCAGTGTTGATGAGGTTGAATTGTTGTAAATTTGAGAGACTGTATGATTTCATGGGGTTCCCAACTCTATTATTTTATAAAGGGATTCCATGTTGACTTCTCATGTCTAGCAGGGACTATATAGGTCTTTGGGTACACAGGTACATTAGAGTACAACTTACCATCCCAAGATAGATGGAATGTCTGAGTGCACTATTCATGATTTATAGGACATGCTCTATGAATGTGTCCTAAATTTTGAGTGATCTTGGGAGAGACACATACCATAAGTTGAGTTCTATTACAATAACTATTTTTGGTTGATGATTCAGATGGAACCTTATGAGGCAATGAATGGTAGGTCATGTTGATCACCCGTATGTGGGCTGGATACAGGATATGATGCTATGATGGGATATCATCTCATCCAAGAGCCCACTGAGGAGGTGGATTTGATTTGGAAGAGGATGGCTATTGAAATGTCTTGGTAGAAATCTGATGCTAATCGATGGAGATAAACTCTAGAGTTTGAGGTCAAAGATCAGGTTTCTTATGTTTCACACCAAGGTTGGGACATAAGAGGATTTGGAGATAGGGGATTCTTTCATTAGGAAACGTCAGACCATTTGAGTTTTTAGAGAGATTTGGATTGGTTTCATATTGGTTGTGGTTACCTCATAGGTACTGGGCTATGGACGACGTCTTTCATGTTTCTCAATTAGGACATTACCTTTCAAGCTAGTCTGTTTTTTTCAACCTAAGGATGTTGAGTTAGAAGTGGACACATACATTGAGGAGCACCTTATACAGATTTTGGAGCACAACACATAGGTTCTCTATGGAAATTATGTTCCTCTGGTATGGGTGCCATGGAAGCACAAACGATTATAGTACAAGCCCTGGGAGAGGGAGGCCATCATATGATCACAATAGCAAGAGCTGTTGGAATCTTCTTCTTCACCACCCTCAAAAGGGCAATTCAGGGATGAATTTCTTTATAGGAGGATGTTTTTATGATCTTGGTTATTTATTTCAGGTATTGATTTTTTTGGGTTGTTTTTGGTGAAAAGGAATAAATGGGAAATTTTCTAAGTATACTCTAGGTAATTTTGAGAACACGTTGTGTACATGGTTTTCGTGTGTAGCCATGTACTAGTTGTGTGACGGCCGAGCACATGGACTTGATGGTTTCCTATCAAACCGCCTATAGTGGGGGATGGTTGAGGCTAGTACATAGTGTTTACATTATATAAATATGTCGTTTAATTTTCTTTTAACATGATGATTCATATCAAGTTCATGTCTCATCTCCAGAAAACATTTCATCTCCCCTCAGTTCATAAAGGAGAGAGACAAATTGGTGAAAAACATCGATTTCCTACTGGTTCTATGGCTGAGTGTCGACTGAGATGCTTCCAGGCGCATTGGATTCCCACCAGTGATTTATCTCTTTACCTAGTTCGTCTCTTCATGATTTCCCTATCTCGTGAGTAATTAAGGTTTTATCTTTTATTCCCTTTTTGTAGATCTATGCCATTCTAGTCTGATCAACAGGACGTCGTTCAATATTTTTCATCATACAACATCAAGGGTGGTGGTTTGTGCCTTTAATTTTTGGGATTTGGATTGTATATGCTAAAAGTTCCAAATACTCATGCTTATGGTATTTCGTGTTATATAGTTTACCCATGATTAAGACCTGTTATGGTGTGATTTTTTGAGAAAGGGTAATTGATTATGCATATGGTATTATATGTATATTTTGGGTCTATTTCCCCATGATTTATTGACTATGGTCATTCAGTCTAAATTGTCTATTAGGCCTTTTTCCATGCCTTATGTTATTAGGTTGCAGTAACTATTTAGTTGAGATGCATGTGATTCGCATTATGGATTTATAAACATGGATAATTGACTATGAGATAATCCTGAGGTAGGGTCATTTATATATAATTGTGGACAAGTTAACATAGGGTTATTGACTATGAGTGTTACCAGATGGTCATAGAACAGAGGGGTTTGTCCATGAGTGCTACCCAATGGGTCGTTATTAAATGAATGTAAGACTCTAGGGAATTTACTATGAGAGCTACAAGGTAGTCATTATAATTTATTATTTCTATGCGGACCAAGGGGGTATTCATTATGAGAGAAACCTAGGTTGTCATATGTAAATGATTAGAGATCTATAGGACCAAAGGGGTTAGACTGTGTTAGAATTCCCAAAGGTTCATTATTTATGGAATTGATGACAAGTTAAACAAAAGGGGTTAGAATGTGAGAACATTCATAGAGGGTTGCTTATGAATGTCTGAATGAATGTGACAAGTATACCAAGTCGAAGCACACTCATGGACTTAGTCTTTTTACTTAATTGTATAGATGGTATTTTAAGATGTATGTTTATTATTATTATAGAGGGGGATTCAGAGCATAAGCTACATCTGGGGGTTACATTATACAATGGATAATTAAAAAATGTTAATGAATGTAATTGGAAACATTATTACTGTTTACTTTTAATTACTTCCTAGTTTTTCATTATGCATATTTCTTAATATATTTATTCGTTTGTTGTGAGGCACATATCTTTTGGTGGTTGCCTACAATGATATGTCTAACAACCTATTTGTGTCATTATTTGGATTTAAATTGATTATATGGTGGTAGGTATAGTCCAGGGAAATCACACTTCATCATTAGGTACATGAATGCTGTTGGAGATAGAGATCATGGGTCCATGCTAATCCTTGCGATGCTGTTCGAGTTTACTATTTTTCTATACTTCGGTTTTAGTATTGTTTTTTAGCATTGTGGCTGGTTTGGCAGATTTCCAAGACACATGTGACATGAATCACTTCTATATGCTTCAGTTGTTTTTTTGATATATGTTTTCCTTTGTTTACATGTGTTGTATGGTATTATTACTTCATTTATTGTTTCTATGTGTTATTTCTCTATGTATACTCTTCCATTGATGGGATAATTTTCCCACTATCACATTCATGGCCCTCACTGCCAGTCGCCAGCCTTAGAGTTTAGCGAAATTAACATGAGGCCTTGTTTCCAGCTGCGTTGTCCTGACTTTTAAAATTGATTATGATTTTAATATTTATTTATAGTATATTCTATACCCTTGGTCCTCTCTCAAGGAGAATTTGTAGCTTATTGTGTGTATTTTTAATAATGATTACTAAAATAAGCGGTTGATTTTGAAAATAGTATTAAGAAAATATATTAACATAAATTGTTTAATAGTTTACAAACCAAGTGAATTTTGAAAAATATGAGTCATATGGTTCATTTTTATTTCACTACGAACAATTCATGTTCATTTTTTATATTTATTTATTTAGTATTGGAGTAATTATTTTTTTAAAATTAATTGGTATCTGATTAATTCCTAGACTTTTATTTCAATGCTTAATGATCAAAAACATGATGTAAAAATCATATTGTCAAGGTCCAACACCTATGCATGGAATAATAAACTCAAATAAAGATTGGAATATCAAAATGGAGGGTATGAATATGATTAATTTTTTTCAATAAAAAAACACAAGTCCTTCACTCAAAATCTCACACCAATTAGTTAGAAATTAAGAGAATAACAATCACATTTATCAAAACAATAATTCAAATATGAAATCATGTACCTTACATGGAATGGAATGTTTACACACAAAAATCAATCCTATCAATTAGATAATATATAAATTGTAACTCCCTTGACATGAGTGTAGCTCCCTCATAATAAACACCCACTTTTTAGCCCGACAACGAGAGGAGGAGGAGGCTTAGGTGAATCTCGTTCATTTTAGATCTCCCAATGAGGACACGGCGCTCCAGAACCTTCAAGGGAATGAGAGTAATCCTGTGGAACATTAATTTTTCATCACTTCACTCTCTTGGTCAAACTTTAAAATGAGGTTACCATGGTGTCTTATTATATCCCAAAGGGGACATCAGTTTGAGCATTCTATTTTTGAGATACCAATTGTGTCTCGGTTTTGGAATACTAAAATTCCATATCACGACCTATCCAAATGAGAAGAGTTTTTTAAAGGCCTCTTTACTATCTCCATGTCATATATGGTCGCCATTAGATATATGGATTGGGATATTTGGTCAAAATACCAAAGTAATCTTTGAAATTCAGGTAGATTTTCCTCCTATATAGAATGGTTTGGATGGGCCAACAGATGGAAGAATTGGTCTTTTGTTCATTGAGAAGATTTGTATTCCATAATATCGTGGAGATAAAGGCAAATTATCTGCCCATTTGGGTGTACATAATTCTTGTAGTGATCAAAATAGTGGATAGATGTCCATGTGATGCCATAGAGTTTAGCCCATTTTTCTTCGAGGCCATATTTGAGACCTCAAAATCACCTCCAAAATCAATGAATGTATCCAAAAAATTATATAATACCCATTTAAAAGTCATAAAAACAAAATAAATTAATAATAAATGAATTGAAATTTTTATAATTTCTATCATTTTCAATAAAAAACAAGTTTAGCATAGTGGTGTAAGGGAGAAAATGAAATAGCGAATCGTTTTGCGATTAGTGGCCAACCAGGCATGGGGCATATTTGGGTGGCACTTGAAACCGGGGCATTATATATATTGTTTTTATAATTGACTAAATAATTGGTATACAAATGAGAAATAAGGTCTCTCATATCACCTTTCATACCTTGCCACCAGAATCACTGTCACATATCATAAAAAAATTTTGTGTTTGCAGCATATGCTTCCCATTGAAAATAAAATTACCATTCCCTAGGTTGTACTAATTTTCAGAGTCAAATGATAATCGGTAATCCACACAAAACCTATGTATGGGTTTAAAATATTTTTGGAAGAAAATATATCCCATGATTTTAAAGTAAAAATAATTGTGAGACATTTCTCAAAAAAGGTAATGTCTCAAAATCTTAAACTGATGCATTAAATCAGAATTTATAAGATCATGGGTCAGGTAATTCTTCTTATGTGGTTTAAGATATATATATTACCATATGATACCATGTGACCACCCTACACAAAACATAGTCCAAAACAACCTGAGACAACACTTAAGACCACATTTCCCACCAAACCTCTTAAATATTAAAAAATGAAGAATAATTAAATGAACTGTTCAACTCATAAAATGAACACTGCCATTTTTTATTCCATATTAAATTCACTCCCTCATAGGCGAGGGAGTTCATTTAAGAATCCATATTTGATAAAAATTTTACAATCCTATGGTAATATCATTCCAAGTACAAGAATATGTATATCTCCAGATTACTAGGTGGTTTATCCCATGTCATAAAAAACATCACCATATTATAATCAACTCGGATATTGTGTTCTGAGACCACACATCAAAATAAATTCACAGACCATAAAAATATTACATTTTTAAAGATTCACATAAATTTCATGTCCACTCTATATTCCTTGTACGTCTCTCAGATAAATAAAATGATCCTTCTAAATTTTGGTGTAAACCAAAATATCATCCAAAAAGACATCAGGAACTAATCAATAAACTCATGTAATATTTTTATCTTCAATTATATAAATGTTGTAGGATCATTGGTCACTCCAAATGGCATAAAAAGATACTCAATGTTACCATACATTCTCATAAAGTTAGTCATTAGAATATAATATCTTTTATTCTAAACCGGTGACAACCATACTGAAGGTCAATATTTAGGACCATTTTCCCCATATAACTAATCAAAATGATTAGATATCTGATCAATAAATACTTGTTCTTCCTCATAAATTGATTGACCATTATGTATTCAAAACATTAGTGAAGAATAAATTCATAATTTATTGAAATGAGAATAGGAATAGTTGATGGTTAAACAATCAATCATATAATGACTTTTTCAAAATGGTCAACCAAATAAGTCTCCAACTATTTCAATTTATCTAGTACCATATTGTCAGTTGGAATGGAATCTATATGAGTACTAGGTACTAAATAAATATATAAATAAAAATATTTTACTACTTGTCAACTAGAGAACTTATAAGGAAACAAATCGGTAAACATGATGATGACTACATGATCATCATAATTCAAATATTATCTGTCTATGTCAGACTAAAACATTTATATTACCCTACCATAATATACAAATAATGTCTTTGATCTACATGATCTCATTTCCCATTAACCCTAAATGAAACAACACACCCCATTCTCCATATTTAAGAAAACCTATCATAGATAAAAAATCAATTCATTAATTATTATTAACCATTTATTCAAAACTATGTATTATTTCAAGATGTTTTACATAAATAACTAGAAAATCATAGAAAAACAAGATATCTGATAGAGTGAAATCAAAATAAAGAAAATGGAAATCCTCCTTTCTCTTTATTTTGAGGAGCATAGTATTATCCATCACATAAGAGAAAACATCCACATAATGATTTAGTAGGTTCAGAATAAGAGTTGATATAAAATAGTGATATGTGCTAGTATTGAATAAATTAGTCACCAAAGATGAATTTTATGTGATGGTACCTATCACAATCATCATAACATTTTAATCTTCTTCTAGAGACTTTTTAAATAAGTATAGAGGCTTTACTCTTCATTATTGTGGTGGGAACACCTTTGATATTGAAAAATATAAGTATACCCCTTCAATGTTTTTTGTTGATGAGCCCAGGCCACTCTATGGAGAAGAAAAGTATTGGAATAACATCTTTTGATTTCTAGATCAACCATAATAGCCAAAGATATATGTCACATCAATACAAATAGGTCATTAATGCCCGAAATTTCCTCACTAAAATTATATTATTGGGACTCTTCAAATAACTACAAAATCCATAAAAGATACCTAATATCTAGATCCACTAGGAGACCCATAATTAATCCTATTTCATTTAATATAATTGACATAACTGACTCTTGCAGAAAAATAATCTCTATTAAAACCTGAATTTAAAAGAATGTTAAGCTGAACAATCATTTCCCTCTCATGAACATCAACATAAAAACTTTCTTCAAAAATAAAAACATATCATATTTTATATTAATGGCCAATATTAAATATTCATACCTCTAAATTATAACTACTCACCACCTTAGAAGATAATTAAACAATAATAGTAAAGAGGTTTCCATTATTTTTCATGATAATGTAACCCTAAGAGAGGATGAGAAAATCTACATATTCTTCCATAACCATATATTATTGATATAATTTTTTGGTTACGGGAAAAAAATCCATTCAATTCCAACCCCTCATACTTATTCACCATCACCACTATATCCCACCATCGTTTGTAGACCCTCTCATCTTAATAGAATCAAACATCCAGTCAACAGGTTTGGGTGTTTCAAAAAATTGAGAATGATAATATATCTTTCTCAATCAATCCTCAACTTCTTCAGTATCATTTGATCTATTGAAAGTATGATAATTATAGAAAAACTTCTTGATGATTATCAAGTGATTCATCCCAGCATTGTTCTACTACAATATCCAAAATTTAAAAAAGTGAAAGTGATTTTCCTAGATCTTGGATAGCCCACACCACTATATAAACAGTATTCTGGTCCACTAAATGAATTTCTCACTCTATTTCACTAGAATCTCCCTCATGGGGAATATTCACATGAATTATTAGTCGTTTGAATCTACACAATATCAATAAAAATACTTAATACATGATGAAGGATACATATATAAAATATATAGAAATTTAAATTCTATTAATAAAAAATTCAAGATTTATTTTTCAACATATATTGACCAAAGATATTGAATGGACTAGAATATGGTGAAAACATTCCATGAAGCCACATTTATCAAACTCCAATGGTTAATTAAGTCTCATTACATGGAGATCTCATTGAGAACTCATATGAAACTGCATATTATGTCCCACAGAGATATCGGAATCATCATACTAATATTAAGGAAATATGATTAACCGGCACTTTTGATACCACTTCTTCATGAACCAGATGGGATTACACTGTTACCATAATACCTTATCAATATTTTCATAGCCTGAGGGAAATTCTAAATCCAGAAGAGTTTTCAACAAACACATGGGAATTATAAATGAAAAAAATGAATGAGTTTTCCACAAAACATTGGATGGTAAAACATACAATTCTTTATTCTAACCACATGAATGAGATAAATTAGGATAAATAAATAGAGAAAATATTACTCATAAAGGTTGATAATGTAGAGACCCAATCCCATATAGATCAGATATAGTGTCTGCATTATTACATGGATATAAGTTATACGTAATCTCATCACAATGGAATCAAAAGTTAAATAGTCATAGTAATCTAGATACATCCATGATTCCTTTTTTACCCATGAAAATATATATTATTTTTTAGAATATTGGTATTCCCTCTATTAAATACATTAATATAAACCTTAGTAAATTTAATGGATTCCTAGTGAATTAAATGAAAAAAGGTGATCTCAAATATTAAATAAGTTTTAATTATAGTGGAATATATCTTAAATAAATAAATTTTAATCAATATGTAAAGGTATGTAGCAGAACATGCATGCAACTGGGTCAATTACTTTGTTGTCATAATTCAATAAAGAATATTCAATATGGGAATTTAAATAAGTAAAAAATCATTAAATTTAATCAATTAAATGAGAATTAAATACATATATAAATAATATCATTGAAAAAAATCATGGATAAAAATAAATGAATTATTTATAAAGGAAATTCATAATTATTAGAAATACATATATCATCCATCTTAAAAACTCTTCAGCAATGGTATTTCATCAATCTAGTTTACAATAGATGGGTAGGTATATCTCATAAATCCATTAAACTAAGCTAATACATGTGATTCATATCTTGAGACTATTAGTACTACATGGGGATATCTACAATCAATCTCTACTCGTAACATATTATAAAAATAATTTCTTATTTAAAAAACAATTGATTTAATTAATGAATAATATGCCTTATCAATAAATACTCTTACTGAGTTAAGATTATGGATTTACCAATATTTAACCAATAAATCAAATATCACTCAATGTGAAGCCTTATATGTAAAAATGTCATGTGTTTTATCAAATAATTATACCCATGATAAATAATAAAGTTAGTTTGGAGAACTGTTATTTCAAATGAACACTGGACCATGGATATTTCATGAGAATGGTAATAACAATAATAAGTAATAAATTAATTCAATTTAAAAACCCTCTTTAGTCAAAATAATCCTATAAAAATATAGAGTAATAATATGTACGGAACCAATAAAATATATCCCTAGTGGAGTATATAAAAATAATGAATTTTTGTATTTTATAAATTAGAATACAATAAAAACAAATTTAGAAACATTATATATAAACATATATTTTTAAATATGTGAATTCCCATTTAAAACAAATATTTAAAACCGATTTTGAGAATATTTCTCTTATAAAATGATTTTTTAAATTTATAAATTAAGCTTAAAATCATTGATTGGTCAGGGAATCATTAAATTTAATACATTTAATTTAATTTTAATTAAATTTTTATTTTAATTTTTTTAAAATAAAAATCATATTTTTTTGGAAATTCACATGAAGATTCCTTTAAAAACAATAGATAAGTGAAATATGGGTAAAATATACATCAATAAATAAACATTATAAGAAAATTTATTTATAGTGATAGACCTATAGACATAATTTTATAGGTCCATGGGTATAACATAATGTATATCCATGTTTTAATTAAACCAATGGATATAAGTTTTCTAAAGACATTGTTTAATAAAAAACATGGAAATAGGGTGCCCTTTATTCAACCCCCATATGGCTGTCATGTTTAATCCCAGGCCATCCTTTCTTACCATCACATGATTCATCCCATAAAATTATACTCTCATATAATTCCATATATCCCCATCTTCATGGTTACTCATTCCCTCATGTGATTCCCCAAATCACCATCATCATGCTTTCATCCCCTCATCCATCCCCTTTGCTGTGCATTACTACTAAATTAGTGCATCAGTCGAACTCTATTCCATCTATGATTGAACTCAACCCCTATGATATAACTAAATTCCATACTTTTTTATGTGTCTTATTATCCTTGTTTTGTGAGATTATTTCACTTATGTTGTGTTAGGTCTACTAGGTAAAATACCCTGAGGGGGGGGGGGGGTGGGGGTGAACCATGTTAATATATATTAAAATTTACTCCCCATTTGATCATGTTTCTTTTTTATAAAAAATTATCTCCTCTATCTTTATCACAAAAAATATGAAAATAAATTAATGCATACCCCAGACATAATAATTTTTACTGGGATCACCCTCACTAGGCTACATTGATGGAGAATACAAAAATAATGTGTGGTTTTTTCAAATCAATTAAAAGCACCATACTATTTAAAATTTTTGACGTAGGCACACTTTCCTCATTGTTTAAAACCAATCACAATTCAAACTCTCAATAATGTCACACTTGATGTGTCCAAATGATACTTAAAAAGATCTAGGCATATTTTATAGACTTGTAGGTCCCTTTATTATCTATATTGAATTCATCCTCCACTATATATTGATTCTCTATTAATGTCCAAATCTCATCCACCAATGAATACAAAATTACCATAGGTGTGTTTGGAAACTTTTTTATTTTACTCAACACAATGTTGACTTGCAGGCTAATATAAGCACAATGCACAAGTGTTACCTTCATCACCGAAAAATCCAACCTGAGTTTTACTCCAATCTTGCACACAACACCCTTATTATAATCCTGACATGCGTTATTCAAACCCTTTTACACCAAACTCACTACTGGTGTGCAACTACAATATGGTGCACAACATATAAGTAACTCTCTACTCATGCACCCTAACTTCTTGTGAAACCAATGCTCCAATTTTCTCTACCTATTGATATTATATGAAATTAAGGGGTATACATCAATTAATAAGAATTTTTATGACCCTATGCATGATGCATGCATATTTACACATACTTCACATTTCCATTCGTGGTACGCTTTATCGTGCATGTCACCTTGAACATCGCTCTATAACATGAGTGATCTCATTAATTTTACATATTTTGATGTTCTATTTTAGAAACATGGATGGAGGATAAATTTATAATGATTATTTACACTGGATCACAACTCAATTTTCCAAAAAAACAACTTTTATCTAATATCCATTTTTTGGACACAAAAAGTTTACAAGCACTAGAAAATCGTCCACCTTGTATATGATATTTTTTTTACCATCTCCTAATCATCCATTCCATTATCATGGTTATTTGTCAATGTAAATATTCAAAGATATATCTAGAACATGAAAACTGATCATGGATTCCCTCTTTCACAGAAAACACAATCAACCCAAAAATGATTCATTGTTACCTTTAGGAATTCTGTCCAAACATGTTGTAGCCAAGACCATCCATTAGATATGCCTTCATAGAATAACCCATAACATTTATAAAAACATGATGCATCCCCTCCTTGAATTTATTTTTCATCCATCACCCATGGAATTGTTTTGTATTTCACTCATTTTTTACCACAATATTCTATTCATAGTGATTTCATTTCATACATTTCTACTAGTTATTATATGATTGAATTATTTTCCATGTCTAATTGATAGATTTATAGATATTTAACAATGTTAATTTAAATATGATTAACATTTTTGGATTAACCTCATTTTAAAATTATGAGGTTTTATAATTGTTATTTATCACAAATTTTATGGACTAGTTGAGTATGATTTTTTTATTATGGTGATAATGAAATTTGGTCAGCATGGGTTCCATTACTAATAAAGTGACGGATAAAATTTATTTTTATATCCATGATTTAAATATTTTTTCAATGATATACATAGTTGGAATTTAAAAAAAAATTGTATCATGGATTTAATTTCAAATAAATGTTTCACATTATATGTCACAAACTCTCATTTTAAATTCATTAGCTTTTTTTAAGTCAATATATGTCTTATACACCATAACATTAGAGGTCATGAATTATATAACACTGATTAAAAAATGTTATTAGGATTCCCCATTGTGGTTAAAATTTATTGGAGTAAATTGAAATTTATTATTCCACATGTTCATTTATAAAAAATAGTTATTTTATCACGCCGAGTTTTTTAACACTGAGTGTATATATATTACGTCAAATACTATTCTTGAAATAAAACATATGGTTTAAAATGATTATGAGTTTTGGGAAATCAATATAATAATTAAATTATCTTATACTAGTAAATTTTTAATCTATAACCCTCTATAATATGAATATATTCGATTACTATTATTTTATACTAAACATTATTTGAATAAGTTTGGGAAATGGCCTCCTTCAATAACACGATGATGTTAGCATGATCATACCTTCTTGAACCATTCCTAATATACATAAAATGTTTTTCTAATTTATTTATTTTTTTAGATTTCTATTTTATAATTGTGATTTTTTTAATATTGGAATAGAGTATTTGAGGTTTTTTATTTCATCTCATTATATAATAACAAAAAAAATCTATAGAGTTTAATATTTTTATTTTGAAGGACTTTTGAGAAGAAGGAAAATCCCCTCCAACTAACATGTTCATCGTATATCCATTTATTTTTAGGTCTTGACACTCCATTTCTAATTTAGTGAGATATTATTTTATATCACATCATAAAATAACATGATTCTTTGATAATATTTGGATAATTTCACTTCTCAACTCTATTTCAATATAAAATATAGGAAATAAAATATGGTTTGTATGATTAAAAATGTGAGGTCCACTTAAATCATTAAGTGATATCATTAGTAAAAATTCAAATTTTTTATGAAAATCTGAAAGGAAAACTACTTTATCCCCATGATTTAGGTAAATTAATATTTTAAGCACAATGCGTTGATTCTACAAGTTATTTTTATCATGTTATCTGAAATGTTTCTCTAAAATAAAGAATGAATAATGAATATTCCCTCACTACATGATCTACCTAATAATTATTATGACATAAAATGATTATATGGAATATGAAACCACATTCATAGTATTAATCTAAAATTTTGTTAGGTCATGTTTTCATATTGATTTCAAAAAAATACAGTATTAAATAATTAATATTTTAACATCATTATTTCACTAAGGAGGTCAGTTTATTAATTTTATCATTGTAAGTATATGTTATTAATATATATGTCAGGATATATCAATATTTTACAACTTTTTATTACTATCTATATTTGTTATAGAAATAAAATAATAAATGTTATATTTTATAAATTACTGCTTTAATCCTTAGGTGATTTCGTTATATACTAAAATAAATTTCAAATATATCAAAGGCTAAGGAGATGAGTGTTATGGAAGATAAAATTTTGGAAAAAAAGTCTATCGTCTATCTCACATAACATTGAATAATTGATAGCTTTCATACTTTCTTAGTGAGGTGATATTTTTATGTTTTCTAGGAATATATTCGTTGAACTTATTCAAAAAAATATTCATAATGAAATATAATAAAATTATATTCATTCAATGTAGTGGATAGTTTTCAAATTATAATGTCCCAATTAAATGAAAAAATTAGTGTAGGCATGGTAGAATATTTTGTAAATTTTTATAATAATGCAAGTGAGGTTATAAATATTGTCTTCTCTAAGAGATATTGGTTTCATTATTAAAAACATATTTTATATTCTCGACTAATCAACATTCATCTTAGTTTAAGATGATAAAAAACACAATGACGTGTATCCATTCATATTGTATACAAAATTCTATAATTTAATTCAATTAATCTAGTTACATTGTTGAATGGCCACATCAACATGACCATAGTAATATATGTGATTTACCAAGATCATGATTAAAAATAAATGGCTATACCATCATCCTGTTGTGGTGTCATCTTTATAAAAAAATCATATATTCTTAAAATATTACTAATATAAAATTTTCTAATAAATTATAATGTTGTTCCACACAATATAGATTAACTTTTTAATGTTATTGAGAAATATATTTTTCAAGATCTTATAAAATTTATAGAATTTATTTATACTAATTATTAAATATTTTACTTCTCATTAATAACTGAACAATTGAATCCAATAAGAAAACACACCTCTATATCTTAGAAATATTCTTTTTTTCTTCAAAAATTTGTTATTTTGATACAAATGAGTCTTTGATCCTTGAATACAATGAATACAAATAGGGGACCATAATATGAAAATTAACACATGTTACCATCATGTGTATCTTAAATGATCAAATTATAAGGAAAACCATATTATATTTTTCTGAATGGAAATGAAATACAATTTCTCACATACTTTGTTGTTTTATCCTTCTTCACTGCACAATACTTCTCCACATTCAACTAAATTATAATTTTATAAACACATAGATGTATATTCCATTATATCATTTGAGTGATTATGAATTTTGAAATACAAAATTCAATTCCCATTCAACAAATATATTTACTTGAACCATTCACAACATTTATATCACATGACACCTTCACAAAAACATTGATACATTGAAGAGTTGATAAATATAAAACTTATGTAGTCTTGGTGTAACATACCAATCCATATTATTTATAATACATAAATTTGGAAATATAAGTATATCATTGTATAATGTAAGGTACTATGGTGAAAATTTTTTCCTCAAAAAAACATTTTAAAATAAGAGGAATAGTTTTTCTTTGTACTCATTTAAATAGGAAGCCTAAATGTTTATGTTTGATTATTTGGTGAGATTTTTTATCACCAATTAAATTTATAATAATGAAATCAATATGAATTAAGAGATTAAAATTTTATAATTATCAGTGATTAATATTATAATAATTTATGAAATTTATATTTTGAGTAACTAAACAATTATAGTGGTGAAATCAATTAAATAATTAACCAAATAATTAATATTTTTCAATGATTTCTAAACAAAATATACAATATAATTAGATGTTCATATTATATAGTGGAGCTAAGAGGTACACATGTAACACCTTGTCACAGGTGAGGCCCTGAAAAATAATTAAGGCATTCCAAAGGTGGGAACACCATGTTGCATTACAGGCTGCACTAATGTTTCATTATGGTATTCCCCCGAAAAATGATGTCTTGTTTCTTAAAACAGGAAATTACATGGGTTGAAATTAATAGTGACATGGGTATAAATTTAGGAGATGTAGGAAAAAATGGGGGATACATTTTGAAAAATAAAAAATGTTGGAATAAAAATTATATATTTCATTTAAATAACTAATTTAAACTGTATGGGGGTCAAAAAAAATACACAATATAACCCTAAAAAAAACAACACCACCACAATAAACTATGTTTATTTAATATATATAATTTTTATTGAAAATTTTTTTAATTTTAAAATATAGATGAAAATTATTCATATTTAATTATTTCATCAGATGTGAATTATTATTTAGAGGTGAAAACCTAGAGATGTTCCTCAGATCACATCCCCAAGAATCATTTGCACCATATTTAACTTTGAAACTTTGAAAACACTACAGATAATTTAGGAATGATGAATATTTAATTTAATAAATATAAAAATTATGTAATGCATATGGAAAACAGATTGACCTCAACAAAATAATATATCCACTAAGAGTGTGTACATATTGGGTTGAGTATAATAACACAGTAGGATATTCCATCAATACATTCTTATAGTGAATAAATAAACATAAAAATATGTATTTTTAAAATATTTTCATAAATTTATTATTTCTGAAGTTGGGTTATAACATATTTGGAAATAATTAATAAATAAATAATGGATAATATAAAAGGAAAATTGAGTATAAAATAAAATTTAACAATATATAAAATATTATTTTAATTTTAATTAATGATTTCTTATTATTTTTTTATAATCATGATAAAGATCAATTGTTTTTTTACTAAACTTATATAACACATTAAGTGATCTTCTACATAATCTAATTAATGTATTTTTATTTTCATGTGAATAGATAAAAGAAGAATGTACATCATTAATTAGATCCCCGGTGAGTTTCAGAATGAGTTAATATATTTTTTGGACTTCAGATTCAATAATTATTCATATGGGAGATTGATTATATACCTATGTTAGGATAGTTCAAGATTATCATGGATGGCTCAAGAGAAAGTGAGTTACCATATCACAAAACATGGTTTCGGAAAATATTACTTGTGGTATAAAAATTTTGAAAAATATCAAACAGAGAATTAAATTGATTCGACTAAAATTATTGGAATGAAAATTTTGATTAATAATCGGGTTTCATTTGTTTCTGAAGCCAACAACTCATGTTGAATAGTATAAGAGGAAATGAATACTAGAACACAGTTTCAGTGTATTGATTGAAATGAAGAAATTGAGATTGTTAAAAAGATGAAGGAAGATTCCAAAACACAATAATATTTGTCATGTGGGGAAATGAAAAAACATAATTTTTTAATGTGATTGTATCATGGGGAATAAACATATAGATTTTGTAGTATTGTTCTTGAATATTTCCTTAATTTTTTAATGTATTTACTAGTTGGTATTGCATGTATTATAGAAAAGTACTACATGGAATCAATGTTGCTGTTAATTTTTTTGATTTTCATATATTAAGAACATTTCATTCCCTAAAATGATTTTCCCTTTCATAATGGAAAATATAGAGATCAATCGCTACAACATGTTTGGTACATGAAGGTGGATGACTAATAATGATAAAACTCAATCACACTTACCAGATAAAGTGATGTGGAACATGACTTTAATTCCAAGGACACAAAAATAATTTATATAAGAATAAATGTAAAAAAATATGAGATGGAATGAAGATGAAAATATTAAGAATAATGATGATATATTACATATTGAAAATATTATATCTTGGAATAAATTCAATAGGATGCATCCTAATTTTTTATCTGACCCACGAAATGATATATTTGGATTATCACGTGATTGATTCAACCCATTTCACCAAATTCATTCGATACACAATACTTGGACTCTTTTCATCCACATCATTATGATTTCATCTTGGATGTATATGAACATGTCATTTACTATCATGAGTATTTTTATATTTAAACACATTGATCCTAGAAATGATGTTGACATATACATGTTTCCAACAATAGATGAGTTAAATAAGTATTATATTCTTGGTTAAAATTTATATGATTCATTCATAACAATTTAAATTATGCTTCATGTAGCATTATTATTGACGACAAATAATTTCCATTACATATGTAATGGTGGATGGTTAATGTAAAAAATGGAATATATCCATCATAATTATTTTATAATAATTCCCATTTCTTGATATTAATGATTTCATGAACATTCAACATCATAGGGTATCAATTATTTCTACCGATGGATCATCCATACTAGAAAAAATTTATACAGTTAAATACTTTAATCAAGATAGATAAAGCACCTCAATTATTGTCATGGAATGATATTTTTAAAGAACATTATAGCGGGAATTATTTTCCTTGAAAAATTCCATCAAATTTTATAAAGAGATAAAAATTTATTCTAAACTCAAATAGAAATTTTAAAAGAAAAAATAGATTCTGTGCACTATGGTATTGGTCATTGAATTTGTTGCATCATTGTTTTAATGTGATTCATATCCAGAAAAAAATTGGAAGATATGTTCTGTAATATTATTTGTCAGGGGAAAAATATAATTTTTTATCATGTAATGATTAGTTTGAATGGGGAGTAAGAGAATGACTTCATCATGATTTCATTGGTAAAAATTAGTCAAATGTTCCTTTTTCCATGTTATTCGAAGATAAATTCAGATAAAATAACATAAATATTTTTATGGAATGTTTAAAGGTTCCATATGGTAATTCAGGTTATATTTCAAAAATGGTCAATACACATGATTTGAAACTAAAATCACATTAAATACATGAAAACAATTTATTTTTTCATGAGTTTACTTCCTTTTCAATTTAATATTTTCATTCACATAATGTTTTATTTTTTTGATTATGTTATGTCATTTTTATCTTGACTTTTTTTCCCAAATACTTCGCGTAATCATTTTTAATAAATTGTAGACCGATACACTAATTATTCGGTATGACCAAGAGGGAATTTCCTAAATGTAATTTTCACATGTATGTTACATCTAATTTCCCTTCCTTTCATAAATGATCTTTTGGTTTTCCCCATTTCAATTTTATGGATTTATCAAATAGAAAAAATGTTTTACAAATTAAAATATTTTGTGTGAAATAAATATCATCCTAAATGATTTATTGTGAATGTCTAATTATCATAGGAAGGACTGTATTTTTGTTCATAATGTAGGGATTACATCAGTATGAGGTCTAATAAACCAATAGGAACTAAAGATAAGAAATATGATGGCATTGATCATGTGTTTCCTTTTTCCCCAAATAGGGGGAGATATCTAGATTATACTCATTTTGTACAATAAGAAGGGAAGAGGGGAAAATGTCTCATCAGATAATATCATTCAAATGTGGGATTCTTGATGATTACATCATGTAATTAAAATATTAAATATTACTTTTTCATTGATTGATTTATGTATTAATTCTATCATTTTAAATCATTCATACTTGTAGAGATCATTTAGAAATGATAAAAAGGAATATCATTATCTAACCAATAGTATGAATGAACATTTTCATAGTGAATAATTTATTGCATGGTTAATGATAAAGGTAATATATTTCTTTTATTTTCATAACATAATCTATGGTTTCTATTTCATATTTTATTTTGGAATATTTCAATTTTGGTTTATTTTAATGGAAATATATTTTGGGTTTTCTCTATATGAATTCTATAATATTTATTTTATATTTGGTGTTGGTATCTTTCACGTTCTTACTATAATAATGAATAATTTATTGTATGAAATAATAGAAATTTCCATTGGTCTAAAAAATGATGTACGTGATTTTATTGAAAATGTTTTCAATGGATTTAAATTTTCTATAAATAGTTGTATAATAAATATAGAAATGCAGAATAATGGTGTCAGGATAATCTACATTTCAGATTATTATGAGAGTTCATCAGATAAGAAACCATGATACAAAAAATATACAATATTACGGGCTTCATAAAATAATAATTTAATTATACAACTATTCGCATAGCCTTGTCATAATGATGAAATGAAATTGGATTCTTCCAATGACATAGAAAGCTATGAATATAAATAAATATTGATTTAGAGTGATTTTTATGAACCATTATCTTTATTCTAATAAACCTTATATTCTTGCATCAAAATCTAGATATGCATTTTACATAACTGACCAATTAAAATAAAAATATTGTGTTGTATTTTGGTCATTTATAGATATAATTTTCTATGGTCATGGATAATAATTTTTATTTTCTAAACTATTATAATTTATTCAAATCATTCATTTGAGGACACATGATTTAATTTCTAACATGGATTGTGAAAAAAAATTCCTTATGGAAAAATAGAATTGCCACATTTTTGGTTATTTAACTAATATTTTTTCATGTTTGTATTTATTTTCTCAAATTTTATACAAGATAAAAAATTGACTAGTATTTCCTCCCATGAATTCTTACAATATATGATTTTTTTAATACTGTGCCTGTTATGATTTTAAATTATCAAACATTAGACTACACATTATAATTTTATATGTAATGCTAATAAATTTCACCATAAAATCCTAATGGTATAAGGATTTTAAGGTAGTGCTTTTGATTTTGAGTTTTAATGAAAAGTATTATATTTTTAAAGAGTATGTGAAGTAATGGGTGAATTAATAACATTGTTTTGGATATGGATTCTGATAAAAATTTACCAAGTGACTTTAATATGAATAAAAATAAAGTCTATATTTAAATTTTTACCTATTTCTATGTGATTTTATTTGATGATGTTAAAAATTAGAGAGATATTTAATGGCCAATATCTATCTTTTAATCCATTCAATTAGGTGGTCTAGTATGATTTATTCTATTAATTAAATTTATTTGGATACCTCAAATAACAAGAAATCATAATGTATTTGGGAAGAGTGAAACATCAATTGTAGTTATATATATTATATGGAATAATAGATAACCAAACAAAGAATATATTAGAAATTATGATAATAAAAACATTTAGAACTTTTTATGTTCATTTAATACAAGAAAATTCATTTATATCATTAATATGAAAAAAATTTATTTTCTATTTTAATAAATTTTTTGCAATACAGTAACATACAACATATTGGAGTGAACTTTGATACCTATTCATAATTATCTCACTTGAAGAAAAATTTATTGTATTACCAGAGAATTTTGAAATTTTATTTATTCAGATATTTCTGATTCATTATCTTAAATGATTAATACTGTGTAGGTGTTCTTTGAGAAGGGAATTGATGAATCTGGATGTTTTGATAAGTAATTTCTAAATATGACAACACACATTTAATAATAATAATATTTTATTTATGTTGAAATCTAAACTCATCATCATGCTTCACTGAAAAATATTTTTGGGTTAGTGTAAAAATATATCAAATAAGTGCTTTCCATATGATAACATAATAATTGTTACTAAATTATGTTATATTTGATATGGGATAAAAACATTTAAAAAAATTATTCCTTGTTTTTTCAAATGCACTACTAAAATTTCTCTATTGTAATCTTTTGCGAGTAGTTATACAAGATTATTAAATTCAATTCTGAACTTTTTTTATACAGGATTTGAATGAATCCATGAACCAAGAATTGATGATTTCAATCATCCATACTATTTTCATGAAACAACAATATATTATTTTAATAATATAAAATTTGTTAGTAGTGTGATCAATTGTCAAATAGTGATAATTTTTTATTCAATTTATTTAATAAGAAAAATGAATCCCTATAATTACCATGTGAAATGTCAATGATATCTAGTTATTTTTTTAATAGAGAAAGAAAATGGGTTTCTACAACATGAGTCTAATTTGATAAATGATGGACTATCGATTTATATTGACTTGATTAGTGTAAACCTGAAACATAACCAATATTAAAATTATTGAATTGAGGCAACACAAGTATGCAGTTCTACTGCTTCTATAAAAAAATCTTGAGTAATGTTTTTCTAATAATCATTATTAGTGTTAACACTAAAAGTGTTACCAATTATATGGTATTTAAGCCACTAATATTGTAAATTTGTTATCACTTCGAATGTATTAGATTTAATAAAGAATCCATATATGGAAATATATAATGATTTTTGGTGTAATGTATATAATAATATTTAATGTGGTGCTGATGTAATACTATTCTACTAATATGTTGAATATGAGAGTAATTATAATGCAATACTGATATAGTATCTCTGATAATAATGAAGTGGAAAAAGTTAATAGGAAACAATTTCTAATAATTTTTATTATGTATCACTATTATAATGATGATATTACAATGCTTCATCTCTTCATTGATTGTTTTTTGTTACCATAGTTCTCCTTTTATGAATAATTCAGTTACTATAAATTTGTATATTAGTAATAATATAACAAAATAAAAAACATCCGCATACCAAGAACATGAATGATTCTACTGAATAATTATTTAATTTTAATTACCTTATGAAAATTTTAATTATGTAGCTATTATTGTAACTATATATAAAAATGTAAATAATTATTAATTTTATATTTATAACTCTTTGTAGTAAATATCAATTTTTTTCTTTTCATTTATTTGAAGTCAACCATTTGAATTAATTATCATTTTCATTATTTTTATTTATTCCTGAATACTATTTTCATTTTCCACATTTAAATATGTGATTATCATGATGTTATAATTTCACAAATCAAGATGGGGTGTTATCAAACCTGACACTTGATATGGTCATTTACATGGCCCAAATAGAGTTTCTGATCCCCAATGGTCGGTAAAAAGAGCCTTGGTATCAACAATACACTTTTGAGAATTTTTTCACACATCATAAGAAACTATTAAAATTAAACAAGAATAAAACCTCACACCAATATCAACAAGTCCCACAAAAGATATTCAATAATTCAAGTTAATAATTATACAACATTAACTGAAAACCAAAAGTACCAAAGTTGGAGGGGAACTGACTATACCATAACATAAAATGTCAATTAAACAAGGGGGTCGTAATCCTCATGACACCTCTACAACCACATGAAAGAGAGAAACACTAGAAACAGGATCTACAGTTACAACCATGGACCATCTTGCCTTTTTCTAGGTCAATAATAACAAATTCAATATACACTGAAGTGTGTATGTTAGGTGTAAACCAATGACCAGCTGGTTTACCCCCAAAATAGACACCCTGACACAACATTAAATTATATATTAACATATAGTTTTAGTAAATTAATTAAAATAATTTTAATGAAAATGTCTTAATGTTTTTTTAAAGAAATAAGATTTGAAATGTATAATGAATAAAAGATACCCCATTAGATTATGGTAAGAAACAATTCATAAAAGAGAACCATAGGTATTACCCAATGGTTCTAACAGTAATATGATTCCAGGAACCTCGTAGCATAGTGAACCATGGTAATTAAAACATAACCCATAGGGTCCTCATGCTTGAGCCACAAGTTTGTTACACATAACAATATCAGGTTCCCACTAATCATCATCTTTATTTAGTTACTTTTTTATCATCACTCATTCTAGAATAAACTAGTCCTCATCCCCACTAATCCAACTAGAATTCTAGTCCTAGTACACCCACCTAAAAACATTGGATTCCTTTTGTGATAAATTCATTCCTCAGGTCAAAAAAACATCTTCTTTCACATGCACATACATCAAATAATCAAAATAAATAAGGAAACCAATATATTTGATAAGGAATAAGTTTATAAAATCTAGACACACACCAAATCCTTTAGGAATCAAAGTTCACACCACTTACACATTTTTTAAAACACATTTATGAATCAAATAAATGAAGTACACAAGAGTAAAACCCAATTTCATTAAAAAAAATTCATTCAACACATAATCACCTCAAAACATTTTTAAAATGCATTTTCACATTTCACAGAATCCATATAACACATTCAATTAGAAAATAATTCATATCTAAATCATTTAATAATGATAAAACATGGAATCACAAACATCAAGCTGGGAAAATTCTATAATATGATGAAAAACCATAACTGTTCTACAAGGGGACCTGTAAACATTCGATCAAACCATTTACATGAATAATAAACTCAAAGAGTCTTGATTCAAACCATTTTCGGGAAACCAACCTGCCATAGAAAATAAAACCCCATGAGGTAGGGATAATAACCTAAGAAGATGATAGAATCTTGGGGAGAAGAGGACTACATGATGATTTTTTATGATATAAAGCCAAAAACACCTCATTTTTATAACCAAATGTGATCAAGGAGTATAGGTATGGGATCCTTGGGTTTAATATCTTGAGTGGGGGAGAAATTGGTGGAAAACCGGTTAAATTAGGTGAAGGTTGAAAACTGATATTTTTATTTTTAATGACATGGATAGGCCACACATTGGGAATTAATAATACATCCTATGTCCAAAAGGAAACATAGAAAATAGTTTGATGGGCAGGTCAAACTCCCATTTTTTATTTCATGTGGTCTGGATAGTGGAACATTCTAGGTTTCACGATCTATTATGAGCTGGCATAGAGTTTCTTCTAACCATGCGCAAAACCATGTGCCACATATTGTTTGGCCCAATAAAACAATTTGACTCCAAAAAATCCTATTAAAACCAATGAAAATACAAAGAAAAATAATAAGTAACATAATAAATCAAAATATAATCATTAATGTTAAAATTATCACATCACTGGAGACATTCTACCCTCGAAAATTTAACATGATGTTTGATCACATAATAAGAATGGATATTGATCTCCAACATTGGACATCTGCTCCTATATCTAATTCACATCATTAAAGTTCATCCAAAGAACACACACAAAAAATATAGAATTCCCCTAAATAATTTTCTAATGGAAATCAACAATCTTCACTGGACACTCAGACATAAACAAATCATACTCAAACTCCATCTCTTCCCAATTCACCACATGATATGATATTTGGCTTACACTTTTTCATCTTCGAGACATTGAACCCATCATTAACTATCATCAATATGAATGTAAAATATAAATTCTTTGTCACCATAACAAATCTATTGGTAACCATTACCATTTTGACATAACATGGTGTTATATTTATTTTCATACCAAGATGAAGATGACCCAGGTGACGTTCCATTTTAAAAACACCCAGTCACTAATGGATAATTCAAAATCTTATCTCTACTGATCAGCAAAAGAGTTGTGGATGATTTATGTTTTCAACAACTAATATATGATTTAATGAACATTCTCAAATATTCCATGCATGAGACTCTACCCCAGAAATGAGGTCTCACCTACCTCATACAAAAAAAAAGGATACCGATATGACTAACCATAATGTTACCCAATGGTATCCATTAATATTTGGGATAGGTTAATGTTAATATATGAAAATTCGTCTAAACCCAAATGGATATCCACCAGCCTCGATAATCCAAAACACATGTTTATATAAATACTTCCAATTTATAGTCCACTCTCTCCATATGGTCATCCATTTGACGATGGAATGTGTAATCAACATGAACTTCCACCACATCATTTTCTAAATCCATTCCCATAACATTGTGTAAAATTGTGCTTCCTAGTCTAAAATGACTTTCAATGGAACACCATTAAGAATCACTAAATTGTAAGAAAGAAACAATCTTAATTCACCCTCTTCAATTATATCCATGATAATAATAAAGAGGGATATTTGGTAAAATGGTCTGTCAGTACCCATATGTTATTTTATCCCTAGGTTGTTCAAGGTAATCCAATTATAATGTCCATCAAAGCCTCATCTCACATTCCGAATGAAATTGGTAGGGTATAATGAAAATATTATGGTATCAGGTGCTTTAATTTATCCTTGTGACACATATAACACTGATATAAAATGTCTTATATTCTATAACTCATTCATAACCATTAGAAAAAATGTTCCACATCAAAAAATAGCTTGGTGGTACCATGATGAACGACCCACTATGACAAGTGTTTATCCAAATTTTCCCCCTTCCACAATGAAAATACCTCCACCAAGAAAACATGGAAGTAGAGAACCCCCTCAATAGAAAATGATAATTCATTCATCACATCCCCACCATTATGAAACATCATATAATGTTATACCTTATTATCAATAAAATTATATCACCAAACTAACTCCATAAGGGAATGTGTTAGATAGAAAATGTATAAGAACATACTTATTCTATCCTTCTATGATACGAAATGATTCTAGTAAAATGTCGTATCAACTATCACTCATCACTTCACTCTGTCAAATATTTCATTGGTGTTATTTTACTGAAAGCAACAGCTACTGCATTGCCATTACCAAGGGAGTAGATGATATCAATATATACCCATTGAAGGTACGCAGCAAAATAAAAATGCCAAAATTTATGGTACTTTTAGAAGAAAATTTGTATAAGAAATTATTATAATAATAGCCTACAACCATTTCCCAAAATATTAAATAACACGACTTATTCAAGGAATGCATCAATCTTTCGAACTAAACAACATGGATTGGGTAATTCTTTTCATGTGGTAAATGTTTTCTAATATTATACACCACCACGTGGTCATCCTACAAATCACACACCCTAAATTCATACTCATGGGATCATAATAGACCACATATCCTCTAATAGATTCTAGAATGATAAAAACCAAGGTTGAGGTTAAACACTTTTGAATCTTCTCGAAGGACTATTTACACTCTTATCTTTACTCAAAATTTACCTTTTTTGGGTATGTGTCTTCATGGGAGATGTGATCCGAGTGAAATCCTAAACAATTACATTTAATACCTATCCTTGCCCAAAAATATACTGATTTCGAAAACATTTTTTTGGCTTCCCCCATGACAGCACTACCCTAATCATATTAGGGTCCACTGAAAACCCTCATTTCATGATCACAAGAACCAAAAACATCTCCTATCTGATCATGAAGAATTACAGGTAAAAACTCACATATAGATGATGATATTGAATATTTCCCAACCTAATCCTAAAATGTAATTCAAGCTCCTCCTCTATTTATAAGTAATCTAATATTCTACCCATGAATACCAGAATAAAATAATAATGATATTGATGTAAAACATTGTTCTTGGGCACCAAGGAAAACAATAAATATTTCATTAATCCAAAAGGCATGTCCAAATACTCAAAATAATTGTACCATATTTTTATATCTATCTTACGGAGACCTGCCTCTCTGAGTCTGACCATGTGATACATAGAACAATTTTCTATCATGGAGATAAAACTCTCAACATTGAAATGATCAAAAAGTCCATTTATATAAGGTAAGGTATAATTGTTATTTATCTCCACCTTATTCAGATTATGGTAATTTATATAAAGCATAGTAGATCCACTAGAGTTAAAATAAAATAGAACTAGGTATGGACAATATGAGATGTTCAGAAAAATACATCTTTTGTATTTTTTATCATCAGGGGATACCATTAATTACCCTAATATAGAGTGGTCCATATGGATTGAGAGAAGATATATATGTTATTTTCTCAATTCCAAATCAATGTTTAACTCCAAATCCTTATCTATAGTAAAACCTGATAAATCACATGTGAATACATTTTTGGAAATCATCCAATACATGTGGTAAATCACATTCCCAAAGACTAATATCATCCCCGAAACCCATGAAATATGTTCTCAAAAATGATATTACTAAACTTAAAAAGTATAGGTCCATCATGTACAGACCAATGATCCCACCCACCTTGAAAACATCAGATCTACAATCATATTCCACAAAAAAACTCATTATTGATACCAATAAATGTATAATTGAAAACACATCATACAATTCATACCTAGGATTAAATAAAATAGTTGCATCTCCAAAACCATGAAATATCATTCCAGATCTACCCCAAACACATTTAGTGCACCTGATAGACACCTGAAAACTTGATCTAACATCTTAGCAAGTGGTTTCACCAACTCTATCACGTATGGAATAAGTTAAGATAACAATATGAAAAATTCCACGATAAATGTAGAAATAAAAAAATAAACACTATTATAAAACATAGCAATTACTATAGATGATATAATATTAACTATCACTAGAAATATATATTGTATTGCATCATACTCTACTGGTGCATGATCCATAGAATAGAGATGCCTCATATTTGTATGGGCCTAAGATTGACCATTGGCATGTGGATCCTTCCTAAATAGACATTTTCTTAATGAGGATCCAACCCTTCCACCATGTCATCCAAACCAAGAACCCACTATCCTAGATGGTTATAACTGGGATAACATCCTTATGGAGGCTAAAGAACCCAAAGTAGGATGATATTGGAATTCCACATTGAAAAACCTAATGTTAGATCCCCAATGGTTCACTTTAATGGAAAGCTCTGGGTGGAGCTACACACATCGACTGTATATTCCACTCCTCTCCATACTGATGGCACCGAACTGATCTAGTATATGAAGTCATAGATAAAAATGTTAATGAATTATCCCCTAAGCTAACACCTACCCTCATTTCATTATCATCACACATCCACTTTTTCTTATATGAACTAACACTTCCCTAGAAAACTAGAGACACTGGTCTAATGAAACAAAACTCTCAACTATAATTGATCTCCACCATCAAAGCATTACCAACCACCTCAGTGTAAGTCATCAACTTGAACAGTAATTCGTGGTATTGATTATCTGGCTACAACACCGTGGCAAACTATATAGCCTACAACATATCATTAGAGAGTAAAACTAGAGAGAACCAATCAAATTATGAAATGAGGTTGGCATACTCCATCGCTGTCCAAACACCTAAGTGGAGAACAAGAAACTCTCAGGTCTTAGAGAGTGTAATGGCCCGGACCCTCCTGCCCCATTACTTTTCCAAAAGTGAGGCTCCGCCAAAATAGTTGCACCGTGACGGTGGCACCGTGACGTTGGCACCGTGTCCCCTCGACGAGCTTTTCGTTTTTTTCCAGTACCTGACTTTTCCGCTCCTGCAACGTAAGTTTTGACGTAAATTAATTCTTTTACTCCTTTTAAAGCACATAATTAATTCCTAAAAATCCCGAGAGACCTCTGTGCGTAACTGCCCAGCCACGTGGTCAACCGACGACCCCACTCCTAACGCGGTTCCGCGTTCTCAACTCTATTTTCTGTGGCTCTTACAAACTTAGGGTTAGTCGTGGTTTCACTTTTCCTCGATCTCTGGTTTTCACGAACAACTTATGGTGCATCGGGCGCGCCGTATCGTTATCGGTAATGTTTCGCTCCCGGCCTAAACATCGATCATCTATCAATAAGTAGAGAATTTATCCTTCGCCTCTCTCTTTTTGGTATCATGCGGGGTGGGCGTGCTTTTGATTTTGTAGAATTGGATAAACCAGACCTAATTGAAGATAATGAATGAATCTTTTAAAGAATGAAGGGGGGATGTGATCGTTGTTGCTGTTTTATATTATGATATTTTTTTTAGTATTGTTGGCTTACGCATTCTGAAAATCGAGGCCATTGGTGGTCATTGTTTTTGAACTAATGAACCCCTCGTGGTGTTTTAAATGGATACATTGAAATTGTAAACTCCTGCTGTGAAAAGTAAATTGGTTAGTCACGTATACCCGGCCAAATAAATTGAAATCACCAAGATCAATCCCTTCTGTGCTAACCCTGGTCAAAACATGGAATTGAAATCATGGAGTCTGTTAAATGTTATAAATCTAAAAATACAGACATGGCCATACTTAGTATTGGTGGCAGTGGTTTGGTTGTTTTCTTTCGCGGCCGATTGGTGGAAATGTGGGAGGGGATGGGATCCACTGTTTTTTTATCTTTAGGATTCAGTGGTTGTGAGTTTTAAGACCGGGTGGGTACCTTTTTATATCACGAATTGGTGTGGGATCCTCTGTTGATGAGAACCCATTTCGGGGGACACAGGGCAGTGTCTCAGGGTTTTCTGGTTCCAGGACTTCGAGGGTTCTCACTTTTCCTTTGTTGTTGTGAAATTACAAGAGAACAAGGTGTGAATGTTTAAATTGACGATTGGCTGGATTTCCTTTCCTTGGTTAGGATTATGGTGTTAGTTTCCCAATAGTGCATAAACTTTTGAACATTATTACTGAACATGAAAACAAGAATGGGACAATGGGTTTTGTTGGCGAGAGTTGTGACTCAAACTTGAGAGCTTTCATAATCTATAGGACATCTGAAGAAAAACCTAACCTGGGTTGAGTTCTTGGTACTTATATATATACTTGTATTTTTGTGTTTCTTATTCGCGCCCCACACAAGTTGAGCACTTAGTGCCGAAAACTCCCATTTCATGGGTTGAGGGTGTTTTTCCCAACACTATTCTTAGTGGCCATTTATTAGCACTTTTTATGCTCCCTTTCCCGGATTGCCCAAGTATCTTCAGGCAGGCTGTGATGGCCTGAAGTCCATTATTATCCCAAGAACCTTCGGGCGGGGTAGTGTGGTGGTTTTCCAGGTGTGTGGGGCAGGTGGATTCCCATGTGTCTTCGGGATGAGGCCCACGTGTCTTCGGGTGTGGTGGTGGTTGTTTTGTCCTAGGTGTTTGCAGGCGTGGTTACATGTGATAGTTGTGGCCCAGGTGTTTGCGGGTGGGATTCAGCAGTGGGACTGGGTGTGATGGTTGTGGCCCAGGTGTGTGCGAGCAGGTGTGGAAGTGGGACTATGGTGAGGATGGCAGGATAGGTTCGATGCATAGGATGTCACAATAACCAGTGGGAAAGTGGCGCGGGGTACCCAAACATCGATGTGCTAGTATTATATATATTACTTGACTTGAAATATTTCGGGAGTGTGCTTTGGTGTGGCATGGGGTGGATAGTTTACCTTGATAAGTGTTTGGTTTACTCTTTTTTTCTCTCACGGGACTTTAATACGTTCACCCACTTGTGCACGAGAGTCTTTGTATTCAATACTGAGTGTACTTTTATTCTCACCCAACATATATAAAACTGCTTTCAGGTTTACAGGAGGACTTCAGGGGTCACGCAGGACCATACTAGCTCAGACCTTTGGGGCAGTTGCAGTTTTTTATTTTCATCTTTGGTACTTACCTTTGTAGTCACCTTTTGTACTTTGTGGCATTACTTTTGGAACATGAATGTGGGAATGGCTTAATTTTGGCTTTACTTTTCGTTTACCTTGGTGTTCATTAGATTCATCATCTTACCTATCAATCTTATAAAACAAAAAGGGGTAATGCCTTCCATTTGTGAGAAATTTATATACCCTTGGTGCTAGTCTCCACTCCGGGATCTATTGAAGGAGGGTCTCGAGGGTCATTATATCTCCTTCAACTTAAAGAAGGATGGGACTGGAAATCTGCTGACCCTTCCCTCCTTTTAGTGAAGGCGGGTCATGACAGCATGGTATCAAAGGAGAGGTTGAGAGATAGAATAGAGTCTGGAGTTAGGCACAGTGAGGATTGAATGGGATGGTAAGGAAACCGTGTTGGGTGACCTTGGCGCATGAATTAGTCCAGGGCAGACCGACTAGGATATGGGATTTTTAGGGCCCCCATGATCAAATGCAAGGACACTGGACCTACCGAATGACCAAGTGAGGCCACACTGATTGTAGGGTAGAGACCCTAGGAAAGGTACATGCATCATAATGACTTGTGTTCTTGTGTTTCTGGGATGTCTTGAGAATTAAGACTAAATTAACGTTTTACGATGTTTTGAAGACGATGTTCTACACTACTTGGGCTTAGGCATTCCTTGTTTACCTTGCAGCTAGGGAACCTGGAAGGCAACCACGTGTGGTACAGGTGATTGAGTCCCCGAAGACTACTTTGGCCGATCGGCAGAGAGCTGATCGAGAGGAAGAGGATGACCAGTGGCAGAAGACTCTTCGGGCCTTCCCGTGACAAGCCCTTGAGAAGTATGAGGGAAGCGCCTCCGACATGAAGACGGAAGGTTGGCTAGAGGATCTAGTCATAGCTTTCAGCCTAATTTGGGCCCCGAACAAGAACTGGGTTCCTCTGGCCGTCAGCCAGATGCGGGGAGCGGCATGTCAGTGGTGGACACTTTACCTGGGGGAGAGGAGAGAGGTAGAGGTGGCTTGGGCGGATTTCGAGAGGGAGTTATGGGTGGAATTACTCTCCTCGAAGATGAAGGCAGAAAGGAGACAGGAGCTAATCTCCCTTCAATAAGGGAGTATGTCCATGAGGGAGCTAGGTATCAAGTTCAAGGACCTCCTACTTTTTTCTCCAGACCTCTTTCCCGAGGAGGAGTCTCATGCGAGAAGTTTGGAGGAGGCGCTCCGACCCTCCCTCCATTACGTTGTTACCCCCTTTACCATGCCGACGTACTTAGAGGTCCAGAAGAAGGCCGAAGTGGTGGAGAGAATGAAGGCTCTAGGAGGTGTGTCATGAGTGGGGATCCAGCTGGGACCATCAATGGGGAAGGCCTTCAGCACCAGGCCTCCAGTGTCAGGACCCTCTAGGTTCCGACCCACAAGGAGCAGGCCGCAGCAGTTTCAGTTTCGATCCCCTGGTCCTTGCCCCATTTCTTCTGGCCCAGGACTGCGGTGCTTCATCTGTGGGAGCCATGGACATCTCCGGTGTCAGTTCCCGGACCAGGTGCATCACAGCAGGGGTGGAAAGCCCCACCAATAACCCTAACCGCAGTTTCCATCCAGACCTTTCCAGCAGAAGCAGCAGGGACAGCGAGCTCCCGCTCCTCCGAGGGCAGATGTAGGAGGAGGAGGCCGACCTTAGGGCGCACCTCAGGGGCCTCGATCGGGAAGTGGTCGGGGAGGTGGCCGACAGCCGAGGCAAAGAGGAGCTAGGTGTGGACATTTTCACCCCACAGAGGCAGTAGTTCCAGTATGGCCGAAGGTTGTTCGAGGTACGATCAGTTTGTTTATCACTCTTGCTTATCCTTTGTTCGATACCGGAGCTTCGCACTCCTTTGTTGCAACTAGTCTTGCCTGTTCCTTGGGTCTATATGCCGAGAGACTTCCGGAGCCCCTGGTTTTGAGAACACCAGTCGGAGGTCATACCAACATGTTGTTTGTTTGTCAGGAATGAAGACTGGTGATAGGGCCACATTAGTCAGTTAGGGATCTTCTTCTACTACTGATTCAGCCATATGATGTCATCCTAGGCATCAACTTGCTATTATTTGTGTGTTCCGTCATCGACTGTTTCTGAATAAGGGAGGTTTTCTCAGACTCGGACGGCCGGCGTGTTACCTTCACCAGCAATTGGAGCAGTCAAAAGGAAAATAGGTGAGAGGAACCCCTCCTCTCCTTGTCGGTCGATCTGACAGTGGAATCAGTAGATGCTGAAATGGTGGAAGTTCCAGAGACCGTCCTTGAGTTTATGGATGTCTTCCCTGAGGAGGAGACGACTCTACCCCCTTGGTGTGATATCGAGTTTGGGATAGACCTGCAGCCCGATGCTCGACTGATCTTGATGGCTCCTTACCGCATGGCACCTTAAGAGCTATGGGAGTTGCAGATTCAGATTGACGATCTGATGAAGAAGGGTTATGTTCTCCTGAGCGTGTCACCATGGGGTGCTCCAGTCTTGTTCTCAAAGAAGGTAGATGGTGGTCTCAGGTTGTTCATAGACAACAGGAGGCTGAATCAGGTGACGATCAAGAATCGCTACCCTCTTCCGAGGATAGACAATCTTTTCGACTAACTGAAAGGGGTAGGATGGTTTTCGAAGATTGACCTGCGGTCTAGGTACCACCAGATGAGAATGAAGGAGGGTGACATCCCGAAAACGGCGTTCAGATGCAGATATGGACACTTTGAGTTTGTAGTCATGCCCTTCGGTGTTACGAACACCCCGGCTGTGTTCATGGGGCTTATGAACTCCATCTTCTGGGGGTACTTGGATCAGTTCATGGTTGTGTTCATAAATGATATCCTGATCTATTCGAGGTCAGAAGAGGACCATGCAGAGAACCTGAGGACAGTTTTGGAGGTCCTTCGACATCATCACCTCTATGGGAAGTTGTCGAAATGCAAGTTCTGGACAAGAGAAGTGAACTTCCTCGGGCACGTGGTTTCCGAGCAGGGGGTGGCAGTGGACCCATCAAAAGTTGAGGTGGTTGTTTCTTCGGTAGCACCAAAGAATGTGGAAGAGGTCCATAGTTTCCTTGGGCTAGCAGGTTACTATCAGAGTTTTGTACCCAACATCACCTGAGTAGTAGCCCCTTTGACAACCCTTACCAAGAAGGACCAGGTTTTCGGGTGGAGTGAGCAATGCGAGTCAGCCTTCAACTATCTGAAGGAGATGTAGGTTAGTGCCCCAGTGCTGAGATTACCAGATGAAGGGGTGGCCTAGGAGGTGTTTTGTGATGTTTCAGGACATGTTCTGGGATGTGTGTTGATGCAGCGACAAGGGGTGATCTCTTATGGGTCCAGGTAGCTTTTCCCCCATGAGAATAATTACACCACCCACGACCGGGATCTTGTAGTATTCATTTTTGCGCTAAAGTTATGGCGGCACTACCACATCGGGGAATGCTTTACGGCCTTCACGGATCACAAAAGCATGAGGTATATCTTCTCCCAACATGACTTAAACTTGCGACAGTGGAGATGGGTGGAGTTCCTCCAGGATTATGACTTCGAGATCTCTTATACTAAGGAAAAGGGCAATGTGGTGGCCGACGCCTTGAGCAGGAGGATGCAGAAGGATGCGGTCCGAGAGTCGACAGATGCCTGGAAGGCAATGGAGGAGTTGGTTGCCTTACACCTGGATGCGAAGATAGATGGCAGTATAGGTTGTCTATATCAGATGATGGAGCAATCATCTCTGTTTTGACAAGTGGATGAGTCTCAATGGGGAGACCTGGAGTGCGAAGCGATGCGGGACCGGGTTGACCAGGGAAATGCTCTGGAAAGATGGACAGAGGATGGTCAGAACCTAATGCTTTTCCAGAAAATGTTGTTTTTCCAGAAGTAATGCGCGTCAAGGTTCTCAGTGAATTCCATAACTCACCCCTGGCGGTACACCTAGGAGTTTCCAAGATGTACTAGGTACTGAAGGACAGTTTTGGTGGCCCGGAGTGAAGCAATCAGTGGAAGAGTTTGTGGCCAAGTGCTTAGTGTGTTAGCAAGTGAAGGCTATACAACGAGTTCTAGGCAGCCTACTGCAGCCTCTAGATGTCCCCGAGTGTATGTGGGATGACATCTCGTTGGATTTTGTCATGGGACTACCCAAGGTTCAAGGGGGATACGACACCATCTGGGTGGTAGTTGACAGGTTGACGAAATCAGCTCACTTTCTAGAAATCAGGGAGTCCAGTGCAGTAGATACTTTGTCACGACGGTATGTGGATGAGGTGGAGCGGTTTCATGGAGTTCCGAGGTCTATAGTCTCGGATAGGGATGCGTGGTTTACCTCGCGAGTCTAGAGAGGATTGCAGCACGCTTTGGGCACCCAGTTACGCCTTAGCACTTCCTTCCATCCCTAGACAGATTGAAAAACAGAGCGCACCATCCAGACCTTGGAGGATATGCTGTGGGCATGTGTTCTGGACTCAGGAGGATCATGGGTGCGACACTTGCCCTTGGTATAGTTCTCCTACCATAATAGCTATCACTCTACCATCGGTATGGCCCCATTTGAATCCTTGTACGGGAGGTCATGTTGTTCACCTATGTGTTGGGACACAGTTGGAGAGGTGGGAATCCTAGGCCCGGCGGTGGTGCAGAACACGACAAAGAAGGTTCAGCTCATACGGGAAAGGATGAAGGTGGCCCAGGACTGACAGAAGTCGTATGCTGATACCAGGAGGAGGCCCTTGGTGTTTGAGGTTGGGGACCACATGTTCTTGATGGTCTCCCCTCGACATGGGTAGCGGAGGTTCGACATGGGGAGTAAGCTTTCTCCTAGGTTCATCAGACCCTTCGAAGTGTTGCGGCGGGCTGCAAAGTGGCTTATTATCTAGTGTTACCACCGCCGCTACTGAGGATACATGATGTCTTCCATGTGTCCCAGCTCCGTCGGTATCTGCATGATGATTCACACATCTTTGATTGGGGTGAGTTAGACATCGTGGATGACGTGACCTTTGTGGAGAGACCAGTGATGATCGAGGATCACAAGGAGAAGGTGCATCGTGTGCGAACCATTCCCTTGGTTCGTGTGTTGTAGAGACATGGTGGGATTGAGGAGAGTACGTGGGAGAGGGAAGCACAGATGTGTACCCAGTACCCAGAGTTGTTTTGAGTTTTGTTCCTTGTTGTACCTGTTGTGGTAGAACTTTTTTTCTTTTGGCTATGAAATGTACTAGTTTTCTTTCCTCTGATTGTGTGTGAAAAGACCTGGCTATGGGGGAGGAGAGAACCTGACCTCTAATCAATACGCATTAAGGTGGATGCGATTAAACCCATGCGGGCGAGTCAGTGCCGCCCAAAGTCGATAATATCTTGACATGGTGGAGGAGACACCCCAACCCACATGCCCGGGCAGTTTGGTTGGTTAGCAAGGGTTTACATCTAAGAGGTATCTTTCGAGGTGGTTGTTCGGGTGCTCTCTTTCCATCATGGTTTGTTTTGATTCTCTAGGACGAGAATCTTTTAAAAGGTATCTAATGTAATGGCTCGAACCCTCCTGGCCCATTACTTTTCCAAAATTGATGCTCTACCAAAACAGTGGCACCATGAGGGTGACACCGTGATGGTGGAACCGTGAGGGTGGCACCCTGACGGTGGCACCGTGAGGGTGGAACGGTGAGGGTGGCACCGTGAGGGTGGCACTGTGACGGTGGCACCGTGAGGGTGGCACCGTGACGGTGGCATCGTGTCCCCTCGCCGAGATTTTCCTTCTTTTTCCCAGTACCTGACTTTTCTGCTCCTGCAACGTATGTTTCGACGTAAATTAATTCTTTTACTCCATTTGAAGCCCATAATTAATTCCTAAAAATCCCAAGAGAGCTCCGTGTGTAACTGCCCAGCTGCATGGTCAACCCATGACCCCACGCCTTGCGCGGTTCTGCGTTCTCACCTCAACCGTCCTCGGATCTTATAAACTAAGGGTTAGTCATGGTTTCTCCTTTCCTCGATCGCGGCTTTTCACGAACAACTTCTGGTGCATATGGCACACCACATCGTTATCCGTAATGTTCTGCGCCCGGCCTAAACGTCGATCATCTATCAACGAGTAGGGAATTTCTCATTTGCCTCTCTCTTTTGTGTATCATGCAGGGTGGGCGTGATTTTTTATTCTGTAGAATTGGATAAACGAGACCTAATTAAAGATAATGAACGAATCCTGTAAAGAAAGAAGGGGGGGGGGCTGTGATCGTTGATGCTGGTTTATATTATGATCTACATTCTGAGTTGTGCTGGATTATGCCTTCTGGAAATCAAGTCTGTTGGTGGTCATTTTTTGTGCACTAATGAACCCCTCATGGTGTTTTAAATTTCTGCTTTGAAATTGTAAACTCCTACTATTAAAAGTAAATTGGTTAATCACGTATACCCGGCCGAATAAATTGAAAGCACCAGGATAAATCCCTTCTATGCTAACCCTGTTCAAAACATGGAATTGAAATCATGGAGTGTGTAAAATCTTATAAATATGAAAATACAGGTATGTCCCTACATAGTATTGGTGGTAGTGGTTTGTTTGTTTTCCTTTGCGGCCGATTTGTGGAAATGTGGGAGGGGATGGGATCCCCTATTTTATTTTCTTTTGGATACGGTGGTTGTGAGTTTTAAGACCAGGTGGGTACTTTTTTATATCACGAATTGGGGTGGGATCCTCTGTTGATGAGAACCCATTTCGGGGGACACGGGGCAGTGTCTCGGGGTTGTCTAGTTCCGGGACTTCGAGGGTTCTCACTTTTCCTTTGTTGTTGTGACTTTACAAGAGAACCAGGTGTGAATGTTTAAATTGAAGATTGAATGGAATTCCTTTTTGTGGTTATGCTTATGGTGTATGTTGCCCAGAAGTGCATAAACTTTTGAACATTATTACTGAACATGAAAACATGAATTCGAAAATGGGTTTTGTTGGTGAGAGTTGTGACTTGCACTTGAGAGATTTCGTAATCCGTAGGTCGTCTGAAGAAAAACCTAGTTTGGGGGGAGTGCTTGTTACATATATATATATTTGTAGATTTGTGTTTGTTATTCGTGCCCCACCCAAGTTGAGAACTTAGTGCCGAACACCCCCATTTCATGGTGGGGAGGGTGTTTTTCCCAACACTATTCTTAGTGGCTGGTTATTAGCTCCTTTTCTGCTCCCTTTCCCAGAGATCCCATGTATCTTCAGGCAGACTGTGATGGACTGAGGTCCATTATTATCCCAAGAACATTCGGGAGGGGTAGTTTGGTGGTTGGCCAGGTGTGTGCGGAAGGTGGTTTCCCATGTGTCTTCGGGATGAACCCCATGTGTCTTCGGGCGTGGTAGTGGTTGTTCTGGCCTAGGTGATTGCAGGCGTGGATACATGTGATATTTGCGGCCCAGGTGTTTGTAGGCGGGACTCGGCAGTGGGACTGTGTGTGGTGGTTGTGGCCCAGGTGTGTGCGGGGTGTTGTGGCTGTGGGACTGCGGTGAGGATGGCGGGATTGGTTCGATGCGTATGATGTCTCAATAACTAGTTGGAAAGTGGCACGCGGTATCCAAACATTGATGTTCTTTGATTATATATATTACATGACATGCATTATTTGGGGAGTGTTCCCTAGTGAGTCCTGGGGTGGATAGTTTTCCTTGATAGGTGTTTGGTTTACTCTTTTTTTTCTCTCACGGGACTTTAGGACGTTCCCCCACTTGTGCACGAGAGTCTTTCGTTTTCCCTACTGAGTTTACTTGTATGCTCACCCTACGTATATAAAACTACTTTCAGGTTTCCAGGAGGACTTAGGGGGTCACGCTGGACCATACTAGCTCAGACCTTTGCGACAGTTGCAGTTGTTGCTTTTCTTCTTTGATACATACCTTTGTAGTCACCTTTGGTACTTTGTGGCTTTACTTTGGGAACATGCATGTGGGAATGGTTTACTTTTACCTTGGTGTTCATGAGTTTCATCATCTTACCTCTAGATCTTATAAAACAAAAAGGGGTAATGCCTTCAATTTGTGAGAATTTTCTATACCCTTGGTGCTAGTCGCCACTCCGGGATATATTGAAGGTGGGTCTCGGGGGTCATTATCTCTCCTTCAACTTAAAGAAGGAAGGTTCTGGCAATCTGTTGTCCCTTCCCTCGTTTTGGGGAAGGTGTTTCATGACAGAGAGGGCCATGGTGTCATGGAAATAATGCTCGTTGAAGATAACCATGATGTCCTAACACACCATCTTTTCATGCTTCCCAAAATGACCCATATATTTCCACCACCTCTAACTTGGACCTTCCATAAAGAAATAAACACACTTCACATAGAATAACTTTTAGTTAAAAGAAACATGAACACCCTCTTCATTATCTCCTTCCAATCCTCATCTTAATGGGGGTTCATGATTCCCTGAAAGGAAGGAGGATTTTAATTGAGGAACTACTATGCTTTATCTTTTCTAGGATCTAGTTCTACTTACCCAACATGAGTATGAATCGATCCCACTCCCTAACCTAATGTTTATACAACCCAACCCATGTCTTCCACTAATATTTGATCAACTGGTGAAGAAGAACCCTCTCTAGCCACATCCCACAGTTTTGAAGGAAGTCTCCAAGAATGAATATTTCTAAAATAATAGACAACTAATAAGAAAATCACAACTACACTGTTCTAAAAAAATTTAGTGAGACAAAAAATCAAAAACACTTCCATAGATGAAAATATAACCACATTCATCACAGTAACAAGATAATGAACTTAACCAACACATGGTGTCCATGTAACGACTGAAGCCTTTATGTCTCACCAAAAATAGGATTGAAACCAAATCCCCAAAATCCTATGGTGACCTAAAGTCTGTCATGATGTGTGTTGGTGTGAAACCCATCTTGTGACTAGATCCTCAAACCCTAAAATTTCTAGATCTTATTTATTCAGAAACATCCCAAATAACATGAGCAAAAGAATGAAAGTAACCTCCATTGATACAATTTTTTCACAAACCATTTCAAGGTTCCGTCCAAACTAAAAATCTTTCTAGAATATTAAATAGACCTAAGAGACATCCCAATCCCCATAGGATGTAATCTAGTTCCTAGGTATCAACAAAACACTTTTGGGAATGATTTCACCTATGATAAGAAGATACAAAATATCCTTACGAATAAAACATCACACCAAGATCCATAAACATATCCAAGGATATGCATAAAACCATGTTAATAATTTTTCATCTTCAAACATAATACATAATTAATAATGACTAAGGGAACCAACTAGACAGAAACCAAAATCCACTATGCAACAATAGGGTTATCACCCTCAAGCCATCTCCACATAAACTTATAAGAGAGGAACACTACAAATCATATCCACCATAATCACCAAGAAACATCATTCCTTTACTATGGTAAATCATTAAAAAAGATAATGTACACCCAAGGGTGTTTTATGATCTGAGACATAGCCCATTAGAATTCCTCAAAACAGATACAATTCCATAACATTATAAGATAAATTAACATGCAGTTTTAAGAAGGAAATTATATTTATTTTAATGAAATAATTTTAAGTAAATTAATTTAAAGAAAAAAATATTCTAAAATTAGAATGAAGGAAAGGAACACTTATGTTGACAGTAATAACTACAATAGAAAACAACAACACATTTTATCCCTAAATGTATTTGAAATAGACTGACCCTAGGAAACTCAAATCTTATTGAAATATGGTATAACAACTAAAACCCTTGCATCCTAAATCACGGGTAACTAGAGGGTAATGAATACCAAGGTCCAGAGGTTTCCAATCATCATCATAGTTTAGTCACTATTGTATAATTAATCCTCCTAGAATAAAATGGGTCATGACCCGATTGATCAAACTAGCATACCAGTCTTAGTCTACCTATATAGATCCATAAGATTCCTTTTGCGATCAATTCATTTCTCAAATCACATAAACTAGTTCAATCACATGAATGTACATTCAAATATACAAATTAAAAATGAAAAATATTTTTTTTATCAGAAAAACCTCATTCAAATACACAGACATACCAATGAAATTTGAAATCACATATCACACCACATACATAATTTATAAGACACTTTTATGAAGAATAATAAGGAATCACATATGAGACAAAACCCATTTCTATAGAGAATAATTTCTATCACATACACATGTAACAAAATATTAAATCACAATTTATTCCTCTAAAAAAATTCGCAGAACAAATTCAACTAGAAAAGACAACAGAACCAAATAATCTAATAATGTTAAAACATGGAATCACTTTCCTCAATCATGGAAACATATAGAATCTAGTGGGAAAACTACACCATAAGGGGGATTGATAAAGGAATGATTGAACAATAAACACCGTGATTAAAACCATAGAACCTTGATTCAATAAATTTTAGGGAAACTAAAACACATTAAAAAATATAACCCGAAGAGGGATGGAGAAAACCCCATGATTAGGATAGAAACCAAGGTATAAGTATATTGCATGATGAATGTTTTTAATAGAAATCCAAAACCACCCCAAATGTGGAGTTACAGTGGAGGAAGGATGAGATGGAGAAGTTCCTATGCTAGAAAATACCAAATGATGGGAGAAATGGGATGAAATGGAGTAAAATATGGGGATTTTAGAATGGTAATTTTCATATTGATAATGAATTGAACATGTCATATAGTTAGCCCAAATGGTTTTGCAAACCATACTGAAATCTTGTGGGTATCCTCTATCTAAGATGAAACTAGTTGCATTATTTTCCTTGAGAAGGAACACACTCGCATGATAGGTCATGCATCTTGAATAGTGTCGTAATTCATGCCATACAGTCTCTTAAGGACTAGCATTTGATTTCCCATAATCATGTGCCAACCCTGTGCAACATGTTGTATGGTACAAAGCTCCAATTTTTCTCTAAAAATACTTTTTCAAAATAAGTGATAAATATAACTCCAAAAAATAACAAGGGAATAAGTCAAAATAAGTTCACTAATGTGACATAAAAGGAAAAATATATAGAGAAAAGAACAATGTATTAGTAATTTAGGCATGTCTTATATGATCAAAAATGTATGCTCAAATTATGTTTTGATGTTATATTATTTCTTATTATTTGTCTTTTTTATCAATAATTTTATATTATCATCTATTTAATCTAATTCTACACCATCGAGGAAATTATTGGATTATGTTTCAGAGGATAAATGTTTGGATGGGGTTACTGGTGTGACCTATTATAAATTTAACCTCCCTACATCCCACTTTAGTCACCAGGACTTCAATCTCAGATTATGCCATCCCCGTGTCTTCTATACCCACCTTTTCCATATACCATTCTTCCTACACCCACATAGAATGGTATTTATTCAGCTCTCATACCTTATTTTTACCAATTCTCACCATCTAGTATATAGGTCACTTCTCCGCTATATATCCCACCATTATATCCATATCCATATCCACCCTATTCTATACAAGTATATATATCAGGTTTTCTCCATATTTAAGTACACATAATATGAACAACTATATAGATTACTATTATGGAAAATATCCCACCTAAGAAATAGGATACACCCCTCCTCTAAATGATTCACATAAAGGGTCCTAAAACCCCAATATTCTGCTACGTGTTCAATCATTGATGGTAGTCATTAAGGATAAATTCATATATATGGTTTTCCATAACTAATTATCTTAATAATTATCTAAATAATCTACCAGATGATGTGATCACACTGAAATTTAAGAGGGATACAATCATCACCATTAGAGGACAGTTCAATATAATGTGGAGAGAGATATAATTTAGAAAAATTGAATGAAATTTATTTAATTTATCAGAACCCATGAAAAAAACATCATTATAATTATGGATTGACTAATATGATTACAGGAAGTTTGAGAGCTAATAAATAATAATTTTTTGGTTTATATTTTGGTAATTAATGTTTATGATCATTTATAAATAATAATTTATAATAAATTTTTATGAAATATTTTCTCCAATGAAAATGTGATATTATTTTCCTATTGGAAAAAATTACAAGGCCACAAGGTTTATGTAATTGGGTGATATGTGTTGAGAGTAAATGTATGACATGAATTTTTCTTGGAAGGAGATAGTTGATATAGATCTTGAATTAATACCGATCATTACAAAAATTTTAGTATCAAAATACATATAAAAGATAAAAAATTATAAAATTCCAAAGATTATGGTATTAGTTATATACATATATAATGATTAACTTATTTAAAAAGTATTTTTAAATAATAAATTACTTATTTAATTAATTATAATGATGTTATATAATTTTTTATAAGAATATAAATATGAAGAAAATAAAAAAAACAAGACTGCAAAGTAATAAATTCACACTCTTGAAAAAACATCACTCATAGATCAGAAAATAAAATTTATAATATAACATTTAAAAAAAGTATTTATTAAATTTAATGTTTTTTCCTTAACAAAATCACCTAAAATTTTATAGTTTCATATTTTTTGGAAAAAAACTACTCTTATATTACTTCATTATCATTTTTATTTACTCATTAATAATTTTTATTATGTGGGAAACATTCCTTAAATGTTATTTTTACATTTCTACTATTTATTGTTGTGCAACCTATTAATGATCTAGTTTAACATTACATATCTTCCACATATTCTCACATGTCCTAATGATATTTTTATTTAATCACAAAAAAACTAGACCATTTCCATAGTGTTTATATGGAACTGGTTAGAGACTTATTTTTTATCCTTTCATTTTTATCATCATCATAGATATTTAACATTCCATTATCTCCGTGTTTTTAGGAATTAAATTTCCCATTTTTCATTGATTTTTAGTCCAATTTTTAATTTCTAATTGTGTATTCAAGGTGAATGTAAACCTCTTCTTTTTAAATCATGTCCCTTCTATTTTGGATTAAATCCCCCCAATACACTCCAAATCATCTTAAATTTTTACGTCATTCTTACATATTTTTTAATAGTTATTATGATGTAACCATTATTGGACATCAAATTAAAATGATTATTAATTATTTGAATTCATTTTAATAATATCATTAATTTTTTATTCCTTAATCTATTTCCCTAAACCTTTTTTGGAAGTCTTCCACTTATGATTTCATCCATTCCCTTGAAGTTGATATTCTTGGTCTGTATATTGTCTTTAGTGTTTGGACGGAGTACATCATTCATAATTTATTTCAAGTTATATCTTATTAAATTAATCCAATTCTCTCCCTGATAATTTCAATTCCACTATCCTTCTATTTTTATATTGGGTTCTCTTTCTCACCAATCTGATGGTTAGTTTCCCTTTTTTCCTGTACGATAAAATTTACTCTAATTTTCATGAAATATATTACTGTTAATTCATCTTGTTCATTAAATGGAATGAAAATAGTGTTTCTCTAGGATAAATGGAATAAATTTGAAAATTCATCATTGATCACATTATTCTATAGCTGAATGAGTTATTTTTTATATTTAAATATTATGTTTATATCCTTCCTAGAGCTATTATCATCACTCAAATAGGTATTTCCAATATTTCTCTTAACTTCTCAATAAGTTAGTTAAATTATATCATTACACTACATTATCGCATGGAAGTAATTTTAATGAATTTATTGAATTATATAAAAAAAATTCTAAAAAATGTCAGGAAATTTATCCCAAAGCATCACATAAATTCTTCCATACATCAACATTCCCCATCTTCAGCAAAAATTTCAAAACAAGAAATTTGCTTGTGTGCCCCACAGATAATATGAAACACTCAATATATTAAATTAAACTTACATATATTCTAAAGATTACTAATCTTAATTAATATAAGATACACCAAGTAGTCATGGTAAATCATGTCATTATAATTTCAATAAGGCCACATACCATGTGATGATAATATAATCTTATATTAATTTTTTCTTATATTGAGACAATGTTCAATCATGTTGTATATGGGTTACTCAGAGTAATTATTTAATGATGGAAAGTTTATTATAGAAATATGTTATAAGTTAATGGAGTGATTGGTGGATTTAAGATAAATGAAATATGAAGCAGTATACCACTCATCTCATCATAGAGGGTAACTAGGATTTCAATTGTCTAACTTTTGGGGGAACCCTCATTGGACTACCAGTAAAATTATTATTAAATTTTGATAGTATGTTAGTGGTCCAAAAAAATTATAGTAGAGGTATAATGTGAATCTAGTACACCCAGGTACCATTATTTAAAATTTCGGTAAGTTTTATCATTTAATAATACATCATTTTAATAAAAAAATGGGTACATTATGTCTTTATTTATGTAGTCCATGTTAGGAAAACTGAAAACCCCATCTAACACAAAGAAACAAACAAACCAAAAATAAAGTATTTCTATCATTCTTACCAATTATAATCATCCACAACAACATTTTCAAAAATATAAATAATATTTTTATTCCAAAAATCATTTCCACAATAGCCCCTGATACTCCAACCCATAGATCAATAATATTAAACCACACTAGGAAATAAACAATATTACCATACAAATTAATCACATCCAAGGTAACCAAATCATAATTAATAATTTATATCCCACTTCTAAATAAAATATAGTAGGATATTTAACTGGATACATGTGATTAAAGAAAAGGTTTAAATCATTATAATGTCATTTTTGAATCAGTTCTCATTTATTCTGTTTAGATTATTCATTTTGTTTAATTTTTTTATAAATGAAATTTATTTGTTTATATTATTATGGTTCTATATTTATATAAGTTTTATTAAAATAAATATGACTTACTTTATTTGTGGTATATTGATATTTTATTCACATGTAATATTTATTTATTTCCTTAAAAAACTAATTTAATATTGAGGGTCATGTTCCTCAAACTACTTTTTTCAATGATTGAAAAATGAGAGGTGGTACTATTGCAAATTGAGGAACCAGAAGTATGATTGTTAGTATATTCCAATTTTTATATTTTTAATGAATTTAGTTCTTCAAAATATATTATTATTTTAATAAATGTCATATATCACTCAAAATATTTCATTGGAGGCACTCAAAGAAAATGGAACCTTATAATTTGGGCCCGAAAAATCATTTCCATCTAGTATTAGTTGAGAAAAATAAAAAAATATTGCATTATAGACCTACCAAGAAAATTATACCGTGTAGACAACATATTTTGACTATGTTTCTTCATGTACTAGTTTTGGTTGGGTCAGTGTTTAAAAAATGAATTCCATAATAAAAAATGAAACATAAGAATCAGAAGAAGATATTCAACCTCATAATATGATAAAAGAAAAGATGATGAATGATTTTTCTTATATTTATTTTTCACTTACATCGAAAGCTATGAAATATTTTGATTAGTTTTTTATATATGTGAATTCTATTTATGATGATTTCTCTTCTCATATCAGTGTAAATTATTATGTTGATGTCGATGCTACAACTGATTCATCTTCTGATACTATTATTAATGCCAATGTCATTATCAATTACCATGATGATATTGATGGTGGTGGAGTTGGAGGTGGTTATGGAATTTTATAGGAGGTGTGGATGAATGTTATAATTGATTATGTGATACAGATATTGAGGCTCACTTCTAATCTAAATCAATTTTTTGGTTTATTAATATTTTAAAATTTTTATGTAGTTTGGTTTTGTTATTATAATTTTGAATTATGTTTAATATTTTATTTTTGATTATTTATATTCATAATTACATTGTTATGATTTTTTTCTGTAGTATTGGTAAGGAAGCTGTATATTTTTGAGCTTGGTGTTGATGTCTATAGTGATAGTTTGAAACAATAGTAGCCGACCAAGAGTCATGGTTTCCATCATGGATGTACACCTATAACAGTAGTTAAAAGCCATGGATATATTTCATTTTGGATGAAAAAATGTACATTGTTTTATACTATAGAGGCAGTTAAACTACCATTGCGTAAATTCTTTCTCTTGGTCAATTTCAATTCTTTCAAACATTAGAAATAGAATACCATAGTATTATATTAATACATGACTTAAACCATGTCTATAGGTGTATTGAAATGGTGTAAAATGAGCCTATAGACTTAAATACAGGGTTTAAAATATTTATATAAACCTAAAACCATAGTTTTAATCTGTAGGTATAGTAATGGACCTATGGCCACTCTAATTGGATCCACGATCAAACAAATTGTGGCTATTACATATTTCAAATGTTTCATATTTTATATAAAAGGTTATATACTATTTCTATGAACTGATTTTCTATTAGTAAGTTTTAAATTATGTGGAATTATTTTCGAAAAAATTATTATTAAACATTGTTTTTAATGAAAATGGGTATCCGACCGAAGACAAAAATGATGTCAAATTTCCATAAAAAGATTTTCTCAATAATTCTAATAACCAGTGAGTCGAAAAATAATTATATTGTAGGAAAATATAATTAATAAAGAGAGTAGAATCAAATGAAATGGTTTTATTATAATATGATTTTATTATTAAGTTCAATGGAAACTCAATTATACACAATCATGATTAAATGAGGTCGTGAAAAAAACCCTTACGAATATCATAATGTTGTTGTGAGAATAAATTGATGAATAAAATATTTTTATCAAATTTAAATCCTGATGAAACAAGAATAAATATGATATATGATATTCAATATTTTAAATTTAAATTTTTTTATATTTACAACGACAACAAAGAAGAATTATAAACCAATGTAAATAAATTGAGTAATGAATTCTCTACCATGGGGTAACTTTTAATTCAACATACCATATAATGAAATAATTAAAATTTAAAGTTATAATACAATTAATAATTAGTGAATTACTATATTATATATAAAATGGGTGTTATATAATCCATATAAAGTAAAATATGTACATAACATTATAGAATGACATAATAAAGTGATATTGAGATATAGTCTAATAACTCATGTGTCTTTTTAGTTGACCATGATTAAATATAATTTAAAGTAGTTCTAAACATGTTATTAACATATACTCGAACTGTATTAATATTTATTATCTTGTATATGATCCTTTTATAACATATTATTACCCATTCTTTAATAATATTTCATTATTATTATTGTTTTAGGTGTTAATTTCCTTGTATTCTCATTCATGTTTTGTTGTGATCAATATTGTTCTTACAAAATATTATATAGTCCCATCATACTATGAAGTGTAATCAAGACAACATTATCAAATTTTTATATCACAAGTACTGGTATGTCCAATATTGAAATATTGTTTTCATAACTTATATGTGTTACTATGATTGAGATGGTAGGTCCTACGTACACATGGGTAACATTTACATTTTTCAATGATCACTATGGAAAGGTGGTAAGTAATTTTTTAATATTCCATAATGTGAATAATATAATACATGCATTTTTATATATATAAATATACTTATATATATCAGAAATTGGTGTGGTGATGAAAATAGAATAATGTCGCTTATTGAATGTGTTAATCCACATTAACATGATTAATTTCATCATAATTTGTTATTGAAAATGTAAAAGAAAAAAAATAACATATTACCTTTTATAAATGATAAATATTTCATTAATATTATAATTATTTCATGTATATGAATAATATTTTATATATTTTTTTATAACCATCCATGTATGTTAAAAATGTAATATATGATATAATTACTCCAATGGTATAATAATGTTTTAAATATCATATATACATACATTAAATCCTTCATTATCCCAAGTATATAGTCTTGTAAATGTAAAACATGAATGATGTCACATCGCTAGGCGGTAGTCCACCATACACACAAATAATTATTTTATATCAAATTTGATGGAAGTGGGGAATTTTATATGTCATTAACATAACTCCAAACAACTTATTATGGGTTATATTTTTCTATTATTAGATCATTTTGTTTTAATATGTAATTAAGGGGAAATAGGAAGAAATAAAATAAAAACGCCTGGTGAAGAATGTTACCTCTTCCTTGTGTAACCTCCTTAGGTTTCATCAAAAATAATAAAAGGTTAAATTTCAGACCCAAAAGGCTTATATTATTATATTTGGGAATATGGGATTTTATTTGATTAGTTATTTTCTTAAACACAATTTTTTATGGTTTAAGGATGATATGATTGGGGTGGCCTTTTATATGTGATATGAGTGGCACAATTGTAATTTTTTAAAATAGAAAGATATACACACATATTTCCCAAAGGAAATAGGTTAGAAGGATTATTATCGATCTATAGAAATTATGGGGTTTAAATAATACTATAGTATATATTTTAGAGATGTTATTAGGTTAATTTAACCCTTATATCCTTAGTTTAAACCCCATTAAACCGATTTTGTCGTTAAAATGAGTAATTAATTTTTACAATTTTTACTATTAAAAAGGCTAAAAATTTATATTGACCTTATTATATAATAAAAATTATTATTACTCTAAATATAGAGTCTAATTTACCAAATTTAATTCATATAGTAGGAAAGTTTTAATTTATAATTTATCATGTCGACGTGACAAGAATGTATGTTTTCAAAGAGAAAACGATCAAAGTTTTAAAATTACTTTTTATAAAAATTTGTTTTTAAAATGAATCTAATGACCTATATTGGATTAATAGATATATAATATTACTACTTGTTATATGAAATTAATTTAATATATAATTTAACTATTTAAATAATTGAAATGAAAAGGATGTTTATAATTATAATTTAGTATTTTTCATTGTTCATCAGAAAATGAAATATTGATGAAATATAACAACAATTCACCCGAGGAGAAAATTGATATGGTTATTTAAAAAATTAATTATATTTTTTCTAATTAATTTTCAAAAATTGTTAAATATAAAATTTAATTTATTTGTGCATAGATTTACTATAGCAACTATTAAAAAAAATATCGTTTTTTTATAAAAAATTAGATTTTTATATTAAATACATATTATTTATTTTCAAATAAATAGATAACCATAAATTTCATAATTAGGTTATTAATATTCATACCCAAAATTTTAATAGATTTTTATAATGGTATATTATATTATAGTTCATTAAGACATAGGGTGTGTGCTATACAAGCTATCAAATATGATAAATTTAAAAATGTATTTTTTGTGGGATGTTTTAGCTCGATGTTGGGAGTCACATAAACTATTGAATAATTTTTCTTGTGTTTTTTCATTATCCACACCTTAAGTTTTTTTAATCCCCATAATTTTATATGTCACTCGAAATTTAGGGGTCTCATATTATATTTTTTTTATTTTAAACCCACTATTTAATAATGGATTATAAAATATCTACTTAATAAGATAAGAAGAGGCGTAAACATTTCATATTAAATCTATCATAAATAGGTTTCCAGAAAGGATAAAAATAGTTCTATGGGATTATATAGACATTAAATATAAACATAAATAATTATAAAGAGTGATAGGGCTTATTGATCACAAGAATGTGAATGATCAATAGAAAATTAATGTACTCAAAAATAGAAATATCTAATGATTTAATGAAAGTTTTATTCATTTTATACTAATGAAATAGGAGAGATTTTTTGTTTCATGGTCCTTTTAAAAATTTTGAGTAATTATTATTTTTTATAGGCATATTAAGAAATATATATACATGATATATTTCTATTTTATGGACAAAATTTCATCCTTTGGTTGTGCCTCGATCAACTTACAATTAATAGACTGCCTCAAATAATGAATAACCAAAATTGATTTTTCAAACATAATGTAATAAAATTAACAATATAAGGATAATAATATCCATAAAAAATTATAAAGTATTTCATTTTGTCTTTAACTATTTTCAAAAAACAAATGGTATTCATAAGTTATCTAGTACATGAATATCTTTCCTCGATAGAAACTCCACTAGTTTAACATTATTATTTTACATCAAATCATTTAATTACAAAAAATTACAAACTAAAATTGACATCACATAGGATATTGGTTGGTGTTAAACCCTTATCAAACATTATTTGTGTGTTAATTTCCCATGGAGTTTCCAGACGTGATTGATTGTCACCTGGTATGCAGGCATCATTTTTTTAAATCCATATTAATATAATTCCAAAAACATTACCCAAAGTTTAATTAACAAAAACTTAACTCAATATCATAGGTAAGATAAAACTTAAAGGATACCAATTATATTAAGCAAATTATTAAAAAATAAAGGTAACTCTTTCTTTAATAACTTTCTACTAATACATGTACTTAACCAATGGGTTGTATTCTAGTAAATTTTTTAAAAAATTATCCATAATATTTGTAAAATACCATCACATAAAATCTAAAAATGGATGATTAAGACTATAAATTTTTATCGGAATTAAAATCAAAACCTAATATGGAATATATAACTCTTATGTGAATGTAGAAATATATGATTCTAATACATTATACAATCCTTTTTTATTTCTTGGATTTTATAACCAAAATACCATAGTAAAAAATCTAAAAAAATGTAATTATTAATCCTAACACATAAATAAAACATTTGTTTTATTTCCTTATAGTTAATTAATTTATAGAGGGTTTAACATTTATAAGAGTTCATTCACTAATGTAATGCCTAGTTTCCCCAAATTTTAGACAAGAACATTTAATGGATCCCTATTATGAGATTTATTTACTTATATCATACTCTTTATAACTCCTAAAATGTTTTTTTGTTAATGACCTTATTTTCCACAATTAAATCATTTTACATTCCATTGAGATTAAATTATTGGTGTCTCCTTCCACATTTCTACATGTTGTTCATCAATCTATCATACAAATATGTTATCCATCACTCAATATCTTATCAAAATCTATCATTCTATCTTTTTTTGTGTACACAAGAGATTTTAATAGTTTAGGTATTTAATCATATTTTATAAATTCTAATTAGGAATAATAATAATATCATTCAATCTATTCATCAACCCATTTGGTTGCTCATATTCTACACATTTCCATTTATATTTAGTATTAATAAGATTCCATCAAGTTCCAGTCATAGACTAATAACAAAATCATAGTGTGAGAAAAAATATTCAAAGTTAAAAAAACTATTAAATTATTTACAGTATGTCAAAATCATTAGACAATATTTTCAATATAATACACGTTATGTTCCCACTAGAACATTAATTGTAATCCTCAACTCAAATCCATCATAATGGTTTGCACAGAAATATATTTTATCCTAAAAATATACCCTAGGATTGTAATTTTAGGTGCATAGTTAGGCATTTGGTCATTCACAAGGCGTTGATTAGGTCAAGCCTAATACACCATTTTCTATGACATTACCCTTAGGTATAAATTTTCTTGAACCACATCCCCTTTTAATATCCATATAGGGATATTTTATAATGAAAACTCACATAATCTCTACAGTACCAAAAAATTCGAATGGTACACTACACTTATCCTAAAATCCTATAATAGTGTAATTTTCTCCTATCCTTATTCTACTAAATCTATTCTCCATCGTCTTTCCTAAAATTATATTTATTATATCTATAACAGCCTCAACCCAAAAATCCATAAGTCAATGTCTACATTATTAAATTATACTGAGATATAATGAATCACATCCCAAAGGATTGAATATTTTTTTAGTGTTGGTAATGTAGATTCCTAAATGATTCCCAGAACATGGGCCTTAACCCAATTGGTGAGGTATATTTAAGTGAATCCACAAGACCTAGGTTCAAAAAAAGGTAGAGGGATATTTTCAGTAATTGCAGTAGGCACTGTAGTAGGCACTATACACTGTGCGGGTGCTGTAGTAGACTGTACACTGCAGAACTATACACTGGGTTGGTACTGTAGAAACTGTACATTGTGCAGGTACTGTATTGGACTGTGCAATGTGTGTTACTATAGTAGATACTATTGCAGTTACTGTAGCATGTATTATTTGGTACTGTAGAAGCTGGAACTATTCACCTTGGGCCATCGATTTTTCCTTGGAGTCTTTAAGGCATTCGGGCCACCCATGCCTTCGGGTCAGTAGGCCTTTCAGGCCACCATTAAAGAATTCAGGCCACCTCAAGGCCATTGGGCCACATGGATTTTCCCTAGATAGACTCTACAAAAATAGAGCAGTCTCAGAAGAGGATTTAGAGCAACTGCACTCACCAGATTTGAGAAAAATGGATTTTCAGAATGTGAGGGTATGGAAATTCCTATGGGACAAGCATGTGCTTGCATGAGAATCCTAGATAGATGGCCATGCAACAATAGAGAGATATAATCATGATGAAGATATTGGGGAGGGGCTATTCCATGTATATATTCTAGTTGTATTCCTTAAGAAAATCCGTTCATGTTATCTCCTAAGCCAATGGGCCTTGAAATCACTAAGCCTATGGGCCCTGAAAGGGATCCCACTCATCCCTTGAAAGGGGGGTTATCAAACAATCAATAAAAAAGAAGGCCTTCAGGCCATTCAAGTTAAATAATTCCAATATTACATTTTAAAACACATATTGTTACATTTTTTAGAATATTTTTGTTTCATTTATCATATTATTGAATAACAATCATAGTATACTTCATGGATTCTAGGGAGAAGAACGAAATATAATGGTGGCCTAAAATGCATAGTAAGGGTAAAGTATATTGGAATATATCATGAATCAACAATGAATAACCAAATTGGAATGGTAAATAACTAAAGACAAATATAATTTAATTAATAACATGGATTTCATAATTATATAAGGAATTTATAATATAGAAATGTAAATAACACAACAAACATGTCATTAAATCAACAAACAATAACTGAAATACATCCAGAGATAATATCATTACAAAAATTTATGGGATAAAAACAAATACCATTTCAATGAAATAAATGATTAAATTTTAGCTATCATGATCTTAGGCATCATGACAACTTTACATTTATGAACATTCATTAATAATGTTTAAAACAGATGGGTATGTATACCTCATAAATACATTTAACTATAATTAGCCGACTAATTTTCCCCATGAGGCTACTGATGCATCAATGGGTTATCTGCATCTAAGCCCCATCCATATATTTATTTACAAATTATTAATTCTATATAGAATAATCATTTTAATTCATGATAATTTGCCTTATTAAAAAATAGTCTAATTTTTTAGAAAATTTTTATTTATCAATATTTCCATATTAAATCAAATAAAATTCAATGTAAATAATAATATGTATAAATTATATAAATTATAATCAATAACTATATACATGATAAATAATATGGATATATAGGTGAAATATAATATTCAATTAACACAAAAAGGTTGATATTTCGAGGTAATGTAAATGACTAAATAAATGAATCAAGGAATTTAATTTCAAAACTATCCTTACTCAAAATAATCATAAACCATCCAGAATAAGAATTATAATGGTATTAGTATAAAATATCCCAAGTGGAGTGTATTTAATATAATAATTTTTTGTTATTGACATATACAAATAGAATAAAAATATATTTAAATAAATATTGATGAAAATATCTATTTTATTTTTTAAATTACCATTTAAAAATAAAATCTAAATAATTATATTGAAAATTATTTTCCATGAAAAAAAAAATTGAATCATACAACATATCTTTAATAAATTTATTGTTTATGATGGCATGAAATTCCATTTATTTCATACACGTTAAAACAATGAATTCATTCAATTTTTTTAAAATTCTAAATATGAATTTTTTGGAAAACAAGATAAATATTCTTTTAAAAAAAATTTAAAAAAATAATAAATGGGTACAAAAGTAATTTATAAATAATATTTTTAAAAAAAATAAGCATTCTAAAATTTTTTTAATGAATCCTTCTTTTGGTAGAAAATAGAATTCTGGCCGAAGAGAGAAATAAAGTTAGATTTTATTAAAACATTTAAAAAAAACATTATGTATTAAAGAGTGAAATTTTAGGATTATTACAATAAAATATAATTAATAACCATAAGAGAATAAAATATAATGGTTTTATTAGACAATAATTAAATAATTTCTTTCATTGGATACTCATGTAAAAAAATACCAATTAAAAGAGGATTTGAAATAAACACTTACGAAGACAATAATGTTAATGTGAGAATTAATAAATGAATATATTTTTTGTATCAAATGTAATTACAGAAAATGAAATTTTAAATAAAACCTAATATATTAAAAATAATTAATACACACAATTATAGATTTTTATAAACAATGATCTTGTAATAAAATCCAATGAAATGAAATTGAGTTTTGATATTATTTAACTATTCATATCATTTAAGTAAAAATATTTTTAGATGAAATGAATAAAATTAAAACATAATATACCATAAATTAATATGGAATATTGATATTACATATAAATTTCTCATTATGTACACCACATAAAATAAACTAGTTGCATAACATTACAATATTCCTCAATAGTGGAAAATTGAGACGAAGACCCTTACCTCACACTTCATTTTGGTTAAAAATTATTTCACCTCATGTTTCGGTGTTTTTAACAAGTTGTTAACTTATATATGAGAAATATTAGTATTTATATTATCTTTTACGACCTTTTTATTATATATTATCACTCATTCGTAAAAAATCACCAAATATATTAATTGTTTCGGATGTTAATTGTCTTATTTTCTCAAGCATGTTTCTTTGAGGAAAGATCATGTTATTTCACCATTTATACAGTTACATAATATTCATAATAAGAATAATTAAATAATTATAATATTTATATATAATTTATACTTTTAATTCCAATAATTAATTATTATTTTGAGAAATGAATTATGTTATGATCATAGAGGTGGTGGGTCATACGTATAGTTGGGTAACATTTCCATTTTTCAATGATCCTTATGGAAATGAGGTAAGTAATATTTATATTCAAATAATGACAAAAATATTTTTTGTAACATAGTATTTTAATAAATATTATAATATATAGTATCCATGTGGTGTTATTATGAAAAGCGAGTCACAATTATTTTTAAAGGCTGTAGTCCACACATATATAAACAATGTTATCATATTTATGTTTGTAAAAATAAATGAAATAAAATGATATATAAACATTTAATAATGATTAATATACAATTAGAATCATAATTATTTAATTTATATCACGTATATTATTTAAATATATCCTTACTACCTTCCATGTAAATCATTAGTGAAAATTGTACAACATAACTTCGTAAGATGGTAGTCCACCGTACACACGATCGATGTTTTCGTATCCTCTACAAAATGGAAAAAAATTATATGATATATTGACTCTATGGGTATAATTATGTTATATATACCATATATATATATATATATATCCATCATCACACACATTCTTGATAGAAGGTTATTGGGAAAATGAATGACATCAGATCATGTGGTGGTTGTCCGTAGTACACACAAATAATGACTTTTTGACACATTTAATCGAAGTAGGATGGATCTAGGCCAAGAAAATTACATTAAAACATCCCATTATATGGTTTGATAATTATTTCCTTATATCATCATGGTTTAACAATAAATTAATGAGTTGAGGGAAGATATAAAATAAACACACTAATGAACAATGTCACCTCTTCGATAGGAAGGATTGCACCAAAATAATTATAGTGTTATATATATAACCAACAAATGAATCCTTGTATGATTTGGATTTATGGATGTTTTTTGATTTTTAATGTCCAATCCATATGGGATTGAAGGTTTTATTAATATAGAAGAGGGAAGGCCATTTATAAGTCAGGTTTGTGTCACAAATTTATTTTTTAGAGATAAAAGGTGTAACTAGAGGTTTTAAATAAAAAAAGAATAAAAAGTTATGTATAATATATAATTACACATGTTAGGGTCTAAATTTATCTAATGATAGTTTTAGAAATATTTTAGGATCAAATTAATCAATATATTTTTAGTTTATCTCTTAGTAAATTTATTTTTACAATAAGCACAATAAAAAAATAACTTTTTTAAGGTGGTGTTCTAACCAAAGAGTACAAGACTAATTTATAGTAAAAATAATGTCCCTATAGAATTCTAAAATAGGAAATTTTGGTAAACAAAATCTTGAAAGTGAATAGATGTTCAAAAATAATTCATTTAAATAGGTGAGTTCATTTTTGATTGAATTCATGTTTGGATTTTCCACCGCTGTGTCAACTTCCTGGAAAGAATGAGTGATTATTATGTTACATTTATAAAGGAATATGTGACAGTCCATCAGTATAGATATGAGTCTCAAAGACTTATCTATCCTTATATTCCGAATATCTTGGATAACAGTGCTAAAGATACCTTAAATCCAATGGTTATACCACTACTTATGTCTAGAAAAATAAAAAAATTTATAATACTCATAGCATTATCCTTTGGAGATAAGGAGATAAAACATGTACCAAATAAACATCCCATTTCCATTCCATTGTTGTCATGAAATATTAAACCACGACCCATATGAGTTGGGTTACATTTTGATTCCCCATAAATAATTATATTGATCCATCACATAATCACAGTATTCATGAATATCTCTGGTACTCTAGTTAGTTGTGTATAGTTTCCTACAATTCCATGAATCCAAAGATCAATGAAGATCTAAAAAATTGTAGCAACGTCTAGATTGTGTAATATTAGCTTCACTGTTCGTGGTGTTGATCCGCAAGAAGTAAGTATGAATATAAAATAGGGAAATATTTATCATGATTGAATTATGAACATTTCAGATAAGATGAAGCATTACAGAAACATCTTCCCAAGTTAGGTTCCTCAATTGTGGTGAAAAATGAATAATGGTACAATGTTACAACAAACCAGTAAGACTAGTGGGCTTTGGCAGCTGGATATCCGAGATGGCATGATGCGATCTCCATAGTTCCAGAGATGTGGAAAAAGATAAGATTAGATAAGAAGAATCATTTATATGATAATAGTATAATCTACACCAGGAATAAAAAAAATCCAAAATAACATAAGAAATCATCAGTTGAAGTTCTTCTATAAGAAAACCATCGAATCAAAGCCAACCTTGATGGCACAATCCAAGGCCTATAAAAAATTATTCTAGTATTACTAATTGTTAGAGTCAACCAAATTATCACAATAAAAAAATATTTAATAATTCTATTTTAGGTAGGATCCCAGATCAGAGTGTCCCTATCAATTGGACAAGAATAATTACCCAGTGAGGAATTATAGTCATTATACAGCTCCATATTTTTTGGAATAGGGAAATAAATTATGGTCATATTAGTTTCCATAGGATGTTTTTGAGCATCATCCAAGGAGATGTGAGGAATTCCCAACCAATTATCAAGAAAAAATATAAAGGGGGATCCCTACTATAAATCTATATTTAATGTGACATAATATCGGAAAATGACAATTTGATGGATGTCCAAATAGAAGAGTCCATATAAAAAGTTCTACCCCTTTTAATTTTTTTATTATATCTGACTCCATAAAATCAATGATCTATCAAGTAAATGTTGAGAAGATTCTAGGTGAACCTTGGTTATATGGAATAATTAAATAAATTTGTGATGGCCATGACTAGAATTCCACTTAATAGGTTCCTTGAGTATGGAGGGTTACATGGCCTCAAGAAGATCGTCCCAAAAACCAAAGTCCGCCCACTAGAAGTGACAGACTATGGTGTGTCTATGGGAAGACAGTGACCTCATTAGTAGAGCATAGCACAGTGGATAGAATATAATTTAATAGCAAACACTAGAATTAATATAATGAAACATTGGAAGAAAACTAATTCAATAGGTAAATTATAACATCCATAACTGTTTCAACATAACAATAATAATATCATGTCATGTCACTAGAAAATAGAAAATAATGGATACAAGAGAATAGTGAAAAACATGTTCCACAATGCAATGGAAAACCAAGACTATTCCAAGAATCCCAAGATCCAACTTGGTTATCTTCTATGAAGCTCCATCCTATTAGTAAGAAATCAAGTGTTGGAAGATTTATGCATCCCGTTGTCCACACCTATAGTCATGTAATCTACTCTGGGTACCAATTGACTATTGGAGAGGGTGTGAGAAAAATCTCAATGGCACACCACCAATGGTGTCTATAACATCCTTCTAGTGTAATAGAATATAGTAGTATATAAGCATGTATATATAAAATAAATAATTGAATACAAGATAACTAAATACCCATGTACCTGCATCATCCCTTAGCTGATGTCTAAACATGTATCCAGTTTATTTTATTATGTAATTACCATTTAATGTTTATAGGTCACTTGAGGCCAAGCCATCACTAGAATCACCTCTCGATAGTATATGTAGTTAAGGTCCCAAGATATATTAAGGAAACCATAAATTGGTACCGAGTGAGGGAGTTATAGGGTAAAAACTAAGTAGCGTAATCTCACAGAAAGCTAACACATTAGTATCTTAGTCTAAATAAGGGGTAATAGTGTAATCCAGGGAGTGTAATCCAAGTAATTAAATAGTAAGGTGCCTACTGAGACCAAAGAGTGCATCCAAGGTAAAACCGGGATAAGGAATGACTGGGTCCATGGAATGTATCCAAGGCACCGAATTGACAATGTTGGATCTAAGGGGTGTATGAAATGTACACTAGAATAATGAATGGGGGTCCAATGGTAGTATATCAGGAATCTGATGATTATAAAAGAACCGGAATCTAGGGTGGTGTCATGCTAAGAAAAATGCAACCTTGAATCGGAATGGTGTTCTCCATACCTAAGGTATTCTCCTCTCAGAATCAAATGTCTGCATGAGTGTGTCCTATCCAATTTGATGTTGTAATCATGTAATAATTCATTTGGTTAAGTACTTTCCATCCACTAATTGGGATAGGTCATGTAGAGTTGAAACCATTTATTTTTTGGTCTAAGATTTGTCTTTCATTAGTGTGGATCAACTAAGTTTCATTGGATTCATTTATTTAAGTATTAGTTAGCAATTAATGCAAGTTCAATTATTGAGCTTCACTCCACTACCTTCCATCAACATGGAAGGGGTGCTATGGACATGTAAAATTTTTTCAATATATTTTAATAAGGATAAGTTATAAATACAGTATACTTTCAATTCCAAATTTCACATTAAATAATAAATTGAATCATTTATCTTAGGTAGGTCAAGTTGTAAGAATACATGGAACCTAACATTATAAAATACACAGAAAACAACAACCCAATTATTCTTGGAAGACTCTCATTTAGGAAGGTCAATCATAGGCACACGCTAATGGCGGCTCAAATGTGACAAAAACCCTACAAATCCAATTGTGGCATAACCTTCGACATGGGGTGGATTGAGTAGTGTTTGTAACCACAAACACCTAATCAAATATTTGGAAGCATAATAACCATACGATTATAAAAATAATATTAATGGAATGTAAGTTCAATAAGCAATCTCTAACAAAATCGGTTGGTCCCTCAAAAAAATTACAAAAAAATTGAAATTTAAGGATGAGTTATAGACCACCCAGTGTAGTGTTGTATGAGGCATCTCCTCTGGTATCATCACTTGATATGCATTGGATCCGAGTGGATCTATGAAAAGGTGATTAATTTTCATATGGAGATAACTAGATCGAGAGAGAAGGAGAAGAAGAATGGCTAAATAGAACACTAGTTCTTAATGTTGCACAACCAACATGATGAATGGAATCTCAATAGGAATCCAGACAATGAAAGTCTCTTGATTCCAAAATATGATATTCAAAAAACACCAAATTGAGAGAGAAATAGGTCAATCCTACATAAATTGTATTATGGAAGAAGGGGTCGGCTTAATATATCATTAAGGGAATTTTGGTAATTTTACATAGGCTTTTAGCCTCTGCTCGATTTGTCCGGACAATTTGTCAAACTGTTCACAAACCGTGTGAGACAGTTCTGCATAAAAAGTCTTACTCAGCATGGTTTGATCAAACAATGCACCATCCATGAAATATTACTCGGGGAAATGGGTTTCTCTTAATGTTAGACTACATGACCTTGTGCCTATCAGGCATGGTTCCAATATCCCAAAAAATCATATGAACCATTTGGAAAACTATGTGGAAATCCTACATCGTCTACTCTAAAACATGTGCAGGGTCTATTTTTTCAAAAAAAATATGGGTTCCAGGCTCCGAACAGACCCCAAAATCCCTCAGAACCTTTACTAAAATATTATGCATCTATATTTGGTCAAAATTATAGATTTATACTAAAAAATAATGGATCTATACCTATGTGATAAACCGGGTTGTTATAGACTTCCCCCTTAAAATAACCCCCTTGATTTCTCCTTCCAAGGGTAAAGAGACACCATCTAAGAACAAATTTGGACACTGAGCATGTATATCGGCTACCCTCTCTAATGTCACTACCTACACTCGGCCATGCTTCCCTAACACTCATGCAAGTGGGACAATCAACCCCCATAGAACCTTTGTCCTTTGGTCCATGATGTGTTCTAAATACTATTCATAGGTAGCATCAACATCTACATCAACTTCCTTGGGATTAAAGGTATGATATGGGTCAGCATGTTATTGGTGAAGCTGTGAGACATGAAAGACATTGGGTATGGCACAAAACCTATGAGGTAGTAGCAACTGATAGGCTACCAGCACAAATCTCTATAGAATTTCAAACGGCCCGCCTTAACGAGGTGACAACTTACACTGCTTATTTAATCATTTATGACCTAACCTAGGAGATACCCCAAAGGAAAACATGATCCCCAACCTAGAACACAAGAGATCATCGACGGTGATCAACATAAGATTTCTATCCAGACTGAGTAGTAGTCAAATGTTTCCTGATCAATTGGACATGTTCTGATGTCTCTTGATCAATATGTTGTCCTAGTAATATTTCCTCACTTGCCTCTAGCCAGCACAAGGGTGAATGGAATGACCTACCATATATTTCCTCAAAAGGATCCATCAAGATCGTCGCTTGAAAACTATTATTATAATTGAATTCAACGATAGGTATATGCTTCTATTAAGAACTACTGAAATCAAGGACACATGCTTGGATCATATCCTCTAAAACCTGAATTGTCTATTCTGATTTTCCATCAGTCTGAGGGTGAAATGCTTTTCCTAGATGAAAAATAGATCACATATCATTCTAGGAACCCTACAAGAACCGTGAAGTAAAACAATGGTACTTGGAACCACATGTAGTCATATGATCTCATGGACATACATTCGTCCCAACTCATCATCTGAAAAATTCTCCCATATATGAATAAAGTGGGATGATTTCATTAGTCAGTCAATGAATATGCAAATAACTTCGCTTCCCCTCGAAGACCTGGGTAAGATGACTAAAAAATCAATAAAATAATCTTCCCATTTAAATTCTAGGGATAAAAGTGGCTATTACATTCCTGGATGTCTCTAGTGATCCACCATAAAGTACTGACAGGTGGAAAACCAAGTAATAAAGCCGGCAATCTGACATTTCATTCCATGCCACCAATATTGGTGTCATGTATCTTGATACGTCTTCGAGATTCCCAGATAAAATAACCACTAAGAAGTGTGGGCCTCTTCCATAAACTCATATCTCTCATCTGCAGGAACCCAGATATGTCCATGTAGATGCATGATGTTATATCGGTCCACCAAAAAATCTAGAGGTGTGTTATCACTTGATAATGTCTCATAGAGAACCAAACCATCAGAATCAAAAAACATCCTACCATTCACCTTATCAAAGACATAAGAGGTAACCATTAATCATGGGAGGTAATATTTATCATGACTGTCATGAAACTCCATTTGATGTTCAGAAAAGAGATCCATTGACTTCTATTCGTCATTGGCTTCCTACAAGACCTGTGTTTGAGTTTTCCAACTCAATGCATCAGCATCCACATTTTACTTTCTAGCCATATATGAAATATCAAAAACAAATAATTGTTGATATTTAAATAATCTCTATTGTTTATGGTTCATGTCACACTAAGAAAATATACACCTGATGTTTTTGTGAACTGTACACACCACAATGAGATCACCTGATAGATAATGTCTCTAGCTATGTATGTAATGTACAACTACTGCTATAATGAGGTAATGCATTGTGTAATATCTCTCATTATGACTCGAATAATGAGATATGTATGAAATGACTTTGTTTTATTTCATCATCACTACTCTGAGGTCAATTCACGATGCATTGCAGAAGATGATATATCATTTTAGAGGTTCAAGAAGAATCAAAATCGATGTCGAGACAAGCTTCCCTTTCAGACCCTGAGAGGGTTTCTTGGAAGCTTTTGACCAAATGAACATAAAAATCTTATTTTTATGTCTAGTTGTAGGTGAAGAAATATATGAGTACATTTTTATAAATAGCCTATAATATTATCCTGGCCCCATGAAACTCCAAATATCAAACACGTTCTTAAGATGCTCTTGGGAAATCACATCACTAACATTTTAAGGATCAATATATACTCCAGGTTCTGAGATAATATAAACAACGAAGTGGACCTTGTTGATCCAAAAGTCACATTTAGCATGCTTGGAATAAATATTACGCTCTCATAGTGTACTCAGAATGATCACAAGATGTTTGGCTTGGTCGTTATGTGTGTGAGAATTCATCAATATGTCACCCACAAAGACCATAACAAAAGAGTCCCAATATGGGTGGACAACCCTATCCATCAAATCAATGAAAATATTATATGCGTTCAAAAGACCAAATGACATATCAAGATACTCATATAGACTATACCTGCTATGGAATTATGCATGAGGTATGTCTAAGGTTCTGACTCGCACCTGATGATAACCCAATCTCTGGTCGATCATTGATAAAACCTTTTCTCCTCAGAGATGGTAAAATATAAAATCTATTTAATGAAGTGGACACCGGTTCTTGATAGTAAGCTGGTTCAGGACTCTATAATCCATGCATAGAGGTAAGGTTCCATTTCCTTCTTGGAAAAAAGAATGGGTGATCCACAAGAAGATGTACTATGCCGTATAAAGCCTTTGGCCTCATGGTCCTCTATCTTCCGCTTGATCTACTGATGCCTAGTAGGTCCCATATTGTATGGAGGAAATACACTGGAGATACTCCTAGCAAAATCTAAATTGTAAACTCTACCACTCTCTTTGGAGGTAATCCAAAAAAAATCATTATGCAATATTTCACTGAAATATTCAACTACTATAGGGAAATCAATTTTATGAAAACCCTGATCAGCTGTGAAATGATATTCAATACGAGTGGTCAATTCATGTAGACCATTATTCTTCGATCCATCTCTCCAAGAATATATATTCCACTCACCATTGATAAATTAATTTCTACCTTCTTGTAATGTAAAATAAATGTTGCAGCGATATCAGTATATAAAAGCATGATCATGGACTAACCAATCCATCCCAAGAATGACATTAAATCACATCATCTTAAGAAAAAATAGATTCAACAAGAAAGTCTATCCACAAATATCAAGGGGATAGTCCATACATTAGTGTATTCCCTCCATCTATATTCCCACCAGTTTATCGAGGGTCATTACACCATAGTGTATTATATTTCAAGTCCAACACATTTCATGATAGATAAATATATAAAAGAGTTTCAACAACCTTTTTCAAAAAAAGAAGAGATAATAGTAGAGGAATCTATAATAGTACCTTGAACTATTGATGGTCCTGCAACCTATCCCATAGGTATTGGTTGTAAATAATGAAACAGACTTGAACCACGACCATATGCAACAGATTGACCACCATGATCATGACTGTTCTGCTGGCACTTCTGGTGATTTGGGATCAGACTACCATGAAAATGTCATCCTCCTAGTAAAAACCTATAGCTTATATTCCAACTACCTACATGAAGTGGAACTAAATAACTAAATAACTCGTACCTATAAATATATATGACACATTACTATTTCCACTCAAATCATGTGGAAAAGTTCCTTCAAAAACACCGATGAAGACCCATATCGCCTCAAGATTTTCATTATATTGGCTCTTTATCACATTAGGGATCTTTATATCTAGTTTTAAACCTTGATGACACACCAAAATGTATCATACATGATAATCTCGCTACCACTTCCCTTACGAAAAATCCTTAGGGGAATGTTTCCTACCACCAGATGAAATGTTCGCCTAACATGGCACTAATCCTTTATATATGGTACTTGCACATTCCATCAAGTTACACTCAGGGATTAGGGCCTAATAAAATATTGTATAAAATGTAGGAAGGTGAAATACATTTACCTGAGTTCGGATAGAATACTATATCCCATCTTAAAAACACTAGCACATGAAAGCTCATCATCTGCTAGAAGCGGTGAAAAGAGGAAAAAATTAGTGAAAAGTGATGAATATTCCATAACTAACATAGAACTCGGCTCAAGATGTATGAAATCATTGGATCTATCAACTCCCAGTTTTTGTAGAATTAACTAATCATAGAAGGATGTCTGGAAATCAACCCATAACATGCCTTGATGACAACCAACCTAGGTAACCACATCCCAACAAAATTTTGTTGAATCCAAAAGAATGTATGTAGAAAGACTAACTGTATATTTTGGAGGCATTTCCAAAAGCTCAATGGTTGAAAACATGGTGTCTAACCAGGAATCATTACCCTAAGAAAATCCATCCCTAGGAATAGTAGAAGGATATTGCTACTGGATCATGTGAATTCGATCAACTATCATATGTGAAACCCGTGGAGCACGTTTCATGGACTGCATCAGATGTATAAAACTATCATGGACATGGGTATCAATTCCCAGATCATGTACAAACAATAAATGCCTCAAGTGGAACTCTTGAAAATAATACTGATGGTTAAAGGACCACAATGTATGGAGCATGGTCGTCACCACCATCCTGGTGAATAACATGAGGACGGTGCATCGACATTGGTCTACAAATACCAAGAACACATATTTGAACAAGAATTAAATCAAGGATAAAGCATCACTAATGGAATCTAAATTTAATAAAACTCACCACATAGGGCATACTACCCAAACATTCCACTTAGATGGCCAGGTATCGTTAAGTTCTAAGGTACAAGTTTCAGGTCATTTTGTAGTTAATTTCTAGGTTCACTCCATTACATTTCATAAACATATCATGGCGTGGTATTTATGTGCAATCAATTCCTTTTATATTTGATGATTAACATTATAACGTATAGAAATTTTCTATGGATCAGTGCCCATACACATGTCACTAGAAACAACTCCCATTTCATAATAATATAATGACATGAATTGGTAAATTTCTCATACCAACCCATGAGCGACCATACACCTCATGGGTTGAGATAGAAAATCACTCAATAAAAGCTAAAGTAAAACAAGTACAATCAAGCTATCACAACATCACTCAAAAATTACATCCATATTAGGAAGTACAAGGAAGTGAAATGCATATATATAGCATGGAAATATTAATTACATGTGAATTATAGATGCCTATAATGATTCATGTAATAATTCTCCTTGCCCTCATATCATCGGGACAAGGAAAAAATAAATTATCTAATAGTGTAATAATAAAAAAATGACAATACATGTATGTCACCCAAAGGTTAAATAATATCAACATTAATAGGAAAAATAAAACATGAATTTCAATTTTGGTAACATGGATTTTTCCATGAACATGAGTTCACAACACTCAAGAATAGATTATGACCTTGTTTGAAGTGTTCATATTCCACAATCTAGTTTCTCCAAATAGAAATCAGTGAAATTAAACCACCTCTAATACCCCATTATGATGACCCAGACCCTAATTCGACTTAATGGGTGCCCTGAGCCCATTGGCCCACATGGCCTCAATCACAACTTCCAGAATGCCAGAGGCTTCCGACTAGCAATGAGGGCCTAGGGTGTGTACATGGGAAGACTATACCCTAATTACACAATCATAGCACAATTGAAGGAATAAAATATAATAGTAAATTGTGAAAGGAATATAATGAAACTGTAGAAGAAATCTTATGCAATAGGTAAATGATAACAACCATAACTGTATCCACTAAAAAATGATAATTTCCTGTCGTGTTACTAGAAAACAAGAAATGTATGGATATATGAAAATAAAAAAACCTCTTCCACAATATAAATGAATACAAAGACAACTCCAAGCATCTCAAGATATAATTCAATCATCTTCTATCAAGATCCATCCTATAAGCATAAAATCAAGTGTTTGAAGCTATATGCTTCTCTTTGTCCATGAAAACAACCATATAATCAACTCTGGGTACCAAACGGCACCCGGATAGGGTGTGAGAGAAATCTCGGTGGGCCACCACCAACGATGTCAATAACATCTACCCTTTGTAATGGAATGTAGAAGTAATTACGCATGCATATATAAAATAAAGCAATCCAGATGAAATAAATAATCAACCAATTTTCTACTTTAGCCCTTGGTGGGTGTCTGAACATGTAAAATGTCCATTTTATTAATTAATTACCATTTAATGTTTATAGGTCATGTGATGCATATCCAACACTGACATCACCACAGGATAATATAAGTAGTGAAGTTCCCAAGATGTAACAAGGATACCCGAAAATGTAATATAGTGAGGGAGTTCTAGGGTAAAAATCGTGGCAACATAAACTCATGAAAAGCTCACTTAGTAGTATCTGAGTCTATCTAAGGAGTAAGTGTGTAATACAAGGAGATTAATCTATGCCATTACACAATAAAGTGACAATTGAGTCCATGGAGTGCATCCAAGGTAAAACCGGGCTAATCAAAGAATGGGTCCACGGTTTTTATCCAAGGCACCTATATATCAATGCTGGATCCAAGGAGTGGATCTGATGTATCCTATACTAATGAAATGGGATACTAATTTAGTATACTAGGAATCTAATGAATAGAAAAGTACTGGAATCTAGGTGGGTATCAACCTATGAAAACCACATCCTTGATGTGGAATGTGTTCCCCAAGACCCAAAGTATTATCCTCTCATAATCCAAGGCATATTTGAGTCATTCCATTTCTATTTGTTATTGTAATCATGTAATAATTCATTTGGTTCATGGCTTTCCTGACATTAGTATGGATGTGTCAAGAAGAGTTTAAACCATTTATTTATTAGTCCAAGCATTTTCTTCCATTAGCGTGGATATGAAATGTGGTATAGAAACCATTTAATTATGTCTTACTTAACCCTTAATGAATGTTCAATTATTGAGGTTCACTATGCTACCGTCAATCAACCAGGAAGGGGTACTACAGACATGTAACCATTATAAAATGTATTTTAATAAGGTCATGTTATATACATAGTATACTTTCAATTCCACATGTCACATTTAATAATATTATGAAAGGAATACCATTGGCATGTCAAGTGGTGACCATACATTGTACATGCCATTATGAAATCATCATTAAACAAAAAACCAATTATTATCGGAAGACTAACCTTTAGAAGGGTCAAGAAACTTCTCACCCAAACAGTGGCTCAAACATGCCATAAAGGCCTAATGACCCATTTATGGCATAACCTTTGACATAAGGCAGATTAATTCATTGGTTTAATGACTAGGAACTAATCACTTATATGGAAATAACATAAAAATATGATTCTATAAATTATAATAATGATATGTAAATTTAAGAAACGTTTTCCAAAAAAATGGTGTTCCCCACACCAAAATTCACTAAAAATGAACTTTAGGAATGACTTATGAACCAACCACCTTAGGGTTGTATGATCCATCTTCTCTGGTATCAGTAACTAATTTTCTGCGGATCAGAGATGATCTAATAAAAGGTTAAAAAACTCTCACATGGAGATAACTATGTTTCAAGGAAATGATAAGAAGAAAGCCTAAATAAGACTTTAGTATATACCATTTCACATCAAACGTGATAATGAAAATCTTGATTGAATGACAGATGACGAAGATCTCTAGATTTTAATATTTAATCATTAAAAACCCCAAATTGAGAGATAAATTAGTAAATATGACATATCTAGGATCAGGGTGGAATGGATTGTCTTAATAGATAATTAAGGGGGTTTGGAAAATTTTACATAGGCTTTTAGCTTGTGCATATTTTTTCCACATAGTATGTCAAACTGGGTGCAAACTGTGAGAGGTGGTTTTTCCTGAAATGTCTTCCTCTGCACAGTTTGATCAAACTGTGTGCCTTACATGCCTGGTTACCTGAAAAAAAGGGATTTCACAAAGTCGATATGAATGGTCATGCACCAACAATGTGAGGGGAAACTGTTCTAAGAAACACCATCAATAAGATTTCGAAAACTGTGCGGAAATACCACACAGTTTACTCCAAATTGTGTACAGGGTCTATTTCCTCCAAAAAGGTGGGTTTCGGGTTCTGAATAAGCCCTGGAAACCCTCATAACCTTTACTAACTCATTAGAAATCCATATTAGGTCCATAGTATAGATTTAGATTGATGAAAATAAAGGATCCATACTTGAGTGAAAAACTTTGTTCTTACAAACATAATGTTTTTGATGAGCGTACAACCATTTTCAAGGGGATTCTAAGACATTATCAAAGTAACGGTGACCATTTTATTTTAATAAGTTCTATGAATCCAAAAAAAATTCCATAGAGTTATTTAGATGATTTATTGGAGTTATATACCAATTATAAATAATAAATTAATTGACTAATTTAGAGAGAATGGTGAATTTAACAAGGTAGTTCCTACCAATAATTGAAAGAGATATCATATTCAATGCTGAAAGTTATTTTTAATAATTCATAAAATCATGAAAATATATATAGATTTTTTTGTCCCTATAAAAATGCATCAAATTATAATTTAAGATCATTGAGGTCTCTCTGATTTCCAGAACCAAAAACAAATTCGTCTTCCTAGAAAATGTAATTCCCTTCCAAAAATAGATTAAAGACTTCTTGCAATTGATAACCTACATTGAGATATCTTCTTAATGAAAGAAGGATATCCTAATATTTTAATTATTTATTTTACCTCTGTAAAAAAATAAAATTTCATCTTAATATAGAAGGTGTGTACGAACATCAAGAATCCATGATTCATTAATGGGAATTATTTAATTTTTATTATTGTTTCAAATCATAATAGTAAAAAATTAAGCAAAAAATATTATTTAATATATATTATACTGATTAAATAAATAGATTCATTTTTTTAATTCAATTCACATGATGAAAATATTTTAATTTAAAATTAATCCTATAGTGATGGTATGAAAATAGGTTTTGACTGAGAAAGTGTTCGAACATTTAAAATATTTTCATTCCAAAATTCAATATGAAAATGATTTCATTGAAATAAATTGTATTAATATATATATATATATAGATAAATAAAATAATTTTAATTTAAAATCACTATAAAATTTAATTATTATTCAAAAATGACTTCAATTAAATGTTAGTTTTTAATTAAAATTTAGTATTATTAATTATTTATAAAAAATTTAAACTATGTAGATAAATCTAAAAAATTAACCCTATGATAATTTTTATATGATGATTTTAGAAAATAATTTTCTTTTGAAAAATCAATTTTCTAAACTTTGGGTAAAAAATAATATTAAATTACGTGTGCAAAAAATGACTAAACCATCATTTAAAATTTTTTAGTTTTTAGATCAGATTTCGGTTTTCTTTTGTGTAGTTCTTATTTTTTTTTAAAACACATATTATCATAATATTTTCATTTTTTATTATTTTTCATTTACACCAATATAATTTCTATGTTATAATGGTATTTGATATTACAATTCCTTTAGAGTCAGAGTTGTGTGTTATGAAAGCTATCAAAGAGAATAAATTTAAGAAATATATTATGTTCATTGTTTAATCTTATTGTTGTGAGTTAAAATGATTCTAAATAAAAATTTATTATTTTATAAATTTTAGGTATTACATATAAATAACAAAAATGAATCATCTATGTAATTTAGACCAATGTCAAAAAAGATCATATGTAACAAATGGACAATAGCACCACTAATCACCATCATCACTCTATAGTATGATGGATCATGAACATACACCACCTCCGTGTGGTGATTTCTCTTTAATCAAACTTTCATAAGAAATTCTAAAAGTTTCAAAAAAAAGGTATGTTGTAATCTATATATCCTAGTAGTCTCCGACCATGTGTTTCATAATCCATACAATAACAATTTAGCTGAATTTTCATTAATTTAAAATTAGACATGGAATGGTATTTAATTCACATATATTGAACAAAAACATACATCGACATAACAATGATGGAGGATGTATCATAATAATAATTTATTATAATTTTTATTAAGAAAACCCAGATAAAGTCATTATGATGAATAAAATTGGTCACAAATCAGTGGCATGTATATCAATGTCAAAAAGTCATACCACCATGTATAAAGTCTTTATGGTATGTTAATTCGGGTAACAATATCCTCAAAAAACTCAATAACAATCATAACTAAAAGATTCCATTAAAACTCAATTCATTCTTCTCATAAAATTCAGAAACCCTCATGTGCCAAATACACCGCAAAGGGGAACCATGTTAGTTCATATTTTTTAGATGTTTATTTATAGTGGTCATCATTAACCAATTTCTTGGGAGTTATGGTCCTAGAATTTTTTTCATAGTTATAAATAACTACCCTAGGAAATATATTAATCAAATAATCAATTAATCGAACTTTTAAAATCAATTATTTCAAATCAAATAAAATTTAAATCGCATAGTTTAAATTTTCAACAAGCCATTCCAATTTTAAAACGAAAACAATGGTCTTTATCAATTCCTTGCATTTCAAATCCTCTTTCCAATTTAGCCATTTTCCTAATATTTAAAATAAAAATAAATATTAAATCAATTTCAAAATAAAGAAATCTTTTTCCCCATCATCTTCCTGAAATATTAACTCCCTTGAAATATACATTCACCCTTAATTCTATAAAAATATCAAAATTTAACATCAAATCCTTTCAAAATAGGGTTTAAAAAATAAAATTTTATTTCAATTAAATCAAGAAAATTAATGTTTCAATTATTGTTTAAAATATTATGGAACAACATACCTTCAAATCAAGAGATCATAATGAACTTTACCCACAATGGGGAACAATAATATAGAATAAAGGGGAGAGTGAAGAAGAATTTAAACCTAGAATCATGTTCCATTAAAATATATATTATTACCATCAATAATAATATAATCCATTATTCATTACGGAGGAGAAAAATATAGTGTGGAATAAACCAAATGAGAGGAAATCCACTGGCTCAGAGGTGATAAAAGATATTTAGTAGAGCTTTGATCCTTTATGAAAAGGGTAATGATGACTCAAAATCACCACTTTGGTTTCTTCAAGGATACATGATTAGAGTTAGGGTAAAAATATGTTTTTTTGGGTTAAATAAGAAGGATTTATAATTATAATAAAATATATGGGGTGAATTAAAAGAATCATGCATCGTATTTAGTGTAGGGACATATAGTTAGAAAAATTGTGCACCATGACTATGCAACACTTTTAGTAGGGGTAATGATTCTCCAAGGAGAAAACAACGTTATTTAGACTATGTGACACTATGAAAACCCTAAAAATATTAGGATTCATGGTTTTAATGGGCTGGCCACATGGTTTCAAAAAATCTTGTTCCCCCTTCATGTGGCTCACAATAGGATGCACTGTTTTCTACGCCAAACCATATTGTTTTCCATAACCATGGGAAAACCAAACATATCCCCTTGGGATTCTAAACTAATCTAAATTTATTCTAAAAAATTATAATAAAAGATTATTAAAATGTATATTAAAGAAAGGTTCATAGAATACTTAAAATATGGAAACAAGATGTTACAACTCCTTCATCTTAAAGTATGTTACTCTAAATTAAATGTACACCCATTATAATCCAAAAAATATAAAAACTTCATATTAGTAATATAAATAATAAATATTATTTTGTTATGATATAATTTATATTTATTAAACCAAAATTATAATCCACCAAAATAATTGTTTCTCAAATTATAAACAAATTTCTAAAATATGGAAACTAATATTAGAAATTTAAATACTCATTTAGGAATATATGGGAAAAAGTATTTTTTTTATGAAAATTTATTTTTTAATTTATAAATATTATAAAAACTAATAAAACATATATATACACTTCATATATAGATCGCGTCCTCAAAAAACATTAGTATAGGAAACCCATGTTAGTGTCGACTTTTTAAAATTTAATAAAAAACATTCATAATAAATCAGAATAATATTTCATTTTTCTTTGTTCACATTAATTTAGTTATTCACCAAATTAAATCATTTCAAAAATCATGAATTTTAATTTTATTTTAATGAAATTATTTTTGGTAGATCATTCAAAAATAATACTATTGATCAATGATGTTGTTTCCCACCACCAAATTATGATTTTTAGAAATTGAAATGATATCTCTAAATAAATCATTATATTTTTTATTAAAAACATGATAAAAATATCATATTATTTATAATTTTCTATTTTATTTGAGTCATTCTCCATGAATTTTTATCCAATATGTATTTTTATTAATTTTTATAAATTATAAAAAAAATTTAAATGGCATTATTGATACTAAATTTATAAGGAGTTTTGATTTTTTTTATAAACAATTATTGGGGCATATAAATTTTTATTTAAAAATTATTCATTTATTTTTACAAATATTAAAATTATATTGAATTGTATTTGATATTCCAATTTCCTTTTAGAATGGTATATTATTTTACAAACATATAAAAATTAAAAAATTAAGCCCATTTTGTAAAATTATCAACTCATTTATTTAAATTTAATAAAATATAAATGAAGAATATATAACATTTTTTCTAAATCCCAACCTACGTAACCCATCTAGATAATCTTAATAGATATCCTATTTATAGAGTCAAACCACTCCTACAGCCAAGGATTATTTATATATTGTGTAAATCCCTCAATGTATATATAGGATATTATCTTCTTCATGGCCTATTATATACTTAAATTATTGTCGAATATATCATATAGAGATATATATGGATAAGATTTTATTATTGCATTAGTACTACACTATTCTCCAGGATTTTATCCTCCTTTTATAATCCTCATGGATTCCAATTAAAGGATTTTAATGAATGGAAATTTATATATATATATATATTAATATATATATATATATTAATATATATATATATATAATTACAATTCAATTTATCCAATTTATTTATTTAAAAGGAAAATTGATTATGGTATGATGTTATTTATAAAGGAATTTATTTCATAATTATTATTAAAATCTATGATAATTAAGAAATTAATTGAAGATGATAATTTTTGTAATTGTTATGAATGGATGAGAATTGATTATATCATATTTTTTTAGGTGAACCTAAATTGGGTAATCAAATATAGATAAAATTATCATGAGAATGAAACCAACTAACTATAAAACATGGTTCATAGACAATTTAATATATCATGAACAACATATAGTGGAGTTAAACCAACTATGAACAAAGAACCAACCTACTGAGCAATTCATTGATGTTCAACTGAACTAGACCTAGTTATTAACTAATGTAACAATTAAAATACTTAAATCTACTATAAACCCAAAGTCCCAACTACCTTGTAATATTGACATTAAAAATTGAGCATAGTAATAGTGATACCTAGAATTCCTACTATTCACATAATTTTTTTTGTTCAAAATAAGTATGGTTACCATCCATGTATATGAGAAATTAAATCTTAATGGATTCATATGTGAGGCTGAAGAAATATATTTTTTCAAAGAAAATAAAAAAAATTATTTTTATTTGTGATTTTATTAAAAATATATATAATTGAATAAATATAAGGTATATAATAGTGAAAATATATTAAATATCAAACAAGGATAAAACACATCATGAAATAGGTCATATAAGTATAGCATCTATCAAACAGTAAGCATAAGGAATCATTATATGAACTAACATAACTAAATTATGAATCCACTGAATTTCATGGATAAGATGATAAAAAAAGGAATAAGAGTTTATTGTAGAACATGGGATGTTTATATAATATAAAATAAAATATATGCTAGAAATAGTTGTTTGGAATGAGTTTCTTCCACATGGATTAAATCTTGGATCACCATTTTACATGTGTAGTCATCAATAAATGTGATGATTGTATTCAAGATGATTTGGGGGTCTATTTAGATATATTAGTGTACATATTTTAGTGAAACAATTTTTTATACAATTTTCAATTTTTTTTTATTTTTCAGATAAGTTCATCCCCTGTCTTAATATAATCTTTCACATATATGGTTAAACCCATTCTTAGTTATTTATTCTATATGGTATACCCTTACAAATAATTAATTTCAAATAAATAATTACAGTTCTAATTTCTAGATCTTGGTTTATCTTTAGAATATGTTTTTTCGTGATATAATAATTATTGTTATCATATGGATTGTTTAATGGAATTTTTGTTGCTTGAGTTATTTTTAAACAATTACTTCTATTTTACTGATTCTGTGACCAATAGATTGGGGTTGATTTAATATTATGTTTTAAATAATCTTTTATATTTATATTAGAAATAGTGTCGTCATTAATTATAATTAAAAATCATCCCCTCGTGATTGGGAACTATTTAGTAAATAAGGCATTGGATTACATTTGAATGATTTAATTTTTTTTAAATATTTCATCCACAAAAAAATGAAAACAAACAAATTCGTTGTGGTCATGGAGAATTTCGGAACCATATTTCAAAACAACTCATGCTGAGTGTTTTCTGAGTATAGGACCACTCACTTAGTGGGAATAAGAATAAATACTTATTGTTTTACAGTTTTGTAAAGGTTTTGTCTTTGGTTACCCAACACTAAATTATTCATTATTTCTTCACATGATAATTATATCATACTTCCATGTTTATTATGTACTCTTAAAACAAATAAACACTACCTAACACTTATATATAGTTCCTCATACATATAAAATATGATTCAATATTAAAATAATTTGAATGTGTTAGACTCCATGAGGGATAGACTAAGGATAAATGTATACAATATTTTTATTTGTGTTTCATTAAAATAGAATAATAGTGATAATATTATAAGTATTAAATTATTTCCAAGGAATCATGTTTCCTTCAGTATTTTATTTTTAAATTGATATTTTAATGAGTAAACATATCATGTAGGGTTGAAATATTATATCTAGATCCTAATATTTGGAGATTCTACCTTTTTAGATGAAAAAATATTAGTAAAAATTTTAGTTTAGAAAATTATTTTGAAAATATTTATTAATGTGGACTAAGTGAAACAATTATATTTTTTCAATTTTTGAGCCATTTGAATACTATAATAGGGAAAATTGAAAAACTAGTAATAAAATATATATATATCTCGACCTAACATAAATTATGAAAAAAATTGATTATATACCAAAATTTATAATATAATTTTTGTATATAATTGGTTCTTCTAAAATTATGAATTATACTTTTAGTTTTACGAAGTGAATATCCCAATAAAAATCTAAAAGTGTTTTCCAATTTTTATGAATTGTTGAAATCATGGTAAGTATCTGAGGAACTAGTGATGTAGATATCCATCACATTCTCTTTAGAAGGAGAAACTAGACAATTGATATTTAACATACAATAAAAGGATCACATAAGTCAGGAGGGCCTTCATTAGATCATCCTTCATAAATTTGTCCCTACCATAAGAAGAAAAATGATTTTGAAGGAGACTCAAATTATTATATTATTTATATTAATGATTACTAAATAAAAGTCAAAAAAAATTCAAAAACCACATTCGAATCTAAGTAACTCATTGAAAATATTTCATAAAATTCATAAAAGATTGGTTTTATTGATTTTAAAAAGAATTCAATAAGTAGGATCAACTAACTGACCCCTTCATGATGAAAAAAATGATTTACTGAGGACATTTTTGAGGTTTATATATTATAAAAAAGAATAAACTATGGAAACTTACCTTGGATTATTGAGTTTTTACATCAAATAATAACTACAATAATTGTTTTACTTATTCTCAATACATAGATAGTGGTGTTAGAGTGTACCGGAGTAGATTTTATCAATAAATAATGAACAATCATAGCTAGAGGGAATCTAAATGCATCAAATATTTATTTTGAAATTAAGAAAAATCGAGGGAACCTCTTAATCATGATTAATAAAAACTATCAACCTTCCTACATACCCTCATTATTCTACTAATTATAATCCAATGATAAAAAATAAAATATCTATCAAACTCAATAGTACACATATAGAAAATTATTGCAAAATTTATAAGGCTTAAAAAATTAATTCAAATAAATGAAACATCAAATGTGAAATAATATTTTTGATAGGAAAGAGTTCGTAAATCCAAATACTGGAGAGTTTCCATCTTTAAAAAATCTTAATAAAAAAGAATATTTGAGGGAGACTAATATATATAAGGGGAAATTCAACCAAAATATTAAGATAAATATTTCTCTAAAGAATACCATTATATGGAGAAAATCAATTTCTGATTATAATGTGAGTGAAGAAGAAAATTAAATATAAGACAACAGATAATTTTCATAACATCCTTCTAGGATTTTTAGGTTATAGAAAATTCATGAATAATAAATCTAATGATATTTACATCACCTTTTTAGAAATGTTGAAATAAACATCCTTATTTTAGAATATGTTAAAAAATTAAATGTATGTCATGTTTCATATATAATTATATACCATGAAAAGAAGGATTCATTGTTATGATAGTGTTACTCTTGTGAGGAATATGTCATCTTTTACAACACCATAGAAACCTAGAAAATTAAATAATCCTTAAACATTAACAAATAAAAATATAGTGGGTGACACAATATTAATTTTCTAGTACATAGTCAATGAGTTTTCATCGAAGAATAATTAAATTAAAAATTTATATACACATGCTCATAGTTTTTAGTTATTAAAAATTCTAAATAGATTCAAATTATGAGGGAAATGAGATATATTAATGAATAATAATTTACTATTAAAACAAAATTGAATCATGAATAAATAGATATACATATTAATTTATTTTGGATCAGTCTATTCAATTTTTAATTATCATTGAAATTATTTTCTAGAATAATATATATTTATGTTAGAGAAAAATGAAATTTATTTCAAAAATGTAAAAAATTAATATAACTTCAATGCAACATTATCTTTCTATTGACATTTCAATTGAAAAATAATTAATGTAAATTAATGTGGATTCCAAAATAATTATTATGATCAATAAATTTTAGAATGGATGAATCTATATTAGTTTGTTTTATTACCAATACATTTTGATATAAATTTCATATAAGTAATATTAAATATTAGTATATACCTATTGTTTATTATTATATTGTGTAGGAAAATAATATTAGTTTTGATTCATATATTGGTAGCAATATATGTACATTTTTTATTGGGAACTCAAAATAAAATTCAATATGTTGAATTGGGTTGAAATTGTTGTAATAACCCATAATTGTAATTTATTGTTATATCATATGGATTAAAATAAATTTTCTTCTAAAAGAATATGCACTAAAAGATAATCTCCACTAGTACACTTATTTTGATATCATTGAATATCTGAATAAACACTGAAGAAAAAAATATAGTGTACATAAAATGGATTCACAATTGGTCAAAAATCCTAATAAAAAGAAACCTACCAAAAATCCATCATGGATATTCACCCTTTCTGGAAAATGAAAATTGTTCATAAAATTATTTTGAATCATAGGAAACGAATATACAATTTAATTACTTTTTTTCCTCAAAATTATAATATTCATTCTACAAATTAAGGTACTAGAAATATTGACAATATTATAGATTTCATGTCATTTAAAATCTAGATTTAATATTAAATTATAGATAGTATATATCATTACACAATTATTTCTAATTATAAATATTTTTTACATTACAACATAATTATACCCCATTTATAATTAAAAATGACAAACAATCTATAATTAATTTTATTAATGTCATTGATATATATTAATATACAAATATTTTTCCATTATAGTTGAAATTATTCAATAATTTAATATTATTATTTATAAGTTGATGTAAATAAATTATATATTATAATATAGAAAATTTATTTAATAGAGATGATGAAATATATTTACATATATTATAAATAATGATTCACAAAACCAAAATTTTTGAAATTTTTTACAATTTTACAAATATAATCAACAAAATTCCATGTAATACAATAAAAAATGCACTAAATTTAAAACATTCAATGGTTTGTTATGACATAATGTTGATTCTAAAAAAATAGAGATTGTAGAATAGAAAAAATAGTATATTTCATATATTGGGATTAAGGCTCAGAACAATATTTAAACACTAAATTTCAATCCAATACGTAAAATTGATAAAAAATGGACAACCATTTAATAAATTCCCTCTATAACCAAAATAAGAAAAAAAAATTCACTAAAGAACTTTTAAATCAAGAGTAATTTTTTTCATGTATTTAACTATTTCAAAAATAATCATATCATAAGAACTAATCCAACTATTAGTTACCCTAATTTTTGATGAATGATAATATCATGCATCATCCACAAATTAAATATGTAAGTGTCACTGATTAATCTCCTCTAAAATCATATGTTGATGACGACATGCATTCTAAAATAGTTAGATTATATTTTTGAAATAAAATAAAAAATATTTTTATAAGTAAAATAAAATTTCATTCAACTTAATATATAGGCTGAGAGAGAGGAGAAATTATTAGAGTAAAATCAATTCGCTCCTATGTATTATTTTCTTGTTCAATAACTCGCACTATATCTTTTAGTGCTTCCACAATTGATCTCAAAATATATTATTTTGAAATATTTTTGACAATATTGGACATGAGCCTTATGAATGAAAATAATTAATATAGGATCAAACATATATCATTTTTTAATAAATATTAATTTTTTATATAAAGTTTAAGCAATTATTGTTTGATGAATCACCTTCAAGTGAAAATTAATAATATATAAAAATAAAAAATGGAATTTTGTAAACATAAATCAAATATTAATCAGAAGATGAATCAACATAATGAGGTTTCATTCAACAACATATAATTTTATTCTCATAATGGAAATTGATGTTGAAATGAAAAATAAATGGTCAAAAAATAATCACCACTATAATAGCTTCTATAGCACCTGATTCTTATGAGAATATAGGAAAATTTAAATACTCAAATATATCCTCAAATAAAATAGATTCATAAAATTTTATGATAAGTTGATACGAAAGTAATTGAATATTAAAGCTGTTAAGATTACATTGAATTCAATATAAGTAATGAAAAAATCATAATAGAATACCACTTTCAAGTATAATTTTTCATGAGCGGATAAACATGATAGGATTTAAAATGTTTTTTTAAAGGAAACATGTAACATAAGATCTAATTATATCAAAAAATTAAGGGCACACTACATCTAATATTAAAATCTTGTTTATTGTGATTTCCCTATAACCATCCTTAACTATTTAAATAATTGGTCAAAAATGTTTTTTATTAATTGAATGTATAGGAAAATCCATCTAGAAAACATAGATTTAATATATTAATGGATTATTATAAACTATAAATTTTTGTTAAATAATCATTTAACAAAAAAAATAAATATTAATATTTCAATTTGTAAATCTATCAAATATTTTCAAGATATATATTTACATATGAAAATAAACATAATGAAAAATATCTTAACACATAGATTTTTTAAACTATAGTTTTACTATATTTTACAAGTTTTACATTTATTATAGATTTACTATTTTAAATCAGAAAAATTATATTATATATTATATTATTGTTACGATTAATTCATATTAAGAGTAAATCTAAATTTTTATAGTAATTCAAATGAAAATATAGATTTTTGTTAGGATCATACACTCTGATTAAATCTGTATTTTCATAATAATATATACGGAATGAAATTTTTATTTTTACAGTAATCCATTTTTTGAAAATTTTATATTCAATGTTGTGAGTCTAGACTTTAAATCAAGATATAAACTATAGAAGCAATAAAATCTATAATTAAAATGTTTGCCATATTTTTTTCTATAATTTGAAACTACCACACAATTTAAAATAATATATTTTTTTCATCTTATAAATGAAAAATAACATCAAAATAATGCTGACAGTTACTTAATAAATTTTTACTGAAGGACTATTTCTTGGAAGAGGACGATAATCTAAGATTATGGATAGAAAAAATATCATGAAAAAATTTTAATGAAATTTTAAAATGAAATAAACATTCCAAATACATTATATATTTTTATTTTATTAATTAAAAACATTTCAAATATAATAATGTATATACTATAGTTAAATGAACCTAAAAACGCATAAACTCACACGAAAGTGATAAGATAATTCCAAAATAGGAAATATAGAACAAGTTCCCATTTTGAACAAAAAATTCATTTACTAACATGAATGAGGATAGATAATATAGTGAATGAAAATAGGGAGATAAGAAACTGTGACCAAGGGGAACTCTCACATTAGTGGTGTTGGAATTGGGGATCAGTCCATATCCTTATATTAGTTTTATTCTATCATCAATCACAATTTCCATGAATTTATGAAAAATTAATCAACAACATAATGTACATATGTAAAAATATTAAATTCATGTTTTATGTTTAACTACCAATTGATAAATTCGATAATCATTGTGGATAAAAAAATAATCAAAACCGTTGTTTTCAATTAGATATATTGGTCCAAATTTTCTTCTAATTATTTTATTATTTTGATAGAATGTTATAATCAAATTCTATCATACATTATGATATTTAGTTTATAATGTTTTTTATCAATGAATGTAAATTGAATATGGTGAATCACATATGTAAATCAAGGTTTACTTTTGAATTTTATATCGTTAATGAATTAAAAGTTTGAATGAATCTATCTAAAAAACATTCTTAAAATAATATTCATAAGAGATACTTCATTAGATACATGAATGTTCATGTAGACAAATTATAAATCCATTTTTCAATTTATAAAAAATCCATAGATACAATTTTGTAGAAAATAATTCTCCCATAGATATAAAAGTACCTCAGTGGCGAAAAATTTCACTAATGACCAATGAATGATCCATAGTATATGAAATCACAATATAGGAATTATTATTAATAACGTATTAATAACATAAACTTGAATAATAAATATTAAAATTAATGAATTAATACAGAGGGATATATGGGCAACAGATTAGATAAGACATGGACATTATTTATGCACTGAAGAATGAAAAATATATATTTTTGTTAAATTAATAAACAAATATCCTCGGTGTGTATCATATGGTTTCCATTTAAGATAACTAAACTCATGGATACTATTAATTCACTGTTATAACATGATTTCCCAATATAAACATACAGTTGGTACAAATTAAATTATACCATAAAATTATTTATTATTAATAGATATATGAAAAATATATATGAAAATATGATTATAAAAAATAATAATAGCTGGTTATAGTCAAAATATTTCCAAAAGTCCAAAAAAATTCAATGACATTTAGAAATAAATAAAATTTACCGAGTTTTGATAAATCAATTTTAGGCGGTAAAATATATTTTAAAATAAAATTTATATCGGAAATATAATTTTTTCCAACATTATAACAATTATATGATGGTATCTGAACACATATGTAATTTACATGATATAGTACTAAAATTTAATGATGATTTGTATGTATGTCTGTGTAATTATAAAACATGAAAGGATTAGTTACCTGAATAAAACTATCATTTGATGAAATACCATTTCTTATAAAAACAACATTACAGGTTTGTTGAATAATGTAACATATTATTACTCTAAAGGGGAGTTGGAGGTGACGTTAGAGGTGGATTCAGAAACAGAGGTGGAGGTGGAGGTGGTGTTGGGGACCAAGGTGAAGGAGGTGATAAAGGCAAAGACCAAGGTAGAGGAGGAGATGATGGTGGTGGAGATAAATGTGGGGGATATGGAATGAGACAAATATGGATCATATAATAAGAAGTGGCGATATCATAGGTTGAGGCAATATGAGAAATCGGGGCTGAGAAAACACTTGTTGTGATGGTAGAGTTGAAGACCAAGTTCAATGTTGTGTCAGAGGAAGAGACTGGTGTGGGGGAGGAGGTAAGTTTGGAGGAGACAAAGGTTTTGGGTATTTTGGGAGATCTAGCTGAAGATATAGAGGATTAAATCTTTATTTGAAGAGGAATGGGTAATGGGGATCAAATAATAATAGCAGATATAATATTTCATGGGTTTGATTCTGGATGATTAAACTCATGGATTCTGTAACTCCACAGTTGTAAAATGATGTCTAAATATAAAAATTTACTAGGTTAGAATTAAAATATTACATAATAATAATTAATATAGTTATATCTATGAATAATATATAAGAAAATATGATTATAAATAATTATAATACACAGTTATATTCTAAATATTTAAATAATTCCAGGAGAATCTATTGAATTTGGAGAAATGAACAAAATTCGATAATTATTCTTATTAAGGGATTACACGTAGTGAAATATATTATAATATAAAATGTACATTGAATGTAAAATTTTATTACCTTTAAAATGAAAAGATTAGGAGGGAATATAAACTCACAATTTTTTCTAATGAAATAAAATATAAATTTATGAATGAGTTGTTTTCAAGTCAGTCTATTTATGAAACCTGAAAGAATTATTTACCTAAAGAAAACATTTCTGTGATTTAATTTCTAATTTTTAAATAAACTAAATTACATGTATGTCGAACAATATAAATAAAAATCTTCCACTATGATTTTTCACCATTAATTTCATGACCTAAATTTTGATTTAATATTAAAACAATATAATATTATTTGTAAATTAATATGTAACTAGTATAATATAATATGAAATATATAAAATAGATTTATATTAATATCAATGGAGTTTTTAATAAATTTTACTAGAAAAATACTATATGATAAGTTAAAACATAATAAATGAGATAAATTAAATATAATTTCAAAAATATTAAAATTCATGATAACTAGTCGAATAATGGAATATTATTTTATTAGAAAAACAATATTATATAATTAGTTTAAATAAATATTATTTGTTTGATTAAGAAAATTGATATAAGAATCATGCAATGATCATTTTACTTCTGACCCCAATTCTAGTAACTAAATATAGAATTTCCATCAAAACATGAATACAACAATGTATAAGACATGGTTTATGTCAATTAAAAAAACACATGAAGCACTTAAAATCACAATAGAGATAAATCTGTCAAATTCCAATTCTAAAAAATAGTTATGGGGAATAGGTGTATGAAACTATAATGAAACAATGTAAAAATCATTTGATAATATAAAAAATTAGAAAATATGTAAAAAATCAAGTGGTCCCTAAAGGATATGATATTAAATTCAAATAATATTTATGAAGGATGTGAATTGGATGATTGATTTGATTTAATACCCAAATTTTCATCTATCTTTTTGTGTAAAATATTTCAGTCTTAGATCCACATGCATCATAAATATGAAAAGAATAAAAAAATAGGATTAAAATAAAATATAAAATTTAAAAGATGTGGGAAATAAATAACTTGGGATTCATCAATTTAAAAACACTTGATGCTAATAAAATCACAAAATAGTGAGACATTAGTTGAAAACTATGTCTTTTATGTCATGTTTAGGGAAACAGTCATCAACACTACCCAAATATGAGAATCATATAATGTCAAATATAAAATGGTGTTATCAAAGTGAAAATGTTAAAAAAACTACCCTCTTAATATTTAAACATAAGAAAACATAGTAAAGTATAAGATAAAATATAATAATGTTGTTCAAGCAATGTTTTTCTAAAAAATCTAATAAGTTAACTTGGATACAATGTTAAAATCATTTACAATAAGAAATGTATGAATTTAGTTTTTTTAGATAAAATTATTATGTAGTAATGTTGAAACAATAGAAAAGAAAAATTTTTCAAACTGGGAAGGATCTGATCATACTTTCCTAAATATGTGGATGTCATTATAGTTTCCAGCAGCCAATGAAGTTGTATGACAAATAATATGATAAAAAGATAAAAAATAAGAACCTAAATAAATAAGTGATATAAATCAATTAATTTAAAATCATATAATTATTCATACAATAAACATGATATATTTAATTATAAAAAAGTCGAGGAAATCAATAAAGAATCTATTACATTTTTTATATATTAAAACATTAATTGAAATCAATGAATAGATAGGAACCTGGATTAATATTATTGGTAGAAAACATATTATTATAAAATAAAAAATATATTCCTTTATATTTAATTGGAATTATATATTTTGTTAACAAATATATATTTTAATGGACAAATATGAAAAAAAAAATTGATGATTTGTTTTTGGAATAAAATGTATGATAAAAATAACAAATACTCCCCGAAACATAAATTCAAGAAATGATCACTATAGAAGTACCATATTTAATGGTTTAAAAAAAATATCCAAAATAAATCTATACAACCACGTAAGTGAATATTTTAATAAAAAATTAAAATTTTACAATAAAAACAACTATTAGTTCTTGAAGATTGACGATAATAGACATAAAAAGTGCTTTACAAAAGTAATGAATCTAAAAGTGAATTAAAAATAAATTACATTAAATTAGAAGATTATATAAAATATACATATTGATCATGAATAAAAAACATGGAAATTCATTATGTAATGCATACTATAATCACATCCAACAACTGATCACATAAATTATTAAAGACATAAAATCTCAATTGAAATGTTTTATAATATATATAATGGGAAATTATTTTCTTAGATTAAATAAAATGACAGAAAAATTTGATCACTAAAACACCAAAAGAAAAGGGAATAAATTGAAAATAAATTGGTATACAGAACAAAGGTTCTATAAAAACCATACTAGTACAATATTTAAAATCAATAAAAACAATGAAATTGATCAAATTAAATAACATACCTCTAGGTATAGTAGTAGCATATCATTCCAAAACGAAACTATAACTCCTCGAGATTTTATGAGAAATATTATTTTTAATTTCTTTTATGTCTTGTGTTCTACGCTAAACCATAATTATATTTCGCTAAAATCAACACCATATTAGCTTGTTTTATACACAAAAACTATTATTGTCTTTTTTTACACGCATGAGTGACAATCCTCAATAGTGTTTGTGGTACGCAAAACTGAGTTTCACTAAACAACAATATATTATTCTAATATTATTAGGAAATATCCATTATGAATTGTACTAACCACATTTTGAATTTTATTAAATTATAATTCATCATAACAATTTTCTAGAAGATGTTACGAGACCCAAACCAATTTTTCCTATAAAGGAAATATTTTTCCAAAAATACAGTTTTGTTGGCTTTTGATAGCGCACCTACTTTAAGTCTTGTTTTTGAAACATTTATTAGTTCAATTTGAAAAAATAATGTTATTCATTGCTATAATTATATAAAAATTAAGTTTGGATATTTTTTCTAATATTTTTCTGTTAACTTCCATATTTTGATGAATAGAAAAAATATGATAAATTTCAACTAAAAAAACTTTTTTCATCAAGGTAATTTATATTGTAAAATAATAATATTTTAATTTTTTAAAAGTATAAATATAATACATTTTCACCATTTAATATAATGTATGTTATTATAATTAATTATACATTGAATTCATATCTCAAAACATTTCAATCTTTTGAAATGCTTTAACTTTTATAACATGTTTTCTCAACAGTGAGATTAATTTTAAATTAAATAAAAATAATTATGTGTATTGAATTTGGAAAAATGGATTCTATATTTGGAATCAGTTGGTCCAAATTATTTTAATAGGCCACTTTATATTCTAATGCATTATGAATAGTTACTAAGGTTAATTTTATTTACTAAATATAAAGGTAATTCAGGTAATTAAGGGTAAAAATAATATTATCAAATTATCCTAACACTTGTATTAATATAATTTGATTATTATATTTCATCCTAATATATACTTGTGTCAATATGGTATCTATTGGAACCCACATGGATGTGATTAAGCACATTAATTTATTTTATTTAATTGAAAGTGAAATATGTCTCACTCAAACATTAATAATTAAAGTATTTTTTATATAAGGTTATACAGAGTATAAAATATATTATAAATAATAATTTGAAATATAAAATGTTTTTATTTATTATGATAATTTATTTGTAATTTTTAATAAATATTTAATTAACTTAATATGTTATAAATTAATGATGTAGATATTATTTGTTTATTAAAAAATAAATAATATAGTTTTTATTCAAATAATAATACCCATAAAGACCAAATAACTAGTCCAAAACTTATTGTTCCAGTATATATAGACCATAATCATACAATGTATTATTTTTTGAACATTTTTAAGCTTATAAAAGTGATTATAACTGTTATATAATATTATTTTCAATAATGTCAATGTTGTCGCCTTCATAATTTAATAAATATAACAATTAAAATGTTGTGATTTTAAGATGATAAATTCGAGTAAAAACATTCTTATAAATTATATTAGATTTATATTTATCATATTTTTTTATTTTTTTTATTTCTGAAACATATAAGTATATTAAATAATTATAAGAAAATGTTGTAGTAATTATTTTATTAATAGAAATATTAAAAAATGGTTTTAAAATTAATAAAAAAAATTATATGAATAAATTAATGTGCTGCATGAATTATTTAGATGAAGATAAAAATTTAAAAATCTATTAAATATTTGGGTTAGAATATATCTTCATGTGTGGATTTAATTAAAATCAAATAATTGAATAGTGTCAAAATTGACACTATTGATATTTTATAAAAATAATATATTATTAAATTGATTAAAAATTACAAAAATATTTAAAATTTACAAATTGAAAATTATACTATTTAAAATTTAAAAATTTATCTAATTATGTAAAATTCACAAAACTTAATTATGTATTTATAATAAGTTAAAAATCAGAATAATATCAGTGCAAATAAAAATAAATAGATTAAATAAAGATAAATCCAACAGATAAGGTTTAAAATAAACATTAAACAAGTCTAAAATTTATAAGTTGATCATATTACAACCCTATCTCATCTCATATTCGAATTTAGTTATTTTTGGATGTTTTTAATTGGTGTTAGATGTTATTATTTATTAATATTATTGAGGTTTCCAAAAGTGCCCCTCTCTTCTGTTATAAAAGGGACCGTCATCCCTCCCCTCCTCACACCATTTTAAGACTTCAAGCTTGGACCACCCCTGTCCAATACTATTTTCAACTTCACTAGTAACATTTTTGAGATTCTTTTCTTCTCAAAAGACCATCTCTAGTCCTTTAATAAGAAGTTAAATAGAGGTGCATCCATGAATAAGTAATCTATTCTACCGATTCATTCAAGTTTCTTTATTCTTCAAATTCCTCATAATTTTTTGTTTCTTTATAAAGTAATAAAATAAGTATAACTAATACACTAATATGTTATTTTAAATACTAAACAACCCTATTTCACCTTCTATCCATCCTATGAAAAATGAAATTGTCGTGCGTGCGTATTTACTGCTTACCGTCTTCACGCCGTGGTGTATTCTATTTTTCCACCACCACCATACATGGATGGGTATAATGGTGGAAATAATAACATTATAATATTATTATTACATAATACGAATTCTAAGATATTATATCATCCACTCCAATTACATTCAATAATTATGGGAATGATATCATGGCTAGTGCGTATATACAGATTACTGTCTCCACGAATCGATGAGATTCATTCTCCATATTAACCATTCAAGAATTATTCTAAAGTATATATAATAAGTAATCAAGAACTATATGACATTATAATGTGACTAGATTTATGTGTGCGTATAAATATGTCATTTTCATCCATTCAATTTAATAAGGAAATGAAAACAGCGTTCATGCGTACGTACGACCTACCGACTCCATGAATAGTGTTTTTTATTCCATTAATAGACCTATTATATATATTATATATTATGAATATATATTATATATAAATCCTATTTTACATTCTTTAACTTATTAATCATGATCTATGTAATCATATGAATAATTAAAATTAAAACATGTATGACAAATGAAAGGATCTTACCCAAAACACTGCTTTATCATGGAATTGACAAATGAACAGGTAATATAAAGTCATAAGTAAATCATATATGATATCATGAATATTATTATGCTTCTATTACAAGTTAATAATTTGCTTAAACCCACTATACTAGAGTCTTGGACACATACAGAAGAAATTAGAAATAAGGAAAGGGAAAATTATTCCAATCTCTTTCTTATCTGAGATTGTTTATTCGTAAGTATTTACTAGGGTTATGATTATCACCCTTTTCAATGTTTTCTATAAATGTTTTCCTAAAATTTTTAAAATTCTTCCATGTATTTTAAAAGTCATTTTTACCTTTTTTTGACTTTTACCACATGGTATGAAAGGAATCATTATTTTGTTTACCATACAAGGTACTATTTTGACTTTTCCAACAAAAGTATGAGAAAGATGTTTTTTATCTTATAGGTCATGAATGAATTTTTTATTGTTTCATGACACCTTATTTCCATGAAGCTTATTATAAAATATTTCATGAAAATTTTCAATAGAATTTTTTTCTTTCAAAATTTCATGACTTCTTGAGAAAAGAAAATGATTTGATAGGAGAAAAGATATATTCCCAAGAATTATTATCACGTGTTTGATCAAAACTATTTTCCAAATAAGATTCCATTTTTTAATATGGTTACATTTCAATTATAATTTTCCTGTTATTTACATGTTTTGATTTTGTTTATGATGAAATTATATCCATTTTTTTACATGGATTATTTCATGACAGGATGATGTTTATGAAACCAATTTTATACATTGGGTTATGATGAATGATTAATATTTATTTTGTGGCACACGAAAGAATGATTTCATTATGAGATAGTTGGGACCTATATCTCCCTCTAATGCATTGGACAATGACTTATATATCATGAGATAAACTTTACTTGAACGGTAAGTAATCCTAGTTCAGTAATACAGGGCTATAATGACAAATAAACCTAGTTCAGTAATGGACTTTGTCCACTATGATGGTCGTGGTAACAATTCCTTCGATACTATGGAAATCATATCATATTCTTAATGGTTTTACATTATTACATGTTTTATTCCCTTGCTATTTTTGATGAATAATGTTACTTTATGTTCTATGTATTATGTACTTTTAATATTTATGTCATTACTCATGATTTTGATGTTTTATGTTCCTGATTTTTTGTTCAAATATTTATAGATTGTTTTATGTTCTCCATGTTCAACCTTACTGAAAATTTGAGCTCACCATTTTTAGTTTTTCCTTCCCAATGATATAAATAATGGTTTTAGATAATAAAACATAACGGGATGATCTTTATGGGAGATGTTGAAGATCTTTTAGCATGATTGGAAGTTTATGTTCTGTGTTTTCAAAGACTCTATCCTCATAAATTCATCGGGAGTCTATTTGTGTCAGGTATTAAGTAATCTGCAAAAGTAATGTAATGTCCATGTATGTCAAGATTTTGGTCTCTATAGTTGGTATCAGAGCGATGGTTTAGTTTACCATTGGATACTAGGATGTGAAAACTTTAGTGATATCCATAGAGATATTTCTAATGTATGACTATGGATGTCCCTAAATTTATGTATAAGTATAGGTTACAGACCAATAATTATAGTAACAATCTTAAAATAAAACCTAAGATTTTGGATATTTAAGGTACTCCCCCTTTATTATGTTGTATTATTAGCATGCTTTTTCCTCTAACACTATACTTTTTGAGATTTAGACGGTGGCTGGAACCCGGAGGCATCATGATGATCAATGTAATGGACAATGAAATTATTTTCCTCCAGAACAAACCAATGTTATGGGATATGGAGAGAAAAATCTTATTGATATACATATATAAGCTATGAATCATTCTATACTTACAAATGAGTAGAGAAGAGAAAAATATTCTATTAAGTCCTTCATGAGGCAACATCCACCTTCTATTAATGTTTCTTCTGATCCACTTATTGCTGAACAACTAATCAGTATCATTGAAAATATATTTTCCATACATCATTATTTATAACCTGAAAAAGAAATTTTGGCTATTTATAGTTTAGAAGATGAAGGAGACCAGTGGGGGGCTCTAATTAAGAATATACGGTCCCGATATGAAATTGAATCCATGGAATGGGATGAGTTCATAAACATCATTTTCAATAAGTACTTCACTCGAATTCGTTGAAAAAATATGGAAAAGGACTTCCATTAGCTTAATAAAAAGGATGATAAATCTGTTGGTATATACGAATCGAATTTTACAAGGATTGCAGGGTATGCATCTGGCTTTATCATCCAAACTGAAAGTAAATTTGATCATTTCTTCAGTGGCTTAAAATCAAGTCTTTGAAGGGAATTAGCTATAAGAGACTTTAGTATCTTGGAAGAAATTGTGTGTTGTGCTATCAAGGTAGAACTAGATGTTTGTGTTACATATCAATCTTATGGTTTTGACAAGAAATGAAAGATGGAGTTCAAGGAAAAATCTCAAAACAGAGGTGAAAAGAAGAATAATGTTTGTTTATTCTCAATGTGTGGAAGGAATCGTGGTGGAGATTGTATTAAAGGTACTAGAAAATGGTTTAAGAGTGGAAAAAACTGTCATCGAGCAGTTGAGTGCTGAAGTAATGGAAAAAAGGTAGCGAATGATGTGAATAGAGAATAAACGACTGAGAATGCACCACCAACACCTCAATGCTACAAGTGGAAGGAAATGGGGCATTATGTTAACCAATGCCCTAATCCAAGGGTTAATGATGATCGAAATCAACATCCTCTTAAGGGAAAGGACAGAGGGAAGTCACATTCGATCACAATTGGTAATGTTGAATAAGAAAACGAATTTGTGGAATGATTATGTGTTTATGTAATGGGATTCCAAAATAGTGTTGTGGAATCTCATTTATAGTATCGTTGAATATTGGAATAACTATGTATTGGTTTATTGTAGTTTTCAAAAATAATATGGTACTGGTAACCATGAAAAGTGATTAAAATATTTTTGGAAAGAAGATGGTATGCATATAATGAAGAGATAAGCATAAAATTATATTTTAGATAGTATTAATGAGCTCATGAAAAATATAAAGAAAAAGTGGCATCATGGTTTGAGTATATAGAAATTTGGGATTTTTTTATGTGGAAAAAATTAAATTTCTCCAGAATTCATGTATTCATTAATGTTTTATAGTAATTCATGTTTCAACAGAATACATGATTAAGGTATTCACATGTTTGTAATGTGACCAACAAGATAAATCTTATGATATATGGGGGATAAATTATGGAATTCACATGGTTGGTAGATGACCTCTTTAGTAATACTTTTCAATATACTATGAGATTAGAAAGAAGTATTTTGGATAAAACTAAATAATGGAATTGATTTTTTTAGGATGATGATAATATTTATTATGGCTATAACATTTTGATATTATTTCTGAAATGTTATAATAGTATAGTTTTAGATAAAGGACAACCCGTAGAATGGGCGACAAACCGTCATGTCAGACAAGGAAGCGGGAATCTAACCCACAACCGAAGTGAGATAGGCCATTATCTCCAACCACTGGCCTACATGATGTCCTTGGATTGTTGAAATTAGTTTTATCTTATTAAGTGGTATGATAGATGATGTATAAGTCAATTTTTGGAAAAATATACGATTAACCTCACCCTAGATCGACTTATGTATATTTCATATCTTATGATAACATTTTTTTTTATAAAGTCAGATAGAATGACATATCATTATATCACATGATCTGCTAATACTTCAAGAATGAGAAATTTAACTTCATTTCATTAAATAGGAGATGAATTGGAAATTTTTCATGGAATGACCAAACAATGTTATTACACTGAAATCAAGTATATATTTGTCCTTATGCAATGAAATTCATCAACATAAGGAAAATGATATTGTAAACCAAATTTTTTTTCCTAGTACCCTCATATCCAATGAATCAGATGGTACCTTACATCATCAAAAATATATGGCTTTGTGAAAGTTGGCTTTTTTATAGCCATGTTCTCTACCAATCTTCCTCAGAACATGATGGTTATATATCTCTTCCATATCCATATTTTCTCCTGTATTATCCTATATGGAAACCCAGTGCTGAATTACATTGGAAGACCATTATGTTTCTAAACGTACTTTTTAAATTTATGTTTTAGTATTACTTTTTATGATGTGGGTTTCTATGACTGAATATTTCAAGTAGTAATCAATTTATAACCTGGCGAATATCGAGGGCAAAATTCATTTTAAGGGGGGTATAATTTAACACCCAGAGATTTTATGAGAAATATTATTTTTAATTTCATTGATTTCTTGTGTTGTATGGTACATAAATATTAGATTTTTCTATAAGAAACACCAAATTAGCTTGTAGTATACGCAAACACAATTCTTGGCTTGTGCTGAATGCAAGAAAGACTTTCCTCAATACCGTGTGTGGTACGTAATACTGAGTTTCACGAAACAATGATATATTATTTTAATATTATTATGAATTACCCGTTATGAATAGTATTAAATGAATTTTTAATTTTATAGCATTATAATTCATATTAATCATTATCTAGAAGAAGTTATACGAACAAAATCAATGTTTCCTATAAAAGAAATATTTTTCCAAAAATACAGTTTTTTCGTCTTTTGATGGCGAACCCAAATTAAATCTAGTTTTTTGACACATTTATGAGTTAATGTTGAAAAAATAATGTTATTTATTGATATATGTATATACATATTTACATTGGATAATTTTTATAATATTTTTATTTTAACTTTTATATTTTAATGAATAGTAAAAATATGCTAAATTTTATTTAAAAACAACATTTTTCATCAAGATAATTTATATAGTCAAATTATAATATTTAATGGTTTTAAAGTATAAATAGAATATATTATTACCATTTAATATAATTTAAGTCATTATCATTTATTTTACATTTAATTCATAGCTGAAACCATTTCAATCTTTTGCAATGTTTTATCTTTTATAACTCATTTTCTCAACAGCAGGATTAATTTTAAATTAATTAATACAAATTATATATATTAAATTGGTAAGAATGGATTAAATATTTTAAATCATTAGTTCCAAATAATCTTATGAGTCTACTTTTTTTTATGAATTTTGAATAGTTAATATAGTAAAATTTATTTACTATAGTTAAAGGTAAATCAGGTAATTAAGGGTAAAAATAATATTATAAAATTATCCTAACAATGGTATTAATATAATTTGATGACTATATTTGGTCAAAATATATTCTTGGTTCGAAATTGAATCTATTCAACTCACTTGGATGCGATTAAGTCCTATAATTTATTTTATTTAAAGGAAAGTGAAATATGTCTCACTCAAACATTAATAATTAATGTTTTTTAAAAAAGGATATATAGAATATAAATTCTATTATAAATAACCATTTTAAATATAAAATGTTTTTATTTGTTATGGTAATTTATTTTTTATATTTATGAAATATTAAATTACCTAAATCGCTTATACATTAATGATGCCAAAATTATTTATTTAGTGATAAATCAATAATCTAGTTTTTATTCAAATAATAATACCAATAAAAGGCCCAAAAACCATAACAAAAATTATTTTTCTTTTATATATAGACCATAATCATCCAATGGCCGATGGTTGGACCATTTTGAGTCTTATAAAAGAAATTATGACACTTATATTTTTTTATTTTAAATAATGTCATAGTTGTCACCTTCATAATTTAATAAATATAACAATTTAAATGTTGTAATTTTAAGATGATAAATTCAAGTAAAAATATTCTTATGAAATATATTAGATTTATTTTTATCATATTATTTTATTTTTTATTTTTATTTAACAAATAAGTATATTAAATAATTATACAAAGATGTTTTATTAATTATATTATTAAAAGAAATATCAAAAAAATGGTTTTAAAAATATTAAAATAAATGTTATATGAACAAATTAATTTGTTCCATGAATTTTTTAGTAGAATATGACAAGATATTAATCTAATAAATATTTTTTTAGAATATATATGTTGTGTGTATTTAATTTTAATTCAAATTATTGATTAGTTTCAAAATTGACAATATTGATATTTTATAAAAATAACATATTATAAAAATTTTAAAAAATCACAAAAATATTTAAAAATTCGAAATTTCAAATTATATGGTCGAAAATGTAAAAATGGAACTAATTATGTAAAATTCACATAACATAAGGATGTTTTTATAACAAGTTAAAAATTATAAAATTAATAACGTACTTAAAATTAAATAGATTAAATAAAGATAAATCACAATGATATGGTTTAAAATAAAGAAAAAACATGACTAAATTTTATTGGATGATGATATGACATCCCTATCGCATCTCATAATCGATGTTTGTGATTTAGGGATTTTTTTATGTGGGGTTTGATTTTATTATTTATTAATATTTTTAATGTTTCCAAAAGTGCCCCTCTCCTCTCTTATAAAAGGGCACCTCATCCCTCTCATCCTCACACCATTTTGAGAATAAATCTCATCCAAACCCTGTCCATTACTCTTCTAAACTTCCCTAGTAACATTTTTGATATTCTAGGCTTCTCAAAAGAACAACTCTAGTCCCTTAAGTGGATGTTCAAAGGAGGTGCATCCAAGAAGTGGAAATCTCTTCTACTGATTCATTCAAGTTTCCTTATTCTTCTACTTCCTCGTCGTTAGTTGTTTAATTATAAAGTAATAACATAAATATAAATAATATACTGATATGTTATTATAAATATTAAAAAACCCAATTTCACTATCAATACATCCTATGAAAAATGAAATCACCACGCGTACGTACGTACAACATACTGTCTCCACGCCATAGTGTAATATATTTTTCAACCATCACCTTACTCGGATTGGTATAATGGTTGAAATAATAACTATATATGATTGTTATAAAATAATACTAATTATGAGATATTTTATCATCTACTCCAATTCCATTCAATAATTATGTAAACAATATCATCGCTCGTGCGTACATAAGGATTTATATCTCCACGAAGCAATGAGATTCATTTCCCAAGTTAACCATTCAAGAATTTTTATAAAGTATATATAATAAGTAATAAATAAATAAATGAAATAATAATTCTACTTTAGATATATATATTTATATATGTCATTTACCTCCATTCATTTCAATAAGGAAAAAAAACAGTGTTCATGCGTACATACGACCTACTATCTCCATTAATGGTGTATTTCATTACATTTATTTATATATTATATATATTATAAATTATGAATGTATATTATATATAAATCTTTTTTTACATTCTGGATGTAATTAATCATGATCTATGTAATCATATGTATAATTAAAAGTCAAAACACTTACGACAAATCAATCGATTTAACCCAAAACACTGTTTTAACATGAAATTGACAAATGAACAGGTAATATAATGTTTTAAGTGAATCATATATGATATAATAAACATTATAAAGGTTCTATTACAAGATAATAATATTTTTAAACCCACAATACAAGAGTCTCAGACACATATGGAAGAAGTTGGACATAACTTAAGGGACAATTATTCCAATCTCATTCTTATCCGAGATTGTTTATTCGTAGGTATTTACTGGGGTTATGTTTATCATCCATGTCCATGTTTTCTATAAATTTTTTCATTAAATGTTTACAATTCTTCCATGTATGTTTAAATTCATTTTTCCCTTTTCTGACTTTTACCACAAGGTATGAAATGAATCTTTCTTTTGATTACCATATGAGGTACTTTTTGAATTTTCCAATAAAATTACATGAATTATTTTTAATTAACTTATATGTTGTGAAGGTATTTTTTATGATTTCATAACACATTATTTCCCTAAAGATTATTCTAAAATATTTCATGAATATTTACAAAAAAAAGTGATTTTTTTAATTTCACAGGATTTTGAGAATAGAAAATTATTTGAAAGGTGAAAGGATATTTTCCTCAAGAATTCATTTCAATTGTTTTATCAAAAATATTTTCCATGTAAGAAGACATTATTTATTATAGTTATGTTTCAAGAATAATATCTCTATTATTTACTAGTCTTGATTTTTTTTAGGATGAAATGATATCCATTTGTTATATATATAATATGTCGTGATGGGACATTGTTAATGAAACACATTTTATTCATTGGGGTAGGATGAATGATTTATATTTATTTTGTTGCACAGAAAAAAATGATTTCATTATGAGGTGGGTGGGACCTATATCTCTATCTAATGAAATCGGTAAAGATTTATATCTCATTAGATAAACATAGATGGAACAGTATGTACATCCAGTTCAGCAATAAATGCTGAATGGCATGTAAACCCAGTTCAGTAATGGAATTTGTCCACTATGATCATCCTAGAAGAAATTCCTTCGATACTATAGAAATCAATACATGTACTTAATGGTTTTCTATAATTACATGTTTTATTACCATGCTATTTTATCGCGATAAATGTTTCATAATGTTCTATTCATTATGTATGGCCAATATTTATGTCATTACTCATGAATTTGATGTTTAATGTTCATGATTTTACGTTTAAATATTTATGGATTGTTTTATGTTCTCCATGTTTACACATACTGAGGATTTTAGATCACCCCTTTCAAATTTTCTTTTCATCAGGATATAAAGAAAGTTTTTAGGTAAGAAAACAAAAGGGGATGATCTTTATGGGAGATTTGGAAGATCTTTCACCATGATTGGAAGATTATGTAATGATTTTCCAAAGACACTATCTAAATATGGACATTGGGTTTCTATTTCATTCTAGAATTATGTATACCACAAAAGTAATGTAATGTACATGTACGTAAAAATTTGGGTCTCTAAAAATCTATTTGAAAAAAATGTGAATATACATAAATTAATGTAATAACATTCAAAAACATACCTAAAATACATATATAATCCCTTAAATAAAATTATGTTATTTGGGATAGATAATGAATGAGTAAGAGAATATATAAAAGAAGAGGATTGAATAATATTAAAAAAAATTCGATATCAATATTATTCCATTCGTTGAGTTGTTGGATGAACCAACAAATTTTTTTCAAAAGATTCAAATCATTCCTATGTGGTTGAGGAGGGTCTCGTAGTTAGTGAGGTAGATGTAACCGAATTAGGTAATCTATATAAGTGATAGAACATGAATAGAGGAACAGATATATCAAATAAAACCTTCCCAATTAAGAGATTTTGAATATAATCTCATACATGGGTGTTGTTGATATGAAATAAATTAAACCCTACCTAGAATGATAAGTTAAATGTGTGTATGAGGAGAGATTAATCTTGAAGCAATTTTTGAATCTATATTTAGTTGATTATGAGGGTAATGAATATATGTGATTTTAGAAAGATGAATCCTTAGTTTAATGTGTATTATAAATAAATGGGTGTGTATTTTCATGAGAATTTATTGATGGAGAATATTGTTTGATGAGTTAGAGTGGTCGATGTGGAGGTAGAGGTGTACACCGAGGAGGAGGAAGATCTCTCGGTGGACATGGAAACCACGAAGGATATTAAGGCATGGACAGAGGGGCATGCATAATAGGGGGTGGATACTGTGTCCATAGGGGATGTGGTGGAGGACCTGGAGGCAATTTATAAAGAATAGTTATCATTGATGAAATAAGTAATAGAGATTTAGAGAAAATTGGAAAGAGAGGAGATGAAGTAATATTAAGAGGAAGGTTGTGGTGTCAACATGTGGCGGGAAAATGAACATACATTAGTAATAATAATATATGTAATTTATGGTCCTGGTATATCAATAAATTTTATACCTCAATAATTTTAATCTTATTTATAAATTTTATCATTAAAGGAAAATGGGGTGGTAGTATAATGCATAAACATATCCATGGGATTCCCTAATAGAGTGACATTTGTTTTGTGGTTAAGTGTATATAACATAATTTACCCTATTGATATTTATTTTATATACATGGATGAATAAATATAACCTTCTCATTCCCTAATAATTTTAGTTATACCATTACAAAAAAATTATTGGACAACCATTAATATTCAATATGTTAGGATAATAATTTAATTTTAAAAGGATATAGTTCAATTTAATATTTTTGATTCTATGTGGTATCCATTTGATGAAAATTTATTGTATTCACAATCACATTTGTAGGGTTAAAATTCATTAATATATATAGTGAATTTTTTATAAAAATATTTTTTATGTAAACAACTCAAATTTAGAAATTCCATTGAAATTACTAAAAATATTTTTTTAATGTTATAGAAGACTCAATGATTTATGAAAGGTGTGAATATATGATAAATTTCAAGGTAATATATTATTTCCTTGGTTAATTTTATTACTATATTCAAATCGAAAAAAATAAACAATAATTTTAATGCCCCGACCCCAGAAGCCCAAAGTCAGTGCATTATTTTAATACATTGGCATGATTACAAGGAATCATGTCCCGAAAGGCCGATTAGTTTAGCAGTCTGGGAAAATAGATTACATACATGAATTTTACATTACACAATATAAATTATAAAACAACAAAAATGATCTTTTGATAATTCCATTAATCCTTTAGCTTAACCCATCTTATCAATCATAATACACTTCATGGAATCCTATGAAAATAATACATAATAAAACGTTGAGCTCAAATTCACAGTAAGGATAACAATATAGATGAAATGTTGACAAATAGGCATAAATATTTAAGGCAATGTATAAAACTATGAAAAAGCCTTTTAAATATAAAAATCAGCATAACACGGTAATGGTAAATCAAATAATTCCATTTACTTATTCGCATTAACATTCTTCTAGTCGAATAATCACTTGTAAAATCAACAGCTAATTTTATAATGATTTAATGTATAATGACAAACGTCATAATCACATAGTAAAGTCTTTTTTCCAAGACACTAAATTGTCTCATGACACCTACTGATGCACTGAAGAACTATAGTGGGCCCCACTCATCACTTAATATGTCCAATGAAATCCTCATATGAAAAGGATTACATATAACATAAACATCTGTATTAAAACAAGAAAAAAAAAATTTAAATACATTATCCATAATCAATGAAAGGGTTAAAAATAACACATCTGCAGTCAAACATATTACAAAACCATTAATACAATAAGGAAGATTTTAAACATAATAAATCAACCTCGTTCAAGAATAATATCTAGTAAAGGATGTTGACATTGTTGAAAATGATCAGTTATACTTCTTGAGAGAAATATCTATTTTTCATGAAATCGTTTTAAAAGTCACAGAATTTATAAAGGAATTCATTTAAAATATATTTTTGAATCAATGGTTCCCATACCACGTTGAATATTTTCAATTGAATTAACATTTTAAAACATTCTTGTCCATATAAATAAATCCTTAAAATCATTTTGAAAACATGGACATTAAATAGAAAGGATTAGAAGAATAAATCTTTAAAACAATTTAAAATGATTTTTTATTTAATGAGTACTTCAATAACAGTCATTTTGAAAACTCTTTTATGAAACATGGACATAAAAAAAATATGTCCCAGTAAAAACTTACACATAATCAATCTCGGATAATAATGAGATTGATTAATTTACCCTTACCATGAACTTTCCATTTGTCGATGGTATGTTTAACCTATTATATAATGAAAATAGTATTTTATTTAATTATACCAGAACTATATTCATATTTATTTTATCAAACATGATTAATTTATGACTTTATAATATCCATTTAATATTGATTTCCATGTAAAATTAACATTTCTGGTAATAATCGATTTCGTTATCGTAAGTGTTTCAAATTGTAACTCCTGATCGTATCATTTAGATCATGATTTAAATACGTCCAGAATATAAAATATTATTTATATATCATATATATAATGAATATAAATATGTATAATAGAAATATATATGAAATGTAAAACACCATTTATGGAGTGGGTAGGTCGTACGTACGCATAAATGTTGTTTCAATTTTCATATCATATTTAATAGAATAGAGTGAATAGGATATATTTAATTATATATATATATATATATATCAACAGTAGAATTATTATGTCATATATTACATACTTATTAATGATATATATTTTATAATCATCTTTGAATGGTGAAAGTGGAAATGAATCTCATCGCGTTGTGGAGACAATAATCCGTACGTACACATGAGCGACAATATAATTATATTGATGAAGAAATCATATTTAATTGGATGGTATATCATATATATAGAATAATTAACATGTTATATTTATTATTTACATTAGTTACAGTCATTATTATACACATCCAAATAATGATGTGTTTGAATAACAAACCACACCATGATGTGGAGAGGGCAAACCAGACGTACACATGTATGGAGACTTTTTCATTTATAGGATGGATATAATAAAGAATATATTTGTACCATTTTTATAAAAATTTCAATTTAAATATATGATACTAGAGTTATTTTTTTATAATGGAAACAACAATGAAAGAGGTAGTGGAAGAAGAAAAGTACATGAAAGATGTGATGAAATATTTACCTATTTTTCTGGTTCTTCCTTTTGATTTGATCAAAAGAGCTCATTGGGATGGATTTCAGACCAAATAATTTCCTCTAGGATGATGGATGTAATGTTGTGAGGACATTTGGGCAGGTTTTGGCCGATCCAAAAGGCTTTGGAGGTGTGAAGTTAATTGAAGGGGAAGTGCCCTTTTATAAGAGAGGTGAGGGTCACATTATGAAAAGCTTGAAATATTATTCTATAATGAAATCATATTCCGTTTCTAATGACTCAAAAATGATTTATTTAGATTATATGGTGGGGATGGGTTGAAAACCTCCAAATCAATATGTTTTAGACATGTTTAGGTTACCATTTAAACATATCTTTTAAATTTAACTTGTAGTTAAATAGTTTATCTTTTACTGTGTCATCTCGTATTATTACACTATATGATTAATAGACATGCTCTAAACATCCAAGAGAACCCCAATTGGTTCATTAATTCCATATATAATATTATTAAGGCCCTTTTTCTGAACCTCATATTTTTAGGAATATTATATCAACCAATAGTATAGTATATGTTTTAAAAACTCTATTATGACAATTTTGTCATTATTTAAAAAATTATTTTTTGTTAAATTCCTAACAACTTTATTACCTTGAACTAAAGTTACCCTGAATCATCACTACACTGAGTTTAATGCAATATACATTGTAGAAGATGATAAAATATTTTCCAGGTTCTGGAAGAATCAAAATCTATGCTGAGATAAGCTTACCTTTTAGACCCCGAAAGGCTTTCTTTCATGCTTCTGACCAGATGAACATAACAACCTTCTATGTATCACTAGTAATAGGTGAAGAAATATGTGAATAGTCTCGAATAAAAATTCTATAATATCTAGCCGGACCCATGAAACTCCAATGATCAAACACTTTCTTAATATTCTCTCAAGAAACTACAACACTATCCTTTTCAAGGTCAACATATAATCCAGGTTCTGAGATAATATGAACCATTAATTGGACCTTGTTGATACAGAAGTCGCATATATCATGCTTGGATTAAGTCTTATGCTCTCTTAGTGTACTCAGAATGATCACAAGATGTTTGTCATGGTCGTTATGTGTATGAGAATACACCAATATGTCATCCACAAAGACAACAATAAATGACTCCAAATATGGGTGGAAAACCTAATTCATCCAATACATGAAAATAGTAGGTTCATTCAAAAGACCGAACGACATATCAAGATACTCCTACAGACTATACATACTATGGAATATAGTACAGGGTATGTCTAAGGTTCCGACTCTCACTTGATGATAATTGGATCTCAGGTCGATCATTGATAAAACCTATGCTCCTCAGAGATGGTCAAATACATCATATATTTAAGGAATTGGAAACCATTTCTTCACTGTCAGGTGGTTCAAGCCTTTATAATCCACGCCTAGATGTAAGGTTTCATCCTCCTTCTTGGAAAAAAGATTGGGTGAACCCAAAGAAGTTGTTCTAGGCTGTATAAAGCATTTGGCCACTCTATCCTGTATCTTCTACTTGATCTGCAGAGGCATAGTAGGTTCCATATTGTATGGAGGAATGGATAGTGGAGCTACTCCCAGAACAATCTAAATTTTAATCTCTACCTCTCTATTAGGAGGTAATCCAAAAAAATCATTACGAAATTTTTCCATGAAATAGTCAACTGCTGGAGGGAAATCAATTTTAAGGAAACCCTTATCCACTGTTAAAAGATTTTTAATATGAGCAGTCAATTCATCTATACCATGTTTATTTATTCTACCTATCCTAGAATAGACATCCCACTAACCTTTTAAAATATAATTTATAACTTCTAGTTATGTAAATGAAATGTTGCAGTGATATCAGTATACAAAGGCATGATAGTGGACTAACCAGTCCATCCAAAGATTGACTTGAAATCACATCATATCGAGAACAATTAGATTCCACAAGAATGACTATCCACCAACCTCAAGGGGATAGTCCCTACAATAGAGAATTCACCCCATCCATAATCCCACCAGTGTATTGAGGGTCATTACACCATAGTGTACTATATTTTTTTCTGAGACATTCAATGATAGATAAATAAATGAAAGAGTTTGAAACACTTGTATCAATAAAATAAGAGACAATAGTAGAGGATACTAAAATAGTACCTTGTACTATTGATGGTCCTGAAACTTATTCCTTGGGTATTGGTTGAAAATAGTGAAATTAACATGATCCATGACCCTATGCAATAGATAGACTACAACGATCATGATTGTTCTACTAGCAATTCTGGTGAATAGGGATCATACTGCCACAACCACGACATCCTGCTCGTACAAACTTGTCGCTTCTATTCCAAATCCCTACATTAAGTGTCACAAGAAAACTCTCTTTTATAGGTAGATATGACACATAACTATTTACATTGAAAGCATGTGGAAACAGACCTTCAAAATCACTGAAGATGACCCATATGGAAATAATATTTTCACTTTATAGGGTCTTTATCACATTAGGGATACTTATATCCAGTTTTTACACATGGATTAAGCGCCAAAAATCTATCACACAGGATACTCTAGCAGCCACTTCCTTTACAAAAAAACCTTGGGGGAACAAATCATCACACAAGAAAAAATGATGGCCTGACATGGCACTAATCATTTAAATATGGTACTTGCGCCATAAATCATGTTACACTCACTAATAAGGGCTAGATCAAATATCGTATCAAATTAATAAAGGTGAAATACATTAAACTGAGTTCAGATGGCATACTAGATCCCATCCTAATAACTCCTTGCACGCGAAAGCTCATCATCAGTTAGAAGCGGTGAAAAAAGGATAAAATTAGTGAAACATGATGAATATTCCATAACTGACATAGAACTCTGCTCAAGATGCCTGAAATCATTGGATTTATAAACATTGTATTCCTATAAAATGAACTAATCAATGAAGGCATTTTGGAATTCAACCAATAACATGCCCTGATGACAACCAGCCTGGGTAACGACATCCCAACAACATTTGGCTGAATCCTAAAGAGTGTATGTAGAAAGACTAACTATATAATATATAGGCATTTCCAGAAGCTCAAAGATAGAAAATATTGTCTCTAGACATGAATCATTACCCTGAGTCCAGCCATCCCCTGAAAGAGTTGGAGGATGCTGCTGCTGTAACATGCGATTCAGATCAACCATCATGGGTGAAACAAGTGGACCACCTTGCATAGACTGCATCAGATGTAAAAAACTATCATGGACTTGGGCATTAGTTCCCAGATCAGGTACAACAGGCAATGCCTCAAGTGGAAATCCTGAAAATAATATTGGCGGTTCAAGTCCCACCAGGTATGGAGCATGGTCATCACCACCCTCCTGGTGAATGACCCATGGATGGTGCATCAACATTGGTCAACAAATTCCAATAAAACATCTTAGAACAAGTTTAGAAGAAAGGATAAAGAATCACTAATTGAATCTAAACGTATGAAAAGTCACTACCCAAGGAATACTACCAAAACTAGCTGCTTAGATGGCCAGGTTTTGGTAAGTGATAAAGGACATGTTTCATGTCATTTTGTAGTTAATTAATAGGATCACTCCTTTATATTCCATAAACATGAAATGGTGATGTAATTATGTGAATCCAATTCCTTTTATATTTGATTATTAACATTATAATGGATATCAATTTTCTATGACTCAGTTCCCATATACCTATCCTGAGAAACAACACCAATTTCATTATAGTATAATGGAGTGAATTTATAAATTACTCATCTGAACCCTTGAGGGACTATACACCTTATTTATTGAGACAAGAAAATCACTCAATCAAGGCCAATGTAAAAAAAGTACAATCAAACTATCACAACATCACTCAAAAATTATAGCCATATTAGGCAATTAAAATAATTTAAATGCATATATATGGTATGGAAATATACATGACAATTGAATTTTAGGTGCCTGTAATTATACATGTAATAATGCTCCATTCCCTCATATCATTGACATAAGGAAAAAAAATAACTTCTCTTATAGGGTAATAATCAACAAAACCACACTACATGTGTAAAGACCCATAAATCTCAAGGAAACATTTTTTCGTAAATTCTTTGGCATTTTATGAGTACACAGTTTTTGAGGGAACAATATTCTGAGGCCCGGTGTGCCCAGAATAATTTCCTAAAGTATAGCTCGGGTACGTTTAGTGAATGAACGACCGATTTTATCTATCTTTTGAATCGGTGCTCGGAATTCAAATCTGAGGGCACCAATGAAACCGCATTGCTGGTAATTTCTTAAGGGGACCTTTACCCTGGTAGCATTTTCACGGGAGGAGGAGCTAAAAATTGTCGATTATTAAATAATTGAATAAAAATTGTAGAAATTTTTTTATTCTTTATCAAAGTCGTTATATCCTACATGGGGTTGTTGGGGTGGGACCCACAAGCCCCTAACTACCCATGTGAGGATATTTGTGAGGTGGGGACCACACGATCCCCACACCTTCACATTCCTTAAAACTTCTCTAACACCCTCTTAAAATTTGTATCTCATCTTAACTTGGGAAACCTATCCTATTCCTCTCCTCTCTCTCTCCCTCATTAAACATGCCAACATATAACATAATTAATTAGATAACTCATGGTTTAATTAATTAAGTGAACTGGATATTGAATTTTTGTAATTTGAAATACATGGAATGGATTAATAAAATAATAGGAAGGCTTATTTTATTTTGTTTTGTGGGCTTGTTGTGTTGACAGAAAGGTAAGAGAGCTCTTGAGACATGAAGAACATCATATCTATTGTTGAAGAATTCCCTGACTCAGACGAAGAACATCGACTTGGAAACCCCATATTCTTTTTCCTCTTCCCCCTCCATGGCAAGGAAGGAAAAACGACGCGGGAATTCACCAACCATGTCACGCTTTGTTTTCATCTCCCCATGATAAATAGGGAAGATGCCTCTTCCTCCTCGGACGATCCCGATGATTTATATGAAACCTCACCATGTGACGTCATCAACCACGATGCCGATGTTCTTCATCGCTTGCTGGGGTAGGGTTTATGTTCAATTTTAATGAATTAAAAATGTGCTTTTTTTCTTTGATTATGTCGTATACTTGGGATGAATGTTATCATCGTAATGGGAGGAGATCAGACATCACAAACATGACCGATTTATCCTCCCATTTTTCTTGTTGATATTCATTGATGTTTGTGGAGAAGGTCGCATGGTTCTGTAGCACCGTGCGGGGAATAAGAGGACCGCGGAAGGAGCGGGCCACGACGGTGGTGTGCAGCGCCGTCGCGCAGCGCTGGGGAGGCCGAAGGAGGCCGCGGCAGTGGGGCGCGGCGCCATTGCACCGCGCTTGAGCTTTAGGGGGCCCACGACAGGGGCATGCCACGGTAGAAGGGTGCGGCGCCGTCGCGCCATGCCATTCGAACATAAGCCACGACCTATGACCGTGGCGGACTTCTAAGGGGCGGTCCGCTGTGCCGGCTGCCGATTCCAACTAGAGGTAGGACCCGAGGGGGTCCCACGGTTACACCAAGGCCAGCCATTATGGTCTGCCCTTTCGGAAAACCAGGGTGTGTAACCCCCCCCCCCCCCCCGAAATATTCTTAGGGCGGACCCCACTGGTCCGCCATTTCAGAAACAAGGGTGTTGCGCCCCCTCTTTGCACCCTGCTAGGCCAGCGCCGAGTCGCGGAAGGATTCCGAGATGGGCCACTGGACACAAGGGCATGGCCTACAATGCTAGCCGCAGGCCGGGCCACACCCAAATGGGCCAGACCCGGACCTGGGTCAGGTTGACCCATGGAGGGTATTAGGCTGGGTCGGACCGGGCCCAGACCCCCTATTTTCAAACCAGGTTCATTCAAACACAAATATCATTGGCTACGAACCTCTGATCGACTCACCATTAGTTGAGCAGAGATCCTTGGAATGAGATAGTCATTTAGGTATATTAAAATCGAAAATTTTGCAATGTTTGGGTATGTACGGTTTGGTTCAAACCCGAAACCAACCGGGCCCTTGGAGAGAAAACACTTATAACTTAAGGATGGGACGTCCAATTGACGCACTGCCAATTAAGTTGAATTCCTCTTAGTGAGATGGTTCTTTTGGATTAATTCAATCGAGGTTTTGATGCAGTTATAGCATTTTCGGGTTGGTTTTAGATTAAAAACCAATTGGGACCCTTGAACGGAAAGGCCAATATCTCTCAGACCGGTCGTCCGATTAATGTGTCGTCTATCGTGTTGAGTTCTTATTGATGAGAAAGAACATTGTGATACATCAAATCAGGAATTCATGATAGTTTATGTATCGAACCTCTCGGCTCGTGGAGCATGCCCTCCCTTAATAGAACGTGTTGTGTTGCGGGAACCCTAGACCTGCCTGCGACTGCGAAGACGATGATGACTGTACTAAGATATTAAGTGGGTTCGGCTGCGATGATGGATGCACATGGATCCTTCATGGGTTTGGCAGTTATAAAGACTTTACTTGGATCCTACAGGGGCTCGACAACGATGGTTACTGTACTAGGATCCTACGCGGCTTCGACAGCGATGACTTCTATACTTGGATCCTAGGTGGGTTCGTTATGGAAGATGATTTAGAGGCTACATCTATCATCTCCACCCCTCTTCATGGGTAGTATATCTATGTGAGTTGAGTCTTGACATTCAATCATTATCATTTATGTGATTGACTTACCTTCCTGAGTGGATTGGGATGTGCTTTCTTGTGTGGATTGGGTTATGCTTTCCTGTGTGGACTGGGTTGTGCTTGGGCTCGTGAGTTGGAGCAGAATTGGATTTGATGGATTAGCTATATGTATGGGAATATTCACAAGTATAGTTGGTTGATACAACATGTTTGAATCTTTCCTTTATGGTATATCCTTTGTGGATTCTGCAAGGCCTTCGGGGGTCTCGGGGTCCCTACTGTGTATCATATACTCACCCATGCACGGGTTATTCCCGCACTACGATGTGTTGGTTGCAGACGACGGACAATGTTGATCGTAGTTGAGGCTTGTGGTGTGGGACGGTATCCGATGGACGACTATCATGCGGGATGTACATGGTGTGGATGGACGGATTCGAGGAGCATATGAGACCATATGTACCCACCCATTAGGTGGGGTTTCCGGAGGACGACATTATGGTTGCTACATTAATTTTCAGCTGTTGTACATTCTTTTCTCAGTTGTACTGTACTTTTAGTTGTGTTAGTATACTGGCCCCTTTAATTTCCAGCACATAATTTTGTACTCAATTTATATAGTGTTTACTTCATCTTGCGTACTCTGTGGTGCTTGTTTTCTTATATAAAGGAAATGCCATTCCTTTTATCGGGATTTACGCCTTTGGTGCTAGTCTCCTGCCCCTGGCCTATGGAAGGTAGGCTTTGGGTTGTCACGGCAAAGGCCCTGAGGACGGGTCATGAAAAAATGGTATCAGAGGAGTTGGTTCTACTGCAGAACATAGGACTCTGATCATTATTTCTATGAAGCAATAGTGTTAAGAGTATTGGGTGTGGTTTTCAGTCTAGGGAGTCTAGTGTTGGAGCGACTGCCAATATATCCATACACCAGGACCTCTATCTCTGAATTCTGACTTAGTGCACGAAAACACTGATTGTGTGTGTGTTTCAAGAAGTTTTCTTTTTTGATTACTTTTTCAGCTCACCAGGTCTATTGTATTAACCGTGGAGATCTGGTATCTTTAAAGATGGCCCCAAATGGTAGCCAGCTAGGGTTTTGAGATTTGATCATGATGGAAGCCCACCGAGTGACGAGACCTCAGTGTAGGGCCCAATTATAGCGGAGGCACCGACAGTACCTCTACCCGTCGAGCCACCAATGCCACCAGCCCCAGTAGCAGAGAGTGCACGTCTTTTGAGTGCACTGCACGAGATGCAGCGTCATAGGCCACCTAGGATTGGCGGAGATACGAACCCTCAGGCAGCCGGGGATTGGCTTGAAGCTATCGTCGAAGTCTTCAGATTAGTAGGGTCACCAGCTGCCATCATGGTGATCCTTGCGGCGAGTCTCCTGTGCATGCAGAAGCAGGTAGATGGTGGATCATGATGCTCCAGGTTCATGATGAGGCATCATTACATTGGACAGACTTCGAGAGACTCTTCCACTCGGAGTTCGTTCCATCAACCCTCCGTGCGGTACGCATCCAGAAGTTACTACAGCTGCGGCAGGGCAGCATGACAGTAGCCCAGTACTCGGAAATATTTACCGACCTCTCGTGCTATTATATGGACATGGTACGAGACCCATTCATCGGGGCCCAAACCATCGAGTAGGGACTGAGGCATGAGATCAGGGCTTTGATGATCTCCCTCTGAATTGCGACGCAGGCAGGAGTACTAGAGCCAGCCTTAATTGTGTAGAGAATCCTTGCTGAGCCTATGCAAGCAGCGAGGCCTACCACAGGGTGACACGTGTCAGAGTCTTCTGCAGCCGTCTATAGACAAATGTAGCAAAGGTCCAAGAAGAACGGGCCATCAGTTGGTCTACCACAAGAAACTGGTTCGGATGTGCGGGGCACACACAGTATAGTCATTCATACGAGTGGCAGGCAGTGCTATGCATGCTGCGGGTAGGGACACATGGCTCGTGACTTCCCGACCCGCCATGAAGAGGAGTAGTATACGGTTGAGGGACCACCCAGGCATAGGAATAGGTTCGACTGTGGCAGTCTGCAGGGATCAAGCGGACGAGGAAGAGGAGTTAGCCGAGCAGCGGGTGGTGGGGAACGCTTTGAGGCTCTACCACCACCACCACCAGGAGGACCACCCCGACCCAAGGGAACGAGTGGACAGGGGAGAGCTCAGCATCAGGAAGCTGAGCCATGCGACCATAGTGCATTGGGTGAAGGTGGACAGGAGAGAGACTAGCTCCATGCATATAGACCTTTGTTCTTGATGTCGTTGTTTGTTGTTCCTTGGTGTCTTTTTTACTTTGAGCTGTAGTGATAAAAAACACTTGTCCATGTGATGTTTGGTCTCCTTCCATTTTGTATGGATGATACATAGAGGTTATGGATAATAAATTGAATTGACCCTCACATTTGTGATTCCTACTAGAGGAGACCTAGTGACAACACACTGCTGACGTCAGTGTGACTCGCCCCTTAGAGGCGAGAGTAGCAGTTGGATCTCTTGGTAGTAGCATCGAGGCATTACGACATTGTACATGGCATGAAATAGTACCATTCATGTCAAGATTGACTATATTATGCAATGAACATTGTTCATCCAGGGGATGAGACTAGATTTCTCTTCTCCGTAAAGCATAAATCGTTGAATCTCTTGAATGACGTAAGCAAGAAAAGGGTGTAGTCGATTTCTGTTCAAATGGATAGTCACACCCATAGTTCGTTGAGAGAACTTTTTATGTTTTACTCTTATATAAAAAGTCCAAGGTATGTATCCTCGTGAATGGACCTAATCCTAAGATAGTAGCAATGGTTTGAGTTCCTCCCTGACTATGACTTTGAGATATTCTATACTCATGGGAAGGGTACGTAGTAGCTGATGCTCTCAGAAGAAGGTCGGGCATTCAGCTACATGGATAGGAGAGATAGAAGTTAGCTTCATTGAAGATATCCTTCCTGGATAGAGATGGGGAAACCTTTCTACAGTCACTCATAGTCACTCCTCCACTACTTTAGTGGGTGAGGGATGCACAGTGTAAGGACCCCGATTCCCTGGTTCCCATGGGGCATGATGTACTAAAAATTTATTTCAAACAGTTACAATATTACATCATGTCCCATTACTATAGAAGATCGCAAGGCTCATGATTTTAGGAAACCAGCTACTTCTGAAGAACTTCTTTAGTAAAAATCCATAACTGAAATTTTTTAAAACAAAAACATACGGTGAGAAAAATATGTCCAGTAAGGGGTTTTTTAAATGTTTAAAGTATTTTATTTCTCAAAAAAATCATTTGAAAATGATAAAACAATTTATTAAAACAAGGCATTATCTTTTACTTTAAACATGTAAATCCAACATTCTTGAGATCCACTTACAAAAAAAATAAGTACTGTCTTAAAATAGAACTTCAAAGAAGACATAAATCAGAGAGCGCATGAATGTGAAGAATAGATAATGCATAATCTACCACAAAATTACTTCAACTATAAAAGACTGTGTGTAATTAGGGAAAAACATTCATATCCAGATTCATTGGCACATAATGTTCTTATAACAGCATACCACATGTGTTATAGTTCATATCTCACAATCTCATTCTCATAGTCAAGGGAATTTCCAACTAGGGGATGTCATGTTAGTTGAACAATCCCCTGGTTGACCATTTATCATCTCATGTGGAGGGAATGTATAATGCCATACTTTTTCAAGACCGTGCATCATGACCATAAAACATAACTTAATATGGGTCAAGTATAACCACCCACCTCGTTTCCATTGTAGCACATGCCAAGGCTAACCCCCATGACCGTCGCACTTAACGTCGCATGAGACTCATCATTTACCCAATGCATTAGAGCGTTGTATAATTCTGGGTGCACCCATCCATAATCATTTATGTCCAATACATCCCTCACATATTTGATGTGGTATTACATTCATAGGGTTTCATTCTAACATTCATTACTTTTCATCCCTTTTTTTATGCAGATTTCATAGTCAAGGAAGAACAACACCAACATTAATAAAACTACGACATAGGTAATAAAAATCTGTACACATTAGACATTAACTTAACAATTGAAAACATTGACTTAATGGAAAGCTTCAAATTAACATATACACTTTAAAAATTTATACATCGCAACAAAGAGTTTGTAACAAGATCATTCATATTTAGATCATATGCTGGTAAATGGGCGTGGTGGTAGATTTTTCAAAAATGTGAGCAAACCCTTATATTTACATTGAAAAGTTTACATGGTGTGATAATCGATTTAGCTTGGGAAGTCAAGTATGTATAAATATGAATATATATACAAACTATATAAATGTATACATGGTTATGTAAAACATCATTTGCACACTAAATAAAAACCATCTTAAGACATTTCTTTAAAGAGTTTTGGATTCAAAGAAAGCATATTGTTGCAAGGTTGTATAAACCTATATATGTAAATGATTAAATGTGCATAAATATATGCATAGGTTACCCAATTAAACTATACTAAAAAAATGTTTCTCTAGATATACTTACTTTAAACATGATTACTGTTTGGTAAGACCATGTTGGGTTCTTACACATGAAATATAAATGTCAATGTGATTTCCACAATTCCTTTGAAAAATCACCTTTCTATATAAACAAAAGATTTTAAAAACATGATGATAAATGAGAGGTGTCCTTTGGAAAATTATTTTGTAATTTTAAACACATTTTATTAATTACCTATTATATATACTTACATAATTCAATATCTCACTTGACAGAACAAATTTTAAGAGTAGATTGAACCTTGGTCAGATCATCATGTTATATAACGATAATTTTTTTAAAAAAAACTCATGCTCGTCCTTATGTTCGCACATAGATGTAAATATACATCTATGTATTCACATGCACATATATAATACATGAATTTGTATATTTTTTTGTTCATATAAATTACCTGAAATACCCATTTTTTCTTAGGGAAAAATAAAACAAGGGTTATATACATGTAAAAGAAATGTGTATACTTGCACATATCATCTAATATATATGTATATAAATATATATATATACACAAGGTTTATATCGGTCTAAGAAAATACAAAAACCGAAAGAAAACAAGACCCACGAGTTCCCTTACCCCGATTTGGTTCTCCATGCATGAATAGGGATTCTCAAGGCCTTACATCTGTGTATACACTAGGTGTATATACATATAATTATATATACATAAGTATATATATATATAATTACCGAAGCTTAAAAAACACAAGGCAATTCATGTTCCCTTACCTACACTTGGATAGGAGAAGAAAAGAGGTGCATGAGATGTTGTCGAGTTGATGGTCGAAGCTCCATGAACCCGAAGCAAACCCTCTTCTTCTTCAGTGCAAACAGAGGCTTAAAAGTAGAGGGATGTATCTCTTTTTCAGGGGATGTTGATCGGGTAGCAAAATCCGAGACGGTGCCTAACCCATGGAAAGAAGGGGCAACCAGGTCCACTCGCCAGCCTAAGTGAAGAAAACGCCACCCTAGCTACTGGTTCGGCGTGCGAGGAAGAAGAAGACGTGACGCGGGAGGGGAAAACCGAGGCCCGGAGAAAAATGCGGCCAAGATTAAGCAGGATTGATCGGGCGGCTCAGAAGTGATGACGAATTATAACCATGGATGATTGCGATGGGGGTTACTAGATCGAACGGCTGAGAGGGATGTGGTGCTGTTAAAAAAACGGGCCTCATCGGTTTTGGAAAAAAATTGTCATTGTTTTTTACTAAACCTATTATAATTTCGTTTTTTATTAACATGCAATTATTGATCAAATTTTATTATTTGTGGTAAGTCAATAGTCATTTAATACACATATAAATTAAATTATTTACCCCTATCCATAACATATCATTATTCTCCTTTATTGAATTATATATACAAATTATCTTAATCTCTATAATTAAAGATTTATATTAATGTTGTTAATACAATTAGACATTTAACATAATAACATTAATAATTATTTTCAAATTTCACAATTAAAAGTGAATTTATGTAAATAATAACATTATGAAAAAAAAAATTGTAATACAAATGAAACCATAATTTGACATAATTTCAAAACTGTTAATTATAGAAAGATCAAATGATAAACAATTACATTATTATTATTACTTATATTTAATTTAGATGTAAGTATAATACATTTAACTTAATGTTTGATGTAACATATATATATATATATATAACCCAAGATTTTGCAAAAATATTTTCATAGACTAATAAAATAAATCCCCACCAGGATCAATATAGTCATCCATAAAATAAATATTTATTTTCTCATGTTAAAAACGTGAATGGTAAATAGTTGAAAATAATAATATTAATTCCTACTGTTTTGCATTATAAAAATATAGCATTCTCAAATGATTCATATTTTGAAAAAAACAATAAATAATTTATATTATCATTATTATTGTTGTTGTTATTAAAACATAAAATCAAATAACATACTTAACCTTTTTGAAACTTTCAGGAGGTATTCAACTCTTATCTTCAACGGCTCAAATTAAAAATTAAAAAAATTAAAAGATATTTGATCATGGGGGTTCCAATGGCTATAATTATAGCCATTGGTGTCTAATGTTCTGATAGGTGTTCTATAAGACCTGGTCTCAGGGTGTTTTAAACTCAAGGTAACTGAAGAAGATAGGGGATAAGATGGTTCTTGTCATTCATTTGGTGCTTAGTGCAGCTGCAGTGGCTTTAGCCATCCTTATGGTTGTTTTGATGGATGCAAAGGACCCTTATCGACTTCTCATGGTTCTTGTGGTTTTAAGTGGTCTTCCTGTTATTTTAATTAGGTTTTTAATTGGAATCTTTGGTTATCCATGTTTCCCATTTTATGACTATGAGTTGTAGTTACCAAGGTGTTCCTCATTTGAATAAACGATCCATTTGTTCATTTTGGTGCATCTATTTTATTGTTATAATTTTTTATATAAGAGGAGAACTTATTCGATTAAAGGAAGACATTGTAATATTAAACATATCGTTACATAGCACATTTTCATGGATGTTACTTTATTTCCCCCTTCAGGGAATTGCATCCTCACAATTACATTCATAAAAGATAAACAAAAACCCCAATTGTACAATATTTCCGAAATAGGAGATCCGGCTCGGTTAACAGAATACCCAAGTTGGTACGTAGTTCCTCTGTTTCTCTAGACCAGATCCACCTTGAGCAGTAGGTTTTGAATCCCTGCTCATCTGTACTACACACATTCTCCCATAGGGAGGCTCGTGCGGTGAAACGCTCAGAAATGTCTGCGTAGAAAAATTCCCTAATAACCCTCCGAACTACATCAAGCTAGAGGTATTCGAGAGGGATGATGCGATTGAGGAGACTGAGATTTAAGACCCGGAACATAATGGCTGCCTTGAGGTGGCCATCTTGAGCAGCTATGTGGAAGCATGCTATGGCAGAAAAGTTTTGCGCCAGAGTAAAACACCGGAAGAGGCCTGCCTAGTATCTCCCCCTTCGCCTATGGTAGAGGAGTTGGGCAGTGGAAATGAGATGAAAAAAATGGTCATTCCCCTGACACGAATGAAGAATCTCAGGACTATTTGAAAAATCAAACAGGCATTGGCAAGTCCCTCGCAGGAGGAGAAAGGATGGATAATCCATCGTGCATGTTCTGATCAAAATGACTTCTACTAACTCATCATTAATAGATGAGATGTTCGTTTGACCAGCCAACTGAAAAAAAAACATTTAGGACAACTCACATAACAACATTGTTAAGGTAGAGACAAGAAATGAAACATGAAACGTTCAAATACACAAAATTTTACATAACAAAGCCTGAGTTTACTAAATGAACACCACAAAGAGAGACAAAACTCTCTAACTCTTCAAACCACACATAGGCGGAATAGAGCGGGTTAAACCCATGGTATCAACTATGATGCCTCATGAGTTTATCATGAGGGTATGTAGTTGAGAAATATAATTATAAACCTGTTTCCTATAAGACAAACATGTGAATTCATCTTATAACACTCCAAAGTCCATCAACTGGCCCCAGAAGCCGTAGTGCAAAATCTGTCACAGGTAGGCGGCTCGGATGTCTCTGGTAGTAGCAGCTTCTTGAAAGGGGTTATCGAGCATTGTGCTAAATTGTTTTCCTATCATGAAAACTAAAAAGTGTCCCTCGTGGTACCTTCCCCGACGTGCATAATAGGGGAATTGGGTCATCAATATTAAGATATAATCCATTCCCAATCCCAGATGAAGACTAACCACCCCATGCGAGTTTGACACATCATACAGGTCCTTGAATGACATTCGAATATGGACGTAATTAAGAATGTTCTCCCGACTTTCCAAAGACTGAATGGTCTCAAGGGCCTCAGTGGGAAGTGATAGTAGATTGGTAGATACATTTTCATCATCCATCTGAAAGTTATAACATATTTACTTAGTTAATCATAGTAATATATTCATACTACCTGATTTTCCAGATTTTCTTGAACTCATCTTATGATACCAACTATAAGGACCTCGATTCTCGGGTTCCCATAGGGCATGATGTACTAAAAATTTATTTCAAAAATTTACAATTATACATCAAGTCCAATTACTACAGTAGATCGCGAGGCTCAGGATTCTGGGAAACCATTTTCTTCTAAAGAACTTATATAGTACAAATCCATGCCTGAAAATTTTTACAACAAAAACATATGGTGGGAAAAATATACCCAGTAAGGGGTTTTTAAAACGTTTAAAGTAATTTAATTCTCCATACAGTAAATTGAAAATGATAAAACACTTTATTAAAACAAGGCATTATATTTTCCATTAAACATGTAAATCCTACATTCTTGAGAGCCACTTACACAGAAATGAAGTACTGTCTTAAAATTTCACATCAAATAAGACATAAATCATAGAGCGCAAGAATGTGAAGAATAGATAATGCATAATTTACAACAAATTTACTTCAACTCTAAAATATTGTGTGTAAACAAGGAAAAACATTAATATCCTGATTCATTGGCGCATAAAGTTATTAAAAAAAAATACCACATGTGTTACAATTCATATCTCATAATATATTCTCAAAGTTGAGGGAATTTCCTACTAGGGGATGTCCTGTTAGTTGAACTATCCCTGGGTTGACCATTTATCATCACATGTGGAGGGAATGTATAATTCCAAACTTTTTCAAGACCTTGCATCATGACCATAAAACATAACTTGATACGGGTCAAGCCTAACCGCCTACCATGTTTCCATGGTAGCACAATCCAAGGATAATGGACAAGACCGCCACACATAATGTCTCATGAGGCTCATCATTTACCCAATGCACTGGAGCTCTATATAATTCTGGGTGCTCCTGTCCATAATCATTTATGTCCATGACATCCCGCACATATTTGACGTGGTCTTACATTCATAGGGTTTCATTCTTACATTCATTACATATCATCCCTTTTCATATGTAGATTTTATAGTTAGGGAAGAACATCACCAACATTAATAAAACTAAGACATAGTTAATAAAAATCTGTACACATAAGACATTAACATAACAATTGAAAACATCGACTTAAGGGAAATCTTCAAATGAACATATACACTTTAATACTTCATACATCGCATCCCAGAGTTATAAATAAGGTCATTCATATTTAGATCATATGATGATAAATGGGCGTGGTGGTAGTTTATTCAAAACTGTGAGCAAACCCTTATATTTACACAGTAATGTTTACATGGTGTGTGAATCAGTTTACCTTGGGTAGTCAAGTATTTATAAATATGAATATATATACAAACTGTATAAATGTATACATGGTTATGTAAAAAGTTGTTTGCACTCTAAATAAAAATCATCTTAAGACATTTCATTAAAGAGTTTTGGATTTGAAGAAAGCATATTGATCCAAGGTTATATATACCTATATATGTATATGTTTAAATGTATATACATATATGCGTAGGTTACCAAATTAATCTATACTAAAAAAAGAATGTTTCTCTATATATACTTACTTTAAACATGATTACATTTTTTCAAGACCAAGTGGGGTTCTTACACATGAAATATAAATGTCAAATTGATTTCCACAATACCCAGGTAAAATCACATTTTCATACAAACAAAAGATTTGAAAAACATGATGATAAATGAGACTTTTCCATTGGAAAACTATTTGGTTATTGGAAACACATTTTATAACTTACCTATTATATGTACATACATGATTTAATATTGCACTTGACAGAACAAATTTTAGGAGTAGATTGCAACTTTGTCAGATCATCATGTTATATAGAGATAAATTTTTAAACAAAAACTCATGCTCGTCCATATGTTCCCATATAGATGTACATATAAGTCTATGTCTTCACATGCACATATATAATACCTGAATTTATATATATATTTTTTTATAAGAAATACCCGAAATCGCCATTTTTTCATAGGGTAGAACAAAACAAGGGTTATATACATGTAAAAGAAATGTGTATACTTTCACATATCATCTTATATATATGTATATAAATATATAAATATATACACAAGGTGTATATAGTTCTACGAAAATACCAGAACCGAAACAAAACAAGACCCACATGTTCTCGTACCCCGGTTTGGTTCTCCATGTAGGAAGAGGGATTCTCAAGGCCTTACATCTGTGTATAAACCAGGTGTATATAGATATAGGTATATATACAAATATATATATATATATATATATAATTACTGAAGGTAAAAAATGCAAGGAAAGACATGTTCCCTTACCTACGCTTGTAGAGGATAAGATAAGAGGTGCAGGAGACGTTGTTGAGTTGATGGTCGAAGCTCTAAGAACCCGAAGCAAACCCTCTCCATCTTGGGTGAAAACCAAGGCTTAAAAGTAGAGGGATATCTATCTTGTGAAAGGGATGTTGATTAGGTGCCCATGGCCAAGATGGTGCCTAACCCACGGAATGAAGGGGAATCTGGGTCCACTTGACGGCCTAAGTGAAGAAAACGCAACCCTAGCTACTGGTTCGGCGTGCGGGGAAGAAGAAGACGAGACACGGGAGGGGAAAACCGAGACCCGAAAAAAATCAGCCAAGATTAAGCGGGATTGATCGGGTGTCTCCGAAGTGATGCGGCATTAAAACCATGAATAGGTGTGAGGGGGGTACTGGATCAGACGACTGAGTGGGATACTGTGCTTTAAAAAAACAGGCCTCATCAGTTTTGTAAAAAAACAGTCATTATATTATTATGTTTTTATTAAACCTATTATATTTTTGTTTTTTTATTAACGTGCAATTATTGATCAAATTTTATTATTTAAGGTAAGTCAATAGTCATTTAATACACATATACATTAAATTATTTACCCCTATCCATAACATATCATTATTTTCCTTTATTGACATATATATTCTAATTATCTTAATCTCTATAATTAAAGATCTATAATAATGTTGTTAATACAATTAGACATTTAACATAATAACATTAATAATTATTTAAAATTTCACAATTAAGATTGCATTGATGTAAATAATAACATTATGAAACAAAAATGTGTAATTCAATTGAAACCATAATTTGACATAATTTCAAAAATGTTATTTATAAAAAGATCAAATTATAAACACTTTCATTATTATTATTACTTGTATTTAATTTAGAAGTAATTATAATACATTTAACTTAATTTTTGATGTAACATATATATATATAACCTAAGAATTTAACAGATATTTTCATAGACTAAAAAAATAAATCCCCACCAGGTTCAATATAGTCATTCATAAAATAAATATTTACTTGCTCAAGTTAAAAACATGAATGATAAATAGTGTAAAATAATAATATTAATTCCCACTGTTTTTAATTATAAAAATATAGCATTCTAATATGATTCACACATTGGGAAAACAATCAATAAATTAGTTATATTATCATTATTATTGTTGTTTTTTTAAAACATTAAATCAAATAACATACTTAACCTTTTTGAACCATTCGGGGGGGTATTCAACTCTTAGCATAAACAGTTCATATTGAAAATTAAAACATTAATAGATATTGGATCTTGTGGGTGCCAACAGCTATAATTATAGCCTTTGGTGTCTTACAGTAGGATATGTGTTCTATAAAACCTGGTCTCATGGTGTCCTAAACTCAAGGTAACTGATGAAGAAAGAGGAGAAGATGGTTCAAGTCATTACTTTGGTGCTCAGTGCAGCTACGGTGGCTTCGACCATCCATATGTTTGTTTTGATGGATTCCAAAGACCCTTATCACCTTCTCGGGGTTGTTATAGTTTTAAAAAGTCTTCCTATAATTTTAATTGGGTTTTTAATTAGAATCTTTGGTTAGCTAAGCTTCCCGTTTGATGACTATGAGTTGTAGTTACCAAGGTGTTCCTCATTTGAATAATCTATCCTTTCGTTCATTTTAGTGCATCTATTTTATTGTTATATTTTATTTATATAAGAGGATAGCTTGTTTGATTAAAAGAATACATAGTAAAATAAAACATATCGTTACATGACATAGTTTCATGGGATGTTACACACAGCATGGGGACGTAGACTATGAGGCGCGATGTGCTCAGATATCCTCATGGCTGGCACCCGATCGATTTTCTGATGGCGGGGAGAACTCCATCCTCTTCAGGGGACTTACCATGGTACGAGTTGCATTACAGGAGGAGGTGCTGAGGGAGTTTCACACTTCCCCATTGGCGGTACATCCAGATGTAGCGATGATGTATCAGGATCTCAAACGACAACACTGGTGGCCGGGTATAAAGAAGGTTCTGGTAGAGTTCGTATCATGATGCCACACCTGCCACCTAGTGAAGGCGGAGCATCAGGTACCATCAGGCATGGTACATCCCTTAGAGGTCCCGGAGTGGAAGTGGGATGGGATATCCATGTATTTCATGATGGTACTTCCATGTACATCCAGAGGACATGACTCCATATGGGTGATCATCGACTAACTAACCATGTCGGCCCACTTTCTACCTATCAGGTAGAAGGGCTCAGTGGAGAGAATGGGATGCCTCTATGTTCAAGAGATCATACGACTTCATGGAGATCCATCATCTATCATCTCTGATAGAGATGCTCACTTTAATTCCCAGATATGGAATGGGTTGCAGGAGGCATTTGGGACACATCTATGCCTGAGCACCACGATTCCTCCTCAGATAGATGGCAAGAAGGAGAGAACCATTCAGAATCTTGTGGAAATGCTCCGTGCATGTTTCCTCGACTTTGTTCGTAGCTGGGGGGATCACCTAACCTTGGTGGAGTTTGTGTACAACAACAGCTACCACTCCACCATCCCGATGGCACCATTCGAGGCATAGTACGTCCGACCTTGCAGATCACCTCTAAACTTGACTGACCCTGGGGAGTCAGCACTTTTAGGACCAGAGATGGTCCAGGCCACGACGGAGAAAGTGTAGATCATCCAAGAGTGGATCAAGACTGCACAGAGCTGACAGAAGTCCTATGCTGATAGGAGGTAGAGACCACTGGAGTTCAAGGATGGCGACCACATTTTCTTACGAGTCTCACCTCAACGTGGATTACCGAGATTTGTCTGGGGCAGAATGTTATCTCCACGATTATTCGAACCACTCCATATTCTCAGCAAGATAGGCGAGGTGGCTTATTTCCTGGCTCTTCCACCTCAATTTCACCGGGTGCATGATGTCTTCCACGTATCTCTGCTGACGAGATACATGCATGACCTGACGCATATCATTGATCATGGGGAGATGGATATCGATGATGGGGATACATTATCAGAGGTCCTGGTAGAGATCGAGGATCGATATTAGAAGGTCCAACTTGGATGGTTTATTCCTCTAGTGCACATTCTTTTGAAGCACGATAATCTTTAGGCAAGCACATGGGAGCAGGAGTTTCAGATGCGTGCACAATACCCTCATTTTTTCCCTATTTTATGTTATAGATTTACGAAGGCATAATGACCTGAGGTGGGAGTAATGTAAAGATCCTTAAATTTCCTGGAAAACATTTTATTAAATTCTTTGAGATTTTACGAGTGCACAGTTTCTGATGGAACCTGATTCCGAGTCCCGGTGTGCCCGGAATAATTTCTTGAAGTTTAGCTCGGGTATGTTCATTGAAGAACGAGCATGTTTTTCTATCTTTTGAACTGGTTCTCGAAATTGAAATATGAGGGCACCGATGAAACTGCAGTGTCAGTAATTTTTTAAGGATACTTTTACCGCAGTTGTGTTTTCATGAGAGGAGGGGTTAAAAATTATGGATTAATAAAGACCAGAATAAAAATTGTGGAACAATTTTTATTCTTTGTCCATGTGGTTATATCCTACATGGGGTAGTTGGGGTGGGACCCAGAATCCCCTAACTACCCATATGAGGATATTTATGGGTAGGGTCCCACACGAGCCCCACCCCTTCACATTCCTTAATACTCCTCTAACCCCCTCTTAAAATTTGTAACTCATCTTAACTTGTGAAACCTATCCTCTTCCTCTCTTATCTCTATCCCTCATTAAACATTCCAACATATCACTTAATTAATTAGACAACTCATAGTTTAATTAATTAAGTGAATTGAATTTTGAATTTTTTGAATTTGAAATTCATGGCATGGATTAATAAAATAGGGCGAGGCCTTATTTTATTTTGTTTGGTGGGATTGTTGTGTTGAGAGAAAGGGAAGAGAGATCTTGAGACTTGAAGAACATCATCTCCTTTGTTGAAGAACGCCATGATTCTAACGAAGAACATCGACTCGGCGACCACAGATTCTTCTCCCTTTTCTTCCTCCGTGACATGGAATGATGCAATGACGTGGTAATTCGCCAAAGACGTCCCGCTTTGTTTTCTTCTCTCCGTGATAAATAGAGGAGACACCTCTTCCTCCTCGGACGCTCTCTGATGACGTTTACAAAACCTCACCACGTGACGCCATCAACCATGAAGATGGCGTTCTTCATTGTTTGCTGAGGTAAGAGTTATGTTTAATTCTAATAAATTAAAATTTTTCTTTGTTCTGTCATTTAGTATCTCATATTCTTCAGCGAAATTTTATTGTTGTAACAAGAGGACATTGGACCACACAAACACGGCCTATTTCTCCTCCCATTTTTCTTGTTGATCTTTGTTGACGATTGTGGGAAAGACGGCACGGTGTCGTTGCACCGTGCGGGGACAGAGATGACCGCGACCGAAGCGGGCCGCGACCGTGGTTCGTGGTACCGTCGCATGACACCGGTCAGGCTGAAGGAGACCGCAACAAAGAGCGGGCTGCGGCGGAGGGGTGTCGCGCTTTCGCGCAGCGTAAGTCGAACAGGAGCTGCGGTGGACTTCTGAGGGGCGGCTGACTGTGCCGGCCAATGGCGCCACCTAGAGGCAGGACCCGAGGGGGTCCCGCGGTTGAAAAAGGTCCGGCCATTACGGACAGAAGTTTTGGAAAACCGGGGGGGGGGGTAACCCCTCTGACAAATTCTTAGGGCGGACCCCACGGGTCCGCCGTTTCGAAAACAAGGGGGCGACACCCCCCCCCCCTTTGCGGCCCACTCGGCCAGCGCTAAGCCATGACCGGCTTCCAAGCCAGGCCACTGGCAGTACGGGATGGGCCGGTAGTGCCGTGCAAGTCAGGTCGGGCCGTGCCCAAATGGACCAGACCCGGACCCGGTTCGGGTCGACCCGGGGAGTACTGGGTCGGGTCGGACCGGGCCAAAACCCCCTATTTTTAGACCAGGTTCATTCAAATGCCCATATCATGGTCTACACACCTCCGATCGACTCACCGTCAGTTGTGTAGGGATCCGTGCATCGAGACGGTCCTTTTGGTATATTAAACATGAGGTTTCGGCAAAGTTTGGGTATGGTCAGGTGGGTTTGAACCCGATAACAACCGGGCCCTTAGAGTGGAAACACTTATAACTTAAGGACCAAACATCGAATTGATGTACCATAAATTATGTTTAATTAATATAAGTGATTAGGATATTTTTTCTTACTCCAATCGAGGTTTGGACGCAGCTGGAGTGCGATTGGGTTGGTTTTAGCTTAGAAACCAACTGGGCCCTTGGGACGGAATATCCAATATCTCTTAGACCGGACGTCTGATTGGCGTTATGTCTGTCGCGTTGAGATACTATTGGAGAGACAGAACATTGTGATACATCAACTCTAGACTTCATGACAATTGATGTATCAACCATCTTGGCTTGTGGAGCAGACCTTATCGGAATCGAGTGTGATGTGTGCGGGAACCCTAGAGATGGCTGCAACTGCGACGATGATGATTACTATACTTGGATCCTATGTGGGTTCGGCAGAAAGGATGACTATACATGGATCCTCCGTGGGTTCAGAAGTGATGGTGATTGTACTTGGATCCTATGTGGGTTCTGCAATTATGGTTACTATACTACGATCCTCCGTGGGTTCGACAACGACGACTTCTGTACTTGGAACCTATGTGGGTTCGGCAGGGAAGATGATTCAGAAGATACATCTATAATCTCCACCCCTATTCATGAGTAGTATACCTGTGTGAGCTGGGTCTTGACTTTAAATCATTATCATTGATGTGATTTACTTGCCTTCCTGTGTGGATTGGGATCTTCTTTCATGTGTGGATTGGGTTTTCTTTTCTGTGTGGACTGGGTTATACTTGGGCTAGTGAGTTGGAGATGAATTGGAATTGATGACTTAGGTATATGTATAGTCATAAACCTATGTAGAATTGTTTTATACTTCATGTATTTATCTTTCTATTGTGGTATATCCTTTTTGGATTCTGAGAGGCCTTTGGGGGTCTCAGGGTCCCTACTGAGTATCATATACTCAACCCTGCACGGGCTATGACGCACTACAATGTTTTTGTTGTAGATGACGGACAATGTTGATCATAGTTGAGGTTTGTGGTGTGGGATGCTATCCGTTGGAGGACTATTAGGCGGGATGTACACAGTTCAGACGGACGGATTCGAGGAGTAGAGGAGACTATCTGTACCCCCCTTCAAGTGGGGTTTCCAGAGGACGACTTGGGGGTTTCTGCTTTACTTTTTAGCTGTTGCACTTTTTTTTCTCAGTTGTACTGTACTTTTAGTGGGGTTTTTATACTGTCCTCTTTACATTCCATAACTTACATTCGTACTCAATTTACTAAGTGTTATCTTTAGCTTGTATACTCTGTGGAGTTTGTTTTATTATATAAATGCAATGCCTTCCCTTTTATCGGGATTTACGCCTTTGGTGCTAGTCGCCAGCCCCTAGCCTTTGGAAGGCGGGCTTATGGTAGTCATGAAACGGGCCACGAGGTTGGGACGTGACAACATGTAATTCACCGAATAGTGATATAATATCATTTGTAATAAGAAAAATAAAACAACAATTTCAATTTGGGTAGCATTTATTGTACCCTGAACATGGGTTCCCAACACTCATGCATGGCTTATGACCATGTCTGAAGCAATCATATTCCCTAATCTAGTTTCTCCAAATAGTAATCTATGAAAAGAAACCACCTCAGAAACCATATTATGACGAATCCGACCTGGATTCCACTTAATGTATCCCCCAAGCCCGGTGGTCCACAGAGCCTCAATGACAACATCTAGAATGCGAGAGGCATCAGACTTGCAGTGAGGGCCAATGGTGTATCCATGGGAAGACTATCACCTCATTAGCAGATTATAGCACACTGGAAGGAATAAAATTTAACAGTAAATAGTTAATTAAATATAATGAAATTTCGTAAGAAAATTGATTAAATAGGTAAATGAGAACAACCATAATTGTATGCACTGCACAATAATAATGTAATGTCACGTCACTAGAAAACAATAAATTAATGGATACAAGACTATATGAATATCATGTTCCACAATGTGAAGGAAAACAAAGAAAACTACAAGCATCCCAAGATATGATTCAATCATCTTCTATCAAGATCCATCCTATCATCACACAATCATGTGTTTAAAGTTGGATGCTTCACTTTGTCACACGAACAATAATATAATCAACATTGGGTACCAAACGATGCCCAGAGAGGGTGTTAGATAAATCTCGGTGAGCCACCACTAACAATGTCTATAACATCTCTCCCATGTAATGGGATATAAAAGTTTGCAAAAATTCATATATAAAATAAATCAAGCCGGTTGTAATAAATAAATACCAAATTACTTTCTTTATCCCTTGGATAGTGTCTAAACATGTAACCTATACATATTATTAATTAATTACCATTTAATGTTTATAGGTGACATGAGGCATAGCCAACACAGACATCACCTAATGATAGTATAAGTAGTGAATTTCCCAATACGTAACAAGGAAACCTGAAAATGATTTCCAGTAAGGGAGTTCAGGGTAAAAACCAATATAACGTACACTCATGTAAATATCACATTGTAGTATCTATGTATAGCTAAGGAGTAAGTTTGTAATTCAAAGAGCATAATCCAAGTCATTCCACAATAATTCACCTATTGATTCCATGGAGTGCATCCTAGGTAAAATATGTCCATGCAATGAATGGGTCCAATGAGTTTATCCAAGGCACCTACATGTCAATGCTGGATCCAAGGAGTGTCTCTAAGGTGTCCTGGAATAATTAAAGGGGATACTGTAGTAGTATATCAGGAATCCAATGAATAGAAATGAACCAAAATCTTGGGGGTATCAAACTAAGAAAACTACATCCTTGATTTGGATTGGGTTTCCCAAGATGCAAATTATTCTCCTCTTAGAATCCTAGGTGTGTTTGAGTCAGTCCATTTCTATATGATATTGTAATCATGTAATAATTCATTTGATTCAAGTCTATCCTTCCATTAGTGTGTATATGTTAAGTATAGGTGAAACCATTTATTTATTGGTCCATGAATTTTCTTCCATTTGTGTGGATATGAATTGTGTCATTGAAACCATTTAATTATGCCTTAGTCAACCATTAAAGAATGATCAATTATTTCGGTTCACTATGCTACCTTCAATCAACATGGAAGTGGTACTATAGACATGTAACCATTATTCAATCTATTTTAATATGGTCTTGTTATATACTTAGTACACATTCCATTACACATGTCACATTTAATAATCTTATGAAGCACATACCATTGGCAAGTCAAGTTGTGAGAATACATTTTACTTTCCATTATTAAATCATTATTAAAAAACCCATTTATTATAGGAAGACTCATATTTAATAAGTTCAAGAAAATGCACACCGAAACGGTGGCACAAACATGCCAAACAGTCTAATGACCCTATTATGGCATAACTTTTGATATAAGGCAGATTCAGTTGGTGGTGTAACAACTAACAACTAATAACTTGTTTGGAAAGAACATAACCATAAAATTTTATAAATTATAATCAAGGAATGTAAATTTAAGAAACAGTCTCAAGAAAAAATTGTGGGCCCCACAAAAACATTCACAAAACAATGAGCTTAAGCGATGAGTTATAGGCCACCCACCTTAGGGTTGTATGATCCTTATCCTCTAGTATCGACCCTTTATTTTCTGTGGATCGAAGTTGACATAATAAAAGGTGAAAAACTATCACTTGGAGATTACTATATCGAGAGGGAAAGAGAGGACTAAAGGAAAAATAGGGCTTTAGTACATACCATTTCACATCAAACGTTATAAACAAAATATCAATTTGATGCTAGACGAAGAAGATCTCTTGATTCTATGATTTAATCAGAAAAACCCCCAAATTGAGAGAGAAATAGGTAAATACGACATAACTCAGATTACAGTGGAAGGGATTGTCTTAATAGATAATTGAGGTAATTTTGGACATTTTACACTGGGTTTAACCTGCTCACAGTTTGGCCACACCGTTTTATAATGTGGGTGATAACCGTGCAAGACGGTTCTATCCAAAATGTCTACCTCTGCACAGTTTGATCAAACTATGAGCCATCCATGCACGGTTACATATGAAAAAAAGTTTTTCATATGGTTATTATGAATATTCATGGACCAACAATGTGAGGTTCCACTATTTGAAGAAACACTATCTACATGATTTGGAAAATAGTGCGGAAATACCACACGGTTTACTCAAAACTGTTCACCGTGTCTTTTTCATCCAAGAAGATGGGTTTAATTTTTTGAACAAGCCGTGTAAACCCTCAGAACCATTAATTACTCATTAGGAATCTATATTAGGTCAAAATAATTGATTTTTATTGATGAAAATAGAGGATCCATACCTATGTTACCATTGGGTTCTTACAAACATAATGTTTTTTATGAGCATACAAATATATTCAAGGGGATTACAACACATGATCTAAGTAACGGTGACCATTTGATTTTAAATAATACTATAAATCCAAAAAAATTCTTCAAACTGTTATTCATATGATTTATAGGAGATATAGTCCCTTTAAAAATCATAAATTAATTGACCAATTTTGATAGAATAGTGAATTTAACAATGTAGATCCTTCCAACAATTGAAAGAGATATCATATTCCATGACAAAAGTTGTTTTCAAGTATTCCTAAAATATTTAAAAGGTAACTAGATTTTGGTGTCCTTAAAAAAACGAATCAATGATAATTTAAGAGCATTGAGGTCTCTTTGGTTTCCAAAACCAACAACGAATTCATTTTCCTAGAAAATGGAATTCCCCTCCAAAAATAGATTAGAGACTTCTTGCAATTGATAGCCTACCTCAAGATGACTTCTTAATGAGAGAGGGAAATCCTAATATTTTTATTATTTATTTTACCTCCATAAAATAATTATAATTTCATCTTAATATAGAAGGTGTGTAGAAACATCAAGATTCCATGATTCATTAATGGCCATTAAATATTTTTTATTATTTTTTCTAATCATAAAAGAATAAAATTAAGTAAAAAATATAATATAATACATATTTGACAGATTAAATAAATAGAATACATTTTTTAAATTCAATTCACATAAATAAAAAATTTTAATTTAAAATTAATTCCACAGAGATGGTATGAAAGCAGGTTTTGATAAAGAAAGTGTTCCAACGTTTACAACCTTTTCAAACCAAAATTCCATATGAAAATTATATCATTGAAATAAATTGGACTATTATATATATATATAACTAAATTAATTTGAAATGAAAAACACCTTAAAATGAATTTTTTTCACAAATAATTTCAATTAAAATGTTGTTTTTAATTTAAATTTAGTAATCATTATTATTTATCAAAAATTAAAACAATGTGTATAATTATAAAAAATTAACTCTAAGATAATTTTCATATGATGATTTTAGAAATTAATTTTATATTAAAAAATAAATATTCTTTAATTTGTACAAAAATAATTTTAAATTATCTGTACAAAAAATGTCGACAAAATCAAAAAAAAATATAGTTTTTCAAAACAGATTTCAGTTTTCTTTTTAAGTTGTTATTATTTCATTTTTATAACACATTTTACCAAAAAGTTTAATTATTATTATTAATTTTCCTTTACACCAATATAATGGCTAGGTTTTAATGGTATATGATATTACAGTTCATTTAGAGTCAGGGTTGCATGATCTGAATGGTATCAAAGAGATTAAATTTCAGAAATATATTATGTTGGTTGTTTAAGCTTAGTGTTCTGTGTTAAAATGATTCTAAATAAAATTTTATAATTTTATAATTTTTATGTATTAGATATAAATAACCCAAATAAATAAACTATGTATTCAGACCAATGTCTAAAAATATCATATGTTACAATTGGACAATAACACCACTAATCACCATCATCACTCTATAGTCCGAAGGATCGTGAACACACACCACCTCCAAGTGTTTCTTTCCCTTTAATCAAAACATTCATAAGAAATTGTAAAAGTTTAAAAATGAAAATGTAGGTTGTAATATATAAATCCCAGTAGTCTCTGACTATGTTTTCCATAATCAATACCATAACAATTAAGCTGAATTTTATTTAATTTAATATTAGACATTGAACGGCTTTTAATTAACATATATTGAACAAAAACACACTTCAATATAAAAAATTATGGAATATATATAATAATAATAATCAATGAAATTTTTATAAAAAAGGATCATATAAAGTAGTTATAATGAATAAAATAGGTCACAAATCAATGGCTTGTATATAAATGTCTAAAAGTCATACCACCATTTAAAAAGTCCCCATGTTATGTTAATTCAGCTAATAAGATCCTCACAAAACTTAGTAACAATCACGACCAAATGATTCTATGCACACTCAATTCATTGTCCTCATAAAATTGAAATCCCAAATGTGCAAAATAATCCCCCAAAGGGGAACACTGTAAGTAAATCTATTGTAGTTGTTTAGTTATAGTGGTCATCATTAATAAATTTCTAGAGAGTTAGGGTCCTAGAATTCTATTCCCGGTTATAAATAACTACCATAAGAAATATATTCTTAAACTAATCAATTAATCAAACATTTAAAATCAATTATTTCAAATCAAATAAAATTTAAATTACATTGTTTCAATTTTCAACATGCCTTTCCAATTTCAAAACAAAAATAATGGTCTATAACAATTCATTCCATTTCAAATACTCTTTCCAATTTAGCTATTTTCTTAATATTTAAAATCAAATTAATTATTGAAATCAATTTAAAAATAATGAAATATTTTTCCCCATAATTATCCTAAATTTTCAACTCCATTAAAATATACATTCATCCTTAATTCTATAAAAATATCAAAATTAAAAATAAAATCCTTTCAAACTTGGGTTTTTAAAAAAATAAAATTTTAATTCAATAAAATAATGAAAGTTAATGTTTTAATTATATCATAATGTATTATGGAATGACATATCTACAAATCGAGATATCATAATGAACTGTACCCATAATAGGGAACAACAATAGAGAATAAAGAGGACAACAAATAAGAATTTAAACCGAGAATCAAGTTCCATTAAAATATATATTAGGTCCATAAATAATAATATAATCCATTATTTTCTTCGGAGGAAAAAAATAGCAAGTGGAAAAAACCACATTAGAGGAAATCCACTTGCTCAGAGGAGATCAAACATCTTCTTTAGAGTTTGATCCTTCATAAAAAGGGTTATGATGACTCAAAATCACATCCTTGGTTCCTTCAAGGAGAAAGGATTCGATTTAGAGTCAAAATATTGTTTTTAGGGTCAAATAGGACGATTTTAGAATTATAATAAAGTATTGGGGGAAAATTAAAACCATCATGCATAGTTTTTAGTGTAGGGACATATTGTTAGGAAAATTGTACACAATGACTATGCTGCATTGTTCATAGGGTTTAAGGATTCTCTCAGGAGGGAACAACATTATTCAGAAATTGTGCCACTATGAAAAACCTCACAATATGAGGATTCATGGTTTTAAGGGGTTGGCCACATGGTTTTGAAAAACCATGTGCCCCTTCACATTTATCACAATAGGATACACTGTTTTCTAGGATAAACCAAATTGTTTTCCATAACCATTGTACAACCATACATAGTCCCCTGGGATTCCAGACATTACTAAATTTATTCTAAATAACTCTAAGAAAATATCATCAATATGCATATCAAAACAAGGTTCATGGAATTCATGAAATATGGTAATGAGATATTGCAACACCTTCATATTAAATTATATAATTCTCAATTTAATGTATACCCATTATAATCCAAAAAATATGAACACTTCTTATTATTAATATAATAATAAATATTATTTTAATATGATATAATTTATATTTATTAAACCAAATGTATAATCCTCAAAAAAACTGTTTCTAATAGTATAAATAATATTTTTAAAATATGGAAACTAATATGAACAATTTAAAACTCATTTAAGAATATATGGGGAAAAATATATTTAATATGTAAAATTATTTTTTAATTTTTAAATAATATAAAAATAAATAAAAAAATATATACGCACTTTACACATAGATCATGTCCTCAAAAAACATTAGTATCGTATACCCCTGATAGTGTTTTTATTTTTAAATTTAATAAAAAAATTATTAATAAATCATAAAAATATTTCATTTCTCTATATTAACATTTATTTTGTTATTCACAAAAGATAATCATTTCAAAAGTCATTAATTATATTTTTATTTTGATGAAATTATTTCTGGTAGATCATTCAAAATTAATACTTTTGACCCATGATGTGGTTTCCCACCACCAAATTATGATTTTTAGAAATTAAAATGATATTTCTAAATAAGCCATTATTGTTTTTACGAAAAACAATTATACAAATATCATATTATTTATAATTTTATATTTTATTTGAAACATTCTCCATGACCTTGTAACTAATATGTATTTTATTAATTTTAATAAATTATAAATTTTATTAAATGACATGATTAATATTAAATTTATCATGAGTAGAGATTTTTAAAAAATATACTTATTGGGTCTTAAAATTTTCACTTTTATAAATTATTAAATTATTTATGCAAAAATTAAAATTATATTTAATTTTATTTGATATTCCAATTTCCATTTAGTAGGGTATATTATTTTACAAAAATATAAAAATTAAACACTAAAGCCCATTTTTTAAAAATTTCAACCCATTTATGTAAATTGCATAAAATATAAATAATGAATATATAACATTTTTTCTGAATCCAATCCTATGTAACCCATCGAGATAATATTAATAGAACCCCCATGTATGGAATCAAACCACTCCTACAACTATGTATTGTTTATAGATTGTGTAAATCACATAATGTATATGTTCGATTTTATCTTCTTCATGGCCAATTATATTCTAAAATTATTGTGGAAGATATTAGATAGAGATATATATGTATAAGATTTTTTATTGCATGAGTATTATACTATTCTCCATGATTTTATCATCCTTTTATATTCGTCAGGGAATCCAACTAAAGGATCCTAATGAATAACAATATATATATATATATATGTTAATATATATATAATAATAATTACAATTCAATGTACACAAATAATATTTTTAATGAAAATTTGATTTTGGTATGTATTTTTTTATAAATTAATTTATTTTATAATTATTATTCAAATCTATAATAAATATACAATTTATAGATCATGATAATTTATTTCAATTCATATGAATGGATGGAAGTTGATTATAACATTTTTCATTCATGTGACCATAAAATGGATAATCAAAGATAGATAAATTTATAATGAGAATGAAACCAACTAACTATAAACCATTGTTCATGGAAAATTTAATATATCGCGAACTACATGTAATGTGGTTAAAGAAACTATTAACAAAGACCCAACCTACTGAGAAACTCATTTATGGTCAACTAAACTGGACCTGGAAATTAACTAATGTTACAATGAAAATATTTAAATCTACTATAAACCCAAAGTCCCAACTACCAATTAAAACTGTCATTATAAATTGAATATGGTAATAGTGATACCTAGAAGTACCGTTATTCACATTATTTATTTATTAAAAATAATTAATATTTCTATCCATTTATAGGAGAAAATAAATCATAATGGTTTCATATGTGAGGATGAAGAAATAAATTTTTTTAATAAAATAATTTTTTTTTCATTATGAGTTTATTAAAAATATATTTAATTGAATAAATATAAGTTATATAATAGTAAAAATATATTAAATTTTAAACAAGGATATAATACTTCACGAAATAGGTCATTTATGAAGAGCAACAATAAAACATTAAGTGTAATGAATCGTTATATGAAATATCTTAACAAAATTTAAAATCTATGAAATTTCATCGATAAAATGATTAAAAACAAAGAAATAAGAGTTTATTGTTGATCATGGGAAGTGTATATAATATAAAATGAAATATATGGTTGAAATAGTTGTTTGGAATGATTTTATTCTAAATGGATTTATTCTTAGATCACTATTTTACATGTGTAGTCACAAATAAATGTGATGATTATATTGAAGATGAATTGGGGGATCTATTTAGATATATTTGTGTACATATTTTAGCGAGGCAATTTTTTATACAATTTTCATAGATTTTTTATTTTTCATAAAAGTTTATCACCATGATTAATATGATCATTAACATATATGGTTAAACCCCTTCTTAGTGATTCATTCTATATGGTATACCCTTACCTTTAATTAATTTCATATACAAAATTACTGTTCAAATTTCAGGATCTTGTTTCTACATTAGAATAATTTTCTTGTGTGCTCTAATAATTATTGTTCTCGTATTGATTCTTTAATGTAATTTTGTTTCTTGAGTTATTTATTCTTAATTACGTCTATTTCATTGTTTATGTGTCTAATAGATTGTGGTTGATTTAATATCATGTTTTAAATGATCATTTACATTTGTATTAGAAATAATGTCCACTTTCATTACTATTAAAAATAATCCCCTCATGATTGGGAGCTATTTTGGATACAAGTAATAGGATTAATTTTGAATGATTTAATGATTTTTAAATATATCCTCCACTAAAACAATGAAATCAAACAAATTCATTATGGTCGTAGTGACTTTGGGAACCATATTTAAAATCAAATCAAGATGATTATTTTCGCAGTATAGGACCACTGACTTAGTGGGAATAAGAATAAAGACTTATTGTTTTAATTTTTTTTGATAGTATTGTATTTCGTGACTGAACACTAAATTATTCATTAATTATTCACATTATAATTGTATCATACTTACTTATTTATTATGTACTCTTAAAACAAATAAACACTACCCAATATATATATATAGTTCTTCATACATATAAAATTTGTTACATTATTAAAATAATTTGAATGTGTTAGCCTCCATGAGGGATAGTATAAGGTTCTATGAATACAATAATTTTATTTTTGATTCTTAATAATCGAATAATAGTACTAAGATTATAAGTTATAAATCATTTCAAAGGAATACTTTTTTCATCTCTATTTTATTTTTAATTTTATTTTCAATGAGTTACCAGATCATGTTGTGTTGAAATATTATATCTAGATCCTTATATTATGATATTATACTTTTTTAGAGGAACAGATATTGGATAAAAGTTTATATTAAAAAGAAATTTTGAAAATAATTATTTATATTGACTAAGTGAAAAAAAACTTTTTTCATTTTGTGAGGCATTTGAAAACTAAAATATGGAAAATTGAAAATAATATATATATATATATATTTCTAAAACTAACATCAAATATGAAAAAAAAATTGATTCTATAAAAATATTGATAATATACTTTTCATATATAACAGGATCTTCTGAAATTATTAATTATACTTTTAGTTTTATAAAGTGAATATCCCAATTAAAATCCCAAAGAGTTTACAATTTTTTATCAAAGGTGTAACTCATGGGTAGTAGATATGGAACTAGTGATGTAGATATCCATCACATTCTCTTTGGAAGGAGAAACTAAAAAATTGATCTTCATCATTCAGTAAATTGATCACATAAGTGAGGAGGACCTTCATTTTATCTGCCTACATTAATTTGTCCTAACCTTAAGAAGTGAAACAATTTGGAAGGAGATATACATAACATTAGTAAGATTATTGGGAAGCTACTATTTGAGTACTGGGAAATATATGACAATATTTGTATAGAGTATTTACATCATTCCAATAAAGAGAATTAAATTATTATTTTATTTATATTAATGATTACTAAATAAAAATATAAAAAATTCAAAAACCACATTTGAATATATGTCAGTCATTGAAAATATTTAATAAAATTCTTATAAGATTGGTTTTATAGATAACCAAAAGAATTCAATAATAAGGATCAACTAACAGGCGTTTTCATGAAAAAAAACAAGCATTACTGATGATATTTTTGAGGTTGTTAAATATTATTAAAAAAATTAAACTATCTACACATCCCGTGGATTATGGAGTTATTACTTCAAAGAATAACTACACTAATAGTTTTACTTATGATAAATACAATGAGAGTGGTGATAGAGTGTACCATAGTATATTTTATCAATAAATAATAAATAATCAGGGCTAGAGGGAATATACATCCATCGAATATTTATTTTTAAATTATAGTAAATTTAGTGAACCTATTCAACATGTTTAATAAAAAATCTATCAACCTTCAAACATACCCTCACCATTCTAGTTAATATAATCTAATTATAAAAAAATAAAATACTTATCAAACACAATAATACCCATATTGAAAATTATAAAAAGAATATAAAAGACATGAAAATGAATTCAGATAAATGATTCATCAAATGGGAAATATTAATTTAGTTCAGAGAGAGTTTGTAAATACAAATAATGGAATGTTTCCATCTCACACAATCCTAATAATAAAACTATATGTGATGGAGACTAATATATATAAGGGGAAATTCAACCAAAATATAAAGATAAATGTATCTCTAAGGAATGCCAGGATACTGAGAAAATTAATTTCTCATTGTAATGTCAGTGAAGAAGAAAAATAAATATAAGAGAACAAATAATTTCCAAAGGGATATCCTTCTAGGATTTGGTGGTTGAAGAAAATTGATGAATAATAAATATAATGTTATGTACATCACCCTTTTATGAATGTTTAAATAAACATCCTTATATTATAAGTTATTAAAAAATTCAATGTATGTCTTGTTGCTTTTATAATTATATACCATAAAAAGAAGGATTCATGGTTATGATAGTGTTACTCATACGAGGAATATGTCATCATTTAAAACACTATATAATCCTAGAATATTCCCTAATCCTTATATATTTACAAATAAATATACAGTGGGTGACACAATATTCATTGACTAGTTCACATTCAATTAATTTTCATGGAAGAATAATTAAATTAAAAATTCATATAAACATTTTCAATGTTTTCAGTTATTAAAACCAGTAAATAGATTCAAATGAAGAAGGGAATGATATATAGGAATGATTATTAATTTATCGCTAAAATAAAATCGAATCATAAATAAATAGATAAACATATTAATTTATTTTTTACTAGTCTATTCAATATTTAATTTTCATAGAACATATTGTCCAGAATAATATATATTTAAGTTAGAGAAACATGAAATATGTTTCAAATATTTAAAAATTTAATATATCTTTCATGCACCATTGTCTTACTATTAATGCTTCTGTTGAAAAATAATTAATGTAAAATAATGTGGATTCCCAAATAATTATTGTGATCAATAAATTTTAGTAGGGATTAATCTATATTAGTTTTATTTATTTCTAATCCATTTTGATATAAATATCATATAAGTAATATTATATATTATTATATACCTAATGCTTTTTATTATATTATGTAGGAAAAACAATATTAGTTCTCATTCATATATTGATAGAAATATATGTACATTTTTTATTGGAAACTGAAAAAAATTTAATATGATGAATTGGGTGATATTTTTTGTAATAACCCAAAATTATATTTTCTTATATCATATGGATTAAAATATATTTTCTTTTTATATCATATGGACTAAAATATCATCTCCTCTAGTACACTCATTTTGATATCATTTAATAACTGAATAAATTGTGAAGAAAACAATATAGTGTACATTAAATGGATTTGTAATTTTAAAGACTCTTAACAAAATAAACCTTCCAAAAAATCCATCATGGATATTCACGCTTTCTAGAAAATGAAAAGATTTCATAAAATGATTTTTAATCATAGGAAACAAATATACAATTTAATTAATTTTTCCAAAAAATTAAATGATTCATTCTACAAATTAATGTACTAGAAATATTGTCAATATCAATTATTTCATGTCATTTAAAATATAGATTAAGTATTAAATTATATATCGTATATATCCTTACACAATTATTTCAAATTGTAACTATTTTTTACATTACAACATAATTATTCCAAATTTGTAATTAGAAATGAAAAATAGTATATAATTTATATTATTAATGTCATTGTTATGAATTACTATACAAATATTGTGCAATTATAATTCAAATTATACAATAATTGATTATTATAATTTATAAGTTGATGTAAATAAATTATATATTATAATAGAAAAAAATTATTTAACATAGATGATGAAATATATTAGCACATATTTTAAATAATGATTAACAAAACCCAAATTTTTGTAAATTATTACAATTTTACAAATATTATCAACAAAATTTCAAGTAATACATTCATATATACACTATATTTGAAACATACAATGATGTGTTATGACATAATGTTTATTCTCATGAAACGAACAAACCGAGATTGTAGAATAGAAAAAAACACATTACATATCTTATACAGTTATTAAGGCATAGAACATGTTTTATACACTAAATTTCAATCCAATCATTAAAATTGATTGAAACCGCACAACAAACACAATAAATTCCCTCTATATCAAAAATAAGAAAAAAATATTTCACTGAGGCACTTTGAAATTGGTACTCATTTTTTTCATGTATTTGACTATTTTAAAAATAATCATATCATAAGAAATAATCCAACTATTAGTTCGCCTAATATTCAATAAATGATAATATCATTCATCATACATAAATTAAATAATGTAAGAGTCAATAATTAATCTCCACTTCAATCTTATGTTCATAAAGACATGATTTCTAAAATAGTTAGATTATATTTTTGAAATAAAATAAAAAAATTTATTATAAATAAAATAATATTTCATACATTTTAATATGAAGGTTAATAGACATTAGAAGAAATTATTATAAAATTGATTCACTCATATAGACTATTTTCATCTTCATTACCACACTGTTACAACATGTAGTTCTTCTACAATTGATCTCTAAATAAACTACTTTGAATTATGGTGTGAATATTGGACATGGACCTTAAGAATGAAAATAATTAATATGGAATCACACTTATATACTTTTTTAATCAATATTAATGTTTCATATACATTTCAGGCATTTATTGTTTGATGAATCACTTTCAACTGAAAATGAATAAAATATGAAAATAGAAAATGGGATTTTGTAAACATAAATCAAATATTATACATGAGATGAATCCTCATAATTATGTTTAATTAAACAACATATATTTTTATTCTTTTAATGGAAATTAACGTTCAAATGAAAAATAAAAGCACCCCAAATATGGACCTCTACAATAGCTTCAATAACAACTGATTCTAATGAGAATTTAGAAAACTTGAAATGATCAAATATATCTACAATAAAAATAGATTTAAAAAATATTATGATAAGATGATAAAAAAGTTATTGAAGATTAAATCTTCTTTGATTAATTTTAATTCAATTTATGTAAAGGAAAAAATCATAATATATTACCACTTTCATGTATAATTTTGCAAGATATGATTAACATGATAGGATGTAAGACGTTTTATTAAAAGGAAACATGTAACATATGATCTAATTATATAAAAAAATTAACAGCACACTATAACTAATATGAAAATCATGTTTATTTAGATTTCCCTAAAACCATCCTTAAAAAATTAAATCATAAGTAAAAAATGTTTTTTAGTAAATGATAGTATAGGAAAGTCAAACAAAAAAACATAGATTTAATCTATATATCGATTACTATAAACTATAAATTCTTGTTAAATTATCATTTAAAAAAATAAAAAATATTAATATTTAATCTAGTGAATCTATAAAATATCATCAAGCAATATATTTACATATGAAAATCAATATAATGAAAAATATCTTAACTCATTGATTTTTTAAAATATAGTATTAAAATATTTTAACTGTTAAATATTTAATTTAGATTTTCTATTTTATATCCGAAAAATTAGATTATGTTTTATATTTTTTTCGGATAAATTCATATTCAGAGTAAATCTAAATTTTTATAGTAATCCACATGATAATATAGATTTTTTAGGATCATATACTCAGATTAAATCAATATTTTCTTAATAATAACTAGAGAATGAATTTTTTGTATAGAAATCCCTTGTTTTAAATTTGTAAATTCAATGGTGTGAGTAAAGACTTCAAATAATGATATAAACCCTAGAAGCAAAAAAATTTATAATTCTAATTTTCACAGTATCTTTTCTAAAATTTGAAACTTCCACAAAATATAAAATAATCGATTTTTCCATTGTATATATAAAAAATAATATCGAAATAATGATAGAAATTACTCAATAACATTTTGCTGAAGGATTGTTTCTTGGAATAGGATTACAATAAAAGTTTAATGATAGAAAAAATATCATGAAAATTTTTGAATGAAATTTTTGAATGATATAAACTCTCCAAAAACAATATATATTTTTATTTTATTAATTAAAAAACATTTCAATGATAATAAAAGAAAAATTATAGTGCAATGAATATGAAAACAAAAAACGCACATAGATGGGATTAGATAATTCCAAAATAAAAAATATAGACCAATTTCCTATTTAGAACTAAAAATCATTTACCAACCTGAATAAAGATAGATAATATTGTGGTTGAAAATATTGATATAAGAAACCGTGACCTAGGGGAACTCTCACATTTGTGATGTGGATATTGGGGATTAGTCAATAGGCATGAATTATTTTTTAACCTATAATCAATCACAATTTCCATTAAATTAGGAAAAATTACCCAACAAAATAATTTACAGATGTAAAATTATTAAATTCATGTTTTATTTTTAATAACCAATTGAATAATTCCTCAATCATATTGACTAAACAAATAATCAGAACCATTGATTTAAATTTGATCTATCAGTCAACATTTCCTTCTAATTTTTTAATATTATTTGGATAGAATGTAAGAATCAAATTCTATCATTCATTATGATAATTAATGTACAATTATTTTATCAATGTATGTAAATTGAATTTGGTGATTCACGTATGTAAAACAACGTTTACCGTTGAATTTTATTTCGTTAATTATTTCAAAAATTGAATAACATTATATGAAAAAAAAATTAAAATTAATATACATAATATATACTTCATTAGATAGAGGAATGTTCATGTATATTAATTATATATATATTTTTTGATTTATAAATAATCCATATAGACAATTTCGTAGAAAATAATACTCCCTTAGATATATAATTACCCTAGTGGATAAAAAATCCTTTAAGAACCAATGAATGATCCATAGTATAGGAAATCACAACATAGGAATAATTATTATGAAAATATTATAAACATCAACTTGAATAATCAATATTTAAATTATTGGATTAATATATAGGGATAAATGGGCAGTGGATTAGTTGACACATTGACATTATTTGTGCACTGTAGAATGAATAATATATATTTTTCATAAATGAATGAACAAAAATACCACGTGTGTAGTGTATTGTTTCCATTTAAGATAACTAATGTCATGGATTCTAATAATCCACTATTATAATATTATGTCATAATATAAACATGTAGTTAGTACACACTAAATTATACCATCAAATTAATTATTATGAATATATAAATGAAAAATATATAAGAAAATATGGTTCTAAAAAATAATAATACATGGTTATAGTCAAAATATTTCCATAAGTCCATAATAATTCATTTACATTTACAAATAAATAAAAATCAATGACTTTTAATCAATCGATTTGTGGTGGTAAAATATATTTTAATATAAAATTTATGTTTAAATATAATATTTTTCGATCATAATGACAAATTTATTATGGTATCAAAACTCATATGTAATTTCCATGATATATAACTAAAATTGAAGGATGATTTGTATGTGGGTCTCTATAATTATAAAACAGAAAATGATTAGTTACCTAAATAACACCATCATTTGATTGAAATCTCATTTCTCATATAAACATCCTTACAAGTATGTCAAATAATGTAACATACTATTCCTCTAAGGGGAGGTGGAGGTGACATTAGAGGTTGAGTGATAAATAGTGGTCGAGGTGGAGGTGTTTTTGGGGACCAAGGTGGAGGAGGAGATAATGGAGAAAGCCGATGTAGAGGAGGAGATGAATGTGGTGGATATAAATATGGGGTATATGGAAGGAGACAATACTGGATGATACAATAGGAAGAGGTGATATCATAGGTTGATGAAATATAGGAAATGGGGGCTGAGGCAAAGCTCATAATGATGGTAGAGTCAAAGATCAAGGTCAAGGAGGAGACAGAGGATGAGACTGTTATGGGGGAGAAGTACAATTTGGAGGAGCATAGGTGGTTGGTATTTCAGGAGATATATTGAAGGATATGAAGGATACAATCTTTATTTACAGTGGAATGGTTAATGGGAAACAAAAAATAATCTCGGATATGGGATTGCAGGGGATTGATTTTGGATGATTAAACTCATGGATTCTACAGATCCATGGTTGTAACATGATGTCTAAATATCAACATTCACCTAGTAAGAATTAAAATATTTCATAATAACAATTAATATGGTCGGATCTATGAATAATATTTAAGAAAATATGATTATAAATAATAATAATACCTAGTCATATTCTAAATATTTCAATAATTCCAAGAGAATCTGTTGAATTTTGAGAAATGAACAAAATTTGATAATTATTTTCATTAAGGTATTCCATGTGGTGAATTATATTCTAATATAAAATTCCTATGTAATGTATAATTTTATTACCTTAAAAATAAAATGTTCATGAGGGTATCTAAACTCAAAATTTTTCTTAATGATATAGAATAAAAATTTAATAATGAGTTGTTTCCAAGTCGGTCTAATAATGAAACATGAAATAATTAGTTACCTAATGAAAACATTTCCTTGATTTAATTTCTAATTTTTAAACAAACTACATTACACGTATGTCGAACAATATAACTAAAATTCTTCCACTATATTTTTTCACCAACAATTTGTTCACTTGAATTGTGAATAAATTTTAAAACATTGTTGTATGAATTGTAAATTAATATGTAACTAGTATAATATAATATTGTCTATATAAAATAGGATTATATTAATGTGAATGGACATTTAAATATATGTTACTATACAATTATGGTTTAAAAAATTGAAACATAATAAATGAGATAAATTAAATTGAATTTGAAAAATTATAATATTCATGATAACATGTAGAATTATGGAATATCATTCTATTAGTTAAATAAATATCATATATGTTGTTTAAATAAATATAATTTGAAAGATTAAGAATATTTATATAATATTCATGTGCTGATAATTTTACTTCTGACCACAATTCTTGTATCTAACTACTGAATTTCAATCACAACAGAAAACCACAAATGTGTAAGAACATGGTATATGTCAATTAAAAAACCCATGATTCCCTTAAAATCACAATAGTGATAAATCTGTGAAATTATAATTCAATAAAAAATCAGTTATGGTGAAATGGTTTCCAACATAATCAAGAAACAATGTGAAAATATTTTAATAATATAGTAAATTTGAAACTACGTAAAACCAAAATCAAGTGGATCATGAAGGATATGATATTGCTTTCCTATAAAATTTATGGAAGTAGTGAATTAGATGATTGATTCCATTTAATACCCAAAATTTCATCCATAGTTTGGTGTAAAATATTTCAGTCTTAGATCCACGTGACTTATTAATATAAAATAAATAAAAAAATTATATTAAAATAAAATAATAAATTAAACCATGTGAGAAAAAACTAACACGGGATACATTAATTTAAAATCACTAGATGCTAATAAAATCTCAACAATATTTAGATATAAGAGGAAATCCATTTCTAATACATCATTTTTTGGGAAACATCCATTAACGCTCTAAAGACACAATATGAAAACAATATAATGAAAAATATAAAATGGTGGTATCAAAGTGAAAATGGTAAAAAACTACCTTCTTGATATTTAAATACAATAAAACTTTATAAGAAATAAGATAAAAATTAATAATATTGTTCAAAATATGTTATTTTAGTAAATACAATAAGTTAACATGAATACAATGTTAAAATCATTTACAATAAGGATTGTATGAATTTAAAATTTCTAGATCAAATTATGATATAGGAAAGATGAAACAATAGAAAAGAAATATTTATCAAACCAGGAAGGATCTGATCTTACTTTCCTAAATATATGGATGTAATTGTAGTATCCAGCATCCAATGAAGCTATATGAACAAATATTTTGAAAATAAGATAGAAAAATACGATCCTAAATAAATAAGTGAAATAAATAAATTAACTAAAAATAATATAATTACTCATACAATAAAAATTTTATATTGAATTATAATAAATCCAAGGAAATCAATATAAGAATTTATTACATTTATAATATATTTAAACATTAATTAAAATCAATGAATATATATGAACATGAATTTAAATTATTGGTATAAAAAATATTATTATAAAATAAAAAATATATACCTTTATATTGAATTGGAATCATATATTTTCTTAACAAATATATATTTGTATGGACAAATCTGAACCAATTTTGTTGGTGATTTTTTTGGAATAAAATGTAAGATAAAAATAATAACTACTCCCCTAAACATAAATTCATGAAACTATCCCTATAGAAGTACCATATTTAAAGGATTCAAAGAAATAAACAAAAATAAATCTATACAATCATATAAGTGAAAATTTTAATAAAAATTGAAAATTTTACAATGAAAAGAATTATTAGTTCTTGACGATTGAAGATAATAGACACATTAAGTGTTTTACACAAGCGATGAATCTAAAAGTGAATTAAAAACAAATTACATTAAATTGGAAGAATATATAGAATATACATATTGAACATGCATACAAAATACAAAAATTCATTATGCATACTGGAATTACATCCAATAAATGAACACATAAATAATTAAATAATAAAATTATCAAATTAAAAGAGATAAAATATATAGAATGAGAAAGTATTTTCATAGATTAAATAAATAGAGAAAAAAAATATAAGTTAAAAACTCCAAAAGTAAATGGAAAAATTTAAAATAAATTGGTATACAAAATAATGGTGCTACCACAACTATACTAGTAAAACATTTAAAATCACTTAAAAACAATTAAATTGATTGAATTAAATAACATACCTCTTGGTATAGAAGTAGTATTTCATTCTAAGACAAAATTATTTAGAAAATGTGATTATACAGAAATTTTTGTAATAACAATCAATAACATACAAAAAAGACTTATATAATCTCTGTAATAAGATTATGTTATTTGGGAACGATAAGTAATGAGTAAGAGAATCTATGAAAAAGAGGATTTTATAATATATAAAAATATAGATATCAATATTATTCCATTCCTTGAGTTGTGGGATGAAAAAATAGAAATTATGCAGAAAATTTAAATCAATCATATGTGGTTGAGGAGGGTCTGGTAGTTAGAGAGGTGGAAGTAACCAAATTAGGTAATCTACATAAGTGAGATAACATGAAAAGTGGAAGACATATTTAAAATAAACCCTACTTAATGGAGATATTTTGAATCCAATGTCATACATGGATGTTTTTGATCTGGGATCAATTAAACCCTACCTTAAATGATATGTTATATGCCTGAGTGAGGAGAGATGAATCCTGAAGAATTTTTTGAAGAAATTATTAGTTGATTATGAGGGTAATAAAAATATGTGATTATAGCAAGATGAATCCCTAGTTAAAATGGGACAATAAATAGGAGGATGTGGATTTTCAAGAGAATTAATTTATGTATAATGTCTTTGATGAGTTAGAGAAGTCAATATGGAGGTTGAGTTATACAATGAGTTAGAAGAAGATCTCTTGGTGGAGAAGGAAATTACGAAGGATATTAGGGCATAGTCAGAGGGGCATGAATAGTAGGAGGAGGAGACTGATTCCATGTGGTATGTGGTGGAGGATCTAGATGCAATTGATAATGAATAGTTATCATGGAGGAAATAATGAATAGAGATTTAGAGAAAATATAAAAGAGAGGATAGGAAGTTATGTAAATAGGAAGGTTGTGGTGTCAACATGTGGCTGGAAAAAGAAAATACTTTGGTTATAATAAAATATAGAATTTATGGTCATGGTATATAACTATATTTTATACCTTATTCAGTTAAATTTAATTTATAAACTTGATCATTAATGGAAACTAGGGTGGTAGTATAACGCATAAACATATCCATTGGATTCCCTAATAGGGTGACATTTTTTTTGGGTAAGTGAATATAACATAACACACCCAATCTATATTTATTTTCTATACATAGATCAATAAAGATAACTTTCTCATTCCCTAACAATATTAGTTAGAACATTACAAAAAATGGATTAAACAATTATTTATATTCAATAAGTTATGATAATAATTTAATTTAAATGGGTATAGTTCATTTTTATATTTTTGACTCAATGTGGTATCCACCTGATGAAAATTTATTGTTTTCACAATCACGTTTGTAGAATCTGAATTCATATATATATAGTGAATTTTATATAAAAATATTATATTTTTTGTAAAAAACTGAAATTTATAAATTCCATTGAAATTAATAAAAAAAATTAATGTCGGAGAAGAGTCAATGATTAATGAAAGCTGTGAATATATGATAAATAAAGAGCTAATATATTATTTCCTTGGTAATTTTATTACTATATTCAAATGAAAATAAATACACTCTAATAGTAATGCCCCTAACCTAGAAGCCTAGAGATGGTGCATTATTTTAATACATTAGCATGATTACGAGGAATCGGGTCATAAAAGAACGATCAGTTTGGCAGTTTTGGAAAATATATTACATACATGAACATTACATTTAACAATATAAAATAAAACACCAAATAAATGATCTTTTGAGAACTCCATTAATCCCCTATCTTAACCATGCTTATCAATCATAATACACTTCTTGAAATCCTGGGAAAATAAAACATAAGAAAGCGGTGTGCTGAAATGCTCAGTAAGGATAACAATATAGTGGAAATTTTCATAAATAGGCATAAAAATATAAGAAATGTATAAAACTATAACAAAATCATTTGAAACATAAACTTCAGCATATTATGGAAAAGATAAATCAAATTATTTCATTTACTTATTCACATGTAAATTCTACTAGTCTAATAATCACATGTAATATCAATAGCTAATTTCATAATGATAGAATGTCTAATGCAAGAATTCATAACCACATAGTCAAGGCCTTGTACCAAGACTAAAAATATGATTTTGTGAATGCATACTGTCAAGGCACATGTTTTTCTCATTAGACCTACCGATGCACCGGAGAGATATAGCGGGCTCCACCTGTCACTTACTAAGTCCAATGCATTCCTCATATGAAAAGGTTTAAATATGACATAATCATTTATATTAAAACTATCATACGAAATTTAAATAAATTATCCATAAACAATGAATGGTATAACAATAACACATATTTAATCAAACATATTACAAAATTTTCAATACAATATTGAAGATTTTTATCATAATAAATAACCCTCAATCAAGAATAATATCCAGTAAAGGATGTTGACATAGTTGAAAATGATCTTTAAAACTCTGAGAGAAATATCCCTTTTTCTTGAAATCATTTTAAAAGTCAAACAATTTATAAATGAAGTAATTTAAAAAATATTTTTGAATCAATGTTTCTCATACCACTTTGAAACTTTTGAATTTAATTAACATTTTAAATCATTCTTGTCCATTTAAATAAATCCTTAAAATAATTTTAGAAACATGGAAATTAATGAGAAAGGTTTAGAAGAATAAATAATTAATGCATTTAAACTTGATTTTTTAGTTAAAGAGTCTCTTAAAATGAATCCTTTTGAAAAATCTTTTATGAAACGTGGATATTGGTTAAAAATATGTCCCAGTAAAAACATACACATAAACAATCTCGGATAATTATAATCTTGAGAAATTAACAATTACCTTGCACATTCCTTTGGTGGAGGGTAGATGTGACCTCTTTTATAGTAACCATAGTATGTTATTAAATTATAAAATAACTATATTCACATATATTATATCATAAATTATTCATTTATGACTTTATACTACCCATTTAATAATTATTTCCATGTAAAATTATCATTTCGGGTAATAATCGCTTTCTTTATCGTACGTGGTTCAACTTATAACAGTTAATCATATCCTTTAGATCAGGAATTAAATACATCCAAAATATAAAATATTATTTATATATCAGATATATTTTGAATATTAATGTGTATAACAGATATATATATGAAATTGAAAACACCGTTTGTGGAGAAGGTAGGTCGTATGTATGCATAAACGTTGTTTTTGGATTCATATCGTATAGAACGAATCATAGAGAATAATATATGTGTAAGTATATATATATATATATATATATATTTATAAAGTAGAATTATTATATCATGTATTACATACTTATTAATAATATATATTTTATAATCATCGTTGAATGGTGAGTGTGGAAATGAATCTCATCGCGTCGTGGAGATGGTAATCCATACGTACGAATTAGCGATAACATACTTATATTGATAAGAAAACCATATATAATTGGATAGTATATCATATATATAGAATCATTAACATGTTATATTTATTATTTACCTTATTTATACTAATTATTATTCACAACCAAATAATGAAGTGTTTTAATAACAAACCACCCCACAATGTGGAGACGGTAATCCGTACGCAAACACATATGGTGACTTTGTAATTTATAGGATGGATAGAATAATGAATATAGTTGTACAATTTTAATAATTACATTGATGTATATAGGTGATAGTGGAGTTATTTTATTATAATGGAATAAACAAAGAAAGAGGAAGTGGAAGAAGAAATGATACTGAAAGAGGTGATGAAATATTTATATCTTTTTCAGGTTCTTCCTCTTGATTTGATCAAAAGTCCTGTTTAGGTTTGATTTATGGCAAGAGGGAGGGCCTCTAATATTAAGTGCTGAATGTTGGGATGATATTTGGGTAGGGTTTGGCCGTTCCAAAAGGCTTTGAAGGTGTGAAATTAAGTGAAGGGGATGTGACTTTTTATAAGAGAGGTACAGGTATCTTTAAGAAAAGATTGAAATATTATTTTATAATAAAATAATATTTGTATTATAATGGATAAAAATGATTAATTTAGAGTATAATGTGGGGATGGTTCTAAAACATTTCATAAAAAAATATTTATACAAGTTTCAGTTACCATTTTAAACTCATATTTTAGATTTAACTCTTATTTAAATAGTTTAACGTTAAAAGTGTCTTCTTGTATTCTTACATTATATGGATCATAAAATTATTCTTAACATCCAAGAGAACCCCAAAAGGTTAATTTATGACATATATAATATTATTATGTCCCTTTTTCTAAACCATTTATTTTTAGGAATATTATATCAACCAATAATATAGTATTTGTTTTAAAAACTCTATTTTGTCAATTTTGACATTATATAATAAATGGGTTTTTAAAGTCCTAACAACATCATTACATCTAAATAAATTCATATGTTCAATCATAACATGTAATATTAACCTAATAAATTATTTTAATTCATAAAAAGATTCAATTTACATTATTTTTGATATTTTTAATATAAATTATTTTAATATTTCATTTTCAGGTAATTACTACCTCAAAATTGCATCATAAATAAATTAAATTACCCAATTTCTAAAAATTATAAAAAAATATAATTATGTAGGAAATAATTTTTTTTATTTCTAATGAAAATTTATAGTTGAATTTATAATAGTTATAATCCTTTATTAAAAATGGTTTAGTTATTAAATATTGAATTTAACTCTTTTAACTCTTCTTTAAATAAAATAATAATAAATGTCCTAATCTAATAAAAGTGGACCAAATAATATGATATTTTATTCCTTATATCGTTTTTGGTCTAATTATACTTATCAAATAGTATTAGTACTTGTGCTCTGGTAATTACGATATCATTTTTACCCTTAATTATGATATTTAATTTTAACCGTGGTAAATAAAAGTCATAACATACTATTCACTAAAAAAAATATTCATCTTATTGAACCAAATTATTCAAAAATAATATTTACCATGTCCCTTGGATTTTTGATTTTCAACTCAGTGAAGCGGTAAAATTATGTTTTATGCAAATTTACAAATTCTCCTAGGAGGTAGCTAAAATTGGTTAAAAAAATCAATGATGTTTTATACATCTAATTTTATTATAAAATGACTACAATGAATTACATTGAACATATATATGTATTATATATTTATTTAGACTTAATATAAATTTAAATAAAATAAACAAATATTTAAATAAAAATGCGGTTTTAAATAATAACAGATTGTATTTCATTATTCATTAAAAATTGATTATTTTCGAAAAATTTTAAAACATCCCTATAAGCTAATTTTCACATTATGAATTCAAAAATGATTTACATTTTACTAAATTCAATGTATATAAGATTCATTTATTAATTTTAAATCAATTACCATTTTCAGAACTAAAAAGCGTGTTTTTTAAAAAGTAAAAATATCAAATGATTGACATGTGTTTGTGTAAAATTTAAATATAAAATTACTTATAATGACATAAATAGTATTAAATGAGAAATATATAACCTAAATATACTTTAAAACCATAAAAATGCATTATTTAACACTATAAATTATTTATATTTAAAAATATGTTTAAAATTAAAACATAGTATTTTTTTCATTATTCATCAAAATATGAACGTTATCCGAAATGTACCAACAAATTAAATTTTTATGTACCACATATAATGAAGAATTTAATTTCATTAAATTGAATGTATAAAATTTTCAAATATTGGTTATAAAAAAGGTTCTCCATTAAAAGGCTGTAAAATTGCATTTTATGAAAAATAATTATTTTATCTGAAAAATGAATTTTTTTATATTAAGTCTTAGAAATACATGATATTAATGTTAATATTATATAGTGTATATAATATTCAAAATTTAGTTAATATTATTCACAACAATTTTTTGAATGGTTAGTTTGGTAAGTTGTGGTGTGCTCAAACTCGGTGTTGCGTGTAGCGCAAGATATTAAATTACTTTAATGAGATAACATAATATTAATTGTTTGGGTGTTACAATAATCATCTTAAAAAACATAATATCCACATTATTTTTTTGGTTCAATTAGATACAATACTCTAGAATAAATTCAATCCACCTACATTTCCAACCCAATACATAAATAGACAACCAAAACCCAATTATAGTAAGCCACCCTCATAATATGTTGAGAAACCTAAATATCATAGAGAATATACATAATTTATTATTGGGAGGAACATTAATATAGATTAGGTTTTAGGGTGTAGAAATAAATAAAACAATCACATCAACACTGGCACATTCCCTGAGAAGAACAGAACATATCAACTAACGATACAACCATATAAACCCCTATCATCATTTTATCATAATCATTAAACACTAACCTCATAGTGGTATCATGATAAACATAATCAACCATAACATCATTACCATATAATGTTCACTAGAGAGATTAAAAATGATAAAAACCTAATAGAGCATATCATGAATATATTATGTCAAGATCCAACCACACGAAGACTATTTATATCTAAATCAAAATAATCAATAAATCTATCTTCCACTATAGAATATGTGTAGAGACCCAAACATGACATACATAGACATTACAATACTTTTTAAGAATAATTAATACATTAAAAAAACAGACGCCTAAAGACCGTATTAGTTTGGTGACTTTGGAATCTTGGAACATAATCTCTTAATCATGGTGAACGGTCTTCAATATCTTCCATAATGATCTTACCATTTGGTTTTCTTACCTAAAAACAATCTTTATATCACGGGGAAAATAAAACATTAAATGGGTGGTCTCAAATGCTATGTAAGGGAAATCATGGTTAAAATAAAACTACCCACATACATTTGAAATAAAAAATATGAACATAATGTTTAAACATCAAATTCTTGAGCAATGACATTAAGCATGGAAGTACATAAGACATAGATCAGAATGGAACTTCAATCATGATAAAATAGAATGGAAATAAAACATGTAATTATGTAAAACCATTAATCACATGATATTATTTCTATATTAGCCAAGGCATTACGGCCAAGACCATCATATTGGACAAAGTCTCTTTCTGAATTGAGTTCACTCCTCGTTCTAGTCCTATATCACTAAATCAGATAAACTTACCGTTCCAGCCATGTCTATCAATGAGATATAAATCAATACCAAATTTATATGAAGGATATATTCCTCCCACCCATCTCATAATGAAATCATTATTTCGTGTTCCACAAAATAAACATAAATCGTTCATAATAACACAATGAATAAAATGGGTTTCATAAACATCATCATATCATAACATAACCCTTATAAAAGAAATTGATATCATTTTATCAAAAGAATAATCAAAACATGTAAATAATAGATATATTATACTTGAAACATAATCCTTCAAAATAATGTCATCTTAGATGGACAATAGTTTTGATCAAACACTCGAAATGAATTTTTGAAGAAAATGTCTTTTCTTCATCAAAATGGTTTTTTTCACAAAATGCCAAGAAATTTTAAAGAAAAGGATTTTGTTGAAAATAATAATGAAATTTTGTAGAGGAATCTTCATTTAAAATTTGGCTTCATGAAACCATAATTTCGTTTTAATGACATATATGTTAAAAAAATATTCTCCTCGTACTTTTAACGGAAAGTCAAAAAGTTCCTTATATGGTAACCAAAGGAAAGATTCCTTCCATACAATGTGGTAAAAAGTAAAAAAGGGGTAAAAATGACTTTAAACATACATTAAATAATAATAAACATTTTAATAAAACATTTTTAGACAACATGTTCAGGGATGATAAACATAACCCCAGTAAATACTTACGTATAAACAATCTCGGATAAAAATGCGATTGGAAAAGTTGTCCATTACCTTATGTCCAATTTCATCCGTATGTTCCGATACTCCTGTATAATGGTTTTAAACATACTATTGACTTTAAATAGAACCATAATAATATTTATGATATCATATATGGTTCACTTATGTATTTATATTACCCGTTCATTTGTCAATTCCATGTTAAAGCGACGTTTGGGGTAAAATCGTTTCATTTATCGTACGTGTTTCGACTTGTTGTTCTTGAAATTATTACTTATATCCTGATTTAATTAATTAAATAATGTAAAACATTATTTATATATATATCATATATTCAGAATATATATATATATGATAGATCGATAAATGGAATTAGATACACTGCTCATGGAGACGGTAGGCCATACGTATGCATGAACGCTATTTTCATTTCCTTATTGAATTTAATGGAATTAAGTAAATGAAACATATATGTAAATAAATACAGAATCATTATTATTTAATATATGTCATGTTCATATATTATATATTCATTATAATCAAACCTGAATGGTTAATCAAGGAAAATGAATCTCATCGCGTTCGTGGAGACGGTAGTCCGTACGTACGCATGAGCTATGATAACGTTCCCATAATTATTGAATAGATTATTATTGGATGATATAATATCTCAGAATCAGTATGATTTTATAATTAATATACATAGTTATTCTTTACACCATTATACCCATCCATGTATGGGGATCTTGGGAAAACTGATTACACCACGACGCAGAGATGTTATTCCGTACGTACGCACGTGCGGTGATTTCATTTTCCATAGGACGGGTAGAAGGTGAAATGGGGTTGTTTAATATTTATAATAACATATTAGTGTATTATTGATACTGATGTTTTTAATTTATAATTAATCAACTAATGAAGAATAATTTTAAGATGAAAGAAACATGAATGAATCGGCAAAAGAGATTACATCTTCTTCGACGCGACTCCTCTTATCCTCCTCTTAGGGCAATAAAGATGGACTTTAAAGAATTCCAAGTCCACTAGAATGTTTATATGTAAGTTTATAAGTGAAATTGGTAGGGTTTTTCTGAGCATGAAGGCTCAAATGTGTTTGAATAGGAGACGGAAAAAGGTTCCCTTATATAAGAGAAGAGAGGGGTACTTTTGGAATCCTTACAAATATTAATTAATAATAAAATGAAATCCCATATAAAAACCTCCAAAAAATGTCTCATATAAGGTATGATATTTGATAGGGTTGTAATATCATCATTAAATAAATTTTAGACATGTTTTATGTTTATTTTAAACCTTATCACCTTGATTTATCATTATTTAATCTATTTAATTTTATTTGTGGTAATAAAATTCTAAATTTTAAATTGTAAAAAATACATACTTAAATGTTTTAAATTTTTTATAATTGGATACATTATAAAATTTTCTACCATATAATTTTCAATTTGTAGTTTTTAAATATTTTTGTGATTTTTAAATAATTTAGTAATATGTTATTTTAATAAAATATCAATTGTGTCAATTTTGACACTATTCGTTATTTGAATTTAAATAAAAACCACGCAGAAGGTATGTTCGAACCAAAATACATAATAGATTCTTAAAATGTTATATTCATCATAAAAAATTCATGGGGAACATTAATTTGTTCATATAATATTTATTTTAATATTTTTCATACCATTTATATGGTATATCTCCTAATAAAATAATTACTACATCATTTATGTATAATTATTTAATATAATTTTTTTATTGAATAAAAATAAAAAAAAACTATGATGAAGATAAATATAATACCTTTCATAATAATATTTTTAATCAAATTTATCATCTTAAAATCACAACATTTTAATTGATTTATTTATTAAATTAGGAAGCTGATATCTTTGACATCATTTAAAATAATATAATATAAATATCATAATTGGTTTTATAAGGCCCCAAATGGTCCACAAATCGACCCTTGGATGATTAGGGTATAGATATACTCGAAAAAAAATGTCCGGTCTTGTTTCTAGTCTTTTTGAAAGGTATTTATATTTTAACAAAAACTATATTATTGATTTTTTACTACATAAATAATTTCTTCATCATTAATGTATAATCTATTAAGGTAATAAAATATTTCTTAAAAATTAAAAATAAATTAACAAGATAAATACAAACTTTTACCTTTAAAATGAGTATTTATAATCTAATATATATTATTTATAACCTTATATGAAAAATATTCAAATTATTAAAGTTTGAGGTTGACATTTCACTTTCCATTAAATAAAAAAAATAAAAGGTCTTAATAAAATACAAGTAAGTTCCATTAGATTAAATTTCGGCCCATGTATGATATAGGGTAAAATATAATCATCCAATTCTATTATGTATAGTGTTAGGGTAATTTTATAATAATATATTTACCCTTAATTACTCGATTTACCTTTAACTATGGTAAATAAAATTTACCGTAGTTACTATTCTTAACGACTAAAAATAAAAAAGTAGCTTATTTAAATAATTTAGAGCTAATGATTCCAAATATGGAATCCATTTTTCAAAATTCAAATCACATAAGTTTCAGAAATTAATTTAAAATTAATCCCATTGTTAAGAAAATGAGTTTTTAAAGTTAAAACATTGGAAAAGATTGAAAGGATATTATCTTTGAATTCAATGTAAAATAAATGATAATGAAATAAATTATATTAGAAGGTAAAAATGTATTCTATTTATATTTTAAAACCATTGAATATTATAATTTAATTATATAAATTATTACGATTAAAAAAAATTTATTTAAAATATTGCATGTTTTTACTATTCATTAAAATAAAAAACTTATCAAAAAAATATCAAAAATTTATTCAAAGTAAACATTTATATCCTGATTCAAAAGAATAATTTTTTTTCTCAAATTTAACTTATAAACATCTGAAGAACTATATTTAATGTGGGTGCGCCATCAAAAGGCGGAAAAACTGCATTTTTTTTTACAAATACATATTTTTCACGAAAAATTTATTTTGTTCTCATACCATGTTCTATAAACTGTGTATGATTAATTATAATTTTATAAAATTCATAATTTAGTTACTAATATTCATAATGTCTAGTTCATAATATATTTATAAAAATATATCGTTGTTAATGAAACTCAGAATTGCGTACAACACACGCTATCGAGGAAGGTCGTGATTGCATGAAATGCAAGACAAGCCAATGTTCCATGTAGTGAAAGATTCTTTATTTGTTGCGTATAACATAATAAAAACATATTTAATTTATAAATTAAACAAAATCTATACTTAATTTTGTGTAGAATAATTTCTACAAAACAAACTTGAAATTCTACGTAACATGAGGCAAGAATAGTGTTGCGTATACTGCAATCTAATATGGTGTTGTGTATGGAACAAGATAATTTTGATGTAGCGTACAACACAAGACATCAATGAAATTAAAAGTGATATTTCTCAGAAAATTGTGGGTTGTTAAATATTACCCCCATAAAATGAATTTCTCCCACGAAATTCATCGGGGTTATAAATGGTTTACTACTTGAATGTTTCATTCATAGAAACCCATATCGTAAAAAGGAATACTAAAACATAATTTTAAAAAGTGAAATATGAAACATAACGGTTACCCAAATTAACTCATCACTAGGTTTACACATAGGAGAACATAGTTTAAGTATAGATTTGGAAGTGAAATCTAACCATCATGTTTGGATAAAGAGTGGTAGAGAATATGGCAATGTTACAGCCATCACTCACAAAGCCATAAATTTGTGATAACCTAAGGTACCATCTGATTTATCATATATGAGGTGACTAGGAAACATTTTTGGTTTTCAAGATCATTTTGTTAATGTTGAGTATTTTTTTGAATTAAAATAAACACTTACTTGATTTTGTTTCAATCTCACTATTGTTTGTGCCTTGAACAATTTACACTTCTTCCCTTAAAGAAATGAAGATAAATTTTATTCCGTGAAGTGTTAGAAAATCATGCAATAGAATAATAGGTCATTACATCTATCTCAGACATAAGTATAGAAAAATTTATATTCATAAGTCCATCTATAGTGAGATTAATTTTATATGATTCCTAAAATGGTCTTATACTTCATCTTTCTTAGCTTTTAATAAAATAAAACTAGTTTCTACTAACTAGGGATTTCTTGTAGGCTAGAGGTAGGTGATAAGGGCATGTCGCACATCAGTTGTGGGTTCGATTCTCGCAACCTCGTCTGATGCGACGGGTTTTCGCCCATCCTCCCGGTTGTCCTTTTCTTAAAACTACCCTATTATAACATTCCAAAAATAATATTGAATATAATGTTCTATCCTTAAACAAAATTATCTTATGTCCAACATAATCCATTTCAAATCATTAGACTTATCTAAAATACTTCAGTCCGAGATCATAGTTTAAAGAAAATGATTACTTGAAAGGTCACATAACAAGAACGTGAATACCACCATTTGTCGCCAATATATCACAAGGTATATCTTCTTGATCGCATTCCAAACATGTGAATATCATAATCATGTATTCTATTGCAACATGAATTACCATAGAACCATAGTGAAAACATGAATGCTGTCAAAAGTAATCTCTTTCCACATACCAAAATCCCAAAAATTCTTTATACTCAAACCATGATATCACATTGTCCTTATATTAGTCATGAGCTCATGAATAATATCAAACATATTATTTTCTCTTTATCCCTTCATTATGCGCATATCATATACATTCCAAAAATATCTCAATAAACTTTCATGGATACCAGTACCATTAAACATATACTTTCAAATACTACAGAAGAAAACAATAGTGTAACAATCCTTAGATGTGTCATTATTCCATAGTACCATTACCTATACAACATAACTCTTGATAAACATATATAATTTTACTACCTTCTTAATCCATTGACCTAGACTCACAATTCTTTCATCTCACATATCATTTGTATTCTCTTCATCATCATCAATATAATTACTACTTATATGACCATGATGATTCTCTTCATGAGACTTTCTCTTAGGGAATTTCTTTTCATAATGCCTGTAAATTTCACATTTAAAACATTTAACCGTTGTTGATGACATAAATATACCAATATCATTGTCCATGGTGTTAGCTGAACCTTTTCTGTTGCAATTATTGGCCTTGTTTCCTTCTTTTCCACAACCAAAGCATCTTTTAGTTCCTTCGAAACATTATCCCGGATTCCTCTTCCCACATGATTTACAAGATTGAAATTGAACATTCTTTCCTCTATGGTCATCATGAAACTCCATCTTTCTCTTATTAGCTGGGTCGGGAAACTTACTAACGATGAGATTATTGATCATATTATGAGATTTCTAATTAGGCATTATAACGAATCTTGGACTTCCAAATCCTGTTTCATTTGTTTGGTCATGAAAAATATCATTCCATTGTCCATTATATCCTCCATTATCATTAATCGTCCTATTTCCAGCCATTTTCTAAAACCCAAAGAGAATAGTGTGAGAGTCAAAAATAATACCAGGAGAAAATCATAATAAAGGTGGAGTACCTTCAATATATTACATATTGGGTTTAATTATATGATAATTACCATAATTATAAGACTATACAAATACTTATCCTTAGGGACATCACTAGACATACCTTAGAAATATCTCTAGGGATCTCACTAATGTTTTCGCATCATAGTTTCGAAAGTTTAAGTAAACCTTTTCTCTGATATCAAAAATAGATACCCAAACATGACGACATTAGACATTACATTACATTTGAGGAATACTTAATACATTACCAAAACAGACGCCCAAAGACCATATTAGTTTAGTGTCATCGGAAACTCGGAGCATAATCTCCTAATCATGGGGAAAGATCTTAAACATCTCCCATAGAGATCTTCCCCTTTGGGTTTCTTAGCATAAACATTTATTTATATCCTAGGGAAAATAAAATATAAAAATTGTGAGCAAAAATGCTCAGTAAGGGTAAGCATGGATAAAATAAAATAATACACATACATTTTAACATAAAAATATGAACATAAAGTTTAGACATCAAAATCTTGAGCAATGACATTAAACATGGTAGTACGTATGGCATTGATCATAATGGAACATAAATAATGATAATATAGCATTGTAATGAAACATTTAATTGTGTAAAACCATTAATAACATGATATGATTTCAATATTAGCCAAGTAATTGTTTCCAAGACCATCTTAGTGGACATAGTCCCTTTCTGAATCGATTTCACTCCTCATTCCAGTCATGTATCACTGTACAATATTAACTTACCGTTCCAACCATGTCTATCTCATGAGATATAAATATTTACCGAATGCATTGAAGGGGGATATATATCCAACCCATCCCATAATGAAATAATTCTTTTGTGTGCCACAAAAAAACATAAATCATTCATAATAACCCAACGAAGAAAATCAGTTTCATAAACATCATCCCATAATAACCTAAACCATATAAAAGAAATGGATATCATTTCATCATAAGAAAAATAAAAAGAATGAAATAATAGATATATTATACTTGAATCACAAACATTCTAAATAATATCATCTTAGATGGAAAAGTGTTTTGATGAAACACTTGAAATAAATTATTGAGGAAAATATCCTTTCTTCATCAAAATCATTTTCATTTCTCAAAATTCCATGAAATTTTTAAAGAAAAGTTTTTTGATGAAAATAATCATGAAATTTTGTGTATGAAGCTTCATTTAATATTAGTCTTTATGAAACCATAAAAAAAATTCATGCTGTATTAGTTAAAAAAACATTTTCCTTGTACTTTTAATGGAAAAGTCAAAAAGTACCTTATATTGTAACCAAAAAAATATTCCATCCATAGAATGTGGAAAAAAGTCAAAAAAGGGATAAAAATGAGTTTAAACATAAATGTAATAATACTAAAGAAATTATGAAAACATTTTTATAAAACATGGACATGGATGATAAACATAACCCAAGTAAATACTTACATATAAACAATCTCGGATAAAAACGAGGTTGGAAATGTTATTTATTACCTTATGTAAAATTTCTTATGTATATGTCTGAGACTCTGTATAGTGGGTTTAAACATATTATTAACTTATAACAGAATCATAATAATATTTATGATATCATATATGGGTCACATATGTATTTATATTACCCGTTCATTTTTTAATTCCATGTTAAAGCAACATTTTCGGTAAAATCGTTTCATTTATCATACATAATTCGACTTGTTTTTCTTCACATTATTAATTATATAATGATTTACTTAATTATAGAATGTAAAACAAGATTTATATATATATATATAATTTTTTCATCATATAAATATATATGATAGATCGATAAATGGAATGAGATACACCGTTAATGGAGACGATAGGTCATACATACGCATGAACGTTGTTTTCATTTCTTTATTAAATTAAATGTAATTAATTAAATGAAACCTATATATACAAAAAATAATTATCGTTATTATGTAATATCTGTAATGATTATTTATTATATATACTTTATATCATACTTGAATGGTTAATCATGGAAAATGAATCTCATCACGTTCATGGAGACGTTATTCCGTACGTACGCACGAGCGATGATATCATTCCCATAATTATTGAATAGAATTGGATTGGATGATATAATATCTCAGAATAAGTATAATTTTATAATAACCATATATAGTTATTCTTTACACCATTATACCCATCCATGTAAGGTGGTGGTGGGAAAACTGATTACACCATGTTGTGGAGATGATATTCCCTACGTACGCATGCATAATTATTTCATTTTCCGTACGATGGATAGAAGGTGAAATTGGGTTGTCTCATATTTATAATAACATATTAGTATATTATTGGTACTGATGTTATTACTTTATAATTAAACAACTAAAAATGAAAATGATTAAGAAGAATGAAACATGAATGAATAGGTAGAAGTGATTGACTCATTTTCGGCATGGCTCCTCTTATCCTCCTCTTAGGGCACTAAAGTTGGTCCATAAAGATTCCAAATTCTTCTATTAGGTTTGTATTGATTTGGATAATTTAAATGGGAAGGCTTTGGATGATCATGAAGGCTCAAATGTGTGTGAATTGGAGAGGGAAGGAGGTTCCCTTATATATGAGAGGAGAGGGGCACTTTTGGAAAACCTAAAAATATTAATTAATAATAAAATGAAACCCCACTTAAAAACCTCCAAAAATGACTCAATTATAAGTTTATAAGATATAGGGTGTTTTCTCATCAACCAATAAAATTTAGACATGTTTTATGATTATTTTAAACAATATCAAATTGATTTATCATTATCTAAAATATTTAATTTTTTTGTGGTAATAAAATTCTAAATTTTATATTGTTATAACTACATTATTAAATGTTTTGAATATCCCATTATTTGATACTGTATAACCTTATATACCATATAATTTTAAATTTGTAGTTTTTAAATATTTTTGTGATTTTTAAATAATTTAGTAATATGTTATTTTTATAAAATATCAATAGTGTCAATTTTGGCACTATTGATTATTTGAATTTAAATAAAAACCAAATAGAAGATATGTTCGAACTAATATATATAATAGATTCCTAAAATTTCATATTCATCAAAATAATTCATAGGGTACATTAATTTTTTCATATGTTATTTATTTTAAAATTTCTAAAACCATTTATTTGGTATATCTCTAAATAAAATAATTACTATACCATTTTTGTATAATTATTTAATATGCTTATCTGTTGCATAAAAATTAAAAATAAAATCATATGATGAAGATAAATATAATACCTTTCATAATAATATTTTTACTCGAATTTATCAACTTAATCTCACAACATTTAAATTATTATATTTATTAAATATTGAAGGTGATATCATTGACATCATTTAAAATAAAAAAATATAATTGTCCTAATCAGTTTTATAAGGCTCTAAATGGTCCACAAATAGACCCTTAGATGGTTAGGGTATTTTTATAATCAACCAATAATGTTGGGTCAAGTTTCTAATCCTTTTGGTTGGTATTGTTATTTTAATAATAACTATCTGATTGATTTTTCACTAAAAAATAATTTCTTCATCATTAATGTATAAGATACTAAAGTAATAAAATATTTCATAAAAAATAAAAATAAATTACCATGATAAATAAAATATTTTTAGATATCAGATGAGTATTTATAATCTAATATATATTCTATATAACTTTATATTAAAAATAATATAATTATTAAAATGTGTAAGATGAATTATAATGTCATAAATTTCAAATTGTAGTTACTACTATTCAGAACGGCCAGTTCATAAAGAAATTGTAACAATATAGAGTTGTTTAGTGAAACTTAGTATTGAATACAACACACGCTATTGAAGAAGGGCACGATTGCATGTAATGGAAACCAAGTAAAGGTTGCGTGTAGTGTAAGCTTCTTTTGTTGTTGTGTATAACATAATCAATACTTATTTCATTTATACATTAAAAAAAATCTATACTTAATGTTGCGTAGAATTATTTATAAAAAATGAACTTGAACTTGTGCGTAACACAAGCCAAGAATAGAGTTGTGTATACTACAATCTAATACAATGTTGCGTATAGCACAAGCTAATTTTGGTGTAGCGTACAAGACAAGACATCAATGAAATTAAAAAGAATAATTCTCATAAAATCTCATGTTTTTACAATGTAATTCATTAGAAAAGAAACGATCAAAAGATAATAATAATTCATTAAAGGATAATCCCACTTCATATAACATTACTTAACTGTTACCCGATGGGTATATTGAAAAAATAAGATTGTTTAACTCTATGAATAAATATGAGAGATTGAAATTCCACACATATAATAATAATACTATTTTGGGTAATAATGTATCTCAAGGAACAATTATATCATACCCATGACACTATAATAGAAACAAAACTATATAACTATGTCTGATAAATACCACAATAACTATATAAATTATTAGAACATGATTCCTCCACACACATTGCATCGAGATACTATGAAATTTATCGTATATCTTAAGGAACACAAAGGTGAGTGATCTTTACATAAAGCTAGATGAATTATAAATAAGACCAAGACACACCACCAGAGAATCACCATGGGATGAATATCAAACAAAAGGTTGACTCTAAAAACGGATATGCACATTCTTAGAACCTTGGAAAAGACTTAAAACGAAGGGAACAGTTGAACCAAGTCAGACTAGGAAGAGGATGATAATATATCTGGGAAATAGATTTTTTAATGGGGATGAAAAACACATTGTAAGACCAATAAAACCAAATATAACAAATTAAAGGAGTCAAATTGTGAAATAAGATGAATATATTTTGGTAATAATATAATACAAAAGGGGGAAGGGATAACACTACTAAAAGTGGGTGGAAAACACTAGAAAAAAGGAACTTAATAATAGTGTACTAAGGGACTAAGGGGACATTACCACTAAATTATAACATTAATAACAATTTTATTGCTTTACATAAGTTACAAGTTAATAAATTAAGTGAACCTATGTTACATTCCTCTCCCATTAACAAACCAAAATTTCATCTCAAACTATTAAAATCTTATATAATATATGTTTATCTAAAGAATAATGAGTGACTACCTTTTTTTATTTCCAATAATATATTACCTAACCAATAACATAAAATGATTATTGTTTTGAAATAAAATGTTATGTCCATGTTATGGAGTCAAGGAGAAATTACAATATTCAATCCAAAATTTTAAATAAATATAATTATCATTGAGATATATTCAAAACTAAAAAATCTGCAAGGAATATTGAACCTGATAAATATTAATATGAAACGAGATATAGCCTTTTCTGTTAGTAAATATAAAATTCCAATATTTTTTTTAAAAATACATCTTTTCCAAAAATATTGCATCCAATAATTATAGTTTATGAGTTTAATAAAATTATATAAATACTCTAGTTCTTGTGGGAGATCAAAATAGTTAAGTGTTTAATGATGATTATTGGAAATTAAATCATCTTACTCGAAATTATTATTTTCCCATACAATTCATTTACCAAAAATTTGATAAACTGATTATTTTTTCTTATTATTGCATCTTTTTTTGATTATATAGATTCATATTAGTTCCCATTTCATTGTAATATAATGATATAATAATATGTACATGTCCTCATTGAATTGTTTTTAATAATTCTTTCAAGAATATATAATACTGTTAATAGCTTTGAAATATATTTAGTCAATATCTTTTCTTCATTTATTAATAAATATTTTTTCCTATTTTTTGGAGAATTTTATAATATATGGAACTTATTATAATTACTTTTTTCAAATATATATTATATTTTGAATTAATTTATTCAATTAAATATTGTGATGAATATTGAAAAATTCAATTTCATTATTGAAAGTGAGGATATGTTAGTACATTTGATTTCAAAAAAATTGATTGAGGGTAAAAATATTAAATAGATATCATAATATCATAAACTTATACCACTTTTGGTAAATATATATTATTTTTCAACGTACAAATAAGTTTCTATTAGAGATTCATCAAAGAATTTATAATGATTTCATTTCCATTATATGATGTTCTTCTAAATGATGTAGAATTCTTTGATGGATTTAATAAGAAAACCTTCGATAGGTTCATGTGTATGATGAAAAAAGTATTATAATTTAATCACAATGGTAGTAAAATCCATTTGAATTGTTAATTTATGATTTAAATGGATCTATTGGTTAATTTATGTGTTAAATATAAGATATAATGAATCATTCCATTTATTATTCTTCAATAATTTTAGATGTCTCTTAGAACAGCCGGAGTACAACTGAAATTTTTTTTTATAACAAAATTACAATAGAAACATTTTTATCATATTTTCATAGATCTAAAGTTATTTTTTACATTCTTCTTGTAGAAATCATATATTTTAGTAATCATTGGAATCAAAAATATTATTTTTAATATGGATGTTGATGTTTCAAAAAATTTAATATTGAATAAAAAGATAAAAGGGAAATATAGAATTTATATGATTACATCATGAGTAGATTAAAACATTTTGGTAAGGTAGAGAAACCAAAAAAATGTACTTTTTAATTGGTGAAATATAAGGGAATACAATTTTCTCACATTACAGAGAATATTATAGTACAAATATATGAAAATTTAATTTTCTCTTATTACATGCCTCCAGAAATTAATAAATAAAAGATTTTAAAACAATATAATAATGGATGGTATTATGTTTTGGTTATATATATTTATAAAAATTCAGTATCTAAATTTTTTTAATTGGATTCCCTACTAAAATAAAATTATATTGGGTAGTTATCTTTATGGCACATAATCATGTAAAACATATGTTTATTGTCCAAAAATAAAAAAAATTGCCAGGGTCTATATTATATTAGCTAAACATTTTAATTGAATCTTTTTAATTTTTTAAATACTAAAATAAATTATGGCCTTCAATGTACATTTAGAAAAAAGATCCTCAAAATATACTAAATATTAATGATAATGTTATTATATATGATATTGTATTTATAGGACCCATTCTCATTAATCATGGATCTATTTCTATTCTATCAATAATATACTATGTATAATGGATGTTATGGGATAAGCATACTAGAAATGATATATTTGTTTTAATTGTTGAATGTTTTAGTTAACATGTTTTTTACTAATTAGGAATATCATGTGTAATTATTAGTGGACAATGGACCCATTTTTTCATCAAAATCATAGAGGAAATTATGTTAGTTTATAGTTTGAATCACATGAATTTGAGTATTGAAAACATATAGAAAAAATGGTTACGTATTTGTATCTAATAGACAGGTAAATTCTATTAAAATAAAGCATGACCATGAAAACTGAAAAGATTAGACTAATAGTTTGGAAGACACCATGTTGTTTAAAAAATTACATAATAAATTAATTGGAGTAATCCCTTAAATATTATAATTTAAGAAAATTTTCAATAACCCAGTAGAGTTAGAGTTCAGAAAATATTCAACAATAGAGAATGCATATAAGGATTTGGAAGAAAATGGGATTCATAAAATACTACATATAAATTAATGTGATTAAATAACAATAAAATAATTATATAATTCATGTATTTACAATTAAAATGAATGATATGAACATGATAATGTGAATTAAAAGATATAACATTATCCAAGATAAGTGTTAGTCTATTAATATGTGTTAATATTTATATCTCGTAATAATAGTTCCAAGTAGGAAGTACCTTTTTTAGTTATTATTATTTTACATTATAGAATAATTAAAATTATTGGATGGAAAGGGATACTTTGAAAAAATTTACTAATAATATACATATGATAAATAAATTCCATATAAATTTCTCAATGAAAAAAGTAGTGGAGATAAAAATCATTTATATTAAATAAAAATGAACCCCCAAGTTATCTCATTCCATTAATTTATTTATTGTTGAACAAATATAATTTGTGGATAAATGATCCAATGCATCTATACATGAATTGAGATAAAATATAATATTTATTAAGGTAGATAGATTTATCTTTGTAATGATTTTTGGACATTTTGTTTTAATTTTAATTAGTAAGTAATTTTTTGTGTGGTTTTCCAAAAGATGGAAAGGAAGCCCCGGTCCAAAATATTTATTAACAAAATAAATGAATAGATTCTAGAATTACGAGGTGTTATTAAAATATTGGGAATGTAAAAAACCCCACATATCAGTAACAACAATATGTGAACTAATTTCAGGAGTTTTAAAAGGCCACATTGCGCTCATCTCAATAATCACTATAATTGGTAAAGAATCCCAAACCTAGTTGGCCTTCCTGTAGGCAAGAGAAATCCTCCACCTAATTTTTACCATATCAATGAAGAAAACCATTCAATGAGGTGAAATGCGCCGTGGAACATTCGATGAATGTGCCCTTAGAGAATCAAAAACCGTCTATGAGTTAGATTCAATACATACCAGATTAAAATTATGTATGACAGGATGCTTAAAATCATTAATTAGTGCCAATAACTCAACATAATATACAATCACATATTCAATGTAGTGACAAAAACATCCTTTCTCAAAGCCACGATTGGTTAGAAAAACACCAATATAGATTAACAAACCTAGTGAGCGAAAAGAAGCTCCATTAACATTAACCTTAACCTATAGACTAATCGTGGGAATCCCCCTAACAAATTACAATCCAATAGGTATTTTAATTTTTCCCTGCATAAAAAATAGTCAAAGAGTATGAATGTAAGATATACAGTTACTCATCATTCCAGTTTGTACCTTAGAATCCATAAACATGTCCTTATGAACAATCATCCTTCTAGTATGAATTGAAGTCATAGAATTATCAAACAAAGTATAATTTCGGGAAGTCCATGTGAAAGAAACATTAGATGCACTGGAAACAAGCATGTGATTTTGATTCTACTTGTTGTGTTAACTGCAAGTCGGGATTTTGGAAATCACACCTCAAAAGTGTTTCTCATGTCCACATAAATTACAAATAGAACCTGAATATAGTCATAGAAGATATAATTGAAAAATAAATTAAAAACTATAAGTTTTAGCACTTGGTCCCTCATATACACAGTTGACATGCAGAATCAATGGATATTCCCATCCCCTGTAAATGATCATGGGTGGGAAATCAATTTTTTTCTAGATTTTCGAAAGAAGAGTTTATCTAATATGCTGCTTGAAAGGTATCCTGAATGAGACAAGCCCTGAAGGGACATTACAAACTCCATTATTATTCATCTTATAAAAATACATACTTTTGAAAACACCACCCCTTTTCTGGATCCAAACAAGAATGTCTATATACCCAAATAAGTATATCTAAATTTCAATAGAAATAAAACTAGGAAAAATCATATCATATCTATGCCTATGGGTAAGATGATTGGAAATTGAAATGTTTCACTTTTTGGGAGGGATAAGCATGCTCTCACTAATATTATTATCAAGAAAATGTGTTGTCCAACAATTAAGTTATGACTGGTTGGAAACAATCCACATTAAGTCAATCTTAAACATATTGAAGCACATCCTTATATCAGGGCACGTGGATGAGACCATTTAATGAGAGTACCCTTTCACCAAATTTTAATTATACCTACAGGATAGGAACCCCATAGAAGGGTCATTTAGTGTAATGTGATTCCATGTGAACTTAGAAAGTAAGGAATCCTTAAAAATCATGAAATCCTTAATCAAAAGACATCCACTATCATTGGATATGAAATAGTCCTTCCATAAAACCCTAATTATTTTTCTCTCATAATCAAACCCTATCCAAATAAAATTTATGATCATTACTTGATGATTTTTAATATGACCATGTGGCCATTTTTAAATAGAAAAGTTATATTCAAATTTTGATGTGATCACTTAGATGACCAAGAAAATAATTCTATCTTAGGTTGTGTATTTACCTATCACATTAGTCAACTAATTAAGAAAACTAGAAAAAGTATCATCATGATGAAATATTCGATCCTTCACCAAAAATAATGGATCTTGAATATAAATAAGAGGAATATCTCCCCTCCTAAAACCAAGAATTCTAGAAATTATGTTCTAGATTGCCATAAAAATCCCCTTATCAAAATTAATTGATGACATCATCCAACTTATAGGATTCCCTGACACCTCTTCGTAATGATAACTAATAACCCTTATGGAATTTAATGTTTTCTAGGAAGCATGTCCAAGTAGAATGATGTCAAAAGTATAGAACAGAGGAGAAGGATTGAACATACCCCCTCTAACCATGATCTCTTGAAATAAACTTATATTCACCATGACATTCACGTATATACTAACATAGTCATTAGAAAGGGAAAAAGAAGACATTTTAAGGGGTCACTCCGCATAACTCCCCTAGGTTATTCGATGAAACCCCTTGGAGAAGCATTAATATGAATAAAACAGTTTGCAGAACATAGGATTGTATTGATCATCATAATAAATATCGTGGAGAATCTATACTACATGATAATTTCAAAGATGAATTTCCATTATAAAGTATCAAAATCAGGGAATATAGCAAAATTTAATGAATAATTTCCATATTTAGCCATCCTCTTCATGATATTCACACTATTAAATGCAATGAAAATTATGTTTGGATTGTTCCATCCAGGGGAGAACCCACACTGATTCACAATGATAAATAACTTTTCCACTTTCCCTAACCTGAGGGAAATGGTTTTGAAAAATAACATTGGAATTGTATTACCAATATAGAAATAATGGAGATCCAATATGTTATTAGATTTTTGTTATTTAGGAATAAGTGAAATGATGTTATAATTGAGACCATGAGGGATATGCACATGAACGCAGAATTAATCAACAAAATTAACCACCTTATAATGAATAATATCCCAATAGGACATAATGAATTTATATGAGAACCCATCAAGACCTAGAATTATATTATTGTAAATAGAAATAACAGTTGTTTAAACATCCTCCTCATAGGGAACTGATATTAACTCCTGGTGTTGATGCTATACAATATGATAAGTAATAGAATTAATCATTTATTGTGTTCTATCAGAACCATAAACATAACTATGATTTGGAAAATAATCAATCTCCATAGTAGAGATATCATTCTCAGATGTGAAAATTAAATCATTAATCTTGTTGGATTAAATCCCTCTTCTGATTATCTTTCCCTTGTGTATTCTTTGAAACATATTGGTGTTCTTATACCTATGTTGTATCCATATAACAATTAACTATATTCTTCTCAGTTTCTCTTGGAAGGTCAATAAATCATCCAATTTGGATTTAGCCTTTAAAATAACCCTTGAAGGTGTATCCTGATCTTGATTAGCTTTGTGATATCTTAAAGGTCTATTTTTAGTTGCATTGATATCATAATAAAGAATGGAAAAGGACTTCATGCTCCATACTTTTAATTTCCAGTTAATGGATTTCAATTTACATATCAACATGTGCATTGATCTATAATGAAAATTAATATTACTGGCTTCAAGAACCATTTCCTTGCACCCAAGGATTACAATTCATATATTATTGGACATGAATGGCATGTGAACCACCAATTTATATTGTGTGAAAACCTCAAAAATAAATGGATTATGATCCGAATTTATTCTATAAAGAGTAAAAATAGAAAACCCACCTAAATCAGTGCCATAATTAACTTTTACGATGCATCTATCATGTTTATAGGCCCATATATCATTGAGAGTATACCTATTCCTAGTAAAAATAACCCCTAAAATCAAAACTTCAAAAACATTACAATGATTAATTCACCATGAAAACTATTGAGACGCTAATCTATAAAATATAATTTTATTATTCTCTCAATGTCATAAAATAGTGTTAAAATTACCAATAATAATCTAAATCTACCCCATTGCCTCAGACATTAACTATAAATCACTCCACAACTCGATTCATCTGATATAGGAATCAATGGAATAAACGAACGAAATAGGAAAACCTTTACCTTGATAAAAAATAGACGATTCATTTAATTATTTTCCTCTGTCATAGTAAATAACCTAAATAATGTCATATTTTAAGACCCATAAATAATACATTCTAATTCTATGAATGTTATGAAAAAAACAATATCCAAGAGCTGGCCAATAAAAAGAGTACCACTTTTTAAAAAGAATCGTGGGCTCATCAAGCCCAGTGAACAGAGTATTGTGTGTGAAAAAATATTCCAAAGGGTTTTGAATGACGGGGTATTCCCAAAACCATGGAAATTTTAGTATAAAATCATTATTTATTGAATGACTCGTGTCTTGTTTGAGGCCCTTTCTTTGTGTCAAATCATCATTTTCATTACCCCTTCCTTTTCTCAAATAATTTTTTTAAATAAAATCGTCCTCTTGTTTACCCTTTTCACTTTATATTTTTTCTTCATGTTGTAGAGATCCTACAACTTATGTATTTGAAACACTGCTTCCATTAACAATGTAAACTATAGTATCCTAAATAATACCACCTGAGGAAACCTATGTGGATGTTGGAGATACCTTAGTAGACCCAGAATCTATGTTAATATCCCCTTACTTTCCCCAATAACTCTCACTATTGATGATTTGGGAGGCCTTACAACCATTATCTTAGGAGATGCATAAAAATCCAAAACCAGTGGGGATAAAATCTCGTTAATAGAGGTGGAATTATCCAAGGAGGTTCTACCCAACATCTGGGAATCCATCTGCTCCATTAATCTAACTTCATCAAAATATTCCCTAATAGGGGACACATTTTGAATTGAAATAACGATATCCATAATAAGGTTCTCAGAACCAAAATAAATAGTTTTCTTATCAATATCAACATGAATTTTAGAAACAAATTATTTGATTTCCAAATATATTTCCATATATAAGGAGAGGTCATATAATCGTGTGATAGGAAACCAAGACCCATTCAGGGTTAAGGAACCAGGAGAAGCCGGACGCTCCTCCTCATCAATGATATCAACCCATGATATTTTCTGAGGCACTGAGAGGGGAAATGTAGGATGAATGGGTCCAATTTATATTTTGATGCACCCATTTATAAATAATAGTATATGTGTTCTTGTGATTTGATGGAACTTCCTTCCAATCATTACTTTTTCGGGCTGCCAAAACTCTCTTTTGAATGACCCTACAATTTTCAACCACATTCCCGATAATCTTTCATAGTTCACAGAAGGGTGGTACATAGTAAAATTCATCTTTTACATAAAATTTTGTATCATTCACAATTAATTTGATGTGACAATGACACTTATATTCTATGATAACATCAAGATTTAAGAAATAAAAATAACCAACCTCATCTTCAAGAGTGTGTTCATCCATTATAAGTGGTGTCCCAATTCACGATGCCAAATCATTAAGAATTTTTGGATACAAATATACCTAATTCATACTATAAAGGTGAATCCAAACATGTGCATTAGATTACATCAAGTTCAAGGGATTTAAATTTATATCCCAATCCATGATGTGAAGAATACCCTGTTTGAGCAGTAGGATTCCCAGATCTCTAGCCATTGTAAGATACTTGACATGTTAGAAGACAATTTGGAAATACACTCTTCTAATTGGGATGAGATTCCAGGCATTATAGTATATAATGACATATATTTAAAATGGGTAAACTAGTTGTTAAAAGTAATATTGTGATTTATATAAGATTAATATGACTTTTCTATGGAATATACATGTGTTCGAAATATATATTAACATTATATGGTAAAGGTAAAATTAATAAATATAAATAAGGGGTTTTAATATATTAAGAATAATTTATATTCTATTTTTATAAACGAAAAAATATCTAAATAATGTTTTTTATTTTGATTTAAAATATATGATTTTTATATACACACATAATTTTTTTTAGTAAATAAATTTATCATATATAGTAAATTATATTAAAAAAATGGTTTTTTTGAAATTAAAAAAATTAAATTAAATTAAGTTAGTGTTTTTAATATTTTTTCGAATAATTTTATTATTTGGTCAATAAAAATAAAATAAAATTATATATATGTATATATATAATGATATAATGAATCATTATGGTGATTTTTGGCTCGATAATAGTTAAAATAATTTTTATAAATTAAAATGTATTTAATAAGTAAAATAGTAATTTTAAAAATTGATAAAATAAATTTTTAAATCTATAATTCAATTTTAAAATCATAAGATATATTTTATTTAAATAAAATATTATATTTTATTATTAATATTGAATAAAATTATAAAAAGATTACATTATGTTTTAGGTGACTATATGTTTGAATAAAATCTATAACTCATAATAAAAAACATTATTATCTAATGAAATTCTCTCTAGTCATATTCATGATCCTAAATAATAAATTAGTCGATTTTTTTTCTCAATGATAAACATCTCCCCAGAATTTATAAAAACATAGCATTTATCACTTTATCCAAACTCCAAAAACATATTTCACTAAACAATTTCATTCAATATTCCAAAATAAATTATTATATTAATGCTATTAAGTCAGTTATCTAACCAAAATACCCTCCTTTAAATATTTTATATGTATTCAATATAGGTAACTCATAGAGAAAGGTATGAAATCTAATACTCTATTAGAAAAAATCCCACAAGTTGACTTATTGAGGATTTTGGATTCTATTTTTTGAAAAAACAACATGATTAAAAGTTCTAATAGGGATCCATTATCTTCATATATTATTTCTAAAACATTATTAATTTAAAAAAATTAAATACATTCTGAGATCTAAATTTTTAGTATCTTGGGAAAATATAGTTAATAAATCACTTATACATAATAAAAATTAAAAAATATTTCAATCTATCTCAGGTATAAACATTAATTATATCATCCAATCTTTAGGCAATTTAATAACCTAAGGGCCAATATAAAATAAAGGATTTATATAATATTTTGGTAATGTTATGGATAGAAATTAATGAATAATAGACACGAATCAATACTAAATGGGCGATAATAATCTTTATAATCATGTCATTAGAATTGGATCATCAAGATTATTATATGAGAAAATTTAGAAAAAGGTGTTGAATATAGAATATTCATATTAATTAAACATCATAAAATAGTGGTAAAATACAACACGTAGTTGTGAACTAGGATCATGTTCATACATTACATATATGCATAAATCATAAAATCATAATTGTCAAAAAAAATATAGCATCTTGTCGAGGAATAATACTCATAATATAAAGATATATGCCACATTACCCAATTCATTAGAGGGATATAATATTTTTGTCCCACCAGTCACATCATAAAATGGTCAAAATCATGAAACCCATGTGGAAAAATAGCAGATAATGATCCTAGTCATGAAATAAACACAACGTAATGAATGGTTTTTATAATTATTTCATAAAGTATAATATCACAAATAACATTTAGAATTCAATAATTAATATGTAGAATCACATATTGTCATAAATATCATCATTCTTGGGAGGATCAGAAACAAATCAATAGGATTCAATGTGATGTTATAGAAACTAATGTATCTCTGAAAACTCATATTAAGTGTTTTAAAAATATTTAACTTGGTAAAAACATGTATATTCATAAAGTGAAAATTTAAAGAACATTTTATGGACATTATAAATAAATTATAGAAATATCCATAATTAAATTAATGTGATGGATGTGACAACCCAAAAGAGAAGGACTTTGGTTCGAGAATCCCCTTACCATAAATCTATATTTATTTCATATGTTTTTGATATCCAATATAATAACCTACGATTTTGTAAAACATAGGAATAGAATATAAATTTGTTAATTTATTTAACTCTTTATAATTTATAATAATTAGGTTGGCCTTATTAATTCCCATTTATAATGGTGAAAACATTTGATGTTATATTTTCTATAAAATATCTCATTATTTTTGATTTAATGATATATATTTATTACTACTTATTCCTTGTGAATACTTAATTTATAATCATATAAATATATCTATTTTTACATTTATATATTATAAATAATTTCATATAATCAAAATTTATGGTTATTATAAATATTTATTTGGAAACATCTTTTTGGAAAGTTAACATATTATTAATAAGACTTTATTAAGAGAGGATGATAGATTTTTTTGAAATAAAATATATTGTAAACTTACTAATTAGAATATTTTAACCTCAATAATATAATTTTAATATAAAACTATATTAATCTTTTTCTGTGTCATATTAAAAAAATCGGAAGGGAAGTGAATAATGTGAGAAGAAATTGATGAAAACATACCCTCTTCTTGATGGATCATATATTCTATGGAACTAAAATCCTTGAATGTGTAGAGTTGACCTACTTATAAAAAAACCCTAATGACTAAAAGGGGCTAATATGGGGTATTTTTTCTTATATTTGGCTTTGTTAAGTACAAGGTTAGTGGTTTTCCAAGAAAGGGTGAGCAATGATTTATAACTTAGGAGAAGGATATTTTTGGATATAATATTCTATAAAATATAATTTCCATCATAAACATTTTAATAGTGTTATTCATGAAATTTTATGTAATATTTTAATAAAATAAAATTATCCTAGTTTTATATGGATTTTGAAACCAAATTCCGTTAATTTATTTAGAAAGAGAGTGGGACATGATGAATTGCTTTTTATGTCAAATATTTTTGTAGTTAAAATTTGGAAAATTATTTTTTGGGATAGAAATATTTTTTGATATATTTATATATAAAATTTATATAATAAAATTTTTTTGGTTGAGAATATTTTTGGAATTTATTTAGGAATTATTACATCATAAATCATTTAATTTAAAACACAGTAGTTATAAAAAACTGTATTATTAATATTCACATAATAATTTTTGTATTTCCAAAAATGACATAAAATCCCCCCAATAAAAAATTTCAAAATTTTCATTGAAAATATTATATTCATTATATAAAAATATTTTCCTAAAAGTTGAAATTTTAATTTTAAACAAAAATTATTATTTTTAGGAAATAAATTAATATTGAATTTATTAAAAATGTGCTTCTATTTTTTTATGTTTTTAATAACATTATTTGTTTTAAAATTTTTAAATATTTATATTTTCATAAATCTTTCTTGATAAAATATTATTTTTATGCCATTTTATTATTCTGAAGTCAATTTACTATTCCAACAGTCATGTTTATATTTCCACAAGCCATGTTACTATTCCTAATAGTCATGTTACTATTACAAATATCATATTAACTCTTATAAATATATCTTAAATACATATTACATCATTCACAATAGTAAACTGCCAATATTCTATAATTATCATTTCTAAAAAACAATTCGTAATTAATATTTTGATACATTTAAATATATCTTTTCATGGGAATGGTGATTCTAGAATATTGGGATTATCCAAATTTCCCACTTCTAGTTTCTCTATATTTTATTTTTTCCCCAGGCAATATTTGGAATATTCATGGGTCTTTTATTTACTAATGTAATTATTCTTATTAAATAAATCAACTTCTCTAAATTTTCAATTTTTTAATATGTATAGTACTATATAATATAATATGAAACACATTTATTTTGGGAACAAATATCACTTATCAAATTTGGTTCATTGAAATCACCCCCAGAAATTGAATCCCTAAAATGATAGATCATTTTCTAAATTGAAAATAGATATGGAACCATTATTTTTATTATTTCCTATAGTTCCAATGTCACGTCTATATATTTATGGTTTTTTAATATAACTGTTTCATGGTGAGTTTTCAACTTTTGTAGAAAACTCTCTCAATTGTCCAAGATCATCCATGGTTGATCCTCATAAGATAGTTCATACTCCATTTGTACCACCTATGAATTAATTTCATGTGAGTTATCATGTATGAAAAAAAGAATGGGTTTTTGAATTTTATAATTAAACCTTTTTAATTTCTTCGATAGTTTTCATAAAATGCAACACGAATTTTTTATTTACCATGATGTATTAAAATTATTATTTAAATATAAAAATTGTTACATAATCGTTAAAAATTGTTGTATTAATAGAAATAACCCGATTTAAAATTTTTAAAATTATTTTTATGTAAATAATATATTTTGATAAATAAGTAATTAATTTTTAGTAAACTCTTTATATATATTGAAAATACATTTTCTTCTATGAAACTATTTTCCTTTGCTTTTGAAAAAAAAATAAATGAATTAGTTTCCCAATTTTATATAATGTTTTTAAAACAATTAATATAATTTCTGGAATAAACCTATCAATATTCTCAAAGATGAATTCTAATTTATTTAATGAAAATAATAATTTGGAAATTAATTTTCAAAAACACAATGTTTTTTAATATTTTCAATTACATTTAAAGATTTAAAATTATCCATTTTACATTAATATAGATATATAATAGATTTTCTTCAAATATATATTTTTAAATAAAACATATTTTATTTTAATATAGTTAATATTTTTTTTTACATTAATTTTTTTAACAATTATGAAAACTTTTTTTTTCAGAAAACTACTTTTTGATCGTGTTTGTGGGATTAATTTTAAATTAAATTCAACCAAATCTATGAAATCAATTTCTAAAAATATATTCAATGATTATAATTTGAATAATTAATATTATATAACATGTTAGAGATAATTTATGGTCATAATGAATAATATACACAATAAAAATTAGTAACTATGGTTAAAGTCGAAACATGTTTATCTGGTGTTAAAATCAAACGATAATTGTTTCAATGACCAAAATACTTGTATAAATTCATTTTATAACCATATTTATACCATTATTATCTTCTGGTCTACTTATATATGTGTTTTTGAGACTTTTCCATGAAAGTGAAAAATATAATACTTATGTAATGATAAAGAAAAAAAGTCACCCTATTAATTATAAATTTTAATTTTTTGTTCACATATAGAAAATCACATAATTTGAACCAGTATTAATGATATTTTTTGGAAAAATAAATTATATTAAATGTGAGTAATTAATAATAAATCTTTATTAATTATATAATTACATTAAACACTTACTTAATGCCAACAATTAAATCATTAAATTTATATAAAATTAATTTAAATGATAACAAAGTATTAATATTATTATAAATCGATTTATTTATTATATTACATGAATTTTATTCAAAAATATATCATGTTATATAGGTTTTAAAATAATATATTAAAATTCAAAAAAATAATCATGATGTTTTTAAAGTGAAATTAAATGAAAACTATCAAAATTTTTATTAATGTTAATTTATATTATATAATATTTTATTATTGGGTTGATATTCCTAAAAATAATATCCTTTATAATGTGATTTTAATATGATTTAAAATTTCCACTATGTTCTATTCATGGACTAATTATCATTTTTTAATAAATATTTTTCTTAAAATAGTTAAAACATTCTTATAGTTCTAAATGGTAAATCTGTGTTTTGTACGATACATATGATTCTGTTTAAATTAATTATCCACACAAATAGAATATTTATTTTAAAATTTTATTATATTTAGAAAATATTGGTATAAATTATTTTATAATTATATTTATATTTTAGTCTTAATGATATGTAACCAAGGAAAAAATTAATAGTAACCATATATGAAACTAAAATTGTAAAATTAATGAAACATATAGATTAAGAATAATCAGGTTTAAAAATGTTCATTTATTAATTTTTAGTGGATTTTATTAAAATTAAACCACCTTAAATACATTATTTTCCAATTTTCTAGTGATTTGTGTTGAGAGTACCCCACCATTATTGAATAGTTTTGGGTATTTTAGAAAAATATACTCCTCCTCAAATATAAGAGACCACATCCTACCCTATTGTATTATACATATACATCCATTTAACTAGAAACACAAATAACATAATCCCCCACCCAAAAATCGTTATCTTAATTATTGAGATTATGGTCTTCCCAAAAGACATACCCTAGTGTCCTTATTAAGATATCCAAATGAGGTTGGTCTAGGTAAATATAATTGTCTTAATCACACTCATTATCTTTACTTATAATATTACCAACATAGTTAATTTATTAATAAATCACATATAATAACAACTCTATATATTATATACTAATATTATATTTTGTTTTTAGAATTACCTTTGTCAATATCATCTACTATCAAATTGGAAATGAAGCTGTCAATCGTGTGTATAGTAGAATACCACCTCAGGAACAGATGTAATTAAATTTTCATCATCTCCTCCTCTGGTAAAATATAATTATGTATTTAATGATTATATATGATTTTTTTAATTTTACTACTTCTATAATTATCTTATCATCCCGAGTTTTTTGAAATAAGTACTATGTTCTATAACATTCATGATACACTACTTTGAGCTTAAACAAACAAGAAAATTTTATTAATTTAATGTTACCCTTCTATCTTTCTGTTGGAATGCAAGGAATGAAACTTATTTACTAAATTATGAAAATATTTTTTAAAATGACTGTATAATGATTCATTGGTTACCAAATTTATTGTTATTTTGAAAGAAAACCCAATTAATCATAAAGGAAGCGATTTTAGGAAAAACAATTTAAATTATAATAATTGTTTTTATAAAATAATCATATCTATATTTTTGGATTATATAAATTTATATGAACACAATTTTATGTTTAAAAGTCATTTTATAAATTTTATAGCCATGATATATGAACAAAATCAATTTAATGAATAAATAAATATTTTTCTTAAAAGGCATTTTTACTACCTTTTGATGGAAAACCCAAATTAAATAATGTTTTGACACCTTTAAATGATATAATTTGAAAAAAAAACTTATTATTTATAATTGTGACATAAAATTTTACTTTGGATATGTTTTTGGAATTTTTTTGATAATATTAATGTGTTGATGAATTGTTAAAAATACTATATTTTAACTCAAAACTGTTTTTCCAAAAAAAAAATCAATAGAAAGACATTATCCATTAAATTGTATTCAAATTATAAATAGATTATATTTTTATCATTTAACCCAATTTAGATCATTATAATTAATTTCATGTTCAAAATATATATATAAACATTTCAAATGTTCGGACGTTTCACTTTAAAACCTTTCTTTTTAGTCCTGTCAAATGATTTAGTTTAAAATATAATATTCCCAATTATGAGATAATAATTCAGTAAAATGGGTTATATATTTGGATAAAAATTCAAATTTAGGGTGTATGGAAAATTTTATTTTTATTTATTAATAATTTACCATGGTAAGAATATTATTTGTTGTAATAAAAGTAAAATTTTGGATAAAGAAAAAATTAAATGTTAAAAGCATAACATACATAAACAATATATCATTTAATGGTTGATAGTGGTGTGGATAAAACCTAAATAGACTATAAAACATTAATTACTTGCCAAAGTCATGGAATTTAATTAATCCTTTTTATGGTTGGCTTTTAATATAGGATAATCCATAACCTAATAACTTGAAACTGCCTCTCCTCAAGTATATGTACCACCACTCAACCTAAATGTTTTGAACCAAAAAGCCATGTATCCTATATAATCTCTAACAAAATATCTCCTCCTAGATCTCTCCATGTTCAAGTGTTATTTCTATCAACAAAATACCAAATCCAATGTCATCTAGGGTCTTTCGTGGAGGGGATATTGAAGATGTAATTTTCTCAATGTAACTCTCTTAATTTCTTTTCTTTTTCTACATTTTTCTCACCTCCTCCATTTATCAATGGATAATAACTACATAATAAAATATTTAATTCTGTTTTATACTTCCAATTTTATATATCATATAAAATTAAATTTCCAACTCCTCTTATTCAAAGAAAAAAAATTATTATCTGAGTTATGTATATTTTCCAACTCTGTGAATAATGTTTTTGTTATTTTTCCATTACTGCGTTCATGGATGGTATTAAAACTATTATTCTGGTTACAAAATATTTAAATATTCATATTAAAACCTCTTTATTATTATGGTACTTTTATATTAAACATACCTTTATTCATTCAATATTTCTATTATACGATAACTAAATTTGGGGACGTGTGGACTACCGCCTCCTCAATATGATGTGATTCATTCACACATAAATAGAATATATAAAGGATTATTTGAGTAAAAATATATGATATAAATGACAAGTTAATTATAATTTATTTATATTATATATTTATACATATTAACATACATTTCATTAAAAAAATTTCTTACAATAAGATAAGAAAAACAAAGATAATGTTCATGTGTATGTACTTCTTACCGTCATCATGAAATGTATTTTTATTTTTTCTTAAAATATTATTGTAAAAAAATTTACTATGAATATATAAGATATTTATATATATTTTTATATACTTGATATGAATGATTTATTAACACATAGACTATTTAACATCATTCTAGGTTCATTTTCTACTCATGAACCGAATGTTGACAAAGAGTATGACTTGAACATAAATCACTATGTAATTTTTATGACATGGTTATAAATGATTTAATCCAAAAAAATAAAATTTAAAATTTTCTGAGTAATTTATATATATAAATAATTTTTTTATTCAATAATAATAAGGAATATATAAGATGCGTAAAACTCAATGTAAGGGAACTTCTTAACCCAAATTTCACTCATTGGTTTTTATACATTCTTCATAGATTATATTATATCAAAATAATGTGTGGAGTCAAGATTTTTTGGTTTATATTGTATTTAAACTTTTATTTATGTAGATATACTATTTATACACATAATCACCCCGTTGATAAATTCTAATGTCATTGATACAAACATTGTAAGGATTTACTCATCTCACTATTTACATCTATGAGATATATATTATTCAACACTAATTAGTTTTTGTTATGTATATATAATAAAATTAGATGATAAATATCATGAATATATTCATATTCTTGTTATTAGAGGTTTCATTCGAGGATTATAACATTTAAGCATCATACAACTCGATAGATTACATGTTGTAAGGTAATTTCATAACCAAAATTCCATTCTTTAGGTTGAACATCTAATTATTGTTTATTTCATGCTATTATAATGTGATAAATGAATTTTTGAGATATTATCAAGTTTTTATAATATATTTATATGGATTAATAGTTAATAAACATAATTTATCTATTTTATTAAAAAATTGATCTTTGAATGGGACTTCATCCCAATCTTCTTTCATTGAGGCAAATCATGATATTGTGCACAAATATTATACATTGGAGTGTATATATGATCATTTTGACTAGTTATATCATTTATTAATTTATTATAATGATATTTAGTGTTTTTGTAATTTTATTTTTAAAATAGTTTTGATTAGTTATTTCTAATGTTATAAGGGACCCTTTAATTAAAACATCAATTTAAATTTTTTAAAGATTTATTCGTTTAAATAATTATTATAAATGTTGATATTTTCAAAATGGTTTTAACGATTTATTTATATTGCCATGAATGTTTTAAAATATTAAATCCTTAAAAATAATTCAATGTGTTATTATACACTTTGATTCATAAATATACTTTTTAAATTATTTAATTGTGATTGGAAAATAGATTTATTATTTCACTAACATTGAATGAATTTTTCTACATATATGTCATGAAATGAATTTCACACTTTTATTACACTTAAATGTTTTGATTTTTAGTTTTTCATATTTATAATGTTATTTTCAATTAATTTTTTTTCTTTTTTAGTTATAGTGCTTTGGAAAAATTAAATGTGTTTTTAGAGTGGAAATTTTATTTTTAGAATTTATGTTTGTCTTATGTGTTATGATTATGTTTTGGTTCTTGGGAATTGTTTATTTATAAGGGTGGTTACATGGTAGAACAAGGGTGGTTGATCTAATTATAGCTCTCTAATACATTGGGTAATGATATGGAGTTGAACAATATGTATTCATCTAATATATTTAAGGAATATACTATGATGGGTATTCAAAATGTGACCATATTGGTTACTCTCTATATAGATGTGAATGTTACAATGTAAGTATGTTATGGATAAATCAATTTACCTTTATGATTTATGATTTCTAATTATTTTTTCATAAATATTTTGATTTCAAGAAATAATGTAAATAATTTAAATTTTATGGGTTAAAAGTATGATTTTTTGAAAATGTATTCATGAGTTAAAAATATTTCTAGACTAAAAGTATCATTCCACATATCATATCCACAACTGAAATTTTTGTTTTCATACCATGTTTTTTAAATGTTTTATACATCTTATAAGAGGGGTATGAGAAATTAATATGTAAAGATGAATATTATGAATATTTTTATCAAGGAAAATAATACATGTTTTAATTTTAATTTTAGAAAAATAGTAGGCATGTAGACTTATCTACTTGGTAATAGTTGAAAATGTTATCTAATAGTTGTTGACTAAATCAATGAAACTCTAATCCTGAAAATATCTTTAATGTTTACTCTTATCTTAATATACAATTATGTGATGATTAATTTCAGGGAATTATTGTTGGTATCATAGGTAAGGTTTAGAAAACGTTACAGATTTTCAGTTTTGGTTAAACATATTGTAAGTTTCTATGTCTATCATTTTAGTTAAATCATTTTCTATATAATTTTCTTAGATGAAGGATTGTCGATTTCAAATGGAAGGATTTGATCTCAAAAAACATTCTTATCACTTTTTGAACACTTTCTTTCTATAATCATTGCAAATTCATTTTCGGATGATTCTAAAAAAATTCTATCATTCAACTTTATTACAAACAATTGAATTATATATCAAACACCTCCAAAGTACCTCAATACCATCGTGTATCATGTCTTCTTTAATCAAGATTTATTTTTACAATATTATCATATTTAAAAAATGGTAAATTTTATTTATGATTTTTTAGATATTTTACCTTCTCACAATATTTTGAAGTATACTTAGATTTTTAAAATGCTACTGTAGAAGGATACCCTTGCGCAACATATTTATACATTATTTTAAAATATAATATTTTGGTACTTATTGATTGTATATTATAATGAATATTGATTGAATTTTGTATTTTAAAGTCTATTTGAATGGTTTATAAAAAAACACCTCTTATCAGAAGTATATGATATTATATTTCATATAATATTATATTCATAAACTCTTTTTCTATGAACACCCTATGATCCAAGTTGAACATGGTTTATTTCGATAAAGGAATAAAATGACTTTGATGAATCACTGTATAATTATTGAAATGAGTGGACCTTTTATCTTTGTAATAAAAATGATGATGTAACCAGGTAGACACCATGTTCAAGGTACAATGTTCTTTATTTTTGGAATAGTTTTATTAAATCATTTTTAGATGAAATGAAAATTTTAACTTTATATAAGACTTTATGAGTTATATTATTAATGTAATTATAAGTTGGTATGTTAAATGAAAGGTATTAAATGACTTTTGAGGTTAAATAATGTTACAGATAAATATATTTGGGATTTTATTCTCATTTTCAGAATTTTATACGAAATACATAGTATTTGAAAAATGACAAATTGAAGACCATGTGACAACCTGTCACATCAGACAAGGTTGTGCGAATCAATCCCATACCTGAAGGGCAAAAAATCCATATTAATTACTAATTACCAATGTGAAGTCCTTGGTCAGTATCAGTTTTTAATTTTAGATAAAAAGGTTGATAGAATATTAATAAGTTAATATTAAGAACTAATGTTTTATCAAATGGATATCCTTAGTATTGTAATATTATTTCAAGATTAAGTGAGAAAGGTTATTTTTTAGGGATCCCTATAAGGCTAATGTGAATAAAATACTATATGATTTCATTTTATGAGTAGTGGATGAATTTTACATTGGATGAATCTACTTCTTATAGAGTACTTATGATGATTCGATTTATTTATAGAAATTATAAACATATCTTGTAGAATATGAGATTTTGGAAATTAAATTTATGGTATCAGGAATTAAGAGTGATCAATGTAATTTGGAGAAAAATGTTTAAATTTATCTTGGAAGGCTATGGAATAAAATCCTTCTAATTTCTAGGTTTTGATATTAGTTTTGACTATTTAGAGAAATTTTAAAGATAATTATTTATCAAATGGTCTATATTGAACATTGGTACTACTTTTGAATTTTAGAGATTAAAATTAATTTTTCCTCATAAAATAGTTTATAATTTTGGGGGAATTATCTTATATTATCCTAAATGTTTTTTTTGTTTAATGATTCATGACCGGATGAATATATAGTTAATATTTTGTGAATTATTTGATTCTCTAGAAGACGATTCTAGTGATTTAGGCGAGAAAAAAATATTCATCTTGAATACTCAATGTAAGGAGATAAAAATGAGTTTTAGGTGGAAATTTTTTAATGCATGAAACTATATTTGGGATATAATTATGTTTCCTTATGTTCTTAGTCAAGATTATGAATTAATTCCACAACATTATGAAATAGATCTTTAAAAAATATTTTTTTGTTTAGTTTTCCTAATTTTAATTCCACAAATATTTATTCTATCATCTATTTATGGTATTTTGATTTCAATATTTCTCCTAAAGATGTATTCTATCACTCCCCCTCAGAACATGAATGTTATTTTTCACTTACAGATCAATTTTTTCTTATATGGAATTCAATTATGTGTTATCTCATGTGATATTTGTACTTCTGTTTATGTATTTTATGCATGTAATTTTATTGAACCTTGTTAAAATGTGTGATTCAGTAGAGGTATTATGAAAATTCATACCTTATTTACCAACACAAAATTAAAATTTGTAGGATGTTAATTTTTAAGGAGGAATGATGTGACATTCCTAATTTTAATAAAGAAATACTATATTCAATATCATACATGATACGCTACATAGAGATTAAATGAACTACTAAATATTATTATTTAAAGGTTACCACTACAAAAAAGTTACTGGAATTGAATGAATGAAAAGCACTAAATATATTATGAGATAATTATTTACACATGTTTATATAATTATTCCTTTGTTACCAAATTTATTTGAAATGGATATAAAAATAATGTTAATATAAACTATGTATTTTTATGAAAAAATATTTAAATAAGAATAATTATGTTTATAAAATTATAATATATCTTTTTTTGGGGATTATATTAATGTAATATAAACTCAATGTGATGATTAAGATTCATATTATATGTTTTATAAACTTGATATAAGAACAAAATCAATTTTATGCTTACGAGAAGTATTTTTTTTAAAATGTTTATCGTCTTTTTATGGATAACACATTTTAAATCTATATTTTAATATGTTAATATGTTATATTTTAAAAAATATAATTCTTATTTGTAATAATAACATAACATTTTACTTTGTATAATTGTTTTTTATTTTTCTGATAATATATGTTTTGTATTGAATAGTGAAAAATTATGCATTTCAACTCCAAAATGATTTTCCAAATAATTTATTTATAAAGTTATATTGTCCATTTAATTAGATTTAAAGTATAATTATATTCATTTTTTATAACTTAATCGTATTTAATTCATTTGAATCAGTTTTATTTTGAATAAATATATAAAAACAGTTTAAACGTTTGAAAATTTCACTTTAAAAACCTTCTTTTTAGTCTTGTCTGTAGAATTAGTTTCAAATATAATATTCCAAATTAAGTTAATTTATTTGGGTAAAATGAATTCAATATTTTGAATAATATGTTTCAAAATAGGATTTATGGCCATTTTCATTTTTAGGTATTAAAAAATTACCCTCGTAAACAAATTATTTTCCGTAATCGAAGGAAAATTTTGACAAAGGATAAAATTAATAGTCAAAATCTTATCATGCCAAAAAATACGAAATTTATATAGATATTGAGTATTTTATAGACCCTATGCATACCATAAGACTTTATTTATAATCCAATGTCATGTAATGGAATCCCACCTCTACATGGTTGGCTTTTAATATAATATAATCAAAAAACTAATCACTAGAACCAACCTCTTCTTCAGTATAATTACCACCACTCCACTCTCCATTTCCAAAAAAATCCTTTAAGATCATAAAATTTATAAACCAACATCTCATACTCATTTTAACACATCCATGTGCTTCTTCTATTACCAAAATAAAAAATACAAGGTCCTCAAGGGTACTTCAAATATGGGGTATTCAAGAGGTAATATTCTCAAAGTACCTCTCTTAATTTCTATTAGTTTTCTAGATTCATCTCACCAAATACATTAATAAATCAATGATAAATAAAAAAATAATTCATATAATAGTTTTGTGATTATAATATAATTTCACATACCTCTTTATTTTCTCACCACCACTTATTCAATGAAATGAAATCATTATCCAAGTTATGTTAGTTAATCGCCTCTATGAATAATTTTTTTGTTCTTTTTCTATTAAAGTCTTCATTGATAGTCTTAAAAATATTAGTAGGATAAAAAAAATTAATATTTATATTATATAATATTTAATATTCATGAAATGTTATATCAAATGTACCTTCATGCTTTCCTTATTATTGTTATATGATAAAATCATTTGGTAATGTGTAGACTACCGCCTCCTCAAAATGATGTGTTCAGTTCACGTATCACGCGGAATGTATTAAGGATTATTTTTGTAAAAATATTTGATATAAATCACATATTAATTATACTATAATGAAACTATATATGTATTAATATTTAAATATATTTCATTTATTGTTTTTCTTTCAATACATAAAAAAAATCTTTCAACCATACATTTAGCCTACCATCTCAATGAATTGTGTTTTTTGAATATCGTAAAATATTAATATAAATAAGGAAATAATGAATATATAAGACATTTATATAATTTTTTATATTCTTTATATGATGGACTTATGACCACATGGAATATTTTACATCATGCCATGTTCCTTTTCAACCCAAGAACTAATATCGATAAAGCATATGATGTGAACATAAATAATTATGTACTTGTTAAAAAATGGTAATTAATGATATTAAAGGAATAATAGACATGAAAAGTTTTGAAAAAATTATATCATAAAATAATGTTATTATTCAATAATAACAAGGAATATACAACACAATTCAAACTCAATGACATTGAACTTCTTAACCCAATTTCCACATGTTGGGTTTTACACATTCATCATTGATTATATTGTGCCTCGATTATTTGGGAAATAAAGTTTTACTAGTTACATTTTTTCCACTTATATTTTTGTGGATATACTATTTCAACACATAATCACCCCTTTGATAAATTCTTATGTCATTGATACGAGCTTGGTAAAAATTTAATCATCTCAACATTTACCTCTGTGAGATATATGAATTATTAACCACTAATTAATTTTTGTGTAGTATTTATATTGAAATATGTTATGAAATATATTTAATCTCTTTATATTCATGTTATTAAAATTTTTATTCAATTATTTTTACATTAATGGGTCATACAATTTGACTAATTTTAACTAGTAAGGTAATTTCTTAACCCAATTTCAATTCATTAGGTTAATCTTCTAATTATTGATAATTTCGTGTTATGATAATTTCAGAAATAAATTTTGGATATCATATATTGTATTTATTTTTGATTTATTGGGATTTATAAATAATATTCATAATCAATATATTTTATTAACAAAATTATCTTTGAAAGGGACCTTGCCTCAATCTCTTTTCATTAAGGAATATCTTGACATTTTTCACCATTATTAGCATTCACGAAGTATATATGACCAATTTAGAATTTTATATCATAAATTAATATAGTATTCAGATATATAATTTTTTGAATAATGATATTAGTTGAATATTTTTAATCAATTGGTTCTCAAGTTTTATAAGACACTTTAATTAAAAAATCATGTTAAATGTTTTAATGATTTATAATTGTAAATAATTCTTATTAATGTCCATTTGTTTTAAAATCATTTTATGGATTTATTAATATGGACATGAATGCTTTAAAATTTAAATCATTTCAAAAAACATCTAAGGGGTGTGGGGCATTATTATGCAAAATTTTCTTTTTAAATTATTTAAATGTGTTTTAAAAACTGACTGATTATTTGAATTTTTTTAATGTATTTTTTAAACATCAACATCATGAAATAAGTTTCTCAATATTATTTCGCTTAACTGTTTTAATGTTTAATTTACAATTTCTCACTTTTTTTTAAATAATGTATTTTCATATTAAGTGTTAAAGGTTGTAAAAATGAAATGTGATTTCAAGGTTGAAATTTTATATTTTTCTTTTATTTTTTGTTTAGGAGTTTTGATTATTTTATGTTTATTTGGAATTTTTTATGTATATCGGTGGTTTCAAGATAAATCATATGGCATGCAGCCTTGTTAATTATATAACCTTTCATTACATTTTATAAATTAAGGATATTTAATGTTAGTGTCTTTAAAGTCTGAAACAATATACCTAAAAATGAAATAAAAATTATACTAATAAACTATTAAATATTTATCATTTGTTCATTCAAATTATAATTACTTCATCTATTAACATGGAGGCATTCAACAAAAGAAATGGTGAGCAGAAGGCATAGTAAGAAAAACAAGTGAAACAGTTTACAGGTGAACTTGAGTGATATAAATAAGAACATGAAGATAAAGTGGAATATAATGATAAAAAACATGAATATAAACATTTAATTTATACATTCATGAACATATATTCATGGTTCATCCCCAAGGTTTCATAAAAATTTCAATGTTATTCCCCAAGGTAACGTAAAACTAATCATCTCTAGAGATTGAATTCATTACCCAATGCATTAGAGATCCATTAGATAGAACCCTTAATATGAATTTATTTTCATGTGATCCACATAGATCATAAACAAAAATTTCCTAAATAATACCAAAAAAGTATATAAATGGGTTTTATTTCAAAATTGTTATGTTTTAAAAGTGTTAAAAAACATGATCGTTATGTCATTTATAACCATTAGGAAAAAAATTAGGGTTTCATGTATGTCAATTATAGAATAAATTATATAATTTTTATGCCTTTATGAATACCCATAAATCTAAATAGGCATCGTTATTAATATAAATAAAATAATAGAATTTTTTGAGAAAAATATAGATAGAGAGTTTGAGATGAAATTTCTATAGCATAGCGTCTAAATAACATAGTTTTATAAAAAAAAGATAAGGGAAAAGATTCAACCACTCATAAATTAGTCGAAATAAATTATATTTATAGAATATAATATAAATAATATCATGTTATGGTTGATAGACCACATGAAAAGGAAACTTAAAAGAAAAGAGAAGATGCAATTTCTTTTACAAACCTTAGGCGGGCTAACAGCGGCACTTAAAAATTTATAAAATCAGTAGATGAGAGTGGAAAGGGCCTCTCATCAACTATAGATGAAATGGATAGTAATAATGATATATATGAACATGCTCCTATATAATAAAATGGCCATAAGAAGACATAACAAAAAGTAAGTCACGACAAAAAGAGGAGGGTGAACACTTCCCTTACCTTGATAGGTTGCTTTAAAAAATAGATGTTTGGGATCTTGGTTGTTAGAGGGAACCTTTAAAGGACTCATTGGGATTTAAAATTACTATATCATCATTAAGGAGGAATTTGGAATGAATTGAAAGATTTAATGGGATGGTATAAATAGAAAAAGTGAGGGAATATATTATTTATTTCGAAGGGACACCTCATTAGTGGTATGTGAAAAACCATGGTCTTGTGTATGGAATTTTCTTATGGTATTGGACACATGGGACACCTCATGACATATCATATTGTATACAAGTCGACCAAATTATTACATCATGACTATATTATTAATGATGTTATTAAACACACCAAAACTCAAAAATGTATTCTTATTATTCAACGAAAAAAACATTTTATAAAAATCTCATAAATTCACCCAGATAAAATATAGATGCTTTGAATTCCTAAATGAACTCTACTTTATAAAAATAATTTTATAAATATGACATCATTAGATTCTATGTAAAACACTATTTTCCCAAAAAAATATACTAATACATAACTAATAATTTTTGAAACAGATATTTACTTATGCCATTATATCACATTACCTAATCAAGATGCCTAAATTATATTTATACATAATTAAGTGAGTTTACTATTTTATTAGAAACATTACTATTCATAAGTGTAATATTTATATTCATAATTTAATATTCACTAAAAATTATGTTGATCATATTATACTCTAAATATCTTACAGGACACAACTATTGAAGACCAATTTTAGAAAATAATTCCACATTATTAATTAGTTAAAGTCCAAAAATATTTCAAAATACATTTTTTCTAATATTCATAAATAATATAGGACTTCTGTACATTCATCCTATATTTTTCAATTCATTTTTAATTTACCAATTTTTCCATAATAAGAAAAAACATTTTTATTTATGCAAAACAAATTAACAAAATAATTATGGCTCTATTACATAACCCCTTATAACACCTTCATAGCTCCTAAGTGTATGGTGTGATATCATGATAGAATCTTGGGTTAGCTTAGGCAACATAGCCTGATTGGTTATTTTTATTATCTTTAACTTCTCCCATAAGGGACTCTGTTCAAGCATCAAATATCAATGCTCAGTTTGAAATTGGTCTAGAGCATATCCTAGTGACACCACCTATGTCCCAAGCTCCAATAGATAAGCTTCATATGGACCGAGTATACTGGATAAGGCCCTCAACTCCTCTTTCTATGTAAATTTACCATGAATAGTTTTATTTATAAAAATTATCATAACATTAAGATTATAGTTTCAAATGGTTATATAACAGTCAAAACCCAACAGTATCATTTTAATTATTCTGACATCATTAATTAAAAGATATAGTTCTATTGAGAATAAAATAAAAAAAAATTAGGATTCAAATATTAATCAAAAGAATGAATCATTACATTCTTACCCCTTATGAAATTTATTCCCTAAAATTTCAACTCCTACACTCAGAACAGAAAATGTGTGGGTACATATTCCTCATAGACTCCTATGGTTCCCAGGTGGATTCATCACATTTTTGGTTTCTCTAAAATAGCATAACAAGGCAAGTAGTATTGTTGTGTAAAACCATGTCTCTATGATCCATGAACCCCATCCGATGCTCCATATAAAAGAGTTCATGTTCCAGTTTTACCAACTCTCGATTTAGTACATGTGAAGGGTTAGGTATGTACTTCTTAAAGAGGGATACATGGAAGACTTCATGATCTTGTGAAAGATTTGGAGTAAGTACAATCCTATAGTCCACTGATCCCATGCGATCAATGATTTCATATGGGCAAATGTACCTAGGGTTGGAATTCCCATTCATCCCAAAGCTCATGAATCTCTTCCGAGATGATATTTTAAGAAAGAATTTATCACCAACATCAAAATACCAGTCCCTTATATGGTTATCAACATAGCTCTTTGGCCAACTCTGAGTGGCCTTAATGTGTTGCTTGATGGCATGGACCTTTTTTGTCTTTTCTTGAACAAGATTAGGCCGAAGATGAATTCCCTCACAAGAAGCTTCCTAAAAAGTAGGATTTCTACATCACTTCCCATATATTGCCTCAAAGGGGTCCATTTTAATGCTTATGTAGAAGCTGTAGTTGGAATAGAACTCAACTAAAGGGTTATTTTGATCCCATCTTCCTTAAAATTCCATTGTGAATGTTCTCAAAATGTCCTCAGGTGTTTGAATAGACCATTCAGATTGGCCATCCGTTTTGGGGTGATAGGTCGTGCTGAAATTCAATTAGGTTCTCAGATCATGTTGAAGACTTCCCTAGAATTTTTATGTGAACCATGGATCATGATCAGTTATGATAGAAAGTTGAAGTCCATCTAGCCTTACCACTTCCTCCGTATAAATAATTTAAAATTGATCAAGAGAGATATCTTTCCAAATAAAGATAAAATGGGCAGTCTAGGTATGATGGCCCACTATAACCCATATAACATTATTTCCCTTTGAAGTTCTCGAGAGACCAGTCACAAATCCCAAAGTGATATTGTCCCACTTCCTTGCTGGTAAGGGTATTGGTTCTAGTAACCCTTTAGGAAGATATCTCTATGTCGTCACTTGTGGGGATACCATGCTCCTTGAAGCGCATTCACCAATCTCCCTTTTCATATTATCCCACTAAATATGATCACGAAAGCCTACATACATTTTCATGCTTCCTGGATGTATAGAGAAAGTTGAGTTATGATATTCATCCATCAACACCATTATTTCCAGAATACATAGAAAAAAATAGTATTGTATGAAATTTCATTACACATTCTATATCAATATTGAACTCACAAAACTTCCCATTCCTTCACATCCACAAACTTCTTCTATAACAAAGGATCTTATTTGTAATATTTCATGATCTTATTTAGTAATGACGTTTAAGAAATCACTATGGTTAGGGTTGATGATGTATTTCCCTTATAATTCCTAAGTCTAGCATTATTGGGTCACTGGTAAAAGGGTCTTTTTGAATCCACATCATGGATAGAACAAAAGGTTGTTTCCTACATAATGCATCAACTAATTTGTTTTCTATTTTGAGATGATATTGAATTGAAAAATCATAGTCATTAAGAAGTCACAACTATCTCTTTTGTCTCATGTTCAATTCCTTTTGTGTTTAAATGTACATCAAACATTGATGGTCTGTGTATATATCATATTTCTCCCCATAAAGTTAGCAACTTTAGTTCATCCGAGGAAAAATGAACCTAGCCATCTCTAGATCACGCATAGTAAAGTTATTCTCATGAGTCTTCAACTATAGAGATGCATAAGAAATGAATTAGTCATTTTTCATGAGGATTCACCCTGTCCCATTCAGAGATGAATCGCTAAACAATAATTAATCCTTCTCCACTTGAGGGGAGAATTAACATGGCTGAATTAACCAATCTCTTCTTTATAACTTTGAAACATTTGTCGCACTCTTATTCCAGATGAACATGACCCATAGTCGAGTTAACATTATTAATTGACTACAAATTTGTTGAAATATTTTCCCAAACCTCCTATAATATCTTTATAATCCATGGAAACTAATAATCTTAGTGATTGATTTAGGCTCAGTCCAAAACTATACAACCATTGTCATTGTAAGGTTAATTTTGATTCCTTCATTGGTGAAAATTTTAACAAAGCAAGAGACTTTTTGTTACCAAAATTCACATTCTCTGAGCTTTCCAAAAAGCATCATCATCCATTGAGTTTTCCAAATAACCCTTAGAAGATCCTCATGCTCCCTGAATATTTTTTAATATACCATAATATCATCAATAAAAACTACTAAAAATTTATAAATGTAGTCCTAAAAGACTCAATTTATAAAATCCAAAAATAAGTTGGTACACTAGTATGTCTTAAGAGAATAAAAACAAACTCATAATTCTCATATAAATATTTTAAGGTATTTTTCAAAATATATTCTTCCTTTACCCTCAATTAATGATAACCAGATAGAAGATCATTCTTTGAGGAAAATTTATCCCCATGATGTTGGTCAAATAAATCATCATTTCATGGAAGATGGTATTTGTTCTTCACTATGATCTCATTCATCTCTCTATAACCAATTAATAGATCCATTGATACATCCTTCTTCTTCATAAAGATTATAGGTGCTCCCCAAGTAGACACATTTGGTCAGATAAACCCCTTCTCCAAAAGATCTTGGAGATAATTCATTAATCATTACAGATCCACATTTCCCATTCTATATAGGGTCTTTGATATCAGATGAGATCTAGGTACGAGTTCAATGGAGAACACTACATATCATTCATGGGGAGGTCTGGGTAACTACTCAGGAAATACCTAATTGTATTCATTTATGATAGAGACATTTTCTATCCTTAAACAATAATTTCTGTTTTCTTATTCACTGATCAACTCCATAAATAAAGATATTGGTGGTTCTTCTAGACATTGATTTGGTTGATATTTCTCTCCTTGTAAGATAATTGTAGGTTTTCAATTCATGACTTCAAATATTTCATTTCTATTTCATTTGATCGTAGCATTATACATTGATAGAATGTCCATCCCTAGTATATTGTTGAATTACATCATGGGAATTAATACTTGATTTGTGATGAGATTGTTATCACTAATGTAAATACTATAGGTTCGAATCACTTATAATGCATGGATAATCCCTCCATGAGTCTTGTCTGATAACTCTACTTTTAGAAATTGAGTGGTTTATTCTAAAATCATTTAAAAGATGGATGAAGTAGTGGAATGTGTACAACCAGAATCCAAAAATTTACATAATAGTATTGAGAGAACAAAAAGAGTACCTTCCACCACATCATTTGGAACATCAACTTTAGTCGTTGTGATAGATAAAGAATGACCTTGCATCCTTGGCCATTGTTGAGGCTGATTGTGGTTCCCCTCCACTTCCCTTGGATTTGGACTGTGATTGGGAAAGTTCCCAAGTTGTATAAACATATAATATTGGAAATTAGTCACGGTTTGCACCATATTCCCCTTTTCGATGGTGTAGGGATGTTGAGGATTCACCACACTATGACAATACCCCACAATATATCCATTAAATCAAAACTTGTAGCACTTCTTGATCTCGAGAAGGATGTTCTCTAAATGATTCTTCCAATTATGATTATACATGGGATGTTGAAATTTTTTTGGCTCATCTTCATTGATCAATGGTCCTCCCGATGCTTGGAATTGTCTATCATTTCATGTCCTTGGACTTTTGAGACCATTTCATCTCACCAAAATCCAGTTAGACTTTCATTGCACTCAACACGATCTCCTCATAGCTATCATAGTATCAGTTGGATAGATTCTTCTAAAAATGAGGTATTAGTCCACTGAATAATCTATCAACCTTTCCATTTTATTCGTGACAAATCTATTGTTGTAAAATTAAATCCTTGGGAATTTCATCTCGTAGAATCACACATATTAATTCTCCTTCTACTTTAGCTCAAGAATTTTCTTCTCAATTTTTATTCTTAACGAATGATAGAAATACTTATTGAATAATATCCCTATTATCTCTTCCCACTCAATATCTTCATCCTCCACTATTGGCCTCATATTTTTAATCATTTCCCTCCAATGATCATCTTCTCCCTATATGAGGTAAACAGTCAGGGTGACCTTCTCTATTTTCGAACAACGGAGAACAAAAAATATCTTCTTGATATAGATGATTAGCTATTAATAATTCAATGGGATGGTAGATCCAATGAATGATGGTGGTCATTTATTCATAAAGGACTAAAACAAATGTTGTTCTGTTCATGGTGATATCGATCTCTCATCTAGATTCAAATTATTTCATGTAACTTGAGTCAGTTAGTTTATTATTCTCATGAATGATTCCATTTTAGCTTCAATCGAAGGCTTGTTAGTTCATGGTCCCTTGTGGTTTCCATTTTCACAATTTATCCTTTTCCATGTCCTTTTTAATGAATAAAACCATATTTAGAATATTTTTACATTTAGGAATGTTATAACTATAAAAGAATTTATGTCTTAAAACATTATGCTTAAACAATTACATTTCAATATAAATCCTTCATAAATATTAATAAAAAGATTGTGATTAACCGAACATATACTCCAAGAGTGTCAAACTAAGAGTGGATCAAGTCTTGTTGTCATGTACTAGGATACCTCGAGACATGCCCAAAACCCATTATCATAGTTTTCACTCCTATGTACAACTATTCTGGATCCACATCCATTTATTTGTATCCATATATGGATTTATTTGTTTGGAAAGCACATACATAATATTTCACCAAAATACAAGGAATATTGACAATATTTAAAAATTATGATAGGGTTATTCCTAATTTCTTCATAGTCTATTTTCCCAAAAATAACTAATAAATAATTTATAACCATCTCTAGATGTACACCTTTTTAATTTTATGACTTTTCATTAAATTTCAGAAACAAAGGGTCATTAAATATTAGTGTCATGGAAATCAGGAACTATATACATGAAAAAACATTAAAAAGTATTATAATACACTTGTATGGAATCAATATAAGTTAATAATATGTGCAATCTTGGAATCTCATAATCTAGAGACATACAATTAAGGAAAGGGTGAGCAGAAGGCCTATTAAGGAAAACAACTGAAATATTTTACATGTGAACTTGATCGATATCAATAAGAACATAAAGATAATGTGGAAAATTATAATAATAAAAATATTATACATAACATGAGTATGAGTCTATAACATTTAATTTAGACTTTCTTTAACATATTACCAATGTTCATCCCTAATGTGTGAAAATATTTTCCAAGGTTACCCACCAAGGAATTGTAAAACATGTCATCTCTGTAGATTAGATTCATTACCCAATCCATTGGAGCACTATTCATTGAACCCTAAATATTTATTTATTTTCATGTTATCAACATATATCATAAAAAACATTTCATAAATTACACTAAAAGAATAAAAGAAATGGGTTTTGTTTCAAAATTGTTATGTTATTAAAGTGTTTAATAACTTGATCATTATGTGATTTATAACACATTGAAAAGGAATGATGGATTCATGTATGTGAATCACATAATTAAATATATAATATTTATGAATTTATGGATACCCCTAGAAATGATATTGGATTGGGTATTCAAGAAAATAAAATAAGATAATTTTTTTAGAAGAAAGAGAGGGATATTTTGAGATGAAATTTCGGCAACATAATGTATATATAACATGGTTTTTGAAAACATTAAAAATAGAGGGAAAAGGTGAAACAACTCGTAAATAACTCATAATATAGTATAGTAACAAAGTAAAATTTAAATATAATCATGGTATATATGACAGACCACATGAAAATGAAACATGAATAAAAGAGAAGATGTTATTTCTTTTAACAACATTCAGTAGCCTAAAGACATCACTTAAAAATTTAGAAAATTAGTTGATGAGTGATGAAATGGTCTCATATGAATTTTAAATGAAATGTATTGTAATAATGATATATAAGAATAAACCCCAAAATAATGAAATGGAATCTAGAAGACATAACATAAATGAAGTCATGACAAAAAGAGAAGGGTGAAAGGGTCCCATACGTTGCAAAGTAACTTCAACAAATCGATGGTTTGGAACATGGGGGGAATGAGGGAACCGTGAAAAGACTCCACGAGAGGTAAAAATTCCATATCTTCATCGATGAGTAATTTATAATGAATGGAAATAATTAATGGGTTGATATTCGTAGAATAATTTGGGGAATATTTTATTAATTTCCAAGGGATGCCTCATTAGTGGTATTTGCAAAACTATGAGCTTTCCCATGGTATATTAACATGGTATTGTCCACATGGGACAACTCATAACATATATTACTGTACAAAAGTTGACTAAAATTACTATCTCATATTACATCATTAATGAAGTTATTAAACACTCTGAATCTCAAAACAGTACATTTACTATTCAATGAAAAAAACATTTTTTAAAAATCTCATAAATTCAAACTAACATAGTATTGATGATATGAATTAAAAAATTATCTCAATTTTATAAAAATAATTTTCTAATTATTAGTTTTTAAAAATTTAATTAAATCACTATTTACCAGAAAATTACTAATACTAAACTAATAATTTCTAAAAAAGTTACTTACTTGTTCCAATATTTCGCATTTCCTAATCAAGATGAATAAATGTTATTTATACTTTCTTAATTGAGTTTAATATTTCATTGTTCACAATACAATTCATAAGGGCAATATTACTATTCATATTTTATTATTCACCGATGTAACACCCCAAGCTTCTACGGTACTCTTCTCTTTGAATAATGTGATAGTGTGTGTTGTACGCAACACTGAGTTCTAACACACCATAACCAATCACACTAGCCGTTATGAATAGTAATACCTAATTTTTTAAATTATATATATTTTATATTTCAAAATGGACTTCATTTTTGGATTCGGAATATTGATTTTAGCCTAAGGTGAAATTTTGGTACTTTTTGGATAACTTTAATATTTTGATGAATAGTGAAAATTACTAAATTTTAATTTAAAACAACTTTTTTAATCCAAATAATTAATAATGATAAATTATGAATTTGAGTGGTTTTAAAGTATATTTATATTATATTTTTACCATTTAATATTATTTTGGTCATTGTACATAATTTTACAATTAAACCAAACATAAACAAGTGTCAATCTTTTGATAGTTATTATCTCTTAAAAACACGCTTTTTGTTTTAACAACGAGAATTAATTTTAAATTAATATCCTCCACTTCTATGTTTTGAATTTGGAAAAATGGATTCCATATTTGGGATCAGGATTTTCAAATTGTGTAAATAGGTAACTTTTATTATTAGACATTTTGAATAATTACTGCGGTAAATATTTTATTTACCATGGTTAAGGGTAAATCCGTTAAATAAGGGATAATGAAATAATATTATAATAATAATAAATTACTATTAAAGTGTCCTAGCCTTATTGGATGATACATGTTCGACCATAGGCATCTTTGGGTCGATTTTGGGACCCCATGGAGCCACTTGTAGGTGATAGGGACACTTAATTTTAATTATGTAAAAATAAGTACAAAAATGACATAAGCATATATCTTTTAGAAAAACAATGTTTCCATAGGGTTATATATGTTGGATTTTCGACTATAAATATTCCTTAGAAATATAAAAAGATTTCCTACATAATTATATTTTATTTATAATTTTTAGACTTTAAATAAGTTAATTTATTTATGACACAATGATGATGCAGTAATTACCATAATAGTGAAAAATTAAAATAATTGATATTATAAATACACAAATAAATATAATTTGAGACTTTTTATGAATTAAAATAATTTTTTAAGTTAATATGAATTGTTAGGAATGATTTAATTAAATTTTTTCGAAGTAATAATTCTGTTATGAGTTTCAAAAAATCATCTATTGAATTGTGTCAAAATTGACATAAAAGTGTTTTTAAAAAAAATATTATATTATTAATTGATATTAAATTCCTAAATATCTAAGGTTCAGCAAATAGACTTATATAATTATATTTGTATCATTAATGGACCACATGGGGGTCTCTTGGACGTATATAGTATTTTTATTAACCATATAATAAAAAAATAAAAAGAGACATTGTAAAAGTGATACTAATTAACTTAGAGTTAATACTTAATGATAAGGTTAATATAAGTACCCAAATCTGTATAAATTCTATTGGTTGAGTTTTTTTTCAACCCATCCCCACCTTAAAATTTAAATACTCAACTTTGGAGCCATTATAAATAGAATATTAATTTATTATAAATTGATATTTCTAGCTTTTCCAGAGGTGCCCCTCACCCCTCTTATAAAAGGGCACTCCTCCTTCTCATTTCTTCACACCTTCAAAGCCTTTTGGTTTGGCCAAACTCTGCCCAAATACTCTCCCAAATTCCCTCACTACAACCTAGAGGACTTAGTTTGATCATAAAGCCAACCTAAGGAGCCCTTTTGATCAAATCAAATGGAAGAACCCGAAGAAGAGGTAATGATTTCACCACCCTTTTCCAAGTTCCTTTCTTCTTCAACTTATTCTTTCTTTGTTATTACAATTATAAAATAATAACTCCAGTATCATATATATATTTTTATTTTATTATAAATATGGTACAACCATATTCATTATTCTATCCACCCTTTGAATAACATGTCACCATACGTGCGTACGTACGGCTTACCGTCTCCACGTCGTGGTGTAATTGTTATTCAATATATTATTATTTGGATAGGTATAATAATTATGTGTAACTCATGTAATTAAAAAATATAACATTATAATTATTCTGTATATATTATATACTATCAAATTATATATTATTTTAATATCAAAAGAATGATATTGTCGCTCGTGCGTACGTACGGACTACCGTCTCCACAAACGTGATGAGATTCATTCTCCATCGTATCCATTCAAGTATAATTATCATTTTATTATTTAAAAATAATGTTTAAGGACTTGATATCATTATGGATATAAATAATATACAACATATCCATTACAAACGTGGATTACGTAACAAAACATATAAAAGAAAACGAGTAAGTTAACACCCGAAACAACGATAATACTAAGATATTATTAACAAATCAATGTTAAAAGAACATATATGATATCATATTAATGTATATGATTATTATATAATTTAATAACAATTATTTCATCATTATAAAGGAGGTTAACCTGCCCCAACCAAGGAAAAGTACATGGTAAGGGTTATTTCACAATCTCTTCATTATCCGAGGTTGTTTATACGTAATAATCAACTGGGATATCTTTATCATCCACATCCATGTTTCTTATAAATGTATTTCAAAACCTTTCCAATATTTACAAGAATATGGGTTAGAGTCATTTATACCCTTGTTTGACTTGTTATAAGAGGTTTATAAAGGAATCTTTCTTTCGTTTTCCAAAAAAGGTGCTTTTTATCCTTTTCGACAAAATTAAGGTAAGAATGTTTTTTTAACTTATATGGCGGGTGCGTTTATTTTCCGCCGTTATAAACTCGTCGAAGCTTCCCTTAAAAGATTATGATAGTATTTTAAAAGAAAATGTATTATTTTATAAATATATGACTCTTAATTGTTTTCAGAATAGAAATGGATTTTTCCGTAAAAAGAGTTTTGATTTCATCTATGTCAACATCCTTTGATGGATTTTACACTTATTTGACGTTGATTTATTATGATACAAAACTTCTATATTTTATTGAAGGTTTTATGATATGTTTGACTGTGGATGCGCTATTTTTATACCATTCATAGTTTATGGTGAAATTATTGACATTTTGTATGCTAGTTTTAATACGAATGTTAATGTAATGTTTAAACCTTTTCATATGTGAATGCATTGGACTTAATATGTGACGGGTGGAGCCTGCTATAGCTCCTCGATGCATCGGTAGGTCTCATGAGACAAACTAGTGTCTTGGCATAAGGCCTTGGAAAAATCTTATTTGTAGTCTTGGCACGAGGCCTTGGATATGTGGTTATGATAGTCTGACATTATGCATTCCATCATTATGAAAGTGGTTATTGATATTTCATGTGATTATTTGATTAGTAAAATATCCATGTGAATAAGTAAATAACATTATTTCATTTTACTTTTTCCATACTCTGTTGAAGTTCAAGTTTAAAAGGCTTTGTTTTAGTAATACATTGCCTTAAATGTTTGTGATTATTTTGGGAAGTTTCCGCTATGCTGTTATCCTTACTGGGAATTTGAGCTCACCCCTTTTCTATGTTTTATTTTTCCTAGGATGTGAAGAAGTAAGTTATGAATGACCTACAGGGATATTATGAGGGGATAATAGTGTGGACTATGGAGACATTATGTTGTAGTAGTTTTTCACTTTATGATGTAATGTAAAACTTTATGAATATATCTAGTGTTTCCAAGGATACTAAACCAATCGGTCATTCGAGATTTGATATTTCTTGCGATCATGCCAATGTTATGTAATAATGCACCGACTCTGGGTAACTGGGGTCGGGGCATTACAGTTGGTATCAGAGGAAGTTTAGTACAAACATTGGAAGCTAGATTTAGATAAACTCTGATTAGAGAACATAGATTTAAGATGAATTTTGAGGATTAGTATAGAAGAACTTCCTAGATTTTTGGTATTGTAGATATTTTGTGAGTTTTCCAAGAAATACATCCTTGTCTGGATACGAGCAGGTAGAGGCGGCTCTGGCACAGATGTACCTAGGTGTAAAACCCGAAAACACTACTTTGAGCTGGACTCAAACGGGAACTGGTGCACGACAACGGGCCTTGCTGCACTCTTGGTTACGACACTCCCAGGGGATATGCTTAGGATAACTCTCATTTTCATTACAAATCATTATGAAGGGTTTATGAGTATATACTTCCTCAAAGAAATTTATTTTTATGATTATGGATTATATCCATAAATAGTTCGATTTATGTTAAGTGTTTTATAAGTATGGGATTATGTATTTTGATTCATAAACTGATCTAGTTTATGCCATTGTTTAGAAATGGTGCCTAGTGGAAGAAATGGAAACTGTATCAATGCACACACTCCATGTAGGGATTTCCCACCTACTCAAGATAATTATTGTGGAGCTGGTGATGTAACTTGTGCTGATCAGCTAATCACCATACTGGGACAACTCACTCATGTTATGAATAATATCCTTACCCGTATGCAGCACCCCGATCCGCATCGTGGAGGATCAATGTCGGATCTATTCATGAGGAAACAACCACAAACGTTTAATGGGTGTACAAATCCCTTAGTAGCTGAGCAATGGATAAATTCCCAAGAGAAACTATTTCAGTCTTTGGGGAGTAGTGAAAGGGAAAAAGTTATCATGGTAGTTTACCGCCTCACTGGAGATGCTGATCAATGGTGGTCATTGATTCAAAACATGAAGGAATATGATGAAGTATCAAATATATAATGGAGGTAGTTCAAAGATCTATTTTTATAAAAATACATTCCTCGCGACCATCGAGAAGATACGGAAAGGTAATTTCTGAGTCTGAGACAAAAGGAGGATGAGAATGTCACAAAGTATGAGGCCAACTTTAAAAGGTTAGCAAGGTATGCTGGAGTATATAGACGTAACCCAAGAAGTAAGATTGATCGTTTCTTTGATGGGTTAAAACCATTTCTACGTCGAGCATTTGTATCACAATCCTTCTCATCATACGAAGACATTGTCTCATGTGCTATCAAGACCGAAAAAGAATTCTCTAAGTCCTATGACTTTAAAGCAAAGAAAGAGAAGAAGAGACCTTCTGATCAATCTGGGAACAGAAATAAGGGAAATCAGAGAAAGTTTGAATATCCATCCTGTGGTAAATGTGGTATGAAACACCTCGGTACTTGCTTGAAGGGAACAAGAGTCTGTTACAACTGTGGTGAAAAAGGACACCAAGCTCGTGATTGCAAGGGGAAAAATGAAGCTACCAATATTCAGTGCTACAATTGCAAGGATATGGGACATTATGCAAATGAATGTCCTAAGCGTTAGGAGAACTTACCTCAGAAAAGGAAAAGGGATCATGGCCAAGCTTATGCTATCACTACTACTGAGGTAGAAGCTCCGAAAGACGTGGTGGCAGGTATTTTAATGGTTTCCTCAAGTTTAGAAAATGCATTATTTGATTCTGGATCATCACATTATTTCATATCTTCCCAGGTTTCTATGAAAATTAGATAATTCCAATTTGATTTAACAAGGGAGTTGTCAGTTAAAACTCCTAAGGGAAGTATCATTGCAACAAAGTTTTGTGAATCAGTCCCCATTAGAGCACGTAAATGTTCTTTATCTTCTGATCTCATCGTCATACCTATGATTGAGATTTATATAATCCTCGGTATGGACTGGATTTTAGACTATGATTCGAAGATTTATTGTAAGAAGAAAGTGGTTATGATTCTTGATGACGATGATACGGAACACCATATCTTTAGAGCAGAATCGTCACAACATAATTCTTATCTAGATCCACCCCCTTTAGCTCAACTAAATTCAATTATTGGGGAGGAAAATGAATGTGGGTGAGGAAAGTAATGTTCAAATAGAGGATGTACCTATTGTGAAAGAATATGTAGATGTGTTTCCGAAAGATTTACCTGGACATCCTCCAGAACGATATGTTTATTTTTCCATTGATTTAATTCCTGGATCAAGGACTATATTGAAGACCCATTATAGAATGGACACTGTAAAATTAGTTGAACTAACGAAACAACTAGAGGAATTAAGTAATAAGGGATTTATTCACCCTAGTGTTTCTCCATGGGGAGCCCCCGTTTTTTTGTTAAAAAGAAAGATCGATCTATGAGGTTATGTATTGACTACAGGGAGATCAATGCTATAACAATAAAGAACAAGTATCCCCTACCTCGAATTGGTGATTTATTTGACCAACTGCATGGATCTCAATAATTTTCAAAGATTGACCTTCGATCTGGATACCATCAGTTGTGTGTGAAGAAGGAAGACATTCCAAAGACAGCATTTCGAACCAGGTACAGGAATTATGAGTTTACTGTAATGCCTTTTGGATTGACTAATGCACCCTATGTATTCATTGATCTAATGAATAGAGTTTTCAAGGAGTATCTCGATGAATTTGTGGTGGTATTTATTGATGATATCTTGGTATACTCCAAAATCTATGAAGATCATGAAAATCACTTGTGCATTATCCTGAAGACTCTGAGAAGACATGAATTATATGGGAAGTTTAGCAAGTGTGAATTCTGGCTTTAGGAGATTTTTTTCGTGGCCATATTGTCTCTAATGATGGAATCTCTATTGATCCTTATATGACCAAGGCAATCCAAGAATGGCTAGCACCTACGAGTATAACTGAGGTACATAGTTTTATTGGTTTGGAAGGTTATTTTCGTCGATTCGTCCAGAATTTTGCCCGAATGGCTAACCCATTAATGAAGCTCACATGTAAATGGGTTAAATTTGTTTGGACAAAATAGTGTGAAATTTTTTTCGAAGAACTGAAGAGAAGATTAGTCAATGCTCCTATATTGACTCTACCATCGGGGAATGATGGGTTCGTTATTTATAGTGATGCATCGAAAAAAAGGACTTGGTTGTGTCCTTATGCAGAATGATAGGGTTATTGCCTATGCATCACGATAGTTGAAATTCATGAAAAAACTATCCTACTTATGATCTCGAGTTAGAAGATATGATATTTTCTTTGAAGATATGGAGGAACTACCTCTATGGTGAAAAATGTGAGATTTATACTGATCACAAGAGTTTGAAGTATATTTTCTTACAAAAAGAACTCAACATGAGGCAGAGGAGATGGCTTGAATTACTTGAGGATTATGATTTTACGATACACTACCACCCGGGGAAGGAAAACAAGGTGGCAGATGCTTTGAGCAGAAAAGATCATGGAGTTTTGAACAATATGAGAATTGAAAGGGATCCAATTTTCATGGATCTAGTGAATATGGACATGGGAACAACCAGAGAAGGTGAAACATTAATTCTTTTTCAAATGGTTTCCAAACCATCTTTACTAGAAAGGATTAAGAGTTCTCAGACCGATGATGAAGAATTTCAAAAGAAGATTAAAGCTGTGAATGATGGGAGATTGAGGGACATTGTGTATGAAGATGGAATTTTTAAATTTTGGAAGAGACTTTCTGTTCCCGATATACCTGATCTAAAAAGTGAATTGCTGGATGATGCTCATAGTTCCAATTTATCTATACACCCTGGGAGCACCAAAATGTATAGATATTTGAAGGAAAATATTTGGTGGGACAACAAGAAGAGGAAGATTTCTGATTTTGTTTCAAGATGTATGGTTTGTTCGACAAGTGAAAGCTAGAAGGCAACACCCTGGAAGAGTCATGCAACCTCTTCCCATACCGGAGTGGAAATGGGACAATATTATGATGGACTATGTGATGGGGCTACCAAAGACTCCTATAAGGAATGATGCAATATGGGTTATTGTTGATCGTCTTACCAAGTCAGCACATTTTCATGCTATAAGACAAGATCTACCACTGGAACGTCTAGCAAGACTATATATTAATGAAGTTGTGAGACTTCATGGAGTACCCCCATCGATTGTTTCTGATCGTGATCTCCATTTTACTTCAAGATTCTGGAAGAGTCATTAGAAATCCTTGGATACTGAACTTCATTTGAGCACTGCCTACCACCCTCTGACAGACGGACAATCAGAACGGACTATTCAAACCTTATAAGACATGTTGAGATCCTGCTCACTTGACTTTCAGGGTATGTGGGATCAGTATTTACCTCTGGTAGAATTTTACTATAATAATAGCTTCCATTTGAGTATTCATATGGCACCATATGAAGAGTTATATGCAATGAGATGTCGCACACCAACCTGTTGGGATGACATTGTTGATTGAAAACATGTAGGTCCAGAACTAGTGGAGGAAACGATGGAAAAGGTGAAGTTAATCCAAAATCACATCAAAACATCTCAAAGTAGGCAGATGAGCTATGCCGATAATCGAAGGAAGGATTTGGAATTTCAAGTCAGTGATCATGTTTTCCTAAACGTATCTGCATGGAAGGGAGTCATATGTTTTGGTAAGAAAGGTAAATTGAGTCCCAGGTACATTGAACCTTTCGAAATTCAAGAACTAATTGGGGCTGTAGCTTTCCGATTGGCTATGCCGCCAAGTCCCTCCAAAGTTCACGATGTGTTCCATGTATCTCTATTGAGGAAATACATGCGTGGCCCAATGCATTTACTCACCTATGAGGAGTTAGAACTGGAACCTGATCTGTCTTATTATGAAGAGCCCGTCAGGATTCTTGATATGAGAGAACAAGTACTGAGAAACCGGACGACGCGTCTCGTAAAAGTTTTGGGGAGAAACTATAAGATGGAAGAGGCAACGTGGGAACCCGAGAAACATATGATGAAGAACCACTCAAGTCTTTTCATGTGATAAGTATTCTAGAAATTTATAGGACAAAATTATTTGAAGGAGGAGAGAATGTAACACCACAAGCTTCTACGGTACGCTTCCCTTTGAATAATGTGATAGCGTGTGTTGTACGCAACACCGAGTTCTAACACACCATAACCAATCACACTAGCCGTTATGAAAAGTAATACCTAATTTTTGATATTATATATATTTTATATTTCAAAATGGACTTCATTTTTGGATTCAAAATATTGAATTTATCCTATGGTGAAATTTTGGTACTTTTTGGATTACTTTAATATTTTGATGAATTGTGAAAATTACCAAATTTTAATTAAAAACAACTTTTTTAATAAAAATAATTAATAGTGAAAAATTATGAATTTGAGTGGTTTTAAATTATATTTAGAATATATTTTTACCATTTAATATAATTTTGGTCATTGTACATAATTTTACAATTAACCCAAACATAAACAAGTGTCAATCTTTTGATAGTTATTATCTCTTAAAAACACGCTTTTTGTTTTAACAATGGGAATTAATTTTAAATTAATTTCTTCCACTTATGTGTTTTGAATTTGGAAAAATGGATTCCATATTTGGAATCAGGATGTTCAAATTGTGTAAATAGGTATCTTTTATTTTTAGATATTTTGAATAATTACTACTGTAAATATTTTATTTACCATGGTTAAGGGTAAATCAGGTAAATAAGGGTTAAAAAAATAATATTATATTAATACAAAATTACCCTAAAACGTTTCCTAGACTTATTGGTTGATAGATGTTCGACCATATGCATCTTCGGGTCGATTTAGGGACCCCATGGAGCCACTTGTAGGTGATAGGGACACTTAATTTTAATTAAGTTAAAATAAGTACAAAAATGACATAAGCATATATCTTTTAGAAAAACAATTTTTTATAGGGTTATATATGTTTTATTTTCGACTATAAATATTCTTTAGAAAGACAAAAGTATTTCCTACATAATTATATCTTATTTATCATTTTTAGACTTGATATAATTTAATTTATTTAGGACACAATGATGATGCAGTAATTACCATAATAGTGAAAAATTAAAATAATTGATATTATAAATACACAAATAAATATAATATGAGACTTTTTATGAATTAAACTAATTTTCTAAGTTAATATGACATGTTAGGAATGATTTAATTAAATATTTTTGAAGTAATCATTCTGTAATTAGTTTCAAAAAAATCAACTATTGGATAGTGAGAAAATTGACATAAAAGAGTTTTTAAAACAAATATTATATTATTATTTGATATTAAATTCATAAAAATATAAGGATCAGCCAAGAGACTTATATCATGATATTTGTATCATTAATGGACCAATTGGGGGTATCTTGGATGTATATAGTATGTTTATTAACAATATAATACAAAAATACAAAGAGACATTGTAAAAGTGAAACTAATTAACTTAGAGTTAATACTTAAAGATAAGGTTAATATATGTACCCAAACCTGTATAAATTCTATTGGATGAGTTTTTTTCGACCCATACCCACCTTAACATTTAAATAATCAACTTTGTAGCCATTAGAAACCGAATATGAATTTATTATAAATTAATAGTTCTAGATTTTCCAAAGGTTCCCCTCACCCCTCTTATAAAAGGGCACTCCTCCTTCTCATTTCATCACACCTTCAAAGCCTGTTGGTTCAGAACAACTCGGCCCAAATACTCTCCCAACATCCCTCACTACAACCTAGAGGACTTAGTTTGATCAGAAAGCCATCATAAGGAGCCCTTTTGATCAAATCAAAATGAAGAACCCAAATAAGAGGTAATGATTTCACCACCCTTTTCAAAGTTCCTTTCTTCTTCCACTTCTTCATCCTTTGTTATTACCATTATAAAATTATAACTCCATTATCATATATATATTGTGATGTTATTATAAATATTTTACAGCCATATTATGTATTCTATCCACCCTTTGAATAACATGTCACCATATGTGCTTACGTACGGCTTACCATCTCCACGTCGTGGTGTAATTGTTATTCAATATATTATTATTTGGATGGGTATAATAATGATGTGTAACTCATATAAATAATAAATATATCATGATAATGATTCATTATATATGATATACTATCTAATTATATATTATTTTAATATCAAAAGAATGATATTGTCGCTCGTGCATACGTACGGACTACCGTCTCCACAAACACGATGAGATTCATTCTTCATCGTATCCATTCAACTATAATTATCATTTTATGATTTAAAAATAATGTTTAAGGACTTGATATCATTATGGATATGAATAATATAGAACCTATCCATTACAAACATGGCTTATGTAACAAAACATATAAAAGAAAACGAGTAAGTTAACACCCGAAACAACGATAATACTAAGATATTATTAACAAATCAATGTTAAAAGATCATATATGATATCATATTAATGTATATGACTCTTGTATAATTTAATAACAATTATATCACCATTATAAAGGAGGTTAACCTACCCCAACCAAGGAAATGTTCAAGGTAAGGGTTATTTCACAATCTCTTCATTATTCGAGGTTGTTTATACGTAATAATCTATTGGGATTTCTTTATCATCCACATCCATGTTTCTTAAAAATGTATTTCAAAAACTTTATACTATTTACAAGAATATGGGTTAAAGTCATTTATACCCTTGTTTGAATTTTTATAATAGGTTTCTAAAGGAATCTTTCTGTCGTTTTCCAAAAAAATTTCTTTTTAACCTTTTCGACAAAATTAAGGTAAGAATGTTTTTTTTAACTTATACGGTGGTGCGGTTATTTTCTGCCGTTATAAAATCGTCGAAGCTTCCCTTACAAGCTAATAAGAGTATTTTCAATGAAAATATCTTATTTTATTAATATATGACTCTTAAATGATTCCAAAATATAAAGAGATATCTCCCTAAAAAGAGTTTTGATTTCATCTATGTCAACATCCTTTGATGGATTTTACACTTATTTGAAGTTGATTTATTATGATACAAAACTTCTATATTATATTGAAGGTTTTGTGAAATGTTTGACTGTGTATGTGATATTTTTATACCATTCATAGTTTATGGTGAAAGTATTGACATTTCGTATGCTAGTTTTAATACGAATGTTTATGTTATGTTTAAACCTTTTCATATGGGAATGCATTGGACTTAATATGTGACAGGTGGAGCCCGCTATGGATCCTCAATGCATTGGTAGGTCTCATGAGACAAACTAGTTTCTTGGCAAAAGGCCTTGCAAAAATCTTATTTGTAGTCTTGGAACGAGGCCTTGGATATGTGGTTATGATAGTATGGCATTATGCATTCCATCATTATGAAAGTGGTTATTGATATTGCATGTGATTATTTGATTAGTAGAATATCCATTTGAATAAGTAAATGGCGTTATTTCATTTTACTTTTGCCATACTATGTTGAAGTTCAAGTTTAAAAGGCTTTTTATAGTTATACATTGCCTTAAATGTTTATGCTTATTTTGGAAAGTTTCCGCTATAGTGTTATCCTTTTTGGGCATTTGAGCTCTCCCCTTTTCTATGTTTTATTTTTCCCAGGATGTTAAGAAGTATGTTATGAATGACCTACAGGGATATTATGAGGGGATAATAGTGTGGACTATGGAGACATTATGTTTTGGTAGTAGTTTTTCACTTTATGATGTAATGTAAAACATTATGAATATATCTAGTGTTTCCAAGGCTACTAAACCAATCGGTATTTCGAGATTTGATATTTCTTGTGATCATGCCAATGTTATGTAATTATGCACCGACTCTGGGTAACTGGGTTTGGGGCGTTACAACCTAAAAGTAAGATGATATTATTTGACTCTAAATTTCTTACTGATCACAACTGTAGAAATTGTTTTGGGAAAATCATTTCAAATTATTAATTATTAAAAGTAAAAAAATTATATTAAACTAATTTTTTTTAATATTAATCAATAATTTAGATCTAATATAAATTCATCCTATATAAATATCAGAATTTTAATTTCAAAAAATTTACCATAATAAGAAAAAACAATTTTATTTATGGAAAAAGATTACACAAAGTAACAAATCCCTCATTACATGGCCCCTTATATCACTTGCATAAGACATAATGTTAAGTTATTCTATAGTGATAGAATATTGGGTCGGGTCGAACAACATTGCTCGAGTGGTGATTTCTATTAGCTCGAACTTCTCCCGTAGGAGATTCTGTTCATGATTTCAATGTTGAAGCTCTACTCGGTCTTGCCCTAGATTAATGCATAATGATGTAACATCCTTCCCAACATCCAACATATGGGCTTCATATGGACAGAGTCTACTGGATGGGGGCATCAACTCCTCTTTCTGTATTAATTAACCATGATCACTTGTGTTTATAAACACTAATCTTAACATTAATATTATAGTTTCCAACAGTCATGTTGACCAACAGTCATATATCAATCGAAACCCAATGTTCTCATTTTAATTATAAAAACATCATTATTTAAATGATATAGTTTTGTTGATTATAAAATAACACACAAATTTAGGAAACAAATATTATTAAAAAATATGGTTCATTACATATCGAGGGTGGTTGAGCCCATGATAGCTCTCCAATGCATTGAGTAATTAAATGGTGTTAAACAATAATGTTTCTACTCTAATATTTAGGCAATATAATATGATGGGGATCCCAAAAAACCAAGTAAGTTACTTCCTTTTTAGATTTTAAAGCTACAATGTATGTATGTAATGGATTCTACAAGTTACCTCTGTGATTTATGACTGCAAATTCATTTATTAGGAATCTTATTATTTCATGAGGTATGATAAATAAATTACATTTTATTGGTGTAATTTATGATTTTGTTAAAATGTATTTATTAGTTCCAAATATTCATGGATTAAAAATTTAATATCATGTTAATAACCCATTCTGAGATTTTAGTTCCCATCCCTAGTTTTTAAACGTTTTCTATGGGTTATATGGATGGGTAAGATAAATAAATAATTCAATATGAATGTTTTGAAGATTTTTATCAAGGAAAGTAATTTATGTTTTATTTTAAATTATAAAAAATGTATACCGTGCAGACATGTCTACATTATAATTTGTGAAATGAAATGTAATAGTTATATCCTAATTCTCTATAACTCTATAACTTAATAGAACCCAAATTTAAATTCATTACCTAACACATTATTATTTAATTTTTATGGATAGTGATTTATGATTATAATATCACATATAACTTATTAATGGAAAATACATTTCAAAATTATAATGTCGCTCATCTATACATGTGGACTAATGCCACCACGAAGCGATGTTGTTAATTTTTCATTTTATTTTGACATGGATTTTAATAATGATAAATTAGTTAATATATATGGAATATGTTAAATGAAAAATATTATTTAAAGGGGATATATTATTTACATTTCTTGAAATACATCCATTAATATAATTGGAACATCAGCCATGCATACGTATGGGCTGCCATCTACATGAATGGTGTAATTCATTTTTTATATATAACTTTTATGGATGAATATAAATATATATATATATATATTGAATTTATTTGATTTTATATCATGGTAAACATTATAGTATTGATGTAACCCATATTAATGTTAATGGATCAATAATAATAATCCAAAACATACTAGAAAAACTTGGAAGATGTTAGTTAAAACATGAATTTACAATGAATTAATATTAATAGAGAAACTTTATATCATATATAAATAATTTAGGGTATGATATTTATGATTATTGTTCTATAATATATTTATAATATACCTATATTTATTAAACAACAGTTTATAATGTGAATGAATGAACTCCAAACTTATGGTAATGGATTTCTAGTTTCTCTTTTATTTTTGGTATAAATATATCATATTCACCACTCGTTTCATTTATGGGGTTTATATCAGGAGCCTATTAAATATTTTACAATTAATATATTTATTTTAATTATATTTGATGTTTCTATTTATTTTATTATTTTTTTGGGGATTACAATTCAATGGTTACCAAAGTGGTATGGTGTTTTAATCATAATTTTATTTCTTTAGTATAGATGCCTTATAAAATATTTGTTTCTTTTATGTAGTGAATATAATTCCAATAAATTTATTTAATGATTATTATTATGAAATATATAGGGATAAAAATGTTTATATAATGGTTTCTACCTATTTGTGATTATGATTCAAAGGTTACCAAATTGATACGGGTCGACGTTACAATCTTATTCTTTATAGGTATCGTTCTTGATTATGCTTCATATGATGAGAAAATATGATGTACCTGTAAAATTACAAATAATATTATTCTAATCTAGCTATTTTTATAAATTAAATTCCTTCCTTTAATTTAACCCTCATAATTCTTTCAGGATTCCAGATGAATTTTCAATGAAAATCCTCTTAATTTTTGTATTCCATCAAAAATCCTTTCTCCCGTGTAAATATTTTCAAAATTATTGACGTAATTTTTTTAATATTATCAATTTAGTTTTATTGAAATATTTTTCACATTTTATTCTTTTAATAAATTTTATAAAAGGAAACATCATCTTGTTTTCCGAATAAGTCTCTTTTGGCTGTTACAAAAAATTTGAAACAACTCCTTAAATTTACATTTATGGGATGAATGGAATTTTCCACCATAATAAATATTCAATGATTTAGATATTCCCTTAAAAATAAAATACATTCTTTAATATTTATAATGATGAAATATTTTAATGATGTTATTCATTGTACGAAGGATATTTTCCTCAAAAAATGTTCCATGTGATTTTTAAAAATCTTTTTCTATATATGACGACATCCATTGGTGATACATAGACCATAATTTGGATATTATCGAAGGTAGCCAACCATATTATTTATCTATATGGTTTATTGTTATGATGAATAATGTTTTCAAAACACATTTTATCTCTATATATTATCTTTGGAAAAAAAGTTTATGGGAACCATTTAATTTCTATGTTTCATGCTATGGTAAATGTTTTATGATATTTTAAAATATAAATTCATGGATGATATGATATATGGGACCTATAAATCCATCCATGCATTGGGTATTTATTGATAAATCAGGATAAAATATTTTATGTATGAATTGGATCTCATGTTTAATATTTTAAGCATGGACCCTCATTCACGTCCATAATGTTATGTGTGGAACTTATCTCATGTACATAGTTATATTCATAGGCATGCATTCTTGTATATAAGGTTCATGATAGACCTAATTTTATTTCTTATTTTTTATTCATAGACCTATTTTCTTGTCCATAAGTTTGTGAATTGACATTATTTAACGTTCATATGGTTTTGTGTGGACGTGAAATTATTTCCATAAGATTATGTAAGGGAATGATTTCATGTACATAACAAAATAAGGAAACCTATTTCTATTTATACGTGATAAAAATGTTATAATATTATATTTATTCCAAGAATATTTGTCTTTTCCAAATGTTATATTATCCTAGATCATGTATTTGGATTCCATTAGGATTCTTGTTTTTTGAAAATCTATGCTTTATGTAAGGACTCAAGATTGTGATCATTGATATTCAAGGTATGGTTTTCAAATTTTAGTCTGATGTTTTCATACCATTTTTCTAATTTTATGATCATGTGATCATTATTATCTCCCTTTTTACCCTTACTATTCATTTGAACTCACCCTTTGTTATGTTTTATTTCCCCAAGTTATGAAAAAATGTATTAAGTATGATAAATCAAATAAGGGTTTTAGTCATAATGAAAATAGTGAGAGGAGATTTAGTTCACTTATAAAATAGTTTTTATGATTCATATTTTACGAAGTCACTATACCTACTAATTTATTGTTTGTATCATTATGTTATGAAATGAATATTAATATAATATGATATAATATCTATGTAAAAAATATTATGTCTCAATATTTGGTATCAAAAAAGTATTGTGTAAACCATTGGAAACTATGATGATATAACATTAGTGAGAGGCCTATGGATGTTTTTAGGGATATATCTAAAGATAATATTATTGATAAGTCTATGTGTTGCAGAATACTATGGAATTTTGGTGATGGGTAGACTGAGTGGTTTTCAAGAAATTATATCCCTTTATAGAAACTGCATGTTTATGTGACTCTATAAATGTTTCACCTAGGGTTAATAACTCTAAAAAACAAACCATTAATCATTAAATTGATCATCACCCAAGTAATGACAATGATTCTTTATACACAAATAGTTTTATAGTCATATGGGATATGATTAGTTTAATCCATAGTGTCTTTTCGAACCATTATGACCGATTTTTAATAGATGTTATCCACTAATAAAATAATTAAATCATATGGTGTCTTGATATAAAAAAAAGTTTCTTGATATAGAAATACAAAAAATAATTTTTTAAAATCATGTGGTTTCCCAATATGGTTGTTATTTTTCACAATATACTTTATGGCTTTAGAAAATAAAACCAATTAGAACGAAGTGGGTAAATTTTCATTGTGATTGAAAATGTGTTCATGATAAACCTAATGGGTTGGTGACTAAAGTGAAGGATATTGTGATTATTACGAATCAGATATCATGATATATGATTAAATGTTTTCACCTTAACCAACTCAATTACTTAAAAGAAGTGGACACATATATTTTTCTAAGAGATCGTGTATTTTATACCATGATGGAATAAATATTAACATTACTAAATATAGAGAATTTTTTATAAATAAATCAAGGTAATGTCTTAAGGGGATAAAAATATGTTTTATATATAGAAAATAAGGTCTCATATTAGGTTATATACAAGGAATAATGTAACGTATATATAGTGAAATTAATGAGAATAATTATTTCCATAAATCATTTTTAATGGATGACTAATTTAAATTTGGAAAGGGTAAAAATTATGGAAATGGATATCCTATGGAGAAATCATAAGAAGTGGATAATCAATGAAACATGAATGGTGACATTTCCATTGATGATGATGAGACATGAATTATTATATGTAATGTAGGATGTATTAAAGAATTATATTATTAATCCTAGTTGATTACTCAAGAATGAATTAGAATGATTGATGTGTTTATGTATTGTAATTCAAGAATTATGAATCATTAAAAATATTAGGATTTTTCTCTAGAATATTTTCATTAATGATCTTTAATAATATGTTGAATGGTACTAATGTCCTTGGAAATCGATTTAATAAAAATGGGGGTTTTATGGAAACATATGATTAAGTTAAATATGTCCCTTAATATATTCCTAAAGTTGGGATAATGGCGTTTAGTTAGGATAAATAAATGATTTGTATGGTTGAAGTAAATTAGATAGTCTAGAAGACATTGGATATTATTAATTATTTGAGGTAAATTTGGTTTAGTTTACACTATTTTTTTATTTACGTAAAATATAATGTAATATATGTATTTATTTATGTAATGAAGAATCAGGTTTTTTTAATTCCGGGTTTATGGTAACTTTGTTCACTACCATTATTTAAAATACTATTTAACCAAAGTATTCACGTATTTGATATGTGACAATTAGGAGATACATTATAATATTTAGGTGATTAAGATTAAGTTTATTTTGTTGAATTTAGTGGCCTCATTTAAAAATTTGTTTAAATTTTGGATGGGTTGTATGGTTTTGCATTTATGGAATGTTATAAATTGAACATCACATGAATTTTATTGATTAATGTATTATTTAACTATAGTAAGACTTATGAAAATTGGATAACATCTGATAAAAATTTTAGTATATAGGATAAATAGAAATTTAAAGAATAAATTATCATTATTTAATTTACCATATGATTTGTTATTTCATTTATAATGAAAACCCCATATTTATTTCTTGGAGTAAGAGATGATGTGGAAATAAATAGAAGTGAAATCATATGAATTGATTAGACTTATGAAATGGTATAAAAACAAGTAATTATACATTCTCGTGTTCTATATCATGGTTCTAAAAACAATCTTAACTTTAGTGAAAGATTTGAAAAAAATCATTATTACCATTATTTATAATGACTATTTTGTCTTTCCCTCACCTCTATGGTTTATGATTTTTGGCCCTTGACTTTATTTTGATTAATAAATTTATTATGATCAATCATATATTAGAAGTAATTATCCTACATGTTTATATAAATACTTCAAAATAATTTTTTCCAATTTAGATACATAGTTATGTGTTATTACATATGTCCTTTGTATATATCCTTCCATTTTTAAGAGGATGCTTTATTAACCATTTTACGGTGTATATTTTCCATGAATGAATTTTTAAATGTCAAAAACATTATTACTGATATTGGGTTCAAATTTATGGAAATAAATTTATTTATTTTCATTTGAATATTACACCCCATGATTTTCATAAATTTTCTTTTCAAATTGATATAGCTTCGTATATATCCAGTATTACATGAAATACTGAGTATTAATAAACGGTGATCTACAATTATTATTATTATTTGAACATAACTGGTTTAACATAATCATTAAACATGGTTGTATCATAAGGAATTAAAAATTTAAAATCAAATATAATGGTTTTATATAAATAAAATATATTGATAATTATATAATTAATTTTTGGAAAACTCATTAAATACTTCAAAAACTACATTTTCTCAGAAATTATTTTCATTATTTTTGTACGAAAATAATAAATATAAAATTTTCATCTATTATAAAATATATTTGGAAAAATATAAATCATATTTAGAATCAACCTATTATATTTTATAAAGTGAATTTTATTGTACATTATAATAAATTAATTATTTTATGAAATGTAAAAAAATATAGATTTTCATTTAAAATTGCATTTTTGTTTAAAACATTTACGAGGTAATTTTTGAATATAGTTTTAATTGTAGAATAATTTAAATTATATACTTATTAATAAAATTTATGTAATTTTAATTAATTTCAGGTTGAAATTTTTTTATTAATACACTCCAAATTAAAGAATACAATTTTTTAGGAAATTTATTTTTTTATCGAGTTTACATGATTAAATATAAATTAAATTTTGAAATGTATATAATTTGAATTTATAAAAAATTATTACATATTTAGAATCAGTATAATTAATATTATATACTAATTTCAACATATATTCTTGTCATTTTTTAATGTAAACACACTAGAAATTAATTTCCATGGTAATGGTTAAAACAGGTTTCCCCAAGGTTAAAAAAATGATAAGGGTAAAAATGATCAAAATAATTGTATAAAATCTATTAGATTGAAATATTTCATCCATTATAATATTAGTATTTATTTTTATTTTTTTGGACATTTTTTCAGGAATTTGAACAATATAATAATTCATGTAATAAAAATAAAAAATGTCACACTCTTTCTTTTAAATTTCAATTATATGTTCACATAGAGACAAATAAAAAACGACAATGAATATTGATTTTAATTTTATAAATAATGATATTATTTTATATAGGGTAATTTATATTTAATTTTTATCATTTATAAAATATCATAAATTTCTTATGAAATAGAAACACAATTTTTATATAATTAAATTAATAATAAAATAAATTATACAAAAAATATTAAATTAATTATAAATTATATTATTATATAAATTTTGATGATAAATTTAACATTTTAAAAATAGTTTAATATAATATATTCAGATTATAGAGTTTTATTATGATTTATAATGTTTATTTAAATTAATAGCGTCAAAATTGATATTAATGTTATTATATAATAAATAATATTTACTAAATTATTTAAAATTCCAAAAAATATTATACTTGGAAAAGAGTAACTCCATTAGTTTTCTAATAATTTTTTAAATAAATTAAAATTTTTTAATGGGTTTTATTTAATGATACACAAATTTAAGATTACAATACATGCAACACTTTGTTTTTCATGTGGTACATTCAATACTGTGTCTCTTTGAAATCTTGTGTCACATGCAAGACCTAGTTTTAGTAGCCTACAATGTACAATTAATACTATTATTAATATATTATTATAGTCATCACAAGGCCATTGAAATGGTATGTATTATAATTTTTTTATTAAATTAAAAAAATATGGTTTATTCATGTTTATATAATTTATTATTTACCAACCGATTAATTAAAAATAAAAGTAAGAACATTTTTAAAATAATGAAAATCTTTTTTAAAAATGTAATATTTCAATTTAAACATATGTTTTCTCACAATAAATTAAAATAAAAAGTTTATGAAATATTTTAATGATATTTTATAGTATATATTCAATAAATTATTTAATAATCATTTTATTCGTTACCATTACATGATATTATAATAAATTATAATTTATGTATAAAAATATGTACTTGTCTAAAAGGAAGTTTTACAACATTTTAATGGAGAAATTTTTTGAAAAATAATTTTCATACAATTATAAATTTTATTTAAATAAATAAAAATATTTTTAAAATTATAAATTCAATTTTATTTGATGATTAATTTCTTGTATTTTGCTGAAATGTTTCATTTTTGATGAATAGAGATAAATACTGAATTTTAATTGGAAACGTCATTTTCATCTAATTTATTTATATAGTTAGATTCTATTTTAATGTATATTTACTGTATATTTAGTTTTATTATACATCCATAAATACAATTTTGGTTATTAAAATCAATTAAAAAATGAAATTTGATATAAAAACATTTTTATCTTTTAAAAAATTTCAATTAAAAACACAGTTTTTTATCCTAGCGATGGGATGGATTTTAAATTATTTTCTACTAGTTATGTAAATGGATTTTGGAAAAATGTTTTAAATATTTTAAATCCATATTTTAAACAATTTTTAGAAAGGTATAATTTATTTTTGATGAAAATGATTATTCAAGACCATAAAAGTAATTACAGATATTAATAGAAATGGGAGATTACCAGTGGATTGAACATTAAAAGAGGGGAAAAATAACAAATAAGATTTTCTAAACCCATTTTATATACATAATTAAAACATAATACCAATTTATTGAAATTTTTCCATTATTTTAGGCACATTATGTTAGGGAGTCCTTCCAATAGTGTTCACCTTTTTCATCTTTTCATGTTTTCCACTCACACCCCGTATAAATAACCATCACCTATTCCACTATACTCGCTCCTCTCAATACCAAAAAAAATAAACTCAAAAAATCCATAAAATAATCCTAGAATAATATATTTAAAAATAAATCCATCCATGAATGTCTTTTAGTAGAAACAAGAAGAAGTTACCCGAAGAAACTATAGCATTCATTAACATGCATTTGTGTTTATATTCTTTCTCCACCCCGAAAATTATCCTTATATAATGATTAGGTAATTAACTATCTATAAAAAAAATATACTAACATGTTTTTATTTTATGGTTTCTATGAAAATTTATACACACTACAATCAATTGGGATACAAATACATCGTTTGTGTGAACGGAAGTCAGCAGCCTCGCAAACCAATATTGTTCGTTCTTCTATTACCACCATTCAAGGTTGGGAATAATGATAGATTTAGAGTTTATATATCATATATATATATATATATAATACTTAAACATTATTTATTATTATTTAATTATTATGTAATCCATACCTTCAGGATTTCGATTTTTTGGAAATATAATATCCCCGTACATGTGTACAGGGGACTACAACCTAACTAATCGATGTAATTTATTCACAATTTAAGTGGAATTTTTTGAATTGGGGTTTAATAGAATTATGTGATATTTATAAAATATAAAAATTACTATAATTAATATATATATATATATATAATTTATTTTTCATTTTTAAAATATGAAAAAAAATAGAAATTGAATTCATTCATACATACATCCTACCATCTCCATGAATAGTGTATTTCATTTAGTATTTATAAAATTAATAGATTATTATAATTATATATATAATACATAAATAAAATATTAATGTCATTTTTTAGATTATTTAAGTGATTAAATCATGATCTTTATTAGAAGACCAAGATTAAAAACTCAAAACATGTACTAAAAAACAAAGTGGTGATTACAAGAAAGAAAACGTAATCAGAGAGTTGTCAATAAATCGGTAATATAAAGACATAAGTAAGTCACATATGATATTATAAATATGAATAATGTTATTTTATATTCTTATAATAAAATTATACCTAATATACATGAGGATTTAATGAGTATGAAATAAGTCAAGACTTAAGTTTATGGGATTTCTAGCCTCACATTAATTTTTGCGATACTTATTCCATATTCATCTCGCATTTATTTTGTGAAGTGTATATAAAAAATAATGACATGTTATATCATGATTTTTATTTATTTCATTATATTAAAATTTTCTATTTATTTTATTCTCTAATGTTTTTTATGATGTTAATGTTACTTAAGAAGTTAGGGATTTCAATCTCTCCTTTTTTGTTTATGAGGCACTTGTTATATTCATGACATATTTATTCTATGTCATGTATATACATCCCATGAATTAATTTATTGATTCATAATTTTTTTTATTATTTACATACCCATTTGAGGATATCTTTTTCATGGTATTTACAGTTCAAATGAAACTAAATGGTTGTAATTATTTGGTCCAAATTTACCTGTTGGTCGGAGTGGATACTCAAGAGGGGGGGTGAATTGAGTTCCAATTAAAATTTTCTGTTAAAAACAATGTTTATTAAAATCCCCCTATTTCAAAAACAGATTAAACTCTAGTGAATTTATACAGATTATAAAGGTTCAATTAGTTTCTCAAAGATTGATTAGTTCTCAGTTAACTTAATCTTATGATAAAATTAACTTTTGAAACTAACTTACTGGTATATAATAAATATAAACACTTGCTAGTTTAACTATCAAAGTAGCTTTGAAAATAAATTATACTTCAATGTAATAGCATCAGAATATGAAATAAATATGTATAGTATGGATATAGTATGTAGCTACAAACACAGAGAATAAACCAAGAGGCTCAGTCTCAAGACGAGACTTAGTCCTCTCAAAAGTTTATATAAAAATGATCCACACCCTGGATTGGGGTTAACAACAGTGAACACACTGTTCAGGTTACAAGACCTCTACCACAGTTCTTCGTGGGAAACCAAACAACAGCTTAGAGTTGTCCAGGTCTCACACGACCTCTACCACTATCCACAGTGGGAAATGAAATGTAAAACGGTTTGCTGAGGATTTACAGATCCTCCAGTGAAAGTACATGAGTCAGTGTGTGTGTTTAATACAGCAGATAAGACACACTGCTCAAAATGTAAAACAAATGTAACACAGAGCAGAGATGTAGTGTTTAGAAATGGATCTGGTGATTTTAGTGTAGCTCTGGACTCTTTTGTATTTGGTCAGAATTTATTCTGAGTCCTCTTCTCGTTTTTATTTGAGAAGAAGACTGTCGTATGCTTCAGGTTCAAAGGCAGTGAGATGTAGTCGATGAAGTTCTTCAATGTTCTTTTGTATGCACAGAACTCTTCTTGAGTAGGCTTGATTGTGTATGAGGTTCTGTCCTGCTTGGTTCTTCCTCCTCTTTCTTTCCTCTATATTCTTCTTGTGTTCTACTGTCAACCGAAAAACTCTCGAATTTTCTTCAGCAGAGTTTTCTTGTATTTATGTCTCGTGCTTCGGAAGACAGAAAAAGTTTCCTTTCCGCAGGTATGAGGTATGGTTTCCTAACATCCGACAACCTCTATTAATTAATTGTCAGAGCATTAAAATATACCTAATATGACCGTTGGTTAGATTAAATAAAGATAAAGATATAGAAATTAAAATAGTTGTTTATGACTAGTGAAGAATCAAGTGATCGGTAGGTCATCAGCATTAGTGAGTAATGATAGGTGACTCAGATAAATCAGCATCGGTGAATCAGATGATCATCATCGGTCTGTCATCTGATCGGTGAGTCAGTTTGATCAGCATCAGTCTGTCATCGGATCGGTGAGTCAGTTTGATCAGCATCAGTCTATCATCTGATCGGTGAGTCAGTCTGATCAGCATCAGTGAGTCATTTGATCGGTGGATCATTTCGATCAGCATCAATGAGTCACATGATCGGTGGCTCATTTGCATTGGAAAGTCATTTGCATCGGTGAGTCATCTGCATCGGTGAGTCATTTGCATCGGTGAGTCATTTGTATTGGTGAGTCATCTGCATCGGTGAGTCAGATGATCGGTGGCTCATTTTGCATCGGTGAGTCATTTGCATCGGTGAGTCATTTGCATCGGTGAGTCATTTGCATCGGTGAGTCATTTGCATCGGTGAGTCATTTGCATCGGTGAGTCATCTACATCGGTGAGTCATTTTGCATCAGATCGGTGCGACCATTGTCCTTTGATATTGGATCAGTGCTTCCGATGTCTGTTGATATTGAATCGGTGCTTCCGATGTATGTTGATATTGAATCGGTGCTTCCGATTTCTGTTGAATGGATCGGTGCTTCCGATGTCTATTTAATGGATCGGTGCTTCCGATGTCTGTTGAATGGATCGGTGCTTCCGATGTCTGTTGAATAGATCGGTGCTTCCGATGTCTGTTGAGTGGATTGGTGCTTCCGATGTCTATTGAATCCAGAAGTCTTCCAAAATACATTGTAAGTCAATAAGCATAAACAAAAACATGATAACAGATTCATTTACAGATTGTAATTAATTTTATGATAAATCAAACAAGATTAAGCATTAATGGTATGTGATGATTTGTGATTATTAAAACATCAATCATAGACAAGAAATCAACAATCATCCAGAGGGCTCAACATTACCTTTTATGATATGTAAGATATGTTATGCACCTATATTATTCCATGATGTTTATATAAATCACCTTTTACATTTAATATCATAAATTTATTCATCCTAATGCTATTTTTTATATAATTTCTTTATTCATTCATGTTTTATATGATCTAATATGACTATTGTGGTATGAGTTTTACATTACAATCTCATCACTTAGCTATATTATTTATAATAAAGTCTCTAATGTGGTAATAATATGACCCATATCTCAAATAGTATCATGAATGTTCTTATACTTTTGTTATTTATGACATCTTTATGTAATAGTAATATTTTCCTACTATTTGTTATTTCATATGTTTAATATAATGTTGTTATGAAAATATGATAATAGTTCACTTTATGATCGGAAATATATTTTATTTATAAAACATATTTAAACAATATATGTTCCAAAATGTTTTTAAATGATTTTTTACGATAATTGTCATTTAAAATGACTCAAAAAATATATTTTTTCTAAATTTTTTGTAAAATAGTTAGAAAATAATAAGTTATATATTTTTGAGGCAATTTTCAAAGAAAATGTTTTTCAGAATATTTATTGATTTCATAATAATTTTTCAAAGAAGAAATGATAATTTACATAAAATAATTTATTAATTTTTAATTCTTATATCATATGTTATCAATGTGGGTTTTGAAGAAATTTTTTTAAATTTTTTTATTTCTTTAAAAACCTATTTTCAAAGAAATGTGAATTTCCTTAAGAATGCTCCCAGTGATCATTCAAAAAACATTATCCGCATAAGATAACATCCTTTGACAATGACTATGATTTTTAAGGATATGATCCTAGGAAACCGTTATGATTATTTATTTTAATGGTTTATGATAAAGATGATAAATTTTTTATGAAACTCGTCTCTCTTTCATGGGTTGTACAATTATAAAATTCTTATGAAACTCACTTCTTTTCAAGGGTTATTCTGTGATGAAATGATTCTGGAACTAAGATATTTTAAAAAAGTTGTGATATGTTGAAATCATTATATTTAAAATTTTATTTCATGGGATATGATATGATGGTAATTATACCTTTCCATTTTGTGGTTTATGATATAATAAATGTTTTATTATCATTTAATACATGTATATACAATTTTATAATGTGAAGGATGGGACCTTTATCTCCTTCCAATGCTTTGGGTAAACATTATAACTCACGAGATATAAATTGCTGGAGTGGTGCACAAACATGATTCCTTATAACACTGTTTCATGTAATATGGTCTTAGGAGTGAACATTGACACCGAATATGGTTTCGAGAGTAAACCCATTCTACTATGATAGACTTGGGAGTATACCTTGACTACTATGTGGAAATTATAGCCACTGTATATAGTGGTGTGTAAAACCCAAGTGTTATAGTTTCCAACTCCTGAAAATGATTACAAGATCATATTGTTATTGATGAACCTAAATATATGTTTAAAATGTTAGCTATTTACCAGATTGCATGTCCATATGTTTTTCAGAGGGCCTGATTTCATTTCTATAACTTAATGAGTGAACCTCACACTTTTTACACATTTTTAAAATGTTATAATATAATTCGTATTCAAAAAAATATCGTATTCCAAATTTATGCACTATCACTACAATAAAATTCTCATTAGTGGGGATTTTTTTGCCACATCAATGTTTTAAAACAATGCTAATTTATTTAGAAATGTTTCTAAAAACATTATTGAATGAGGTGACTCTAATTTGGTGATATTAATAAATGTCTCTAAATTGGTGACATTTATAAAAATTTCTTTTTAGAAACACTCGCATTCCTCCCAGTGTGATTTCATCCATTCCCCTCACTAAATCCCTCTATCACTCCAAGATCCATGTCCTCCAACGCCCTTCATATTCCTTCATTCATGATCTATACCCCACCCCCTCAAACCCTCCAGTGCTACTCCCATTACTCCCTCTACATTCAATTTCACATAATCGCCTCTCATTCTTCTAGGGCTATACACATCCATCCCAGCTCGAAGTAAATTATATAGACCTATGTCCCATTCATCCTTCCATTATTCAAACCCTTCAGCACATCAAAAATCTCTCCCAGTAACAAGGTAGTTATATAATATTCTTTTTTCCATTCATAACACCACTTTCTACACCATACAGAGCTTCACTCTTCCCTCTTAGATAAATAGAATGTAATTATGCTTCCATGAACATTTTATATGATAACCTAAAGATCCCAAAGGCCCAAACTACTCACATATACCAATTTTTTCATGTACAACATCATTTATCCATGGTGATTTACTATAGGATAAAGCTATAGTAATGTTGGGTGGTCTTTAGCTATACAAGAATAAGAATATTAGGCTAATTGCTATTGATACCGACTCCTTACTTACTTTTAACTTACATCATGGATGTATCTCTATTTTTTAGTCTTATATTTACCATGTTCGCATGTAAAAAACTAATAAAGGGAAGCGTTTCACTCATACTTGTATAGAGGGGAACAAATAATCTTAATTTTTACCATAAAATACTCTTTCTTTTGACTCTATTTCTATTTTCTCATGTAAGTGATCCTTTTCTTATGTGGGTTCCATTTTTATAATTAATAATTCCTATGTAGTTCATTATTTTAGGTCCCCTTCATTAAAGCCTCTCTAGTATCGGGTTGTGGGGAAATTAGTTATATTAAATAATTATATTAGATTTCATTGTCATATCTATATGTTTATATAATAAATATATATGTGTGTGAGTTTATATTTTACATATATGTTTATATTTTATTATATATATATGTTTATATTATATATATATTCTTATGTTTTATGTTTATATACATATATATGTTTATATTATACACATATGTTTGTATATATATCTGTGTGTGTGTGCCTGTAAATATATATATGTATATGTAAATATATATAATTATAAATATATACATGTATATTTATAATTATCATTATTTTAATTCACTAGTAAATATTTAACAAAAATATGCATACTTTATTAAAAATTTAACTAAAATTAAAATTTATGTGTGTTTTCATAAGTAAATATATGAATGTGTGTGTATTTGTATATGTCTATGTTTATATATATGTGTGTGTGTGTGTGTGTGTGTGTGTCTGTGTGTGTGTGTGTTCTGTATATATGTATGTGCATATATATATTTATATAAATATATATAAAAATTTATGTGGAGAAATGATCTGTATAAATATATATATATATATATATATATATATATTGATTGTTACATCTAGAAATACATCACCAATTTGGAATTATTTCTTCAAAAGATATATATAGGGTTAAACCCCCAAAAACACTATTTTTAATAGACATGGTCGAGAACTGGTGCGCAACAGTAATCCCTACGGCACACCTCATTCGACAGTCCTTGGTATATGCTTTGGAAATTCACAAACTCTTTATGAACTATAATGAAGGATTTAAATAAAATATGAATATTAGTGAACAAGTGTACTCTTAAATTTCTATAGATTAAAAATTTTTCCATGATTTTGAAATCCTATATGGGATATTTCATGATTATGTAGTTTACCACTTTGATTAGTGTTTCTCATACTATGCTTTCCGGTTTTAGTCAATGGTTCAGACATGAAAAGACTGTGTTGATTATGAGTTTAAAAAAAAATTGAAGAAAAATCAATTGAAATTATTACTACATTAAATGATGATGTGATTATTCCTAATAAATTTTAATGGAACATGACTAAAAATGTATACCTTAACAAACTCACATACTCATTGAAGAATAATTTTGAAGACATCTCTAAGATTTCAACTAACAGAGACCATGGATGAATGAAGATTCTATTTTTTATGTGTCGAGAATGTTGGATAAAACACCTAAGTGAATGTCTTAGATGAATAAGAAGACATTTTTAGTTCAGAAAAATGGGAAAAAATTGTATACTTGAAAATGGAAAAAAAAAAGTTTAGTAAAGGCAATTGATGGGAATATTTATCTCCCTATATTATTATTAATTGATGAATTCATTAAATGTTCAATGTATGGGAATTTTGAAAATCAATATCATAATGAAAAATCTTGTGAAGGGAATCAGTAAGGGGGTTTGAGTAATGGTTATATTTCTAATGATGAAGAGATATTACATGACATGTGAAATGAAATAAGTGTTAAATTATAATACAATAAATCATTGTAATTTTTTTAGAAGGAAGTGGATGAATAAATTATTTATATATTATAATTCAATGAATTATTTATATGTGTTATGAAATATATAATGATTGTTCTATATAATTTTTTAACACAAAATCTGAAGGAATTCATTTAGTGGTAATAATTACCAAGATATTTGATTTAATAAGAGGGTTATATTATATTATTAAAGAAATATAACCCCTACAATATCCCTAATGATGATAAAATGTTATTTACCATGGATAAATACATCATGATATTGATAAAATAATTTGGATAGTATTTATGACCTCATAAATGATAACGTGTATTTCTAAAAACCATTTTTTATTATAAATGATGATTTCTATTACATTTTTTGGATTTAAGGAACATTAGTAATAATATTTTTAATAAGGAAGTATGTAAGTTTTCAATATTTATTTATGGAGATTCAGGTTATTACATTATTTCAATAGAACACATGATAAAGAATACATATATTTGGTATATGAAAATAAATATATATGTTATGATATATGGGGGATCAATGTTAAACATATTTGGAGAACTTTAGAGACCATCATTTTAATGTTTTGAATTTTTCATTTTCATGAAGGGTTACAAGGATTACCATTTATAGAATGGATTAAGATAAAATTCATATGAGGATTTAGTTATTAAATTATTATCTCCCCATATGTGGATTTATGAAAATTGGATAACTTGTGCTTACTATTTTTTTGTGGATAACTAAAGACATATCGAATGAATAATCAATGGATTTATGGATCTTGTGACATATTATTTCTTCATGAATTAAAAATTAACCTTCATTGTATAGATTAAGAGATGATGTGGAAATTACTTTTTGTATAAAAATAGATATATTATTAAAAAGGAATGAAATGAAATCAAGTGTCTATATCTTCCAGTAAAAATAATTTACTTTTAGGCAAAGGGTATTTAAATAAAATTTCATCATGTTATCAACATTTTGATGATATCCATGAACTCATCACACCTAATTGGTTTATGTTTTTATGAACAAAAACATTATCTAGATCACAAACTTTCTTATTTTTAGTGATCATTATCAATCTCTATAATTATTTAACCTTTTCTTCCATTACAATATCATAACCATCCACCTGTGTTCTCCAATGTGGAAACTGAGTTGTGAGTTTCTATGGGTAGCCATTATGTTTCCAACTTCTCATTTTTATATAATTTTTCAGTATTAAATTTTACATTATGGGATTCTATGAATCCAATGTTAAATTAATAAAACAATTATGACCCAATAAATTTTAAAGTCAAAAATCATTTTAGGTGTGGTATAATGTATCACCACATATTTTTATTAATATTTTTTTATTAATTAAAATTATTTGATTGATTTCATTTCAAACAACACAATGTTAGGATTTTAGTACACACAAAACATAATTTATCTTATGGTACACTCAATAAAAATTCCTTTTTATCACATTCGTTACATCCAACCACTTGTTTTACAAAACTATAAAATATAGTTAATAATTTTATTATAATATTATAATTGTTATTACTAAGATTTTGGATTGGTGGGTATAAAATGATTAACTAAATTATAAAGACATTATCCATGAATGATTATAATATGGATTATTTATAACTAATTAATTATAAATGAATTTAATAACTATTTTAAAATAAGAAATTTATTTTATAAAAGACAATTTTTCAATACCCAACTAACTTTATCTGAATAAATTGAGATAATACTATTTATTAATTATTTTAATGAATTTAATATAATATATATTCAATTAAATATTTAACATTCATCTTATATTTTATCTAGATATGTGATAGGAATAAATCCAATTGGAAGAATAAAAATATGTATTCATCTAAAAGGCTGTTAACCAGGTTTTCATGGTGAACATGTTTTAAATATAAATGTTGAAACTTTTATATTTTTATTTTGAAGAAATAGAATTCACATTTTGTATTTTAATTTTTAAATAATGGTATGGTGAATTTTTTTTATTTTTTTAAGAAGCTTATTTTTAAATATATATTGAAAATTATTGAAGTTAACTAAAAATAGTCTTTTCATATAATTTATTCATATACTGAAATTATATTTTAATTTTGTTTTAATGTATTATTATATAAAAAAATTATTCAATAAATCTTATTTAGGTCATTTTAATGAATTTCTCGTCGAATTTAAAAAAAAATATTTTAATCTTTTAAACATTACCACTTTAATTACTCATTGATTTAATCTATCTAGGTATTTAATTATAAATTAATTTCATCCACATTTGTTACTTGAATTTTGAAAAATGGATTCCAAATTTGGAATAAAAATAATTTATTGTATCAAATAATTGAAACATAAAAATTAAAAAAAACTGTGAAAACATTTAAAATTTATTATAGCGATGAAGGGAAAAACAGTTTACCATGGGCCGATACCTTATCTTAAAGGGGAAAAATTACATATAAACATGTCCAAAACCCATTTAATGGACATATATATACCATATCACCTATTTCGTATAAACTTTTTCATCATTTCATGAACATGGTGTACGGAATACCTCCTAATAGGGTTTACCTTTTTCGTATTTTCAACTTTATAAATCACCTCCCTTATAAAGGCCACGAACTCTCCCCATATTTTCACACATATCATTATATTATTGTTGTCCAGAATATACAAAAATCAACACGAAACTTACCTCGATTCAATTTATAATCCTAAATATCAAAATCAAGCCATCCAATGACGTATTTTTGAGAAAACCCAAAGGAACTGTTCAAAGAATATGTAATGCTCGTCAATGTGCATTTTTTTGTTTTCTTCTCTAATTTCATAAATTATTAACATATAAATTTTATATAATAACCTAATTATCATAAATATATTAATATTTTGATATGTTAATGGTATGACCTAAAATTCCTCATACTTAGATCGAATGAGATACAAAAACATCGTTCAAGTGAATGGTGGACCACTGCCTCACGAACCGATCTCGTTTGTTCTTCCATTACCACCTTTCTAGTTATAGAATAATGATGGATTTATAATTTACATATGAAATATATGATATTTATAATTAATTATTTACTACTTAATTATTATATAACACATAACATTATGCATTTTATTTTTTTGGAATGCGATAAATTCATTCATGTGTACGGCTGACTACATCGTCGTGAAGCATTGTGATTAATTGATGAATTACATGGAATGTAGTAAGGTTGTTTTTAATATAAATATGTAATATATATAAAATTATATTTATTAGATAATTATAACATATAAATATATATAATTTTTATTTCATTCAATTTGATTATAAAATAGAATAATCATTCATGCATATGTTGGACCTATAGTATCCATAGAAGATTCATTTCATTTATTTTTATTTATTTTATAGATTATTATAAATATATATACGATGAATATAAATTATATTTATTTCATTTTTTCATTATATAAATGGATAAATCATCATACATTTAAGAGTACCAATAATAACAGGTCAAATTTTGTACAAAAAACAAAGCAGTTATTACCCAAAACAATACTTAAACATCGAATTTTTAATAAAAGGGGAATTTAAAGTCATAATTAAATAATAAATGATATTATATATGTGAATATTTTTATTTGATAGTTTTATAGTAATCTTATATTTATTATAAAATATTATTGAATGGGTACGAAGGAGTTCAAGACTTAATGTTAGGGGATTTCTAGTCTCATTTTTTTTCTGCAAGACTTATTCCGTATTGACTGCTTGTTTGTTTTATTTATGTTGGGTTTAGAAATTCCTATGAAATTTTAAATGAATAATTTCATTTATTTCATGATATTTAATGATATAAATGATTTTATTCTTTCATATTCCTCATCATTCCAAAGAAACTCAAGAATTAAGTGATATAATCTTGTTTTTAAACTTTTATGGACACAACCTGTATTCAACACCTAATTCATAAATTTGGTGTATTCAATTACCATAAAATTATATTATTATTATTATAAAAAATTATTATTATTGCAATATAAATTTTAGGATATCTTTTACGTGGTGTTTATGGTTTAAAATGTGTCAAATCATCATGATATTTTTGTCTTAAATTTCCTTCTCTGAGGATTCTGTTAGGTTATACACCTATATTCTTTCAAAAGAAGTATATATAGCCCCTTTAACATGTAATATAATTAAATAAAAATATTTTTGTTTAGAGTTTATTTTATTAACCATATAGAAATTAGATAATATTTAGATCAAAATAGTTAGACTTTTCAATATTTTATGGGCCTTAAAAAAAGATGAAATTTTGTTTTAGTGCGTCAAGAATTAATGTTAATTTTGGATATCCATTTAATGAAGTATTGGGTAAATTAAAATGTGATCGAAAAAATACCAAAAGAGATAATTGTTCACCTAAAATAAAAATGTATCATTTATGTAACAATAATTACATTCAATGGAAGTACTATAATTATCTAACATTAAAAAATGACTTAAGAATAAAATGTTGTCATAATACCTTAATTTTTGTTGAATCAATTATTTTCTAAATCATCACAGTTTTATGGATTGTAGGCCATATAGATTATATTGATCATTCACTTGTTATTAATTGATGACATAAATAACTCCTAGTAAATATTATCATTTTTCCTCTATGTATGTATCTTTAATTTCCACTAATTTTCTCTTACATAGAAACCTAGTTACATTTTTTCCCGTGTGACCTTTTTATTTCCCATTCTCTCGTTTATAGATAATTTTTAATGAACCCTTATCATGATGTGGGATTTAAAAAATAAGAAATATCAATGAAAATGTTTCAAATATTGATTTTCAATTTTTAAGAACTATTTCATTAAGGTGAGGAGAATTTAACACCCAAAAAATCTAAAGTAGAAACATCGTATTTCATATAATGTATGACATGCTAAACCAAGTACATAAGAGAGTATAATATCATGAGAATTTTTAATATATTTTACATTTTAAAAAAATTAGAAAAAAAATTATATCTTTTAATGCATGTGACATTGAATTATTTTACATCGCATACAAGAATGAGTTTTTTAATTGGATTTTGTTACACCTAATACACAGTTTTACAAATCAATAATATATTATTAAAAAATTATTTTCTATAATATGACACAACCTAGATGTTAAATTAGCGGTTATGAATAGTATTAAAATAATTATAAAATTATATGGTTTAAATCAACATAATATGAATTAAATTGTTTTCAATTAATTAGAAATGAACATAAGAACCAATTGAATATAGAGGGAATATTTTTATAGAAAACTATTTGTATGCTCACAATGTTGTTTTATAATAATGAATTAATTTTTTTAAAATTATTGAATGATATTAATTTGATATATATATATATATATATATTATTCAATGAAATATTTTTTATATTCATCCAATATATTTAATAGACATATGAAAAGAACAACCCAAATATTACGCATAGAATACTATATTTTTATTATGGAATTTTTCCATATTTTAAAAGAGAACCTATTTTAAATCAAAATTTAGGATTTTTATTGATTATATTGGTAAAATTAAACATTATATCTTAAATAAAAATATATAAATTCCATTACAAAATTTTTGGGTATTTTTTATGATATTTCATTTTTTATGAATTGTTAAAAATACTGAAATTCAATTCAAAAATACATTTTATATAATGTATTAATAAATATAAATTATATTTTATCTTAGTTTTAAGGTTTAATTATTTTAAATAATTATATTATAATTCATGTTTATTAATTAAAAACTATTTCACCGTGAATTTGATTATAATTACTATCTAAATTTTGGACGTTTTTACATTAAAAACCTATATTAATGTCCCCTTCACGTCATTAAATTTAAATTAATTTCTTCAAATTCTATAGATTGAATTTGTTAATATGTATTCCATAATTTTAATAAGAATGATTTATAATTTCAATTTTTTTGATCTTATTTCTGTCAAAAAATATTTGTGAATGTAATAAAAATTAATTACAATAAATATGGTGAAATTAATTTAAACATATGACTAAACCTTAATAGAAAGAGAAAAAATTATTTATAAACTTGTGAAAAATAATATTTATTTCCCTATATTAACCATATAATTAAATTCATAGAATTTTTTAAATTATTGGATCCACATTAAATTGAAAAAATGTGGGTGGAATCACCTTTTTAAAAAAATTATATGAGTGTCATGACACCTCTATTATAAAAATGATTCCCCTCCACCAAATTCTTCACGCATATGATGAAAATTTAGGTCAACATAAATATAACCAAATGGATTCTAAATAAAATCCATTAAAACTAGATACATCCCATTAGGAAGAAATAAACCAAAGAAACCCTTTGGTTCAAACCAGATTGAGTTACCTGAAATAAGAGGTAGAATCTTTCCTTATGCTCTTTATGATTATTTATAGTATCAACCCCATAAATGGTTATTATTCCATTATTATATAGCATGAAATTAATTTTAAATATACTAGGTTTTTTTATGATAACGGTTTAACTGACACATTCACGCACTCACATCTAATGGGTAACGAACATTCTATTTATGTGAATGACAAACTATTGGCTCATGAAATGACGATTGTTTATTCTTCCATTAAATCCAATAATGGTGTTAAATAACAAGAAAACTATATTTAAATGCATTATATATTATATTAATAATTTAGTTATTCTTAAATAATTATTTTATAACATAAACCCTTATAATTTCTATTTTATGTATATACGTTATTATCGTTTGTGTACGTGTTGACTACTGTCCCCTCAATGTGATATGGTATGTTCACACTAAACATATAACATATAAAATACGGATTTAATTAATCATATATGAGTTCAGAAACATATATAAGACATTAATTCCATAATTTCATATCTTGAAATAGAATATATAATTTTCATTAACAAAATTCCAGGCACTTAAAATAGTGATAACATCATTTATATACTTGTAAACTATCTCTTACTCAACACTATTTGGTTCCATTTACATCAAAAAAATTATATATATAAGTATATATGATTAAATAATATTCTATTTATATTATTATTATCATTTATGAATGATTAATGTTACTTACATTCTTCCCATAATGATCATTGAAAAATTAGACTGTTACAAATTCGTACGTACGACCTACCATCTCTATAATTGTAATGTTTGTTCATTTTTCCTAACCATATTTAATGAATAAATTTAAAAGTATAATTGATATATAAATATTATAATTATTTCATTATTATTATTTGGTTGATGTTATATAATGACATCTTTGACCATCATTGACCTAGAAAAGTTTTTTTGACCTATAAACTAAATTTTGTCACAACACCCAACATCAACATAATTTATTAGGTAGTTTCATGAAACATGGTATTAAGTAAAATAAATTTTATTATAAAAATGTGAAATTCTGTAAATAAAGTAAATAATTATGATAATTTTTTTATTCAGGAATATAAAGACACATGATAGAAGTTGGACGTAAGGTATGTGATTTGTATCTCACTTTTTACAAATGTGAGAAAAATGTCATGTAAACCATTTAATTTTTATTGTGTTATATATACTGTCCATTTTGAAATATAATATCATGAATTATTTTATCTACATTTTATTTAAATTTTTTTAATATTATTTCTTCATTATGTTTATATTTCCAAATGATTCATAATGGTATGGGATAATTTTGATGTTTAAAGACTATTTTCCTCATGAATAATAATTATAATTTTTAAACGGTATTTCAATTTAATGAAATTATATTCATATTAAACAAAAAACCTTCCATTTATACATACTAGTGTTATTCATGCCCATTTTAATGTATTTTTAACATTTTTCCACTCTTTGTTACTCAAAATGTTTTCAAAGATGTTTTGTAGAAATCCTAATATCATTTATCTCTCTAGACAGATGACCCATTTTTTTTCTAAAAACCTTTTTAATTAAAAGTTTTTCAAATTTTTTTTTTATTTTAAAAATTATTTAGTAAGTATAATTTAACCATTCTGTGCTTTACGAATGTTTACAAAGAAATATTATTATCATTTCAGGAACAAGGTATTTATTTGAATTTGTTTCTATAGAAGAGAAATGTTTTTTAACTCATATGTCACATATTGATTTACATGCCACCATTTATTTGAATCTTACATTTCATGTTTAAATGGCATCTTTTTAAAGAATTTTATTTCAAATTTTCTTTGAAAAAAATTAGAAACAAACAAATATTTTCCCGAAGAATTTTATATACGATTTTTTATTACTATTTATAAATGAAGAAACGCATCAATTTTACTCTTATTGGGATATGTTGTGTCGATACCATCCATAATATTCCTTTGGATGATTTATGATTGATTTTTTCAAGTATATTTTTCTCATTCACGTTATTGATTCCTTTTATTCCCCTTGAAATATTCAAATTTATAGGATCATTTGACATTAAATTTCCCACACATATAAATATCATTTTTCTTGGATATGATTATTTACTAAATAATATCCCATTTTCTATATATTGTTAAATTTTATATATATTTGATTATTTTTAGAAATAATGATAAATATATCCTTTATTTAATATGGATATTTGATAATGAATATTATTTACTTGTTGTGATGATTGAATTGTACATGTAAGACATGGCTTGGGGACTAGTTATTGAAATCCTCTTGATTCCTTGGTAGACTCATTAGATGAAATTAGTTGGTGACCAACCCTTCGAGTTTGTTTCCATGTATAATAGATGGGTTTCTACCTAATATTATAAACTTTCTTGTGAAAGGACTTGATAATAATAGTTTCATGTAATTTGGAAACATGGATTCTATAAATAAATAGTTTCCCTTGTTTAGATTCAGTTATTATTTTTCCATGAGACTTTAGGTATAAATATATATTGATAAATTTCATTTTAATAACACCGATTAAATGGACTGTGTTTTAGTTTCTTACCACAACCAATTTATTTTTCCTTATCTAGTTAATTTAATAGAATGAGTATTTATTTACCTTTCTTTATTTTTTATTCACTTCAATTTCATCCTATTGATTACATTTAATATGTGTTCAGTTATTTACCATTCCATGTTAATTTATTATTTTTAATTAATTACTGATTCCACTATACTTTAGTCTTACTGAGCATTTGATATCACCCTTTTCATTTTTTTCTCTCCTTAGGAATCCAAAAAGTGTACAATGAAAGATATACAAGGATAAATAAGATGTAATGTTATTATTCTTGAATACCTTTAATTAGGAAAATAGTTAGGTTTTAAATAGTATATTAACTTGTAATCAAGAATAATGTATGTATATAGTTTACCAAGACTACTAAATTATTGGTCCTTCTGGATTTGAGTCGCTGTAATCATGCTAATGTAATTGATCGAAGACACTATATCTGGACATTTGGGGATGGGTCTCTACATGTTATGATGGATTATTTATTTCTACAGCACTATGAATCATGAATTCATAGATTTTTCTTTCATAAGGACTTCCCTAAACATGCTAGGAGGATTAATAAAGGGTTATTATGCAGATATTTGGATCTGATAAGTAGATGTCATGTTGTTTTATATGTTTGGGATGTGGGGGTAATTTTCAATTTATGGGAGGGGTATTTTTATGATTAAATATTGAATAAATTATAATTCCTAAGGTAAATATTGAAATATATATATTTTATATTTTAAATTATATTTTAAGAAAATAAAATTATTTCTAGATATATAATTATTTAAAAACCCAAAATTATTATTTTATTATATGAAAATGTATAAAAAATAAAATTCTCCATAAATTAATGTTGTTATAAGGCTTTAGATAATACTATTTAGGTTTGTATGTAATGATTATTATATTTGAAGGAAGAATTTATCTAATTAAAAAAATTATTTATCCAAAACTTTTATGATCAAATTTTTCATTAATACATTAATACAAATGTAATTTTAAAAACCATGGTTACAAAAAAACTAGTTTTTTACAATTCATAAAAAAATTGACGTATTTATTAGAATTCCAAAAAACAATACTTATATAATTTTAGTGTTATGATCCTAAAAATAAAATTAATTTTATCAAAATAATTTTCCAAAAAATTTAATTTTAATTATTAACATAAAAATTAGGATTTTAAACAATTCAGAAAAATATAGATTACTAAAATATGTTACTCCAGTTTCACATAGTTTGTAAAAATGGTATTTATTTTAATGAATTATTATTTTTTTCATAAATAAAATGGTATCAATAATTTTTAAATGTAATTTTTTAATTTTTAGGTCAATTAACTATTACAATGTTTAGGTGAATATTATTAATTGTAATATTACTATTCATAATAGATCCATTAATATTCCAACAGTCATATTTTCTTCTGTAAATATCTCTTCATTCCTTCATAAATCATACACTAATATTCCGCCCATAGTTCTTTATATTATTTTCCTAAAATTATTATTGGTATTCTAATATTTCGATAGTTTTCCATTTTTTTGTCTTGGTAGTGATGATTCTAAAATTTTATTATGATCTAAATTTCCATATTCTATTTTTTTATAATTTCTAATTTTTATCCACTTGTAAAATTTTACATTTCCTGGGTTTTGTTTTTGAAAAATGGATCAATTTTCATTAATTAAATATTTTTTATGTTTATTTTTCTATATATTTTGTATCTGAATAAATAAAAATAATATAATACAACACAAATCTATTTTGGTAAAAATATCACTTATAAATGTTGTTTTATTACTTATATTGATTAGACAAGACAATAAAGTATTCATGAAGTCGAGTCTCGTGAGGTGTGTATTGTTTATTGAAGAATATTATAAAACAATATTGATCAAAGGAGTATTTATAATTAAATATAGGTAGTTCCACATGAAATAAAAATCATATTAATATATTGACATTTAAGAACTCAAGGTGGTTTATTTTTCAAATTCCTGAATGTTTTCATGATGAATTCTTTTAAAATTGAATTTATCTAAAAATAGGGATATGAAATTTGCATTTAGTATAGAAGAGGACTCATATATTAGATAAGTTATTTTTTTAAAAAAAAAATTAAAATGAATTTATTTCTTATGTGAATAATTTTATACTTCTAAAAAAATTACATCAAGTATACAATACAAAAATATTTTAATTTGAATAGTATTTTTGAGAACAATTGGTTATGTGAAAATATTAAGGGAATATCAAAAGAATTATATGGTAATTGAAATTCATCACATTGATAAATGAATATCATCTAAAAACACTATTATTACTGTAAAAAAAGTTTACTTAGTATATCCATCTATTCATCTAAATGGATAGTATGTCAACATTTGTTAAGAGATAAGTCAGTTCTCAATTCACGATAGAGAAGTATGCTCTCAAATCATCATCGTTTAATACTGTGGGGATGGTTAGCCTAATATTAATATTATAATCAAGTATTATAATTAGTGATTCATTTATATTGACACACCATTTTTATTTTATCTTTGGATTAGCCTTGTGTAGGTAAACCAAGTAAAATAATGTTGTTTTCACTCTTTAACATTTACATTTCTCTATATCTATCCCGAATGTGAAATTATTTCTTTAAAATAAGGGATCATTATCATTTTTTAGGGTTATTTTATGAAGTCAATATAAATTGATTACCATCACCACCCTTGGGGAATAAAACTATATTTTCCTTAGATCTTTCCCCATTATTTTTAAATTATATTATTATAATATCTTATAAAATTTCCCTTCATATAATTTCATTATTTTAATTACAATTTTATTTTCTTTTTTTAATTATTAATTTTATATTATTTGACCCCTATAATTTAACCCTTTTTAATTGTTGTTACTTTATTGAGTAAGGGTTTCCCTTCCAAATAATTAATATTTTAAATGTTTTTTTTCTTTATTAAATATCTTTTCTCTTTTATCTCGTCTCAAAATTAGTCAATGCATTACTTTTAATATTTTATTTATTTTTTTGGAATTTATTTGATCATTTCCAATATTAATATTCAAAGTCCATACCATACATTATTTGTAAGGTATTTTTATTTTACTCTCGATTAATAGAGACAGGTTCAATACTAGGCAGCTTCTTTATTTTTATGTTGTATATGATTCTATTTTAACATATTGTTGAAAATATAATTTTGATTTATAGAATTTTATATTCTAATATATTTTCTGTAACATACCAAGTATGTAATGAATAATAGATATTTTTATCTATGCCTATTAATGAATTAGATAGTGTTTTAGAGGTTTAAAATGAAAATAAATCCAATCTTAAGCATTAAATACACTAATATTTTTAAATGATTGTTTTACTGCCTTTTTCTGGAATACCATTTTTAAATCTATCTTTTGAAAATTTTATAAGCTATGTTTGCCAAAATAATCTTATTCTTTATGATTGGGACCTCAAAATTTACTTTGTGTGAATTTTTGGTATTTTTCCTATAAAGTTCATTTTTTTAATGAATAATGAAAAAATGTTGTATTTTAATTCAATGCCTCATTTTAATCAAATTTATTTATATGATTAGATTATATTTATAATTGGTTTTAAATTGAAATTAGAATATATTTTTACCATTTAATCCAATGGTGGTCATTGGAATCAATTTCACTTTGAAATTGGACTTAAACTAGTGTCAATCTTTTGATACTTATTTTTTCATAAAAACCCGCTATATTTCATGACAGCAGGAATTAATTATTAAATTAATTAATATGACTTATATGATTTGAATTTTTTAAATAGGCATCATTTTTTTAATTCAGAATATCAAATATAGCTTAGGGTGAAGTTTTGGTATTTTTCTGAAAAACTTAAATTTTTGATGAATAGTGAAAACACTAAGTGGTAGTTAAAGAAACTAATTTTTCATTTAAATGATACTTTGTCACTTATGTGATTTGATTTTCAAAAATCCTACACACATGGTTGTCATTAAGAAGTAAATTTAGGTTCAATGAGAAAAAAATAATTTTTTTGGTGAATAGTAACTTTTAAGTTTTTAATAGTGATTAAAGGTAATTAGTGTAGTTTAAGGTAAAAATAATGTTTTAATAAAATGAGATGAGCTTGAATCAAGTACTACCCTCATTGGATGTGTCATGGAAGTCCAAGATAATCCATGGGTCAACTTGGGGACCCCATGGAGCTACTTTGGATGGGAAATGACATAAATAACTTTTTATTAGATGTTAAAGTAAAAATGACACAAACATGAAATGTTTTACTAAAACAATTTTTACATGAGGTTATACAAGTAATATTTTTTACTATAAATATTCATTAGAAAGATAAAAATATTTCCTACATCATGATAGTTTTTTTATAATTTTTAGACATTAAATATATTAAATTATTTATTACATCATGATGATGCAACGATTACCTCATTAATAAAGGATTTAAAAAAAATTTAAATATAATATAAAATCTATGACCTACACATTTCTAAAACCTATTGTATGGGTATATTTAGAACCCTTATCACCTTATCCTCGAATTATATCAATGTGGGACCTCTTAAATCCGAATCTCATTTTAAAATGAAATAACTTTTCTTTGCTTTCCAAGAGTGTCCTTCCTCTCCTATTATAAAAGTCCCCCAACTCTACCTCTTTACCCACACTTCCAAAGCCCTTTGCTCGGCCAACCCCTGCCCATTTTGTCTCTCCACATCCTTCTCTTACTCCTTAAAGCCTAACATTGGGCATAAGTCTTCCCAAGGAAGCCTTTGAGCTCAAATCTAAGAGAGTTACCTGATTTTGAGGTAATGTGTTCACTTGTGTTTTTTTGTTTTATTTTGCTTCTCCAACCCCCTAAACTCTTTTTATTCATTTATTTTGTAGCAACTACTGTATCTTAAATATACTAGGATGTTGTTATAATAATAATTCGAGCTACACTTACAAAAAATACATCTAATGGTTAAAGAACATATTGTTTCAGTGGTTGGTGAATTTCTGCCTCACGAAACGATGATTGTTCAATCTTCTTTTAAACACCTCTAATGGTGGCCATTAAGATGAAACTATATTTATATATGATATATGATATATATTATGTTTATGTTTCCATTATGATTCTGTATTTTTCATTTGTGGTATACCTTTATGGTTTCCATTTTGGGTAAACACGATAATTTTATTTTAGGAAGTGCGGACTATTGCCCCCTCAAAGTGATTTGATTCGTTAATGTCATATGTTGGATGTATAAAGGATGGATTTAATGTTATTATATATGATGTTATACTGGAATTATAATATACCACTATATAATTATTATTTCTTCACATTAAATTATGAGATAGAAATTAATGTAGCGTTCATGTGTACGTACGGCTTACCGTCTCCATGAACGGTGCATTTCATTTATTATCCCTAAATGTAATGTAATAATATAAGTCCATATATATAATTGATATATATGATGTATTATTCATCTATATGATTAATATAATTCTGGAATTAAAATATACATACCTCTCATTTAGTTTCAATTCCATTCATACGACATTGAAATGAAAGTAGCGTTCATGCGTACGTACGGCTTACCGCCTCCATGAACGGTGCATTTCATTTATTACCTCAAAATGATTATGTGATATTATAAATACATTTATATGATAGATATATATGATTTATATGATATCCAAATCAGGAATTTCATTCTGGATATAACGAACCATTGACCACACGAACAACATGTAATTGTAAGTAGTCCACTTTCGACTTAAGAACCAAATATCGACAAAACAAACCTTATTAACTTAAATGGTTACATAATGTTTATAACATTAAAATAAGTGATATAAAAGTATTAATGAACTTGAAAAAGGTTCTTAAGGAAATGGAAAGTAACTCAAGTTTATTATTTAGGACGTTAAAGAATGATCGAGTTAAGTTGGACCCGAGGTAGGGGACTTCGTCTCAATATCCTTTCATTGAGGCATATTTCGTTTTATACACAACTATATTTTATACGGTGTATTAACCCCTTTAAATTTTACTTTTATACAAAAGGAATATTTTTCTACGAAGCGTTTTACCAAAAGACAAAAAGGAATGTTTCTTTTAACGTACGCGGTGACAACGACCTTCTCTGCCACCGTGACCATTATTTGAGATTCGGCATCCTCTACAAGCCATTAACTATTAATGAAAAATAAATACCTTGTTTTTTTATTTTGGTAATGAAAATGGTTTTTATAATGGATTTGTTATGTCAGTATATTTAAGTGATATATTGTGATTATAGTGTGTAAATGAATTCCTTCCATTATATTTGTTTAATTTCTTATGATTTTATAATGGTACATAGACATTTGACGTGTGGTTACATGATAAACCATATGACGGGTGGTTCCGTGAATACCAGAATGGGTGGTTACGTTATAACCTCCAATGCATTGGTTATGGACGTCGGCCGTATGGCTACTCCATTAAGTATGTATGTAAGTTGTCTGTATGGCTATTCCATTAAGTGATATGTGTGGAAGTCGACCGTATGGTTATTCCACTTAAGTATGTTTATGTCCCAAGTTACCTTTATATGTTATGTGATATTTTGATGGGTTTTATGGTAATATTTTTCTTACAAAATGGTAAGTAATGATCTTCTATTTAGTGAAGAGTTTTTACTACTTCATAAAGGTGAAAATTATTACATTGATAAAGTATACATGGTTTACTTGTTGTTTTGATAAACTAAAAGTTTTCATTCTTTGTGCATCCCTTACTAAGCTCTTTACGCTCACCCCAAGTTTTTTTGAAATGTTTTTCACAGGACCTTATGTGGAATAGTGTCAAGGATGGGATCAAGGGAAAGTCATTCTATATGAAACATGGAACTAGACATGTTTCTTTTTAAGAGTTTTTTTATTCTATGGAAACTTAGTAGAAGTGTCTACATTGTAATATTTTAAGATGTAGTAGTTATGTTCTAATTCTCTAAAACTCTAAACCTGAAAAGATACTAAATGTAAATTATTCATTTAATTCAATATTAAGAGATGTTTAAGGTCGGGGCCTCATAGTTGGTATCAGAGGTCGGTTTAGACAACTTTCGGAGTAAGAAAATTGTTAAATTATAAGATAATTTATGGTATGAATGAAATGATATAGCATTTAATGATTACCATGTTGCTTTGCCTAAGATATTTCTGTGTTCAGAATGGTTTTCCGTAGAGGAAACAAAGAAGCTATGTTGGGACGACATCAGGAGGAAGACAACCTTCCAAATCAGCAACCTAAGAAGGTTGGAATCAGAACTGAACAGTTTGTTGCAGTGATGGCACAATTGACATAGGCTATAAATGGTTGTGGTATCCATGCACGAGATTAACCAGATCAACCGCAGAGGAACATGTCAGTGGTGGAACATTTCATGAGGCAACGTCCCCCATCATTCAGAGGATCATTTGACCCCATGCAAGCTGAAGGGTGGATTAAATCACTAGAGAAGATTTTTTATGTCATGTTGTGTTCATGAAATCAAAAGTTTACTCTTGTTGTTTACCGTTTTGAAGGTGAAGCTGATCAGTGGTGGTCGATGGTGAAAAATATCAGGGATAGTGATTAGATTGAGGATCTTCACTGGGACAAATTCAATGGTATGTTTCTTGAGAAATATTTTCCTAAGGGGGTTCATCTTATGATGGAAAAACAGTTCCTAGAATTGAGGTAGGAGGATGATTCAGTGGCTGCTTATGAATAAAAGTTCACTCGATTGGCAAGGTATGCTCCAAACTTCATATGAGATCTTGATAGTAAAATAAACTTTTTTTACTCAGGTTTAAAGCCAAAGTATCAATGGGCTTTAGCTTCTCGTGAGTTCAATACTTTTGAAAAACTTGTTCGATGTGTGGAGAAGGTGGAAATCGAGTTTGCTGATGATCAGGTGTTCTATGACAAACAACAGAATAAGAGGTCCAGTTGGCAGGTAAATGGGATGAATTCATCAAAGAAGCAAGGAGGTAAGAAAAACAAATGTCCATCCTGTGAGAAGTGTGGTAAAATGCATCCTGGAGAATGTTTATCCATGTCTGGTAAGTGCTTTCGGTGTGGTATGTCTGGTCATATTGCTCGTAACTGTAAGGAAGATGATCAAGCAGGCAATGAAAATCTAGCGGTAAGATGTTTTAAGTGTAATGAAATGGGTCATTATGCAAATTAGTGTCTAACGAAGAACATGACTAGGGGAGTGCAGACAGACTACAAGCAGAAAGGGGTGGTGAAATCCTTTACAACAACTTCAACAAATGTTGGGCCATCGAATGAAGTGGTATCAGGTACACTGTTTGTTTGTTCAGATTATTCCAATGTGTTGTTTGTTTCAGGGCATACACAATCTTTCATTTCTGAGAAGTTTTCCAGTAAATTGGAAATTCCATCTCATGATATGCATCCTGAAATTATGGTAAAAACACCTAGAGGGAACATTGAGACAAAAATGAATTATAAGAACCTTCCTATCCTTGTGTGTGGAAAGAATCTACCAGTAATCCTTATTGTTTTTCCTCTAGTAGAGTTTGATGTTATTTTTGGCATGGATTGGATTTTTTTTATCATGCTAAGATTGAATGCAGAGCTAAAATGGTTTTTTTTCAGAAATATTTTCAATTTGTCTACAAGAATGAACCCTTGATTTTGATAACATATCAGGATGTTGAGAAACTAGTAAAAGATGGAAATGAATGTTACCTTACACATATTTTTTAAAATAAAGGAACTGTTCAGATTAATGATGTGCCAGTTGTAAATGAGTATCATGATGTTCTTCCTGATGAGTTTCCTGGTGTTATTCATGATCGGGAAGTTGAATTTACTGTTGACTTACTTCCTGATTCAATGCCAATTTCAAAACTCGCTTATCGAATGGCTCAAGTTGAAATTTTAGAGTTAAAGAATAAATTGCAAGAGTTATTAGATAATGGTTTCATTCGACCTAGCACATCACCATGGGGTGCTCCTGTCTTGTTTATTAAAAAGAAAGATGGCTCAATGAGACTTTCTGTTGATTATAGAGCCTTGAATAATATTACTATTAAGAATAATTATCCTTTGCCTCATATCGATGATTTGTTTGATCAGCTCCAGGGAGATCATTATTTTTCGAAGATTGACTTGATATCTGGGTACCATCAGTTAAAAGTAAAGGACGAAGACGTTCCGTAGACTGCGTTCCATACTAGATATGGCAATTATTAATTTGTATATATGCCTTTTGGGTTAACCAATGCACCTTCTGTATTCATGGACCTTATGAATAGAATTTTTCATGAGTTCGTGGATAAGATTGTGGTTGTTTTCATTGATGATATTTTGGTGTTTTCTAAAAGTAAAGAGGAGAATGAAAGTCATTTAAGGGTTATCTTGAAAACCTTAAAAGATAGGAAACTATATGGAAAATTCAGAAAGTGTGAGTTTTGGTTACAACAAATTTCTTTCCTGGGTCACATTGTTTCAAAAGATGGCATAATTGTTGATCCTGCTAAAACAAAAGTTATTGATGAATGGGCAAGACACACAAATGTAACCGAGATCCATAGTTTTCTTGGTTTGGCAGGTTACTACCGATTGTTTGTTGAAAATTGTTCACGGCTATATAGTCAAATGACTAAACTAACTCGTAAGGGTTTTAAGTTCATCTGGACAAAAGAATGTGATGATTCTTTTCAGGAGTTGAAAAAAAGATTGGTGAATGCTCTAGTTTTGGCACTTCCTTCTAGGAATGGTGAGTTTGTTATATACAGTGATGCTTCGTTGAAGGGACTTGGCTATGTCCTTATGCAGAATGATCAGGTAATTTCTTATTCTTCACGTCAGTTGAAAACTCATGAGGTAAATTACCCTACACATGAGTTGGAATTAGCTGCTATTGTTTTTGCTTTAAAAATTTCGAGGCATCATTTGTATGGAGTAAAGTGTGAAATATATACTGATCACAAAAGTTTAATGTATATATTCACTCAGAATGAATTGAACATGAGAAAGAGTAGATGGCTGGAATTAATCAAGGATTATGATTGTACAATTCACTACCATCTGGGAAAAGCAAATAAAGTGGCGGATGTTTTGAGTCGAAAAAGTAATGCTTCATTAACCATGCTACTTTTGGAATGAGATCCGTTGATTTTTGATTTAATGAACATTGGCCTAGAAGTAGTTGGTGCAGGAAGTTCTTCTGTTTTGATTCAGGTATCAGTGAGATCATCCCTATCAGACAGAATTAAGAAAGCACAGAGAGAAGACAGTGAGTTGCAGAAAAAGGTAGAGCTAGTTCAGAAGGGTAAGTTTCCTTAATTCAACATTGATAATGATTGTGTTTTGAGGTTTGGGAAGAGATTATGTGTGCCTTGTGATTCACAGTTGAAGAATGAGTTGTTATGTGAGGCTCATAGTTCCCCGTTTTCACTTCATTCTGGCAGTACAAAGATGTACAGAGATCTGTGGGAGTATTACTGGTGGGATGGAATGAAAAGGGATATTGCTGATTTTACTGTGAAGTGTTTGACTTGTCAGCAGGTTAAAGTAGAGGGGAAGTTACCGAAAGGGATGCTTCAGCCTTTACCATTTCCATAGTGGAAATGGGAAAAAATATCCCTGGACTTTGTTGTGGGATTACCGAGGACTTCTCGAGGTAATAATGCAATCTGGGTTATTGTTGATCGCTTGACTAAATCTGCTCATTTCCTTGCTATACAAGATACTTTTTCACTAGATCAACTTTCCCATTTGTATCTTAAAGAGATATTCAGGTTACATGGATTTCCTCTCTCCATTGTGTCCGATCGTGATCCCAAGTTTACTTCTAACTTTTTGAAAGGATTTCAGAAGTCGTTGGGTATTGAATTAAATTTTACTACAGCTTTTCATCCTCAATCGGAAGGGCAGTCAGAACGAACAATTCAGTCCTTGGAGGATATGCTACGAGCTTGTTCGATGGATTATCAGGGAAGTTGGGACCAACATCTTTCTTTGGTTGTGTTTTCATATAATAGCTGTTTTCATTGCAGTATACAGATGGCACCATTTGAGGAATTATATGGGAAGCGGTGTCGAACTCCAGCATTTTGGGATGAAGTGGGTGAAAGGAAGCTGATGGGACCAGAATTGGTAGAAGAGATGGCAGAAAAAGTTCAGTTGATTCAGAAACACGTGATAATAGCTCATAGCAGGTAGAAGAGTTATGCGGATAACCAGAGGAAGGATCTATCTTTCGAGGAAGGTGATCATGTTTTTCTCAAGTTTTCACCCTGTAAAAGTGTGTTGTGATTTGGTATGAAAGGAAAGATGAGTCCAAGGTTCATTGGACCATATGAAATTCTGTAGAGAGTTGGATCAGTTGCATACAGAGTGGCATTACCTCCGAGTTTATCTCAGGTACACAATTTTTTTCATGTTTTGATGCTGAGAAATTATATGCCAGATCAATCACATGTTTTGAGTCCAGAGGTAGTTCAGCTAGAAATAGAACCTATCTTATGAGGAACAACTGGTCCAGATTCTTGACCATAGGGAGCAGTTGTTACCCCCACTTATTCGATAAGTAAATAAATTGCGAGGATGCAATTTTCTAAAGGGGGGAAGGATGCAACATCCCAAGTAATTAATAAATATTAGTTATTTTTATCTATTCCTATTAATGAATTAGATAGTGTTTTAGAGGCTTAAAATGAAAATAAATCCAATCTTAAGCATGAAATACACTAATATTTTTAAAAGATTGTTTTACTGCATTTTTATGGAAAAACATTTTTAAATCTATATTTTGACAATTTTATAAGCTATGTTTGTCAAAATATACTTATTATTTATGTTTGGGATATCAAAATATACTTTGTGTCAATTTTTGGTATTTTCCGATAAAGTTCATTTTTTAATGAATAGTGAAAAAATGTTGTATTTTAATTCGAAACATCTTTTTAATCTAATTTATTTGTATGAATATATTATATTTTGAATTGGTTTTAAAGTTAAATTAGAATATATTTTTACCATTTAATCCAATGGTGGTCAATGGAATCAATTTCACTTTGAAATTGGACTCAAACAAGTGCCAATCTTTTGATACTTATTGTTTCATAAAAACAGGCTATTTGTCATGACATCGGGAATTAATTATTAAATTAATTAATGTGACTTATATGATTTGAATTTTTTAAAATAGACATCATTATTGAATTCAGAATATCAAATATAGATTAGGGTGAAGTTTTGGTATTTTTCTGAAAAACTTCAATTTTTGATGAATAGTAAAACCACTAAGTGGTAGTTAAAGAAACTGATTTTTCGTTTAAATGAAACTTTGTCACTTATATGATTTTATTTTCAAAAATCTGACATACAAGGTTGTCATTAAGTAGTAAAATGTGGTTCAATGAGATTAAAATAATTTTTTTGGTGAATAGTTCCTTTTAAGTTCTTAATCGTGATTAGAGGTAATTAGTGTAGTTTAAGGTAAAAATAATGTTTTAATAAAATGAGTTGAGCTTGACACATGTCCTACAGTCATTGGATGTGTCATGTCCGGCCAATAAAATCCATGGGTCAACTTGGGGACCCCATGGAGCAACTTTGGTTGGGAAATGACATAAATAACTTTTTATTAAATGTTTAAGTAAAAAATGACACAAACATGAAATGTTTTACTAAAACAATTTTTACATGAGGTTATAAAATTCAGATTTTTGACTATAAATATTAATTAGAAAGATAAAAATATTTCCTACATCATGATATTTTTTTTATAATTTTTAGACATTATATATATTAAATTATTTATGACATCATGATGATGCAACGATTACCTCATTAATAAAGGATTTAAATAAAATGAAAAGATAATGTAATATATATGACCTAAAGATTTCCCAAAACTATTGTATGGGTATATTTAGAACCCTTAACACCTTATCCTAGAATTATATCAATGTGGGACCTCTTAAATCCGAATCTCATTTTAAAATAAAGTAATTTTTCTTTGCTTTCCAAGAGTGCCCCTCCTCTCCTCTTATAAAAGGCCCCCACCTCTACCTCTTTACCCACACTTCCAAAGCCTTTGTATCAGCCAAACCCATCCCATTTTGTCTCTACACATCCCTCTCTTACTCCTTGAAGCCTCACTTTGGTCATAAGTCTTCCCAAGAATTTTTTGAGCTCAAATCTAAGAGAGTTACCCGATTTTGAGGTAATGTGTTCACTTGTGTTCTTTTGTTTTATTTTGATTCTCCAACCCCATAAACTCTTTTTATTCACTTGTTTTGTAACAACTCCAGTATCTCCAATAGACTAGTATATTTTTATAATAATAATTCGAGCTACACTTACACACATCTACAACTAATGGTTAAAGAACATAGTGTTTCTGTGGTTGGAAAATTTCCGCCTCACGAAACGATGATTGTTCAATCTTTTTTTAAACACCTTTAATGGTGGCCATTAAGATGTAACTATATTTATATATGATATATATTAGTTTTATGTTTCCCTTATGCTTCTGTATTTTTCATTTTAGGTATACCTTTATGGTTTCCATTGTGGGTAAACACGATAATTTCATTTTAGGAAGTGTGGACTACTGCCCCCTCAAAGTGATTCGATTCGTTAATTCCATATGTGGGATGTATAAAGGATGGATTTAAAGTTATTATAAATGATGTTATACTGTAATTATAATATAACTCTATATCATTATTATTTCTTCCCATTAAATTATGAGATAGAAATGAAAGTAGCGTTCATGCATACGTACGACTTACCGTCTCCATGAATGGTGCATTTCATTTCTTATCCCCAAATGTAATGTACTATTATAAGTACATATATATATTGGATATATATGATGTATGTTACATATTCATGATTAATATTATTCTGGAATTAAAATATACATACCTATCATTTATTTTAAATTTCATTAATATGACATTGAAATGAAAGTAGCGTTCATGCGTACGTACGGCTTACCATCTCCATGAACGGTGCATTTCATTTCTTACCTATAAATGATTATGTGATATTATAAATACATGTATATGCTAGATATATATGATATATATGATATCCAAATCAGGAATGTCATTCTGGATATAAAGAACCTTAGACCACACGAACAACATGTAATTGTAAGAAGTCCACTTTTGACTTAAGAACCAAATATCGACAAAACAAACATTATTAACTTAAATGGTTACATAATGTTTATAACATGGAAATAAGTCATATAAAATGAATAATTAACTTGAAAAATGATCTTAAGAAAATAGAAATTAACTCATGTTTATTATTCAGGACGTTAAAGAACGATCGAGTCAAGTCGGACCCGAGGTAAGGGACTTCATCTCAATCTCCTTTCATTGAGGCATATTTCGTTTTATACACAACTATCTTTTATACGGTGAATAAACCCCTTTGACTTTTACTTTTATACAAAAGGAATATTTTTCTACAAATCATTTTACTAAACGACAAAAATTAATGTTTCTTTTAACGTACACGGTGACAACGACCTTCTCTGCCGTCGTGACCATTATGTTAGATTCGGCTTCCTCTACAAGCCATTACCTTTTAATGAAAAATAAATACCATGTTTTTATTTTTTTTTATTTTGGTATTGAAAATGGTTTTCATAATTGATTTGTTATGTCAATTTATTTAAGTGATATATTGTGATCAAAGTGTGGAAATGTTTTATTTCTATTATATTTGTTTAATGTCTTTTGATTTTATAATGGTACTTGGACATTTGACGGGTGGTTACGTGATAAAGCATATGACGGGTGGTTCTGTGAATACCAAGATGGGTGGTTACGTTATAACCTCCAATGCATTGGGTATGGAAGTCGGCCATATGGCTATTCCATTAAGTATGTATGGAAGTAGGCTGTATGGCTATTCCATTAAGTGATATGTGTGGAAGTCGACCGTATGATTATTCCACATAAGTATGTTTATGTTCTAAGTTACCATTATATGTTATGTGATCTTCTTATGGGTTTTATGGTAATGTTTTGGTTACAAAAGGGTAAGTAATTATCTTCTATTCATTGAAGAGTTTTTACTAATTTATAAAGGTGAAAAGTATTACTTTGATAAAGTATACATGGTTTACTTGTTGTTTTGATAATCTAACAGTTTTCATTATTTGTGTATCCCTTACTGAGCTCTTTATGCTCACCCCAAATTTTTTTGAAATGTTTTTCACAGGACCTAATGTGGAATAGGGTCAAGGATGGGATCAAGGGAAAGTCATGCTATATAAAACTTGGAACTAGACATGTTTCTTTTTAAGAGTTTTTTTTATTCTATGGAAACTTAGTAGAAGTGTCTACTTTGTAATATTTTGAGATGTAGTAGTTCTGTTCTAATTCTCTAAAACTATAAACCTGAAAAGATCCTCAATGTGAATTATTCATTTAATTCAATATTAAGAGATGTTTAAGTCCGGGGCCTGATATTTTCTATATTTCATTTCCCTTATAATTTAAAAATTACCAAATTCATAAGGTTTTCTTGACTAAATATATGTTCATTAAGTTATGTTATTTCAATATTTTAATTTGGGTTTACAATATCATATTTTGATTCTTAATATTCTTTTGATATATTTATTGAATGATATGTCACTTGCTATCACTTTCCGTGTCATTAATAATTAATAAAAATAAACTATGTGTCAATAAAAATATATTTTGGATGACATATTATTATTATTTTATAATTTAATAGTATCCAACTATATGGTTAAAACCATTTATTGATTTGGGAAATTATTTAATTAATTATATAAAATTTTTTCTATATGGTCTGAATACCCAAAATTTCATCATTCTGTTTAATGGGTGTCCATCAACATAATAAAATCATTTCGATGAAAAATAAAATTTATTAGCATTGCCATGTTATTCTATTATATAGTGACAGTAACCTAGAGTTTATTATTATTATTTAATGTTATTGACCTAGAAATTCAAACCATAAATTTGACTATGAAAATAATGTAAATATATATACTCATTATCTCTATATTCATAATAATTGATTGATTGTCCCTGTTTATAAGATGAAATCTTTTTTAATATTATGATATATACTGTTTTGTCATTATTTAAAGGTGATATATTTATTTGGACATATTATTTGATTATTGGGACTAGGAATTATTTAACACCTTGATGTATCAGCAAGTATTTTGAGAAAAAATATTTTAGATATGGTACATATGCTTTAACTTTTATGTATGAAATCTTGGAATGTGGCTATAAATTTATGGTTGTGATATCTAGAATTTGTTATTTTATCATTATATGGTAAGTCATCATTTTTTATCAATGTGATTATTTATTTCCACATTTATAGATATATTATGATTATATATTCATTTATATTTCATTTGATATATTTTTTCATTTCATATTATGCATTTTTTCTAATTATAAGATTATCTAATATTGTATGATACCCCATTATAATCATCTATGATGACCATGTATATCATTTACCGACTTTCATTTGAAAACATGAATAGTATCACATATCATATATGAATGAAAAATGAAATAATAATTAATAATTATCACTTTTATAATGTACTTTATATTTTAATGTAATATAATGATCTTGTATATAACGAATCTCATAAGACTATTATAATTATTGATCGGTAAAATGGCGATAATTTTATTCTTTTTTAAATGTTGTAAATAGCCAAAATAATTTTTACTAGTGTTGGGGTTATCGAATATATTATTTATGAATTTATGTATAGATATTACATTTTATAAACTCTTTTGAAACAACCACAAAATATTATCCAATTTTTTGTACCCCACAAAGCCTTGAATACTCAAATAGGTATCCATATTGTATTAATAATTGAAAATAAAAATATAGATTAAGTAATATCCCTAAAATTATTAGAAAATATGTTTCAGGAGTTGATGAGGAATTTGGATGTCGTTATATTATTGGAATGATAATTTGATATTGACTTTCATTTGGGGTAAAGGAGTTTACATGATTCATTTTTGAAACCAAAATACCCTATTATTTCTCCAATAAAAAATATATAATATAAAACCATTTATAAAAAATTGGGAAAATATTTTTATAAAATAGTATGTATTAACTAATATTTAAAAAATATAATGGGTAAACTATTATAGAATGAGTGGGGGAGGTCAGTTGGGTGAATTAAATTGAAACAAACATAACCGAGTCATCCTATCCTGATAACTATATTGATCACCAAATAGTGAACACTCATTCCCAATCACTATAGGCTAGAAAAAGGTTTATAATTCTTTATATATATTATTTAGGAATGATTTGTTCCATATTAATAGCAATAAAATCAGTAATCATAACTCATCTAGAAATATGACATTATGTTCCCTTTAGTTGGACTTTCCTGGAAACATGAATATATGTAATTTATATAAAGATATAACCAAACATGTCATTTATAGGTATAAAACATAAATAAAATATTAATCACATATTTAACACATCCAATAATGGAAAAATATGATAATTTAAATAAACATTTATTAATGATATCATTTTATACAAATAAACAAAAAAATGAATGAACATTTTATATAAGGCCCTTATAACTTAAATTGATCAATAGGAACCAAAAATAAACCCAAACCATCAATAGAACACATCTCCATGTCAGCTTCATACTTGTCCCCACCCCATAATCCTCATGCTCTAAAATGACTATATAGTATCATCCAACTCAAAATCACTATAAAAAAATTCATTATCAAGGATATTATTATTAAGACACACTGATGTGTATATATAGTTTGCTATGGAATTATGAATTGTATACCACAGTAATTTTAAATAATTATTTTTTGAAGGAAAATTAGTAATTGAAGTTTTTAAATATATATTGAAAATATATTTTTACATTATGACCTTGAGTGATGAAAAAAACATTAATAATTTAATTCCATTGTATTTTTTTTGGAATATTTCTACCATAACCCAAATGTATAAATAATATTTTAAAAAAATTTGGAATAAATACAACAATAATTATTATTATCATTTTATACAGTGCAAAAAATAACATCCCTTTTTTTAGAATATCAAAACATTAGTATTTGTTTAGTACAGGTCAAATATAAGGGAATGAGATAAAAATAATGAGAAAGTCATAAACCATTACCAAGAACAATGAAAGGTTTAAAAATTTTCATGTATATGAATAATTATCATAACTCATGTATGGATATAAATTATATAAAAACATCATAATAATATAAAATAAAAAAGAATCATTATCATGGGACATTCCATAGATCATGAGATGAAAACCATGGATTGTCTGAGGTAGAACCATCTATCATACAATGATGTGATCCAACAACATATACCCCAAATTTAAATCTCTAGCCTTATTGGATGGATAACCCCTATCTTGTATAGTAATATAAACTCAATGTTATTATCCACTAGTTAATCAAAACTAGTATATCACGCATTTTTTAAATCCATACATTGTTACCTAAGGATTCACAAGAGGTTATCAAAATCTAAACCTTGTTAAATAATATCTTATGAAAATAACAACATGAAATATTAAATGAATCCAATTAAAAAATTTATATAAACATTAGTATCACTCTCAATGAGGATTTAAAACCATAAAATCATACATTATGAAATCAACAATGAATGAAATTGTTAATAATAATCCCATTAATATCCTAATAAAACTCAATTTCACTTTATAAAACAAATAGTTTTCATGAAAACCCACTATGTAGGATTTATACAATGTATAAGAAAAAACGGTTTGCTATTAAAATAATTAAACAATTAGAACATGATGTAATATTAAATATTAAGAATAAATACATTTTTGATGCATTATAATGTATAGAAAACCATAGATTTCATCTTCTTAAATCAATCAAAACAAAAAATATCACATTTGAATTCAATTATATCAAAATTAAACTATATGAAATTTTCTCAAATATGTGGTGTGTAAAAAGATATTAACATTGAAAAATCTTTTTTTATATGAAATACACATTGTATATCATAATCAAAACAATAAAAAATTTAAAAAAATAAATAAAATCATATATATTATATATATAATTTTTTTCGTTAGAAAACAAGTTTGAGACACTCAATTATAAACGTTTTTATTAAATAGAATGAATGATATCAAAACACTAACCTTATAAAAGATTAAATGATGTACGTTAAATGACTATGAGAAAAATAAGGACGATGTAGGAAACCACATATTATTAGAAACAAAAATATCATCATTAAAAAAATCACTAATAAAAATTTCCCCCATAGTATGTTACATTCTAAATTGGAGAAAGATAGTGAAAAAATAATAGAAAGGATAAGTGAATAAATGCACATGATGAATATAATTTGGTATTTCCATGTGATATTAAATAAAAATTAATATAAAAGAACCAATTGAACATATATTTTTGGGGGAATCAGTTAGAATACCACCACGAACAACCACACAAAGAATCATTGATGAAAAATAAGAGATGTAATAGAAAATTACTTTCAAAAAGAAAAATATAATATTCATGTGCTAATGAACAGTTAGATTGCATGACTTCCCAATCTATACAGAAATCGCACATTTTCTATAATATTTGAAAATATACCCATTATTGGTTTTAAAAACCATACACATCCCATCATATCCAAAAAAATAATTTAACAATATCAGTCGTAAAACTCAAAAAAAATTAATTATTATATAATGGAAAATATTGACATAGATTTCATCATGGGTATCACAATTCTCCCAATGATGTGACTTTATTTACCATCATGTAATAAAAATCACTAAAATTGAGTTATAAAGGACCAATTACATTTATCCTAAACTCACCCCTAAAAATTTTGTTTGGTTTTCATCTTACAATCATTCAATATTAATGCATGATATTGATTTACGATTTTTTAATTTTTAAAGAAGATCCAAAATATAACTAAGTTATTCTTGTTGAGTAGTACCATGTTTCATTTGAAAATATTTATATTCAATGAAATGAGAGTAATACAAATAACCACCCCTATAGAATCTATGAAAATGTGGATGGTTAAACTACTAGACCACCTATTCCCCAAATATATACCATATTCATAAAAAACTGACTAGTAAAAACAATGAACATTTTTATTCCACTAATATATGGCATTTCAACCAATAAAAAACATTGATATACAAAAGACCATCCAATAATGATTAATACAGATCGATGAAATTAATCCACATATGATAATTAGAATCATGAAGTAATGGGTTTGGGAGGGGATAAAACTTATCCAAGTATAGTTAATTATGTTATCCAAAGACAATAAATCCATAATATATCTTTATTTGTTTAAAATAAATATAAATCATGTTGATCAAGTATCTTATTCCCTCTTGATCCAAAATTATATCAAATTCATCAACATGATATAAATAGTAATCACTAAGAATAAGACTACTTTCTCTTTCATCCTATGGTATTCATATACTGTATAAACCATCTATCTCTTGGGAAGGGCATGTACTTCATAAAATTTTCCATACTTTTCTTAATAGACATGGAGAGGTATAGAAGGAATTAGATAATCACCTATCATAATTTTTATAATATTTGTTTATAAACCCAATAGAAAATAAGATCAAACTTATACATCCATCCACAGAGATCATCACAATTACAATTCATTTCTATTTTTAATGAATCATTTTAAAAAATTGAGTATAAGTGGTTGTTACTCGCATTCCCCCTCTTGCAATTATTTATTTTATGTTTAGAAAAATATGTTGGATTTTTAATCATATAAAATTTTTATCATATGATAGTTAGATATAGAATGATATCTTATATTACTATTTTTAATAATTTCATGAATTATCTATTAACCTATTCATCATAACATTCTTCTATATTGAATTTTAACACTCACAACATCATTTTTCATATCACTATAAACTGAGACAATAAAATAACAACAATGTTATGGAATGTTATTTAGTATATATTCAAATAAATCTTCCACATATAGTATACCATTGTAGACATATTACACATTCACCAAATGTCACATTATATAGAATAAGTTGTTAAAACATGCTCAAAAAACTTTTTATATGTAATATAATATCTTATAAAATGTATTTTGATCCCATATAAGTTTTTGTGAGGCCTTTATTCCTTAGTTGAAGGGATTAAGAATAAAATGAGTAGTTGGGGATCATCCAATAATTATTAACAAAAAATATCTCTATTTTGAAATGGTAAACTAAGATGCATAGTTAGTGGATGTTTAATGTTAACCATTCTTCTCAACTGTGTGGTTATGATGTAGATAGAATATGGGTTCAAGTGTTTTCTTAAACTATGAACCTCAGACCACATGACCATGTGGAAAGCTCTAATGGGTCGAAGGGGGTAACATGGTTTTCCCAAGCCATGTACCTAGGGATTCACTATGAAAGATAGATATCAAATGTAGGAACAGGGTTTGGAATACATTTTTTAAAACCATGTGTCCAAACCATATGCATATTTAAAAACATGGTAAAATGAAATTTTTCTATTTTACCTTAAAAACATAAAACCCAAATTATGCATTCATTATCTCCAATAGTTGACCACATGGGAGATCCTTCCTTACACTCTATTAGTGGATTTGAGCTCCCATATTAATATGAGCTTTGATTCCTCTAATGTTAGATTTTTTGTGTAGATATAAGTAATACCCTCAATATTATTCCTTCATTCCTTCATTTTCCTAACCATACACAATGTTAAATCTTTGTGAGCTAATATGAACTATTTTCAGGTAATTTTTTTTTTCCAATTTTATCATTTCTCATTATTTAATGGATATAAATCGATTAGAGTATTACTACCTTGATATGGTATGTGGTTTAGTACATATTCCCTAAAGTCAGGTCATTTTATAAATAAAGACCATGATTTTCCATTAATTGTTTTTAAATATTTGGGAATTTTATGAGTCCGTGAAAATTGACGTCGTATGATTTTGAGGACCAGAGGGCCCAGAATAAATTTTTAAATGTATGTTTAGGTTCTTTCAATAAACATGAGAGCATGTTTTTCTATCTTTTGAAATGGTGCTCGGAATTGAAATTTGAGAACACCGTTGAACTCGCAGCACATCTATTCCCTTAAGTAGAATTTCACCTGGTTCATAGGGGGATAGAGTGAAAGATAGAATTTGGGTTTTTTGTGAAGGAATAACATAAAATAAAATTTTTTAACATTTAACTTTTATATTATTTTGAAACCAACCATGTGGATATTTCACAGGTGGGGACCACCTGACTAGAACCTCCCATGAGAGGTTCTGGAGGTGGGGGCCATTGTTCCTAACCTCCGATGACAGGATCTATTATTGGGGACCACCCAAGGCATAAAACCACTTTTAAACCTTGAACTCCCTCATTAGTGGGGGGAAGCCTCTTAAAATTCCCCCACAAAACTGATGCCACCGCCTTAAATTTATTATTCCAACCAATGTAATTAATTAAAAAAATTTGAAATTATGCCAAAAATTAAATTTGGAAAACATATCATTTTGGCTACATTTTAATTTCGTGGATTTGGGGAGAGGAAAAATATTTGGGGGGTTTCACTTCACCAACGAAGAGCACTATCGAATAATGTTCTACGAAAATCAAGTAATAGGATGATGAGGGACCCCCCATCGAAGCGTGGTTTGGAAGCGACGCTCATTAACATAGCCATCGCCTTCATAGACTTATTTCTTGCACCAACATCAATGAAACATCCTAGGTAGGGGTTTATTTTTGTATTATTAATTTCGGGATGTTGTAGGGTGGTTGTCTGAAAATCTTATCTCTTATCATTCTTTATAATTCATCATAATTCAATAATGAATTATAGCTTCTTATTACCACTTTAACACGGAGATTACGCTCCAAAAAAGGCATGTCCTCTCTGCAAACCATGTGGCTAATTGTTGATAGTGATGGAGGAACAATTATGAACCACAGTGGGGCCTGAGAACGGCGACCGACACCACCGCCGACTGTGATGAAGGTGACGGTGCAATAGCTGCACCGCGCGGCACCCGCCTACGTGTGGCACCACCGTCCATGGCCTAATTCACGATCGAACTGCCACCCCACGGTCGAGAAACCTCCCTCCGCGGCTGAGCCGCCACCTGCGGCCGGGCCCCCACCCCACGGCTGGGATTCCACCACGTCGTGGCTGGGTCACCACCCCACGGCTGAGCTTTCACTCTACTCGGCCAAGCCACTAACTGCGGCCAGGACACCGCCTCACGGCCGATCTGCCACCGCCTCACGGCTGGGCCGCCGCTTGCGGTCGGGTCGCTGCCTGTGGCCTCCACCCTCCCGGTCCAGCTACCTCATTCCCTTGTGACACCCTCCAACCAAGCCGCCCCATGGCTCTGCCCTCCAGGCCATGCTGCCCCGCGTCCTCACGACACACCAGCGGTAGAGCCGCCATCCATGGCCGAGCTGACTCGCGACCTGTGGTGCCCTGCAGCACCCGTGGCCTCCGCAGCCCCTCACGGCCCTGGCGACCAACTTGACTACCCAGCGGGCCCATCTGCCCCTCGGTCTAGGCCAAACCAACAGATGGGTTGACCCGAACCGGGTTGACCAATGACTGGTCTGGTTGGGTCACTCCGACAATGTCGGACCAGACCCATACCTAATTTTAATTTATACTTTACATGGGTAATAACATTGGAACCATAAATCTGTTTGATGAACTGTCAGTGGCACTGTAAATATTAATGTGAGAAGTTCCCTTTTAGTATACCCTGCTAGGGTTTTGGCTAAAGATGCTATACGGTTGGGTTGGATCGAGCACGAATCCAACCATGCCCCAAGACTAAATGGATAATAACTCACAGACCGGGTGTCTGATAGACGTTCCTTCTATTGCGTAGATACCCCAATGACCTGGAGGAACATTGAGATAATTCATAATATAACATCGTAGCAGTTGGATTATCAACCAGTGAATTGTGTAGCAGATCCTCTAAGAGACGAGCATGAATAGTGTGGGATCCTAGTAGCTGGCTGTGATGAGACAAATAAATAGTGATCATGTGCGGGTCAGATCTTAGTTATCATGTGTTGGTCAACTCATATTGATCCTGTGTGGGTCATCTCTTAGAAATCATGTGTTGGTTAGCTCCTAGCGTTCCTATGTGGGTCATCTCCTAGGGATCCTTTGTGGGTCAGCTCCTAGCGATCCTCTGTGGGGCATCTCCTAGCGATCCAGTGTGGGTCAGCTCATTACTATCTAGAGTGGGTTAGCTCCTAGGGTCTTGTGTGGGTTAGCTCCTTACGATCATACATGGGTTAGCTCTTAGCGATCCTCTGTGGGTCATCCCACAATGAACCTGTGTGGGTCGGCTCCTAGAGATCCTGTGTGGGTCAGCTCCTAGCGATCATGTGTGGGTCAACATCTTTACCGAGTATTATGATTTAGTAGTTACATTTAATCATCTCTACTACTTCACTTATGTTTTACTTGGTGTGAGCTAAGTTCATACATTTGTGGTGCTTTCATTTTTGGTCATTCCTTAATGGTATTCTTCTATGTGGCATACCTATGTGGTACATTCATTTGTGGTTTCCTTCCTTTTTAGAACATACGAGTCTTGGGATTTTGGGTTGTACCCTTTGTTTCCTCATGATTTAGATAGTTATACTAGATAACATTGGTATATATATGGGCATATAACTAAGTAGGGTTGACAATTGACTGCATGCTTTGAGGTTTATCATTTTTGGATTTTGTGAGAACATGGGGGTCTCTCGGTCCCTACAGAGTATCATTATACTCACCCCTACACGGGCTATGCCATCACATTGTTGTGTTTGGTAAAGACGGTAGACAATGTTGATCGAGACTAAGGGTACCAAGACTGGACGATGTCCGGAGGAGGATCGTACGACGAGTCAGAACCCGGAGGAGGCAGGCAGACGTGGAGTGCTGAGGAGGCGATTTGTACCTACCCTTCAGGTAGTAAACTCAGAGGACGACCCATCAGCTGTCTTCCTTTTGGCTCCAGTTTAATTGTACATTATGTTTCTTGTACATTCCAGTTGTGCTTGTATTCTGGCCCCCATTTTAATTAATGTACTCACTTTGTATAAATTTCAGATTACATGTGTTCATATCTTATTATGTTCTTGGTTACGTGTGTTTACAGGTTATAAAGGCGATGCCTTCTCAATTTTAGGGATTACACCTTTCAGTGGTAGTCTCCAACCATTGGCTTATTGAAGGAGATCATGGGATAATCACGGCCCAAGCACTGAGGGATGGGTCGTGAAAAATTTGTATCAAAGGAGTTGGTTCTACCATAGAACATAGGACTCTGATATTTCTTTTTACAACAATAGAGTTAAGTGTATTGATTGTGGTTATCAGTTTAGGGGATCTAGTGTTGGTGCGGTGGCCAACAAATCCATACACTAGGGCCCAGACTATTTATTTTTGACTTAATGCAAGAAAACACTGATCACGTGTGTGTTTTCAGGAGTTCTATATGTGACATCTCTGAGTTATCTCACTAATTATAACCTATTTTCTGTGGTGCACATGTTTCTTTTTAGTATTCCTTCACACAAATATCCAGCTAGGGTTCCTAGAGAAGCACGCAATAATATCCCACCATGTGACGAGGCCTCATTATAGGGCCCCCATCCAGTAGAGGAACCAGTGGAACCCTTGCCCATTGGGCCACTAATGCCATCGGCCCCAAAATTAGATAGTGTATTCCTCTTGAGAATTTTTCATGAGTTATAGTGCCAGAGGCCACCCAAATTCTAGGGAGAGTTGGACACAAAGGAAGCTGAGGATTGGTGGGAGGCTTTTGTGAGAGTCTTCTGACTAGTAGGGACACTAGCTGATCTCATGGCGATCCTTGCCGCCAGCCTTTTACAGGATACAGTAGGCAGATGGTGGAGCTTGATTCTCCAGGTTCACAATGAGGTGATGCTTCAATGGGCAGACTTCGGGAGCCTGTTTCGGGTAGAGTTTGTTACAGAAACTCTTTACATAGTGCCCATATAATATCTTCTTCATATAAAATGGGCATCATGAATGTAGCTCAGTACTCAGCGAGGATCACTGACCTCTCGCGCTACTCCACAGATATGGTGCGAGACCCATTCTTCAGGTCCAGAACCAGTGGTCAGGGGCTTGGGTGGGAGATCAGGGCTTCGGTGATCTCACTCAGAATCCCGATGCATGCGAGGTTGTTAGAGAGGCCTTATAGTGAAGAGTTTTCTTGCTGAGTAGTCACCATCAGGGATACCCACCACCAGTAATCACATAGACAAGTCTTCTGCATATGGATGCAGACAGATGTCATAGTGTCCCAAGAGAAGCATGCATATAGGAGGACAACCACATAACGTAGGATTAGTAGTTCTGGTAACCTGAGGCTGAGCTAGTCATGCAAGGAGTGGGCAGTGTTACACATGCTGCGAGCTGGGTCACATGGATCATGACTATACAATCCACCATAGGGATGATCAGTAGATAGTTGATGGACTACCCAGATGGAGACAGATATTTGACTGAGGAGGTCCGTAGGGAGGAGGCAGACATGGTAGGGGAGTGGGTCGTGTAGCTGGAAATGGGCAATGATTCGAGATGTTACCGCCACCACCCCCAATAGGTCCACCCAAACCATAGGAAGATGGTGTATAGGGGCGAGCTCAGCTTCAGGAAGCTGAGGCCTATGATCACATTGCTCTGAATATGATTCTAGGTACAATCTGTGTCTATTCCTCCTTATCTATAGTACATATACACATAGGTTTCAGTCATTCTTTATTTCAACTTCCCTCATTCAAATCTTGGAGTTTCCTATGGAGTTATTGACTCGATCCTTAGGGCTAGAGACTCTTATGGGAGTAGATTCGATGATTACACACTTTTTCTAATAGTGTGAGCTTACACTATTAGGAGAGAGCTACAGATGTGATCTTCTAGTAGTAGTGTCGAGTCCTTACAGAGTCATCATGGGTATGGATAGGTTATCTACAGTCCATGCCCATATTTACTATATTAGGCACAAAATTTTGTGTATTCGCATGGATGGGACCATGTTTTCCTTCACTGGTGAGAAGGGAGACTTTGCATCATTGGAGGGACTTACCTGGAAGATAGTGCAACCGATCACCCATCAGTTGGCTATTCTTACACTCACATCACTTGATGTGGAGAGTATGAGTTAACCTGTAGTGGTGGACCAGTACATAGATGTCTTCTTTGATGATGTTATGGGTTTAACTTCTCATAGAGAGGTGGAATTTGACATTGAATTTTACCATGGGACGACACCTATATCTACACCAACATATCGGATGGCTCTCGCGGAGCTTTGTGCACTTCGGGTACAACAAGAGGACTTATAGGGGAATGGATTAATTCATCCCATTGTATCACCTTGGGAAGCCCCAATTTTATTTTCCATAAATATGGAAGGGAGAATTAGAAATTATGTAGACTATCGGTGCCTAAACCAGGTGACTGTGAAGAACAAGTACCCACATCTATGGATTGACGATCTCATTGATCGGCTGAAGGGAGCCTGGTGGTTCTCAATGATATACCTTAGATCAGGAAATCACCAGCTAAGAGTATGAGATTATGAAGAGAAAAAGATGTATTTTAGATGTCAGTATGACCACTATGAGTTCTAGGTTATGACATTCATTGTGACCAACACTCCAGTAGTTTTCATCGGACTCATGAATAGGATCATTCAGCCATACCTTCATTTCTTTGTAGTAGTCTTCATCGGTGATATTCTGATCTAATATGCTACTGAGGAGGAGCATGCCTATCATTTTTAGGTAGTTCTAGAAACACTATGTGAACACAAGATTTATGGTAAGATCTCGAAGTTCTAGTTTTGGATCTGAGAGGTTCACTTTCTTGGACATGTCATATCGGAGGCTGGAGTTGTAGTGGATCCAGCGAAAATTAAGGTGGTAAATGCTTGGGATCCACCCAAGAGTGTGACAGAGGTATGAACATTCCTAGTTTTGTCTGGATACTACTAGAGATTTGTATTAGATCTATCCAGATTTGCAACACCACTTTCATCCTAGACGATGAAGGGGTAACCCTTTGTGTCATCGGAGAGATTCTAGCATAGTTATTAGGATCTGAGGTAGAGGCTGACTAGTTCCTCTATCCTAAGGCTTTTAGAGGAGGGAGTAGGGTACGTAGTCTACTACGACACATCAGGGACATGGCTAGGATGGGTGCTGATGCAGGAGTGAACAGTGATCGCTTACGGTTTTCAACTGGTGGAAAAAATGAGCAGAACTATGCTTCCCATGAACTGGAGTTAGAAGCAGTGGTCTTTGTCATGAAGATGTGGCGACTCTACTTGATGGGAAATCACTTTATAGTGTAGTGAGATCAAAAGAGTCTCAGGTATATCTTCTCTCAGAAGGACCTGAACGTGAGGCATCTACGTTGGATTGAGTTCCTCTAGGACTTTTATTTTGAGATAGTCTATACTCTTGGGAAGGGGAACGTTGTAGCAGGTGCACTCAGAAAGAGATCTGGTATACAACTGCTATGAGAATGATGGAGCAGCTAGCCGCTTTGAAGATATCCGTTATAGAGAGATGTGGAGCCTCTTTCCATCTGCCTCATGCAGTCACTCCCCCACTTCATCATTGATTTAGAGAGGCTTAGTGTGGGGATGTTGACTACGAGACACGGCGTCCTTAGATATCCTCATGACAAACACCTGATTGATTTTCAGAAGGTGGGGAGAACTTAATCCTCCTTAGAGTATGTCTCATGGTACTGGTGTCACTTCAGGATGAAGTATTGAGGGAGTTTCAAACATCCCCACTAGCGGTACATCCAAGAGTGGCGAAGATGCACCAGTATCTCTGACAACAGCACTGGTGTTCAGGAATGAAAAAATCTGTTGCATAGTTTGTCTCTCAGTGCCTCACTTTTCAACAAGTGAAGGTAGATCATCAGGTACCAATGGGCTTGGATCAGTCTTTGGAGGTTCCAAAGTGGAAGTGGGAGGAAATATCAATGGACTTCATGACATGACATACATGTACATCCAGGGGACATGACTTGATTTGGGTGATCGTCGACCGACTCACCAAGTCAGCCCACATACTAACGATTAGAGATCATGGATCATTATAGAGAATAGGACACCTCTATGTGTAGGAGGTTGTGCAGATACATTGAATACCAATGAAAATTGTCTCTGATTAGGAAGCAACTTCATTTGAGCACTGCCTTCCATCCTCAGACGGATGGCCATATTGGGCAGACCATTTAGACCCTTGAGGACATGTTGCATGGTTGTGTCCTTGACATTGGTCATAATTAGAAGGATTACATGAATTTGGTGGAGTTCTCATAAAACGACATCTATCAATACACAATTAGGATGGCACCTAATGAGGCATTGTACGGGAGACCTTTCAGATCAGCTTTGTGCTAGACTGACCCGGGGGAGTCAACACTCAGGGGACCAGAGATGGCATGGGCTACCATAGAGAATGTGCAGATCATCCAGTAGTAGAAGAAGATTGCACATAGTAGGCAAGAAGTCTTATGATGACAAGAGATGGAGACATCTGGAGTTTGAAGATTGTGACCACCTCTTTCTGCGAGTCTCACCCCAATAAGGTCTATGGAGATTTGGCCAAGGCGGAAAGTTTTCTCTAAGTTCAATCAGACCTTTTTATTTCCCCAAAAAAAATGGAAAGGTGGTGTACTTCTTATCTCTTCCACCTCAGTTTCACCCGGAGCATGAAGTCTTCCACGTATCCCAACTGAGGAGATATGTGCATGACCCTTCCCATGTCATCGACCATAGAGAGTTGGACATCGACAATGGGATGAATTTTGCAGAGTTTCCTATTGAGATTGAGGATTGATAGGAGCGGGTCCATCCTGGGTGGTCGATACCTCTGGTGCACGTTCTTTGGTAGCCTGAGAACCTCCAAGAGATAAAATGGGCACTGGAGGATCAGATGCGTGCTCAGTAACCCATCTTTTTTACTAAGTTTGATTTCTGGCTTACGAGGATGTATATCCTTGACGTGCGGAGAATGTAAAGACCTAGATTTTCCATGTAATTTTATTAAATATATAAGAATTTTTTGAGTCCATAAAAATTAATGGCGTGTGATTCCGAGGCCCGGATTGCTCGGAATGAATTTCTAAACATTTGTCCAGGTACGTTCAGTAAATGTGCGAGAGGGTTTTTTGATCATTTGAACCTGTGATCAGAACTGAAATCGGAGGACACCATTAAACTCAAAGCACTGGTATTCACTTAAGGAGACCTTCACCTCAACCACAATGGGTCGAGATTGAAAGATATAATTTTTGTTTTTTGTGAAGGTATAAACTAAAATGGTCTAACATTTTACTTTAATTTTATTTTGGAACAACCCATGTGGATATTTCATAGGTGTGGACCACCTGAACTAAAACCTCACATGAAAGGTTATAGAGGTGGGCACCACCGGGCCGGACCTCCAAAGATAGGTTATGGTGGTGGGGACCACCCAAGGCCTAAAACCGTTTGAAACCCTTGAACTCCCTCATAAGTGTGGGGAAGACTCTTAAACAACCCCCACATAAATGGTGCCACAACCTAAAATTTATTATGGCAACCTATGTAATTAATTAACCCAATTTGAAATTGTGCCATCAATTAAATTGGGGAAACATATTATTTTGGATACATTGCAATTTGGTGGATTTTGGGAGAGGAGAAATATTAAGAGTGTTTCACTTCTCCAATGAAGAACGTCATCGAAGAAAGTTCTTTGGAAGTCATGGAGAAGGAAAACGAGCGTTCCTGACATCGAAGCATGGTTTTGGAATCGACGATCATTGGCACCCTCTTCACTTCTTTAACTTCCTTCTCATGACAACATCAATGAACAATAAAATGAAGAGGTTTACTTGTGTATGATTATATATGGGAAGTTGTAGGGTGGTTGTTTGAAATTATTCTCTCTTTTTGTTCTTGATAATTCATCATAATTTAAGAAGGAATTATAGTCACTTGTTGATGCTCTAATGTGGAGAATATGATCCAAACAAACATGGAAGGTCCTCTCTGCAATTCTTGTTGTTAATTGTTGATCGCGAGGGTGGAATGGCTACAAACCACAGTGGGGCACGAGAATGGTGGTCGACATCACTACCGGCCGCGACGAATGAGATGGCAAAATGGCGCCACCCTGCGGCCTCTGCACCCTGCGAACCACCATCCGCAGCCAAACCCGATGGTTGAGCCATCTCCCCATGGCCAAGCTGGCACCCTCCCCTACTGAGCCGCCACCCGCAGTCAGGCCACCGTCCAATGGCCGAGCCGCCACGGCCCCGTAGTCGGGCCGCCGCCCTATGGTCAGGCCGCCTCGCTCCACGACCGAGCCCCCGCCTGCAGCCTCCTCCCACCCAGCTGAGCCTCACCACACCCTCACAACACCCCTGGCCAAGTCACTCTGCTGCCTCCACCCTCCCGGATGAGCCTCCCCATGCCCTCACGACACCTTCATCTTTCACGGTCCCTCGAGGCCCTCTCGGGTTTCCAGACCGCACCACGGGTCGGGAGTGACCTAGCGGGTTGAGCCAGGTCGAACTGAACTGGGTCGACCTTGGATAGGTTGGGTCAGGTTAGGCAGAGAAAGTCTGACCAGACCCTGACCTGATATGAACCTATACTTTACATCGACTATAAATTTGGCACAAAACGTTCGTGTGACGAACCATCAGCGGTGCTAGAAATCTTGGAGCCAGACAGTCCATTTGAGAATACCCCCACTAGAGTATTAGGTATACATGAGGTACGATCGGGATTTATTGAGCACAAATTCGACTGGGCCCCTAGGACTAAAAGGATAATAACTCAAAGACTGGGCATCTGATTGACGTGCTGTCTACTGCGTTGATACCTCTATGACATGGGGGAAAATTGAGATACTTCTTTGTGGGACATCATAGCTGTTGGAATATCGATATGTGACTTTTGGATAAGATCCTCTATGAGATATGTAGGCTTAGTACAAGAACCCAGTGGCTCGCTGTGATAAGAAGAATGAATAGTGATCCTGTGTGGGTCATTGCTAGAAATCCAGTGTGGGTCAGCACTTAGAGACCTTGTTTTGGTCATCTCCTAGTGATCATGTGTGGGTCAGCTCCTAGCGATCCTGTTTGGGACATCTTCTTAACATAGTAATATGATTCAGTAGTTACATCTATTAATCACTACTACTATAATTATGTTATACATATAGGGAGCTGAGTTTGTACCAGGGTGGTACTTACCTTTGTGGTAATACGTTGGCGGTATTCTTTTGTGTGGAGTACCTATGTGGTACTATCCATTGTGGTTTTCCTTTCTTTCTGGAAAATATTAGCATTGGGATTATGGGTTGGACCCTGTGTTTCCTCATGATTGAGATGGGTATAATTGGTAACATAGGTATATTTATGGGAATATACCTAAACAGGGTTGACAGTTGACTACATGCTTTGAGGTTTATCCTCTGTGGATTTTGTGAGACCCTGAGGGTCTGAGGGTCCCTAATAAGTATCATTATACTCACCCCTACATGATTTATGCCTAAACCTTTCATGTTTGGGGCAGTCAACAGACATCATTGATCGAGACTGAGGGTACCAATATTGGACGGTGCCTGGAGGAGGACCTTACACCGAGTCGGTACATGGATGATACAGATAGACGTGGAGTGCTGAGTAGGTGATCTGTACCTACACATCATGTAGGAACCTCATAGGACAACCCAACAACTATCTTCATTTTTTCTCCACTTTACTTGTACTTTTAGTTTCTTGTACTTTCCTATTGGTCTTGTATTCTAGCCTCCCTTTAACTTACTATACTCACTCTGTTAACTATTCAGTTTACTTGTGTTCATATCTTGTGGTATGTTTGGTTACTAATGTTTATAGGTTATAAAGGTAATTCCCTCCTAGTTTTAAGGATTATGCCTTTAAGTGCTAGTCTCCAGCTCCTGGCATATAGAAGGTGGGCTTGGGGTAGTCACGGCCTAGGCCCCGGGGGGATGGGTTGTGACATTATATAATGTTTATTTATTCTGAAATCCATCATTTCTATTTGTTTCTATAAATATCTAATTTTAATTATACTAAATTGTATGTCTTGTTAAAATTTCATTGCATAACATTAATTATAAATGTGGGATGACCCTTCTCAACAAGATCTAGCCTTCGATACGTGGTTGTGAATTTCCCATAAATTTTTGAATGTTTATATGGCCAAACTACCTCATATATGATTTTGACTTGATGCATAAATAAATTGGATACATGAATTAAATAGAAGTGAGTGGTCTAACCACGTCACATGAATTTTAGAAAATTATTGGATTAAACCCATGGTTAAATAAAATGTTAGGGATCACAATTCATCTATTAGATTGAATTAAATAATGTCATAATTTATTACATAAATTTTATTTAAATTCATGGAATCCCATACATTTTTTATACTTAGGCATGGTGACTAATATATACGTGATACTTGGTCAAGGAATCCCATCAATGTTTTATACTCGAATAAGGATTCATAATAAAATTTGTTATAAGGGAATGATGTCCCTAATTAATATATATATAATCGAGTATAGAGTTACCAGTGAAATGTGATATACAAGCATTCCATCACTAATAAAATGTAGTAACCATGCACAGAATCCAAAATATAATGTGATACATAGGCATGGATACCAATATATAATGTAAAACCTAGGCATGTAATACCTAGATATTATATGAGACTCTTATAACTATCCATGGATCCCAGAGTCACACCTCGGGTCCTAGATAGTAGAAGTGTTTATATATATGGCTATAAATTTTACTACATTTGTTATATATATATATAAATACACACATATTTATATATATACATATTGTCAATTACCCAAAAATATCTAAAATTAAATCAAAGAAGGTAGTGTTTTTCTAGTGTCCTTTAGGAACCAGATCCATCGTGTTTATGGTATATACATCTTACTACATTTTTGTACATGCATGAAACTTTTCTGTTATGCATTGGTTAGATATATTGAACACTATTAGTGGTGGAATACTATGTATATATCATATAATTTCTATTCCATTGGTTGGTACCCAATCATACCTTATTAATTCTGATAGGGAAAATGGTAAGAATCCATATTTGGATTCTAAATTCTTTCTATATTAGTATAGACCATGTTGGTAGAGGACTGATCTTATTCACAATAATATAGTGGGATACATTTTTGTCTTTATTTATTATTTTTATACCATGTTTTGTATATGTTTACATTTGTACCCCATGTATATCCCATAATATATAGAATCATGAAATGATCATCATTTTTTAGGTGATAATGAATCCGATTTTAACAGTTTATTTTAGGAAGATTTTTCATATATCAATATTTCATTGATTATGCTCGTACCACTTCTTAAAGTTACTATATACCTCTAGGATACACTGTAATCAGGAGAGTATTTTATTTTTACCATACCATCATATATCCTCACTGCTATTCAGAATCCAATTGATGATGGGGAGAAACGATTGAGGTCATGTGGCTAAATAAGTTTCTCTACTTATGAGTGATCTAGGTCGAGGACATAACAATATTTTATTAGATGCTATTTTCTTTTTTATTACTATTTTTGTATTTGATATACGTCTTGGACGATTTCTCAATTTGGTAATGAGCCTATGTCTGGGTGTATCTAACCCATTTATAGGGGAATACCAAACTACATGGGGTAGGATTTTGTTATTCTGGTTTTTCTGGTTATAATTTTATTTAATTCTTTATTGGTTGACACACAAATTTGGTAGTGTAAATTCGAATGTTATTATTATTTAAATTAATTTTCATGACCTATTACTGATAGGAGATATCATTTTCTGCATTATAATAGGCAACTAGTTATTCACATGTCATGCATTATTCCATTCCATATAAGTGTGTTCCATTGCTTTAATTTATTATATTACTAATGATTACTATACATACCTTAACAATTATATATGGAAATATAGAAATCATTATTTTGGGGATAGAATAATTCCACTAATTATAATTTATGAATAATCCTAAATTGTTATATACCATATATCATTTTTGTAGAGCCTTAATTTACCAATTATAACTAGTTGGAGCCATGGATCATTCATCACATGGGATAAAACGTTAGTTGATTTCCTTACATAAATTTGAATTGCAATTTGGGAATTATGTACATTAATAATTTTGGAATGTTCATTAGTCAACAAGAATAAATTAGATGACTTTTTACATCCTTATATTAGATATAATGGTCAATTCAAATGTACAAGATGTTCCAACTGCAATTTATAAAGAATATGGGCCATTATAAATTTGGAATGCTGATGTCTCTAACTATACTATGATATATACATACACTTAAGTGATTCTAAATAAGAATATTTATAATCTCTGATTAAAATATTTATAAAACAAACCCTAATATCCCATAGTTGGTAAGCATCCAAGAAGTATATTATAGTTGATATTCATTGATAAGCTCTGATAATAATTGTGTTTTCCAATGAATTAGTATGAATTATTTTTTATTTCCAATTTTAATGTAAGATTCATGTATGTATCTAGTTTTCCAGAACTAAAAATGGTTGTCATAGATTTTTAGTAATGGTGTCCGTATAACATAAGATAACGTGAAAAAAATTTCAAAAATAGTAGGACAAGGTAAATAACTAAAACACATTCCATTTAATTTATAACATTGTCATAATATGTATAGAATATAAAAAATGAAATAATTCCTTAATAGTATAACCTAATACATATCAATTAATATCCCAACTAATCAGATAATAACATGGAAATTGATAAATAATATAATAATTATTGAATGTATATTTTTAGAAATCATAAACATACTTTCAATGGTTCAATAAAGGTATCAAACATAAATGGAAATGACCTCAGCAAATACCAAAACTAGATTTCCTTAATAAACTTACCAACGAATCGAGGGGATATATTGGTCCCCACAAATAACATAATAATTTTTATGCATTATTCATATGAAAGGAGTGTAACATAACCTTTATATACATTCATATTTAGACAAGAAAATAAAATTTTAATCATATAATACTATCAATAATCATAACCATAAATCATCAAATGTAATATGTAGAATGATAGAAAAATAGTACATTCTTAATCAAAATAGAACCTAAACCATCAAGAGTTTTAATAATAATGGAATGATCATAACCTATCTCCATTTGACCATAATTAAAGTATTCAATTTTCATTGATGAACATAAATACCCTAAATTTTTCATTGAAATCATTCTTGGGAAAAAACCCTTTCACTTTGAAAATCAATTATTTATTAAAAAACACAGGCACTTATAAAGGGAAAAAATTTATTTAAATTTATTTAAACTATTAATGGAATATTAAAAAAATTAATTAATCATCATGGAATGAAATTACCTTCTATCATAAAAGATAAAAAACATTTATTTTATATTTTTTTTGGAACAGTCACAAATAACCTCATTTGGAATACAAAAATCATAGCTTTCACACCATTTTTGAAAAGTTCAAAAATAAATGACTTTTGAAAATTATAGATGAAGCCAAAAAATACTTTTGAAAACATTTGTAGAAAAAAATTATAACGAATAAAAATTCTTCCCCATCAGATACATGAACATAAAAAATCAAGAATAATGATGAGATTATGAATTGATAGCTTATATTTGGTTTGATTTCCTTTAGATGTGTCTAAACCTCCTATGTAACAAGTATATTTTTTTATTGAAATATTATAGAACCATGATAATATATATATATATATATATATCATACAATATATTATTTATTTATTAACTTTTATCACACATTTATTATACAAGTCATTATTAAATTACATAATCAAGTGACAAATACTTTTTTTTAATGTATTTTCTTATTTGGATGCCAAAATAAATGTACTCTTATTATGGTTAAATAATAATCAAAATGTTATTCATCATTCTAATATCATATATATTTATTATATATGTATTTATAGTAATCCTTAAATGGTAAAGATATAAAAAAAGAGTAACATAGTTCGTGGAGTTGGTAGGTTGTACGTACGCATAAACGCTATCTACAATTTTTTATGGATGGAATGAAAGATTCATGAATAGTATTTATCTTTAATGAAAAATATTTATTTTATTAATATATAATATAATATTTATTGAAATATTTATAATCATCGTAATAAATTTGTGAAGAAAAATAAATCGCACTATTATGTGGAGAAGTATGTCATACGTACACAAGAGGGATGTTCTCAATTTTGTAGCATGGGGAAGAGAAGTGAAATGGTTTTCCCATTAACATATTGTAATCATATTATTTTAATTATACTATATTTATTACATTATATTTTTTAAAACTCATTAAAAGGATGTTGAATAAGAAATTATATTGAATGACTCCGCAAAGATGATTACATTCTCTTAACGAATCATCCTTTGTGACCAATATAAGGGAAACTAGGGATTTTATATTGGGAATAAAAATGCTTCCATAACATAGGTGAGTATTTTTATAATATATATATTTAGGTATTTTTATAACTAGATGGATCTATGTGGTGTGATGTTGTGATGGAGGATGTTCCTTTTTAAAGTTGAAGTGAGGGGAACTTTTGGAATTTCCCAAAAGATAAAATCTAATTAATTTATTAATCATTAAAAATAAAAAAATTGAAATTTATTCAAGTTTATGGTATTATTGGGTCAAAAAAACAATAAAAATAAAATTTATATAAGTTTTTATTTTATTTTAGTCATTATCATTTTCTTTCACCCCAAGAGTAGTTATTTTTTACTATAACCAATGTAACGGTGATTTTAATAATAAAGGGTTAATAATTGTACAAAACATGATAAAATGAATAATAAAAGTAAAATTTATTATGTGTTAAAATATATTCCATTTACATAGATGAATATAATATTTTAATTAATTTTGATTCATTTAATAAAATATCATTTTGATAAATTTTCATTTATATCAAATTTGACACTATTTATTTAATTTGACATCAAACATATAAAAAAAAGATTGAATTATTTTATCATTGGTAAAAACCTACATAATATGTCAAATAGATCTATAATATTCATTTCACACATTAAAAAATTAAAACTATATCAAAATTAATATTTATAAAAACATTTATTTTATTTTTCTATTAATTAAATATATATATTTTATCAGTAATGCACATGTATTTAAGGGTATTATATAATTTATTAAAATATATATATAAGAGAAATAATTTCATTTTGTTTAAAGAATACATTTAGGTTCACTCATTTTATTCTTTCGTCCCTATTTAGTAACATAAAACATATTAAATACAAAGAGAGTGATATTTTGTAACTACCTTATATTTAAAAAATATAAAAATTATTTTATTGGGCACGTTTCCATTAAAAAATTAAAATATTTTCCTAAGGTTATAAGGATATAATAAGTTTCTTAATTAATAATTAAGATGAATAATTATGTCCTTATCACTTAGTTTTAAAATAAAATAAGCTATTTTAACCTTTACCAATATGAAAAATTAACCCTGATTACTATTCATTTAGATAAAAAAGGGGAACAATTACCATATTTGAAACTAATGATTCTAAATATTTTATTAATTTTATCAAATTCAATATCAAAAAAAGGGAATAATTTTTTTAATGTTTACAAAATGCATAAAACCTTCTTTTTAGAAAGTATTTTTATAAGAATAAAACTAGATTGATTCTTATAACTTACATAGTAAAAATATTATAGGAATGTAAAATAATTGGATTAAATATATAATAAATACATTTCATTACAATAATTCACCAATAAGGACTAGTTAAATTTATTATGATATAAATATATTTCAGGCCCAAAAATAATTCATCAAAACCACCGTTTATTATCATTATTATTTATTTATTAATTTATTTGTTTCTAATCAACTTAGAACTAATGAATTTATTCTATAAATATATTAATCATACATATTTTTAAATTTAATTAGTCCTACTAATTACTTCTAATTTAGTTTCTAGGATATAAAAGTAACATAATATTATATCGTTGCCCATTTGAGATCAGATTTCTATGAAACACTTTCTATTGAAGAGATTAAAATTATTTTTCAAAAATAAATACCAATAAATAATGTGGTGGTACATTATCCCCCTAGAAAAAATTTAATCATAAAAACTTCTAGAATGTAACCTCATACATATATATAATTATTTCATCATCATAATTTCAAATTGTTCCCAGATTACCTTTTTTATCGTATGATCTTCCCAAAGCACCTTTTTAAGAGATGTTGTATAATTCCTAAAAAAATTATTCTATATTTCATAAAATGTGGATAGGCTCTTCAAATACAATACATTATGTTTCAATTATATTTCATATAAATGTGATAACATATGTAGCTCCTGGAATATACTTTTTAATGTGAGAATATGGAACATATCATGTACTTTATAAATGTAATGAGTAATTTATATGTTTTAAGACACAGATATAATTCTTTATACGATTTAAAAGGCCCAATATACCTACTTATTAATTTTCCGTACTTACGAAATCATAAAACACACTTATATGGAGATGGCTATTTTAAAATGTGATATTCCCTAAAAATTGTAAATATTTCATTTGATTATCATCGTTGATCTTATTCTTACTTTAATCTACATCAATATAAATTTAAATAATCTTTACATTATCATTATTTCCTCTACATGTTACTCTTCTAAAAGCCTCATTTCACCAAGAACATCTAAACATGTTGATGTGAAAACATTTTCTCATATAATACTATATACGACACAATTTGAATACTTGAATATCAACTATTGTTGTTAGAAAATCATAAAAATGGTAAATATCATTCCCATGTATCTTTAAATTCAATTGACAAGGAATTAAACATGTCTTATAATGTTTCGATAGTTTTTTTCAGACTACCTGTCAATTTGAGGGTGATAAGAAGTGATCAACTATAGCATAATATCATGATCCTTTTGAAGAAATATTAATAATTTCTATGTAAAAATTCAATCACAATCATACATAATTGAAAGAGGTGCACCGGGAAGTCAAACAATTTCATTAATATAGAGTTGTGCAAGGTGATACACTATAAAATATTCCATTATTTTGAGATAATCTAACAATTTGGTAAATTGAACAATAATAAATCATATCCCATCATTCTTTCTAGGAGTATTTGGTAATAAAGTTACCAGGTCCATAATAATGTGACCCCATTTACTTGTAGAAAGTGGTAAATGCTCTATCAATAATATATGATGTTTTATCTCAAGATTCAATTTTTGATAAACAAAATATATTCATACATAAGTGTCTTTTTTTCTTCATATTATCCCAAATAAATGTTAATTAAAAAAACTATACATCATGGTGAATCCAAGAGAATGTACAAATTTGAGATACAAGGATAATCCAATAATTCCCTCTTAATATCATGTATAAGTATAACACATAGTCTCTTTCCAAATTGTGTAATTCCATCTTCATATACAATGTGTTCCAATTTCTAGTAATTCATATTCTTAATTTTCTTATGAATGTTCTAATATTCAGACCGAGACCACTTGATAATTTTCAAAAATGATTGTTGGGAAATAATTGGAAAATGAGTTATGTTTCCCAATCATAGATATTTCTAATATCCATCATTACTCTCTCCATAAACAATATATCCCTATCAATCATCATTTTGTTCAGAACTAAAAGATCATTCCTAGACACTGAATGTTCTATATTATTTTCTTTCCCAAGGTTTTAGTGTATTGAGAAATCATAATCAATTAGTATCTCAATCAATATTATTTCCCTCAAGTTCATTTCTTGTGGGAATATGTATTTCAAACTCTTGTGATCTATATATATGTCGCATCTTTGATTATAGTGATAGTGTCTGAATATCATTGGAGCTGTGGTTATGGCTGAAAAATCAAGATCATGTGTTTCATAGTTATATTCTCAAGTTTCCAAAATCCTTAATTCATAGACAATAACTCTATCATTCAACATAATGAAACAAACAAGTCCATTACATAATGTATCAATAAAAAACATACCCCATTTAACAATTTTTGAGTAATTATTTGTGCATTATCTAATACCCTCTTCAATTATTCAAAACATTATTTACAATTAATTGTCTAAATAAACCTACCAACTTTATCCGTATTCTTAAATAATGGGATAACTAATAAGGAATTTGTTTTAAAAATAATCAATGATAGAAACCTTCGAAACCAATGAATTTATATAACTCAACTATGATTGTGGTATAAACCCTTATTTTGCTGAATTTTTCTTTTCCGGATCAACTATGATACCATCATTGGAGATAATAATACTATAAAAAGAAAGTATTTAAGCTATAATTCAAACCTGCTAAATTTTTCATATTACTCATTTCTTTTAAAAGTCTCATGAACAATCCACAATTGGTTATCACAGACCTCATATTTCATAGAGTACCAAAATATAACATCAATAAATAACAAAATAAAATTTATCAAGATATTCCTTTTATACTATGTTCGTTCAATCCATATAAAATATTGTGAATCAGTCGATCCAAATATAGTTACAGTAAATATGTAATGTCCATAACTCATTTTAAATGATGTATTCATAATATCTTCCTTCTATACTCATAATTGATGATATTTTGAATTGTGATCAAATGTTGAAAAATATTAACCTCCATGATTTTTTGGAATAACTCATTAATTCATGTTATTGGATACCTATTTTTACCATAATAAAATTAATTTTCCGATAATCAAGGAGAGGCCTCATAGATCCATCATTCTTCTTTACGAAAAGAATAGGGTCTCCACAAGGGACACATTAGGGCATAAAAATAACTTACCACATAAATCCTATTTTTTTTTTCTATTATACATACTACAAGGAAGAATTATATATGGATTCTTTTATATATGTATATATTATATATTAAATCGATTGAAAACTCAAGTTACCACACTGGTGGATATTAATGTAATTTCTTAGGAAATATATAAATTCATTCCTTTATAGTATGTGCTTCTTCAATTTGAATATTATCTATTTCATCTGTAGGATTTGTCTTCCCTTCATCTCTAAGAAAAAAAATTAGATGAGATAATGTTGGTGGATCAAAAAATGAATCAGATGATAATGTCTATACATTATGTAAATTAAATTCCACATAATATCCTTATATTTTCAATAAATTGGTTCATTATATTATGAACTTCATGATATAAAAATGATAATATCAATTTCAATCATATCTATGATAATAAAATCAACAACTATGGCATGTTTAGGAGTCATTATAGGATCTATGTGACACATATTTATTTTAGATTGGTTTCTAGTATGAATTTTTAATAAAAAATACCTTCTTATGGTTATATGAAAATGTTAAATATTTTTATTGAGTTGAGAAGACAAAAAAGATTTTGATGATACATAAAGAACGTAACAAATTTAGTGATGACATTAAAGTATCTTCACCCATATCATTGTTAAATCCGACCTCATATATTATTATTATATAATATTGGTCGTTATCCAATATTCTTTTCCATTTCAGTTTACCATTATTCCTAGTAAAATCATTTTCATAATTACATGTCTCCTAATATATGAAAATTTCACATTTTATACTTCTTTCTTTCACATTAAATCATGGAGTTAATAACCATTTTCTCCCCTCATATATAAAACTCTCTTTCCCAATAATCACATTCAATGAAATTTCATTCCATATTTATTAATTGTTGGAAATTATAGGCATCCATTATTCCACTGTTCCTTATTCCTTTTTTTGGAGTACTCAAAATCCCTCTTCTTATCTTAATTTTTGATGATGCTAAATGATGTGGAGAATTAATAATCTATCCTGATACCACATTATATTATATCTACATATTATTAAAATATATGGATTACTAGTGCACTTTGAAGAATTAGATTAATCCCATCAATGAATTGGTCAATCATACTCTTTAAACAATATACAAAGCCTCCAATATTTCTCATTAACCTTGTAAATTTGTCTTCACATATAGAAACATCCTCATCATCCTTTTCCCATTAAATCTATAATTTTCTCTCTATATTTACTATCTATTCATGAGGAAAATTTATTTCCATGAAAATTTACATAAGACAATTCCATCTTTTGTATCCAGTTTCCTCCTCCCCCTTACTGTCTTGATCAATCAATACCATTAATCAACATCTAGTGAGAGATAATAAACATCCATGACAAAATTATCCCTTTCATTACATCTCAAAGAGAGAATTATCATCTCTATATATCTTGTACATTGACATGATAAAAATAGATTGTAGTCTTATTAAATAATAGAGGTTCATGTCGCATGATATGGTCCAACATTATTACAGTGAATTGTGGATTAGGTCAATCTATAACATTAATGCTATTACTCATAACCTACATTAGATATCCTAGTATAGTTAAAAAATTCACCGATAGTTAAGGCTCCAACTCCTACTCCAAAATCATTACCTTTCCAATGAGGGAAATCCCTACATGGATTATGTTAATTGATATGGTTTCAATTCCTTCCCTTAGGCTTCATTTCTTAAAAATGGGATACACTAGATTATATTGTTAATCATAATGAATATATACAAATCTAGTAGAGAAAAGTAAAATTAAAAAATTATGTATAACTTATATTAAATTAATTAACTTAGTATCTTTGGGATTATTATCAAAGGCCGTTATAGGGTTACATTTTTCTAATATATGTTTTCCTAAATCTAATCCACAAGGTATCTACCAAACCTCTTTTAATAAAAAATATAAAGGCCACAACCCTAGTATCCTAGAGTTAGGGTTACCTTATTACACGAGAATTATATATAAGGAAAATTTTATCGATGGAACAAATTATTTAGTAGTCTTGGAATACTAGACATATAGTTGAATATTCAATTATAATTGGAATTATAAAATAAAATGTCGTAATTATTTTGATAACACCATTATTTTTCTAGATTATCCAAACATATCAATCATAATATACTTTGTCACATCTTGGGAAAATAATAATAATATGAAAAAGGGTGAGATTAGTTGTTCAATAAGGGTATGCACACAAAAGAATCTGTCATGAATAAATATTAATAAATGATTTGAAATAGTAAATAACTGAAACACATACCATTTAAACAATAACTTGTGGAAATTATTGTAGGATTAAGTGTAAATAAAATAATTCCCTAATAGCATAAGATAAAACATTTTCATATATATGATATCTAAATAGAAAATCACATTGAAAAAAATTTCTAATCTATTAATGAGACAGTGAATAATTCTAGACATCATAAACATACCACCAGTCCTTCATCAATGAAATAATACCTCAACGGGTAATACATTTTCCAATAACCAAAGAAGTTTGTCTCATGAGACTAATCAAATCATCCAGGGGTGATAGTGGTCTCTCCCATCACTTACTATATACAATGCATTTCAATTATTGAAGCATTGAAACATATTAAAGATATAAATTCATATTTAAAATTAAATATGAAATGTTATTTTCCTTCTAAAATGAATAAACATAATAATAAATTATCCATATTAATATGTAAAATTGGATCAAAATAGTGCATTACGAGTTATAATAGATCATAAACCATCTAGATATATAACAAATATAGTATCATCATAACTTATATAAAATGGATCATAATTAAAATATTGGTTGTATTGATTGATAAATAGAAATAACATAAAAATTTCTTCAATAACATTCTAGAGGAAAATAATGTTTTCATTGTGTAAATCACTAATTTTTAAAAAAACTCGTGCAATTATAATGGACAAAATTTTATTTGAAATTAATAATATAATATTATAATGTAATAGTAAACTCATTTATTAGTCATGATTTATTGAAAAGTCGATAATTTTTTAGAAGATAAAAATCAAGAATTTCGTATTAATGTCAAAAAAGTCACAAAGAACCTCATTTGGAATATGAAAAATAATAACTTCAACTATTAAAAACTCAAACATGGGTAAAATGACATTTAAAAATCGTAGGAGAATGTCAAAAACATTTTTAAAAAAATAATAAAAAAGTACTAGAAATAAAAATATTTCCAGGTAGAGTCATAAAGAAAAACTATCATCCATAATGATGAGATTGTGAAATATAAATTACCTTAGGTATGGTTCATTATTAAATTTAGAAACTCAAGTAAAATAAATATAGATTTATTAAAATATTATTTAGAACCATTATCATATTTATAATATAATATATGATCTAATTATAACATTTTTCAACAAATTAAAAAATATATTTATTAAATTAAAATTTCAGGTGATAACTACATCATCTTCCAGGTATGATTTGATTTAGAATTATGAATCATTTTAATTTAATAATTAATCCATAATAAATATAATTTTAATCATGATATCAATATAATATATATAAATTATATATATATATATAATATTCTGTAAAAGGTGAAGACAAAAAAATAACATTGTTCACTAAAACGGTAAGTCGTACTTACGGATAAATTCTATTTACATTTTTCAGTACATGAAAAAAGGAATTTTTTTAACAATAAATATTTCCATAATAATATTTCTATAGTAAATATCATATATAATCGATTTATCTATATTCTAAACTATTTCAATAAGTTTCTAATGAAAAATGATTTATATCACTATTTAGAGATGTTTAGTCGTACATACGAATGAGTGAAGTTTTCGATTTTTATTGTATAGATATGAGATGGTAAATGGATATCCCAAAATCATTATAAAATATAATGATATATATAATACTGTAGTTATTAATTTAGAATTATTAAAGTACATTCATATGATGTATAAGAAGAAATAAAACTGAAAGAGTTAGCAAAGACCTTAACCATATCATAATGTATCTTCCTTTGTATATCCTCATAGGGAAACATGTGTTACTGTTTTTAGAAAAAAAGTCCTCCATCATTTGTATAAGGGTTCTTGGAAGAGAAAAGGACATGGATTATTCAAACTAGATGGCACAATGTGGAGTGAAGATGGGATGGTGGATGTTTCCTTTTATAATTGAGGTGAGGGACACTTTCAGAACTTATCAAATAATTAATTTTTAATAAATTAATATATTTTGAAAATTTCATATAAATGTGAAGGTATTAGAAGATATTATTGGATAGGGTTTTAATATAATTTAAAAAACTAATTTAGACAAGTTTATGTGAAATTTTAAACTATATCATTTTGAATAACACCGAAGTTAGTTATATTTGACTTTAAATATTGTAACCACTATTTTAATGATAAAGGGTTAATAATATTAATATAAATAGGAAAACGACTCATAAGCTAAAAATATATTATTTTTCTAACTATATTTAATTCTCATTTATTTAAATAATATATTTATTAATTATTGATGTTATTATAAAAAATATATTTTGATAAGTTATCATTAATGTCAATTATAACACTATTCATTACAGTTGACATTAAAAAAAGAAAAAGTGGGAATTATAATATAAAAATTTCCCACCTTTTTAATATGTCATATAGATCTATGAAATTCATTTAACACATTAAATCATTCAAATTTTATAAAATTTAAAAAATTAAATCATTTATTTTTATTTTTATACTTGTTAAATAAATATATTGTAGTAATTTAAAATAATTTAAGTAAATTATATAATTTATAATAACAAAATGTAAATTTATATAATGAAAATAATTTCATAAAAATACAAATAGGCATTTCTGTTCATTCTTAAATCAATTTTTTCCATATATGGACACATAAAAGATATTAAATACAGATGGAGTGAATGTTTGTAACTATATTTTATTTAAATAATATATAACTCATTTTCATGGAAATTTGTCCATTAAAAATTAAAAATTAGAGCATAAATAGATATGGTTTTAATTTTATTCATCTAATAAGAATACATATTAAAAATTATGGCCTTATCACATAGTTTTAACCTAAATTAACCCAATTTAAAATTTATTTAAGTTATAAATATAGTGAACCTTGAATTTCATGCATATTTATTACATTAATTTTATTGAATACGTAAAATAATATCCAAATAGATTCCTAAGGACCATGTTATTTTAGTTTCTTTGGAAACATGGAACAAAAATATTCTAGATTAGTGAATGTTCATCAATGTTTCTCACAAATCTCTTCCCCAATGATAATTCAATTTAAAACCCTTCTTCATTGCTTGGGTAAAAGAATCATAGGAAAGGGGAGATCTCAAAGACTCAATAAGGGTAAATAATTGAAATTTTTATCCATATCATGAACATAACGGTATAAAGACATGATCCAAATCATTTTAAGATCATACCTTTCTTATCAAAGATCATAATCTTGAATAATTGAATAATGATTTCCATTTCATAAGACATGAATCATGACATAATAAATAACATCATACATGAAATCATAACATAGAAATAAGACCTATAACGATGGATTAAGCATCATTATTTAGAAAAATGAACATGTATAATTACAAAAACGTTAAGACATTATGTTGTGGGCATAAAATTAGGCCCTCTCGTAGACTTATAGTCATACAACTAGGTCCATGTATAATTTTGTTAACATGAAATCTGGTTCACACAAAAAATTATCAACATGAAATCTAGTTCACACTTAACATTGTGATCATATATTAAAGTTCTGTCAAAACATTATGAACATATAATATGGTTCGGGCATTATCTTGTGGACATGTAATCAGGTCCTTGTATAACATTATGAACATGAAATAATATTCATGTATTACATTTATAATAATGATTCATACTTCATTACATAATTCATTAGAGGTAGATATAGGTCCCACCCATCACAAAATATTATAATAAATTCATCTTCCAAAATTTAATTATCATAACATGACCCATGAAGAGAGATTTGATTTATAAACATCAAATCAATACCCATAAAATGAAATGGGTATCATTAACATTTTATCACATCATAACATATGGAAAATAGACAGGTTTCATAACTATTTCATTAATGTATAACAAATTATAAGAAGTTGGTTTCATAAACATATAATCGGTGAAGGATAAATGGGTTTCTTAAATATATAACTCATTATAGAGAAACAGGTTTCATTAACATTATGCAATAAAAACATAAAAAATTCATGAAATTACATGAATAGATCCTTTAGAACATTTCAATGAATGCTATTTGTAACTTCTAGGGATGTTATCATTACTGAAATATAACTGGGAATGATATTTTGATAACATATCTTGTGGAAAATATCCATTATTCTTTGAAAAATGTTGTTTAAAACATAAAATTCCATTGAAATCCATTTTCTGTAAAATAAAATTCAAATCATAAAAATAATACATTAAAAAGCGTTTTGGAAAACATTTTCATTAAAAATAAAGAAAGAGAGATTTAAAATATTTTGAAAACCATTTCATTGAATATATTTTTCAATCATATAAATATTTATTGAAAATTATTTGAAACCAATTTTACTTGAAAACATATGAATAATGATGATTTTTTTTTGAAATCTATTTTACTTGTAAACTTATAAAGAATATTGAAAACATTTTGGATTCAATTTTCCTTGAAAACATATAGATGAATAATTGAAAACCATTATGAAAATAATTTTCCATGAAAATAATACATTAAAACATAAAATTCATGAAAATGATTTGAAAATCACTTCTTTGAAAATTAATTTTAATTACATTTTCATAAAAATTAACCTTTCAAACCTATAAAAAAGCATCATAAAAATGATGGTGGGTAAATCCATATAGGTCTTATGAGGTAAAAAACATCCCTTTTTCACAGTAAAATGATAGAACAATTCCCCATTTAGAATGTTTCAAAAGGATTCCTTTCAAAAAATTTGTAAATCCCAAAAAATGGATTAAAATAAATTAAAAATTATCTAATAATATTTCAATATTATTTGATACCCTTTTTATAAAAAATGGTTTTTAAGGGACTTAGATTTATGATAGAAGATAGTGTAATGCTAGGATTTCTTAAAAAAATTCTAACTACCTTATGTTCCAATGTGTACAAAAATGGTACTGATACATGAATAAATCCTGAATAACTATATTATTGTAAGATTTAATAATTTTCTTGAGATATGGGTCATAAGGTTTCATCATAGGAAGAAAAATCATAAATAATCTTCAAAATAGTTGATATTTTTTCTATAAAATCATAAAAATTATTAACATTGACTATACTCCCCACGTATGAAAATAAAATTATATAAGAATTAAAATATAATAAAAATATTTATATTCATAATATAACATTTCAAATATATTATATACATTTAATTGAAAAATATATGTTTAAAACATGGCATCTCTCTCATAGTAGGAAAATTAAGGAAAATTTATTTTACTGACTTAGTAACCATAGAAACATAAATCCCATTAAATAAATTTCATCATATGGATTTTTAAATACCCATAATTATAATTATAAAAATTATATAATATATTCTTGTGCATTATACACACCACTTAAAATGAATGGGTGGTGAATAAAGCATGTAACTCACGAAAATAGAAATGATATGAAATCCACTTACCTTGTGTCTTGACTCTCTTTGTACTCATAAAAACGTACTATATTATAAATTTATGTTTAATAAAAATCTATAATATAACTATATTATTATATATAAAAACCTATATGTTTTCATTGTGACTATATATTACTCGTTGGATAATGTTTCTTGTTAAGGATATTCTTTGAGTGATATATTTTTGCATATATCTTAATTTGTTAAATGTTTTGTCCTTATAATAATATCACTTCTTTTATAATGAATAAAATTACATAAATATAATTTATATAATTTATATTTATTATAATAATAATATATATAATATATAAGTATGAAATGGAACACACTATTCATTGAGACGGTAGGCCGTGTTTATGCATGAATGTTGTTTCTATTTTCACAGTCACATTGAAAGAAAAATTGGAAATTAAATATATTTATATATGAGAAAATTATAATTTATATGAAATTATTATTTCATATATATAATATAATTTCATCAAATTCAACATTAATACATTACATTTAAGGTGTGAACCAATCACATCACTTTGAGGGGCGGTAGTCCACAATTCCTCAAATGAAATTATCATATTTTCATTGAATGGAATGTATAAAGAAAAATGTTGTAAAACAATTAAATAATATTAAGGACATAATAATTATAATATATAAAATATGTAAACATTGTTTCGATCATAATTTACACTATTAGAGAAATTAAAGGAAAAATGAGCAATAATTGTTTAGTGAGGCAATTGTTCGTCGTAAACATAAAATGTATGTTCGTTAACCATTATACGGATTTATATATAATTTCAAGTAAAAAAACATTAAAAATATATATTATTATTATGATATTTTTCATGTTATAAAATAATTGAATAAGATTAATTGAGGTGTTAGGGAAAGAAGATATAGAAAGGAGCATGAGAGAGGGCGTTACCTCTTAATCGGGTAACTCCTTTTGTTTTCACCAAGTGGATTCCTTGGAATGATTTCATCTGAAAGTTATGATTCACGGTAGAATATAAGTAATTGGGGGAGCTATTTGAAAATAAATTCATTGATCCAAAGGGTTTGATAGTTGTGAAAAAGTGTGAGGAAGGGAGCCCTTTTAATAGTTGAAGACCAATGGCACTATTGTAAATAATTGAAAAGAGAATTCCACTCAGGTTATTTATGTTAAAAGAGGATCCAATAATATTAAAAAGTATAGATGCTTCATTATAGGGTTTAAATATAGAAATGAAATTGATTTTTGACAAGTTTTTTGGTTATTTATCCCCTTAAGATTAAGGTTTAGTGCTTAGATAAATATAATTTTACCATAATCAAGGTAGATAATTTTACTTAATTTCACTAATATTTATGGAAAAAATATGTGTTGTACTTATTTGAAATTATAAATTAATATTATTATATATATATATATATTCAATTTATTTTAAAATATCACCTCATAATTCGTAGAAATTAATTATAATTTAATCCGAAAGTTGGGTTGATAATGTTGGTTTTTTAATGTAAAACATTCAAATGTATTCTTTGAATTTATATCAAAATTCGTTGAGAAATATTTCCAAATACCTTAAATTGTATTAATGGTTAAAAATATTATCCAATTAATCTATGAAACCAAATTAAAATATAATTCATACTTTTTAATAAATAATATGAAAATAAAGTTGTGAACTAAAATTCAGTATTTATAACTTTTCATTAGAAATGTAAACCTCGGAGAAAATATGAATAATTCATCACAAAGTAATTTTTATGTTTTTATTTTAATGTTGAAGTTAATTTTTACATACTAAAATGACAAAATCTCCATAAATTATATTCAAAATTGGTTCCCAATTAAAAGGGAGGAAAACAACATTTATAAAAATATTGGTTTTATGCATAAAATTGGGTTTGTTTGTATCTTAGGTCTATACAATATATTGTATGAATATAAAAAATATTTTATTTAATATATAGAATATATATTAATTTAATATCCTAGACTAATTGTAATTAGTTTAATTTTTTATGGTAAAATATGTTTGTAACCACAATTATTAAAATATTTTCCATTATATTTAATTAGTTTTCATATTCATTAATAATTAATTTGTAACCTATGAATTAATCTTATATTTGTATAAAAATTATTTCTTATAATATTGTTAATAATATTCATAACTGATAATTTAACAGTTTGGTTATATCATATTATAATATTATTTTAATAATATAATATTGTTATGTAAAACATTATTTTTCATGTTAAAAAGGAAATCAAGGAAAATCATCGGGGCATGTAACGCAAGATATAAATGGCGTTCCATATAGATAAGGATAAGATATTTATTGTGTTTAGTACATGATTAACATGTTTTTTCATATAATGCAAGACAAACATAGTTTTTAAATATTAAATAAATAATTTTTTGTGGTTCCTGAAATGAGAATTTCAATAAATGTGAAATTAACTACAAAAAAATCAAAAAATCATAATGTGTAACATTTTACTCCCAATCAAATTATGTTTTTCCTAAAACATTGTTTGTGTTATCAGAGGTTCGTTACATGAAACTTTCTTTCATAGAAAACATCCATCATAAAAATGAAAACTAAAACATCCCATAAAAAGCGAAAGTTTGAACCATAATGATATCCAAATGTAACATATAAATAGGTTCCCACATTGGAGAACATTTTCCAGAGGTGAAAACAAGTATATGGAAGAGAAATATAATTGTCATGTTATGATGGAGAGTGATAAATAACATGGTTGGGAGAAAGTTAACAATCACATAACTATAAATTTGTGACTATCATGGGGACCATTTGTTTCATCAGAAAGGTAGGTAATAAGAAATTTTTTATTTCAATATCCATTTTCCTAAATTTGAATATTTTTCATGAAAATATATAATTCATGATTTTAGGAAAAGGTTACCCTTTATGTATTTTTGTTCCACTTCACCTGTTTCTCTAAAAAGGAAGGAGGTATTTTCATTCCTAAAGTAATAATATATCATGATATCTATTACATTCCATCCCCTTTTTCATCATTTATAATGAAAACAATATAGTTTGAGCAGGATATCCAATATCTAAAAATCCTTATATGAAGAGATAACACGTTAATCTTACTAACAGTATCAAAAGTTTAACAAAATCTTTAAATAGATAGATATCCTTAACACCTTTCCAAAATATGTAAATTCAAATATTTTGAATTAATGGAATCAAATTTTCTTAAATTTTATCCCCCATATATCATAAAGTAAAACTTGTTTATCAGATTCAAAAAATGACAATACCCTCATCTTATATCCCCTTGAAACAAGGTAACAACTTTAATTACCATATATCTTTTTGGAAAAAATGAATCTTCTTTATTCCAATGATTATTGGTTATATAATTTAAATATAATAACATGTAAATTACATACTTCATGACAAAGAAAACTATTGAAATAATAAATTCAAGGGTAATCCATACCGTCTAATTTACTTATTAATATCCAGCACATCTTTATCTAAACAGCAATATCTCAATATCAAACATTAATCAAGGGTTACATTCCCTTAATAAAAATAACACATTTCTATTAAATAACATTAATAATTATTCATCACCATTAAGAATGTTCTTTCAGTCCTTATAGAAAACTTATATTTAAAATAATTATTTATTTCCTGATTCAAATAATATAATCTCTAAATTCTAAAACATAAATACTTCATTCATGTAACAATATTTTTAACCATTAATAATGATTCTTCAACTGATCCCTTAATATGTATTTCCAAGAATATGATATATGAATCATGTATTAAGGTTCCACAACCATAATTTAATCATTATTATTATGTTTAATGTAAATTTTTTTTAAGAATGTCATATACCTTCCACATTTTGTTTTCATTCTCTTTATCTTCAGAAGTATAACCAATACATGTATGACATTCCTGAATCACATAATATGATTTTTGTAACACCCAGAGATTTTATTAGATATATTCTTTTAATTTCATTGATATATTATGTTGTATGGTACACCAAGATTATCTTTCATGATACACAACACCATATTAGCTTGCAGTATACGCACCAATATTCTTGTCTTGTGTTGTACAAAATTTAAAATTCTTTTAATAGAGTTAAATTCATGAAACACCGAGTATAGATTTTATTCAATGTATAAATGAACTAAGTTTTTATTTTTTATATTAAACACCAAAGGAAGCGTGTAATACACAAAACAATAAATTGTTTGTGTTACAAGCAAAACCAACCTTCCTCGATAGCTTGCATTGTACGCGATATCGTGTTTCACTAAGGAAAGATATATTATTAAAATATTATTTATTAATGAGATATAAATTAATAGTGATAAATATTATTTACTAAATTTTGACCTTTACATAACATTATAAAACATATTAACATTTTCTAGAACATTATATGAAAAAATATCAATGTTTCAGATAAAAGAAGTACTTTAAAAAAAATGCAGTTTTACTTATTTTTGACAGTAAACACATTTTAATAATTTTATTTGACACATATGTAAGTTAAATTTGAGTAAATGAATTTCTTATTTGGAAATGGGAAATAAAAATAATTTTTTTTGAATATTTTGTATTTTTCTAATAAAATTCAAAAATTTAATGAACAGTTAAAAATACATCATTTTAATTCAAGACTGCATTTTCATCTAATTTATTTATATATTTATATTAACATTATAATTGTATTTTTAATATAATTGGATTATATTCTAATCATTTAATCCATATTTTATTATTGAATGTACTTTCTCTTTTAAATTGGACATAAACACAAGTCAATATTTTGATAGTTATTTTGTTTAAAAAACCTGCTTTTTAGTTTGGACAATGGAAATTAATTTCTAATTAATTATTGAAACTTCTATGTTTTGAATCTAGAAACATGGATTCCATATTTTGAATTAGATGTTCCAAATTGTGTGAATATTTACCTTTTATTTTTTAACATTATGAATAGTAACTTCAGTAATTATTTTTATTTACCATGGTTAAAGGGTAAATCTGGTAAAAAAGTGTACAAATAATAATTTAATAGTATAACACTACCCTAAAATATGTTATAATCCTATTTTAGGAGATACTTCTTACCATGGGATAACTTGGGTTGATTGTGGGACCCCATGGATTCAATTGGATGAGAAAATAACATTTTATAAGAATTAATTTAATGTAATGATAATTATAACATAAACATATATCTTTTACTAAATATAGGTTAATATATTTTTATATAATTAATCACCATGTCTATAAATAGTAAATAAAAATCTAAAAATACTTCCTACATAATGGTATTTTGTATGTAATTTTTAGACAATAGATAAATATATTTATTTATGACACAATTATAATGTAGGGATTACCTCATTAATGAAGGATTCAAATAAATGAATTTATAAATAAAAAAATATATTTAATTTGAATAATGTTATTTCATCCATGAATTTTATAGATGACATTGAAATATTATAGATTATTTAATTCCATTGTTTTGAATGAATCAGGTGGTTATGAATTTTAAAATAGTCAAGTATAAATAGTTTCCAAAATTGACATAATATATAACATAGAACATAAATTAGTTTATCAAATGATACTAAATTTATATAAATACATGATTCAATAAAATGGTTATTATAAGTCCAAATATGATAGTAAAAACTTTTTTGGGACTTATGACATGATATGTTAATTAAATTAACCCACAATTTGTAAATAACATTATATCACGGTAAAATAATAAAGGGTAAAATAATTGTTTAACCAAAAAATACAGTGTTAAAAAAGATATTGAAAACATGTCTAAAAATTATTTGATTATTTTTATTTAAGACAAAACCATATTATATTAGAATTAAATATGTTTGGAATATTTTTAAAAAAAATTAATTTACAATAAATTAATATTTTGAGAGTATTATAAAGTTCCCCTCTCTTATCTTATAAAAAGGGACCTCTTCCATCTCATCTTCACCACATTCTGAGTATTAATGGTTGGAAAAACCCTAGAAATTTCCCTTATAAACTTTCATACATACATTCTTGAGGTTCTGGCCGTCCCAAAAGGCATTCTCTTGTTCCTTAAGAATAAATTTAAAGGTGGCGTGTTGAGGAAGAGTTAATCTCTTCTACGGATTATTTCAAAAAAAATTCTTCTACATACCCTTAATTAGTATTTTAATTATAAACTAATAAAATAAGTATCAAAAATATAATTATATTTTATTATAAATATTAAACATCCTTATTTAACCTTTTATACATCCTATGAAAAACTAAATCACCGTGCATGTGTACGCATGGCTTACCATCTCCACACCATGGTGTAATATTTTTATCACAACCACCTTACATGGATGGTTATAATGGTCTAAATAATAAATATATATTTTTATAATAACATAATACTAATTTTGTGATATTATACATCATCCACTTTAATAAAATTCAAATATTATGGTAATGATATCATCGCTCGTGTGTACGGACGACTTACCGTATCCAATACGTGATGAGATTCATTCTCCTCATCAACCATTCAAGAATAATTATAAAGTAAATATAAAAAGTAATCATTAAATATATTACATAATAATGCTAATTGATATATATATATATATTCTTCAATTACTTTTATTCAATTCATATAAAAATAAAAATAGCATTCATGCGTACGTACAACCTACCGTCTCCATGAATAATGAATTACATTACATTTAAATATATATTATAAATATATAAACTGAATATATATGATATATATATAATTTTTAAAATTTTTGAAGTAATTAAATCATGATCTGAGAAATAATATCTTTAATAACAAGTCCAATCATCTACGATAAATAAAATGATCATTACACAAAAGATTGATTTATCATGGAATTGACAAATGAACGGTAATATAATGCTATAATTAAAACATATATGATATCATAAATATTAGTATAGTTCAGATAAAATTTAATAATATGTTTAACACCACTATATAATCGTTTTAGAAACATACAGAGGAAATCATACTTAAGGTAAAGGATAATTTTAGAATCTAATTTTTATCTGAGATTGTTTATACGTAAGTATTTACTGGGGAAATATTTGTCATCCATGTCCATTAATTCTAAAAAACTAACAATATTTTTAATATTCTTCTATGTATGTTTAAATTCATATTTACCCATTTTTATCTTTTACTACATGGTATGAAATTAATATTTCAATTGATTACCATATGAGGTACATTTCTACATTTCTGAAAAAATTATGACGAAAATGTATTTTAACTTATTTGAATTAATGGATTTTTATGGTTTCATGGTGTATTGTTTCCATAAATATTACTCTACACTATAAAATTTTTATTTTAAACAAAATAATTTTTTTAAAATTGAAACGCATTTTGAGAAAAGAAATCATTTTTGAAGAAGAAATGATATTTTCCTCAAAAATTAAGTTCAGGTGTTTTATCAAAGTTATTTCCAATATGAGATGATACTATTTAAATATGATGATTTTGTGGTCCCTATTATTACTATTATATGAGTGTGTTATTGATTTAATGATAATTTATATGGATTATGTTATGATGGACTGATATTTAACGAAAACCATTATATTTGTTTTGTTATGATATGATAAATTATTTATGTTTTGTGGAATATGTATGAATGATTTCACTATGAGTTGGGTGGGACCTATATCTCTTTCCAATGCATTGGGTAATGATTTATATCTCATGAGATATACATGAATGGAATTTAATGTAAACTCAGTTTAGTAATAAATGTCTCAAATGGAAAGTAAACCCAGTTCAGTAAAAGACTTTATCCCCTATGATGGTCTTGGATTTAATTCCTTAGATGCTATGGAAGTCATATTATGTCCTTATTATTTTTCCATGATTACATGTTTTATGAAATTCTATTCTATAATGGTTAATGTTCTTTTATGATCGATTCCTTATGTTATTCCAAGATTTATTTCATGACACAAGATTATGATTTTTAAACATTATGTTCATGTTTTTACGTTCTATTGTTTATGTTTTGTTTTACTTTTACCATATTCACTGTAATTCCCCAACCCTAGTTAACCAAGATCAGTGCATTATTACCAAACTTATGCATGATCATAAGAGATTAAGTCTCAAATGACCAATTAGTTTAGGATCCTTATACATACTAGATACATACATATGTTTTACATTACATCATTAAATATAAAAACAAAAACATTGTGTCCCCTTTTAACACAATCATATCTCATATCCTATCCCTACAGGTCAATCATAATATACCTCAACACATCTTGGGAAAAAATAAAACATAACAAAGGGGTGAGATTAGATTTTCGGTAAGGATAATAATATAGCAGAAATATTCATAAAGAAGAATAATCATTTAAGGCATTGTATAAGACTAAAACACATGCCTTTTAAACATAAACATTAGTATAATATGGAAAATATCAATCAAATAATTCAATTTAATTATTCACATGGATATTATACTAGTCTAATAATCACATGTAATATCAATAGACAATTTCGTAATGATGGAATACATAATACCAGACTTCATATCCACATAGTCATGGCCTTGTTCCAAAACTACAAGTAAGATTTTGTTAAGGCCTTGTGCCAAGACCTCGTTTATCTAATGAGAAACTCTGATGCATCGAGGGGCTATAGTGGGCCCCATCCATCACATAATAATTTGAATACATTCCTCATATGATAATACTGAAACATAATCCAAACATTCATATTAAAACTAGCATACTAAATGTCGATATTTTAACCATAAACCATGAATGGTACAAAAATCGAACATCCACAATCAATCATGACTAATTTAATACAATATGAAATGTTGTATTATAATAAATAAACCAAAATCGTGAATAAAATACAATGCATGATATTGACATAAATGAAAATAATTAGAAAAACTATTTGATAGAAATATCCCATTTTCATGAAAACATTTAAAAGTTGGATTATTTATTAAAGAAGTCGTTTAAAATAGATTTCTGAATCAAAGTGTCCCATACCACATTGAATAATTTTAAATGAATATTAATTTTTAAAACATTAATTTTCATGTAAATAAATCCTTAAAATCATTTTTAAAACATGGACATTAATGAGAATTATTTAGAAAAATAAATCATTAAAACATTTAAAATGATATTTTAGTTATAGTTCCTAACCAAATGGGAGACACTTGAATACAAATAATTTAGATAATTAATACTTTATAATATCATGAGAATAAATGGAATAATGATATTCTGTGTCAAATTACAGTATGTACACCATAAAAATGTGAATTGGTGCCTAATAACCAAGTAGTCTAAATAGAATGTAAATTGAAAAGAAATCCCTAATAAAGAATGTATCCTTATGTTAAGGATAAATCAATGAAAAAATTATGTGTGACAAATATAAATACAATCAATATGATTGTAGTTTCATTTTAAATCAATTAGAGGACATTCAAACATATTTTTGTAAAAATAACCCCAATGAATTGGATGATTTACTCAATGAATAAAAATTGATTTAAGATTACTCTTATCAAGTTTATATTGACGACTTGAAAATTTATTAATGGAGTTATTATGTGTATCAAAATTATATCCACACAAATATGAGGGTAAATTACTATATTTAACAAATTAATAATGAATTCACGCATAATCTTGGAGTAAAATAATCAATGAAGTTAGCATAAAACCAAATGGCTGGAAATCAAAATTAGAAATTCCATTGTTTATTTGGTATCTTATGAAAAATACACCCCATGAAAGAAGGATCATAAAATTAAGATGTAAATACCCATACATTACATTATATTACACAAATAATACAATCATGGGAAGTACATACACCACACAAAAAAGAAATAGTGGCAATATAGCATGAATTTCTCGGGAATAAGATGTGAGAAGAAAACCTATTTCACTGTACATTTCCTTAGTCGAGGGTATGTGAACCTCTTGTATAATATTTCAATATTTGTTATTAAATTATACAAAATCCAAATACATAAATATGATACCGTATATTATTTCTAATATTTTTTTAATGATGTTTTAGTAGTATCATTTTTGGGTATTGACTGATTCGTTTTACTTAATATGTTTTGTTACGTAAGTAATATTTATTATGGATATTATTTATATGAATAATATCTAAAATGATAATATGTTATTAAAAATTAATTTATATCATAAAATTAAAATTATTCTTGAATGGTTACGATGGGAAATGAATCTCATTACCTTTATAGAGGTAGTAATCCATACAAACACACACGCGACAATATAATTCTATTGATGGTGAAATCATATGTAATTAGATGGTATATAATATATACCAAATCATTAACATGTTATATATATATTATTTACATCAATTATACTCATTATTATACCCATCCAAAAATATTTGTGTTGAATAACAAAGTACACCATGATGTGGAGATGGTACACCGTACGTACACACGTAAGGTTACATTATCATTCATATGATGGATAAAATTATTCATATGGTTTTAAAATATTTATAATAAAATCACAATATATAGAATTTAATCGAGTTATTATTTTTTATGGAAACAAAAAAAAATAGGAAGTGGAAGATGAAAATAACTTTGAATGTGGTGGTGAAATTATTACCTCTTCTTCGGGTGTTTCCTTAAGATTTGATAAAAAAGGCTCTATAGGTTGGATTTCTCATTAAATAAAGGTCGTTTGGTTGAGTTGAGGTGATTCGGGAGGATATTATATCAAGGGCAGGTCAAGGAAAATGGATATGGATGTCTGAATTTCAGAGAAGGGAAAATATCTTTTTATAAGAGAGGTGACTGTCACATTAGGAAGATCTAGAAATATTTTTTTGTTACAAAATAATTTTCTTTTTCTCATAGCTCCACAAGAATTTAATTTCAGGCTAATTTGGGAATATTTCAAAAACCTCACAACCAATTGGTTTTATCCATGTTTATGTTACCATATTAACCTAATATTTTAGATTTAACATTTCGTTAAATATTTTATCATTTAACATTCATCATGTATTTGTATATTACATGGTTAATAAGAATAGAATAAAATTACAAGTGAAACTAAAGTGGTTAATAAATTACATATCTATCATTTTATAAGTCCTTTGGATGAACATTATTTTTTTAGAAATATTATATCATTTAATAATATAGTATTTTTTTTAAACACAAATATGTAAATTTTGACAGTATTTAGTATTTGGATTTTGGGAAAGTCACAAAATCATGATTAGTTAGAAAAAAAATACATTATATCTATCATAACAAGTCATATTAACCTATAAAATTCATGTAATTAATCAAAAGTATCAATATATATTTATTTAAATATTTATTACGTTAATTATTTTATTTTTTAATTAATAAGTTAATTACTACATCATCATTGTGTCATAAATAAATTTAATTTTTTAATTTCTAAAAATAATAAATAAAATAACATTATCTATTAAATATTTGTATCTTTCTAATTAAAATGTATAGTCCAATTTATCTTATGTGTAACCCTATATTAAAAATATTTTAGTTATTAAAAATTGAATTTAACATTTCTAACTCTTCTTTAAATAAAATTTAATTAATGATTTAATCTAAACCATGTGGATAAAAAGGATCATGTATTATTCTATGGTTTATTGTGGTCGAAATACACTTATCTAATAGAATTAGTACATGTGTTAGTGTAATTATAATAACATTTTTACTATTAATTTCTTTATTTACATTTATATGTGGAAAATAAAAATCAAATGTTACTACTAACCAACACTTATTTTCATACTATTGACCCACATTTTACTTACTGATAAAATCCATGCCTCTCTGATTTTTGAAACATAATTCATAGAAGGTGTAAAATTATGTTTCTTTTTAATTTGAATTTTTTTTATAAGATGGCTAAAAGATGGTAAAAAGTTCAATAAAATTATATATATCTAATATTATTATAAAATAACTTAAATGAATTAAATTGGAATAATATAGGTATTATGTAGCCATTTTTAGATTAAAATAAATTTAAATTAAAAATATTTATTTAAATAAAATTTAGCTTTAAACAATAATGTAATGTTTTTCACAATTTTTCAAAAATTGAATGTTTTTGAAAAATACCAAAAATTCACCCAAAGAAAATTTTGATATTCCAAAATAAAAAATGATAACTATTTTACCAAATTCAAAACATAGAAGTTGTATTAATTAATTTTAAAAAAAAATCATTGTCAAAACCAGAAAGTGAGTTTTTGATACGTAGAAACTATCAAAAGAATGTAATGTGTTTATATCCATTTTTAATGTAAAATTACATTAAATGACGAAAATTTGATTGAAGGATAAAAATATAACATAATTATACATTAAAACCATTCTAATGTATAATTTGAAACTATAAATTATTTTAAATATAAATTTGTTTTCATTATATGTTTTGTAATTTTCAATAATCTTTAAAATATGAAAGTTATTGGAATGGCACTGAAAATTTGTCCGAATTAAATTTTTATGTCTTTATTATAAATAATAAGTTTATTTTTTTTAATTTGATATAACAAAATGTCAAATATTTGATTCAACAAGGGTTATACACTAAAAGTCAGCAAAATTGCATTTTTTAATATACTTCTTTTATCAGAAAATTAAATTTGTTCTTTTATTATGTCTAAAAAACACATAATATGGATGTTAAAATTATATGGAGTATATTAAATTCAAAATTTAGTTAATACTACTAATAACCACTTTTTGAACAACTAGTTTTCTATGTTGTGGTGTACTCAAACTCAGAGTTGCGTGTAGTGAAAACTATTGAGTTAAATTAAAGAAAATTACTATGAAATCATTGGGAACTACATTCATCCCCCCTTTTGGAAATTTAAAAATAACAATTTTGAAATTAGGCTTTGGAACATCATGGAAAGTCCCATATCAGAAAAAGAGTTCATAAAACTATCAGTTTAGATGAACGAAAGAGAAGTATAAAGGTCACCCAAGATAACCCAAACTAAGATACCATGAAAGAAAACATGTGTATGTAGGATAAAATAAGTGTCTATGTCAAATAGAGATTGAGAGAAAACATGAGCAAGAGAATGTTAACAACAAGAAAACCACAATCGTTTGATGGGATAAATGGTCATTAGTATCCCATTAGGAAAAGTAAATGGGCAACATTTTTTGTTTTAAGTTCTATTTCATAATGTTGTGGAATTTATTTATGAAATGGATTATGAATAGAAAGAGATATACTTTTCAATCGGAGTTTTATCCTCTAATAAATTTCTACCACAAACTCATATATTCTACAAACTATGAGTATTCAAGATGACTTGGTCACACCTGAAGAACTAGAATCAACATCTAGAGAATCACATAATCCAAAAAGGATGAACAATATATATCCCTTGTCTTTAGAGATGAACCAAACCCTAAATGTTTAGTACAATATCATATGACCCCCAAAATTTTCTTCCATTATAAAAAAAATACTAATCTTAATTTCCAAAATTAAATTAATAATACCCAATGTTCAATAAATTCCATTCAATAATCAATTGTCCTTATAATAATGAAATATAATCCAAACTAATATTGTAAATCAAAACATAGTACAATTTAATCACATAGTATTTCATAGTAAATCCTAAAATCTATCTTAAAATAACATTAAACACTCTTAAAGTCTCATACTAAATTGTAATAAACCAAATAAAAAATTCTAAATTTTTTCTAATAATTTACATTAATAACTAGAATCTCTATAAAGAAACATGGATACTCTAAAAATAAAAAAATCCACCATTACTTCTCAGATTAAATCCCATACTATTCTGTTATCCTTAGGCATATAGTGTTACCAATAGAGTGAACTTCATACAAAATAACATTTATCACATAATCACCTAACCATTTTCATATATTATGGATGTCCATTAGATAAAAACTAAGATCCCAAATCAACTTATTATTATTCAATAAAAACATTAAACTAAAAATAATTAGTCACACTAACTAGAAACTTCACTTAGTCCAGTGGTAGGTGATAAATCCCAGTCACACATTGGTGGTCGGTTTGATTCCCGTAGATTTTTCTGATGTGACGAGTTGTCACATGGTCTATGTGTTGTCATTTTTCAAAAAAAATAATTTATAACATTTTTAAAATGAGATAAATTAATCAAAATAACCATAACATAATTTAACCCAAAATGTTATCACATACCTCGAATTTTCATCCCAAAAACATAACCTGTAATTTCCTCAAATTGAAGGATCATATAAACCCAAATGGTTCTTTATAACTATATCCACAAAAGAAAATATAATTCTTCCTAAAATATCATTTTCACATAAGAAACTACAGGGTTACACATGCAATAGAAAAGTCTTCAAATGTAATCCCATAAATAATGAGAATTATTACTTTTAATCATTTATCCAACCATTTATTTCCAGATAAATAATTCTTTAACCTTCTGGTTATCTTATAGAATAGGGAATTGACTTGGGTAATGCGTAGATCCCTTAAATTTATGGAAAATGACTGTAAATGGATTCTTAGGATCATTTTTATTTTTCATCCACAGTAATCTTCATTTTCCTCGGTAATTAATTACTTTATGTCCTTCTTTTCCACACATTAATCATTACTTTGTCCCATTGCGACACTTTTATGGGTTTCTATTTCCAAATTTCATTAATGATGGAAATTTGCCTTTATTATCTCCATGTTCTATACTGCTGGGGATCTTGTCATTATATACCTTTTCTTCATTGTTGAGTTTGGGAATGGTTAATGTATATGTTTTCGACCATATTTTTGGAAACATTCTTTTTCATGAACATAATATCTTTTATACCTATCAACATTTCATTTAGATTCTAATTTCCACCATTTATCCCACCTTGTACATCATTTTTAATGTTATAGTGAATTCCTTAGAATATAGGAATTGATTTAAAAAAAGCACAGTTTGAGTAACAATATTCATAAAATCATTTATAGAATATCAGGACACCTTATTTTCAATCTAAAACACCTTAGGATTAAAAAAATGTTATTTATTATTATCAAATATAAAAATATTTTTAATCTGTTTTTATAGAAAATTTTAATTATCCTCTGTATATCTCTCAGAAGTGTCATAACAAAGAGTGCATAAAATCCAAACATCATCCAACTATTCCTGTTCGAGTCTAGCTCAATGTGGTTTTTTGGGGTTTTACCGCTAGATACATCTGTTCCAGAGCCTCCCATACCTGCGCGTATGTAGAAATGGATGTATTTCATGGAAAATTTACTAAATCTCTACATTATTGAAATTATTGGAGGTTCTTCTATACTAATCATTAACGTCTATCTTAGGGTAATGTTTTCTAATCAGAGTTCTTCTAAATATAGTTTCTAATGTTTGTGATAATATTCCTTTAATACAAACTATAACACCCCGAACCTATTTACCTATAGTAGGTGAATTATTACATAACATTAGAATGATAAAAAGAGATCATATCTCGAAATACTGATTAGTTTAGTATCCTTGGATGTACTAGATATGTACATATGGTTTACCTTACATCTTGAAATAAAAATATATAAATTATGTCCACTTTAACACAATGATATCCATTACCTATACCTATAGGTCAATCACAATATACTTCTTCACATCATTGGTTAATAAAAACATAAGAAAGGGGTGATCTCAGATGCTCAGTAAGGAAAAAATATATCGAAAACTTTCATAAATAAGTATAAAAATTTAAGGAAATGTATATGACAAATACACAAGCCTTTCAAACTTAAACATTGGAATAATATAGAAAATTTTAATAAATTAATTCCATTTACTTATTAACATGGATATTATACTAGACTAATAATAACATGTAATATCAATAGATAATTTCATAATGATGTAATATATATTGTCGGACATCATAGACACATAGTCGATTTGTCATGCCATGACTATAAATAACATTTTGTGAACGATTTATACCGAGACACAAGTTTTTATTATGATACCTATATAGAAATTGGGGGGATATAGTGGGACCTTCCTATCACTTACTAAGTCCAATGCTTTCCTTATATCATAATGGTGAAACATAATTTAAGCATTCATATTAAAACTAGCATATGATGTTACGATCCTTTAACCATAGACCTTGAATGGTATAAATATAGCACATCCACAATCAAACATAACTAATTCAATAAAATATGGAAGTTTATATTATAATAAATAAACCTAAATTAAGAATAAAATACAATGAATGATACTGACATAGATGAAAATAATCAGTTAAACTATTTGAGTGAAATATACCATTTTGTTGAAAACATTTAAAAGTTGCACTATTTATCAAAGAAGTATTTAAAAGAATTTTTTGAATCAATTATTCCCATACAAAATTTAATCATTTTAAAGGAATATTAATTTTAAAATCATTCATGTCCATTTAAATAAATCCTTAAAATCATTTATAAAATATGGACACTATAGAGAAAGATTTAGAAGAATAAATCATTAAAATATGTAAAATTATTTTTCAGTAAGGGTTCATAACTAAATGGGAGATGATTGAATAAAAATAATTGAGGTAATAAAAACAATAAAATATCATGATAATAAATTGATTCATGATACACTATGTAGAAGTACAATATATACACCATATAAAAATTAATTAGAGCATACCAACAAAGAAGTCACAATGGAATGTAAATTGAGATGAAATCCCTTATAATGACCGTATCCTTAGGATAAAGATAAAATAATGAAATAATAATTTTTTAAAAATATAAATACATTCAATATGATAAGTTATTTAGTGTAAATAAATTAGATGAAATTCACACATATACTTTTGAAAACAACACTGATGAATTTGATGTTCAACTCAATGAATGGAAATAGAGTTATGATTACTCTTATCAAGTTCATATTAATGAATTGAGAATTTATCAATGTAGTGATTTTGTGTATAAAAATTATATCCATAAATTGGGGGATTTAAATTGTTACATAAATAAATAAATAGTTATTTCATGAATAATGTTGGAGTAAAATAATCAATGAAGATTTCGTAAAACACAATGTGAGGAAATAAAATTTAAAAATTCTCTTACCAATTTTGTAACATACAAAAAATACACCCCAAAAAAGAAGTATAAAAAAATTAATATTTACATACACTTAAATTAATGTATATTACACAAATAATACAATCATAGGCAGTATATACACCACAAAAAAGGAAATAGGTGTCATATAAAAACAATCTCATGGAAATAAGAAGTGAGATGAAAACCCCTTACCATGTACTTTTCCTTAGTCAAGGGTACATTAACCTCCTATATAATAGTTAAATCATTGTTATTAAATTATATATGTAACACATACATAAATATGATATCAAATATAATATTATAATATAGCATTGTTTATGATATTTTAGTATGATCGTGTTTTGGGTGTTAACTGATTAGTTTTCCTTTATATGTTTAGTTACATAAGATAGATTTTTTATTGATAGGATGTATTATATTCTTATCTAGAATGATATTATGTTCTCAAACATTATTTTAAATCTTGAAATTAAAACTATTCTTGAATGGTTACTATGGGAGATGAATTTCATCGCCTTTGTGGAGATGGTAATCCATACGTACGCATGAGGGACAATATAATTTTATTGATCGTGAAATATTATGTAATTGAAAGTTATATCAGATATAAAAAATCATTAACATATTATTATTACTATTTTCATCAATTATTCTCATTATTATACTCATTCAAATAATTAAGTGTTGAATAAAAAAGAACACTATGACGTGGAGACGGTAAGCCGTACAAACGCCTGTATGGTGACTTTTTCATTCATAGGGTGGATTCCATAATGAATATTGTTGTACCATATTTATAATAATATCACAGTATGTATAAGTTACTGGATTAATTATTTTGGTATGCAAACTACAAAGAAATATGAAGTGTAAGAAGAAAAGAACTTTGAAAGAGGTTGTGAAATTATTTCCACTTCTTCGTGTGCTTCCTATTGATTTGAGAAAAAGGGATCCATAATTTTGATTTTAGATCAATGTAAGGCCTCTAGTTTGAAGTTATGGTAGTTGTGATGATAGTTTAGTAGGGTTTGTCCGATTCAAATCGCATTGTATGTGTGAATTTGAGATAATGGGAAGTACCTTTTTATAGGAGAGGTGACGGTCAGTTTATGAATATATTGAAATATTTTTTTATTATGAAATCAACCTCAAATTTTATGATCTATAAATGGATTCATATCAAATATAATGTAGTGATGGGATGGAAAACACTCAATTAGTATGTTTTAGACAAATTTAGGTCACCATATTACTATTATCTTTTAGATTTAACTTTTAGTTAAATAACATAACATTTAACATGTCTTCTTTATTATTATATTACATGTTTAATAAACATAATATAAAATCCAAATCGAACATCATGTGGTTCAGGAATGATATATATATCATAATATATGTCATTTTTCTGAGCCTTATATTTTTAGGAATATTATATCATGTAATAATATAGTATTTTTTTAAAAGACTCAATTATATAAATTTTGACACTATTAAGTATTTGGATTTTATGAATATAAAAATAAATTGACTACTTAGAAAAAATACATTAAATCAACCCTAAAAAGTCATATTAACCTAGAAAATTCGTGGATGTCATCAAAAGTCTCAATTTATATTTATTTTAAAATTCATAACATTAATTATTTAAGTATTTCATTTATAAGGTAATTACTGAATCATAATTGTGTGATAAATAAATTTATTTATATAATTACTATAAAATAAATATAAAATAATTATATATGGTAAATATATTTAGATTTTTAATGAATATTTATAGTCTGATTTATCTTATATGTAACCCTATATTAAATTTTTTTTTGTTCTTAAACGTTGAATTTAATAATTTTAACTCTTCTTTAAATAAAATATAATAAATCTACTAATCTATTCCATGTGCATCAAAATGGATCATATTTATTAACTAAGGTTTATTTTAGTCGAAATACACTTATCCAATAGAATTTGTACATGTGTTAGCATAATTATAATATAACTTTTACCTTTAATTACCCTATTTACTTTTAACCATGGTAAATAAAATTTTAAAAGTTACTATTCAAAAAATAATTTCAAATTATTGGACCACATTTTTATTACTAATGTCAACAGATTCTCTTGGTTTTTTGAAATTTAATTCACCTAATATTAAATATTATGATTTATGAATATTTTCATATGTGCCTAGAAGATGGGTAAAAGACGGTAAAAAGTTGAATAAAATTTTATATATCTAATCATATTATAAAATGACTTACATGAATTAAATTGGACTAATATAGGTATTATGTATACATTCTAACTTAAATATAAATTTTCATTAATAAAATTATTTAAATAAATTTTCTACATTAAACAATAACACAGTGTTTTTCACTACTTAACAAAAATTGAATGATTTTAGGAAAATACAAAAAATTCACCTAAAGATTATTTTAATATTAAAAATTCAAAATTAATGTCTATATTAAAAAATTAAAAACATAAAAGTATTAATAATTAATTTAAAGAAATATTTCCATTTTCAAAACCAGAAAGAGGGTTTTTGAGAAATAAAAATATCAAAAGATTGATATGTTTTTATGTCCAGTTTTAATTTAAATTTACTTCCAATGAAAAAAATTGGATTGAATAATAAAAATATAATCAAATTATACTTAAAATCAATTTAAATTTATAATTTATCAGTATATATTATCTGGATTAAAAAGTTGTTTTCAATTAAAATTTTATATTTTTCACTATTCATCAAAATAAGAATGTTATTTGAAAAGCATCGAAAATTTATCCTAACTAAATTTTTATTTCCTACTTCTATATAAAATTTTAAATTTGTCAAATTTAATATATAAAAAAGTTTCATATATTTGATTTAAAAATGGTTCTCCATTAAAAGGTGGTAAAATTGAACGTTTTGAAAAATACTTCTTTTATTTGAATAATGGAATATGTTATTATATTATTTCTAAAAAACACATAATATAGATTTTAATACTTTATGTAGTATATAAAATTCAAAATGAAATTAATACTATTCATAATGGATTTTTGAACAGCTTGTTCGTTATGTCATGGTGCGCTCGAACTCAGTGTTGCATGTAGTGAATGCTATTGAATTACTTTTGTGAAAATAACTTACTATGAAATCATGGCATGTTACATTTACCATTTCTATGAATTTGAGCTTTCCCTTTTTATGTTTTACTTTCCCTAGGTTATAAAGAATGTTTTTATGTAGGAAAACAAAATGGGAATATTTTTATGAGAGATGTTGCGGGACATTCACCATGTAAGAAGATAATATTCTGAGTTTCCAAAAACACTAAAATAATAAAGTATTTTGGAATTTGTTTTTGTCATGTATTAATTAATTTGAAAAATACATGTAATATATATATATATTTCAATCATGGGTCTTTAGTGTTGGAATCGGGGCAAAGGATTATTCATCATTTGAAAACTAGGATGTGAAAACATTATTGAGAACCTTATAGTTATTTCTACGAACATATCTAGATATTTACAAAGGATTAGTCAAGTATTGGTTACAATCCTAGGGTTTCTTGTGATAATCATAACTATCATAGGGTTAAACCGAAGATATCATAGATAGAAAAATCGTAAGTAATTTAACTTAATTTTGTGTTTCTAATATATGATTTGCATTTCTCAGACTTTGCATTCTGATCCTAGTCAATAAACATAACTAAATAGAACATAGTTTACCATTGAATTTTTTAAATGTGAAAAGAACGAGAATTGTGAAGATCGATGTCGTAAGTGGATGTATCATTATATGAATCATATGTCATTATGATTACTAGTCAATCTAATGAGGATAAAGAGATAGTAATTGAAATATGAAAGCTATTTCATGTTATTCCAATATTATTTACATTATACCTATGATGTTTGAGTTTGAGAAACAATAATACAAGATTTTTATTTCAGGAAAGATGATGATTATGGACACTGAGTAAGGGTTTATGAAAAAATATGGGTGTTGGAAGTGTATATGTTACAGAATCCAATGATTTTGTTATATTAGTCTTGAAATATATTAGTTTTTCCATATAAGTATACAATTAAGCATCAGAAAGGATATATTGAATGGTCCTATGGAGACTGGAAATTGATTTAAGGGTAAGGTGATATAATCAAAGAACACATGATTAAGGGAAATACTTCCCTTAATATGTCCCTTCTATTAAAATAATGATGTTTGGATAAAGATATGATAGATTTGAATAATTAAATATGATAATGCAAGATTCTTGGGAACTAATTAGGTTGTTTTTGACAAGTTGGTAATTCTATCATAGATGATGTATAAAACTTTTTGGGACCTAAGGCAGTATATCCAATATGTTTCAAAATAAGGAAACATTCATGTTTTCAATTAGGATATATGATAATTCAGGTTGCTGCTATGGCTCAATAAAATATTTGGTGAAGGTGTTCACATTTTTTGGAATTTGAACAAATAGAGATATATCTTATGATTTATGGGTGATAGAAGAAATTATTGACATGTTTGTTATATGACCATTCTATTTATTTATTTATTTTTTATAATTTGGGCATGACTAGAAGTAAATTGGATAAGCTAAAAGGTTAGAGTGGATTATGTTGGACATCAGATAGTATTTTTTAATGCTAAAACATTTTTTTATATTTTTAATAGAAATTTATAATATTATAGTTTTTTAAAAAAAGAAACATGTAGGATCAGTGATATCCTTTCTCGTCAGAAAATTATGTAGGAATTGAACCCACAACGGATGTGAAACATGCCATTATCACCTACCACTGGCACATTGGAAGTCCCTGGTTAATATAAATTTGTTTCATTTTATTTAAGTCGTATGATAGTTATAAGTGGATTTATGAAGATGGAAAGATCTATCATTCAATCACACGATCTGCAAATATTTTAAGAATGAAAATTCAACTTCATTTCATTAATTTAGAGATGAAGTGGAAATTTTTCATGGTACGACCAATGGTGAGACTATACCGAAATCAAGTAAGGACTTATTCTCATGTAAAATTAATCAACATTAATAAAAGGACCTTAAACACAAAAATTATTATCCTAGTATATTCTTGTCGGATGAATCAAATGGTCGCTTAAATCCTCACAAATGTATGGTGTTCTACTTGATAACTATCTCTAAACATTGTTCTCTATCACTATCTATCAAAACATGATGGATATAATTCTTTTCAAAATCCATGTTCTCACATCCCATATATGTTCTCGTATGTGGAAACCCAGTGATGAGTAACATTGGGTAACTATTGTTTTTCTATATTTTATTTTTTAAAATGCAGTTTATGTATTCATTTTTTTGATGTAGGTTTCCATGATTGATACTTTCAAGTCGTAAACCATTTATAACCCTGATGAATTTCAAGGGTGAAATTCAATTTAATGGGAGATAGAATGTAACACCTCAATATATTATGAGACCGATTCTTTAAATTTCTTTTATTTCATGTATTTTATGCACATCTATGATTATCTTTCACTATAAACAACACTGTATTATCTTCCATTGTATGCAACAATAATATTGTCTTGTGTTGTACACAATTTCATGGTCTTTTGCAAGAGTTTATTTCAAGTAGTATGTAGTATATATTTTTTTCAATGTATAAATAAAATTATTTTTCATTATTTAATATTATTCACCTAAGGAAGATTTCACTACACACAACACTGATTTGTCCTGCGTTACACTCAAGAGAAATATTCCTCAATACCTTGCGTTGGATGAGATACATATTTTCACTAAAAATTATATATTACTAAAATATTATTATTTTATGGGATATAAACAATCCATTATTAATATTATTAACAATTTTGTTAATTTTATATAACATTAGATTCATTATGCACATTTTCTATAACATTATATGATAACAAAAATAATTTTTCAGATAAAAGAAGTATTTTTTAAATGCGGTTTTACCACATTTTTATTGAGAACCAATTTAAAATATAATTTTCTGACAATTTTATAAGTTAAATTTGAAAAAATAAACTTTTTCATTTGAATAGGGACATAAAAAATTACATTTTTTTAATTTTTGGTATTTTTCTGAAAAAATTCAAATTTTTTGAATAGTGAAATATACTACATTTAAATTTGGAATTGTTTTTTCATATAATGTATTTATATAGTTAGATAACCATTTTAATTGGTTTTAAAGATTAGTCAATTCCTATATTATAATTTAATACAATTTTGGTATTTTTAAGTAATTTCGCATTAATATTGGACATTAACATATGTCAGTCTTTTGATAGTTATTACTTTTAAAAAATCTGTTTATTGGTTTTGAAAGTGTGAATTAATTTTAAATAAATTAGTGAAATATCTATGTTTTGAATTTATATAAATTGATTTCATATTTTGAATTAGAAGGTCTAAATTGTGTGACTGGGTACCTTTAATTTTTTTCATTATGAATAGTAACTTCAAAATTTATTTTTATTTTCCATGTTTAAAGGGTAAATTTGTTAAATAATGGTAAAAAATAATTTATTAGTATAAAATTATCCTTAAACAAGTTCTAATACTATTTTATAAGATATTCCAAACCATTCTTTGGGTTGATTTTGGGACCCCATGGATTCACGTGGACGTAAAAATTATATTTATATAAACTAATTTAAAGTGAAGATAATTATAACATAAATATATATCTTTTACCAAATAGATTATAATATAGGTTTATATATAATTGAACTATTTTTCTATAAATAATCATTATAAATATAAAAATATTTCCTACATCATGGTATTTTATTTAAATTTTTTGGACATTAGATAAATATATTTATTTATGATACAATTTTGATGTAGTGATTACCACATTAATGAAATATTCAAATAAATGAATTTATAAATATTATAATAAATTTAATTTTACGATTATTATTCCATCCAATTATTTTATGGATGACAATGAAATATTATGGATTATTCAATTCCTTTTTTTAAGGAATCGGGTTGTTATTAATTTTTAAAAAAGTCAAGTATCATTAGTGCTCATAATTAACATAATTCATAAATTAATACATAAAATAGTTTATTAAATGATATTAAATTCCTATAAATATATGATTTTAAAATATGGTTAATATAAATAAAAATCTAACATAAATAACTTTTTTGGTTCTTTTTACAAGATATTTTAATTAAATTAACCCAGAATGTGTAAATAACATCATATCACAGCAAGATTAAAAAGGGTAAAATAATGCTTAAAATAAAAAAAAATAGGATACAAAAAATATTCAAAAGTTGTCTACAAATTATTCTATGATGGGTTTTCGAACCAAAATCATCTTATATTAGAATTAAATATGTTTTGGACCATTATATATAGAAATTGGATTTATAATAAATTATAATTTTGAGTGTTTTCTAAATTTCATCTCTCCACTCTTATGAAAGGGAACATCATCCATGTCCTCTTCACTCAATTTTTAACCTTCAATATTGGCCAAACCTATACCATTTCCCTTCTCAAAATCCCTAGTTACATTCTAGAGTTCTTGGTCTTCTCAAAAGGCCAACTCTAGTGCCCTAAGATGATATTTAAAGGAGGCACGTCAGGGAAGGGGTAATCTCTTCTACCAATTCATTTAAATGTATTTTCTTTTTCTAAGTCCTCTTAATTAGTTTTTTCATTATAATGTAATAATATAATTTTCCACAGTATACTCATATGTTATTATAAATATTATACAACCCTATTTCACCTACTATCAATCCTACCAAAAATGAAGTCACTTTGCACGCGTATGTATAGCCTACCTTCTCCAAACCGTGGTGTAAACTGTTTTACACCACCACCTTCTTATGATGGTAATAATGGTGGAAAAAATACCTATATATTATTATAATAAAAATATATTATTAATAAGATATTATGCCCCATCAACTTCAACACCATTAAACAATTTTGGTAACGATATCGTCACTAATGCATATGTACGACTTACTGTATCCACAACTCGATGAGATTCCATGTCCATGTTAACCATTCAAAAATTATTATAAAAAATATATAATAAACAATCATGACATATAAGAAATAATAATTCTAATTGATTTATTTAAATATATGATTCATTAACTTACTTTCATTCAATTCAATAATGAAACAAAAACTGCATTTATGTGTACGTATGAACAACTATCTCCATGAATAGCATATTCCATTTCATTTAATTATATTATATACATATATAGAATATATATGATATATAAATCATTTTTTACATTCTGTATTATGAAAACCATGATATATATAATAACATCAAGAATAAAAAGTCCAAACATGTACAATAATTAAAACAATTATTACCCAAAATGTTTCTTTAACATGAAATTAACAAATGAACGTGTAATATAAAGTCAAAAATAAAAATTTATTTGATGTCATAAATATTATTATTTTTCTATTAAAAATTAATAATATGTTTAAAACCACTATACAGGAGTTTCAGAAACATACATAAGTAATCAGACTTAAGGTAAGGGATGATTTTCAACCTCATTTGTATGCATGATTGTTTATACATAATTACTTACTATGGATATATTTATCATCCATGACCATGTATTCTAAAAATGTTTTCATAAAATGTTAACTATTACTCTATGTGATATTAAAGACATTTTTACATTTTTATTGACTTATACTACATGGTGTGGAAGGAATCTTTCATTTGTTTAGCACAAAATGTACTTTATTACTTTCTTGTAAAAATTATATGGAGAATGTTTTTTAACATATACAGAATTAATAGATATTTACAATTTCATGAAGCCTTATTTCCATGAGGATTCCTCTAAAATATTTCATGTTTATTTTCAGCTAAATTATATTATTTTGAAATTTCACGTCATTTTGAGAAAAGAAATCATTTTTGAAGATGAAAGGATTTGTTCCTCAAAAATTAAGTTCAAGTATTTTATCAAAATTATTTTCCATCTTAAATGATTCTCTTTGATCAGGGGGATTTTTATATCCTTATTATTACAATGATACGACTATGTTAATGTTGGAATGATATTTTATATGGATAATGTGATGATGGAATGATGTTTAAGAAACAAATGTTATTCTTGGGTTATGCTATGATGAATGATTTATGTTTTTGTCACTCAATATTCCATTTGTTGGTCACTTTTTTATGATTGATGGCCTCAATCACTCCCTATAAATATTTATGTATTTTCTATAATTATTTCTCTATAATTTACACCAATGTTTAACTATTAGAAACCCTAAATTGGTGGTGATGTTTTCATATCCCTTCCCTCTAATTATGATTAAAACAAAATTAACCCAATTTCTGAGGTGCGTTTTCTACAAAGGCATTTTATATTTTTAACCATTTATTTTAGAAGAAAAATTTCAAATTGGGAGAATGAAATTTATTTAAGTAGGGTAGAATTTAACACCCCAATATTTCCTAGTACATTATCTCTTCAAAATAATTCAATAACTTTCACAACATGGAACACCGCGTTTGAGTGCCCCAAAACTTTCCAAACTAGCCATTCAAAAAGCGGTTATGAATAGTGTTAAATCAATTTTAAATTTTATATACTATATTAAATTTTAGAATCAATATTAAATGTTTCATAGACATAATATAAGAACAAATTAATTTTTTCAGATAAAAGATGTATTGTTTAAAAAATTCCATTTTTCAACCTTTTAATGGAAAACCCTATTTTAATTCAAAACATCTTTTTTAATCAAAATAATTTATAGTGTTAAATATTAAATTTTAATGGTATTGAATTATAATTAGATTATATTTTTATCATTTAATACAATATTCTTCATTATATGTAATTTCACATTTAAATATAAATTAAATATAATGTCAATCTTTTGATAGTTATTACTTTTTAAAAAACCTGTTTTTTTTTATTTTGACAACGGAAATTAATATTAAATTAATAAATTAAACTTCTATGTTTTTAATATGTTAAAATAGACTTAATTTTTTAATTAAAAATATTAAAATTAACTTTGGGTGAATTTGTGGTATTTTTTTAAAACATTCAATTTTTGATGAATAGTGATAAACACTACATTATTGTTTAAAACTGACTTTTTATTTAAGTAATTAGTTATTTTATGTTAATTTATTTTAGATAATATTTTATACATAATAACTATATATGTAAAATGTGATTAATTGGATTCATTTTTATAATAAATTGAGATATATGAATTTTATTGAACTTTTTAATGTCTTTTACCCACCTTTTAAGAGCATTAGAAAATTTGCAAAGAACATAATTTTACTGCTTTTGTGAGTTGAATTTAAAAAATCTATTTGACATGTTTAACCTCAGTATGTAAAATCTGGTTCAATAAGAGGAAAACAATTTTTGGTGAATAATAACTTTTGACTTTTATTTAACACTGTTAAATGTAAATTTGGTAATTAAGGGTAGAAATGTTATTATAATTACCCTAACAGATGTCCTGATTATATTAGGTATGTGTAATTCGACCAAAGAAACATTATGAATAAAATATGATCCATTATTTCTATTTGGATTAGATTATGATATTTATTATTATTTAATTTAAAGATGAGTTGAAAGTGTTAATTTCATGTTTTCATAACTAAAATATAATTAATATAAATTTATACATAAGATAAATTATACTATAAATATTAATCATAAAGATAAAATTATTTCCTATATAATGGTATTTTATTTATAATTATTATACATTAAATGATTAAATTTATTTTTGACACAATGATGATGAAGTAATTACCTTATTAATAAATGATTAAAATAATTCATATTAAAAATACCCCAATAAATGCAATTTGAAACTTTTGATAAATTAAAAAAAATAGGTTAATATGACATGTTAGGGTTAATTAAATAAAATTTTATCTAATTAATCATGATATTATTATTTTATCAAACAACAAATACCAAATAGTGTCAAAATTGACATAAAATAGTTTTTGAAACAAAATAATATTATTAGTTGATATAATATTCCTTAAAGTCTGAGGATGATCCAAAGGATTAAATAATATTTTATATGTCATTAATTAACCAAATTAGGTTATATTGGTTGTTTATAGTATGTTTATTAACAATATAGTGTAAGAATACATGAAGACACGATAAAATTTAAATTATTTAACTAATAGTTAAATCTAAAAGATAAGGGTAAATGGTAAACTGAACTTATATAAACCAATTGGTTGAGATTATTTCCTCCCATAACATGTTAGGACTCGAAATAAATTCATATGGAAACACTATAAACTGAATATGAATGTATAATAAATTAATTCTTTAATCTTTTCCTAAAGTGATCCTCACCCCTATTATAAAAGGGCACTTCCCCTTCTCCCAAAATCACAGCTCCATAGCCATTGGTCTCGGCCAAAACCTACCCAAATATCCACCCAACTTCCCTAACTTAATCCTAGATTCCTTACATTTCTCATAAATCCCTCCTATGGAGCCCTTTTAATCAAATCAAAAGGAAACACTAGAAGAAGAGATAATAATTTCACCAACCTCTTTCATGTTCTTTTCTTCTTCCACATACAATTTATTGTTTATTACCATAACAAAATTATTAGTCCATTACCTTATACATAAAGTGATGTTATTATAAATATTTCAAAACCATATTCATTATTCTATCAATCCTATGTATGATAAGGTCACCATTCATGCGTAGGTACTACTTACCATCACCACATTGTGTTGAAATTTGTTATTCAACCTTATGTTTTTTGGATTGTTATAATGATGAGTAATATGTACGTAAATAATATAAATAACCTCATACTGTTTTTTTACAATTATTATACCATCCAATTCCACACCTTTAAATCATTAAGGAAATGAAATCCTTGCTTGAGTGTACGTATAGATTACCGTCTCCACAAAGCGATTAGATTCATTTTCAGGTTCACCATTAAACATTGATTATATAAATATATATTATTAATAAGTATGTAATATATGAAATAATAATGGAAATATATATATATATTTACTAAAATATATCTTATTCACATACTTCTTTTCAATACGATATGAAAATAGAAACAGTGTATATGCCTACATACGACCTACCATCTCTATAAACGGTGTTTTCCATTATATATATATATATATCTATTATCAATATTTCTATAATAAATATATATGATATACAAATCATTTTTATATTATGGTCATTTTAAAATCATGATCTCTATGATACGATCAAGAAAAACAAGTTAAAACATGTATGATGAAGAAAGCGAATGTTACCCGAAATGTTAATTTAACAAGGAAATCATTATTGAATGTGTTTTATAAAGTCATAAATGAATAATGTATAATATAATAGATTTTAATATGGTTCTGGTATAATTTAATAAAATACTATGGTCAATATACATGAGGTTAAGCGTACCCTTTACCAATGTAATGTGCAAGGTAAGGGTTATTTCCTCAATCTCATTATTATCCTAGATTATTCAACAGTAAGTATTTTCTGGAACATACATACCAAGGATACCCATATTTCATAAAAATGATTTCAAAAGGAATATTTTATGGTTTTATGAGAAGTTCTATTTAACTAGATCATCATTTTAAATGTTTTGAAGATTTATCTTTCTAAACCATTTTAAACAGTGTACATGTTTTCAAAATGATTTTAAGGATTTATTTATATAGACAATAATGTTTTGAAATGATAATTATTTTTAGAGGTTTCAAAGTGGTATGTGACAATTTGATTTAACAATATCTTTTAAATTACTTCCTTTATAAATTTGTAGACTTTTAAAAGATTTCATAAAAATGGGGTATTTCTCTCAAATTATTTTACTGATCATTTTCATCCATGTCTACATCCTTAGATTGATTTTAAACTTGTTTGAAGTTGATTTATTATAAATACAGTATTTCATATTGTATTTATGTTTTTGTGATATGTATGACTGTGGATGTGGAATTTTTAAACCATTCTTGTTTCATGGTTATATAATTAACATTTTGTATGAAATTTTTAATACGATTGTTTGTGTTATGTTTAAAAATTTTCATATGAGAAATGAATTAGACATAGTAAGTGATGGTTGGAGCCCTCTGCTGCTCCTTGATGCATCGGTAGGTATCATGAGACAAACTAGTGTCTTAACACAATGATTTGGCAACAAATATTATTTGTATTCTTTGCAGAAAGCCTTAACTATATAGTTATGATATCATGCATTATGAATTCCTTCATTATGAAATTAGGTATTACATGTGATTATATAATAATTAGAATATCCATATGCATGTTGATATGTTAATGATGGATTTATTTTTTCCATAATATGATCAAGTTTATGTTTAAAAGTATTTTGTTTTTATTACACATCTTTCATTAAAATTTTATTGCATCTCCTAAATTATTTACCCTATTGAGCATCTGAGATCATTCATTTCTTATGTTTTATTTTCCTAGAATCCCATGAAGTGTTTAAAGATTTATATGTAGGGTTAATCTAAGAGAACAATGGATTTATCAAAGTATTATTTATGCTCTATTTTATATTAAAAAGTGTAATGTAATGTTCATGTATGTAATATTATTTCCAAGATTTCTAAACTAGTCGGTCCTTCAGGATATGACTCCTTGTAATCATGCCAGTGTATTAATTAAATTCACTGAATATAGGTAGCTGGTGTTGGGGCGTTATAGATACCCTTTTTAGAAAACATTATTTTGATGGAGTATATATTTCAGGTCTAAGAGAGGGTAATGTTAGGCTTTCTTAAAAACAATTTTCTAACAACTAAATAATTAATTACTATTGGATAACATGATTAATGAATGTTCCTGATATATTTATCCTATATTTTCATCAAATGAAGGATAAACAAAAACATTCTCGAAAGGCAATGAGTTTGTTTCCAAAAATTGTTATCCACTTGGTAACTTTGAACCATAATCCCTATTTAAGAAATTTAAATTACACTACGTATAAATTATAAATAATATAAATATATAATTTTCATAATATTTAAAAGTTATTATATAAACTTAATATAAAAATATAGGTTTATAATATGACATGTGTCTCAAAGAATTAAAATTGAGACGAAATTATTTTAATGATTTGGTAACTTTTTAAACATAAATCCCATGAATTAATTTTCATAAAATAGATAAGTCAATACCCATATATATATCATATAATATATCCCTTGGGAGTATAAACACCAATCAAAAAGAATGGATAGTGAATAAATAATGTATATCGGGGAAATGCAAAGTGATATTAAAAAGTCTAACCTTACGTCTTGACAATCATCATTCTTTTACAATCCTCATTTATAATAAATATAAGTTTATTATATTTCTATCACATAACCATATTCTTATATATCATAAAATTTTTTGTTTTGATTATTATTTTATATTACCTCTTGGTAAACGCTTTCGTGTTAAGGTTATGCTTGAGGTAATATTATCTTTGTTGTTCGCATGTCTTAATTTGTTATATCTTGGGACATTATAAATATATCATGATTTAAAGAATATAAAACATGACATAAATGTCATTTATATTAATTATAAGTGTATTATAATAATCATGGTGTACATCATTCATGGAGATGGTAGGCTGTACGGACACATTAATATTGCATCAATTTTTTAATTTTAAGGAACTAATGAATGAAATTGACATATATATATATATAATTGTATATAATAAAATTATATTATAGTTATTATTTCACATATGTCATATACATTCACAAAATTCATCCTTAAAACATTCCATGTATGGTGTGAACGAATAATATTACTTTGAGGGGTAGTACTCCACACATCTTCAAACAAGGGTATCATATTCAAACCAAATGGAAAGTATAATGATATTTGTGGTAAAAAGATTAAATAAGAAAATAAATATTAAATGTAGTATATAACATAAATAAATTTATTTTCCATCATAATTTCCACCATGATACGAAATAGAGGAAAAACATTCATTCATCGTTTAGTGAGGTGGTAGTTCATAATACACCTAAATAATATATTTCTTACACATTATATGGATGTGTGTGTAATATTAGGTTGGAAAAATATAATAAAAAATACTATTATATTTAGGATACATTTTTTTATACAGACATGGAATATCAGGAATTGATGTGGCAGAGAAAGAAAATAAATGAAAGGAGCTTAAGGGAGGGTGTAACCTCTTAATATGGTAACTCCTTCTCGATTTTACCAAAGGTATTTCTTAAAATGATTTATTAAAAAAAGGATGGATTAATTGTCGAATTTAGGTAATTTTGGTATCTTTTTTGTATGATCGTTATCAATAAAAAGGGCTTGATAGGTGTTGCAATGTGGGATGAAATTGTCTCTTTTTATTTTTGTGGAGGAGTGCCACTCTTGTATATATTTCAAGAGAGAATTACACCCACATTTTTTTTGTTGAAATTGGATCCAATAGTGGTAAAACCTAGATAAAATTGAATATAGGGTTGAAATATGGATATAAAATTGTTATTGGGCAAGTTTCTAGGTCATTCAGGTCCTTGATTTTAATTTCAATTGCATATTTAATTAAAATTTAACACCAATCAATGTAACTAATTTTAAATAATTTCACTAATAATTTTGTTCAAAAATTAATCTAAATTTATTATAAATTATAAATTATTCCAAATGAAAATATTGAATCCATTTTTCTAAATTTTTATCATATTTTTGGAATAAATTAATTTAAATTTAATCCTATAATCGGGTAAACAATGCGGGATTTTAATGTAAAAACATTCCAATGTTTTATATGTTTTATTATCAAATGTCAATTTGAAATTTGTTAAAATGACATAAATTGGATTAATTGATAAATATATTTTCTATTTAAACTTTTAAATATATTTAAAATTTAATTTAACTTTATATATAATTTATATGGAAATATGTTTTCAACTAAAACATAGTATTTGTAAATCTTTAGTAAAAAATGAAATTGTACTGAAAATTACCAAATATTTACCTTAACCTATTTTTTATGTTTACATTCGTAATATGAAGTATATTATTACATTTTAAATAAATAAAAGTGGATAAAATATGATTTAAAATGATGTCTTCATTAAAAGGGAAAAATTTATTTAATAAAAAATAGTTTCTTTGTGAATAAAATAGGATTTGATAACATCTTATGTATAAAAAAGATATTGAATGAATAAAAAATTATTTTATTGAATATGTAACATATATATTACATCAATATTACTCATTAATTCTAATTATTTTATTTTATTACATTAAAATAGATTTGTGACAATAAAATTTATAATATTTTTCTTTATATTCAATCAATTTTGATATTCATTTATAATTAATTGATAACATATAAATTCATTTTATATATGTGTAAAACATTTATTTTAATAAACAATTAATACTTTTTTTAATTAATTTTATGGTTAGGTTATATATTTATATGAGAACATTTTAATAATATATTTTTTTGGTAAAACATAATCTTACATGTCAATCAAACAATTTGAGTAAAGTCATTATTGTGTGTAATGCCAACTAACATGGGTATTATGTGTAGAGAAACATAAAATTTATGTTGCATATAGTGAATTATTAACGTGGTTTTGTGTATAACACAATCCAACAATAGTTCTTTATTATAATAAAAACTATTTTTGTGTTGCAAGAAATGGAAAATATCAAAAGAGTTAAATTAATTTAAAAAATATTACAACATCTCATGGTGTGATTATAAATTTACCATGGTCACTATTCATGTTAATAAAAAATAAATGGGGCCAACAAAAAAATTTAATCTTCTAACTATAAACATTTAATTAATCGTATCAAATTCATTACTTATAAGTAGAAGAAAATATTAATAAAATAATTCACAAAATGTGGCAAAAACAACTTTCTATAAATTAATGATTTTAATAATATAATTATTCTTATTTTTTCCCTTACATAGTAAAAATAATTTTTGAATGTTAAATAAAATTTATTGAACATAATATATTTAAAATTCATTAAAATAATTATACAATAGAGACTAATATAATTTATTTTTATATAAATATATTGATCGCATAAAAAAAGATCTTCCAAAAAATACTTTTAGTATTGTTTTTTAATTTAATAGTTTTATTCTTATTTCCATATATATTCAATTGATGACTAAATAATTTATTAAAAAATTAATTAACAATACAATTTTCATAATTTATTTATCCCAATTTACACATTCCAATTTAATACATAGGTTCTAACATTCACATAATAATATATCATTGTCCATTTGAAATCGATATTGCGTGCGAGAGAGGATATTAATGAGATTAAATTAATTTATAATTGAAAATACCATAAAATTATGATGTGGTCAAACATTCATTACTGTTATATAGGTATTATAATTTCAATGAATAAGGTGTTTTCCTCTACACATTGAAATTGAAAATCCAAATACGAAATACTCTACTAAGTGAGGTGAGACCTGGATCCTGACCCGAAAATAGTAGTGAGCCATATGGAGTGTCTATTATAATCATTTTTATCATCATTTACATATAGACAAGGAAATTGTAGAACTATGTTGCCATGATTTCCTCATGTCATAGTCTAGGAAGGTTTAAATGACCATGATCTAGAGGTAGTGATATCTAATCCATCGGAATTACATCCATTTTTTCCACTTGAGAAACTCCTTTTATTCCTAATCTTGCTGTCATTTCTCAGATCTATGAGTCATTACATCAGTTTATGCAGTCTATGAATGAATTTATAAGACCTAATATAACTTTAATAGAGTCAATTCAAGAATTATAGAATTATCATCCACATAACCTCTTAGGGGAAGGTTTACCTTAGGCATTTTATTAAATTTAGAGGCCACACTATCAATATTCAAGATTATCTTGATGCCTCTAGTGGGTAAGGTAGTCTTTGAAACCTATATGTCTCATGATTCCACCATGCATTATTGGGTTGTGATCACCTAGTCTGGTTATCATCATGGTTGTTCTGGCTAGACTTCCATACATCTATATATAATAATAACATTTCACATTCACTAAGAGAGGGAAATTCTAGGTAATTTATATAGCTATTATAGGATGTTGTATCTAAGATAGAATATTGTTCTCATTTCCCCAAACAACCACACTTCACACAAATACATTCTGCTGAAAAGTCAAAAATGATGATATAGTTTTAGGATGAGCTCGTATATTCAATTTGATCATGGGTGAATGGCTTTCAGAATTTCATAATTAAAATGATAGTTATTGAATCCATAAAAACTACGTAGAATATAAGATAAGCAAGTGGTGTTGGAAAAATATGTTTAGTGAGGAGATAAAAAATGTATCATTAAGAAAAAAGAAGTTTCACTTAGAGCCTACACATATTTATAGTCACAATTATGTGACACCTACTAATATTTATGTAGTGTTCTATGAGTACAGGATGTCAGGGTATAATAATAACGTGTGCCAAAAAGATATTTTTTATTCTCAATATTGTTGTGGGTCGAGAATATTTAAAGGTTATGTAAGAACATTAAATTTATTCCTGCTGTGAGAGGATCCCTATCAGCTATTCCATCTGTATTAGGAACATTATAGCCTAACTAGGTAGGAACATGAAGTAAAACTAGGAGATCAGGTTGAGGATGTTGTCATAGAGTAGGTATCCAAAATCTTGATATACAATGCCTATAGAATGAACCTACAATATGTAGAAAGATTGTATATAATGGATGTGTATCTAGAAACATTTATGCATATCAACCTTTCCCAATGGTGTTTTGGTCTATCTATAGTTAGAGGTACTATTATAGTTTCCACTACTTTATTATATTCCGTATTTGATATTGTTTCTTCGCATTCTTTTATATCTACATCAATTATGGGATTCCATGACCTAGAAATAGAGTACTTTCATGGAATGATGACTCTCAGAACACCATTGGGGATCCATTGAAGGGCATGATCCAATGTAAGGATTCCCCCTTGAGATAGGTAGTTATTTTTTTATATAACCTCTTTATCCTCATGATTTTATGTTTTGATGTCATAATTTATATAAACGAGGTAGTATCATACCATTACAATATTCACCTCATTTGTTGAAGGGATCATTTCACAACAGCTGAGAGTATAACCTATATTCATAAGCGTGAATGGGATTTCTAGGAATGTTGATTTAAACCCAAGCATAGTTGGATGGGTGGATTCATGGAACATATAACTAGTCTCTCTATTTTAAATTATGGAATTTCACCTATGGAATTCCCACATATTATGGATAATTTCATAGGCATCTTCCCATGTGAATTTTATATATTACATTCTATAAGAGAGATGGATTTCATTAATTATCTCATTCTTGGAGTGATTATAATGTATGTAATATCTTACTGGATGAAATCATACTGAACTATAATAAATCAAGAATATTCTCTATGAATTGGAATGAACGGGTTTTATAAAAACTAATATATATCTATGGGGATTACCTACCTTTTTCACCAAAAAGGTTGACAGTAACATAATGATTTTCATGGATTACCATTAGTTAAACCATATTACAGTTATGACTTGGTCTATATTGCCCCGTATATACCTCATCATCGACCAAATCTTGAGTGTGACTATTTCCATTAAAAACAACTTGTTGTTGGGCCATCATTAGGTGAACGTGAGACCATTATACACACCATATATGGAAATTGAATAGTATATATGGAATGTATGAGTATAAGTGCATATCATTTGGTCTCAAAAACACACCAATAGTCTTCATGAATATAATGAATCAGGTTCTCTACCCATATCTAAATTCATTTTGGGTATTATTCATGGATGATATCTTAGTTAATTCTCAAACTCAAAATTACCAAGTCAATCATCTTGACATCATGATGAATATGCTGATATAGAAATTTATAATTAAAAATATCACCAAATTTCTATTTTTTATAGACAATGTACACCTCCTAGGACACATCATCTTATATGAAGGGTTATATATTTACCCAGAAAATTTAAGAGATCTAGCTTTCTAGAAATATCCTTGGAATTTATTCAACGTATAAATATTCATGGGACTTGATAGCTGTTATAGTTTTCAATGATGAATTTCACTCCTACTAGTTCATATCACAAGATATTCTATGAATGGTGTGATGTTATATGGTATGAATCATATGAGGAATCCATCTAACTAATAAAAATGATAATTAAATCAATATATATTGTAATTCATTCATATATGAAAGAATATATACAGTTTATTATGATGCATCACCAACTTGTAAGTGAGAAGTTGTCATCCATGGAGATCATGTCATGGTTTATGGGTCTTGAAATTTGAGGGAATAAGTGGAATTTCTAGAGATATGAACTTGAATTGTCACTTGTAGTTCAAATCATATTTTTTTGGTGTCACAATATATTAGGAGATAATTTTTTGGTGTACACATGCCATGAAGGTTTCAAATACATATTATCATAATGTGACATAAAAATTAGGTAGTGGAGGTGGTTCTAATACCTTTAGTCCTTAAATTATGATCTTGTTTATTTGAATTGTAAGGTAAATTTTTTGTTGATTCATTGATCTAGAAGACTCAGACACTAGTAGTGAAGATGATATTTTTGTGTGGATGTTGACGGAACTCTTTTCTAAGATGCATATAGAGAATTGGGATAAACAAGAGATCTCTATCCTAATATCATTATTAGTAATATATTATATTCTACAATGAGTGAGAATGTGGTATATTTATGATACTGATGGATATATCATATAGGAGAGTGTTTCAGGTGAGGACCCATCACCTGGTTGGGTTATTAATGGAGATGACGTCTTGTTCATTTATGGAAACATCTGGGTTCGAATAGATATATAAGAATAGATTATGTGAGGGTATTATACATTTTCTTCAAAGGTATATCCATGTGTCACCATGATGTATCCAAAATTACACCGCTTGTATTCCTGGCTAGTGATAAAGAATAAAATAATGGGTTTTATAACGTAGTGGTCCACCTATCAGCAGGAGAAGATGAAACACCAGCGACCAGTTTGGATTTTGTAGCTATTCGCTATTATTGAGTGGAAATAAGATGATTTCACCACATATATCATGATTGGATTACATATGTCCCCAGAAGGAAATGAAACTATATAGATTATTATTGACTAGTGTACCACGATCACTAATAATATATTAATCATAGAGACCATACTAGTAGATGATTTCAAGAGTATTTACATTTAGTAGATTTTTTGCCTTCATGGTGTTCCCCCTTATATCATATAGTATACTGATGATCAGTTTATATCCCAGTTCTTTTAGGGGTTATTGAAACTACTCAACACACATGTGCTTTAGAGTGTAACCTTTCACCCACCCACCCCCCAATTGATGGGAAATATGAGCATACAATCTTGATTTTAGTGGGAAATATCTGACAATGTGTTTATGATTTTGTATGTTCTGGGTAGAAACACATTATTGTTGATTTTTCTATAATAACATCTTTTAGAAAACTATTCATATGGAACAATATTAATCCATATATGGTGGGTCATGTCATTAGACACTATACTGGATAGTGGCATTTGAGTTAGTGCTATTGTGACCTTGTCTCGTCAAGGATACATTAGTGTAGGTGTGTCTTATCTAGAAGAATAAAGTTAAAAATCTTTTTTTGAAGAAATATTTTTGAAATGGCCACCTCTAACTTATGAAGATTGAAGATTGATATCAGTTCATTATAAAATTGTTTTTATGTTTTTTATTATAATAACTCAGTGATAATGCATGTAATTGCTTTCGTTACATAAGGCCTTTCAAGATCATAGAGATTGTTTTTCCAATATCCAATCTAATAGATTTTCCCCGAAGGTACTAAACCATTAATGATTTTTTCAGAATATCTCATCATCTACATTATCATTCAGCTCTGTATCATGATTTTTTCTTGAATATGGTGAATTAGAATATATGATTTCAATGAAGATTATCCTATGAGGATCATTGATTAGTGAAAAAAATTAAATTTTGGTAAGTCATTTTCTGTGGTTTGGGTGATATGGAAGCAAAATCATGGATATAATTATACATGGGATAGATAGACCAATGTATTTGATTAGTAGATAGATATATTCATAGATAAAATTGAATCGCCATTATATGGACATCTTATGGATGATTTGTTTAGGATTGGTAGATTATAAAATTATAGATTCTCATATGAGGTACGATCCCGTTTACTTTTATGAATAGCCATTATTCTTTAATGAATGTTCATAAGATGACATGGAGAGATATGGGTTCATATGAGAATAATTTTGAAACCAGAGATCATGATTTTGGAATGACGGATTTTGAAACTCAGTTATCACTTAGTTATTTTCAACCATAAACCTCAAATTTATGGGTGCTAAAATAAACTATAGAGGGTACACCATCAGTTTTAATCATTCACCTTATGATGTATATCAATTTAGTGTACTAAATTGTGAAATAGGGGGCACATTGTTTTTCAAATCCATAAGATCAATGCTTCACCTTTATTAACACTTAATAAATATACACACATAGTTATAAAAACGGTTTTGAAAACCATGTGTCCATTCTATGTTCCCCTTTAAGACATCTGTAAAGTTTTCTTTTTCCATATACACCTTAAAACATAAAAAACCATTTCTTCCTTATCTTTCTCCATCATACATCTATGTGGGAGATTATTTTTTCCCTTCTTCCATAGTCTTTTAACTCCCATCTTCATGATGACTATGATTCATCCATTGTCGGATGTGTTAGATAGCTACCTATATGCCCTTCATTCATATTCATTGTTTACATTATTTTACTCACCATTTAGAGTGAAAAATCTATGAAATCTAATATGGTTTATTTATAGGGATTTTTTTGACTTATTTCTCCGATTTCAACAAAAAAAATAGTGGATGATAATAGATAGTGGGAGTACAACTAGGATATTGAAGGTGGTTTAGTATATTTTCCCTAATTATGAGTGATTTTATCTCATTAAAAAACGTGTTTCATTCTAGAATATCCACAGGTTTATTTAAATATATAATTTTCCATAAATTAATTGGTTAGTTATGTTATAATTTCTTTTTATACTATTAATTATGTATTGTGGATGAACTATCTCGACATGTTCCCCCCTTAAGGTGTGATCATGAATCTCCCTTGACTGATTCAATGTTTATATGGATAAAACACATTCTTACGTGAAATTATCATAATACTAAATTGAAATTTCTAGTTTAATTAAATATATGTGATAGGTATTCTAATATCAAATGAATTTTATAAATTTTGTGGATAAATACATTTTTTAAATAAGATTTTAATTTATTATAATTCCCCCATTTGATTTTATTAAATCATGACTTGACTAAATTATATAAATATGAAATAATTCAATGGATTCCCTTATATTTTTTATACTAGTTCATAAAATACCATCTATTTGTGATAATAGAGCATGGAATAACATATATTTTTCATACTCTAGCATGGAATCCCAAATGAAATGTGATATATGGGCATGGTGTCTATAATAAAAAGTGATAACCGGTTAAGGAATACCCAATTAAATATTATATAAGGGCATATAATCCATAATTAAATTTGATAATATGTAATGGAATCTCCAATTTAATGTGATACATAAGCAAAGATACCCATTTGATTATTGGCACCTTAACATGGAATCCATATATTTTTTGTGATACCCTTACGATCATCGATGAATACCCGAGTTACGCATCATGTCGGGAATAGTAGTTGAATCAATATATATGGATTTAAACATAACTATATATATATGACCATATATGTACTTATATATATATATATAGAGTCCCTTTTTCATAGATATCCTAGCTTAGGTCGATGTATGTGTTGTCATCCTGGTGTCCTTTTGAAACCAATGGAAGCCTATTTATGGTTTATACTTATTCATAAATTGTTATAAATTCACACTTCTCATTTTGGATTCACTATATATATTATACATAGTACCATTAGTGTTGGATTTATAAGTATATCAAACACCATGTTATCACCATCGTTTGGTACCTAGACATATCTTATTTATGTAGGTAGAGAAAAGGGAAAAATTCCGCTTTAGATTCCAAATTCATTATGTACTAGGATATATCATTATGGAAGATGATTGAGCATATGGTTGTGATCCTAGTGAAGATAGGCTTGTTCTTTTTTTCTATATCTATTTGATGTTTTATCTGCCTATAACTCTGTATCCCTGGAATATCCCATTTTGTATATCGTAATGACATGATCATCATTTCTATGTAAAAATGATTTTTCTTTTACATATTTATTATATCAAAAATTATTATAATTTCACATTTCATCAATTATTAAATTCCTGAAATTTATCATTATTATAAAATATTGCGTTATGCAATGATTATGAGGGTATATTCTCTTTATCATACCATCATAAACCCTAATAGCTATTCAGTATCCTCTGGCATATACTAGGTTCTCTTGTGGTCAATGGGTGAATAAAGATTTTTTACTTATGAGTGAACTGGATCTGGGATGTCATGTATGATATTTTAAAAAAATTCCATTAAAAAATAATTCATTTATTGTCACCATATATTACATAATTGTTAACTTTGTTTTAAATTTGTTACACAAATTTTTATCCTCCAAAAATCATTTTCCATGGCTCTCAATGATTTTTCGAGACATTTGGTAACAATACAAAATTTTCATTTACAAAAAATAAAAATGTGACCCCAACATAATTTTTTTGTAATGGAAATAATTATGAATTATTTAATCCATAAATGAACTAAAATTTAGGCCACTATAAAATAATAAATTATACAAAAACATCAAATGGATTTTATGTGATTTTTTTCATAAACAAGTTTTCCAATACATGTGTCCATCATTTATTTCGTATACAATTTTCCTTAACAATATTATCCTATTATCCAAGATGTCAAGTGAGTAAAGGTTTTAGATTATTCCAATACATAATATCCATATAATATATTCTATGTTATCCTTGTATAAATTGGCTATATGGATGAATAAATCTCATTTCATTATCCTAAGAAGATCATCCCATTACATTCCCCACATCTAAATAAAAAATCATACCATGTGAATCTTATCTATGTATGACTATGAAATTCCACATTATATCTCAAAAGAGGGCCTAAAAAAGATATTAGACATATTATTGGACAAATCACAACTTGTATGGTCCTTAACCAATGTCATGAACAATGACTGACCAAAATTCCCCAATTAGGTTAGCCTAAAAAATTATAAGAAAGATAACTAGGGTTAAGGATACCAAGATAGATATCATTCTAATAAATTGTATGTGTATTATGGAAAAACATAATGTCATATTTTTATAAGACATTCCTCATTTCACTTCATAAATATAAGTACTCTATATGAATAAATCATAAAGTGGAGACTCTCTTTTCTATAACATGATGAAAATATTATTTTCTCAAATTTAATTAATATTTATTATAAAACCATAAATAATTTATTATTTAATAAAATTCCATATCAAAAAATACCATATATGACATATATATAATTTTTTTTGTTTTTTATATTCTCATTACATCTATATTTAATTTATGAGATGTCTATATGTGACTATATAATAAAAAATATCACCAAATGCTTTTAATAAGTAGAATATATTATGGAACAATACTTGAATAATTTTTGGAATAAAAGAAACATACCAAACATTCAAATCCTTGAATGATTTATTTAAACTCATTCACTTTTAAAAAAATTATAATAATAACATATTTTATTTAAATAGAACACTTTATAAGGTCATTATAATTGTTATTCTTATAACTTTTATATTTAAACGTTTCTTTTAGATTATTGTGGTATATATATGAAAGTCTATGGAAAAATATTTTTCATTATCAAAAAATTCTGAACTCATTTAAGATATAAATTTTGATTCTCTTTAATTTTTATTAGAATAATAAATAATTTTTTTACATTGAACTTCTCCAATTCAAAACATAATCCCACTAGGATCTTGGAAAATATATTATATCGAGAATATAATGTGTTGATAAAAAAACATTATGTATGAAATAGAACTTATTTAATTAAGGGAGAATATTTATTAATTTTTCTATTAACACCCATATATAATATTTTATTTTATGTGTTTTGAGAAATTTAAAAAATGAAATATTTTATTCATTTGATTTTATATATGTTAGGTGGTGGGATTAAATGACTTATATTATTATATATATCATGGAAAAATTATTTTACCATAGATAACTATTTTTATACTCATTATCCATTATAGAGAATGTTTTATCGTACGTGATGTTTTATTTCCTCTGATATAAAATTGGTGTATTTTGTTCTAGGAATCCTTGATAAACGTCAAACTTTTAATGTTTTTGATAGTTAGATCTTGAAATGGGTTATTTGCTAGTTTATTTCCATTTATTTTAACATTATTAATCTTTTAGGTAGGAGGTTATTTATCTTTTTGGCTCCGTTTGTAACACCCCAAGATTTCATAGTATATTATCACTTCAAAGAAATTCAATAACTTGCGCTACATGCAACACCGAGTTCGAGTGCAATACAACATGCCAAACAAGATGTTCAAAAGCTGTTATGAATATTATTATCTGAATTTTGAATTTTATATATTACATATAAATTTTAACATTCATATTTTGTGTTTCCTTGACATAATATAAGAACAACATCATTTATTCAGATACATGATTTATTTTTCAGAAAATGCAATTTTACAACCTTTTAATGGATAACCTTTTTTAAATAAAATATTTGATACTTTTATATAATCAATTTGACAAAATAAAATTCTTCTTTAGAATTGGGACTTAAAGATTTTGTTTCGATAAATATTTGGTGTTTCTCTAATTAATTTCATATTTTGGTGAATAGTGATATATACCAAATTTTAATTGAAAACAATTTTTTAATAAAAATAATTTACAGTGTTAAATTATAAATTTGAATGGTTTTTAAGTATTATTAGATTATATTTTTATCATTTAACAAAATTCAGGTCATTATAAGTAATTTCACATTTATATTTGACATAAACTCATGTCAATCTTTGGATAGTTTATATTTTTTAAAAACCCACTTTTTGGTTTTGACAACGGGAATTAATCTTAAATTAATTAATGAAACTTATATGTTATTAATTTTGTTCAATAGAATTAATTTCTGAATTTGGAATATCATAATTAGCTTAGCGGGATTTTTTTTGTTATTTTTCTGATAACATTCAATTTTTGAAGAATAGTGAAAACACTGCATTAATGTTAAACTGATTTTTATTTAAATAATTATTTACATTATATAACATTATTTTAGGTAAAAATAGATATATAATACCTATATATTTTCAATGTAATTCATTGGAGTAATTTAATAATAAATTAAAAGTATAAATTTTTATTGAACTTTTTACCGTATTTTACCCACTTTCTAAGAGAATTTGCAAATTTTCATATATCTTAATTTTACTGCTTATTTGATTTAAATTTTTAAAATCTGAGAGGAGCAGTTTAAATTAGTAAGTAAAATGTGTTTCAATAAGAAAATAGTTAAATTTTTTTGAATAGTAACTGTTGACATTTATTTACCATGGTTAAATGTAAATTGGGTAAATAACGGTAAAAATGATATTTTAATTACCCTAACACATGTCTTAATTATATTTGAAAAGTGTAATTCGACCAAAAACAACATTAGGAATAATATATGATCCTCTAGGTCCACAGTAATTAGATTCAGACATTTATTATTATTTTATTTAACGAAGAGTTAAAAGTGTAAAATTCAATGTTTATTAACTAAACCTTTTTAATACATGGTTATACATAAGATAAATTATACTATAAATATTAATTTTAAATATAAAAACATTTCATACATAATTGTATTTTATATATAATTTTTAGAGATTAAAAAAAATTATTTATGACACAATGATGATGCAATAATTACACTCTTAATGAAATATTAAAATAATTGATATTGAAAATATAAAAATAAATATAATATGAGATATTTGATAAATTTAACTAATTTTATATGTTGATATGATCTGTTAGGGATGATTAGATATTTTTTTTTGAAGTGATATGTTTTTCATGACTTTTAGGAAAACAAAATACCAAATAATATCAAAATTGACATAAATTAGTTTTTAATACAAATACTATATTATTGGATGAAATAATATTCCTAAAAATATAAGGATAATCCAAAAGGAAATAAATAAAATTATATATATCATTAATGAACAACTTTATGTTCTCCTGGATGTTTATGGTAATTTTATTAACCATATAGTGTAAGAATACAACAAGACACGATAAAAGTTAAACTTTTTAACTAACAGTTAAATCTAAAAGATAAGGTTAATATGGTGACCCAAATTTGTCTAAAACCTACTTGAAAAGAGGATTTAGACCAATTCCCACCTTATATTTGACATAAATCAATTTGGATCCATTAGAAACCGAAAATTAATTTATAATAAAATAATATTTCAATCTCTTCCAAAGGTGCCCATCACCCCTCTTATAAAAGGGCACTTCCCCTTCTCTCAAAATCACACCTCCAAAGACATTATTCGAGGCCATTCCCTACCCAAATATCCTCCCAAAAAACCTCAAATCAACCCAGTTTCATTAATTTTATCATAAATGAAATTTAAGGGTCCCTTTTGGTCAACTCAAAATGAAACACCCAAAGAATAGGTAATAATTTCACCACCCTCTTTCAGGTTCGTTTCTTCTTACACATCCCATTTCATTGTTTTTTCAATAACAATATAATAACTCTAGTACTTTTCACATACTATGATGTTATTATAAGTATGGGACAACCATATTCTTTATTCTATCCATCCTATAAATGACCAAGACACCATATGTGCGTATGTACGGCTTAACATCTCCACATCATGGTATAGTTTGTTATTCAAACTCTTCATTATATGGATGGGAATAATAAATATGTATAACTAATTTAAATAATAATTATAACATGTTAACGATTCTATATATATGATACGACATCTATTTATGTATGATTTTAATATCAAACGAATGATATTGACACTCGTGCGTACATACAGATTATTGTATCCACTGACTCGATGAGATTCATTTTCCCATCATAAACATTAAAGGATAATTTTCATTTGATATTTTAAAATAATATTTAGGGAAATTATATCATTATGGATAATAATCAAAAAATACTACCCATAAAAAACACATTTTATATAAGAAAACATATAAAGGAAAAAAATTAGTTAACACCTTAAACGACGATAATACTAAAATATTATTAACAAAACAAGATTAAGAGATCATATATGATATCATAATTATTTATATGGTTATTTTATAATTTAATTAAATTAATTTATCTTATTATAGCATACGTTAAGGTACCTTTGACCAAGTTAAATTACATTTTGAGGATTGATTTCACAATCCCTTTATTATCCAAGGTTGTTTTTACGTAAGTATCTACTGAGACCTCTTTGTTATCCACATTTGTGTTTTCATTAAAATGCTTTTCAAAATTATTTTACTATTTACTATACTATAGGGTAAAGTACTTTATACCCTTAATTGACTTTATATTTCTTTAAATTAATCTTTCCATCATTTTCCACACAAGGTACTTTATGACCTTTTCAACTAAATTATGGTACGAATGTATTTTGAAATTTATATGGTGGGTGCAGATATTTTCCACTATTATAACATCACTGAAACATACCTTACAATATCATAAAAATAGTTTCAAAATATATTTTTAATTTAATAATTATGTCACTCTTAAATGATTTCAAAATTCAAAGAGATATTTTTGTAAAACAGTATTTATTTTATCTATGTCAACATCCTTTGATAAATTTTACACTTGTTTGAAGTTGATTTACTGTGATGAAAATCTTTCATATTGTATTTATGGTTTTTAAATATTTTAGACTGTGTATGTGTTAATTTTATACGATTCATTTATTATGGTTAATGTATTGACATTTTGTATGCTTGTATTAAAATTAATGTTTATGTTTAGTTTCCACCATTTCATATGAGGAATATATTGGAATTAGTATGTGATGGGTGGAGCCTGTTATAGCTCCTCGGTGCATCGGTAGGTCTCATCAAACAATTCTACATGGAATTTTCCAAGGAACTTCCCCATTTGATTTGTGGTTTTGGATGAGGCCAAATCATTTTTAGACATCTTGAATGAGGCCTTGACATGTTGTTTCAGAACGTTTGCAATATTACATTCCCGCATTATGAAAATATTAATAATGGTTCTTGTAGATATTAGACTAGTTGAATAGCCATGAATAATTTTTATTATGGAATTATTTACTCAACTCATATTCTAGGAATAATGTATTCATGTTTATTATTTGTCATGGAATTTGATTTCTATTATTCACCATGCCTAATGTTTATGTTATCTTCCTCTATGTTTCTTACTCTTACTGAGCGTTTAAGCTCACCCCTTTCTTATGATTCATTTTCCCATGATATGAAGAAGTCAGTTATGATTGGATTGCATGCATATATAGGAGTATTTGATGATTCTAATAGAATAAATTAGTGTTTTATTTATTTTAAAGTTTTATTATTGAACTTATGTATGTATATTGTTTCCATGAATACTAAACTTATCCATCCTTCATGACATGATTCCTTGTAATCATCAAAATGTATTAAAATAATGCACCAGCTCTAGGATTCTAGGGTCGGGGCATTACAGTTGGTATTAGAGGATGTTTAGTAAAATCCTTGGAAACAAGATTCAAATAAAATATAATTATAGCACATAAACCTAATATTTATTTTGAGGATTAATATAGAAGAAGATTCTTGAATTTCGGTGATGTTGAGATTTTGTATATTTTCCAAGGAATACATCCCTATCTAGACACAATCATGTAGAGGAAGATATAGAAAACATGTACCTAGGAGTTAAATCTCAAACAAGGAGTTTTGATCTTGACCTGAGGTATCCAGTTATATGACAATGGGCCTTATTGCACTTTTGGTTACGACACTCCATGGGGATATTCTTAGGATAAGTCACATTTTATTTACAAATTATTATGATGGATTTATGAGTATATACCACCTCAAAGAATACATTTTTATGATTATGGATTCTATCTGTAATCTATTCAATTTATGTTATGTGTTTTACAAGTTCGAAATTGGGTGTTGTGATTCATAAACTAACATGGTATATTTCATTGTTTAGAAATGGTGCCTTTATGAAGTAATGAGAACTCTAGTAATACGAATAATACAAAGATTAAGAAGTATCATATCAATCCTGGTATAAATCCAAAATTTATAAGGGAAATAGACTCCCACGTATTCTTATCATATGAAGAAATAGTTTCATATGTTAATAGGATAAGTAAATAATTCTCTGAGTCTTATGGATTTGAAGGGAAGAAATATATGAAAAGGATGGAAAATAAAAATATGAATAAAGGGAAGTTGGGAAAGAAGGATTTCCCCATATGTGATAATAGTTGAATGAAAAACCTTTGTAAATGCTTAAAGGTAATGAATGATTGTTATAAGTATGAAGAAAAAAGATGATATGTACGTGATTTCAAGTGTAAGAAAAAGGTGTCAAAGGTACAATTCTTCAATTGAAAGGAGTTTGGACACTATACGAATCAATGTCCAAATAATCAGAGTATACCCAAAATGATATTATTGGATAATAATAAAGTTATGATAGTACCACATATGAATAGTAATGACTAGTGTTCTTATGTTGTTAATAAATAATTATTTCATTTGAGTGTTGTATAAATGATGTACTAGTTATTGGAATTATGGAAATAAATATAGATTGTACTGCAATACTATTTCATTGAGGATTTGAGAATATATGGTTCTAATTATAGATACTCAATAACAAGAAGAACTTTTTAGAAAATACATGGTTGAAGGAAGGATAAACCTTTATATGGTTCTCATAATGTGGTAGTGATTTTGGAATAAGATTAGACTGATTTAGATAAATTATATTGGATATTCCTTACTACCATAAAATCGATTAATGGATTTTTTATTCCATCATTTTTGGAGTATTCAAATTTTTTGGATATAAGTAATATAAATAGTATTCTATTATGAATAAAGGAGAATAAATGTAATCCATAAGGTTTTATGATAATTCATGGTGTTATCGTGTTTTAAAAGAATACATCATGGAGGAATTCACATGTTATTACGTGGAAAAAAATATCTTCATTGTGGTTAACAACCTTATAAACTGTAGACTACAATTTTGGACATAATTATTTTGGATAAGCCTAAAATTTGGAATGTATTATGTTTGAAATTGGATACTATTGTTAAGGTGAAATAATTTCATAATATTTTTTTAGGAATGTTATAAAAGGTACCACCTGATGGTCGGGTGACAACCCGCCACGTCCGACGAGGCCATGAGACATAAACAAACAAATGAAGAGTGAAAAGGGTGCATCACCTACAACTAGCTTACTAGATTCCCTAGTTTTTATAATGTAGTTTGTTTAATGGTCGGACAGGTATATTATAAATTCATTTTTTGGAACCCTATATGATTAATATAAATAAAATATTTTTGAATTTTATTATATTTCGGAGTGGAAGATGAGTTTGTGGTAGGAATTAGTTGTAGGATGAAACTCTACATGTCAATTATATATATATATATATATATATTTCCCTCTTATTATTTGAATAAATTAATCCTTAAACATTAGGGATGGGATCTGAAAACCAAAAATGTATAATCATAATACCTTATATTTTGTTGAATCGATGATATTTAAAATCATCATAAATTGATGGATATGAGGCCCTCAATTTTACACTTGTTTTGATTGATGACCCCAATCACTCCCTATCAATATTTAAGTTTTTCCTCCAATTATGTGTCTCTAATTTCCACAAATGTTCACATAATTGATATCATAATTTGGTGGTGAATTTTTCATTTCTCTATCCCTCTTATTGAGACTAAATTTTATTAACCCAATTTCCGATTTGATTTATCCACAAAGGTATTTTTATATTTGTAAACTTTTATTTTCCAAGAAAATTTTCAAATTGTGAGATCGCAATTTATTGAATGCGGGAAAAATTCAACACCCAAGATTTCATAGTACATTATCTCTTCAAAAAATTCAATAATTTGTGATACATTCTACACCGAGTCTGAGCTCACCATGACATACCAAACTAGCTGTTAAAAAGATTTTATGAATAATATTATCTTTATTTTGAATTTTATATATTCCATATATATTTTGACATCTATATAATGTGTTTCATATACATAATATAAGAATGAATTTATTTTTTCATATAAAGGATGTATTTTTCAGAAATTGCAATTTTACCGCCTTTTAATTTAGAACCCTTTTTAAATCCAATATTTGACACTTTTATATATTCAATTTGACAAAATAAAATTTTTTTTTAGAATCGAGACATAAAAATTTAGTTTCGATAAATTTTTGGTGTCTTTCTGATAACTTTCAAATTTGGATGAATAGTGAAAAATACAAAATTTTAATTGAAAACACCTTTTTTAATAAAAATAATTTATAGTGTTAAATTATACATTTTAATTGCTTCTATGTATAATATTATAATATTTTTATCTTTAATACAATTTCGTTCATTATAAGTAATTTCACATTTAAATTTTACATAATCACATGTCAATATTTTGATAGTTTATATTTTTTTTAAACCAAATTTTTAGTTTCGACAATTGAAATTAATTTTAAAATAATTTATGAAACATCAACATTTTGTATTTTGTAAAATTTAATTCATTTTTGAATTCAGAATATCAAAATTATCTTATGGTGATTTTTTGGTATTTTTCTAAAAACATTAAATTTTTGATGAATAGTAAAAAACATTGCGTTATTTTTTAAAACAGGATTTTTATTTAAATAATTAGTTTTTTTATATATATATATTTTAATTAAAAATATATATATAATAGCTATATATGTTAAATTTAATTTTTTGGAGTAATTTTATAATAAAATTAGATTTATAAATTTTTATTGATCTTTTTACATTCTTTTACCCACCTTCTAGATGCATTTAAAAATTTACATAAAACGTAATTTTACAACTTCTGTGAGTTGAAATTCATATATTGGAGAGACATGGTTGATATTATAATGTTATTTTTGGTTAAATAAGAAGAAAATAACTTTTTTAAACAGTGTCTTTTGAGTTTTATTTACCACGGTTAAAAGTAAATATGGTAATTGAGGGTAAAAATTATATTCTAATTACCCAACCAAATGTCCTAATTCTATTGGATAAGTTTAATTCGACAAAAAAACCATAGTAATAAAAAATTATCCTTCAGGTCCACATGTATTAGATTAGTACATTTATTATTATTTTACTTAAAGAAGAGTTAAAAGTGTTAAATTCAATGTTTATTAACTAATCCTTTTTTAATACAGGTTTATACATAAGATAAATTCTACTATAAATATTCATTATAAATATAAAATGATTACCTACTTAAGGGTATTTTATTTATAATTTTTAGATATTATATATTTAAATTTATTTATGACACAATGATGATGCAGTAATTAACTTCTTTATTAAATATTAATATAAATGATATTATAAATATCCAAATAAATATAATGTGAGTTTTTTTATGAATTACACTAATTTTCTCGGTTAAAATTCCATGTTAGGATTGATTAGATAAAAAAAATTCAAATTAATAACGATTTTATTACTTTTACAAAAACAAAATACCAAATAGTTTCAAAATGGACATAAATTAGATTTTAAAACAAATACAATATTATTGATGGATATAATATTCATAAAAAAATACGGTTCTACCAAAGGGATTAAATAATATTATATATTTCATTAATTAACTAATTTATGTTCTCTAGGATGTTTAGAGTAGGTTTATTTACCATATACTATAAGAATACAAGAAGTCACCGTAAAAGTTAAACTATTTAACTAATAGTTAAATCTAATAGATTAGGTTATTATGGTGACCTAAATTTGAATAAAACATATTGGTAAAAATTATTTATACCCATACCACCCAAGCTTCTAAATAAATCATTTTTGATCCATTTGAAACCGAAAATTATTTTATAATAAAATAATATTTCAAGCTTTTCCTATGATGCCCCTCACCCCTCTTATAAGAGGGAACTTCCTCATCTCTCAAAATCACACCTCGAAATCCATTTGGCTCAGCCAAACCTGGCCGACATATCCTTCCAACATACCTCACATCATCATAGATTCCTTAAATTGATCATAAAGCAGACTTAAGGAGCCCTTTTGATCAACTCAAAAAGAAAAACCAGAAGAAGAGGTAATAATTTCACAACCGACATTCATGTTCATTTCTACTTCCACATCCTCTCTTTTGATGTTTCCATAAAAAAATAATATATCCCACACCTCCTACGTACTATGTAGTTATTATAAATATGGTATAACAATATTAATTATTCTATCCATCCTATAAATGAAAAATTCACCACACGTGCGTTGGTACGGCCTACCGTCTCCACGTCGTGGTGTAGTTTGTTATTCCAAGAGTTCATTATTTGGATGGGTATAATAATGATGTATAACTGATGTAAATAACAAATATAACATGTTAATGATTCTGTATATATGATTTAATATCTATTTATATATGATTTTTACATCATAAAAATGATATTGTCACTCGTGTGATCGTACGGATTATTGTCTCCACGAACACTATGAGATTCATTTCCCCATCATTACCATTCAAGAAAAAAATTTCATCTTAAAATTTAAAATAATATTTATGAACTTAATATCATTCTGGATATTATTAAAATATATTCTATCCATAACAAACATGACTTATGAAACAAAACATATAATGGAATATGAATTAGTTAACACCCAAAACTATGATAATAAAAAAATATTATAAACATAACAATAATAGAGGATGATAAATGATATCACATATTTGAATATGGTTCTTTTATAATTTAATAAAAATTATTTAACTATTATACCGGAGGTCAATTTACCCTCTACCAAGGAAAAGTACAACATAATGGTTAATTTCACAATCTCTTTATTCTCTGAGGTTGTTTTTATGTAAGTATCTACTGGGACCTCTTTATCATCCTGTTGACGCTCCTTTCTTCACAGAATCTAAAGATCGGGAAAGGGGAATATCTGAGCTCAAAGTGATTCAACCTTTGAAGAAAACATCAAAAATAGACAAAGGCATGAACAAAGGATCAACAGCAACTGCACCGCGCACGTTATATCACTTTCGCGCAAGTCCACTTGCACGACGCCCTTGGTCGCGCAAGTGACTTGCGCGACCTACGTGATAACCGCCTGGTAACCACCCAGGGCCTTCTTTTGCCTATAAAAAGACCCTGTGGGCCCCCCATTCGAGAGGATCTTTTTTCAGAAACTCGTATTGAAGCTCCCGACGCCCAAGTCTCTTCTCAAAGATTCCGGAACACTTCTATGGTAATTTCTTACCTAGAACGGAAGATCTAAAGAAAAGAAGGAAGGCCTAAGTATTGAAACTCATCAACACTTGCGCGCCGCCTTATTCCTTCAATAGAAGTTGCGCTTCCCTTTTCTGGAAGAACCTCAAGAGGATTCTAAAGGCTTTAAGAAAGAGTCGCTTAATTATTTTAATGATGGTTGAAAATCCCGCAAGTACCACACATGTCGCGCAAGTATACCTGTGCGACCAATACTTGCGCGCCGCCGCAATACTTGCGCGCCTTTCAAGACTTGTGCGCCCCTACCTTTTTGGGTGCCCATATTGCCCATTTTACCCCTCTTAAGCCATTACACCTTTTCTTTTCAAGATTCAGTCTTCAAGACACTCTTCAAAGCCATTTATGGCATGATTTCTTGATTTGACTTTCTTATCTGAAAGAAATTCTATGGAATATCTCTCAAAACCTAGTGATTTAAATATCCTTATGTCACTAAATATGGAGAGTTCATTCATTCAACATCATCCTTTAAGATGAGAGAATCCTTAACTTTGGTCTCCTTTTCAGGAATAATCCCCAGTTATAAGTCCTTTAATATGGGCATCCTCCTCAGGAGTAAGCCCCAAACCTTAATCCCTAACCTGGGTCTCCTTTTCAGGAATAAGACCCAGTCATAATCTTGGGTTTCCTTTTTAGGAGTAAGCCCCAAGTCCCCTAATTTCTCTTTAACCAGTCCTAATTTACGTTTGATCTGGGATTCCTTCTCAGGAGTAAACCCCAGTTATCAATCCTCTCCTAATTTGGGTTTCCTCTTCAGGAATAAGTCCCAAGTTAGAGTATTCAAATCTCCATAAAACACATATAACTTTATGGACCCTGTTTCTGGATTTTCTCCCTAAATTAAATCCTCTGGGCAGTCATACATACAAAAGCCCCAAACCATTTCTTATGATTGCATCTTTCATGGAACATTTTTCTAAATTTTACTAATACCTCTTGTTTCTCACACCGAGCATGACTCATGTGAGCTTAGAGTGTAAAAGTAATTGTGACATCCTACTTTGAGTCATCAATCATAAACATCATACCCTTATTCGAACTACGTGGGTTCTGATTCCTTTTTCAAAACAAAGGATAAGTAGGTAGCCTATCTATGGGTTCGATCCCAACTATGAAGTAATTCATTTTCCTTCTGAATGACGATAAACTTCAAGTGCCCCACTGAGTGGATATAAAACCAGCCTGGTCATCATAATGACAAAGAGACCTTTATATAAATGTTTTGAAGGATACCATTGACCAAAAATCTTTAAATAGATACAGATGATTATCTATTGATGAAGAACCTCGAATACATATAAAAGATTCTCTAAATTTCTTACATATTTAATCATTGATTGTTAAACTGAAGAAAAGCTCATTTTATACTTGGTTATGTAATAAGGATTCACGAACATAACATAAATCTTTAAAGAGAGTCTCGGAGTAGACAATAATTCCCCTCAAAAAGGTGTGATGAGTCCGACTTCCCATCTTCTCGACCAATGAAAATTCCTATGCCTCATCAGTCCACAAGATAATGAGAGCCTACCTTTGGAATATAGGTCCAAACGGATGTGGAATCATTGGATGTTTTCGGTTCTATGAACAAAACCGCTAGAAACCGATCAGAACATTTGAATCTCCCATCCAGGAGGTCATCCCCGAATTCCGTGCGAAACAAAAATGGTGAACCCGACGTGAATCCTTAACCAAGTTACAGTGATGTTCTTATTATTTGTTAGGCCCCTTGGGCCAACAAAGCAATCATTGACATGTGCTCATCCAAAAGATGCAGTGTCCGGATTCATCTTGATTATGTCTGTTACATGGAACATGCACTTTTTTATCAAGATCTTCTACAAAATGGCTTTCCTTAAATTCACCCCTATGAATACTACTACTGTAAACACATCTACTGTGAGGTCTACTGCTGTGAAAACCAATGCTGCTACTCCTACTGGAACGTCGTCCGCTCTGAGGATGACATCACCAACTCAGCATCTTCATCACTGGGTTTCTAATGCACTGGTTAAGGAGTACTGTTGCAACGGTACTATCCCAACTCTGGAGGCCGCTCGTCAAGCCCTCCATGTTAACAACTCTACTTGGTCGTCCGGACAATGGCGGCCAGCGATCAAGAAGCAGGCGGTGCTGACTACCGTCTCCAACCGTTTCGGGTCGTTATCCCCGGAACACAATTTCCATTCAATCCCTTACTTTGATGAAGTGAATGAGCAGGTCCCTCAGGGCCTTAATTAAAAAATACAGGATTCCTTTCCGAGGGCTCCCATCAACAATCACCGCCAGACTCGTGCGGTAGTGCGCCCTCAACATGATGAGGGTACCGACTCCAGGCATTCAGCTCAGGTTCCTCGAACCCGAGCAGGCAAGATGAACCGCCAGAGACGGAATCCTGTTAATAATGGGCAGGTTGTCATCCCTGCCATCTCCGGAGAAGTCCACCAACCTAACTTGGGGGCAAATAACGAGCAGGCACACTCACCAGTCCGTTTTAATTCCGCTGTCCAGCAGACTCGTCTGGCAGCATCAAACCAATCCCGCGAGGCAAATCCGGCGGAGTACTATAGGCAGGAACATGCACCTGCTTATGCATCATCAGTTAGTCAGCAGGCTCACCTGACTACAGATGATGGATTCCACCAACCTAACTTGGTGGCGAACAACGAGCAGGAACACACACCTGTCTGTTTTAATTCCGTTGTCCAGCAGACTCGTCTGGCAGCATCAAGCCAATCCTGCCAGGCAAATCCGGCGGAGTACTATAGGCAGGAACATGCACCTGCTTATGCATCATCAGTTAGTCAGCAGGCTCGCCTGACTACATATGATGGATTCCACCAACCTAACATGGTGACGAACAACGAACATGCACACACACCTACCCGTTTTAATTTCGCTGTCCAGCTGACTCGTCTGGCAGCATCAAGCCAATCCCGCCAGGCAAATCCGGCGGAGTACTATAGGCAGGAACATGCACATGCTTATGCATCATCAGTTAGTCAGCAGGATCATCTAACTACATATGATGGATCTCATCAACCGCGTTTGGAGAATGGTAATCAGCAGGCACATACACATTCTAATACTAATCAAACCTACCAACAGTCTCGCTTGGTAGCGCATGGAGAAGTCAGTAGGAAAGCCCCGATGACAAACAGGAGGAAGACTCAACTCTCTGCCCCCACAATTGAGTACTGTCAGGATTCACTGACAGGAAAACGAGGACAGGAGCAGGCACATACACCTACTCCAAACCCGGAATGGACGTATATTCTCGTTCCGGCAGCTGAAGTCACCAAACATATTTTGTCAATGGTGAAAAAGCTGAAGCAAATTCCTGCTCATATTCTGGATGCTTGCCAGGATATCATAACAGCTTCAGCATCATCTCAGGGACAGACACATAAATCTATCCCTAGTAGTGGAGTGTCACATCAATGATTCACTCCGGAACAGATACACACCTCTGTTCCAGTCCAAGAGGGTTATGGGGCATACTCCCCCATATCATACGGACAACCAAGTCAGGCACATACACCTGATTTGAGTGAAGATCGTCAGCCTAACCTGACCAGCTTTCCTGATAAGGCACATACACCTGCTCAAAGTAACCACTTTTGTCAACAAGTGGTTTCTAAAGCGAGTAAGAAGGCATCTAAGAAAAAGATCTGCCCAGCACAGTCAGGAGATCAAAGGACAATCTATAACAAGGCCTTGCTCGATGCTGGTGTTCTTAAAGCCCTCATACATTTATCTATCGGAATTCAAGATTCTATTCCCTCAGTTCCCAATAACGGGAACATTAATTCTGAAGGTCTCAACAGACACTTCCTCATGAAGGCTTGCTTCATGAAAATTCGGTCAATCTTGAAGTTTCTTCTTCAGATGAGAGCCATAGGAACCCTCTGTGTGGTCAGAAGACCAAGGAGCAAGAGATCTCATCTTTTGATGTAACCCATTATGGTGGTCCTCTCCATAATGATGAACATCGCTGTGAAATTCTTCTCCGCAGTAGTGATTCACATTGCCTGGAAAATACTCTAGTGGACAATTTAGTGCCGAGAAAGCCCTCTTATCTTGAGGCACTTGCAAATGAGAAACCAGTAATGTCTGCTGCTTTATCGCTAAAAAGTGAAATACTTTCTCAATCAGAAGATAGCCCAGGGTGTAGGTCATTCTCTGAACCACCCCTAAGTCATGCATCTTCTAGTTTGATCAATGATCTCTCTACCAATCTTGTTGAATCCGATGAAGCAACAAAGAGACACCAACTCTGGTCAAAACAGGTAGAAGAATCATCATTTAATGATAAAGAGGAAATGTTGAACATGAGGAAAAAACTGGCAAAAGGTGACGTACTAGTCATGTTTTGGCCTTTGGCTGACTCTCAGTATGACATTCCAAAGATGTTGACGGATGATGGAGTCCATGATATTCGTCTCAACATATGGAAAACTCTTTGTAAATTGAAGAAGAAGATATTATCTTATGATGAATATGAAAATTATCTTAAGATAATAGAAGGGCTACAACGTCAGATTGATTTGGCATCTCTATCAGTCTCTCGGTATCCGAAGGCTGAAAAGCAGCAGAGAACCCTTCAACGTTCATGCCTTGGCGCACTAAGAAAATTGTGTCAGTTAATTGCCAATGCTCCATCTGATGTTCATATCATAGGATGGGTTGTTCACGAAGAACTACATTTCACAGTGCTTTCCAGTCACCAAAGCCCGCCGAAAATGGTCTCATGCAATGTTATTACCCAATGGCCAGCCACAGTCAATGGGCTTTTTTCATAATAAAAATTTTGTTCAAGAACAGGCTTCAACTAGATCCTCTCAAAATCAGGCATATAGAGAACAAATTGTTGAATTTCTCCTACATTAAGCCGGCGAGAATATTGCACAAGCCTCTCGTATGGAGCAAACACGTCATCAAATGACAGAAGTTTCGGAAATCTTCCAACGCTCTGTTGAATCAGGTGATAAAAGTGGATACAGGTTAATGCATCCATCTAATTTCCGAACTAAGATTCGCAAGATCAAGAGATCTTTTAAGAATATATCAGACGTAGCATGTCAAGAGCCACCCCAGCTTGTCAGACTGGGGACTTCTCTAACCCAACCCTCAGAGTCAACAAATGGGATTTGAGGAGTTGAGCGGAAGCAGCAGGAACATCCCCAGTTCTCGAGACAGGGGACTCTTTCAAATCATCAATCCCCTCCTTAGAGAATGTCGGTCTTTTCTCGATAGGGGAAGAATCCCCAAGAGGAACGAAGAGCCAAATTATCAGGAGATTCCCTCCAAATTATAGCTCGTCAAGAAGTTCCTAAAAGATTGAACCAACAAAAGGCAATGTCTCATCAAAGACATGAAAGAAGACAATATCACAGAAACGTTGATAGAAGAGATGTGATGCATTATGCATCAATCAATGTCATCAATTCCATTGTTGCCAATCCACCAGAGGAGACTCACTCAGTGGACTCAGATGAAGAGTGTCCTCTTCAAGAAAATGTACGCACCGATACAAATAAAGAAGGTGTACGTACACGAAGTCAAAGGATTACTCAGAACCTAGGTAATTCACCTCCCTCCCTCCAAAAGGTATCCAACAAAGGGAAGGGAAAGAATCAGGTTACATATCCTTCCTCTGGAGAAGGTCAATCGCTCTCATTAGAGAAAAGGATTGCACAACAAGAGGAAGAAATGAAAGAATTAAGAAGGTTGAATGCAGAACTACTTCAGAGTAGTCTTCTTCTTAAGAATGCTGATGTCCGATAGCCGAAGAAATTTGTTGCAGTTACTGAGATGGATCTAGAATATCCTCCTTTATCAGTACACCCTCAGAGGTCTAATCCTACGGGTCAAGCGCAACAACGGTTGGCTGTGCTACCATCAGTTGCAGCACCAACCACCACGTCTGTCCAAGATCCATTCATTTCACATACTCAAGACCAGATTCAACCAGATGTTTCTCGAAAGTTAATAACTACTATTGAGTCATTAACAGCTCGGTTAGAAACTATGGAAGGGAAACGGGTGCAAGTTCAACCTGAAAATAACGTTTACCCTGAATGGGTAGATTAAATTTCTCCTCCATCCAGTTTTGGAAACCCTGTTTTCCCAACTTTCAATGGATCAGGCGATCCTGAACAATATTTGACGCATTACATGTCTTGTTGTGATCCTACGATGGGAACTCTAGAGCAGCAAGAAGCAGTGAAACTTAGATGCTTCGTGCGAACCTTTCAAGGACCAGCTTTTGTCTGGTATACAAGCTTGCAATCCCTGTCAATCATCGGATGGGAGGATCTTCGTCAAAAATTCCTTCTTCAGTTCAGCTCAACTTTTCCAAAAATGACAGTTTTCGATCTTACAAACTGCAAGCAAAGAGAGAATGAAAGAGTCTCTGATTTCATTGCTCACTGGAAGGGATTAACGTATTCCCTGAGTTTAGCACTCCCTCAGGAAGAGCTATTGCCAATCTGTGTGGCAAATTTGCGTGATGAATTATGCACGCCATTTATCCCTGTGAAATACACAGGAGGGTTTCGAGACCTTACTTCAATCGCTCAGCAGATTGAAGATTCCCTTATACAGGCTAAGGTTAAATCTTGGGTAATTTCATCAGCTCCAGGAAGAAGAATGGGTAAAGCAGAAACTGCTAGAGTTATGCTTAAACAAGCACCTGTACCTATTTCTACTTCAAAACCTTCATCTTCTTGAAGGACTCCACCTCCTGAACGCCAACAACAAAGGTCGTTTCGTCCAAATGATCAAAAAGATCAACGACGAAAACAATTTGAGGATTTGAAGAGTAAAACATACTCTTTCCGAAGTGAGCAAATTCCTGGTTACTTCATTTCAGCTCTGGAAAATAATTTGGTTCAACTACCAGTGCCCAAGAGGCCAAATAAGGAAGGAGATGAAGACCGTCCCAATTATTGTCCCTTTCATCAAATGTTGGGGCATCCCATCCAGGAGTGTTTTGTCTTTAAAGACCTCATGCAAAAGATGGTCGACTTGGGACAAGTCAAATTGAAGGGTTCTTTAGCTCATGTAGTGTGTGTTACCGCTACAGATCTAGAGGAAGGAGGCGAGTGGCAGGAAGTCAAAAGAAAAACTGCGCAAAAATATGATGATTGGATGGTCAGAAAAACAATCAATCGAACCCATGCCATTTTGCGAACACAATTGAAGAATCCAATTATGTCTCCTACAAAATCTACAGTGAAGCCTCCATCAAAAGACAAATCCTCAAAAGGGCAGCGCAATTCAAAGAAGAAAGAGGAATCTGAAAAAGATGAGTATGTATCGAGGCCTAAGTTGTCTTTGACTCTGGCAGATTTCATGCCATCTACTTCAAATCCACAGGCACCGCCCCATCAAACGGAACAGCCTAAACAGGCTAGTCAGGCAGAGACTTTATCAGACTAAGAGTTAATCTTCGGTTATGTTAATATGATTCAATTAACAGATCCGTATTCCAGTCGTAATTTTGATAAGCCTGAATTCCCTGTATCAAATATGGGAATCCGAGGAAGTTCCAGAGGTTCAGGATACATAGGAAGACGTGGATCTTTCCGAAGCCACTACTCCAATTCTACCCCTGCTAGCACTGTGTATGCAGCAAAAACTCGTGGTAGATCCATTCAGTGAGCTCAAAAAGAACAAGCAGGTTCTTCTACTAATGGCCAACTCAGTCATGGCACAGTTATTTTGGAAGACCGATTGAAGGTTCCATCTTCTTTATCTCAGCAAGTAAATGGGTCTAATTGGTCTAATCTTCCAAAACCAAGGATGTTGCCAACTTCTATCCCAATACAAGATGCATCAGCTTCCAAAGCATCTGCTTCCAAGGTACCTGCTAAACTGCATATTTCTGTTGGGAAACGCAGACCTCTAGATCAAAAGTATGATATATTGAAACACTTGGCTCAAGTACCAGCCAAGTTATCAATTTTGGATGCTTTGAATCTGTCAAAAGATCTTCGGGAAGCACTCATTGAAGCTTTGTCAAGTCCTCAGGAGTTTGAAGTTAAAATTGCTGCAGCTGAAGTCTATCACATAGAGAATAATCCTGCAGAATGCCATTCAGTGATATCTTTTACTGATAAATATGAAGATGATGTTGTGAATGGGCACATAAAACCTCTATACTTATCTGGAAAAGTCAATGGTGTATATATCCGAAGAGCTTTCATTGACAATGGTTCAGGAGTCAACCTCATGCCCATTCGTACACTTTGTCGATTGGGCCTCACGGAATCTGATTTATCTCCTTCCACCATGATGTTACAAGGATATGATAAAAATGAACAAGAAACACTGGGCGACGTTACACTCAGAACCCAGTTTGGAGATCTTGTATCCAATTCAGATTTCATTATTGTTGATCAAGACTCAGCTTTCAACGTCTTGCTTGGAAGACCCTGTCTACATCAGCATGCGGCTATCCATTCATCATACCATCAATGTCTCAAATACTCTTTCAATGGTCAAGTTGGAACATTGTATGGTGATAAGGCCTCGTTCAAGACATGTGAGTCTCAATACATTGAGGCAGAATTTTATCACATGAAGGGAAGAGAAAAATCTACAATGAAGGAAATTACCAATGTTAATGCTCCATATGGTTTGGAGAAAATTCCAATAAATCCATTTACACATGTGAGTACAGATTATGTGTTACCTATCAGTCAAATTGACAAAATAGGCTCAAATCAAAATACTCTTATGGAATGATCCATAATGTCAATTAAGGCAATCGATCCAGACAACATGGGAGAAATTGGTAACCTATCAAACAGTGATGAAAGCCTAAGTGGTGACGTTTTCATTTCATCTGTTGTAGTCCAACAAGTCTATACTTCGCCAATCTTTCCTTTGTGGATATCCTTTTTTGATTTTGGGAGACATTCGAGGGTCTCAGGGTCCCTACTGAGTAGCTTATACTCACCCCTGCACGGGCTAAGCCCGCACTACGTTGTGTTGGTTGCAGACGACGGACAGCGTTGATCGTGGTTGAGGCTTGCAGAGCTGGACGGTACCTGGAGGTGGATCACTAGGCAGGATGTACTCGGAGCAGACGGCATGACCCGAGGAGTAGTGGAGCTATCTGTACCCACCCTTCAAGTGGGATTTCCAGTGGACAACTCGGTGTTGCGGCTTTACTTTACAGTTTTTGTTTTCCCTTTAGAGTTGTACTTTACTTTCAGTTTGGGTTTTTATACTGGCCCATTTACTTTTTCTGCACTTAATCTTGTACCAGCTTTTACTTAGTGTTTACTTCTACTGCTTATTTACTCTGTGGTATTTGTTTACATTACAAAGGCAATGCCTTCCCTTTTTTTACCGGGATTTACGCCATGGTGCTAGTCGCCAGCCCCTGGCCTATGGAAGGCTGTCTTGGGATAGTCACGGCACGGGCCTCAAGGACGGGTCGTGACATACTATTTTTTTCTTGTAATAATAACTATTACGTTCCTTGTGAGTGATAATAAAACAATGATTAAAATATTGTAAAACTCCGCATCTCCACCACTATAAATACAACCACCTCCCACAACTCTCATGATTTTTACCTTGACTATGTTATACCCAATACACCTCCCAAGACCCTTCCCCACGTCCAACACCTTATGTTCTCACCAAAAGACCAAAATAAAAGGCTATAAAGAGAATCTCAAGTAGAAGAGATCAAGAGGTAAACATCCCCTTTATTTTTCATTATTTTATTTTAATTTTTTCCTATTCTTCAACTATCCTCAGTACCCCTCAGCCAAGAGGCGTGAATATTCTAAAATATTATATATATTATTTATGTTATCATTTTTATGGATTATTATCCATTGTACTTCTTCTCATATCCCACTTATTCTGGAAATTAAAACATCGTATGTGGTGTCTCAATTTTTTTGGCATCGTGGATGATGTGATATCAACATCCATACTTCAATAAAGTCAATTAATAAGACCCTTTTTATCAATGAAACAGACTAAAATTTATGTATTATATTATATATAAGGTTATGGAATCATTTTTCACCCCTGATATTAATTTATAAAACAAAATTAGTTCATTGTTATTAAAAAACCTCCAAATGGATTTAAACAATCATAAAAAATGTTTAAACTAATGAATCGTCCTCATGTAATAATTAAAGATGATAAATAGTTAAATTTATAGTTATTAAAATATAGAAATACCATTCCATTCCAATTATATGGTTTCTCTTTTAATCGATATGAATATCCATCATGAACAGATCATGGAAACCATTTAAAGAACACACCCAAAACAATGAAAATAACAAAACATTACTAATAAATGTGATGAATGATGTTGTAAAATGTTCATAAAAGGGGTTATAAACATAAATATGCTTGTTTAAGATATTAATAACTCTCTTTTTACAATTATAATGGAGTTTTAAACACATTTGATGTAAGACGATCCTGAGGTAAGGGAATCTTTAACCTAATTTCTATTCTTTGGGTTCACCTTCTACTTATTCATTATGTGGTTTTGAGATTATTTGTGGGATAATTTTTTTTATATTATGATTCATTATATGTAATTATAGTGTATAAACATATCCAATCCATTATATTAATTTCCACTCCATTTATTTTTGAATGGGACTTTCCTTTTAAAATATTTTTAAAAGCCTCTTTAATGAAATTAAATAGGATTGTATATATTGCATGAGTAGTTATACTGATTTCATGATACTTTATTACGATGATTTTTCTATTATATGTTGACATAGTAGTTTTTTATGAAAATTATTTATTATTATTTTCACAGATTTTATATTTTAAATGTGATTTCTTTTTAAAAAATAGAGTTTTGAAGTCATTGTTATGTTTTATTCAAAGGTTCAAAAGAGTTATCAGGTGTTTTATTCATGATATGTTCCTTGGACATAGTAATTTTGGGTTGAGATAATTATATCTCATTATATGTTGGTTTAATCCCATTGTAGCTCAAGATATGTTTGGTTGATCCCATTATAGATCATGATATGTTGGGTTGAGCCCATTATAGCTCCACATATGAGAGGTGAGCACCATAATATCTCTCCAATGTATTGGGTACTCTGGAGGTGAAATTTGAAAATATTGTTATTCCATGAATATGTGTTATTTTTAGACTGGTATGGTAAATATTTCCTATGGAATATACATGATGTTTCTATGCAGGCTAACAAATTTTTATGATATGGATTTTACTATTTTTTATGTTATCAAATGAGAAACCGTTTCTTTCATTATATCCCTTACATAGATTTTTGTGATCATCCTACGTTTTTAAATGTTTTTTACTGGTTAAAAAGGTTTTTTAAGAGAAAATATGAAACCAATTTGAATTTAAAAAATCAAGGAAATTATGTTGGATTTGAAACGTTTTGTATTTTTTAAAAATGGATATTGTTTTAATAGTATCCACATTAATGATTATGGGATGTTATGTATGTTTTGTGTCTTAATTACCTAAAATAATAAAACTATAAATATCCTCAATGTGTTATAATATATTTTTCTATGAAAAACTTCAGATTATGTAATTTATTAAAGATGTGTCCTTATAGTTGACATCAGACGATGGTTTAGATACATTTAGGGGGTTATGATGATTTTAATATTATACCATAAGTGATTTTTACTATATGGTTAATTTTAAATGTTATAGAATTTAATGATTACCATGTTGGTTCATCTATGATTTGATTGTTCAGAAGGGTTTTATGGAGAAGAAACATCGAAGCTAATTTATAAGGGCAACAAGAGGATAATGTTTATATGAATATATATAGTGAAATGGTGGGAATAGTATATGTTCAATTTGTGATAGAAATATCATAGTTGACAAAATAAATCAATGGTGTAGGTATACATTCTATAAAATAACATGATCTACCATGAAGAAAAATGTCCTTTTTGGATCATGTTATGACGTAGCGTCCTCTATCATTTAGTGGAACCACAGATCCAATGATAGTCGAAGGATGGATCAATGCTGTAGAAAATATATTTGATGTCAGGGTATGTTCAAATCATAAAAATTTAATTCTATCGTTTTATCATTTAGAAGGTGAATACGGTCAATGGTGGTATCTGTTTAAGAATACTTGAGAAAGATAAGATCATGAATGTTTGTGATGGGATTTTTAAGAGCCTTTCTGTGGAAAAATATTTTCCTAAAACTGTTTGACTGAAAATGGAGAAAAAATTCATGGAACTGAAGTAGAAGAATGATGATTACGTGGTAGAATATGAATCCAATTTTAGAAAACAAACCTGGTATATTCCATATTTTAATTGTGATTTTGATAGTAAAAGTAATAGGATTTACTCTGGGTTGAAATACTTTTTTTAAGATCATTGGCTTTACAATTGTTTAAAAGATATGATAAACTTGATTGTTGAGAATAAAAAGTGGAGATGGGGTTTTCTATTATGTATGTTCCTCTTAATGACAGGAATAATAATTGATCAGGTTTTCATGATTTGGGGAACAAATTGTTGACAAAATCTGGAGGAAAAAAACCAATTTACCTTCTTTTGAAAAGTGTGGTAAAAGAAATCCTGGTGAACGTCTTATAAATTATAGTTAATGCTACTGATGTGGAATTTTTGGACACTTGTCTCATGAGATAAAGGAATATTATCCTAAAATTTACTAGATGTTAATGGTGATATGCTTTATTCACATTTTGAAAATGTGTTTTTTGATTCCACGTCTACACATTCCTTCATTTCATAAAAAATTATAGAAAAAATTGGAATTCAAATTCATTAATTGAAACCCAAACTCATGGTAAAAATGCCTACAAGAAATATTGTAGAGAAAAGAAATTATTATATTCTACCTATCATTGTCTGTAGAATGATTTCACTTAAACATCATGTCATATTAACCCTAGTAGAGTTCATTGTTATTCTGGGTATGGACTTGCTTTATTTTTTTAATGCTAAGATAGATTATAGGCCAAAAGAAGTTGTTCTTTGGAATTAATTTCAGTTTGTGTACAATAATAAATCCATTCCATTGATAAAATATCAAGAATATAAGAAATTGATAAAATACAGAAATGAATTTAATCTTGCATATATTTATTAAGGTAAGGGAACTATCTAGATTAATGATGTACCAGTGGAAAATGAAAACCTGGATGTTTTTCCTAATGATTTTCTTTGTGTTACATATGATCTGTAGGTTGAGTCTAATAATTAATTAGTTCCTGATGCTAATCCAATTTCTAAACTCCCTTATTGATTATCCCAAATGGATCTTCTGGATTTAAAAAAGTTGTTGCAGGAGTTATTATATAAAGGAATCATCCATCCTATAACTTCACCATAGGGTGATCTTGTCTTATATGTTTATAATAATGATGGTTCAATCTAACATGGAATTGATTATAGAGCCTTGAAAAACATTAGGGATAAGAATAAGTATCATTTCCCTCATATCAGTGATGTGTATGATCAACATCAGGAAGAACATTATTTTTCAAAGGGTGAACTGAGGTTGGATTACCATTAGATGAAATTAAAGGATGTAGACATCCTAAATATTTCATCCTGTACTAGATATGGTAATTATGAATTTGTAGGTATGCCTTTTGGTTAACTAATTAACATGTTGTATTCATGGATCTAATGAATATAATATTTCATGAATTTTTGGATAAGATTGTGGTTATACTTATTGATGTAATTTTGGTATATTCTCGATGTAATGAGGAGAATGAAAAACATATAGGGTTGTTTTTCAAACATTATAAGAAAAGAAACTGAATGGAAAATTAAGAAATTGTTATTTTAGGCAATAACATATCTCTTTTCTTGGGAACATTATAAATACGGATGGTATAATAGTTTATCATAACGAAAAAAAGTTGTTTGATGAATTGTCATGACCTACATATATTATAGAGATTATTATTTTTCTTGGATTAGCTGATTATTACCCACTGTTTGTTAAAAACATTGCATAGTTATCAAGCCCACTAACTAAGTTAACACAAAAATATGTTATATTTGATTGGATAGAAGAATGTGATATTAGTTTTTCCGAATGGAAAAGAATATTGGTGGATGCTCTAGTTATGACTCTACCATCCAGAAATAGTGAATTCATCAACTATAGTGATTCTTCATTGAAGAGACTTGGTTGTGTTCTAATACAGATTTATTGGGTAATTGTTTATGCTTCGCATCAATTGAAACCCCATGAGTGAAATTACCCTACACAATATATGGAATTACTACTTGTGGTTGTTTGTTTGAAAAATATTAGGAATCATTTATAAGAGGGAAAATTTGAAATATATTATGACGATAAAAGTGTGAAGTATATATTCACACATAAATAATTAAATATGAGACAAAGATGATGGGTGGAACTAATCATGGATTATGATTCCATGATTAATTACAATCCTTGGAAATAAAATTGATTGGCCAATGAATTGAGTTGGAAAATTAATGCTAAATTAACAATGATTTATTTGGAATATATTCCTTTTGAAAATGATTTGAAAAATTTTGGCATCGAAGTTGTTGGTGTAGAAAATGCATCTATTTTTCTTCAGGTTTCAGTGCAGTCATATTTGTAAGACCGAATAACAAAATCATAGAAGGAATACCACGAGCTACCAAATATGGTAGAATTGGTTATAGTGGGTATGGTTCCAGAATTAAACTTGATAAATATAGGATTTTAATATTTAAAAAATGGTTTTTGTGCCTTGTGTTTCATAGTTGAAGAATGTATTGTTATCTAAAGCTAATAGTTCTCTAATTTAAGTTCGTCTTGGAAAAACTAAGATTTAAAGAGACCATCGAGATTATTACTGGTGGGATGGAATGAAATGGGGTATTGATGATTTTACCATGAAATGATGGACTTGTCAATAGGTTAATGTAGAGACTCAGTTACTGAAGGGGATTCCCCATCTGTTACCAGTGCGAGAGTGTATATGGGAAAATATATCCATGAACTTCATTGTGGGACTACCAATGACTTTTCAAGCTAACAATCTAAGTTGGGATACTATTGAACACCTGACTAAATCTAATCATTTTCTTACTATTAAATATAAAATTTCACGCGATATAATTTCTCGATTGTACCTCAAATATATTTCCTTGTTATATGGAATTTCTCGTTCCATTATTACTGACTAGAATCCTAGGATCACTTGTAATTTTTGGAAAGGGCTTCATAAGTCGTTGGCCAAAGAAATGAATTTCAGTAAAAAAAATTCATCTTCAATTAGATGGACAATCATAACAGATGATTTTGAATTTTATGGATAATCATCTAACTTGTTTAATGGAAAACCATGGAATTTGGGATCATCAATTATATTTAGTAGATATTTCTTATTGTAACAACTTTCATTCTATTATACAGATGGATCATTTTGATTCATTTTATGGGAAGTGGTGTCGAACTACCAATTTTTGGGGTGGAGACAGTGGAAGGAAGTTGATGCGACCATAAATAATAGAGTAAGTGGCTAAGAAAGTGGAGATGATCTACCAACACATGACGATAGCTCATTAATGAGATAAATAGTTATGAAGGAAATAGGAATAAATACATATCTTTTAAGGTAGGTGATTTTTTTTTCTTATAATAACACCATGGAAATATGTGATGCTCTTTAGTAAGAAAGGGAAGCTGACTCCACGGTTCATTGGACCATATGAAATCCTATAGAAAGTGGGACCAGTGGCGTACCGAGTAGCATTTCCTCTAATTTTATCACTATTTCACAATGTTTTTCATGTTTGGATTTTGAGAGAGTATGTTCTAGAATCATCTCATGTCCAAATACCAGAAGAAGTTCTGTTGGAATAGAACCTTATTTATGATGAGCTACCAGTTCAGATTATTGATCAATGAGAAAATGTATTTTTAGAATAAAGTAATAAAGCAGGTAAATGTTTTGTTGAGAAACCAAATTATTGAAGAAAAAATGGGAAATAAAAAATCCATGAGGTAAAGGTACCCTCACTAATTTAACGGGTAAAAAAATAGTGAGGACACAATTTCCAAAAGGTGGGGATAATATAACACCCCATATTTTTTAAAAAAATAAATTGAATCACATGACACATTGTTTTATATAGATATTTATAATTATTATTTAAATATAATTTCCTACTTTTGATATTTGAATTTCAATAAAATAGAAATACATGGTTGAAATCAATAAGTTATTTAGAGTATGTTAAGTCAAATATAATTTTCGGTGAATTGTAACTTACCAATATATATAATAATGTTACCCTTATGAATATTTACATACCCTTATAAATATTAGTATCACTCAATATTGTATATATATAATATTTAATTAAATATATTATATACCCTTATCAATGAATAAGTGAATGAATTATATAAATTTGATATTTTTCAAATAAAATATTATTTTTTTGAAAACTAAATTTCTTATATTTATTAGATTATTTTGATAAAATAGAGATCCTTTTTTATTCTACAGGACAAAAAATGGTTGGGGTGAGTTTTTGAGACATTTTTTGAAATACATGATTATTTTATGAATAGTGAATTACGATAATTTATAAATTTAGCTAAATAATTGATTTATGGATCCATGAATGATTACACACACTTGGTATAAACTCACATGTACTTATTAATATTTTTGGTCTTGGAATCATAACTATTTCTTATATTGTGAAAAAATAATAAAATAATGATTAAAATAATGTAAAACTCATCCTCCTCTCCACTCTAAATATAACCCTCTCCCACACTTCCTCCCACACCTCTGAAGCCTTCAGCTTTGTCAGAGTTCTACCTGATACTCATCCTAAGACCCTTCCCTATGTCCATGACCTTCTGGTATCACCAAAAGGTAAAATCAAAAGGCCATATGGAGGATCTCAAGAAGAAGCGATCAAAAGGTAAAAATCCTCTCAAAGTTATAAAATGGGACTATAAAAACTCTTTTATAAAAATAGCTCATAAAAAATATTGGTAAATATGATAAAATCTTGTCTATACCAATGGTTTTTCACTATCCATTGGAAAAATGGGCTGATTCATCGGGCTCCCATACCCTCCCCTTGCACGAACCCACCACTCCCCTCCTTGACCTCGGCATACCAGCCATCTCCTCCCCTCCCCAACCTCAACCTCATGGCCTCCTTCTCTGCTTAAACTTCCCAGCCTTCGCCTCCTGGCCCCCAAACCCTCTTGATTCCCTCTCCTCTAGTGACAACCCTTATTCCCCTCTCAGCTCCCACTACTCATTGATACCCCCTCTTCTCTAAACTCCATATCCTTTAGAAACATCCCCTTGCCCCACTCATCTCCCTCTCCTTTGGTGACATTCCTTGACCCCTTATCCACTCTAGGATCACGTGATACCCCCATGTCTGAACACCCCACCCGACGTCCCCCTCTCTCGGCACTCTCTCCTACCACCATTTCCCTATAATTTTTTAAGGTTTCTTGGTTAGTACTTCTACGTAAGTATTCATTTTTTTAATTCCTCATTTTATTATAGTTTTACTCTCTCTCGTTTTGAGGTTTCATTTTTTCAAACCCTATGTGTTTTGATGTTCTCATATTATATATTTAATCATTTTTTCTTAGGTGTATTATGGTTCTTTTAGGTCCACCTCATATATAATTTGGAATCGGCTGATGAAGGCAATGTAGTTTGAATTATCTTGGTTCACATGTCACCATTTGTCAACATTTCAGGTAGGTTTATTCTTCCCTCTTTTTTTTCCCAATTTAATTTGTCTCTTTTGGTGATTTTTGTGCCCATGATAAATCTATATTAGGTATTAATTTCATTAATAAGACTACCTTACATCATGTATTTTTTAGACCATATTATGTGTATATGTTTAAGATTCATCCCTTGGTATAATCATCTCATGTTTTTTTATCCATGGGTGAGTTGGGATATGGTGAGAAACATGATAATGTACAGTGTATATGTGGGTATAATAGTTTTTTATTCATTTTTTTATGTGATATTATATTTTTACACTCATCCAAGTAAATTTTTTATTCTAATTTCTTTGAATAATATTTTTATTATTCATTTTTTAGTTTTGAATTGATGATAATTATGTTAATATATTTTGGGTTATTTATCTTTTTTAAAGTTATTTATTTAATTTGTCATGGATGTCCAATATAGGGGTGACCCATTCTAGATTCTCAATAAATGACACAATGTCTTTAACTCAGTCGTGAGGATGAATTTTGATGTTCTATCCACAGGAATTAGGAATGAAATATCATCACATGGTATATGATAATCCAATTATATATGATATAGGTCCAACAATAGTAATAGGTATAATTAATATTAATTCATCATTATAATGTCTTTTATGTGAAAATATTTCAATTAATTATATTATTTACACCTATATTGTGTACATGATAAATAATTTTATTGATATCATGCATTATGTGAATTAAATTGAAACGCCTCTAGGTAAAAGGGGAGTGAATGGTTTTAGATTCCCCTATAATGATTTTACATATATGATATCATTCATTTCAATATAGTTGTTACTCCATCTATGGAACCAATGGATATAATTATTAATATGGATTGACTAATTATTATTAATTCCTTGATCAAATAGAAACCAAATGAATGAATTTTTCAAATATAATATAAACAAACAAAATAAAAACTAAATCCAATGTTAATTTCCAAAAAAATCTTGTATCAATAAAACTAAACTAATATGAAACTCTAACCAAACTGATTATATACCATTTATAGGAATATTAATTTTTAATTAATCAGAAAATATTATTTGATAGTATAATTTTGAAACATGGATCAGTTTCTCGAATTATTACAAGAACATTATTTGACCCATGGGGAATTGTGGTTCTTATATGTTGGGTAGCGATAGGTATAGTAACAAGAGATAAGTATGTTTTAGTTTAGTTTATATTTTATTTTCTTTAGCGTATTGGAAACATTGGTCTTTTACTACTTCATATAGACATAGGGTAGTTATATTCTATGAAGGGGGCCAAATGGGGTTCAGATTGTATCAGTCCGCCACCGTAGATCCAAGGTAAGATTCTATTCTTATTAATTTTCTCTGGCCTCCTGAATTTGAGGAATTTAGTGTTTTAATCCCTTATTATTTTATTTTTATGGTTCTGGATTGTTTCGTATTGGTTTGAGTGGATTTGGTTCTCCACTGCCAATTGAGGTAAGGATTTAATGTCGTTGGTTGGTTTCTCACTAGTTTTGTACTGTTTGTTATGTGTTTAAAGGTTTCTAATATCCATTGTGTAGTGTGTTGATCGCTGATCACTAGTTTCAAGTCACTAAGTCATGGGAGACTCTCCTACATGTTCATAGGTATGTAAGTATATGTATGTGGGTTCCCCCAGTAAGTGTATAGTCATCCATGGTAATTGTTATGCATGTATGGGGAAAGGTGTTCCCATGTGTGTGTGTGTGTATATATATATTTGCATACACCGGTGAGTGAAGACTGATATATTCATATATGGATACATGTAAGGATCCCCATGCACATGCTCATGGCCATGCCGGTGTGTGTATATGGGATAGGTGTCCATGAATGTGTGTGAAGGTGTGTATACCCAGTAGGGGAGAAACAAATTTTAGTTAGAATCCACCAAGAGATGAAGTGGATGGCTTGGTTCCACCACGAGGTAGGGTCCCTCTCCTAGCCTCTTTAATTCAATAATTCTTTATATTGAATTTTTCTTTTTTTAATTATGCTTAATTATATTGAATTGCATTTCTTGAATAAGTGTTCTTTTATATAATTGTTTTATTGGATATATAAAGTCATTTTTTTATAAAAAACATCTCCAATGGAGGTGCACTGTCTTCAAAAGCTCGCAGTGATTGTTATGTTGATCTATTTGCTTAAAATATTTCATTTTATTTGTGCTGAATGATTGTTACAATAAATGTTAAATATAATTAAATTAATTTTGTAATAAATTCATTCCATGATTTTATAATAAAAGCCCCTCCAATTGAGGTGTACTGTCTTCTAAACCAAAGAGTAGTGATTGTTATTTGTATCATGCATATATTTGGTTTGAGCTATTCATATACCACTTGTTGGTGTTAGTTTTTTTACTAGATAGTTTGTGTTTACATCAAATAAAATAAATTGTATTATCATACTTGATTATCTCAAATGACATTTCTCAAGTACGCATATGCCTTAACCATGAAGCTTTTTTTCAGCCTTTGAATATTATAAATTTAATTTTCATGTTTTGGTGAAGTGAATGAATTTGTAAATTGTTTATGTAGGTTGTACGATTCATTTCAATCATTTCATTTTCCTTTATTTGTTGCGTCATTATGTCACTCACTACAACCTTATGTCTATTCGTTGTTATAGAATATTAAATATTTGATTTGTTTTATCATATCTGTTTTGGACTTCTCTTATGGAAAACCCCATTTGGGGTGATTTCAAGGCCTCTTTTACACACCTTTCAGTGTTTATCTAAGCCAAGATATCTAAAAAAGCTGATGATTTCATTGTTTAACACCTGTTAGGCTTATGTTTCTCCCCATAATAAGCTTCATCTTACCACAACCAATTCATATGATTTTGTACCTCCACCTCGGAATATTCATTTCGAAACATTTCTCCCATGTTATTATTAGAATAATTATAGTGGTGACATTCACTAAAGTCATTCTTATCAACTTGGTTTTCCTGTTTATAGAAAAGGATAAAAAGATGCCGAGTAGATCCCTATGTCATTTTCCAATGAATTTTTCGGAAAGGTTGGTTTTTTAATGTATAATGATTTTTTAGTGGAGAAAATGGACAAGTGATCTTGGTGTCTGATAGTTTGGCTGGAATATTTCATAAAGAAGTACCACTTCAAGTCTGGGTGTGGAGGTAGAAGGAATTCTATTTGGAAGCACAATTCAAAAATTAGTTTCCATGCCATGAGGTTTTAGATTTTTAATTGAATGTTTGAATTCTTTTTTTGGGACACATTTATTTAGATGGGTGTTTAAAAGGATTCCAATGCTATAGAAAATGTGGATAATTGAAATGGAGGTATTCTTTCAAGATATTATGATATTTTATGCAGTGGATTTAAAAGGATATATCTACAGATTATTTGGATTTATAGTTAGTAGTTATCAATGGACGATGACTGAAAACATGAATAAATTAATGGGAAACTGGAGTGAATTTTCATGGAGTTATATTTAGTGTATTAATTGGTTTTCAAAAACATGTTCTTTGCATGGCCACTTCAAGAATAAATAGAAGATTATAAAATCCTTTAGTTATCCACCCCATTCATTGATGTGCTTGAAAATGGCTTGAACACACAGACACACACACAAATATATATATATATATATATTGCATGAGTCTTTCATGATAAGGGGAGATACCTGCACAACAATACAACATCTAGTTCTTCTATATTTATGAGGAATAATAGTCTGACCAACACCATTCATATTTGTTCCTGAAAAAGGCCATCGCATATTTATTTATATATCACATTTTTTGGTATTTTCATCTGAAAAAACATAATTTTATAATAATAATCGACGGATATGCATACAATCCTACATCAACTAATTTCCCACAAATATGAACCAAAAAAATATAATCGAAATAAAAAATAGGATCTATATTCATCATCGATCACCATCTAATCTCATCACCTTAAATCTTTATTGAGATAATCCATCACAATCCAATATATTTTTTTTTCTTAGATCATTAAAAATATCATAATATCTACATAATTACCAATTTGATCATGCATGGTTTTCGAAATATATGACATTATAATCTCACAAAGAGACAATAATTTATATTTATATATACAAGTATACTTGGGCAATTTAAATTTTATAAAAACAATTAGACACATATATTCGGTCAGATTTCATGTTCCAATCATGACAACAAGAATAAATTTGTATAAGGTCATCATTTGATAAATCGGTTTCCATGATACCCAACCATAGAAACATTTTTATAAATAAAAAACTTGCATCATTATACCATCATACATGAAACCCATCATATACCCAAATACTCTAAATAGGGAGTATCATTTATTACTTAACCACAACCAGAATCTGTAGGATAGAGTCATGTATCCAAGCCCTAGACTAATACGTATTCCTCAATATTGGTCTCCACTAAACTCCCAACATCTATCATACAAATAAAGGTAGTCTCTCATTCCACAATATATAACATACCAACCTTATCACTCAACAACCATCCATGCTAATACATTGTGATCAATGTAAATCCATTTTTAAAATAAAACCATATTAACCATGGTATGTCTAATATCACATTTCAAATGCTCCATTATCTCTCATGGTTGGGTTTATCTATAAACTAATCACTCAATGTGAGTACATTATCTTTACCACTACCTTATCAATCATGGTAGGGTTAGATATCATGTTATAATATGATAACCTCATTATCACTCAAGTAAGGGTCCTTCCAACACCTTATCACCCATGTTGTTGCATTCCTTAAGATATATCAATATACATGTTATATTTTTTCACCAAACATGTGTATGGAATAACAAATATGTAATTCATTCCATATCCCAGCTCATAAGATAGGTACATGGTTCTAGTCACTCCGGACCTATACCCCCATTTCAAAAATTTCTCACCGTCCAACGAAAACGTATCACTCCACTTGGTTCTCATATATCTTACGCTATATATTCCACTGGAGTCCTTGAGACTCATATTAGTCTAATACCCAAAAAATAATTAATTACCTCATTATGACCTTAAATACTATATGATATTATTGGAACATTCCTTGAATACAAGTTTTTCTGTGCTTACAAGTCCTTACAACCACACTAACTCAGGTACCTTATTCTATTAGTATCAAAAGAGCTCTAAAGATCACTTGTTGAAGTAAAAACGTCTTTGTCACACCATTTATAGTCCTTGTCAAATAATTTTACATATTTTAAAAATAATATTTTATTCCACCATTAGGAGTCTACTCCCTTCCCCGGATGTGTGGGTAGTTTTTGTTTTTTCCAAGTGACTAGTTTTTTATCATTTACAATATTTTTAATGTGATTATTTCTTGAAACTCAGTACATTGTGTGCATAAACATATCCAAAATGATAAACATTATTCCTTGTGATCATAGTCATAACATGTAACTATCCAAACCCGCATTTAATTCACATAGTTTGAGGTTTCCTTTATTGAATGGGAAACATAGATCTTCATACCTCTATGTAAAACTCAATTTCTTCCCTTGGAATTTCCCTCCCTCTAAAAAAATTATCCTCCCTAGTAACAATACATCATCTCTTTTATTTTCCCCTAACCATTCTCTTTTTTCACCTAGTCTAAAAAAATATTATTGATTTATTTACAGGTGCTTCCATTTTTATGGGTTCTAGTTAGCTGGAAGAGGTTCCTACTATTTATTTTTTGTAGAAGAGGAAATACAAATGGTTCTATGAACTATTTGTAATCAGATTGAGTAGACTATACCAATGGTTTGAGAATGGTTGATATAAATATATCCCAATAGTTTCAATGAAACCATTGGAATAGAGAAATGTTTCATAGGCATCATTCCATTGGTTGTTAAACCGTTTATGTATACCCATACCTCCCAACCTATGGAAACAGTTCACTTTGAACCATTGTAATAAGTGTATACCAACAGCTAAAAACCATGGTTCTATTTTTATAAACCCACGGTTATAAACCGTTGGAATTTAAAATTACCAAGGATTGACATTGAGCCATTGGTATTTTGAAACTCCATTCAACCTATCCTAATAGTTCAAGTTGAACCACTACGATATGTCTCTCCCCTTTCATGTGACCATAATGATATTGGGGACTTTACAAATTGTTTAGAACCATTGGTGTAATATTATTTTATAGTGGTGTCTTTTATTTTAGTATATTTTCATTATCATTATTATTCTTCTTTTTCCTCACTTCCCCTTATCATAGAGAAATGAATAATCTTGAGTCAAATATATATTCATGATTTTGTCCTGTTTATAGAATAATAACCATTAACCTTTATCTCCTCTCCCACTTATTCTATAAATTAAAACACCATCTATGATGTATCGATTTATCGACATCGTGGAATATCTGATTCGAATTTCCGTTATATAATTAATGTCTCATAATTAAACACTTTTTATGGTTGAAATAGATTATAATTTATGTATTATATCATATATAAGGTTCTATAATCATTTTTGACCCATGATATTAATTTTCAAAACTAAATGTGTTTGTTATTATCAATGAACCACTAAAATAACATAAATATCATCATTAATGTTATAAATAATGAATCATCCTAATGTAAATAAAAAAGTGAAAAATGGTATAATTTATTATTCTAGAAATATGTATGTATCATTCCATTCAAATTCTATAGTTTCTCTTCCAATCATCACGAATATCCATCATGAAATGATCATTGAAACCATGTGATGATTGCACCTGAAACCATGAAAGTAACAAAATATTTCTAACAAAAGTGTTGAATGATTTTGTAAAATGATTATATAAGGTGTTATAAACATTACTATGTTTCTTTAAGAAATTAATAACACCCATTAAACCATTTTATATGAGTCCTAACCTCGTTTGGAGTAAGATGAACTTGAGGTAAGTGAATTCTTAACCCAATTTACATTCATTAGGTTAACATTATCGTTTAATCATTGTGTGGTATTGACATTATTTAGGTGATAAATTTTTGTATATATTATGTTTAATTATGTGTAATTACAGTTTATACACATATCAATTCCATTTTTTTAACTCTCACTCCAATTATATTTGTAAGGGAATTTCCTTTAAAAATCTTTTTAATGGACTCATTAATTAAATTAAAAATGATTGTTTTTATGGAATGAGTAGTTCTACTGATTTCATGATTCCTTATATATATGATGCTTCCATTATATTTTTACATGATATTTTTTTTATGAATATGATTTCATTATTATGGGCACAGTTTTTATATTAAAAAAGTTATTTGTTTTTTGAAAAATAAAATATTGAAAACATTAATATGTTTTCGTTAAGGGGTCAAATGAGTTGTTGTTTGCTTAATTTATGATATGTTCCATGATCATAGTTATATTGGGTTGATCCCATTATAACCCATGATATGTTGGTTTGATCCCATTATAGATCATGATATGATGTGTTTATTCACTTATAGATCATGATATGTTTGGTTGAGCCCATTATAGCTAAATATAAGATGGGTGTGCCCCATTATAGCTCTCCAATTCATTATATACATTATAGGTGGAATTTGTCTAAATATTAAATCCATTTGTAATGGTGATTGTAAGAGTTATATTTTAAATATGTCCCAACAAAACTACATGATTTTTCCATGATTGTTGATGAGTTTTTAGGATATGGGATTTGTTTTTTATTTTATCACTTGACTAACAATTTCATTCATTATATCCCTTACATAGCTTTTTGTACTCATCCCAAAATTTTATAACAATTCACTGGTTAAAAGTATGTGTAATATAATGAAGGAATTCAGTTTAAATTTCATGAAAAATTTACATAGAAATTATGTTTTATTTAAAAAGTTTTATATTTAAAAAGTTTTATATTAAATAAAAGGATATTGTTTTAATAGTATTCACATGCATTATTATGAGATGTTTTGTATGTAATTTTCCTTAATTGCAAAAACCTCTTGACATTAAAAGATCCTCAATGTGTAATAATGTATTTTCATGTCTAAAACTAGGGATTATATAAGGTATAATGTAAGGTTCCTTAAAGTTTCTCAATATCTTTATATACTATGGACATTTAGTTCAACAATGGTCTTTTGTTTTCTTCACCTTTTCATGGGAGCTCAATCCATCAACAGATGGCTCTGGTACCATTATGTTGGAATCTCTTTTCCAATTGAGTGTATTGTCAAAACATCATCTGGTGAGGTGCTTGAAGTGTGACATCGCCCTTTATAAATTAGGCTATATCTTAACCTCAGTCAATATAGAGGTCATATTACATTGTTGTAAGTCCAAGACACCTATGTCAAGGAGGATTTATTCCATCAATGGCCCAATGTCTTGGGTGGAACCTCGATGTGGTGTAACTCTAATAGTTGAATTCATACCTTCAATCTTGGTGGTGGTATATAATCATTGGTTGATAAATTTTTGGTATTTCTAGACTGATTATCTTCATTAATATTTTGTATATCGGGATTAGGATATTCATGGGAAGTGGAGGCTTGGAATCAGTCGGTGGTTATATGTATGATTCATAGGTAGAGACATGGTGAGAAGATGAGGTAAATCATATAGTAATAATTACTACAATGAAGTACATGAATAGTGTGTAATCTATGTGATTTGGTTGATAATAGGGGCTTTACTATAGGTATTCATAACACAAGAGTGGATTCATGGTATGTTTATGAAGTGACTATGACTATTGTACATGGTCATTTAAAGTCTTATTCTATTCTTCTTTACGGTATGTTTTCCTACCATGACATAGAATGTTGTTATTAGAGGGGGTAAGCATATTTTTAGAACCCACATGCAGTGTAGTGAATATTTATAGCACATTCACTATTCGACTATTGAATTTTTCAACTTGTAGAAGAAGAGGATTCACAATTTTACTATGTGGGGTATTTTTCTACAATTCAAATTCACTCTAAAATTCAATAAGAGGAAATTACCTTAAAATTCATGTATTCATAAATTATATCAAGAGAACATTATTTCAAGAAAAATTATTTATAAAACTAATTTCCAACTATGTTCTAATTTCATATTTTCAAACAATAACTATTAACCCATATATTGAATTAAAGTTTTGTTATTTTAAATGATTTTTTTAAAAGGTTGGGGCCAAGGCCTCATTTTATTATTAAAGCAAATCAAAGACCTCTTTTAACTAGGTAGAGGGAGACCCATTACATAGCCCGAAGGCCCAGTGGGCTTGTAGCCCATTACATTGACCGTAGGCCCAATTTTTTTTCCTAATTGCCATTCTGTGAATAGTATCCTGGCAGCTACAGTACCCGCACAGTACTGTCGCTACTACGGTGCCATGCCGCCGCTACAGTTCCCACCAATCTACAGTGCCACCACTGCTACAGTAAAACAACAGTACTGCTACAGTACTTGTGCCCAATGGGTTTTGATCCCCAATTTGTCATGTAGGATTACAGTGTGCCTACCACTAAACCAAACCCCAAGTACATGTTATTTTAAATGAATAAAAAACAATAGATGTTGAAAAAAAATCAAACATAATATCATGTTTTACATATATTAAATAATGATTTTCATTAAATGTGATACAACTAAAATGGGGTTTTATTTTAAAATCAATAATATATGGAGTACCTTTGGATTTGAAGAGTCATTACTTGATTTTTTAATGAATAAAAATTAATTAAATGCATGAAAAATAAGATTGAAGTGGATTCCATTATACATGGAAAGGAGGATATTTCTTTTATTGGGAAAAAATTATAATGTTGTCCATTCATACATGGGTATGTGAGATTGATTATTATTATATTATCCTAGATTATCATGGTTGGGTAGCATCAATTCTCATCGTACACATCACATAATTATATAGTAAGGGTGTATGGTCAATTTAATGTGTTATGTCGTGGAAAAACACTATCCCTAATATGTTCATAATTGAAGGTGTTGGAATATAAGATGGATGTTGAACCTTATTCTATAGTTAGACCTTTTCATGTAGATCTTCAATAGATATAATTAAAATATTAAAAGTAGTTCAAATTCTGTTAATAATTTATTTCAAAATTATGTAGGAACAATCCAGGGTGTATTGAGCCTTTTTTCTACTGGAATTTGGCATAAAATTATCCATAGATGATGGTTGTATATGAATAGATTTCATAAATAATAAATAACACATTAAAAAATTTGTACTTGAGTATTAATATGTTTCAAGGATTTGGAACATGCTAAAACAATTTTGGAATTATTATAATAAATTGAAATATTATTTTATGTACTCAACAGGGGGAGTACCTCAGTAGTCCAAGGTTAGTGGGAAGCGCCTTGGTGTCACGACAGGCCCACTATACTCAATAGAGGAGGAGTTATCCAGCAGCTATGGTTTCGACAATGTGAATAAAAAGCCTAATTTGAGCAGAGTCAGTAACATTTTGTTTTCCTAATGATTGATATAGATTATTTGATAACATAAGTATATAAATGGGAATATACCTATGTGAGTTTATCTATTGAAAACCTACTTTTTGATATATATTTGTTGGATTTGTGAGACCTTGAGGATCTCGAGGTCCCTACTGAGTGTCATTATACTCACCCATGCACGGGATATCCCTACACCTCGTTGTGTTGGATGTAGAAGACAGACAGTGCTGACTGAGGCTGAGAGTAGCCTACTGGATGGTACCCAGAGGTGGACCTTATGATGAGTCAGTACACGGAGGAGCCGGATAGAGGTGGAGTGCTGAGGAGGCTATCTATACCTACTCTTCAGGTAGGGTTTCCCAGTGGACAATCCAGTAGCTGTATTACTTTTTATTCAGTTGTACTTATACATTACAGTTGGACTTTTATTTCTAACCCCTTTTACTTTTCTGTACTCCTTTGTATACAGTTTTTCATAGTCTTTTACTTCCTTATCATACTCTATTGTTTGTGTTATAATTTATAAAGGCAATTCCTTCCCAGTTTTAGGGATTTACGCCTTTGGTGCTAGTCACGAGCCCCTAGCCTATGGATGACAGGCTTGGGGTAGTCACAGCACGGGCCCCGGGGGACGGGTCGTGACAAATTGGTATCAGAGGAGTTGGTTATACCACAGAACATAGGACTCTTAACTGTCTTTTTTGTGAACCAATAGTGTTAAAGGAACTAAGTGTGGTTTTCAGCTCAGGGAGTCCAGTGTTGGTAAGGTGGCCAACATATCCATACACCCGAACCCTAACTTCTGATTTCTGACTAAGTGCAGTAAAACACGGATTATGTGTGTGTTTTCAATATTTTTTCTTTAAGTCATCTCAACCAAGTACACTCACCATGTATAATCTTTTGACCATGTCACATCAGTTTCTTTCAAGATGCCTTCCCATGGAAAATCGGTTAGAACCCCAAGAGTCATACGCACAGATAGCCCACTGAGCGATGAGGCCTCGGTGTAAGGCCCTCTTCCAGTGGAGGCACCAGTGGAACCACTTCCTGTTGGGCCACCTGTGCCACCAACCCCAGAAGAAGACAATGCATGCCTCATGAGCATTTTTCATGAGTTCTAGCACCAGATGCCCCCCAGGTTCAGGAAAGAGATGGACCCGTAGACAGCTGAGGGTTGGCTTGAGGTTGTGGTGAGAGTCTTCAGACTGGTAGGGATAACAGCCGACATCATGGTAATCCTTGTCGTGATTCTCGTTTAGGTAGAAGCAAACAGATGTTGGAGCCTGATGCTCCAGGTGAACGATGATATTACACTACTATGGGTAGTCTTCAGGAGCCTGTTTCGGGCGGAGTTTCTCCCAGCTACCCTACGTGTCGTGCAAATACAGGAGCTACTTCATCTGTAGTAGGGCATCATGATGGTGGCACAATACCCAAAAAGGTTCAAAGACCTCTCGAGATACTCCATAGATATGGTATGAGACCCATTCTTAGGGGCTCGAACCATCGAACAGGGGCTCAGGCGCGAGATCAAAGCTTTGGGGATCTCGCTCAGCATCCCGACACAGGAGGGGGTGTTGGAAAAAGCCCTCTTAGTGAAGTTTTTCCTTACTAAGCAGCCTCCAGTAGCGATACCCACCGCTTGTCGACTTGCAGCATAGAATTTGGCAGGTGGAAGTAGACAGATGACACAGAGGTCCAAGAAGTCCAGACCTATAGGTGGATAAACACACAACATAGGATCGGTTGTGTGAGGAACCTGGGGTGGAGACAGACCTGCCAAGAGCATGCAGTGTTACTCATGCCGAGGTTCGATTGAGGCAGTCCGCATTGAGTAAGTGGATGTGGGAGAGGATAGGGTCCTGAAGTTGGTGGTGGGCGATTTTTCGAGGGGTTACCGCCAGCACCACATGGAGTTCCACCCAGACCGCATGGGGAAGGTGGACATGTGAGAGCTCCGCACTGGGAAACTATGGCATATGATCACGGTGCTCTAGAGATAATTTGAGGTACGATCTGTGACTACTCCAACTTAGCTGCAGTTCTTATAGACATAGGTGACAGTCACTCTATCAATGCCACTGCCCTCGTTCAGAGTTCGAAGATTCTGACAGAGCCATTGGCTCGATACTTATGGGGAGATACTCTTATGAGAAAAGACTCGACAATTACGCACTGGTACCAGTATAGTGAGCTTACTCTAGGAGGAGAGAGCTTTGGTTGGGATCTCCTAGTAGAGACATAGATGCCTTATGACGTCATATTGTGTATGGACTGGTTATCTATAGTCCATGCTCATATTGACAGTATTAGGTGAAAAGTGTGGTTTATCCGCACGGATGGGACATGGTTCACCTTCACAGTTGAGAAGGGAGCCTTAGAAGCTCATGACTGACTTACTTGAAGGAGGGTGCAGCCGATCACTCATCATTTGGCATGCCATACCTTCAGATCAGTTGATGTAGAGAGTCTGAGCTATCCTGTAGAGGTGGACCAGTACGCAGATGTTTTCTATGATGATGTTCCAGGACTACGTCCTCATAGAGAGGTGGACTTCTATATTGACATGTACCCCAGGATGGAACTTATATCTACAATGAAATATCTGATTGCACCCTCCAAGCTTCGTGAGCTATGGGTACAGTTGGAGGACTTGCAAGGGAAGGGATTCATCTGGCACAATGTTTCTCCCTGGGCATCCCCAATTCTGTTCGCCGAGAAGGTCTATGGGAGCTTGATTCTTTGTGTCGACTACTGTCTCCTAAATCAGGAGACCATGAAGAACAAGTACCCACTCTCGAGGATCGATGAACTCTTTGATCAACTGAAGGGATCTAGTTGGGTCTCAAAGATAGACTTCACATCAGTCTATCACAAACTCAATGTTCGAGATGAGGATGTGAAGAAGAAGACCTTCAGATGTCGGTACGACCACTACGCGTTCTTGGTTTTTCCCTTCTGCATAACCAATGCTCCAGCAGTGTTCATGGGACACATGAACATGATCTTCCAGTGATACATGGATCGCTTTTTCATTGTCTTCATCAACGACATGATGATCTACTCGACTACTAAGGTGGAGGAGCATGCCTACCATTTGTAGGTAGTACTGTACAGAATACAAGAGCAGCAACATTATGGTATGCTCTCGAAGTGCCAGTTCATGATCCGAGAAGTTCACTTTCAAGTTCATGTCATCTTGGAGGCTGGAGTAATAGTAGATCTAGAAAATATTGAGGTGATACATGATATGGAGCCACCCAGGAGTGTGACGGAGCTACGATGTTTCCTAGGTTTGGCTGGTTACTACCTGAGATTCATTCCAGACTTCTCCAGAGTTGTTGCAACACTATCATCCTTGATGAAGAAAGGGAAACCCTTCGTGTGGTCGGAGAGATTCCAGTGGATCATTCAGGAGCTGAGGTATAGGCTGACTAGTGCCCCCATCTTGAGGCTTCCAGAGGAAGGCGTATGGTATATAGTATACTGCGGCACCTATGGGACTAGACTCTGGTGTGTCCTGATGCAGGAGCGAGAAATGATCGAGTATGGTTCTCGGCAGCTGAAAAGCATGAGCATAACTACACTATCCATGACCTGGAGTTAGCAGCAGTGGTCTTCTCGATGAAGATGTGGCAACACTATCTGATAGGAAACATTTTACCGTGTACTCTGATCACAAGAGTCCCAAGTATAACTTCTCTCGAAAGGACCTGAACCTGAGACTGCGACAAGGGATTGAGTTCCTCCAGGGCTATGACTACGAGATATTCTATACTACTGGGAAGGGGAACTTTGTTGTAGATGCACTCAACAAGAGATCTGGTATATAACTTCTAGGATAGGTGATAGAGCAGCTAGCCTCTTTACATATATCCTTTGTGGATAGATATAGAGCAGCCTTTCTACAGTCACATATAGTCACACCTCCCCACCATCAGCGAGTCAGGGAGGCACAATGTGGGGACGCTGACTGCGAGACACAACATGCTTAGATATCCATAGGGTAGTCCCCTGATGGATTTTATGATGGTGGGGAGCACATCATCCTATTCAAAGGATGTACTATGGTACAAGTGTCTCTTCTTGAGGAAGTATTGAGGGAGTTCCACACATCCCCGTTAGTGGTAAATCAATGAGTGGTGAAGATGTACCAGTACCTTCAACAATAGAAATGATGGATAGGTATGAAGAAGGAAGTAGCGATGTTTTTCTCTTGATTCCTCACATGTCTGCAAGTGAAGGCGGAGCACTAGGTACCAGTAGGATTGGTCCATAATTTTGGGGTCACAGAGTGGATGTGGGATGGGATATCCATGGACTTCGTGGAGGGTCTTCCACATACATTCAGGTGACATGATTTGATATGGGTGATCATCGACCGACTCACCAAGTCGTCCCACTTCCAACTGATCAGAGAGCAGGGTTCAGTGGAGAGTTTGGGGTGCTTCTATGTGGAGGAGATTGTATGTTTACATATTATACCCTCGAAGATTGTCTCTGATAGTGACACATGATTTACTTCTCAGCTATGGAAGGGTTTTTAGGAGGCTTTCGGGACATAGCTTCACTTCAACACCACCTTCCATCGTCCGATAGATGGTCAGACTGAGTGGAAAATTCAAAACCTCAAGGACATGATACATGCTCATGTCCTCGACTTCGGTCATAGATGGGAGTATCACTTTCCCTTGGTGGTGTTTGCATACAACAATTGCAATCACTCCACCATAAGGATGGCACCTTTTGAGGAGTTTTATGGCCAACCATGCAGAACACTGTTGTGCTTGACTGACCCGGGTGATTCAGCACTAGTGGGACCAGAGATAGTACGAGCAACCACAAAGAAGGTGCAGATCATCTAGGAGTGGATGAAGACTGCACAGAGTAAGCAAAAGTCATATGCTGATAGGAGACATAGGGCTCTAGAGTTTAAGGATGTTGACCACTTATTCATATGGGTATCACCTCGACGAGGTCTACAAAGATTTGGCTGAGGTTTCAAGTTATATCTGAGATTCATCCAACCATTATAGTTCCTCTGCAGAGTGGGCGAGGTGGCATACTGCTTATCACTTCCACCTCAGTTGCACCAGGTGCATGACGTCTTCCATGTATCCCACCTGAGGATATACGTGCACAACCCTTCCCACATCATCGACCATAGATTTTTGGGCATCGATGATGGGGAGACTTTTACGGAGGTTATAGTGGAGATTGAGGATCTACAAGAGCAGGTCCTATATGGATGGAGGATACCTCTGGTGCGCATTCGCTGGCATCACGTGAACCTCTTGGAGAGAATATGGGAGCGGGAGGCTTAGATGTGTGCTTAGTACCCCCAATTGTTCCCTCAGTTTGAGTTTTATCTTATGGGGACATAAATCCCTGAGGTGGGATGAATGTAAAGACCCATATATCAAATTGATGTTTTTTATAATAAATTGGAATTTTCTGAGTCTTCGAATTTCAACGGCCCATGATTCTGAGGCCCAGTGTGCCCAGAATAAATTTCTGATGTTTTTTATTAGTACGTTCAGTAATGGTACGAGTATGATTTTATAACATTTGAATCGTTGCTTAGAATTGATATCTGAGGGCACCATTGAACTCACAGTGCCGTTATTCGATTAAGTAGACTTTCACCTCAATGAAAGATTTTCGAAAATATAAGTTAGTTTTGGGGTTTCATTAAAAAATAATAAAATAAATTGACCTACAATTCATTTTATTTGTGCCACCATATGAGTGTTGGGTTCTTAAAACCTCCTAATGGAAGGTGGAGTTGGGCCCACCACAACTTAACCTCCCTTAAGAGGTTATAGTGGTGGGGCCTACCCAAAAATAACCTCCTGCGAGAGGTTACGACGTGGAGAACACATGAGACTAAAATCCCCCAATTAATGGGAGTAGTGGAAAATCTCTCAACTACCCTCTTTAATGAGGGGGGAGTCGATTGAACACCTATACCATTAATGGTACCACCACCTCCCCTTTAATAAATTAGGCCAACCCATAATTTATTATGCCTAGTCAATCACATTAATTAGGAGGAGCCATTTAAATTAATTATTCTTTTTTTTAATATTGTGCTAATTAAATAATAAGATATCACAATCTCTTATTATTTTTGGGTTGGAACATAAATTCATTTTTTTGAGGAGAGCTTGGGAGAAAAGGATTTCTCCATCAATGAACCTCCTATTCCAACGAAGAAAGAAGAACGCGTTCTTCAAACGAAGAATGCATCCAATGACCTTCTTTAACCTATTCCTTGGATCTTAAACTATCATGAGACATCTTCGAAAACCTAATCCCGCATCGTCATTAACAATCCTATGCAGCTCGGGTTTGGATGTGCTTGGAGGATGTGACGAATGACGACATCCTTGACCTACTTTCCATGACCCCTTCAAACATCGATGACCGATAATCAAAGGTTGGGGGATTAAATTAATTTGAGTGCCTTGTTATTCCCTCCATTTTGGATAATGATGGTTTTTGAGCTTCGTTCTTATGAACTATATTCTATCACCATAAGCATGGAGGATATGGGATTACCTAACATGGCCAGACATCCTCCATTAATTTTTTCTTTCTTGTGGCATTTTTTAGCATGGAGACGTAACAACAATGAGGCGACAAAGGCATCGAAGACAAAGTTTGTGCTACCAGCAACCTCCTTGAATCTCACCACACATATGGTGATTATGTGCTCCACATCGTCCGCTGGCGAACTAGTCGAGCAACCCTGGCCTACACCGCCGCCTGCTTTCTTGGTCGAACCATGTGCCTCCCGTGCACCCCATCGGCCTACTACACCCTACTCAGCCTACCCGCAGCCTCCTGCATGCCCCTCCGACCTGCTCGGTGCCATCCCAGCTGCCTTCTAGCCTACCCAAGGCCCTCTCAGCTTCACGGCCAGCCTGACCGAGCCGCCCCCCGGCCGACCCGGCCGCCCTGCTGACCGCCCCGGCCACCACCCGGCCTACCCTGCCGCCCCCCGACCAGTCCATACCACCATGCCAGCCTACCTGGACTGCACCACGGCCCCCGGCCGAAATGGCTGAGCCGCGCCGGTCTCCCTAGCAAGCCCACGACACCCCTTGTGGTGTCCTTGGTTGAACTGACTCAGCCCTCTGGGCTGAGTCACCCGATCTGTTCCCCTCACGGCACTGGCCAAACCGCCCCTGGCCTACAGGCCGAGACGCCTATTCAGCGACCACCGGATCAAACTGCCCTTGTATTCCGCTGGGCTAGGCCTAGTAGACCGGGCCCAACCTAGCAGGTTGACCCGCCCAATGGGCTAGGTTAGAACCAGATCGGGTCGGCCCAGACTGTGTTGGGGCGAGTCGGTTTGACCAGGTCGGAAAGGACCCATGCCCACTATTGACAATTTACGTTCTCTGGCTATATCTTTTGCACCGGATGACAATTTGACGAACTGTAAATAGTGCTGGTATTCATGGAGCGTGACGGTCCCTTTGAGTATACCCTACCGGAGCTCGGGGTATAGTTGAGATACGGTCAGGTTAGATCGTGAATGAATTCAACCGGTTCCTTGGGACAAGAAGGCTAATAACTAACAGACCAATCATCCGATTGATGCACCGTCTATTGCATTGAGACCTATATGAAATGGAGGATATTTGAGATACTTCTAGGTGGGACATCATAATATTTGGAGTATCGACCAACAGCTCGTGGAGTGGATCCTTCCATAGGCGAGCACAATGAGTGTAGAGACCTAGTAGCTGGATGAGACTTGACCACTGTTTACCGATCGAGATGAAATGATTCAGAAGGCCCAATGGGGATCGCATGGTTGTGGTGGTAGACCCACAATGGAGGATCGCCTGGTTATGGTAGCAGACCCACTGTAATTGACAGGAGGAGTATCTTTGTAGGCTACGACGTGGAGTGCCTTGTTATGGAGGTAGACCTATGTTGGGGAGTACTTCTATGTGAAGCAACAGACCAACAGTACTCGACAGGAGGAGTAATTCAACAGTACAAGGTTTGTGGGAAGTGCCTTGATGTCATGGCAGGGCCACTGTACTCAACAGAGGAAGAAATATCCAGCTGTCGTGGTTTCAAAAATGTGAATAAATATCCTGGTTTGAGCTGATTCAGTAACATTGTGTTTTCCTCATGATTGAGATGGATTACTTCACTACGGGAAAAATGGGTATTTGCGACGGGTTATTTGCGACGGGAATAAATCCTGTCGCAAATAGTCCCGTTAAAAACTTATTTGCGACGGGGGTAGTTACCCGTCGCAAATAAATAGGCTTTTGCGATGGGATTGCTTTCCCCGTCGCAAATAGTTTTCCCGCGATGCGCGCCAAATCGCGGGAAAACTATTAGCGACGGGAAAATCTTCCCGTCGCAAATAACAGGCGGCGGTAAAAGGTATTTGCGACGGGAATATTTTCCTGTCGCAAATAACCGGCGGCAGTAAAAGGTATTTGTGACGGGAAAATATTCCCGTCGCAAATAGTATGTTATTTGTGAAGGGTCCCGTCGCAAATAATTATTTACCCGTTGACCGTAATAAATGCGGGCTAAGGTATTTGCGACGGTACCCGTCGCAAATACTAGTATTTGCGACGAGATACCCGTCACAACTAATCTAACCTATAAATACCCCTATCCGTTTTTTTTCAAATCATTCCCATTCTCTATCTTCTCCTGCTCTCAAACTTGTGTTTCTAAAGTTGAGTTTTTCTTCAGTTTAATTTTTTTTTCGGAGCTGATATTAATGTTTTGAAGAACGATCAGAGCAGATCAATTTTCAAGGTATTTATGTTCATTTTAATTTAATATTTATTTTTAATTTTTTATTAGTTTCAATTATTCTTAATTAGTTGTAATTTAATTATGTTTATATTGTTTTCTTACTTAATAAATTTAAATTATTAGTATTGTTCATAGTTAATGGTAATTAGGAATAATTTTTAATAATTTTTAATAATTAATTATAAATATTAATAATTAGTAATAAATACCAATAATTAGGAATAACAACATTATTACATTATTAGTATATTTTATTATTAATATTAAAATAGTATAATTTTTTATATATATACAATTCTCTTTTCATCTATGTGTTTACTGTCTTCACATGTATTATTTGTATGTGGAGATAGAAAACGCACAGATGAAAGGAGAACTGTATATAAATCAGAAAATGATATTATTTTAATATTAATAATAAAATATACTAATAATGTTATTATTTGTAATTCTTGGTAATTCTTCCTAATTATTGGTAATTATTCATTTAATTACTAATAATTAGGAACAATTATCAATAATTATCAATAATTAAGAATATTTAGTAATAATTAGTAATAATTACCAATAATTAGTAATAATTAGTAATAATTATCAATAATTAGTAATAATTAGTAATAATTACCAATAAGTAGTAATAATTAGTAATAATTACCAATAAGTAGTAATAATTATGTATAATTTGGAATAATTACCAATAATTAACAATAATTAGTAATAATTAGTAATAATTACCAATAATTACCAATAATTAGTAATAATTAGTAATAATTAGTAATAATTACCAATAATTGCCAATAATTACCAATAATTTGGAATAATGAGGAATAATTAGGAATAATTAGGAATAATTAGGAATAATTAGGAATAATTAGGAATAATTAGAAATAATTAGGAATAATTAGGTATAATTAGGAATAATTAGGAATAATTAGGAATAATTAGTAATAATTAGGAATAATTAAGAATAATTAGGAATAATTAGAAATAATTAGGAATAATTAGGAACAATTATCAATAATTATCAATAATTAGGAATAATTACGAATAATTAGGAATAATTATCAATAATTATCAATAATTAGTAATAATTATAAATAATTAGGAACGATTATCAATAATTATCAATAATTAAGAATAATTAGTAATAATTAGGAACAATTATCAATAATTATCAATAATTAAGAATAATTTGTAATAATTACCAATAATTAGTAATAATTAGTAATAATTACGAATAATTGCCAATAATTACAAATAATTACCAATAATTAGGAATAATTAGGAATAATTAGGAATAATTAGGAATAATTAGGAATAATTAGGAATAATTAGTAATAATTAGGAATAATTAGTAATAATTAGTAATAATTAGTAATAATTAGTAATAATTAGTAATAATTAGGAATAATTAGGAATAATTATTTATAATTATTTATAATTATTTATAATTATTTATAATTAGTAATAATTACCAATAATTACCAATAATTACCAATAATTACCAATAATTACCAATAATTACCAATAATTACCAATAATTACCAATAATTACCAATAATTACCAATAATTACCAATAATTAGCAATAATTAGCAATAATTAGCAATAATTACCAATAATTTGCAATAATTAGTAATAATTAGTAATAAATACCTAAAATTAAGAAAAATTAGAAAAAATTAAGAAAAATTAGGAAAAATTAGGAAAAATTCTCAATAATTAGTAATAATTACCAATAATTAGTAATAATTACCTATAATTAGTATTAATTACCAATAATTAGTATTAATTACCAATAATTATTAATAATTAGGAATAATTAACAATAATTAGTAATAATTACCAATAATTAACAATAATTAGTAATAATTAACAATAATTATTAATAATTACCAATAATTACCAATATTTAGTAATAATTAACAATAATTGCCCATAATTACCAATAATTGCCAATAATTACCAATAATTGCCAATAATTACCAATAATTAGTAATAATTATGAATAATTAGTAATAATTACGAATAATTAGTAATAATTACGAATAATTAGTAATAATTACGAATAATTAGTATTAATTATGAATAATTAGTAATAATTACCAATAATTAGTAACAATTACTAATAACTATCAATAATTACTAATAATTATCAATAATTACTAATAATTATCAATAATTAATAATAATTAGTAATAATTAGTAATAATTAGCAATAATTAGTAATAATTAGCAATAATTACTAATAATTAGTAATAATTAGTAATAATTAGTAATAATTAGTAATAATTAGGAATAATTAACAATAATTAGTAATAATTAGTAATAATTAGTAATAATTAGTAATAATTAGGAATAATTAGTATTAATTAGGAATAATTAGTAATAATTACCAATAATTAGTAATAATTATTATTAATTACCAATAATTAGTATTAATTACCAATAATTAGTATTAATTACCAATAATTAGTATTAATTACCAATAATTAGTATTAATTACCAATAATTAGTATTAATTACCAATAATTTGTATTAATTACCCATAATTACCAATAATTACCAATAATCACCAATAATTACCAATAATCACCAATATTTTCCAATACTTTCCAATAATTACCAATAATTACCAATATTTTCCAATAATTACCAATAATTACCAATATTTTCCAATAATTACCAATATTTTCCAATAATTACCAATATTTACCAATAATTAGGAATAATTACCAATAATTTGGAATAACTACCAATAATTTGGAATAATTACCAATAATTTGGAATAATTACCAATAATTTGGAATAATTACCAATAATTTGAAATAATTACAAATAATTAGGAATAATTACCTTATTACATTATTTGTATATTTTATTATTAATATTAAAATAATATAACTTTCTATATTATATACAATTCTCTTTTCTTCTGTGTTTTTTCTGTCTCCACATGTAATATTGGCATTCTTTTTCAAAATTATCAACCTACTCGCCAATGGAGAGGAGAAAGTGAATGCCAATATTACATGTGGAGACAGAATGTGAAACACACAGATGAAAGGAGAATAGTATATAATATAGAAAATTATATTATTTTAATATTAATAATAAAATATACTAATAATGTAATGATGTTATTATTATATAATAAATATTTATGAAAAAAATTATATTAGTATTAATAAAAAAAATAAAAAATCAATATAATATTAAAATTATCAATATTTGTAACAGGTTTTGCTTTATTCTCAATATATTCAATCCTTGAATGTGTTTTTTCTATCAAATTATTCAAAACCAGTAATGCTTTTATATTTTATAGAAAAATATGGAACAACGAGGTCGTCAACAGTCATTATTAGATGACCGCATATGGATAAATCAACGTAGAAATCCAAATGGTTCTGGTTTAAATCCGGTATATATAGAGGGTGTGGAGATTTTTTTATCATTTGCGGCATCAAATCCAGAATTTGTTTCAGAAAGAAAGATAAAATTCCCTTGTAGAAAATGTGCATTGAGAACGTTTGACATGTTTGACAAAGTGGGGGAACATCTCTTGCGTTTTGGTTTTCAAGAAGATTATGTTTTTTGGTATCAACACGGTGAACGCAGTTCCAGAGCAGGTGATACCAACTTGATTCCGGATCCATCCCAGTTTCAAGATTTAGTACATGATGTTGCAGGTTCATCTGTTCAACATACTGAAACTCCGACTGATATAGCTTCAAATCCTGAGTTGGGACCGTCTGAATTTTATGAGTTGTTGAAGTCTGCTAAGGATGCATTATATCATGGCTGCAAGATTAGCAAATTAGAAGCAGTTGCAAAATTTATGGCTATCAAATCAGATAACGGAATGTCAAACACCTGTTTTGACCAGATATTTTCTTTGCTGAAAACACTGTTACACGAAGGAAATGTTTTACCAGCAAATTACTATGAAAGTAAGAGGTTGGTTCTAAATTTGGGACTTACTTGTCATAAGATTCATGCATGTTCAAAGGACTGCATTTTATATTCTGGGGAAAATGAGTCGTTGGATAGTTGTCCCACATGTGGGCAACTGAGATATAAAGAAGGACAACACGGGAAGTCTGGTTTGATTCCTGTAATACAGTTGAGATATTTTCCGCTTACATCCAGACTTCAGCGTTTATTCATGTTTAAGAATACAGCGACAATGATGTCATGGAATAAAGAAAATACTTCAACCGATAAAAGAATGAATCATCCAGCCGATGGTGATTCATGGAAACATTTTGATAGAGTGCATCCATCCTTTGCTTTAGAAGCTTGAAATGTTCGACTGGGCCTTTCCACTGATGGTTTCTGTCCGTTTGGATCTTATGGTAGTCAATATTCATGTTGGCCTGTTTTTTTAACTCCGTACAATTTACCTCCATGGATGTTGATGAAGGAGCCATATATCTTTTTGACTTTACTAATTCCAGGACATCCGAAGAAAAATATTGATGTTTATTTGAACCCATTGATTGATTAATTAAATTTATTGTGGAGTACTGGTATCAGTACATATGATGTTGCAATGAAACAGAATTTCATACTAAGAGCAGCATTGATGTGGAAAATAAGTGACTTCCTGGCTTATGGGATGTTATCTGGCTGGAGTACACATGGTCAGAAATCATGTCCTTACTGTATGGGAGAGAACAAAGCATTTATGCTCATTCATGGAATGAAACCTTGTTATTTTGACTTTCATCACATATTTCTTCCAACTGATCATCCTTTTCGCAGAAACAGATATCATTTTAGAAAAGGAACAGCTGAAAGGGATGGACCTCCAAAAATGCTATCAGTTTCGGAGTTAAAATTGGTCGTATTTTCATTACCACCCATCACTTTTGGTCCCACAATAAACCAACAGAAAATTTCTGGTTTTGGGAAAGATCACAATTGGATTAAACGTAGCATATTTTGGGATTTGCCATATTGGTCTGATTTGTTGGTCCGACACATGTTAGATGTCATGAATATTGAGAAGAACTGTTTTGATAATTTGTTTCATACAGTTTTGGATAAGCCAGGAAAGAGCAAAGACAATGTAAATGCACGTTTAGATCTTGCCCAAATTTGCAGGCGTCCAGAATTGGAACTATTTGAGAATGTCAGAACAGAAAGGTTACTGAAACCAAAAGCAGCTTATACACTTTCTAAAGAAAACCGTTTATTATTTTGTCAGTGGATTGCAGATTTGAGACTTCCAGATGGTTGTGCTTCCAATTTGGGTAGATGTGTAATGAATAGTCATATTACTTGATTAAAAAGTCATGATTGTCATGTTATAATGGAGAGACTTCTACCCATTGGATTAAGTGGTCTGTTGAATTCTGTGATTTGGGATTCCATAACAGACATGTCTCATTTTTTTCAGGAAATTTGTGCGGCTGCGACAGATTATGATGCTCTAGGCGAACTTGAAAAAGATGTTGTTGTAATTATATGTAAACTGGAAAAAATATTTCCGCCGTCTTTCTTCGACTCAATGGAACATTTGATGTTACATTTTCCATATGAAGCCAAATGTGGAGGTCCAGTACAGTTTTGATGGATGTACCCATTTGAAAGATGCATGCAAAATTGAAAAGAAAAGTACGCAACAAAGAATCTGTTGAAGGATCTATTGCAGAAGCTTATTTGCAAGAGGAAATATCTTTTTTCTGCTCCCATTATTTTGAATCTGAGTATCCTTCAAAACACAACCGAATGGGATGGAATGAGAGGAATATTGATGAAATCGACAATCAATTATCTGTTTTCAACCAGTCAGAGCTTGGTTTTGGTGGAGTTTCTGAACGCTGGCTTTCAGATGATGAACATCATAGAGCTCATACGTATGTTCTGCTCAACTGTGAAGAGATGACATCAGTTGTACTGTAAGTGTTTATATCACTTATTCTATCATTTATGTTACAGTAAATAACTTTGGTTTTTATAGGTTGTATGATAATCATATCAAGAAACAAATTCCACAAATTACAGCAGCTGCTCTCGAAGAACGTCGACTGAAAAATTTCTCTCAGTGGTTTCAAAAACTGGTAACATAAATTCTTTATCTTTTAGAAACTCATTCAATGTATAGTTTACTATATTGATAATTATTTCACAAATTTTCAGGTTTCTCGACATGCTGATAAAATTGACAAACGGCTGTGTGTATTGAGTAACCCACCTTCCAAACTTGTTAAAACTTATAATGCATATGTGGTGAATAGATTTCGATTCCACACACATGCATATGGGGAATCGAAAAAACAATGAACAGTGGAGTTTGCTTGAGAGGATCTCATCATCGAGAAAATGAAGTTGACTTTTATGGCATACTTGATTAAATCATTGAACTCTGTTATCTTGGACAACATTACATAACCATGTTCAAATGTCGGTGGTTGGATACAGAGAGAGGCGTGCGTGTTCATCCGACTCATGGAATCATCGATATTAAATGTAAAAGTGTTCTCGTAGTAAATGAACCATTCTTATTGGCTCAACAAGCATAACAAGTTTATTATGCAAAGTACTGTGCAACATCAATAGACTTGACTGATTGGTGGAGTGTAATACAAATCAAAATTCGAGACAATCAGTTTAGTCAAAGTGAATGTGCTTTCACTGATGTGCAAAGAATTGAAGTTTTTCAAGAGATTACTCAAAATCAATCTTTTTTACAAAGAGACATGAGTATCGATGACGACACCCCACATTTAAGAGTCGGTGATGACGATGATGTTAATGATGTCACATATGAATTTGAAACGGTAAGAGATGAAGCAACTGTAACTCGAATGGATATCGATGATGTTGAGGAGGAATATGAAGATGACATTGACAGATATGAAGATGATGATGAAGATGAACACTGATAGCATTTCATGGTATTTATATACAATCATAATATGTATATATGTATATATAATAGTAATTATCAATTATTTGCTAACATTAACATTTTCTGTTTCAGATGGACGACGCCACATTTCGTGCGTTGGCGGATGCTGACCTGACTTTTGATGAGGATGAGTTGCTGATAGATGACCCTCAGCCTGCAGGCGCTCCAGGGAGTACGCGGAGGGGGTGCGGTCTTGCACGATTGATGATTCCTGACCCCGTCCCCGAGCGACATCCACGTCTTGGGTTTGATCCACGCACACGGAGGTGTGATAACCTGTGTGATAACCTGTGGATTTGACTAAGATTTCATTAATCTATTCACATAATAAATGTTTATTATTTTTTCAGTTTTCCGCATATAGCAGTCGGACAGGGAAGCGCTATTTTGCGCAACTATTTCTCTCAGCTGTGGACCACATGGGAGCAGATTCCCATTGATGTGCAGTAGGCCATGTTCGGCCATTGGTTGGTACGTACGTAAATAAATAATTTTTATTTTGAAAATTATTTAATTTCTAACTTGATATTTTGATTTATTTGTAGGGTTTATGGTATCTGATCGAGGATACCATGCGTGACGCCATCCACGAGGCATGGGAGGTGTCCATGCGTGATCGCCTTCGTCAGTTTTTGCACAGTTTAAGAAAAGCTGTGATTAAGAAAGCAAGAGTGTCAGATTTTGAGGAGTCATGTAGAGCACACCGACCAGAGTATATTTCATCCCATGTATGGGATGGATTATGTGCGCACTGGTTGAGTGGTGCCCTTCAGAGGAGATCATCGGTGGGGAGGCAGAATCGGGGGAGACAGGAGGTGACTCATCGAGCTGGGAGTCGTTCTTTCAGTACTCATAGACAGCATCTGGTGCGTACATTATTTATAAATATTTTATATAACTATAAATATTAACAGTTTATTTGTTATTCTTATAGGCTATCGAGCACCCCGATATTACAGAGTACGACGTATATTGAAGGATGTATAGTGATCCTGCTACTGGGGAGCTCAGAGGTGATCGTCAGCATCACATCGTGGTCAGTATTATTTGTTTTCAAGTTTAAAAATTAACTACATATAATATATTCACAATTTTAATTTTAAATTGCAACTATAGGAGTCATATGAGGCCGCAGCGGCACAGGCCCGGCCTGAGAGTCAGGCCGAGTCATCAGATCAGACCACTGCCCGTCAGTTTGATGAGGCGGCATGGATGCAGGCCACCCAGTATGCCTTCGAGAAGGGCCTGGTAGTTGGTATCGGCTCTCGACTGACTCCCGGAGATTATTATGGCATTGCTGCGATGTCGGCGTCCAGCTCGAGAGGAGCTCGTGCATCTTCTTCTACACAGTATGAGGATCAGTTGCGATCTCAGACTGCACAGATAGAGAGTCTCCGACAGGAGCAGGAGCAGATGCGTCAGCAGCATGAGGAGGAGCGTCGACGCCAGCAGCAGCTGTACGAGGAGCAGGCGAGTCGGTGGCAGCAGCATCATCATGAGCAGATGGAGTACATGCGCCGACTCACTCATGCTTTAGGGATGGAGTTTCCTCCACCACCATCTGCAGATCCCCCACCTTCCCCCCTCCCCCCCTCCTTCAGATAAGAGTTTGTATTTCTGTTATAAAATTTGTGAAATCAAAATATTTTTTTTTCTATTCGTAGTTTCTGTCTCATTATAAAATATTAGTAATATTATATTTTTAAATAACAATATTAATATGAATAATAATATTATTTATATTTTATAATATTAAATTTTATATATATATTAAAATTTTATATATATATTAAAATTATATATATATAATAAAATTTTATAATATTATAATTTAATTATTTTTTTTGTAATACTTGAATTATTTTAATATTTGAATGTAAAATAATTCTATCATTTTTATATTAATTAAAATAACTTATTAATATTTTTTTATTTATGAATTATAATTGTAATATTATTATATTAATTAAATCATTTATTAATATTCTATTATTTTTTATTTTTGAATTATAATTCTACTATTATTATAGTAATTAAAATAATTTATTATTTTCATTTGTAAATTATAATTCTATTATTATATTAATTAAAATAATTTATTAATAATTTTTTTTATAGTATTTGCGACGGGATACTATGCCCGTCGCAAATACTAGTATTATTAATAGTTTTTTATTTTTTTTAAAAAATAGTATTTGCGACGGGATACTATTCCCGTTGCAAATACTAGTATTATTATTATTTTTTTTATAAAAAATAGTTTTCGCGACGGAACCGTCGCAAAAGAGATTTACGACGGGGCCCGTCGCAAAAACTATTTTAAAAGTTTTTTACAAAAATACGGAATACTATTTGCGACGGGGAGAATGTCCGTCGCAAAAAAAGGCTTTAGCGACATGCCCGTCGCAAATAAGTGTAGTTGCGACATCGTTTTCAGCAACGGGCTATTTGCGACGGGATCCCGTCGCAAATAGCCCGTCGCAAATACCTGTTTTTCTAGTAGTGCTTGATAACTTATGTATATGTATGAGAATATACCTAAGTGAAGTGATCTATTGAATTAATAATTTGTTCTATATCCATGTTGGATTTGTGAGACCTTGAGGGTCTCATGGTCCCTACTGAGCTTCGTTATACTCACCCATGCACGGGCTATGCCCGCACCTTGTTGTATTGGTTGCAGACAATGGACAGTGCTGACTGAGGCCCAGAGTAGTCAGACTGGATGGTACCTGGAGATGGATCTTACGTTGGGTTGGTAAATGGAGGAGTCGGACAGATGCGGAGTGCTGAGGAGGCTATCTGTACCTACCCTTTAAGATGGGTTTCTTGGTGGACGATCCAGATGCTATTTTACTTTTCTTTCAGTTGTACTTGTACTTTACAGTTGGTCTTGTATTTCCATCCTGTTTTACTTTTCAGTACTCCATTTTATACAGTTTTTTATAGTGTTTTACTTCCAACTTGTACTCTGTTTTGTGTGTTCTAATTTATAAAGGCAACGACCTCCCAGTATTAGGGATTTATGCCTTTAGTGCTAGTCGCCAGCCCCTGGCCTATGGAAGGGGGGCTTGGTGTAGTCACAGCACGGGCCCTGGGGGATGGGTCGTCACATATTGAGAGATTATGTGACATTATGATATTAAAATAACCTATTTTTTTATTAATTTTTTTTCATTTGTTAAAATTTTCAAACATTTAACATGTTAAAATTTTAGTTCAGTAAAATCAATAGTATAATTTTATTTATATATCTTGAAATAATAATTAATCATATTTATATACTAAACACCTATCATTTTGAAACTTAAATTCCATTCCATCAACACATAATTTTTATATTATAATGAAATTATGTTTTTGTAATTAATAATATAAATAATTAAAAATAAAATTAGACTTTGAAATACCAACTATAATAAAAATGTTTACATTCCCTTTGGAATTGTCTTCATTTGTAATAGTACCTCCATCACATGTTTGGTAAGTAGAAAACAACGATGAACATGTAGTCATGTGTCTAGATCACCCACTATCCATTTACCATATTTCATTCTCGATACATGGATGTTATTTTTTTTAAAAAATTACTTGAATATTTTGATATGAAAGCTAATTTGTTTCCATAAAGATTAGTAATAAAAAATTTATTTACCCATATAGAATAAAATACTTTATTATATTTCACTCTACTTAATGAGGATTTAAATATATTAGTTTTTGTAAATCCCAATGATCATTTGAATCTATGATAAGAATCATTTTTATAGTAACCATTCATGACACATTTTAAATAAGAAACAGTAGACGTAGAACCATTTTTACTTTTAGAAAAATGGGTCATAAAAATTTGTGGCATTCTTTTAACGCAACCAAAACCATATTTATTTTTATCAGGTTTGTTTACTGAAATAATATTTTTATATTTTTCAAGATCTTTAATTTATGAACAAATAATTTTTTAATATATTCAAAATTATTTTTTATTTTTATATTAAAATCTTTAGTAGATTTCAAAATGGAAGAAACTGTAGAATGATAATCAAAATAAATGTTTCTTAATTTTTCATTTTATTCTAATATTAATTTTTTTAGAATCATTTTTCACGTTATTTTCCTTATAATTTTTATATCAATCAGTATCTTGTAAAATATCATTTCCTAATCAATGAAATTCTTTTTTTAATTTAGAATCAATTTGGTTTTTAAAATCAAAGTAAGAATCAGAACATATAGAATAAATATCAGAATTATTTTCCTTATCTAGTGATTTCATGTGGCACAAGTTAGAAGATTTTTTTATTTCAAAATTTTTCATTGTAGGTAGATTCTTTTTTTCAACCCTAACACTTATTAAATTAATTTTTATTATTCTAGTTATATTTTAATTTATCCATTTTTTAGGGAAGTCAATCTTGAGATTACTTTTCTTCCTACAAACATAACATGTTCTATCTGAAGGATTATTATTCATACCAACTTTCTTATCTCCCTTGTGTTTTTCTTTTTGATCTTTTCTACTAAACCAGTTCTATAATCAATTATGTTTCATTCTTTTTTAAACTCCAGTCAAAATTTATGTCCAATAATTTTTTAACAGTCTTGTATATTAGAATCCATAGAGTCTATAGAATCATTACACACTGAATTAAAATATACACCTTTTCATTTTGTCATATCATTTCCAGTTATGTTATTCAGTTCTAGTTCATATTACAGTAGTTATCTAATTAATTCATCAAGGGTGTACTCATTGATTTTATTTTGAGGTTTTCTCAAAGAGAATTCATTCCATTAAAAATTCTACTGAATCTATGGAAAATTTCGTTTATTGTTTCGTTTTCACCCATCTTAAAGATTCTGTATCCCCTCAAATCATTACAACCCATGATTGAATTATTTTATTAGATCTATGGTTTTTATGTTTTAAAATCATCTAACTTTCAAGATCTTTCATAAAAGCAGACACACGACTAAAAACACCTATATTAATAGAAAAATGGAAAATATTGACCACATTTTAATTTAATACATATCTAGATGTGTTATTTTGAGTATGTGTATATGGTACATATTTAGTCTATGTGTATGATATTTCCATGATGAACCGGTTCTCAATGATCAACGGATTGAGCTATAAATCCTTTTGAGATCTCCAACAGCCACAATCATTTCCATCAATATGAGGTGGATAATGATGAATCTAATCATAATTCTGTTTTCAATCCTTCCATATTAATGAACCTTTTATGTTGACTGTGAGGTCTAGAAATAAGTTTGTATAATGAAATAAATAGTACACTCTATAGGGGGATTAGGTAATTATAAAAGGATCCACCAATGAAACAAATGTTTGGTATAACAAAATAGAATGAAAGAGATAAACTATTCTTAAGAAGGATATCCTCTAATACCAATTTTTTGGTTGAAGAGGGTAATTAAATGCGACCTATAGGGGTTAATATACTATATTACAATTTAATAAAAAAATAATTTGACTAAATAAATTAATTTTTAAAGATAACTATTATAATTAATTATAAGAAAAAATTTAACAAATAACACGTTAATTTTTATATAAACTCAATTATAAGTTTACTTAGTAATTTCATATATCTATATAATCTATGATATGTACTTTTGAACTACTCAATTTTTAATGTGGAATCATTACTTGTTACATAATAAAATTCTAGTGGAGGGATAAACATGAAAATAAATTTTGTATGGTTAGTTACAACCATTTGAACACTGACTTTGGATATTGGGAGTCATGACCATCAGAACATGAATTTAGAATCTAGGAGTCATAGTACGAGAAAGTGAATAAGATATGATTTGTTATATATAATCATAAATAAAAAAATAGAGAGATAATATGAGATAGAAAGTAGTTCTATAGACTTAGAAACGAGATGAATGATAAAATAAATAATGAGATCACAAGCAGTGGTTCTTGAGGATTAAATCTTCTCATATTGACTAGGTAGTAAAAGTATAAGTATAAGAAATTTGGAACATTATAGAATTTCTAGGTGAAAAAAAGTGTATCGTAAGACTTTGAAATTGTCGATGCTGTTGATATTTTTATAGATCTTTTTCATTTAAAAATATAATATCAAATATTATACCTCATAGTAATCATTGAATGTCCTAAAACCTTCCAAATAATTTATAAATCAAAAATAACAAACTATTATCCAGGTAAAGAATTCAAATTTAAAACAAATTGAATTATTCATGATAAATAAAATTAACCTCTATAACTGTAGTAAAAACATTCGTTTGAATTTAAAATATGAAGACTTATTCAAATCTATTTATGTAGCGGGGTAAATGATAATAATAATTAAATATAATCCAATAAAAATTTATGTACTATTAATAACATATATCAAATAAAATTTAATTTAAATATGCATGTAATTAAGAAATAATAATAATTAAACTTCTTTAAATGCAATTAATTTTTTTTGATTATATTCAATTTCATTATATAAAATTTAATTAAATAAAAAGTCCCATAAATTATCTCAAATTTATAGAACAGAAATATTTCAAAATACATGATACCAATTTTACAAAACAATAATTAATAAATTTAATAATATTTCATGACTTATTAAAATATTAGAATAACACTTCGCTTGAAATAAATATTAAATATATTAATTTTATAAATTATGAAAACACATAAAATAATTATAATATGCATGTAGTTAATCAATGTTTGAAATTTGAAGAAAACTATAGCATAAATAACTCTTTACAAGTGGTAGAAAAAATACCTAGTGGTGAAAAAAAGTTTATCAATGAAAAAATTTAAGTCATCATTGCAAAAAAAATACATTGAGTCGTTTTTGTGTAAAAAAATATTTTTTTTGGAAACACTCTTTTGACTCAACATTTATATTAAAATAAATCGACATTAGTTTTAAGAGGCACCATTGTAAATGGAGAAAATAATTCATCCTTTCAATGGGAAGAAATGAATCACCCTTGGTAACTAAATTTTTACACACAGATGGTTTTTAAAAAACATTCCACTTTTGGTTTTTATTTTACCCACAATTGGAATGAAAAATTATAACTCACTATTGATGAAAAAAGAGTAACCGACCATTAGAGAATAGAGGAATTAAAAAATGGATAAAATAGAGAAAATCACCTACCATAGTGAAAAATTGAATAATCCTCTATTGGAAGGAGTGACACACCCTCCATTGGGTGGAAAACTCCATCTATGTGGGAATAGTGATATGATGTTGAACTATAAAACATGTAAGAATGATGTAGTTGATTTCATAGTAATTGATGATAAACTATATTAATATTGAGAAGCTTCCACATAATAAAGATGTTTGTGGAAGAAGATAAAGGATATTATTTCATCATTTTATTTTTCAACATTGACAAAGAAACATCAATGAATCTCTATGGATTATAAATTACTGAATTTGGAGTTAGTCCCGAATAATAATTTGATTATAATTTCATGATATTTTAAAATAATCATTAATACATTGATTCTGATATTTATAGAAGAATATATGATCAAAACATAGTGATCATACATTTTGATTAATTCGTATTGGATTGATGTTCTTCAGAAGTTTTCAGTGGTATGTAAATAACATATTTTGAATTTTATGTATTTTAATGAAATGAAGAAAAACATGTATTATTTAAAACAAAACATACTATAACTAATTCGAATTAAAATACAATGATATTTAAAAACATATTTTCTATTCTAGAAAATTCATAATGTTTAATCTATTGTAATATCATTGGACATATGACATATCCCCTTAAAACTGAAAAGAGAAATTCATTTATTAAAATAAAATTAAGATATTTTTTTTATTTCAAAAGAGATATGGTTATAAAAATCCCATTATAATATTTTATATAATTGTTAATAAATAGAATAAAATATTAATTCTTTTTGTACTTGAAATATTACGTGAGAGGAAAACATAAATCATCGTCAGGATTAAGTGAAATTTTTTTTAATAAGGTATTAGACATCATTATAAATTAATAAAATTAATCAAACGTCCTATATTTTGAATGAACACACAAATTTATAAATATTATCAATACAACTCATGTTATTATATTAATACAAAAATGTTTTAGAAACATTTTTTAAAATAAACTAATACATGTGTATGAAGTATTTTAAAAACATAAAATTTATATGTAATAAAATAGAAAATAAATGGATTGATGAACATGAAAAAAAATAGATTTAAATTAAATTTTAAATAATATTTATGTAATTTCATTTAGAGAGAATATGATTAATGGAGAATGAGTTTAAGAGATGATCCTTTTTCGAAAAATGAAAAATTTAATATTTTACTAAAATTGACAATGACAAATCTATAAATTCATAGTGCAATAATTTTAGTGTTTCAATATAATATAATTTGTATTATTCTATCATGATAATAATGTGGATTTTTTTCTACCACATATAATTTAAAGACTCAATCTGAGTTAGTTTTGTCAATTTAAACAATGCATAATCTATATAATACCTTACGATTTTATATCATCCTATAAAAAATACCTTTTTGAATATATTATAACACATGAAACATTGAACTAAATTAATCAATGATAATGATATTATTAATATGATAAATAATATATATTTATTAATTAATATTATTATATATTATAATTTTGATGAGATTGAAATTATTTAATGATAAAAGGGTTATTTTTCTTTAAATTTATTTTTAATTATATTTTTCATGTTCATTTAAAATATATATTTATAATTTTATTAATTTTAATTATATGAAATTGAAATTATTTATTAATTGATAAAGTAAAATTATTTTAGGGAGAAATGTTTAGACTTTCCTAAACAAGCTTATTTTAGGGTGAATAGTGAAAAGACATATTATTCAAATACTCTGAGATTTATAAAAGTACCATTTTATTTGAATATATATAATTTTTTCAAACAGTTATTTATATATAAAATATATATTTTATTATTATTAAAATTCATTTTAATATATAGCTTTTAACTTATAAATCTAAATTTGACTTTTTTGAAATCTTTGTAATGTTTTTTTATTTTTTTGTTAATTCCAATTAATCAAGTGTTTCCTAGGTTATTTTTATATTTTAATTGGTTTCAATGTAAAATAATTCTATATTTTTAATTTATTTTATAATTAAATCCAAGAAAATCTAGATTATACATGATTTTAGAATAAAATCAATTTTATACTTAAAAGGAGAATTTCTTATACTGTCTATTTTCATTGCATTTTGTGAACTAATATTAAAATTAATATCTAAAAATTCAAGATATTAAATTAAGGGAATTTTATTAAATATTTGGAATAATAATTTGGAATTTTGTAGTCATTAAATTCATTTTTTGACATAGTGAATAGTAATAATGATAAAAGTTAGTCATAATTGTACAAGGTAATATGTTAAATGTGATTTAAACTATGATGTAAAACATAAAAAATCTTAAAATATTAATTTTATTTAATTATATAAGTTTTGTTCTACCAAAATAATCACATATTAAAAAACAATTTGATTTGGTGTCATTTTTTTAATAATGGCCAATATATTATTTTATGTAATGAATAAGTACCAAATATCAATATCTTTTTTTAATACAACTAAAACGTATTAATATGAATAAAGAAGATGTTATGAATTCTTATAAATTCATATTCTGATTAATAATAAATTATTTTTATGATAGTAATTTATTTTTTATTTTTTTATGGTATACTTACATTGAACTCCTAGGAAAAGTTGATGTGGAACAAATGTATGCTGTATAAAAATCAAGTAAATGATTTTAAAAAAATAAAAGAATTTTTTTTGATTCCTTATGTTTTTACATAAATATAATTTATAATTATAAATTATCAATGTTGTTTAATGTATGTATATTCGCATTCCATTTTTTATGAATTTAAATTTAAATTAGGAGAATCGTTATCAAAATATTTTAAATTATATTTAATGATTAAAAATATAGTTAAATCTCTCTAAAATAACTAAAATTATATATTAACTGAATTTTTGGGGAAATATAATATCCAATCATGAATGTTCCACGAATATGTTACATATATTTAAAAAAAATATTCACAATACTTATTGATTTGAATTTTTTTTGAAAATTCCATGAATTATTTGTTATTAAAATGGACTCACATAAAAATTTTCAAAATACAACTGGAGTTATATTTTGTCTCAAAAAACTACCTAACTTACATAATAAAATTGACTCCCCACATCCTTAATCTTCTTTTTTTCATATAACTCTCCTTTAAAGGCCTTAATATCAATTCAATTGAGGAAATCCAATTTGATGATAATCATATTCACCAATATATTTCAATTTTTTTCCTCTTCTAACTAATTAATTTATATTTTATTCATCCTTATATAAAAGCACTAGTATCATAAATTTAATTAATTTTTTTTATGAAATGATGAAAATATACCTATTTTCTATCAAATGTAAAAGAAAATATTCATTCATGTGTATATAAATACTATTTTCTCTAATAGTAATGAATTTAATTTTAGAACATAAACCAATATAGATGGTTATAAATATTAACATAATAAATAAGTATAACAGAAATGGAATAAAAACATGTTGTCTTAAATATTTACCATTAAATAATTTATTTTCTTTACAACCATTATGAAAATGAAAACATTATTCATGCATATGTACAGACTACCGTCTAAATTAATGATGTATTTTTATCTATTATTGACTTATTTGGATTGTCAAAAAATTATAAAAAATTAATAAATATGATATTTATAATATGAATAATGATTTTTAGATAATAATATAATTGTATTCCTTTAACCATGATTAATGTACCGAAGCAGTTTTAGAGAAATTGGTCAAACAACCATAAATGGTCATAAAAAATACTATACTAGAAATTAATTACATTTTAGTATTAATGGACCCTAATAAATGAAGTATATATGAAAATGGTTATTATGAATTTAATTAATTAAATTAAATTTATTATCCATGAGTGTATGCATGTTTTCAATGAAAGAATCTAATGTGCGGGTGTTTCATCTCTATTCAACACCTATGAGAGGTATTTCATATTATAAATTTATATTCTTTTAAATTGTGTATATAAATCATATTATACAAACTATATCATGAATTAATATTTATTCCTAATATTTAATGTTTAAATTCAAACTTTTATATTTTAATTTGTTTTGATTCAATAATTTATTAAGCCCATAAAAGTTTATTTTACGATGTCACTCTTATATAGGATTACTCAGGTTAAAAAAAAAATTGGAAAAATTATTTGAGATATATACTTATTGAACCCCATGAATTATTATCTTATATATTAATTAATTGGGTTCTGATGTTTAATCCCATCTTTTATTCTATTGACACTCAAAATAACTAAAATAATGTTTTTTGAAATGCGACATTATTCTTGCTATTTGGTCTGGAATATTTATTTCCCATATCAATAATAGTCATTTTATTTTTTAGTATTTTTTATATACTATATTAATATTCTTTAAGGAAATTTTATAATAACATTCACATAATGTAAATTTTTTTAAAGGGACATATATTAAAAAATCTAAACAATTCATTCTTTACATATACAAAATTTGTGAAAAGAATATGTTTTTAAATGTATGAAATGTGAACACAAATTCTCAACTCTATAATGGTTATTATCAATTGATATTACTATCTATGTTTGTAGGTTTTTTCAAAAATTCATGTTATATTATTTTTCATCTTTTTTTATGTTAATATAAGAAATTCATTATTTTCTAGAAGGTTCTAAATAATCATGGAAATGATTTATAAATTCATTAATATGAAAATATAAAGAGGTTTTAATAATGATTCTTTTATATGTTTTAATTAATTTTTAATATCTATTTTATAAAATAATTAATATTAAAGAAAACAAATATTTTTACTGAAATTCTATTCTTTTTTCATCCTATACTAAATTATGGATTTGTCATAAATTTTTTATCATTCATCTTCTTTCGAACGTGTTTTATATCTCTCTAAATTACCGATTATAAATTTTTTAACTACATAATTTTTTTATTTTTAGAATCAGTAATATATTCAGTACAATTATTAATACTTTAATATTTTTATAAGATTATACCATTTTAATAAGCATTGTTAATTTAAGGAATTTTATTAAGAACATCATTCTGTGGAATTGTGAAATGTTGTCATTAAATATTCTAGATTGAATACAAATTTTTATTTATTGATAACCATATTAATTAGGTATTATATTTGTGATCCAATATAAGATAAATTCAAGGAAATATTCATGTATATTTTAGGGTATGGTTATAGATTTCCAGTTGATGTATCGTTTGGTCTCATGAGATAATGAATAATGGGTATATCATGGTGTATGTCGGCATATAAAATGAAATTTTCTTGGAACAAAGAATTAATAATATCTAATATTTCATGTTAAAATACCATAATATTAATTTTTATAATTCCATTGCATGGGGCCTTGATGGTAGTATCATAACTTCTTTCATTATTTATTTCCATAATTATGTTTTTAGTTTTTTTTATCCATGATATTATTTTTTGGATATTTTCCATTGATATATTTTTAAAATTAAGTTATTGTTCATGTGTCATGTCTTTTGATTGTTCAATGTATTATATTTTTAAACGTCATCTATTTATAATATCATCCCATTTTCATTTTCCCTTGATATTTTTTTCTCACCTTTTATTTTTTTCATTCCCAAAGATATAGAGATGGGATTTATTATTTATTTTTAGGGATGCAAGAAATTTTTTAACGATTTGTTTTTTATTTATAATTTCATATGTAATTAATGTATATATATAATTTTTCATGATATATAAGTGAATCAATCCTTGATGATGTTATCACACGTATATTTTACCAATGTAACAATGTAAAAAAAATTACCCGGTTACTATATTAGAGGTTTTTACAATCTTAGTATGATGAACATACACACCACTACTACAACTATTATAGTATTTTACATACCATTGGAAAAATTCTAAATGTCATTATTTTATTTTGGAATAACTGAAAATTATAATATAATCATGTTGCCTAAAAAAGTGAGTTTCATTTGTCCATGCGGGGAGTTTTAAATGAGGTTATTTTGGAATATACATTATTTTTTTTAAAACTTTTAAAAATTGATACTCAATAATAGTGATTTCGGACCGAAGGCTGATTCTTCCACATGCATCAAATTTGTGTATATTGGAAAGGAAAACATAAATTTAATTCAAATACTAATTTAAAATGGAAAGTTAGAAATTGAAGTGTAATTAATCAAATAAATAGATTATGGTCTATGTGCTGGAAGGAATTTTAATATAGAAAATCAAGATAAGTGAATCCCTCAATAAAAGAAAAATATAGAGAGAGGAGCTAAGAGATCACCTTGACTCTTGAAGAAGAATATATAGAGAGTTGAGCCTATGAAACCTACATAGCATTAAATATTGTGAATAATAAGAACATAACTAGAGTGAGATGATTTTTATTTTCATGATTGATTCTATTTAGGATAATTTTGGGTTGATTGAAATCCCTAAAAAAGTTTCTATTATTAATCTAAGAGTTAGGAAGAGAATAGAGGATGAGATTCATGAGCTGTGACAAAAGATACCCAATAATTTAATGTCTCTCAATTTTTTCTTGATGTGGTTTAGTATTTGTGGATGCAAAGGCATCCTGATACAGAAGATGTTAATCTACATCAAGAGGATGAATAGGGAAACATAATAGTTGCTGTGAACACAAAATTAAGACAAGTTATAGGAAACAACATAGCTCACATGTTTAATATTGTAAACTGCCTCACCTATATAATATATTGATATATTGGGATATGATAATAAAAAACAATTTACATTTTATTGATAATAATATTCACATTGTAAAATCTATTTCATGCGATGAAAACTTGTTGTATTAATGATTAGGATCATGTTGAGAATAAAACACATAAAAAATGATCCATCATGATTCCTTTATTTTAATTTTATATAGTTTTCTGATTTGTTAAACAATTAGTCAAATAATTTAACATGCAATGTATGTTTAAACCAAATGGGGTATAGATATATAAAATATTATTTATTATTTGGAAAAATATTCTTTCCTTGTCGGATTCACCCCCTTCACACTAAGGTGTTTATTTCCAATACCATTGTGACTCCCAACATCTATTAGTCATAAAAGATCAATATTTTACAAATCAAAAAGTCTTATTTCGATTCCATTCCACCACAAAGTTGTTAATCATTGATATTATGCCAAACATGTCATATATTACTCTTATATAGTTGATAGAACAACTCTATCCCTTATCCATCATATTAATAAACTCAAATCGATTACTTTAGTAACCAATTCCTACCTAGGTGTCTTAAATAAGTGTAAATCAAATTAAACATATGTATTTTAGAGCCTAATAAAATTTGGGACACCTAATACTTTATTTCCTTACATATGATAATTTTTTCTACCTTTTCTTGGAAGAACCTACATAGTTGAATGATTGTGGTTCAATATATATGTAATCTAAAACTTTTTATTTTAAAATGTATTTAATCTCACCATATTTTGTTATATATTATGATGCAATCATAGGGAATAATTATTTTTCAATGGGATAAATGAAATTAATAAATTTATAAAAACTAGAACAATCCTAATAAAATAAATATAATATATTACTAAAATGTTTTATGTTGAACCTATAGAAATAATGAATTAGTTTGATTTGGTTTTTAAAATAAAAAATTATTAATTTGGATTATTATATGAAAATGAAAGACAAATGAAATGAATATTGATCAATTTTTTAAAAGAATTTATAATATATGTGTGGGTTTTATAGTATTTGGTTCTATATAAAATTTTATTTTAGAAAATTGGTTGATTAACCAACAAATGGTTTCATATATGAGATAATGGATATACAATAGTCATTGTATCCCATCCTTGATGCAGCAATCCCTTATTTACCTAGGTCTAGAAATTTTTTTTTTCCGAATCATGTTTGTCTCGATACCATATTTAAACATGATTACACTAAATTTTAAAATGGTCATGTATCCTATAGGGGTTTCAGATGTGAACTTTTAAGGTTCCTTTTAGATTCATATCCCTATTATCATAATAAAAGGGAAACAATTTTTGTGTAATATTATTGAAGAATTGCATCCAACTAAAATACATAATTATGAGTGAAAAATTCAATATAATAGAAACATAACCCTTAAATTACATAACCCTAGAAGAATTAATTTTTACCCCTTTATCCGAGTAATTTTTGAACAAGAAGGATAGAAGACACCAAAAAAGAATGCATTATGAAAACATATGTGAAACTAGGGATGAACCTACACAATGATGGTTCTCTCTCCAATAATTGGCATATTGGATCAACTTCATAGTATAATGTAGTACCTCCATTTATAATCTCAATATAGGCTTCAATATTAATGAATTCACATGATTATTGATCCAAAAGTGGTCACGGGTGGGTCTTAGGTCTCAAAATGAGTAAAAAATGATGATTGTTCAAACAGGGATAATAAAATCATGTCCCAACATTTTAAATGACATGTAATGATTACATTACATTTAAATATTTCACTATGTGTACTTGTTTCAAAAAATGTGTCATTTTGGGTATACACCACATCCGTATCGGCATGAAATACATGTGGCATGTAATGACACATGTTTTCCTCATTTTTTTCTTCTTTTCTCCACCTCTAGATGTTTCTCTCATTCACAACATGCACCAGTTTTGTGATGTGTAATCATTAAATTACGTGTAATGTTAGTATTTTGTTCTATAATACTCATTTTTTATCAATTCATTTGTTATGTTCTTTGGATGTTCTCCATGATCATCCTAAAAAACCTGATGTTGCACAGCAATTAAATCTCACTGTGTGATGTGATTTTTCCCCTTTTTCAACTGTCTGTTGTATCGTACCATAAAACACAAAATGAGTTAAATTGTTCACAAATTGTGAAGAATAATTTTTTTATTGAAGAAATCAATATAAAAAACCTAATAAAATGCATGCACGAAATTTATATATCACATTATCTTAACATGAACATAAGATTCTCATGATTCAATTTGGAATATTATTCATTCCATCAAAATTATATGTTTATACCATATTGATGAATATCTTTACACAACTTATAGTTTGTGTTACTAGAAAAATTAAAAAATTACACAATATTTATACATATCCAAATTAATCTTATTCACAATTTACATAAATCTCTTTCATGTATAAGATTATAATTATATTAAATCGATAATCCCCATAGTAGTAAGTATGATCTATAGATAATCAACCCTAAATATTCTAAGCAAGGGATAAAATTTTAGTCTAATGATTTGTCTTCCCCTAAGTCCCCCTACCTAGGGATACTTTAGTGAAGAGAAAATTCAATTTAATTATAATTTTTACTCAAAATATGAATAAATCAAAATTATCCTTCAAATTGAATCTCATAACCTAGTAGAATCCAAATTTAAAGTAATAGAAAAAATTTGTCTATCATATCTAGCTTGCAACTCCATATAATCATGTATGAATGTTTAGAGTAATTTTCACTAATTAAATTAGTGAATAAAACCAAATCATAATAAAAAATTTGTTATTATGAATAAAATATTGAACAAATAAATAATTGAATAACTCATAAAATTTTAAAAAATAATTTATTTATGAATACTTAAAAAAAATTAAGAACTTTAGCAATTCATTATAGACATTTGATAATCAAATAAGTATAAACAATTTATATTTCCATCGTTGCCTCTTCCATATTATTCCTTATATGGAATTTACTTTAAATATTATTTTGTTAAATGAAATAAAAAAAATATATTTAACATCCACTATTTAAAGTTTTACATGATCCAAATATTAAATATTTAATATTATTTAAACTATGATGATATCAATTATCAAAACCCATTTTGATATGGTTTAAATAATTTATTATAAAACAAGATATTTTAACAATTCAATGTATGTACTTATAAGAAATTAATATATATAATTCATTTTAATTTTGGTGAGTTATTTAATATATCAAATTTGGTAATTTACACATATTTTTTAAATATAAAAATTTACATAAAAAACAATTCATGACATATAATTTGGAAAATTTATTTTATTATTATCATTTAATATAATGGGTATTTATTTAATAATTGTTTCATAAAAAATTAATTATTTACTGAAAATTAATTTCATAATTAATTTATTTAAAAACACCTTTATAAATTGTAAAAAAACTCAATATATATTTTAATGTGATTTACAATCAATTTAAAAACCGAATAATCAATTCATATTGAGAGACATGGAAAAATATAATTTTTTCTACTGTATCATATTTAATGATGTAAGAATGTCATATGGTGTTTCTTTTCATGTGAAAACGGGAATCAATTGAACCATATGTTATACATTATGATAGATTTTAGGCGTCTAACATTGGAAAACATGGTTCATGCATCATGTGTGGGAATAACTCATATGGTTTGTAGTAAAAACCTATAATATTAGGCCATTCATAATATTAAACATGGTTCTTGATGACACAAATAGGATAAACCTAGTGGAATTCAGGTATCACATATAAGTTTAATCAAACATGTGAGGAAATTGTGTAAAGGTTTCTAATACTAATTAATAATTATATGTTATGATATCTGGTCTATATAGGAAAAAATACTTCATTGAAATCATGTAATATGATACAAATTACATCATATTAATTATATAATATTGTGTTATAAGATACATCATCATATCCATTGTACATCATAACAACTTATATCATATGCTATGTTATATTGAAAATATAATGGATTGAACTCTATGCCTACCATTGATATACCATATCCTATTGCATGAGAAATTAAAAAATTATGATATCAAATATCCTATAATTTGAAAAAAAAAATTAAAAATATTTGATAACATTATTTATGATATCGATATGATATCATTTTTTCATTTTAAAAGATTATTTTGAAGAACAAATAACATGTCATAGAATTGATACAATAGTTGAGTTTTTTAGGATTGATTGACACATAACCAAGGTAGAAAAAACAAAAAGAAAGCTAAACTCACAAGATCTAACTTAGATGAATTCCGAAACGAAACATAAATAATATGATTAACATGGTAATTTTTTGTCATGATTAACCCATGAAGTATATATGTTGGATCTTGATCTAATCTGGGACATACACACAATTCATTTTCGATCACCCTAGGGGGACGATTAATTCTACGGTCCTAGATTACAATTTATGTGAATGATTTGACTATTTTATATAAAAATGGTAAATACAAAATGAAATATGAAATCTATGTAAGTAGTGTAAATAAAATGATACAAATTAAGAGTAAATAATTGGAGAAGGAACCATCACTAAAATAAATTAATGGAATATAAATGAATAAAAAATATTCCACAAATACTAATTGATGAATATATCTGTGAGAAATATAAAACCTTAAAAGAAAAAAATAAAACTACATCTTATAATCATCATATATCCTTCATTACTATCTGTATCCTAAGAAAAAATACAAAAAACATACACCCCAATATAAGGGAGACAAAATCCAAGGTACCTAAAAAATAACCTAAAAAAAAGAGACAATGAGTGGAGTATGTAGTGTTTGAGGGAACCAGAGCCTATAAAGTAAGAACCAAATATTTTTTATAGTTCCATAAAAATAAATAGTATTATTTATTAGTTTTAAATACAATTTAAAATAAGTTTTTAGCACACAAGTATGCAAAATACAATATCACACTTACTCTTTTCCGAATAATCAATTAATTTGGTTTAAATAAATAAAATCTCTTGAAAACAACATTCTCGGGAATTAACCCTACTTTATTAAAACAAATCCCCCTTTATTAAGATTAAATAAGTTGTTAATGAATCCCATTTTCAAAAAAAAAATATTTAAAAATATGCCTCTTTTTATAAAAGACAATGTAACAAAGTAAATACCCATTATTACTATTTCAAAGATCCACATGAATATCTATTTAAAAAAACACTTTTCCTTTCAAATCCACATTTGATATCATTTTTTAATCCAATTTTAATGTAAACAAACAAATAATTAAAACAAGTTTATAACACATGTAATATAAAATAATTCGAACACGCCAAATAAGAAAAACAAGAAAATGGTTAAATAAAACTAAAAAATTAGGGGATATAAAAATGAATAGGAAGTATGATCAAATAATTCATCCCAAAAAATCATATTATAATGGTAAAACATCATGGAATAAATCAAAATCTTCTAGATAAGAGATATATTTCATAGGATTGCACTACTGAATGTATCATGTCCCCAAAAGTCCCATCTAACTATCCATAGGTAATCCTCCCTAGTCCATAATGATCCAAGACCCATAGTAGAGTTCTAATAGCTCTATTATTCTTCTAGAACACAATAAATTTCACTATATCCATCTTTTATCAAGATTACATCCCTATTTGGAGGATTATATTCACTAGGTATTTTATTTATCATGCCCTCTACATTTTCCATTATTTCTCACATGACATGTATCAAACAGAGGTGATCCATCAAATGAATCAATATATCATAAGCATTAAATAACATCTAACCACATAAAATGTTATAAAAAATATCCCCTTTAACAATTCACTGACATAAAATATAATATACAACATGCTACTTGGCTATAATCTATAACAATTAATAACTACATCCCCCTTAAGGGGTCATAATTAAGTAATTGCGTCTCAACATGGTCTCACCAATATACACACCATTCGTAAAACATTTATTGTTAAAAATTTTATTCAATCATATGAACAAGGGATTCAAATAATTTATTAATGGTTTTATGTCCTAGCTAAAATGATTCTTCAAAATAAAACCCTTGATATATAATTTTAAAATGTCTTCTCTAAAACAGTCAATTGAAACAATTTGGAAGAAATAATACAAGGGTCAACATATTTTTTCATCCAAATCCCACAAAATATGAAAATATAATTTTTAATGTAAATCTGAAATCAAATTAGGTAAAGTATTTTTAATGCATAATAATTAATTTAAATAAATTCTTTTATCATTTTCATACACTTTTCATTTTAATTAACACTTATAATTAAAAACCCCCCTCCCACCCCAAATTTAAAATCACACATCTTAATTATTTTCATGTCCTAAATGGGGTAAAAGAAAAACACTATGTTTTATTCTGCAACAATTTTCATATAGTTTATCATCACATATCAATTCACAAAAAACCAAAAATTTCAATAAAATGTCTTATTATAAGTTGTAATAAAAACGTTAATTCATTTTAAAATCCAACGAAAAAAAATTTATTTGGAAATTAAATCATTTAAAACATCTAAGAAAATAATGGGATTAAAATTTTATAAAATGTACAAAAATACTTACCTCAATTAAATGGAATTATAGTTGTAAGCCATTACCTTTGATAGTGTATGCTTGATCAATCCGCACGGAGTCCCATTAAAACCTTAAAATCATTAATAAAATAAACCATCACAAAAACCTATGATAAAATCATCCATTCCCATAGTCCTTATGGATATTTAAAATTTCAAGGTGAAGGAAGAATGGGGTAAAGAAGAAAATATGAAGAAAATATGAACTTCTGATTTTAAAATATATAATAAATAATGTCGGAGATGAATTAAATAACCGAATAAGGTTAGTTTAAGACTCCCCTCATGTTCCCTTGCATGGTCATACCAAGTTAAATTAATGGGTATGAAAATCAATTAAATCCAAGTAAGGGTATAACCATAAATAATAATAAAATTAAATACACTGGAACTGTAATGGCCCGGGTTTTTAGGGTCCATTACTTTGTGAAAAAATCATTTTCGGTTTTCGGGTCTAGGAATCACGGTGGTGTAGGCCTACCGGTAGCTGCAGCCTACTGGTAGTTCGGCCTACCGGTACCTGCAGCCTACGAGTAGCTCGTCCTACCGGTAGCTGCAGCCTACCAGTAGCTCGGCCTATCGGTAGTTGCGGCCTACCGGTAGCTGCGGCCTACAGGTAGCTGCGACCTACATGTTATTGCAGCCTACCGATAGCTCAGCTACCGGTAGCTGTCACCCACCGGTAGCTGAGAGCTACCGGTGGCTCTGGCCTACCCCATGTGTTATTTCCAGTAGCACTCTTTTTTGCGCAAATAGTGTTTTAAACCCTATTTTGACCTGTTTGAGCGTGTTTTAAAGACCTGTAACGTGCATAAAAGTTTTAATTAAATAATTAATCAATTAATGAGTTGGTTTAAACCACCCGAACCCCATTAATGGCGAGTGGAGCCGTGTGATCAACCCACGACCCCCGCGCCTTACGCGGTTTCGCATTCTCACCTCAACTGTCCGCGGCTCTTATAAACTAAGGGTTAGTCGTGGTTTCTCCTTTCCTCGATCGCGGCTTTTCACAAACAGCTTCTCGTGCTTCAGGCGCTCCGCATCATTATCTATAAACTTCCGCGCCCGGCGTAAACGCCGATCATCTATCAACAAGTAGGGAATTTCTCTTTCGTCTCTCTCTTTTGAGTATCATGCGGGGGTGGGTGTGCTTCTGTTTGGTTGAATTGGAAAACCCAGACCTAAATGAAGATAATGAACTGGATTCTATAAAGAAAGAAGGGGAGGGGGGCTGTGATCATTGAGGCTGTTTATATTATGACCATCTTTTTCAGTCGTGCTGGCTTTGCCTTATAAAAATCGAGGTCATTGGTGGTCGTTGTTTGTGCACTAATGAACCCATGCGGATGTTTTAAATGTCTTGTTGTGGTTGTAAACTCTTGATGTGAAAAGTAAATTGGTTAATCGCGTATATCTGGACAAATAAATTGAGGCACCATGATCAATCCTTCTGTGATAACCCCGGTTAAAACACATGAAAATTGAAATCATGGAGTGTGTTAAGTCCTTTAAATCTGAAAATACCGGCAAGGCCATGCTAGTGTTGATGGTGGTAGTTCGTTGTTTTCTTTTTTCGGGCCGATTTCTGGATATGTGGGAGGGGATGGGATCCCCTGTCTTTATACTCTCGGTGGTTGTGTGAATATGGGGATGGGATCCCCTGTTGGTATGGATTCGGTGGTTGTGAGTTTTAAAACTAGATGGGTACTTTTTTATATCACGAATTAGGGTAGGATCCTCTGTTGTTGAGAATCGGCTATGGGCGTTATGGTTGATGCATGACAGTTTACTTTCCTAGACTTGTGCCTATGCTTACTAGTTTCCCAGTAGTGCTTAAACATAATTAAACATTATCACTGAACATGAAACAAGAATGGGACAAATGGGTTTTTTTGGCGAAAGTCGTGACTTGGGACATGGACACAGTGGTGTTTTGTTATGTAGGCTGTTTAGAAAAACCTAGGCTTTGGGTGAGTGCTTTTTACCTATATCTATACTTGTAGTTTTGTGTTTCTTTTTCGCTCCCCACCCAAGTTGAGCACTTAGTGCCGAACACCCCCATTTCATGAGGGTGGGTGTTTTTCCCAACACTATTCTTAGTGGCTGGATATTAGCTCTTTTTCTGCTCCCTTTCCCGGATAGCCCAAGTATCTTCGGGTAGGATGTGATGGCCTGTGGTCTATTATTAGCCCATGAACCTTCGGATGGGGTAGTGTGGTGGTTGGCTAGGTGTGTGCGACATGTGGTTTCCCAAGTGTTTTCGGGATGAGGCTCAAGTGTCTTCGGGCGTGCCAGTGGATTTTTCTAGCCCAGGTGTCTTCTGGCGTGGTGGTGGTTGTTCTGGCCTAGGCGTTTGTAGGTGTGGTTACATGTGATAGTTGTGGCCCAGGGGTTTGCGGGCGGGATTCGGCAGTGGGACTGCGTGTGGTAGTTATGGCCCAGGTGTGTGCGGACGGGTGTGGTAGTGGGATTGCGGTGAGAATGGAGGGATTGGTTCGATGCGTAGGATGTCTCTATAACCAGTGGGAAAGTGGTGTGGGGTACCCAAACATCGATGTGCTCGGATAATATATATTACTTGACTTGAGTTATGTGGGGAGTGTGCCATGGTGAGGCCTGTGGTGGATAGTTTACCTTGATTAGGTGTTTGGTTTACTCATTTTCTCACAGGACATTAGTACGTTCCCCCACCTGTGCACGAGAGTCTTTGGTTTTCCCTACTGAGTGTACTTTTATGCTCACCCAATGTATATAAAACTTCTTTCAAGTTTCCAGGAGGACTTTGGGGATCACGTAGGACAATACTATCTCGGACCTTTGGGGCAGTTGTTGTTGTTGCTTTTCTTCTTTGGTACTTACCTTTATAGTCACCTTTTGTACTTTGTGGCTTTACTTTTGGAAAATGCATGTGGAAATGGTTTACTTTTGGCTTTATTTTTCTTTTACCATGGTGTTGATGAGTTTCATCATCATATATCTCGATATTATAAAACAAAAATGGGTAATGCCTTCCATTGGTGAGAAATTTCTATACCCTTGGTGATAGTCGCCACTCCGAGATCTATTGAAGGTGGGTCTCAGGGGTCATTATCTCCACTTCAACATAAAGAAGGAAGGGCCTGACAATCTGCTAACCCTTCCCTCCTTTTGGTGAAGGCAGGTCATGACAGAATGGTATCAGAGTTGATGGTTGAGAGATAGGATGGATTCTGGAGTTAGGCACAGTGAGGATTGCATGGGATGGTAAGGCAACAATGTTGGGTGACCTTGGCACGTGAATTAGGCTAGGGAAGACCGGATAGGACATGGTATTTTAGGGCCCCCCGTGATCCTATGCAAGGACTCTGGTTCAACCGAACGACCAAGTGAGGAAAAACGGATTGCAGGGTAGAGACCATAGGAAAGGTACATGCATCATAATGACTTGTGTTCTTGTGTTTCTAGGATGTCTTGGGAATTAAAAATAAATAAAAATTTTAAGAAGTTTTAAGAACGATATTCTGCACTACTTGGGCTTAGGCATTCCTTGTTTACCTTGCAGCTATGGCACCTGGAAGGCGACCACGTGTGGTACAGGCAATCAAGGCCCCAGAGACTACATTGGCCGATCAGCCGAGAGCTGATCGAGAGGAAGAGAATGACCAGTGGCAGAAGACTCTTTAGGCCTTCCAGCGACAGGCCCTCGAGAAGAATGAGGGCAGCACCTCCGACATGAAGATGGAAGGCTGGATAGAGGAGCTAGTTATAGCTTTCAGCCTAATTCGGGCCCCGGTCGAGTACTGGGTTCCTCTGGATGTCAGCAGATGTAGGGAGTGGCACGTCAGCGGTGGACGCTTTACCTGGGGGAGAGGAGAGGGGCTGAGGTGGTTTGGGCGGATTTCGAGAGGGAGTTCCGGGTGGAATTCCTCTCTTTGACGATGAAGGCGGAAAAGAGACAGGAGCTACTCTCCCTCCAATAGGGGAGTATGTCCGTAAGGGAGCTGGGGACCAAGTTCAAAGAACTCCTACGTTTTGATGCGGACCTCTTTCCCGACGAGGAGTCTCGGGTGAGACGTTTGGAGGAGGCGCTCTGACCCTCCCTCCAGTACGCTGTTACTCCCTTTACCCTGCCGACATACATGGAGGTCCAGAAGAAGGCCGAAGTGGTGGAGAGAATGCACGCTCTAGGAGGTGTGTTAGGAGAGGGGATCCAGCAGGGACCATCAAAGGGGAAGGCCGTCAGCACCAGGCCCCCAGCGTCAGGACCCTCTAGGTTCCGACCTGCAGGGAGCAGGCTGCAGTAGTTTCAGTTTTGATCCCCTAGTCCTCGCCCCTTTTATTTGGGCCCAGGACCGCGGTGCTTCATCTGTGGGAGCCCTGGACATCTCCGGAGTCAGTGCCCGGACTGAGTGCAGTACGGCGGTGGTGGACAACCCCACCACCCGCCCTAGCAACAGCTTCCAGCCAGTCCTTTCCAACAGCAGCAGGGACAACGATCTCTCACTCCTCCGAGGGCAGACGTAGGAGGAGGAGACCGACATTCGGGCTCACCTTAGGGACCTCGACCGGGGCGTGGTCGGGGAGGTGGCCGACATCCGAGGGGAAGAAGAGCTGGGCGTGGATAGTTTCACGCCATAGAGGCAGCAGTTCCAGCAGGGCTAGAGGTTTCTTGAGGTACAATCAGTCTATTTAGCACTCTTTCTTATGCCTTGTTCGATACTGGAGCTTCGCACTCCTTTGTTGCACCCAGTCTAGCTCGTGCCTTGGGTATAGATGTAGAGAGACTTCAAGTGCCCCTGGTGTTGAGCACACCAGTCGGAGGTCAGAACAACTTTTTGTTTGTTTGTCGGGGATGTAGACTGATGATAGGGACACATCAGTCGGTTTGGGATCTTCTTCTGCTACAGATTCAGCCATACGATGTCATCCTAGGCATCGACTGGATATTTTCTGTGTGTGTCATCATCGACTATTTCTGAATAAGGGTTGGGTTCTCAGACATGGATGGTTGGTGTGTTACCTTCACCGGTGAGCGGAGGAGTCAGAAGGGAAACAGGGGAGAGGAACCCATCCTCTCCTTGTTGGCCGAGCTGACAGTGGAATCAGTAGATACTAAAATGGTGGAAGTTACAGAGCTCGTCCATGAGTTTATGGACGTCTTCCCTGAGGATGTGTCAACTCTACCCCCTCGACGTGATATCGAGTTTGGGATAGACCTGTAGCCCGACGCTCGACTGATCTCGGTGGCTCCTTACCGGATGACACCTTCAGATGTACCGGAGTTGCGGATCAGATTGATGATCTGATGAAGAGGGGTTATGTTCACCCGAGTGTGTCACCATGGGGATCCCTAGTCTTGTTCACAATGAAGGCAGATGGTGGTCTCATGTTGTGCATAGACTACAGGGGGCTGAATCAGGTGACGATCAAGAATCGCTACCCTCTTTCGAGGATAAACGATATCTTTGACCTGTTGAAAGGGGCAGTGTGGTTCTCAAAGATCGACCTACGGTCTGGGTATCACCAGCTAAGAGTGAAGGAGGGCAACATCCCAAAGATGGTGTTCAAATGCAGGTATGGACACTTCGAGTTCGAATTCATGCCCTTCGGTGTTATGAACGCCCTGGCTGTGTTCATGGGGCTTATGAACTCCATCTTCTGGGAGTACTTGGATCGGTTCGTGGTCGTATTCATCGATGACATCCTGGTCTACTAAAGATCAGAGGAGGACCATGCAGAGCATCTAAGGACAGTTTTGGAGGTCCTCCGACATCATCATCTCTATGGGAAGTTGTCGAAATGCATGTTCTGGACGCGAGAAGTGCACTTCCTCGGGCACGTGGTGTCCGAGAAGGGGGTAGCGGTGGACCCACCAAAAGTTGAGGCGGTTGTTTCTTGGGCAGCACCCAAGAATGTGGAAGAGGTCTGTAGTTTCCTTGGGCTGGCAGGTTACTATCGGAGGTTCATACCCAACTTCACTCGTGTTGTGGCCCCTTTGACAGCCCTGAACAAGAAAGACGAGGTTTTCGTGTGGAGTGAGCAGTGTGAGTCAGCCTTCATCTATCTACAAGAGAAGTAGGTTAGTGCCTCAGTGCTGAGATTACTAGATGAAGGGGTGGCCGATGAGGTGTTCTGTGATGCATCAGGACAGGGCCTAGAATGCGTGTTGATGCAGCGACAAGGGGTGATCTCTTATGGTTCCAGGCACCTACGCCCCCATGAGCGTAATTACGCCACCCACAACCTGGAGCTTGCAGTGGTCATTTTTGTGCTAAAGTTATGGTGGCACTACCTCATCGGGAAATGCTTTGTGGTCTTCACGTATCACAAAAGCTTGAGTTATATCTTCTACCAGCGGACTTAAACATGCGACAGCGGAGATGGGTGGAGTTCCTCCAGGATTACGACTTTGAGATCTCTTATACTAAGGGAAAGGGCAATGTGGTGGATGATTCCTTGAGTAGGAGGATGCATAAGGATGTGGTCCAAGAGTCGGCAGACACCTGGAAGGCAATGGAGGAGTTGGCTGCCTTGCACATGGATGCGAAGATTGATAGCGGCAGAGGCTACCTATATCAGATGATAGTGCAGTCATCTCTGTCTCAACAAGTGGAGGAGTCTCATTGGGGAGACCCGGAGTGTGAAGTGATGCGTGACCGAGTTGACTAGGGAAATGCTCCGGAAGGATGGACAGAGGATGGTCAGAACTAGATTCGTTTCCAGAAAATTTTGTTTGTTCCAGGAGTGATGTGCGGAAAGGTTCTCAGTGAGTTCCACAACTCACCCATGGTGGTACACCCAGGAGTTTCCAAGATGTACCAGGGACTGAAGAGGCAGTTCTGGTGGCCCAAAGTTAAGAGAGCGGTGGCAGAGTTTGTGGCCAAGTGCACTGTGTGTCAGCAAGTGAAGGCTGAACACCGAGTTCCAGGTGGCCTACTATAGCCCCTAGATGTCCCCGAGTGGAAGTGGGATGACATCTCGATGGATTTCGTCACAGGACTATCCAAGGTCCAAGGGTGATAAAACTCCATCTGGGTGGTAGTGGACAGGTTGATGAAATCTGCACACTTTCTGGCAGTCAGGGAGTCGAGTACTGTGGATGCTTTGGCACGAAAGTACGTGGATGAGGTGGTGCAACTGCATGGAGTTCCGAGGTCTATAGTCTCGGATTGGGATGCACGGTTTACCTCACGGGTCTGGAGAGGATTGAAGCATGTGTTTGGCACCCAGTTACGCCTTAGCACTGCTTTCCATCCCCAGACAGATGGACAAACAGAGCGCACCATCCATACCTTGGAGGATATGCTACATGCATGTGTTCTGGTCTCAGGAGGATCATGGGTACGACACTTGCCCCTGGTAGAGTTCTCCTACAATAATAGCTACCACTCTACCATTGGTATGGCCCCGTTTGAAGCCGTGTATCGGAGGCCATGTCGTTCACTTATGTGATGGGCCGAAGTATGAGAGGTAGGAATCCTTGGCCTGGAGGTGGTGCAGAACACAACAGAGAAGGATCAGCTTATACGTGAAAGGATGAAGGTGGCCCAGGACCGACAGAAGTCGTATGATGATACCAGGAGGAGGCCCTTGGAGTTTGAGGTTTGGGACCACTTGTTCTTGAAGGTCTCCCCTCGGCGTGGGTAGCGGAGGGTCAGAAATCGGAGTAATCTTTCCCTCAGGTTCATCGGACCCTTCAAAGTGTTGCGGCGGGTTGGCGAGGTAGCTTATCATCTAGCGTTGCCACCACAGCTACTGAGGATATATTGTGTCTTCCATGTGTCCCAGCTCCATCGATATCTACACGACGATTCACACATCCTTGATTGGGGTGATCTGGACATCAAGGACGACATGACCTTTGTGGAGAGACCAGTGATGATCGAGGATCACAAGGAGAAGGTGCTTCATGGGTGAACCATCCCCTTGGTTCGTGTGTTGTGGAGACATGGTGGGCTGGAGGAGAGTACGTGGGAGAGGGAAGCAAAGATGTGTACCCAGTACCTAGAGATGTTTTGATTTTGTTCCTTGTTTTACCTATTGTGGTAGAACGTTTTTTCTTTTGGATATGAAATGTACTGTTTTTCTTTCCTCTGTTTGTGTGTGAAAAGCCCTGGCTACGGGGAGGAGAGAACCTGACCACTAATCAAGACGCATTAAAGTGGATGCGATCAAACCCGTGCAGGCGAGTCACTGCTGCCCAAAGCGGATAATATCTTGACATGGGGGAGGAGACTCCCCAACCCACATGCCCGGGCAGTTTGGCATGGTATGTTGCTTGGTTCTTGGCGGGGAAATGTTTTAGGTAGCATGAGTTCGCTGCTAAGAGGTGTCTTTCGAGGTGGTTGTTCGGACCCTCTCTTTCATTCATGTTTTTTTTGAATCTCGAAGACGAGAATTGTTTAAGAGGTATATGATGTAATGGCCTGTGTTTTTGGGGTCCATTACTTTGTGAAAATATCATTTTGGGTTTTCGGTTCTGGGAATCATGGTGGTGTAGGCCTACCGGTAGCCTTAGCCTACCGGTAGCAGGCCTAACGGTAGCTGCAGCTTATCGGTAGCTCGGACTACCTGTAGCTGCAGCCTACGGGTAGCTCGGCCTACCGGTAGATGCGGCCTACCGGTAACTGCGGCCAACTGGTAGCTGCAGCCTACCGGTAGCTGCGACCTACTGGTGGTGGCAGCCTACCATTAGCTCAGCGACCGGTAGCTGTCAGTCACCAGTAGCTCTCAGCTACCAGTGGCTCTGGCCTACCCCGCGAGATATTTCTAGTAGCACTCCTTTTTGTGCAAATACGGTTTTAAACCCTATTTTGACCTGTTTGAGTGTGTTTTAAAGACCCGTAACGCGAATAAGAGTATTAATTAAATACTTAATCAATTAATGATTACGTTTAAACCACCCGAACCCCTTTAATGATGAGTGGATCCGCGCGATCAACCCACGACCCCCGCGCCTTACGCAGTTTCTGTAACACCTCGAGCTTCCATGATACGCTTCTCTTTCAATAATTTAATAGCTTGCATTATACGCAAGTTCGAGTTCTAAAACACCGCGACATAACCGTTATGAATAGTAATACATAATTTTTGATATTTTTTAAATTTTATTTTTCCAAATGGACTTTGTTTTTGTATTCGTAATATCAAAATTATCCTAAGTTGAATTTTTTGTAACTTTCTGGAACTTCCAATTTTTTATGAATAGTGAAAAATACATAAAACAACTTTTTTATTAACCTTATTTCCGATGTGGGTTTTCCACAAAGGTATTTTCTATTTTCAACCATTTATTTTCAAAGAAAAATTTCAAATTGCGAGGACGCAATTTATTGAAGGAGGGGAGAATGTAACACCCCGAGCTTCCATGATACGCTTCTCTTTCAATAATGCAATAGCTTGCATTATACGCAAGTTCGAGTTCTAAAACACCGCGACTTAGCCGTTATTAATAGTAATACCTAATTTTTGAAATTTTATAAATTTTATTTTTCCAAATGGACTTTTTTTTTGTATTAGTAATATCAAAATTATCTTATGTTGATATTTTTGGAACTTTCTGAGAACTTCCAATTTTTTTATGAATAGTGAAAAATACTTAAAACAACTTTTTTAATAAAAATAATTTATTTTGATAAATTATACTATTTAGTGGTTTTAAATTATAATTAGAATATATTTTTACCATTTTATCCAATGGTGGTCATTAGAATTAATTTAACATTGAAATTGGACATAAACAATTGCCAATCTTTTGATATAAATTGTTTCTTAAAAACACGCTATTTGTTGTAACAACGGGAATTAATTATAAAACTAATTAATGAAACTTATATTTTTGGAATTTTGTAAAATAGACATCATTTTTGAATTCGGAATATCAATTATTTCTTAGGGTGAAATTTTGGCCTTATTCTGAAAAACTTCAATTTTTGATGAATAGTAAACCACTAAGTGGTTGTTAAAAAACTGATTTTTCGTTAAAATGAATCATTACCACTTCTGTGTTTTGAATTTCAAAAATCCGACATACATGGTTTTCATTAAGAAGTAAAATTTGGTTCAATGAGATTAAAATAATTTTTTTGGTGAATAGTAACTTTTATGTTCTTAATCGCGATTTGAGGTAATTAGTGTAGTTTAAGGTAAAAATAATGTTTTAATAATATGAGATGAGGTTGAAACATGTCCTAACCTCATTGGATGTGCCATGGCTGACCAAGAAAATCCATTGGTCATCTTGGGGATCCCATGGAGCCACTTTAGTTGGAAAATTACATAAATACCTTTTATTTAATGTTAAAGTAAAAAATGACACAAACATGAAATGTTTTACTAAAAAAAAATTTACATGGAGTTTTTTAAGTAATATTTTTGACTATAAATAGTAATTGGAAAGTTAAAAAGATTTCCTACCTCATAGTATTTTTTTATAATTTTTAGACATTATATAAATTAAATTATTTATGACATCATTATGATGCAACGATGACATCATTATTTAACGATTTAAATAAAATAAAATGATAATGTGAAATCCAAGGCTTAAACTTGTCAAAAACCTATTGGATGAGTAGATTTCGAACCCTTATCACCTTAGCCTCTAATTATATAAGTGTGGGACCTCTAAAATCCGAAACTCATTTTATAATAAAGTGACTTTTCTTTACATTCCAAGTGTGCCCCTCCTCTCCACTTATAAAAGGACCCCACCTCTACCACCACATTCACACTTTCAAGCCATTTGGCTCGGCCAATCTCTGCCAAAATACTCTCCCAACTTCCCCCTCTTACTCCTAGAATCCTCACTTTGGTCAGAATGCTTCCCAAGGAAGCCTTTGGCTCAAATCAAAAAGAGTTACCTGACTTTAAGGTAATGTCTTCTCTAATGTTGTTTTGTTTTATTTTTCTTCTCCAACCCCCAAAACACCTTTTATTCATTTCTTTTGTAACAACACCAATATCCTCAATATACTAGGATGTTGTTATAATAATTATTCGAGCTACACTTACACACACCTACATCTAATGGTTAAAGAACATACTATTTCTGTGGATGGTGAATTTTTGCCTCACGAAATGATGATTGTTCAACACTCATATAACACCTCTAATGGTGGCCATTATGATGACACTATTTTTATATATGATATATATTATGTTTTTTTTCCTTATTATTTTTTATTTTTCATGTATGGCATACCTTTATGGTTTCCATTATGGGTAAACGCGATATTTTCATTTTAAGAAGTGCGGACTACCGCCCCCTCAAAGTGATTTGAATCGTTAATACCATATGTGGGTTGTATAAAGAATGGAGTAAATGGTATTATATGATATATTATACTGGAATTATATTATACATTTATATCATTATGATTTCATTAAATACTAAATAGAAATGAAAGTAGCATTCATGCGTACGTACGGCTTACCGTCTCCATGAACGTTGCATTTCATTTCTTACCTCTAAATGTTACATAATATTATGAATGAATGTATATACTGGATATATATGATATATATAATATCTACATCATGAATATAATTATAGATATAATGGATATTTCACCACATGAACAACTTGTAATTATAAGAAGTTTATTTTTGACTCAAGTACCAAAGATCTACAAAACAACCGTTATTAACTTAAATAAATACATAATGTTAATAACATGGTAATAAGTGATATAAAAGGAATAAAAAACATGAAAAAGGTTCTTAAGAAATTATAAATTTACTCTAGTTTATTATTCAGGAGGTTAAATAACAGTCGAGTCAAGACAGGACGCAAGGTAAGGGAACTTCTTAACCCAATTTCCATTCATTGGGTTAATCTCATACTTTCAAATTATGTCATGATATTATTATGTCTTATTTTGTATTTTTACTTTATTTAAGGGTACCTATAGTGAATAAAAATAATAGATCTATTTTATTTTAAAAGTGATCTTTTTAAGGACTTCGTCTCAATCTCCATTCATTGAAGCATATGTGGTTTTATACACAACTTTCTTTTATACGGTGTATAAACCCCTTTGACTTTTATAATTATTCAAAAGGAATCCTTTTTTATACGAAGCGTTTTACTAAACGACAAAATCGGAATGTTAATATTTCCGTACATATGCGGTGACAACGACTTCTCCGCCGTCGTGACCATTATTTGAGTTTCGGCCTCCTCTACAAGCCATCACATTTTTTAATGAAAAATAAATACCATGTTTTAGCATTCCTTTATTTTGGTATTGAAAATGGTTTTGAAAGAGTTTTTATTATATCAATGTGTTGTATTGTTATCTTGTGATTGAAATGTGGAAATTTTATGTTTCCTTTATGCATGTTTTATGTGATATGATTATGTTATGGTTTATGATATGTTTAAATCTGTTCATATGAGGAATGCATTGGACTTAATAAGTGACGGGTGGAGCCCGTTATAGCTCCTCGATGCATAAGTAGGTCTCATGAGACAAACTAGTGTCTTGGCACGAGGCCTTCACAAAATCTTATTTGTGGTCTTGGCACGAGGCCTTGGCTACGTGGTTATGATAGTCTGGCATTATGCATTCCATCATTATGAAAGTGGTTATTGATATTGCATGTGATTATTCGACCAGTAGAATATCCATGTGAAGAAGTAAATGGAATTATCTCATTTTACTTTTGCCATATTATGTTGAAGTTCAAGTTTAAAAGGCTTTTTTTCACATATACATTTCCTTAAATGTTAATTTTTATTTATGAAAGCTTCCACAATATTGTTATCCTTACTGAGAATCTGAGCTCACCCCTTTCAATGTTTTAATTTTTCCAGGATGTGAAGAAGTATTTTAGGATTGACCTGCAGGGATAGTCTGGAGGGGATATGACTATTGTAAATCGAGACTATGTTATTGTATTTTTTCACTTTATGATGTAATGTAACCTTTATGAATGTATCTAGTGTATCCAAGGATACTAAACTAATCGGTCTTTCGAGACTTGATATTTTGTGATCATGAAAATGTTACGAAGTAATGCACCGACTCTGGGTAGCTGGGGTCGGGGCGTTACAGTTTCACGTTTTCACCTCAACCGTCCGCGGCTCTTATAAACTAAGGGTTATCCGTGGTTTCTCATTTCCTCTATCGTGTCTTTTCACAAACATATTCAAGTTCATCGTGTGTGCCGCATCGTTATCCATAATGTTCTGTGCCCAACTTAAACATCGATCATCTATCAAAAAGTAGGGAATTTCTCCTTCGTCTCTCTCTTTTGTGTATCATGCGGGGTGGGCGTGCTTCTGTTCTGTAGAATTTGACAAAGTAGACCTAAATGAAGATAATAAACTGGATTCTATAAAGAAATCGGGGGGCTGTGATCGTTGATTTTGTTTATATTATGACCATCTTGTTGAGTCGTGCTGGCTTTGCCTTCTGAAAATCGAGGCCGTTGGTGGTCGTTGTTTGTGAACTAATGAACCCCTGCTGATGTTTTAAATGGCTTGTTATGGTTGTAAACTCCTGTTGTGAATAGTAAATTGGTTAATCACATATATCCGGCCAAATAAATTGAGGCACCAGGATCAATCCTTCTGTTATAACCCCGATTAAAACACACGAAAACTAAAATAATGGAGTTTTTTAAGTCGTTTAAATCTGAAACTACTGGCAAGGCCCTGCTTGGGCTGATGGTGGTAGTTGGTTGTTTTCTTTTTTCGGGCCGATTGCTAGAGATTTGGGAGGGGATGCGATCCCATGTATTTATACTCTCGGTGGTTGTGTGAATTTTGGGATGGGATCCCCTATTGGTATGGATTCAGTGGTTGTGAGTTTTAAGACTGGGTGGGTACTTGTTTATATCACGAATTAGGGTGGGATCCTCTGTTGTTGAGAACCAGGTGTGGGAGTTATGGTTGATTCTTGACTGTATACTTTCATGGACATGTGCCTATGCTTACTATTTGCCCAGTAGTGTTTAAAGTTAATTAAACATTATCACTGAACTTGAAACAAGAATGGGACAAATGGGTTTTGTTGGCGAAAGTCGTGACTTGGGACTTGGACAAAGTGGTGTTGTGTTTTGTAGGCTGGTTAGAAAAACCTAGGCTTTGTGGGAGTGCTTGTTTCCTATATCTATACTTGTAGTTTTGTGTTTCTTATTCGTGCCCCACCCAAGTTGAGCACTTAGTGCCGAACACCCCCATTTCATGGGGGAGGGTGTTTTTCCCAACACTATTCTTAGTGGCTGGTTATTAGATCCATTTATGCTCCCTTTCCCGTATAGCCCAAGTATCTTTGGGTAGGCTGTGAGGGCATGGGGACCATTATTAGCCCAAGAACCTTCGGGTGGGGTAGTGTGGTGGTTGGACAAGTGTGTGCGACAGCTGGTTTCCCATGTATCTTCGTGATGAGGCCCAGGTGTCTTCGGGCGTGGTAGTGGATTTTTCTATCCCAGGTGTTTTCGGGCGTGGTGGTGGATGTTCTGGCATAGGTGTTTGCTGGCGTGGTTATATGTGATAGTTGTGGCCCAGGGGTTTTCGGGCGGGATTCAGTAGTGGAATTGTGTGTGGAAGTTGTGGCCCAGGTGTGTGCGGGCGGGTGTGGCAGTGGGACTGCGGTGAGAATGGCGGGATTGGTTAGATGTGTAGGATGTCTCAATAACCATTGGGAAAGTGTCATGGGGTACCCAAACATAGATGTGCTCTAATTATATATATTACTTGACTTGCATTATTTGGGGAGTGTGTTCTACTGAGGCCTGGGGTGGATAGTTTACCTTGATTAGGTGTTTGGTTTACTCTTTTTCTCACGGGACTTTAGTACGTTCCCCCACTTGTGCATGAGAGTTTTTGGTTTTCCCTACCGAGTGTACTTGTATGCTCGCCTTACATATATAAAACTGCTTTTAGGTTTCCAGGAGGACTTCGGGGATCACGCAGGACCATACTATCTCGGTCCTTTATGGCAGTTGCAGTTGTTGCTTTTCTTATTTGGTACTTACCTTTGTAGTCACCTTTTGTATTTTTTGGCTTTACCTTTGGAACATGCATGTAGGAATGGTTTACTTTTGGCATTACTTTTCTTTTACCTTGGTGTTGATGAGTTTCATCATTTATCTCTCGATCTTGTAAAACAAAAAGAGGTAATGCCTTCCATTTGTGAGAAATTTCTATACCCTTGGTGCTAGTCGCCTCTCCGGGATCTATTGAAGGCGGGTCTCAGGGGTCATTATCTCTCCTTCAACATAAAGAAGGAAGGGCTTGGAAATATGCTAACCCTTCCCTCCTTTTGGTGAAGGCGGGTCATGATAGGAACTTTTAATGGTTATCCCACAGTGTTTTACAAACACAACGAAAATTATATGGTTCCCCTAAGAAAAAAAACCACATATACAGATTATTTCTACATGGTTAGTCTAAATTGTTCATTACCTATTTATCATTCTACTATCATTGAATGGTGAAATGAAATATTTCTCCAGATAATTGCATTACTTGTGCTTTGACCAAATAGCACATGCCATTGACATTAAAAATGTAAAACACATATGGGTACTAAAGGGACACATAAGGTTCACTACATGGTTTCTTAAAAAATATTAACTCTAAACCATATAGGGAAAAAATTAAAAAATAAAAAAATCAAATCCAAAACTTATAAATTATTTAATTCCAACAAAATTAATTAAAATAATTAACAGTAAATTGAAGATACAAAGACAAAGGGGTTAAAATTTTCTATCCATAACACTTTAAAATCCTATAATTTCGTTAGTAAAATAAAAATTAACTAGATTGAGTCACAAAAAAATCACATGGTACAAGTCTAGTTAGATAGAGACCACTAGAGAGGTTCTATATACGAAAACTCTAAATATCCAATGATGGCTCCAATTTAAACATTCAAATACAAAAAATCTTAGGATAATGTCAAGAAAAACCCAACTAAATTTACTCATATAGGACACAAATTGGATAAGGATGGATTATAGGTCTCCCAATCACCTCTAAATTCTCAATATAATATAATAAAATGTGAAAAAACCTCAAGATGAAATAATAAACTTTGAGCATTCCTCTCTATTAATTTTACATGGAACACCAAATAATTATTCATAGAACCAATTAGAAACTCTTAAAAGTAAATCCATCCTCAATAAGTAAACATCCACAAGGAACTCATGATCAAAAATATTAGTATGGATCACATTCCTAATGAATAAATGATAGGAATTTCCTAATTAGAAATATCATGCTTCCTCAAATCGGAACTCCTTACTCAATGGGTAAACTGGAACCAAAATATTTGAATATATTCCCATGGGGAACCTTAAAAACGAAACACTACTAAGTGCTCAACAAACCAAATAAACATCCCTTTAAATTACCCAATCACTGAACAAAATTTCAGTCATTCAGAAAAATGATAAATCATCCTCAAAATGTACATAATATGAGAATATATGAGAATCCCAAAAACATGGAATCCAAAACAATGATTCATGCACAGAAACCCAAAAAATAGAATCTATATAAAAAATATTTAAATAATGAACATATATTCATGAATTATTTCCATCCAAAAATAATTAAATAAGATTCTTTGATAAAAAATAATCTCCCTAAAAAACAACCGATCAAGGAAATCATAGAAGATCCTTATAAAATACCAATGACTATTAACTACAAAACCTCGTTGCCAAAAGGAATTCATTGAGAGAAAATTCCAAACATTTCTAAATGATCCATTTGAAATAGATAAAGGGAAATATCCTTAGAATTCCTATAATTTATTATATTTTCTCGAACAACTTGTCGACTTTGAGCCATATAAAATTAAATAATAAAAAAGAAAATTTTCCTTAAATAGAAGAATCTTAACAAGGAATACTCATAGGTATAACATAATATCATTCACTAGGACCTTTTTAGGAGACATATATAAAATCACATGATATATGAATCTAAACCCATCCATTTCAATTAAATCAAATGTCAAAATCTCTTAAAAAGAGTGAAAACTGAAAAAATTCATTTTAAATTCATGAAATAATTCCCATATCATAATGAAGTATAATATATATTTTCAGAAAACCTCAAAATTCGGTCTAAAAAACTTCCAAGGTCTATTAAAGATGGATGTTCATTATCAAATTCCATGGGATTCAAAACAGAACCCAACTTATTTTGAACATAAAAAAATAGTAACACCAAAAAATTATTTCAAATGTTCATTTTGAAATTGATAACCCCTTAGAAAATGATTTAGATGACCAATTATTAAATCATTCCTAATGAATTATTAAATCATTAAAAAATTATTCTTTTAAAACGTAAAAAAACTTTAATATTAGGTAAATTATATAGCCCCATTTTGAACAAACCAAAATTTTTTTTTTAATAAACAAAGACATTCATATTTATGCATCCATTACAAAACCATATATAAAAAACACTACATGAAATTTATCTTCCTACACTAAAAGGCATTTTCCAACCCATAGCATGGAATCCATAAGGGACGAAATCAACTATCCATGAATAAATCTCAAATAAAACTATACTTTACTAGATAAATTTCCATAATTTACCACTAAATTAAAACATTCGAATGGAAAACATTATACTAAATATAAAAATAAATAGAGGAAAATTCATTATATACATCTAAAATTTTAATAGAGTTTCCACATGGCCGAGTAAAATGTGTTCCAACCTTGAGACAAAAACATTAATGGTAGGAGATCCATTATTATTTAACAGAATAGAATTTACTAGGCCATGTAAGATAACTACGAATTTCTAGTTTATTCACCACTCTATCTTATAAAACATAAATTGACCCACAAAATTACTGGTACACTAAATGGGGACCAAATCCTTATCAAAGCATATATGAATTCATCATATAACTACAAAATAAATATAAAAATAAAAACACTAGAACAAAGAACCCATTGAAACATGTTGTTCGGTGTGATGAGGAATTGGTCAAGAAATTGCTTGCATCCTCTACTAAGGTCCCCAAAACAATTCTAGCCAATATACTACCCAAACACAACAAAAATATTAATAGGAAGTTCACTGAAAAAATATTTTTAGGAACTAACACTATAAATACATACATCATATACTTGATCTAGTCTATAACATGCCTAAGGTTCACTCCTAATCTCCCAAGTCTAGAAACTTGTTCCATGGTCACAAAACATAATCGCTGGGATTAAATTTGACCTTTTACAACAAAATCCAGAACATATAAAATTTGACATCAAATAAATGTTTGCATCGTAAATAAAAGGAGGCCACAAAAGACTGAATAATATTGGAAGAAAGTGTCACATAAATAAATCAACATAACAATAATTAATAATCATCAACTACATGAATCATAATTGAAAATGATAGGTCAAAATGTGTTCACCTAAAAAGGGTAAACAGAAAACATTTATCCAAATTATTTATATGACCCTTGGTCACTCTAGACATCCCAAGAAAAAATCATGTACATCTTTTCCACCATTATAAGGGAGACCAAATCTATGGAACCTAAAATAAAACCATAATAATTAGATACACTGATTGGTGTATACATGATTTAAAAAAATAATCATAGTTGGTAATCAACATATATTATGTGAAACTCTTTAAAAATGAATATTCATATGTTCTAGTTCAATATAAAATTGAAAAAACAAATCAATTACATATGTATTAATAAATATTATCAAAATCACTCTTTTCCCAAATATCGATTTATTTGACTTAATTTGAAAAATCACATCAAATTTTTTTCCAATCCTTGGATCCTATTTAAAAAAAAGAAATCCTCCATCTTCAATAATGAAAAGGTTTGACTCAAAACCTTGTTCTAAATAAATATAATGCATCTAATGATGTCCCTTTTAATAAAACAATGTTATGTGGTAAAAACTATTTACTTCATACATCAATGAACCACATGAACACCCATTTCAAAAAACCAATCTTTTTATATTTTATAAACATTGAAAATCATTTTAAAAGTAAATTTTGAAGTGTATTAATAGACCATAACTAATAAAATAGAAAATATAAAATTTAACATAAAATAATTCAAATTGTCAACATAATCGAAAATGTTGAAATGGTGTTAGAAACAAATCAATAGTTATAGGATATAAAAAAGAATAAGAATAATAATACAATTATTCATAGAAAATTGAACATTACATCATTGGAATGCTCTTAAGATTCAAGTATAATGGTCCAAACTAGTGACATGATCCCTTTGATAGTAATACTGAACATTTCATGTCCCCTAATGTATCATAAAACAATATAGAAATAAACCTATTTATTTCACAACACTACCACAACATATAATAGTGTTCCACTACAACAATTATTCATGCCAAGTACACTCAATTTCTCAATATTACTCAGTCTAATGATCCACCTTTTCTAGTAAGAACAATATTTTCTAAATATATTTCAATTATATTGAAATTTTCAATGTCCCATTGGAATCCCATGTCATGTATCTATTAAATATATTAAATTACAGTAATTTATATATCATAATTAGTAAATATCATCTAACATAAAATTCCCTCAAAATAAACAATCAAACTCATATTTCATTCACATCACATGAAATATACAACATTCCCCATATACCTCAATTGACATAATGAAACAAAATCCCCCCAGGGTGTCATAATTCAACAAAGGGGGATTTAGAGGCTCTATGACACACCAAAACCATTCCAAAAACATTAGTTGTACCAAATGAGACATTATCAACTGTAAATGGTATTGGATGAAATTTTTTCAACTTCTTGAAATTAAAACTAGAACCAATTTTTAAAATCATTCCCTTGAAATCCATTTAGAAAAAAACATACATAAAAATCAATATTAATATATTAGGAAAAATAAATTTAAGTTATAATATATATTTCTCATTAAAATCCCCCAATGGAGTAAAAATGATTGAATTATAATTTTGACCCAAATGAGTTCATGTAAATATAAAACATCCTCCTTTTAAAACAAAATATTTCCACATTTTGGATTGCATTTAGTTTTATTTATCAGTTGAAATACCAATAGAAACATTATTTAAATTCAAAACACCACATGCCATTTTGTTTGATTCTAATGACCCAAGCATGACATAAATTAAATTACATTTCTTATGAGGAATACATAACACATTACACATATATACACATAAATTATATATTAGATTACTGCATTTGGATACTGGAAAATAGAAAAACATGGTTCATAAAACATCTACATCATCTCATGCTTTATCATTTATAACTAGAACACCCTTCTGGCACATCTTACAAAATACCATTCCTCAAATCCTGGCGAAAAAGAAATTTGAAAATGGTTGAGATCAAGTTATCACTAGGGGTAATCATGGAAAATTTCATACAAAACATAAACATAAAAAAAATTTGAAGAAAAACATACCAAATTTAACAAGTACAAAAATTATAAGACATGAAATAAATCTTGGTAGTTTATAAGGATTAAATAATAATTGATTCATGAACCAAAAAAATATATTTGGCATAAAAAAGAATTGTGGAAAACAAATAATCACACAATATGAATTTTATATAAGCTACGTAGTTGCTATCAAGACCATCATAGTGGATAAATGCCATTACTGAACCGGGTTTTCATTTCATTCCTACCATGTATCATTGAACTGTATTTACATGTCATTTCAGTCCTATATTACTGAAACAAAATTACTTTCCATTCTGATCATATATTTCTCATGAGATACATATCATTATCCAATGAATTGAATGTATATATAGGTCCCACCCATATCATAATGATATCATTCATATACATTCAATAAAAACATAAATCATACATCATAGAAAAACCCAAGAAATAAATTAGGTATCATAAACATCATTAAATTATAACATAATACATATAAAATATCATTTAGTAATTAAAACACTGAAATCATAGTAATTATAGGGATAGAAACAAAACCATATATATAGATCATTAACTTAACTGGAAAATAATTTTGAAAAAATACATGAAATTATTTCTTGCGGGAAATATTATTTCTTATTTAAACAAATTTTATTATCAAAATTCAATGGAATTGGAAAATAAAATAACTTAATTGAAAATACACATGAAATAATATAATGTAAGATTCTGGGATATAAGGCATTAGGAAGATGTAAAAATCAGTCCATACCATATATATTTAAAATAAATTATCCTCATACTTTTTTGGGGAAGTAAAATGTATGACATTTTGATAATGAAAAAAGGATTCATTCTAAACCATGTAGTGAAACTCAAAATGGGTAAAAAGAACATTAGACATAAATATAATAATATTAAAAAAGTTATGAATACATTTTTTTAAAACATGGAAAAGGATGAAAATTATAGCCAGAGTAAATATTTAAATATTAATAATCCCGGCTAAAAATAAAGTGTAAAATTATCCATTTCCTTAGGTCTGATATAAATCATATGTATCTAAATCACCTTTATAATTATTCTATCAATTTTAGTGAATTATTCCATAATTATAGTAACTTTTATGATAACACATATTATCATAATATCATCTGCTTGTTTGTAACATTTCATTATCATTCATTATACATATAATGATTACATTATGTTCTTATTCATGTTTTGTTAGATTGGTTCATGTTCCACTTAATTCTTTATAGTAACATAATTAATATACAAATATTAGTATAATATATATCATATTTATATATTCAGTTAATTTATATAATTGTGCTTTAATAGGGATGATGTAGAACGAGTTGCATCACCTCTTTGAGACAATAGGTAATATGCATGCACAAGAGATGATATCACTCCCTTAATGGTTAAACGGTATATAATGGGATAATATATTAATTATAATGAATAATTATAATGTTATATTTTTTATAACACATTATATTCTTAATTACACCAATCCAAATTAATTATTGTTAAATAACAAAATACACCACGATGTGGAGACGGTACGTCGAACATACACACATATAATGATATTGTAATTAATAAGATGGATAAAATGGGGTATAAGGTCAGAGAATAATTATAACAACATAAAAACTTGTATAATATAATGGAATTTTTAGTTTATTATGGAAGTAACATAAAAATAGGAAGTAGAAGAAGAAATTAATTTTTAAAGAGATGATAAAACAATTACATCTTTTTCTGAGTATCGCAATTTGAATTGCAAAAAAGGTCTCTATAGGATAGCGTTATACCCAATGTTTGGGCACTAGTATGATTTTATGGGTGTTTGGAGAGGAAATATTTATGTTTTGTCCATGAAAATTTGATTTAAATGTGTGATTAAATGTGAAGGTGAGGTTCCCTTTTATAAGAGAGGGGATATGCCCCTTTGGAATTACAAAAAAATTTAAATTAGTTTACATTAATTTGAAACCTAAAATGCCTCCAAAATGGATTTTTATAAGATAATATAAAGTTTGGTTTAAATACTATCAACCAATAAAATATATACATGTTTTTTATTTATATTAAACATATTCTTTTGATTTTTACATATTTAATCTATTTAGTTTTAATTCTGGTAATAATATTCTAAATATTAAATACATAAAAATATTTACGTATCTGTTGTAAATTTTCAGTAATTGGATAATTTATAAAATTTTAGAGATTATTTTTTTCACTTATTAATTTTTAAATATTTTTTTGATCTTTAAATAATATAATAATATGTTATTTTTTAAAAATATCAATAGAGTCAATTTGGACACTATTCCATTATTTGAATTGAATTAAATTCCAAAACTAAGATAAATTAGAAACGAAGTATTTAATAAACTCTTAACATGTCATAGTCAAATATTAAATTGTTTAAGAACATTAATTAGTTCATATTATATTTCTTATATTATTTTTAAAACATTTTATTTGATATTTTAATTAATAAAATAATTTATACATCACTATTGTGACATCATTAACGGTAATTATTTTATATCTAAAAAATAATAAATAAAATCATATGAGGTATCTTATTTCATTATATTTAATTAAACTATTTATTTTTTATGTTTTATCATGTTTATCGCTATATTAATATTATTATAATTAAAAGAGATATGAGACTGACATGTTGTCACATTCTTTTATTTTTATTATAATTACATTAATTTCAAAAATAAATTCCATTAAATGAATTAATTCTGAACCCTACGAGATATTCGTTGATAGAAATTTATCCAATAGTATTTTGGAAGGTGTTATGGGAATTTTATTATGTTTATCATATTTATTATTACCCTAATTTACCTTATTTAACTTTAATTGTGATAAATAAAAATTACCATAGTTATTATTCATAATATTAAAAAATTACCTATTAACATAATTTAGAACTAGTTATTGAAAATATGGAATCCATTTTTAAAAATTCAATACACATTAGTTTAATTAATTTATTTATAATTATTTCTCTTTTCTAAAACTAGAAAACGGGGTTTTATGAAATAAAAACTATCAAAATATTGACATGTTTTTATGTGAAATTTCAATTTTAAATTAATTCCAGTAACAAAAATTTGATTAATTGATAAAAAAATTTAATTACACTTTAAACCCAATTAAAATAATAATCTATCTATATAAATAAATTAGATGAAAAGATGGTTCTGAATTAAAATGGAGTATTTTTTACTATTAATTAAAATATGAATTTCATGAGAAAAATACCTAAATTTCTACCTAGGTAAATAATTATTTCCATATTACAAATAAAATTTATTTATTTTAAATATAACTTATAAAATTTTATAAAATTATATTTAAAATGGTTCACCATCAAAAGGCGGTAAACTATAATTTCTTAAAAAATAACATTTTTTTCGAAAAAAACAAGAATTTTTTCTTATATAATATCTATAAAACATATAATATGAACATAAAACATTAAATTGAATATATTAAAAAGATATTTCACTAATAAAATCTATAATGAGTGAATTTATTATTTTATAGACGTAGTTATTTTCATTTAAATTGTGTTTTCACAAGGAAGTAAATATTATTCATACCCTCCATTATAATGACTAGGTTATAATATTTACTTATTATATATACTAGGTCTTTTGTGATAATAATTTTATGAAAATAACATAGAATTTCATATAAAAATATATAAGAATAGTGTTGTGTATACTGCAAGCTAATATGGTGTTATGTATAACTCATTCTAATCATAGCGTAGCATACAACACAAGATATCAATGAAAGTAAAACGAATATATCTCATATGATATCGGGGTGATAATTTCTACTCCCCTTTAAATTAATTTCCCCCTTGAATTTTTTTGAGGTTACAAATGGTTTACTACTAGAAATATTATTTCATAGAAACCCACATAGTAAAATGTAATAGTAAAACATCATTTTAAAAAAAAAATTGAAACATAAGGGTTACCCAACATAACTAACCACTAGGATTCCAAAAAGGAGAACATTTATGGGAATTTAAAACATGTATATGGATGAACAATATAACCATAAATTTCTATTGGATAGTGATAGAGAACAAGTTTTGAAGAAAGATAATAACCATAAATCCACAAATCTACGATTATTTAAGGGACCATTTGATCTATTGGATATGAAGATACTAGGATTAAATTTTTAGGTATCAATATACTTTCCCTAAATTTGAGAAAAATGAGGATAAATGTTTAACTGATTTCAGTACAATATCACCATTGGTTATTCCTTGAACAATTTCCACTTCATCTCTAATTCAATGAAATAAATTTTAATTTTTCATTCATTAAGTGTTAGAAGACCATGTGATCCCTAAATATAATGATTCGTCATTACATCTATCACAACCATAATTTTATCACATGTTATCAAACATTAATAAGTCCATATATTGTGAGATAATACTTTATTCTATAAAAAATCATCTGATGCATAACATAAACATTCCCAAAAATTGATAACCTTACCATACTTTTAGAAGATGAAAATCCCAATCTATTGAAAAAGGATAAAAAAATTGACTTATCATTTATCCCCCATTTATCATAATGTATATCCATTTGGTCATATTCTAAAAATTTCTACAACTTCATCATTTATTCTCTTGATTCACAGTAACTACCAAAATTATCATATATCATTATTGAAAACAAGAATGGTTCCTTATTACAAAATATAGAGTATTATTAATTAATTCAGAAAAAGTTCTATACTTCTTCCAGGATAGCATAACCCTCTTGTCAACAAATCCATAATTAGTTCCCAAGATACAAGGATCATCTAATTTTCTTATTCAAATAAAACATATCCTTATCCAAAAATCATTAAATTAACAAAAGGGACATATTAATTGTTGTATTTCCCATAGTCATGAATTCTCCAACAATATCACATTACCCTTAAATAAATTATTTATCCTTATAACTATTCGAAACATCCATTCCAATCCATAATGAAAAAGTTATACCGAAAACACGTATATATTTCATGATTCGTATAACATTATATTTAAATTATAGAATAAATGAAACTCAATATTATAACTGTATTCTTATACCATTACTTAGGATCCATCATATTCAAATTTTGTAAAATATGAATAATTATATAAGGTTTCTTACCCTATAGATTCTTGGTTTTAATGTAAATAATATAGGAATAACATCACATACCTTTCGCATGTCATTTACAATATCTTTATCCTCAGTGGTGTGACCAATACTCATCCCATCATCATGATTCTATTATAAATGTTTCTATTTCATTTACAATATCTTTATACTCATTTCATGGTTAAATGTTTTCTAAATAATTCCGGATTTTGACTGAGACTATAAATCAAAGGGTGAAAATACATATTAATGATTATAAAATCAGAATTATGGTAAATTAATTATAATATATCAATATTTGATACCTTCAATTTAACCCAAGGTTAGTTATAATTATCACCTAAACCAATTATTTTATCCTATTATCTATATATCCTTAAGAAATCCATAGACATGTCCTTATAAATATATCTACGGATCTCAATAATTTTTTTTCATCCTAGTTTCCAAATGATGGCTAACCCTTCCCTCTAATACCACAACTAATGAACCAAGATTGATGTACATAGACATTACATTTTTTAGAATACTTAATACATTAAAAAAATATACATACAAGGTCAATATTAGTATATTCCCTTTTTAAATTAGAAAACAGAAATAATTGGTTCATAAAAAATCTATATCACCTCCTGCTATGTCTTTCATAACTAGAACCCCCTTTTGACACATCATATGTAATACCCTTATTTAAATGTTTGGGTAAATGAAACATGAAAATTGTTGACCAAAAATTTCATTAAGGTTAAACATGGAAAATATCTAAAAAAATCAACATAGGAAAATAACTTTTGAAAAAAAATATACCAAATTTTAAATATACAAAAATCTCGTGTCCTGAAATAAATCATGGTAGTTCTTAAGAAATAAATCATAATGGAATCATAAGCCAAGAGAAAATGTAGATGGAATAAAATTTGGAATTGTGGAAAAATTAAATAAGAACATAATATGGTTTCCATAGTATCCAAGGATTTTCATCCAAGACCATCATAGTGGACAAAGTCCATTACTGAACTGGATTTACATATTGTTCCCGCTATGTATTACTGAACCTGATTTACATTCCCTTTCAGCCCTATATTACTGAACTGGATTTAATTTTCATTCTATTCATGTATATATTCTATGATATAAATAAATACCCAATTAATTAGAGGTATATATAGTTCCATCCCATCTCATAATGAAATCATTCTTAAAGGTTCCATATAAAGATAAATCATTCATCATAGCATATCCGAAGAATTAAAATTTTCTACTTATACATCATTTTATCATAAAATAATCCATATAAAATATCATTAAATCATTAAAAAAATAAATTCATATAAATAATAAGGATATAATCAAAACCCTATTCAAATAGCGCCATCTTAGATGGAAAATAATATTAATAAAAAATGTGAAATTATTTCTTGTGGAAAACACAATTTTTTCTTCAAAAATGTGTTCTTTTCACAAAACACAACAAAATTTTAAAATAAAATAATTTAATTTAAAAATATACCTGAAATATTGTAAATTATGCTTCATTGAAATATTTCATGATGAATACGTAAAAATTCATTCATGTTGTATTAGTTAAAAAATGTTCTCCTCGTACACTACCATAAACGTCTAGCGTACCTCGTATTGTAAAGGAATGAATGATTTCTTACAATCCATGTAGTAAAAGTAAAAAATCGATAAATATGACTTTAAAAATATATATAATAATATAAAAAAATTTATGAGAACATTTTTAGAAAACATGGACATGGATGCCAAATATATCCCATGTAAATACTTATGTATAAACAATCTCGTATAAAAATGAGATTACAAAGTTATCCCTTACCTTAGGACCAAGAAGCATTGTAAGTCTTAACCACCTATATAATGATTTAAATAATTATATTGTCTTATTCCATAATCATAGTTATTTTAATGATATCACATATGATTATATTATAATCCATTTACTAGTAACATTTCATTGTCACCTATTATTCAGATATCAACTAATTTATGTTGTTATTCATGTTTTGTGGGATAAGATCATCTTCCATTTATTTTTTTATAGTTATATCATTTAAATAATTATATTATTATAATATATGTCACATTTATACATTATATTAAATTATATACTCATTTTTTAATGAGGACCATGTGGAACAAATCACATCGCATTGTTGAGACAGTTGCTTGTACGTAAGCATGAGCGATGATATCATTCACATAATGGTTAAACAGAATATAAATGAATGGTATATTTATCATAAAGAATAATTATCTTGTTATAATAACTATTTACATCCACTATACTATTCATTTTACACATCCAAATCATTTATAGTTGAATAAAAAATTACACCACGGTGTGGAGTCGGTAAGTCGTACATACGCACACATTGTGATATTATTGATCATGGGATGGATAAATGTGTAATAATGTTGTAAAATAATTATAATAACATATAGAAATGTATTATATATGATATTTATTACTTTAGTGTAGAAAAAAATATAAGAACATTTAGTAGAATAAAAAATTAATTTTGAAAGAGGTGATAAAAAAATTACCTCTTTTTCAAGTATCACATATTGATTTGCACAAAAAGTCTCCATAAGATGGATTTAATACCAACATGTGGACTCTATGATGAAATGAGGGTTGTTGGGAGTGTGAATGGGCTGTGGGTGGCCAAGAAATGGGGCTTACGAGTTTGATTAATAGAGAAGGAGATATTCAATTTGATAACAGATTGGAGGAGCACCTTTGGAAAGACCAGAATTATTATATTAATATAAATTAATATGAATTTACAATGCCTAAAAAGTGGATTATTTAAAATATAATATTATTTTGTTTCCAAATTATCTCAACAAATAATATTTAGATAATTTTTTATTTTTTTTTACTTTTCATTCAGATTTATCCGTACTTAATTTATTTAATTTTAATTGTTGTAATAATATTCTCAATATTAAATGGTTATAAATATTTACTTATGTGGAATAAATTGACCATAACCTGTTAATTTATAAATTTTTGGACCTTATATTTCTCACTTTATAAATTTTGAATTTTTTGGGATTTTTAAACAATTTAATAATAGGTTGTTTTTACGAAATATCAATAGTGCGAATTTTGAAACTATTCATTTATTTGAAATTAAATAAAATCTAGAGAAAATATAATTTTTTTATAAAATTTGATACACTCCTAACCTATTAGTCACATAGAAAATTCAATGTTAAAAATAATTTGGTCATATTATATTTCTTTTTCTATTATTAAAACGATTTATTTAATATTTTTACTAATAAAAAAATTTCTACATCACTATTGTGTCATAATTACTGGTAATTATTTAATCTCTAAAAATTATAAATAAATTCAAATGATATATATAATTAGATTTTATTATAGTAAAATATTTATTTTAGAGGTTTTATCAATTTTTTCACTGCACTGATATTATTATACGTATAAGAGATAAGGGTGTGACATGTTGTCACTCTTTTTTGTTTTAATTTAAATTATATCACATTCATAGAAAAAAGTGCAATAAATTTATCAATTTCTCCCTCTATGTGATACTGATCAACTTTAATTCATCTAATAGGATTTTGGTAGGGGTTAGGGTAATTTTAGTATCGTTATTATATTGTTTGTTACCCTCATTTACCTGATTTACCTTTAACAATGGTAAATATAATTACATAATTAATATTTGTAATTTAAAAAAATAATGTAACATATAAAAATAATTTAGAGCCACATATTCTAAATACGGAATGCAGCTTCCAAAATTATAAATACATAAGTTTCATTAATTATTTTAAATTACTTCCCATAGACTAAACTAGAAAATGGTTTTTTATGATGTAAAAAATACATAAAGATTGTCATGTTTTTATGTAAAATTTAAATATCAAATTCTATAAAATGACCAAAATTTGATTAAATGAAAAAAAAACTTTAAAACCAATTAAAATGATAATATTAATATTCAATTAAATTATACAAAAATGAAGTTTTGAATCAAAATGAAGTATTTTTTCCTATTCATTATAATTTGAATATTGTCAGCAAAATACAAAAATTTCATCCTAGGTAATTTTTGATGTCCCACATCCAAATAAAAAGTCTATTATGATTAATAGAACTTATAAAATTGTCCAATACCCAATTTAAAAAGGTTTCTCCATCGAAAGGTAGTTAAACTAATTTTTATTATAAAAATACATCTTTTACATGAAAAGTTGTATTTTCCCTTATATCAAATTTAGAGAAAATATATGATAATATTTAAACATTAAATTTAATATTATATATATATATAATAATAAAACCCTGAATGATTTTTTTATATTATATAGATTCATTTATTTTCATTTTCATTGTTTTATAGAAGAAAGTTATTATTTTTCATAACCACCATTTTCATGACTACGTTAAAATATTTATTTATCACTTATACTCAGTCTTGTGTAATATGAATTATATCAAAATAATTTGAAATTTTGTTTAACACAGTCCATGAATTAGTTTTCATATACTACAAGCTAATATGGTGTTTCATATAGCTCAAAATTATCTTAGTGTAGCATACAACAGAATAAATCAATGAAATTAAAATGAATATATCTCAAAAAATCTAGGGGAGTTTCATTAATGTCATAAATGGTGTTAAATCACATTAATTGAAACATTCAATTCAAAACTATCCTTAAAAAAATATATCACTAAGTATTTCATGAACCAAATGAAATGAAAAGAAAAAATATTTTACTAAATCAAAATCCACTTAGAACACATTTTAGAATCAATAAAAATAAAATATATCAAAAAAATTTTGGAATTAAAATTATCTAGAAATACCAAGAACATAATGGGATTTCAATTTAAGAAAATTCACAAAAAGACCTACCATAGTTCAATGGTAATCAAGCCATAAGTCATAGCATATGATAGATAATACGTGAACAAGAATCAAAGAGTCCTAAGAAATAATAAACCAATAAAACCCCCATAAATAAACCATCATGTAGAGTAGAACCAGACCCATAATCTCCTAGTGTTTGAGGGGGGGTAATAATAATGGTAAAAATATGGGAAGAAGAATATAAAACCAATGTGGAAAAAAGTTAATTTACTTTAAGAAATATAATGGAAATAAGGTGGGTGTGTCTTGAAATTGTCTAAGTGGGAAGGTAAAATCCTCCTCTACCATTCCATAGAACATTCAAACAATGAAAAACAAAAGTAAAAAAAACATAAGTATAACAATGGGAGAAACCAAAAAAAATACCTAGGCACTTTTCAGGGTTATCCTGCATAATTTTTTAATCCATTGGAAATTAATTCAGATTCTGCTGGATTGAAAACCCACCATTTAATGGTTTACCCTATAGTTACTCCTAGAAATAAACCAACCATGTGCTAGCCAACATATATATATGGATAATCCACAGTGATTCTCATAAGGATCACATAACTCATCTGATAACCCTATTTCATGTTCAATATAAGAAACATTTAACAGAATTGAATGGAAACATAAATTTCATCTCATGGTTTCTACTAAACAATGTTTGTAAAACTAAGTGGAAAATAACATCCAATAAATGAAAAAATAATATAAAAAATTATTAAAAAAAATTCACTAAAATAAATTAAAATATCTAATTTTAAATGAATCATATAGTGACATAAGGTGTTACATGTGTACCTTACACTAATAACATTTTTCATCCATTATTCACATGATTGGTAATGATCACCAAATTGTAGCTATTATACACCTCTCTCTATGGAAAATCCACTACTTGAAATAATCATCTAATTTTCAGATTGGTTTACTCTTTTATCCATGTAATGTTACATATTCATAGTGAAAATGATGTTGATGATGAGATATTTTAGTATTAAGACTTGGTACAGTCTTGGTAAAAGTTCACACTCACAAACCATGGAATAAGACTCCTTTATTGGAGCCTCTTGGATAATTATATACTTTATCATGCATTAACTCATAGGTCCTGAAATTTATGAGTTATGCATGAGGTTCACAAACCCTTCTATAACCATTGAATATTATAATTATAGTATGTTTATTATTTAATGACACATAAATGATATCAGATTATATTGATATTTAAATATAGAATTCTTAAAAATTAGTGAGAAGTATCATAATATCATTTATCATTCATATACAACACTGCCAACACTAGTGAATATGATATGACATGAATAAATTCATTTTATATCCTTTAATATTATTATTTCATCACATAGGATATAATATTTTTGTCATATATCCAACAGTGGAGATATTAAACAACAATGTTATTTTTTTCATGACAAAATGATTTTTATGTCACATTAATTATATCATAATCTAATAAATTTTTGTAAAACCCATTCCTTTTTTTCTAAAAAAATTCCATGGTCATTGAAAATTTATGAACCATGATCATTTTCTATAAATAAAGCCATTGTTTAGGAAATTATTGTCTCTCTAGATTGTTTTTCATTTCAATAAATCAATCCAAACAAGATGTAAGAGGTTCTATTACTATTAAATGGTCTTATTGGGGAAAAGAATTTTCCAAATAAAGCCATAAAATCATCCATAACCTATAAAACCAAAATGCATCTCTATAGAATTAGAATAAATATATATAATAAAGAAATAAATACCATATTTGTAATTGATCCCGAATCATTCCATGACCCTTAACATATGATTGATAGCAGTCAGTGATAAGTAGCCAACATGGTTATTCATCCTATATTATTCATTTATTGGACGAATCTATAAATTCATGAGAAGGATTTAAACTTCCTCAAAATATAATAGAGCCTTTTTAAATGTTATAGAAAGAGATATAGATGAAGAGAAAGAGGGAGAAATAACAAGATAGCATCATTTTTGAGGTGTTTCATGGAATTTTGTTTTATTACCAACATAATCAAATAACAAACATATATATCTATCTAAGGAGTCCTTTTTCATTCCAAACATCTAACCATATTATATAATGTTATTTAAATGTTTTAAGAGTTTAAATGGTTCTGCATCTTTTCTTCTAAATTGTAATTAATTTGTAATGTTTAATCAATTATGTTGGACATTGAAACCACTCAATGTATCATCATATTTTAATCAAGTCATAAATAAAAACATAAAGTGTAATAAATAAAAAACAATATGCTAGTAATAACACATTCATCACCATAAAACACACTATGACATGGTGTAATTAACTATTTCATGGATCATATCATCACACACCATGAAATTGTAAAAATCACTATTTCATGATGTGATCATTTCTTAATATTTCGATCATACTAATTTCATAGTTTTTCTAAATAAACAATATTTTAAATTTATTTAATTGTAAAATACCAGATTATAAAAGAATTCCCCCTACATGTTCATTATAAATGAACTGGCATGGCTAATTCATAAGTTCTTCAATAGATTCAATTCTAATTAAGAACAATTAATTTTCTTCGTCAAATAATAAATCCAAAATAATGGTTTTAGGAATGAACACCATATTAAATAATGTTTTAAAAAAATCATATTCTTATGAATTTGAATATTTCAATTCATTAAATTAATTATTCATGGATGTCTCATTATACAATCGTTAAATAATTGGGAGTGATTATTATCAACTAAAAACATATGATACTCATCCTTCATTTATTTCCAAAAAAACGAATGATTATTGCATATAATACCTCTAACAATCATTGCGGGACACAAATAAAAGTTCCTAATGTTGTATAATTCTATAGTAACACTTTTTGAATAATCCATAAGATTTTAGATCACAATCCACTACTACCAATTTCAAAATTGAAAATGATTACTATAGGACTCTTAACCATATATAACTTGGTTTATTTATTTACATATATTATTAAAAATTATAATTAGGTGGAAAAATAATTATAATAAGGTGACACACTAACACATATAAGAATGCATATATTTATATTAAATCCATTCAAAAGATGAATCACATAAGGTTTCCTTAGATTCCACTAATCTTAAGGTTATACAACTAAACATACTTGGAATTTTGGAAAGAACGGTTGGTCGAAGAAAATACAACTGGGGAATCACTCAGATTGATTCAATAAACTATAAATATTTTATCTAACCTCTTTATTATAAATTCATGGTTTTCTATATTAAAATATAATTTAGATGTTAGTAAAAACATGTGCCAATGAATCTCTTCAAATAAGAAATATTGTTGACACTACATTCAATACTCCCTCCCTTTTGATACAATGTAGTTAAGGATGATGTCATGTTCATGAATATTAGTTGAACTTCCAATCAAAATAATCTAATCCCTCAAAGTCCACTTCTCAAATTCATAATTGGAATTCATAAAATTTTACTATCTATTATTGTCTTGACATGTTAATATGTCAATACCATAGATTTCCCTCACAAAAAATATACCATGACATTCATACCTCTACCTACAAAACAACATAGAATTCAATAAGATGTTTTGATTTTGAAAAAAATAATAAATGAATATATAATTATATAAAATTATCTAATAACTAAAATTGATACATAATGAATGGTAGCCACATCGATTTATGGTAAAAATCTATTCTCGATAGGTATATTCACTATTTGGAATAAATAACCATCCTAGGGATTCACCTAGGACTCTTTACTAAAGTAAGGATTATCCTCTATCTGAAATGTATTTATATGACTTTATAGAAAACACCTGAGATTAATTCTATAAGATATAGTCAACTCTATTCTTCTATAAAAAATATATTTTACCTAATAGATATATATTATTTATATTTCTATAATAATGAGAATTATTGGGAGATTACTATTGTAAAATGTTTCAATTCCCATGATGTCTAAATTGATAAGAGACTAGTGAATTTTCCTCTATGGAATGAATATTATACAAATTGGAAAATTTTCATACACTAGTTTTATATCCTACTCAAGACTAAGGACTTTTATGATTTTCATCTGGAACACCACATTAATTGGAATAAATAATAGAAAAAACATCTCAACAACTATATGATATTGTTAATAAAACCTCTATTATCACTTACTAATGTAGAACCTCAATATAAAAATTATGTTAGTCATGAAATATTTTGAATATTGATCTAGATGAAGACCCATATTTAAAAAATGAACATTCAAAAATTCATTAATTACCAACATAGATGAAAATGGAATAAGATTAAAAAAATTAACATACTCCAACACAATATAGTTTTTGTGATGATGAAATATAAATTATATCACATCAACACCTTAATAGTCTCAATTTGAAACAACTAAATGATGAAGCACTTGGAATATTCCTAGGAAAATATTCATGTAGTTCAGCTAGTATAGTAGACTGCAACCACTCTTGACAATTCCCCTCATGAACGAGCCTATGGAATTTTGTTTTATAAGATTTATGATTTTTATGAGAATTAATAATCCACTAAATTTCATCCAATTATTCATATATCAATTAGGATCCTAATATACCTGGAAAATATATGGGCAATTCTTGGGAAATTCCTAGGTATGACCCATAAATCACATTGGGTCTCACTATACTACTGTATTCCAAGTCTGATAATAATCTATTACTAGAGAGTCTATATATTTGTGTTTAAAAATCTATATAAATGAATGATATTATATAATATAATATCCATTGATTTTATAAAATCACATTGGGAGTAATATTTCTATAAATTAAAAAAATATAGTTCATTCGAAAATGTTAATCAAATTTAGGAAACATGTACCACTAACAAAAACTAACCATATCAACCCCATCATGTCCTAAAAATCATACAAATTAAATTAAATTAAATAAAAAATTCAAATCTAAGTTATACATTATTAATGAAATAAATACTAGAAAAAAATATTGTGTTTTAAAAAATATAGGGTTTAATATTCCTAGTTAAAAAATATTACTCTAGCAGAGCACACCCAAATATAATTTTTTGGAATGTGATGTATATATTGTGAATGGTTTTTATAATGATGAATATATCATTAAAAATAAAATGGATTCTTTAGAGTGAGGTGCATGTTTTCCATGCATGGTTAATGGTTTATGAATTTCATCCATGAAACAAATAAATAAATCAACTTATCACTCCAAAAAAATAAACATATCATCATTATTCATTATAATTTTCTATAAATAAAAATAACACCGATTTAGATCAATAAGTCCAAATATTAATTGAAAAATAAAAATAAAATAAATTAAAATTCAAAAATCATGTGATATGATAATTTTTAATAAAAGTATATTCTAAATACTTAATCATAACCTATCTATGAGTTTTTATGGTCTTATCAACTATCTATCTTGACATCCCAAGATAATTTTCTATGAACAAGGGATTTGATACCATTTTTAATGAATCATCATGAGACGTCATCACCTAATACTCGATTTGATCAACCACAATTCCAAAAACATATTCTTAATATCTAATGGATTTAAAACACATACAGGGGAATGAAACATATGAATCTAGATTTAATTCTCTTATATATACATTAATAAAATAAATAAATTGATTTAATTAATTAATCTATGATAAATCCCCCATAAGATTTAAATTCTATGAAAATTGAGAATAATAATTTAATATAAAATACTAAAAAACTATACATTAACAAGTCTAATATTTAAATAAATTATAATTTTTATAGCGTAGAATATCCAATTGTTTCCTAACATGAGAAAATAATAAAATAGAATACTTTTTTGTTGGGTCTCAATCTCAATGAGGTCTCCGGATTGGATTGTGTTATGAGGGGAGGAAGCATGGTGTGGGATAATAGATGATGAGTTTTCATTTGTTTCATCACGTTCTACAGAATATTAAACACCCTAGGTGTTGATGCAAGGGCTATGTTCATTAGCGTTTCAATGTTCCACCACTTTGGCATCCATATCACAGGGTTTGATTCTGATTAAGAACTACCGGTTGATCATAATCCAAATATATCTATTATGTTTTGGTATTTAGAGTATATTATTCAGAATTTAATAATTCTCTTGAATATGTTTATCAAGGTTCTTTATACATGGATGTAATTAAATTTTAAAAACAATATCTAGACAAAAATAGGGATCTTGTCCACTGTACCATATTATATTTTTCCACAAGATCTTTCCTAAATGAATTAAAAAACATTATCAAGGGAGATTACCTTTCCCTATAACACTTTTGACCCCCTTAATGTTTGATTTTTTTGAATTTTTTCGTTTATCCATTTATCAAAAAAATATTTTTTTTCCAGCCAAAAATGAATTAGAATTTCTTATAATCCTTTAAAAGAATACATTCTAATATAATAAACTAAAATATACCCATAACATCAGATGAAATCATCAATATATGACACCTGATCACCACATACAGTAATCCAAAAGACCCCAAATGACTATGGATGATCATCTAACATGTATGTACTAGCATGATTGTATATATCAAGGATAAAAAGATTTCATACACATAGAACTATATTTGTATGGTGTTGGTGAAAGCCTAGTAGAATCCACCAAGATTATACTCAATTCATTTTATAAGGAAAACATAAAATGCTTCTTTAAAAAAATATCATTAAAAATACCATTCTAATTTTATTAGTTGAATTAAAATACAAATATTATAATAATAATTATTTTGAATATATTTTTTAGAACTTACAACCATTATATAAATGTTATAAACAATTAATACCATTTATAAATAAATATATCAACAAAAATTATTTAATAGTGAGGAAGAAAGAAAACTGACAAACATTATAATTTAAAAATCATAGAATTTTTATTTACATAGAAATAAACAATGAGAAGAAAACATCCTAAGAAAAACATACAACATAACCAATATCTATGAAATGTAAAACAAAACTCAAATAAATGAATAATATAAATATCTCAATCATTGGAAACAATTATGGAAAAAATCATATGAATCTATAATAATCAAATTACTAATATTAGCATGGTACAAAACCTTATGTTCTATGGATAAAATCTTATAAGGACATGGGAAGAACCATCTATCAACCAATGATGTGGTCCTAGGGAATATACTACAATATTATCTTACTATTCACATCAATTAGAAAACTCTTATTCATTATAATAATCAAAAGTATGGTATATTATCTAGTTAATAATCTTTAATAGTATAACACACATACCACATATTCATTCTTATCTTCATAATATCTCTCATGAGGTTTTCGAAATCCAAACTATGTAAGATAATATAATATAAAAATTCTACCATTAATCTTTAAACGAAACGAACGAATACTTATTAAAAACTCATATATCACCCTAAAAAACCATTTATAGAATTATAAACTTCATCATTTATATAACCTGATTCAATGTCTCCTTATTCAAAAATAATATTAATAATAACCATGTGTCATAATACAAAAGATAAAAAAATAGGAGTAACATATATAACTTGACCAAATACAGTTTTATGTTTCAAATGAGAATATAAAACCATAAATAAATCCATTATAAAATCAACCTCAAATAATTAACTAAATAAAAATAACATTTATATAAAAAACCCTATAAATATTTTATCAAACACCTGGTTTGCAATAAATCCCATAAAAGAGGGATTTAAACAACGTATAAGAAGGCCCCCTTTGACCCCAAAAATAATTTGATGAAGATACCCTGAAATCCTTTTATAAAATAATATAAAATAATTTTAATATTCCATAAAATTGTTATAAAAATATTAAAATAGGCATTAATGTCAATAATTAATTAAAAACATACTTTTTAATTTAATTCCATCATAATAAAATTAAAATACATTTTTTAAAAATGTAATTTCTGAAATATATTTTTAATTTGAAAATGGACATAGTTTATAAAATACTCATTCATGTCATCAATACAAAATTTATTAAATAATAAAATATTTCATCAATCCTATATATAATCTATAATGTTACTTTGGTCATAAAACAAGTTTTAAAAACTCAATAAATAATGGTTTCATCAAATTGAAGGTTTTAGAGAAACCTAACATACACATGTGTAAATATTATGCCATTACTAACAATGAATATATTTGGGATCATAGATGAAACAAAATACCTATAGAAAATAAATACCTATCTTTTAGGATGTTTAACTCTAGAACTCATCTTCCATTTCTGGGAAGGATGGCATAATAGAATGTGGATATATGAAATAAGAAAATGATATGAGATTATGAGAAAAACAAAAGAAAATAAAGGTACTACCTTATGAGAATACATTTGAATCAATGGAGAACCACCAATGAAGCATGGAGGATGTAAGATCAGTTCTAATATCCCACAATCAACATTGTAACACCATGACCTGAACCACTAGGTCTAATCTGGATAACCACATGACCTCATTCATGCATCCCCATACACAATATGATTGAAACTAGTAGGGAGGGTCTGAACTCCATCATTGAGGAGATTATACCCTTAGTATGATATCCTTGCACCAATAATAACCATATACATAAAAATTAAACAAGGTGATTTTTTTTGAATAATTAACCATACAAATGAAATATAAAATAGCACAATGTTTTTTAAGTAAATATACAGGCTCCCAATGTGGAAAGATAAACTAATGTATATATAGTGGATGAACAGAAAAATTAAAACTATGGAATTCTATATTTTACCTCCTAGTACAACCCCCATCTCAATTCTCCTTAGATTAACTGTCTTACATGGTCCCTTTTCTTTTTTCAAGATCTGTATACATAAATCCTTCATGCGTAGTGAGCTGAACATGTAGGGAATGAATAATAAAACCCACATGCACACCACTAATTCATCCATATCACAAGTTTACATTAATAAGATTATATGAAATGATTATTAAAAAATAAAAAAATGAATAAATTATGAGAATATATACACTAATAATGCCACTATGAACCATAGAAATATCTATTTCTACTCCATTCTGGAAGAAAATTAGTGTTGTCATGGAAACATCACATCTAAAAGAGTCATCCATGAGGTTTCTCAGTAGCCGCAAAGGTCATAGGCTACAATGTTAGACCACAATAGGTTGTCATACCTTTTTGTTATCTCTAATTTCATCTCAAATAAACCAGCATGACCCTTTCCCCTTATAGTTCAAATTTCATATTACTATCAGGTCATTATAGGCCATCATACCCTATCTTCTAACTCAGTCCATTCATCATGTCGTTTGAAATTTTCAGACATGATCCAACTCTAAGGTCGTTGACCCATTATTGGTGTACTTATTACATTGGTACATATCATAGAATAAATAAAAATCACATAACAAATAAAACACATGAAAATATATCATAACATATCAAGGAATACATAAAACATCATGATTTTGAAACAATAACCCTAACACAAACACATTTCATGAAACTCATCACGGTCTAAAGAATATCATAACACAATGTCATATCATGTTAATTATCATATTATTTACCTATATAATGAAAAATAAATTCTTACATCAATTTTTATGATATCAACATCATGATTTTCATGTTTTGTTACCTGAACCACATTCTCACACCAAATCGATTAATATCACATATTGACAACTCTTAGAACTAGTTACTATCCAATATGAAAAGGGTTCTTGATTAAGGTAGAGAATAAAAAAATACAATGGTTGAATTAAAAATTACCCTATAACAAACACATATTTTTCATTGAAATTTATCTCGTTAAATATATTTTTTTTCTTTGATAGCTTTTGTTACATGAAATAGGGAGTTTAGAAAAACCACATAACATTATTAAGAAATTTGATCCCTATTATCTCCTAGCCAATGTATCATGAGTCTGAAGAGTAATAAATAAATTATATAAAATATATAGTATACATATTTATAAAATTAAGTCATTATTTATTAATTGATTGAAATATTATAAATTTATATGGAAATAAAAGTGAAATTTTTTCTAAAATACTATTTTTATGCACACAATGATTGTTTGTTTAAAAATAAATTAAAAAATATTGTTGAATTATATTAATTATAAATTTAATTTATTTTATTAATTAAATGTTTTAAAAAAGCCAAAAAATATTTTCTATCCATACAATAAGAAAAAATCCAATTTTATGCTTAAAATGTTATTTTTTATACAAATTAATTTTCATCATGTGTACATGCATATTTTAAAATTAAATTCTTCGTCTTTTAAAAATTTAATTTCATAAAATGGATTCCATATTTTTAATAATGATGTTAATATTTGGTAAATAGTTTCCAATTATTTTTTGATAATATGAGTAGTAACCATGGAAAAATTTATCACCATGGTAAAGTGTAATCAATGTTAATCTAGGATTAAATTAAGTAATATATTCATATTTTTTCTTTTTATTGCATATTATGTGAAGCTAAATTGAACTTTAACACTATAGGTTATAAATTTTATTGTTCAATATAATCTTTTTGAGGAAAATTACTTCTTTATTTTTAATTTCAAAAAAAGATACATAATATCACTCTTTTTGTTTTAAAAATATCTTATGTGTCTACATAGTTTCAAAAAAAGTTATAAAAAATATAAGTTTATATATTAATATTAATAAAATTATATTCATTATATAAAGTTATTTTTAATTTTTAGTAATTATATTATGACCTTAATTTCTTATCAAATAATGATATAGTATTTCTGTAATTAATAAAAAATAATAAATGATTTTAAAAATATTCAAAGTAATATAATATGAAATTGTTAGTGTGAACATTGATTTTTAAATAACTATATTACATATTAGGGAGGTTATAATGTATTATATTTTAATTCACCCATTATATTGATGTATTTGATGTGAAATTTAATGAATAGTGTCAAAATTGTCAAGAAAAATATTTTATCAAATTATTATTTTATTAATTTTTTTTAAAATAAAAATAAACATGAAATAATAAAAGGTAGGAATCATATTTTTTAAAATTTAATAAATTTTCCTTTTATCGGAAATGATTCACTTTATATGTTAAAATTAAAACCCTTTAAATTAATTTTATTTACCACATTTAAAAAATTAGTTAAATAATAATTAATCAAAATGAAAAGGTTTAAAATTTATCCAAATTTTCCTAAAGTATATTTGATTACTACACAATATTATCTTATCATTACATATATTTTCATTTAGAGGCATATTTCACGATAATGAATTTATGATAATATCATTTTTTAGAAATTCCCAATGTTCCTCTCACCGCAATTAGTAAAAATAACCACCTCCATCACTTTTCTACATCATGTTAATCCTTATATCAATACCAAAATCAGAAAATATCCCTTATAAACCTCTAATACACAAGCAAAATGTTTTTTTATCCACAAAATACCAACCTTAGATCAATTTATTGGAGATCTAAATGAGTCATGTCAACGAATATGTAATCACTTTAATCATTCACTTTCATTTATATGACTCATTATATCTACTAAATATATGGTATTTTTCATAACATAATAAATTAATCATATAATATATTTTTGAATTTTATTAGTATGAAAACACCTTTATACAACCTCTTTCCAATTAAGTGATAAGTGAACGTATTGCTCGTGTGTATGTACGGCTTACTGTCTCCATGTAACGATACAATTATTTTTCTTCACAATCAATTATGTATGGGTATTATGATAATTTGAGTTTTTATATAATATAATTATGACATAATTAACCTTATATAATTTTCATATAACATCTACCTTCTAACCTTCTAATCTTTTTGAAAATCATAACGTCATTTGTGTGTATGTGTGGACTACCCCCTTCAAAAATTGATGTGATTTATTTTTCATTTCCATTTTACATGGATTTTAAAAAGTATAGATTTATTTTATTTAAATTATGTATATAAAAAAATAATGATTCATTGACAGTGAATTAATATTTTTCATTTCTTTTATTCCATTGGTCAAAAAATTGAAACACCATTCTTGCATGCATACAACCTACCTTCTACATGAACAATGTAATTCATTTTTTTATCTGTGACTTTCAAGAATTATTATAAATATGTACATAATGAATTCAAATTATTTTTATTAAAATATTAACATTATTTATATGATGAAAGAGTGATCAACTTATAAGGATCAGGACTTCCAATCTGAAACATTCATGGAAAATGAAGAATTTATCACCCCTAATGATGATTTAAATATCAAATTTATTAATTAATATGTGGTAATATGTCATAAATAATTAATACATAAAATTAAATATAGGAATATTGTTATGGAATATATATAAAAAATAAATCATAACATTATATATTTTTAAATGAACATTCATTAAAATACACAAACACATCACTCTTGGCCATAACAGTATATTCCCTTTCGAAACTTTTAACATAATATTCCAACATGGGGAAATATATTCAACATATCATACCAATATCTTCTTGCATATATCTCATCTTAGGAATACCCTACATAATCCTTTCATCATATTCAGGGGAAGGAATCATAGGAAAGTTAACCATGGATACAAATTAAGGGTAAAATTAAGAGATATAATTAAATTAATATAAAAATAAAAATATAATTATATGGTTATATTATAATGATAATAACTTATGATATTTATACACAACCATTTATAGATCATAAACCTTAGTTAAGGCATAACGATTAACAGATTATAAAACATGAATCATAAGGACATAAAAAACATCAACCATGAAATCATAACATATGAATAATTCATGTATTTGTTTAATAAACACTATAATATAACATTGTGAACATGTATAAATAAAAAAAGGTTCTCTCATTATGTTCAGGATATGAAATCAGACCCTCAAATAAAATTATGGACATACAACAAGGTCCACTCATAACATTGTGAACATGAAAGATAGGTCCATACATAGTATTAGGATCATATAATAAGGTTCACTCATAAAATCATTGTATTTATGTATCAATCCCAATAAAATAATAGGGTAAAATTTCCATTATTTTATAGATTTTACTCATTGTTTCTTGCATGTATTATTGTGTCGAGTTAACTCTACATTCCCTCCTTTCCTTACTATACTAAGTTCAAACCTAGTTTGAGCCATGTATTATTATACCAGGTTAAATCCCCGTTAAAAAAATTTCTATCATAGGAGATATATAAATCATTGCAATATTCAATAGTTATATATATATATGTCCCACCCATCTCATACTTAAAACACTATTTATGTGTCACACAAGATCAAATCATTCATTATATCATATCCCATGAAATAAAATGGGTATCTTTAAAATTTGATCATATCATAACATGAGTAAGAGAGACCGGTTTCATAATAATTTCATTATAAAATAATCTAGGGCTAGAAGTGTACTTCCTAAGAATTTTATCACGGTATAACTAATGGAAGAGAAATGGGTTTCATAAACATCATACTATAAAAAAACCATTCAGAGAGATATTATGAATTTTTTCCTTGGATAATATCCATCGTAATTCATAATTAACAACAACTTATATTACCATGGATGGAAATCAATTTTTAAATATTTGACAATTTTTTTTTAAAAATATCCTTTATACATTGAAAAATGATTTTTATAACATAAAATATTTTGAAATCATTAACATTGATAAGTAGTTAAAAAAATAAACATAAAATATATTCAAAATAAATTTCCTTGAAAAAGATATTGAAATTTCATTTAAAAAACATGAAAACATTTTTAAAAATCATTTTTTTGGAAGAAAATAGTTTTCCCACCGAAGAGATAAATATTTTTGGATTTTACTAAAGATAATTTGAATTATATTAAGTACCAATGAGTGAAAAAATCATACCATTACTTCAATATATCATAAAAAAATATATCATAATAATATAAATGATAATTATTGAGAGGTAAATCATCGTATTTTCAAAATTTGAGAATTAACAATAAACAATCCTAATAAATGATGAGATTATAACATTAAATTTTTACCAGTTTGGGAACCTTGATTCATAATACCCACAAATTTATATAATTAAAAGAAACATAAAATATAATGAGGTTGAAAAATTCATGAAATTATATGTAAAATTGAATTTATATACACTTCATAAAATAATATATGAGCATAATATAACCATATGTTTCAGTTAAAGAAAAATTGAGACTATAATCTGTTACTGGTTTGATTACATTTGAACTGTAAACCCCATGAAAATGGATAATCAAATAGATATGTAAATACTAATAAGTATCATTATCTTAACAATAAAATAAATTCATGAGCAGTATATATACCTCTAAATGAAACGTTTTGGGAATATTGTATTTGTCTCGTAAAATATAAAAGTGTGATGGAAATCCCATACCGATTTGGTAAATTTTAAACTATAATACTCATAAAAGAAAGATCATAAAATGTATATTTAAATAAAAATAATGTTATTTATATGTATCTTAATATGAATTCATTAGTACAATATAATCAAAATAAAATAGACATTATATGAATATGGAATTAGTCACACAAAATGTTAAAGGGAGATGAAAATCCCTTACTTTATGTCTTGACTTATGTTGTACTCTATCAACCATTCTGTATAATAAATGTAAATTTATTATACATATGTTAAAAATTAATAATTATATATATCCTATAATATATGGTTTTCATATGACCTTTTATTAACCCATTATTATCTATTCTATGTAAATGTAGTGTTTCAAGTAATAACTGCTTTGTTTTTCGTATATATTTTGACATGTTTTTTTTGGTCCACATACTTTGATCAGGGTATAAAAATATCAATAATTTAAACCATTATATAATTATCATATATAAAATGTACACATTTTTATAATATTAATCATTAAAATTATTTATAGGGAATGAAATATATCATTTAAGGAGACGGTAGGTCATACATACGCAAAAACATTGTTTCGATTTAGTCTTTGTATTGTAATTAATAAAAATAAATGAGGTCTCTGTTTGTGTGTGTGTGTGCCATCCAGAACCTGGTTCCATGCACCATTTCCTTGTGCCAGTCGGACACATGACCATAGGCACACCTCCCCTTATGTTAGAGGCTACTGACTAGCAGTGAGGGTTAATATCAATCATGGGTAGAATATACCATCTTTATCACAGTATCCCCACAACTGAAATAAATACGAATAACTAGATGATATTAAAAAATAACTAGTCAATTCCAATAACACATTATAACAAAATATGTTAATACAATAACCAAACTAAAACAATATTTATGTCATTCCAAGTATGTACATTGTGTGAAATAAAAAACACAACAGTAATACACTAAAAAACACCAAACAGTTCCGGAAACTAGGCTGGGTTCACTCATCTTGTATCCATCCAAAATCATTCATCAAACATTTGTTTTATTCCCTTATCCTATACTTTAACCACGAAGTCAATTTTGGTACCAATCATGCAACCAAATTAGGTTTTGGTACAACTCATTCGGCCACAAAAAATATTGTCAAAAATAATATCCAATGAATGATAATGTATATAGATGAATAAATAATAAACTATAATGAATATAGTAAAACATTTATCACATTTTTAATTACAATTTAAATAACCACATAAACCACTAGGTTCCCAAGGAAATCAAAAATCCAATACCTACTTTAGATAATTCTAAATTCTAAACCACATCAAATTACAATGGTTATAATTTATCATCTCATTCAATAATATCATGGATACTTGGAAACATAGTCCAATTACAACTCATGGGTGTATAATTTCATGTCAAAAACCATGTCGGTATGGGAGCCTCATTCCAAATCCCACACCTCATTTATCAAAAATTCATCACCATGGGTTTTTTTATATATACGACCCTATCCCAAACACATTTATCAATTAATTCATCATTATGGGATTTTGATGCAACATATTGTGTCCCACACATGTATATCAACTCATCACTATGTGATTTTAATGTAGAAGACCAGGTATCACACACATATATCACATATATCATAATACCACATGTATATCAATATCACATATATAACATCCATTAGGGTTATTCAACATTAGCCTTCTTATAACATTCAACAATCAAAACATCTATTAAATAAATTAATAATTAATTAATAAAAATTCAATAAATTTCATAATCACAACAATAACACATAAATAAATAAACAATTAATTAACCCAGTTCCACAAGCACAATATTCTATAATTAATTCAACAATTAGTTTTTACAATTCAATCAATTTCATAGTGTAAAAAATAACCCATTAATTAATTCTACAATTAATTAATATAGTTCAACATTCCAAATATCCCATAATTATTTTAGGAGTTAATTTTTCTCATTCAATCAATTGTAGAATCACAGAAAATCCCACTAATTAAATCAAAAATTAATTTATACAACTCATCAATCCTAATATCCCATAATTAATTTTATATTTATATATTCCAAATCACAATCCCTTAATTTGCAGATTTCCCAAAGTAACTAATTTAGTGCTAGAAATTAAATTGCTAATCATCCAGTAGATATTCAATAATAACATATATTTAATTGAAATCTAGAAATTTGTATTTGAATAATAGAGGACCTACATCATGTTTAATGATGAACACATTGCAATGGAATTCTCTAATATGAAATTGATGGGCCAAAGTAATGAAAAGGAAAAATATCTTCAATAAAATCCTAGAAACAATACAAAATGGGTTATAATCCATCAAACCTATATATAGATCTAAACCCTCTCCAACAGTGGATAAAACATTACTCTTTTATCTTGAAATAGGAGATGGAGAGAGTGGGATATCTATTGAGGAAGAATCCATATACCTTATGTTGTGCAGATCATCAATCCTGGCATTAAATCATCAAGAATAGAGGTCATAAGGGATTGAAATTCATTCAGGTTCCTAGAAAAATGATAGAAATTATATAGGGTCGATCTAGGGATGATTTGGTATTAATAATTGGAGTTCAAGATTTTTTAAATAAATTTTCATGGTAATTAAAACAACGCGCATAATTTTCTGGGAAGGGGTTCAATGTTTTTAGCATCATAAAACTTAATGGTGCACCACTTCATGGGGGTTCACAGTTACTCTTATAAGGTCACCATCCTGACCTGACCCTACCCAGGCTCGAGCCGCAACTACCCCAAGCCCGCCTCCATAGGCCAGGGGCTGGTGACTAGTGCCGAAGGCACAACAACTCAAGGAGGCCTTTGCCTAAGTACCTGTACACACACACACGCAGCACACTCAATGTAAAAGTGTAGAGTAAATGAAAAGAAAAGTAAAGAAAAAAAGAAACTGCTATATATAAACCACAAAGTGCATCGACCTCTACATGAACAATGAATGATGAAGGTACACTAAAAAGTAAAGGGGGAAAACACGCGCCCAATCAGAAAAGTTCCACCACCCGGCAACACGTAAACAAAAGAAAAAGAGCTGGAAGGGTCCCCCACCTAGAACCCGACTTCGACCACCACACACGGTCCAAGATCCCAAGCTCCTATGATCCTCTGATATCACGACCAACCTGTCCGTCGTCTGCAAGGGTACACCAAACCCGTTGATCTTCAGCGGAGTGTTGCGGTCACCTCGGAGCTTAGATTATCGATCCAAAATCGGTGACGAGAAGCTTAGAAAAACTACTATGCAACTACCAGGTTCGTTTTAAGATTAAACATCAAATTGATGCCATAACACCACTTGAAACAAGGGTTCAAAAATTAAAATGCAAAACGAAATAACTCCTACCTCTTGGGCGTTGCTCGGAGCTTCACGGAGGATCCTCCGTCGTGTTGTCGGCTTGCCGGAGCTGCTTCACCGGAGTGGAGGAGGAGAAGGAAGAGGGTTGGAGGGGTTCTCCAGGGGTGAACAAGGTAGGGAGAAGGGGATGGGGGTTTAAATAAAATTAAAAATTTTAATTAATTTAAACCCCCAATTTAACCCGCATCTGAAACCATCGACAGACTCGAGGTTAAGCCTCCCCTAGGCCAAACACTACCTCCCGAGCACAAAGGCGGCCTCAGAATTTGATTCTGAGCTTCCGTTGAAATGTTATAAAGCTAAATGCCCAATGTCACCAAATTACGAAAATGCCCCTGGGCCCATTTTTCACTAACGGCCCGCACCCGCAAAACTTACACCCCTCCCAGGGTAAACAACACATTCCGAACTCAAAGGTGCCCTCAGATTTCCAGCCTGAGACACCGTTTAATAGATACATGCATTTCAACATTAAAATGAATAAATTAATTAATTAATTAATTAATCCGTTTAACATTTCAGAAGCGGGTGATGTGTCCAAACGTCCCGTACCGACATGTTTTATGTCGTTCCTAGGATAAACACCCCATTCCGGACCCATCAGTACACTCGGATCTCTAATCTGGATCACCATTTAGGATTTATCACATTTATTTGGCGATTTCTGTGTGAACGCACTGGAAATTTAATTTTGGCCACTCCTGGGCTCGAAATCGCATGCTGTCTGAAGGCGCTGCTCTCGAATAACATCAAGAATATTCCAAAGTCCTTAGAAGCAAAAACTGAGTTCTTAAATCATTTCCTCCTTCATGATTTTCATACCCGAAAATAAAAACTAGGGAGAAACGTAGGGTACTAAGCCCACACATGGATTTCCTTTACCCAGAAGAACCCTCGCATAGTTCTGCGCCACCACACACAAACCAAAAGAATGATCCATTTGTAGAGACCCGAATCTTGACGTACAAGGACCTTGCATTAATTTTGCGGAATACTTAGTACATAACAAAAACACACACAGATGGATCGTAACAGTTTAGTGTCTTTGGAAACTCGGAACGTAATCTTCTAATCGTGGTGAATGATCTTCAACATCTCCTATTAAGATCTTCCCTTTTTTTTACCTAAAACCTTTCTTTATATCCTAGGGAAAAGAAAACATAAAAGGGTGAGCTCAAATGCTCAGTAAGGGTAAACAAAAGAAATATCAATCACATCATATACATAAGCACATAACTTTTGGAAATCTTAACCTGCAAAAGAGATCCTAATTTCATAACATGGGGTAAATCATGGCAGTGAAATGTAATCATAATAATCATAACTTAAAACATGAAAGTTTGTGGCATTCACACATAATCATAGAGAATCATATCTTATTATTCAAGACTCGTTTCCAAGACTATCTTAGTGGACAAAGTCCCGTTCTGAACCGAGTCACCCTCGTTTCAGTCCTATTTCACTGAACCGGTATAACCTACCGTTCCAGCCATGTCTATCTCATGAGATATAAAATCATTACCCAATGAATTGGAGGGAGATATAGGTCCCACCCATCTCATAATGATACCATTCTTATGTGTTCCACAAAATCATAAATCATACATCATTTCATAACCCATGTAATACAAATGGGAATCTTAAACATCATGACATCATAAAAAAAATTTTATACAATAAAGGAATTCATAAAAATAATTCCACCACAACATAATCAAATCAATGTAGTAATAGGGATAAAAAACAGTACCCTTTATTATCTTAGATGGAAAATAATTTTGATTAAATACTTAAACTCCATTCTTGAGGAAAATATCCTTTGTTCTTAAATAACATTTTTCCTTTCTTAACATGTCATACAACTTTAAACTAAAAGAAGTTGATTAAAAATAAACATGAAAACTTGTAAATAATTCTTCTTAGAAATAATGTTTTAAAAATCCATTCATGTCGTATATGTTAAAAAAACATTCTTCGTACTTTGTAGGAAAATTCAAAAAGTACCTCGTACGTAAAACGACAAAAGATTCCTTTCATATATTTTACTAAAAACTCACCGAAGGGTAAAATTGGATTTAAACAATTATAGTTGGATGGAAATAATATTAAATATTGAGGAAAACGTGGATGTGGATTATAAAATACACCCCAGTAAATACAAAAGTATAAGCAATCTCGGATAAAAATGAGATTGTGATATTTCCCTTACCTTAGGTCCGATTTGCTTCGTAAGTGTCCGAACCTCCTTTATAATGATTTAAATAATGTTATTGACTTATTCTAGAATCATACATATTGATATGATATCATATATGGTCATATTCTTAGCTTCTTATTAGTAATATTTCATTGTTACTTGTTACTCGGGTCTTTATTACCTTTTGTTCTTATGCGTGTTTTGCCGAATAAATTCTTATTCTTATTTTAAGGTTATAGATACCTTATATCCAGAATGGTATTAGTGTAACATATATCATATTTATTCATTCAATTCATTTATATAATTACTATGTAATGATGATCATGTAGAACGAGTCGCATCACATCGTGGAGACGGTATTCCGTACGTACGCACGAGCGATGATATTGTTCCCATGATCGTGGAATTGTATTTAAGTGTATTTATACTATTTCAGTATCAATATCACTTTATAATAATCATATATAGTTACCCATTACACCATTATACCCATCCTTGTAAGGTGATGGTGGAAAATAGAGTACACCACGACGTGGAGACGGTATTCCGTACGTACGCACGCGCGGTGATTTCATTTTTCCGTAGGATGGATAGAAGGTGAATTAGGGTTGTTTCATATTTATAATAACATATCATCATGTAAGTAATACTGATGTTATTACTTTATCATGAAACAACTAAAGAAGAAGGAGTTGACGAAGAAAGAAATTGAAAAGATCGGTAATGGATATTACCTCTTCTTTGAAACGCCTCTTTGAATCCCCAACTTAGGGAACTAATAGTGGTCTTTGAAGAAGACCAGTACCTCTAGGATTATTCTAGGGAAGTGGAGAAGGTATTTTGGCAGGGATTGGCCGAGCTTGAGGGCTCAAATTGGTGTGAGGGGGAGGGGGAGGAGGTGCCCTTTTATAAGGGAGGAGAGGGGCACCTTAGGAATATCTCAAAATATTATTTTATATTAAAGTCAAAATCGTTTTATAATGGTTCCAAAGGGTATTATTTAGAAGGTAAAGTGGGTATGGGTCTAAATACTATCAACCAATAGGATTTATACAAGTTTAGGGTTTTATTTTAACCTTATCAATTAGATTTAACTCTAAGTTAAATAATTTATCTTTTGCCGTGACTTTTTGTTTTCTTACACTATATGGTTAATACACTTACTATAACATGCCAAACGAACCCCAAGATGTTTATTATTAATATATATATCCTTATCTAAGTCATTTAGCCGAACCTTAGATTTTTAGGAATAAAATAACAATTAATAATATAATATGTGTTTTAAAAACTATTTTATGTCAATTTTGACACTATTTAGTAATTGATTTTTGTGAAACTCATAACAGAATTATATGTTATAACCAAGTTGATTAAATCAACACTAATATATCATAGTAACCTAGAAAATTAGTGTAATTCATAAAAAGTCTCAAATTACATTTATTTGAGCATTTATAACATCAATTATGTTAACATTTCCTTAAAAGGGTAATTACTGCATCATCGTTGTGTCATAAATAAATTAATCTATTTAAAGTCTAAAAATTATAAATAAAATATTATTATGTAGGAAATCTTTTTATATTTTTAATGAATATTTATAGTCGAATTTATCTTATGTATAACCCCATATTAAAAATTATTTACTTATTAAACTTTGATTTTAACTATTTTAACTCTTCTTTAAATAAATTAATAATAAATGTCCTAATCTAATCCAAGTGGACCTAAATGGTCATATTATATTCATAAGGTTGTTTTTGGTCGAATTACATTTATCCAATAGAATTAGGACATGTGTTAGGGTAATAGTAATATCATATTTACCCTTAGTTACCCTATTTACTATTAACCGCAGTAAAAAAAGTAAAAAGTTACTATTCACCAAAAAATTATTTTCATCTCATTGAACAACATTTTAGTCCTTGATATTAATCATGTCTCTCGGATTTTCTAAATTCCACTCACAGAAGCGGTAAAATTACGTTTTATGAAAAAATCAGTTTTTAAACTACCACTTAGTGGTTTCACTATTCATCAAAAATTGAAAGTTTTCAGAAAAATTCCAAAAATTAGGCCTAAGCTATATTTGATATTATGAACTCAAAAATGATGTCTATTTTACCAAATTCACAACATATCAGTTGCATTAACTAATTTAAAAATTAATTCCCGTCGTCAAAACAAATAGCGTGTTTTTAAGAGATAATAACTATCAAAAGATTGACACTTGTTTATAACTAGTTTAAATGTGAAATTACATCCAATGACCAACATTGTATTAAATTGTAAAAATATATTCTAAATATACTTTCAAACCACTCAAACTAATAATTTATCACTATTAATTATTTCGATTGAAAAAGTTGTTTTTAATTAAAATTTAGTACTTTTCACTATTCATCAAAATATGAAAGTTATCCGAAAATCACCAAAATTTTACCCTAAGCTAATTTCGATATTACGAATCCAAAAATGAATTCCATTTTGAAAAAAAAATACAAAATTTCAAAAAGTGGTTATTACTATTCATAACAGCTAGTTTTAATAATATTTTAATAGCATATTGTTGTTTAGTGAAACTCGTTATTGCGTACTACACATGCTATCGAGGAAGGTCGCGATTTCGTGTAATGCAAGGCAAGTCAAGGATGCGTATTGTGAAAGCTCCTTTTGGTGTAGTGTACAACACAAGACATTAGTGAAATTAAAAAGAATATTTTTCATAAAATCTTGGGATGTTATATTCTACCCCCCTTAAAATGAATTTCACCCTCAAAATTCGTCAGGGTTATAAATGGTTTACAATTCGAAATTTTCTTTGATAGAAACCCACATCGTAAAAAGGAAAACCAAAACATGGCTTTAAAAACTAAAGTATAAAATGTAACGATTACCCAAATAAACTAATCACTGGGTTTCCACATAGGTGAAAATATGGATATGGAAGAAAAATCTAACCATCATGTTCTGATGGAGAGTGGTAGAGAACATGGCTATGGAAAAGCCAACAATCACAAATCCATATATTTGTGACGATCTAAGGTACCATCTGATTAATCAGATATAAGAGCACTAGGACGACGTTTTTGGTTTTCAAGATCATTTCCCTAAAGTTGATGAAATTGGAATTAGAAGAAATACTTTCGTGATTTCGTTTTAGTCTCACCGTTGGTCATTATTTGGACAATTTCCACTTCATATCTTAATGAAATGAAGTTGAATTTGTCATTCGTGATGTATTAGTAGATCATGTAATAGAATGATGGGTCATTCCATCTGTCTCAAAAATTTTTGAAAAGTTATAAGTTCATCTTATGGTTAGATTAATCGTATATGGTTCCAAAAATGAACTTATACTTCATATATCATACCGCTTAATAAAATAAAACTAGTTTCTACTAAACAAGGACTTCCTGTAGGCCAGTGGTAGGCGATAAAGGCCAGTCGCATTTCGGTTGTGGGTTCGATTCCCACAGCCTTGTCCGACGCGATGGGATGTCGCCCGTCCTGCAAGTTGTCCTTTTTCTAAAACTGTATTACTATAACATCCCATCAATAATATCGAAAAAAACTTTTATCCTTAAACAATACTAACTTATTTCCAACATAATCCGTTCCAATCTTTAGGCTTACCCATAATACTACAGTCCACTCTCATAATATAGTGAAAACAATTACCAGATATTTAATACCATCGTTGATCCCCATATATCATAAGATATGTCTTGTTGGTCACATTCTAAACATTCAAAGTCCTTAATCATGTATTCTCTTGAATACCCATTGAAACTTAGTGAAAAAATAAATGTAGTTAAAAGTTAACACTTTCCACATACCAAAATCCTCAAAATTCTATATACCCAAACCATGATATCACTTAGTCCTTATATCAATCATGAGCTCATGAATACTGTCAAACATTTCGTTTTCTCGTTTTCCCTTCATTATGCGCATATCATCTTATTTCCAAAAATATCTCAATCACTTTGAATACCACATTAGACCAACACATAAATATTCCAATACTTTATGATACAAAATTATTTTGGAATCTCATTACATAAACACTTAATCATTCCACCACATCGTTTTCATATTCAACATCGCCAATAGTGATCACATGTGACTTCCCTTTGTCCTTTGCCTTAAGTGGTTTCTCATGTTGATCATCACTAACCCTTGGATTAGGGCATTTATTAGCATAATGCCCCATTTCCTTTCACTTGAAGCATTGAAGTATTGGTGGTGCGTTCTCTGCAGTGTTTGCTTTATTCACATAATTAGAAACCCTTTTTCCATTACCTCGACACTCAGCTGCTCAATGACCTTATTTTCCACACTTAAAACATATTCTAGTCCCTTTAAGACAATCTCCACCATGCTTCTTTCCAAACATTGAGCATAAGGAAACATTCATCTTCTTTTCACCATTATTCTGAGATTTCTCCTTGAACTCCATCTTTCGTTTCTTGTCAAAACCATGAGATTGATATGTAATACCAACTTCCATTTCTACCTTGATAGCACAACGCAAAATTTCTTCATAGCTACTGAAGTCTCTTATAGCTAATTCCCTTCAAATACTTGGTTTTAAGCCACTGAAAAATCAATTGATCTTACTCTTAGGTTGGATAATAATACCAGAAGCATACCTTGCAAGTCTTGTAAAATTTTCTTCATAGGTACCAACAGATTCATCATCCCTTTTCTTCAGTTCAAGAAACTCTTTCTCCATCTTTGTTCGGAGAATATGAGGGAAGTACTTATTGAAAAATAAGTTCTTGAACTCGTCCCATTACATGGACTCAATTTCATCCCTTTGCCTCGTATTCTTAATAAGATTCCACCATTTATCAACATCACCTTCCAAACGATACACTGCTAAGATGACTTTTTCATGTTCAGAACATTGAAGAACTGAAAATATCTTTTCAGTGGTACTGATCCATTGTTCAGCAACAAGTGGATCAGAAGACCCACTGAAAGAAGGTGGACGTTGCCTCATGAAGGACTCAATAGAATATTGTTCCCTTCTCTACTAATTTGGAAGTCCAGAATGATTCATAGCTTGTGTATGTATAGAAATAAGATTTTTCACTCCATCTCCCATAACATTTGTTTGTTCAGGAGGACAATCATTGCATTGTCCATTGCATTGGTCAACACGGTTCCTTCAGGTTCCAGCCATCGTCTAAAACCCAAAACGAATAGTGTGAGAGTCAATAGTCATAATAAAGGGGGAGTGACTTCAATATCTAACATCTTTGGTTTAATCTAATATCGTTACCATTGTTCTAGGACTATATCCTATACATATACTTATCCTTAGGGACATCCCTAGACATACCTTAGAAATATATCTGGGGATCTCACTAATGTTTTCGCATCCTAGTTTCCAAAGGTTGACTAAACTTTTCCACTGATACCAACTGTAGTGGTCTGGAATTACTTCCAGTGGACTATAATTGATACCTATCAGGGCACTCCATGGGAGGCTACACCCCCTGGGCGGGACACACCACCATCCCCAGTGGCATCCATTTCCTCATGAAGCCCTTGGGCAGAGAGCCATGCTTCGTCCAACGCTCACATGTGAGAGTTCCCAAGGATCGGATACATTCCTACCTCCTTTGCCTCTGATACCAACTGTAGAGACCCGAAGATTGACGTACAAGGACCTTACATTAATTTTGCGAAATACGTAGTACATAACAAAAACACACACACAAGGATCGTAATAGTTTAGTGTCTTTGGAAACTCGGAACGTAATCTTCTAATCGTGGTGAAAGATCTTCCACATCTCCTATTAAGATCTGCCCTTTTTTTACCTAAAACCTTTCTTTATATCCTGGGGAAAAGAAAACATAAAAGGGTGAGCTCAAATGCTCAGTATGGGTAACCAAAAGAAATATCAATCACGTCATATACATAAGCACATAACTTTTGGAAATCATAACCTACAAAAGAGATCATAATTTCATAACATGGGGTAAATCATGGCAGTGAAATGTAATCATAATAATCATAACTTAAAACATGAAACATTTTGTCATTCACACATAATCATAGATAATCATATCTTATTAGTCAAGACTCATTGCCAAGACTATCTTAGTGGACAAAGTCCCTTTCTGAACCGAGTCTTCCTCGTTTCAGTCCTGTTTCACTGAACCGGTATAACCTACCATTCCAGTCATGTCTATCTCATGAGATTTAAAATTATTACCCAATTAATTGGAGGGAGATATAGGTCCCACCCATCTCATAATGATACCATTCTTATGTGTGCCACAAAATCATAAATCATACATCATTTCATAACCCATGTAATACAAATGGGAATCTTAAACATCATGACATCATAAAACAATTCATATACAATAAAGGAATTCATAAAAATAATTCCATCACAACATAATCAAATCAATTTAATAATAGGGATAAAAAACAGTACCCTTTATTATCTTAGATGGAAAATAATTTTGATTAAAAACATGAACTCCATTCTTGAGGAAAATATCATTTCTTCTTCAAAAACATTTTTCCTTTCTTAACATGTCATACAACTTTAAAATAAAAAAAGTTGATTAAAAATAAACATGAAAACTTGTAAAGGATTCTTCTTAGAAATAATGTTTTAAAAATCCATTCATGCCATATATGTTAAAAAAACATTCTTCGTAATTTTGTCAGAAAAGTCAAAAAGTACCTCGTACGAAAAACGACATAAGATTCCTTTCATATATTTTACTAAAAACGCACCGAAGGGTAAAATTGGATTTAAAAAATTGTAGTTGGATGGAAATAATATTACATATTGAGGAAAACATGGATGTGGATGATAAAATACACCCCAGTAAATACCAAAGTATAAGCAATCTCAGATAAAAATGAGATTGTGATATTTCCCTTACCTTAGGTCCGATTTGCTTCGTTAGTGTCCGAACCTCCTGTATAATAATTTAAATAATGTTATTGACTTGTTCCAGAATCATACATATTTATATGATATCATATAGGGTCATATTCTTAGCTTCTTATTAGTAATATTTCATTGTTACTTGTTACTCGGGTCTTTATTGCCTTTTGTTCTTATGCGTGTTTTGACGAATAAATTCTTATTCTTCTTTTAAGGTTATAGATACCTTATATACAGAATGGTATTAGTGTAACATATATCATATTTATTCATTCAATTCATTTATATAATTACTATGTAATGATGATCATGTAGAACGAGTCGCATCACATCGTGGAGACGGTATTCCGTACGTACACCCGAGCGACGATATTGTTACCATGATTGTGGAATTGTATATAAGTGTATTTATACTATTTCAGTATCAATATCACTTTATAATAATCATATATAGTTACCCATTACACCATTATACCCATCCTTGTAAGGTGATGGTGGAAAATAGAGTACACCACGGCGTGGAGACGGTATTCCGTACGTACGCACGCGCGGTGATTTCATTTTTCTGTAGGATGGATAGAAGGTTAATTAGGGTTGTTTCATATTTATAATAACATATCAGCATGTAAGTAATACTGATGTTATTATTTTATCATGAAACAACTAATGAAGAAGATGTTGAAGAAGAAAGAAATTGAAAAGATCGGTAATGGATATTACCTCTTCTTTGAAACGCCTCTTTGAATCCTCCACTTAGTGAACTAAGATTTGTCTTTGAAGAAGACCAGGACCTCTAGGATTATTCTAGGGAAGTGTATAAGGGATTTTTGCAGGGGTTGGCCGAGCATGAGTGCTCAAATTGGTGTGAGGAGGAGGGGGAGGAGGTGCCCTTTTATAAGGGAGGAGAGGGGCACCTTAGGAATATCTCAAAATATTATTTTATATTAAAGTCAAAATCGGTTTATAATGGTTCCAAAGGGTATTATTTAGAAGGTAAAGTGGTTATGGATCTAAATCCTATCAACCAATAGGATTTAGACAAGTTTAGGTTATTATTTTAACCTTATCAATTAGATTTAACTCTAAGTTAAATAATTTAACTTTTGCCGTGACTTTTTGTTTTCTTACACTATATGGTTAATACACTTACTATAACATGCCAAACGAACCCCAAGTTGTTTATTATTAATATATATATCCTTATATAAATCATTTTGCCGAACCATAGATTTTTTGGAATAAAATAACAATTAGTAATATAATATTTGTTTTAAGAACTATTTTATGTCAATTTTGACACTATTTAGTAATTGATTTTTGTGAAAATCATAACAGAATTATATGTTAGAACCAAGTTGATTAAAGCAACACTAATATATCATAGTAACCTAGAAAATTAGTGGAATTCATAAAAAGTCTCAAATTACATTTATTTGAGCATTTATAACATCAATTTTGTTAACATTTCCTTAAAAGGTTAATTACTACATCATCGTTGTGTCATAAATAAATTAATTTATTTAAAGTATAAAAATTATAAATAAAATATAATTATGTAGGAAATAGTTTTATCTTTCTAATGAATATTTATTGTCGAATTTATCTTATTTATAACCCCATATTAAAAATGATTTACTTATTAAACTTTGATTTTATCTATTTTAACTCTTCTTTAAATAAATTAATAATAAATGTCCTAATCTAATCCAAGTGGACCTAAATGGTCATATAATATTCATACTATTGTTTTTGGTCTAATTACACTTATCCAATAGCATTAGGACATGTGTTAGGGTAATAGTAATATCATATTTACCCTTTGTTACCCTATTTACTATTAACCGCGGTAAAAAAAGTAAAAAGTTACTATTCACCAAAAAAAAAATCATCTCATTGAACCACATTTTAGTCCTTGATATTAATCGTGTCTCTCGGATTTTCGAAATTCCACTCACAGAAGCGGTAAAATTAAGTTTTATGAAAAAATCAGTTTTTAACCTACCACTTAGTGGTTTCACTATTCATCAAAAATTGAAAGTTTTGAGAAAAATACCAAAAATTAGGCCTAAGCTATATTTGATATTATGAACTCAAAAATGATGTATATTTTACCAAATTCACAACATATCAGTTTCATTAACTAATTTAAAAATTAATTCCAGTCGTCAAAACAAATATCGTGTTTTTAAGAGATAATAACTATCAAAAGATTGACACTTGTTTATAACTAGTTTAAATGTGAAATTACATCCAATGACCAACATTGTATTAAATTGTAAAAATATATTCTAAATATACTTTCAAACCACTCAATCTAATAATTTATCACTATTAATTATTTCGATTGAAAAAGTTGTTTTTAATTAAAATTTAGTACTTTTCACTATTCATCAAAATATGAAAGTTATCCGAAAATCACCAAAATTTTACCCTAAGCTAATTTAGATATTACAAATCCAAAAATGAATTCCATTTTGAAAAAAAAATTACAAAATTTCAAAAAGTGGTTATTACTATTCATAACAGCTAGTTTTAATAATATTTTAATAGCAAATTGTTGTTTAGTGGAACTCGTTATTGCGTACTACACACGCTGTCGAGGAAGGTCGCGATTGCGTGTAATGCAAGGCAAGTCAAGGATGCGTGTTGTGAAAGCTCCTTTTGGTGTAGCGTACAACACAAGACATTAGTGAAAATAAAAAGAATATTTTTCATAAAATCTTGGGCTGTTACACCATTCATGCGAGTTCGGACCTTGTCGATGTCGGGCATAGGAGCACAAACACTTCTTCTCAGGTGAGTCACGTGGGAGACTTCACAAACCCAAACCAACCTTTGGGTTTAGGGAAAGGCTGTAGGGAACCTTTACATCCCTCTGCACGGTCTCAAACGGTCAGAAGGACCTTGGTGGTAGCTCACCTCCCTGACCGAACCCTTACGTCGCACGCCGCGACTGGAATCACCGCCCACACCTGGAACAAGGCCCGGTGATTCCATCCTTCAGAATATCCATATGGTGAAACTTCCAAGGATATATGATCACACAAGGTTTCACAGTCTATGTCTCGCAACCAAGACTCTCTTACACACTCGAAAAATGATGGAGTCGACACCATCGACAAACGAAAAAGGTCCCACACCTTTTACCTTACCAACATAGGGTTACACCTGACGCCCTGCATCACCCAGGTACCACCTCAAACAAGGAGCAGGGAGGAAATCATTTCACAAGCAGAGTCTAACAATTCTATAGAAAAAAGTAGAAGAGTTGTAGAGTGTACCTCTTATCACCTCATACTCTATAGGATCGTAGACATCGAAAGCTCACGACTGTCTGTGGTCCCAACTGTTAGCTCCCGGAGCCTAACTTGGACCACCTAGTGGTGATGGGAATACCTCGTAAAGACATCCCCCAGTACCAGCTCCTCCCACTCCTCTGCTAGAACCACCTCTCTGGGAACTACTCCGATCACGGTGCTGCCTCTGTCGTGGTGGTGCACCTAATGCCTGCCCGAAGCTCTAAGCAACTCGGGTTGGGCAGTCTCGTGCCATGTAACCTCATTCATCACAAGCGTAGAACCGACTCTCTCTAGGCTGAACTGGTTCCCTCTAGTGCCACGGTGGTGTACGACCACGCCCCTGAGTCCAGTTTTCAGAAATCCACATGCATCGAGGTTCAGCTTGTCGACGCCCACTAGCTGCGACAGACGTCTCGGCTCAAACGTGCCTACTGCCACCAACAACTCCAGAAAGTGATAGGAAGCTCTCGGTCACCAGCGCCTCCACTAGAACCCCGACATATGTGTAAATTCCCAAGGGTACTATGACAACACGAATATCTTCCCGGAGACTCTGCTCAAACATACGCGCTCAGATGTTGTCGTCATGGACCATGTCTGGGTAAAAGGATGCACGGTCTGCAAAACTGCCCGCGTACTCGGCCACCATCATCCCTCCCTGCTGAAACAGCAGGAGCTCTTAAATCTGAACGGAGTGTAAGAAGGAGGGGAAAACTTCTCAAAAAACAATAATGGAAAGTCATCCCACGAAAGTGACGACTCGTCAAGAACCTGAGTCACCAGACTCCACCAACGCCGAGCTGCTTCACGAAAAAGGTTGGCTGCCAATGCCACTCTCTGGTCTACCAGCGTCTGCACAAGCCTGAAAATGTGAACCACTACCTCAATCCAAACCTCTAATTCCTGAGGTTCTGGCTCACCATTGAACCTCAGCTGTCTCTACAGCTGGAACTCACGGAGTGCGCTCAACCTGCGCTCAAGATCAGCTTGCTCTGCTGAAACCGCCTGCTTCTCAACAGGTGGGGGTGCTGCTACCGGCCCACCTAGAGAAAGGGGCTTGCATGATGGGTCATGTAATGTGTCCTAATAGCTCACAGGGTCGTTGTCACGAACCACAACTGGTATCCTGGCTGGGTGTAATCGTGGAGACATCATGAATATTATCAAGGAGTTCCGCGGTCAGATGAGCATATATGTATATACTAATAACAACAACGATGGGGAGCTAACTCAAGAGGGACAGTCAAAGACTCAATCTTATGTGAAACACAAACAAATTTACCCTGCAACATGTGTCTTATCATGATGAGTCAACAAGTGAATTATCAAGGTCTTGGTGAATGGATATGTCGGCATCGGCACCATCACTAGACTCCTTGGCCTGAGAGCCACTCTCAAGAAACGTTACCACTGTTGCCCTAAATCCCAACCAATTCCTTTTATTTAAGGGACATACGAACATCGTCCCAAGTAACGCACCACCTCTGATACCCCTTTTTCACGACCCAACCCTACCTGGGCTCGAGCCGCAACTACCCCATGCCCGCCTCCATAGGCCAAGGGCTGGCGACTAGCGCCGAAGGCACAACAACTCGGGGAGGCCTTTGCCTAAGTACCTGTACACGCACACACGCAACACACTCAATGAAAAAGTGCAGAGTAAATGAAAAGACAAGTAAAGATAAAGGTCATCTCTTATATATAAACCACAATGTGCATCGACCTCTACAAGTACAAAGAAAGATGAAGGTACATTGAAAAGTAATGGGGCAAAACACGTGCCCATTAAGAAAAGTGCCACAACCTGGAAACAGGTATACAAAGGAAAAACAGGTGGAAGGGTACCCAACCTGGAACCTGACTCTGACCACCAAACGTGGTCCATGCTCCCAAGATCTTATGCTCCTCTGACGTCATGGCCAACCTGTCCATCTTCTGAAAGGGCACACCAAACCCGTTGATCTTTGGTGGAGTGTTGCGGTCACCTCAGTGCACAGATTGTCGATTTGAAACCTGTGACGGGAAGCTTAGGAAAACTAATATGGAACTACCAAATTTTTTCAAAGATTAAACATCATATTGATGCCATAATACCACTTGAAACAAGGGTTTGAAAATTAAAACACAAAAGAAAATAACTCCTACCTCTCGGGCGTTGCCCCGAGCTTCACGGAGGATCCTCCACCGTGCCGTCGCCTTACCAGAGCATCCTCACCAGAGTAGAGGAGGAGAGGGAAGAGGGTTGGAGGTATTCTCTAGGGGGTGAACAAGGGAGGGGGAAGGGGATGAGGGTTGAAATAAAATTAAAAATTTTCAATAATTTAAACCCGTAATTTAACCCGCATCTGAAACCATCGACAGAGTCGAGGTTAAGCCTCCCCTAGGCCAAACACCACCTCCCGAGCACAAAGAAGGCCTCAAAATTTGATTTCGAGCTTCCATTAAAACGTTATAAAGAGGAACGCCCAAAGTCACCAAATTACAAAAATGCCCCTGGGGCCATTTTTCACTGACGGCCCACGCCCACAAAACATACACCCCTCCTATGGTAAATGACACATTCCGAACTCAATGGTGCCCTCGGGTTTCCATCTCGAGACACTGTTTAATAGATAATTTCTTTTCAACATTAAAAGAATAAATTAATTAATTAATTAATCCGTTTAACGTTCCAGAAGTGGGCGAGGTGTCCAAACGTCCCGCACCGACAAGTTTTATGTCATTCCTAGGGTAAACAACCAATTTCGGACCCATCCGTACACTCGGGTCTCTGATCTGGATCACCGTTTAGGATTTATCATATTTGTTTGGCGTTTCCAGTGTGAACGCACTGGAAATTTAATTCTGGCCACTCCAGGGCTTAGAATCGCACGCCGTCTGAAGGCGCTGCTCTGGAATAACATCAAGAATATTCCAATGTCCTTCACATCAAAAACCGGGTTCTTAAATCATTCCCTCCTTTAGGATTTTCATCCCCGAAAAAAACTAGGGAGAAACGTATGGTACTAAGACCACACATGGCTTTCCTTTACCAAGAAGAACCCTCGCACAGTTCAGCGCCACCACACACAGTACAAAGGATTGATCCTTTCATGCGAGTTCGGCCCTTCTCGATGTCGTGCATAGGAGCACGAACACTTCTTCTCAAGTGAGTCACGTGGGAGACGTCACACACCCAAACCATCCTTTGGGGTTAGGGAAAGGTGGTTGGGAATCTTTCCATCCCTCTGCACGATCTCAAACGGTTTGAATGACCTCGGGGGTAGCTCACCTCCCTGACCGAACCCTTACATCGTACGTCGCGACTGAAATCACCGCTCCCACCTGGAACAAGGCTTGGTGATTCCCTCCTTCAAAATATCCATATTGTGAAACTCCTAAGGATATCTGGTCATGCAAGGTTTCACAGTCGATGTCTCGCAACCAAGACTCTCTTACACGCTAGAAAAACGATGGAGATGAAACCATCGACTAACGAAAAAGGACCCACACCTTTTACCTTACCAACATAGGGTTACACACGATGCCCTATGTCACCCTGGTACCACCTCAAACAAGGAGAAGAGAGGAAAGCATTTCACAGTCATAGCCTAAAAATTCTACTGAAAAAAGTAGAAGAGCTGTAGAGTGTACCTCTTATCACCTCATGCTCTGCAGGATCGTAGACATCAAAAGCTCGTGGCTGTCCATGGTCCCAACTGTCAGCTCCTGGAGCCTAACATGGACTGCCTAGTGGTGATGGGAAGACCATGTAAAGCCGTCCCCCACTAATAGATACTCTCGCTCCTCTGTTAGCACCACCTCTCTGGGAACTACTCCTATCACGGCGCTGCCTCTATCTTGGTGGTGCACCTGATGCCTGCCCGAAGCTCTCAACAACTCTAGTCGGGCAGTCTCGTGCCTAGTAACCTCACCCATCACAAGCGTAGCACCGACTCTCTCTAGGCTACACTAGTGCCCTACGGTGCCACTGTGGTGTACGACCACGCCCCTGAGTCCTGTTGTTAGAAAGCCACCTTTGTCGAGGTTCTGTTTGCTGACACCCACTAGCTGTGATAGACGTCTCGGCTCAAACGTGCCTACTACCACCACAAACTCCAGAAGGTGACAGGAAGCTCTCGGTTACCAGTGCCTGCTCTAGCACCCTGGCATATGTGGAAATGCCCAAAGGTACTATGACATCACAAATCTCTTGGCGGAGACCCTGCTAAAACATCCGCGCTCAGATGTTGTCGTCACAGAACAAGTCCGGGTAAAAGCGTGCACTGTCTGAAAAACTGCCCGCGTACTCGGCGACCATCATCCCTCCCTGCTGAAACTACAGGGGCTCCTGAATCCAAATGGAGTGTAAGAATGATGGGAGAAACTCCTCAAAAAACAATAATTGAAAGTCATCCCATGAAAGTGACGAATCTTCAAGAAACTGAGTCACCAGACTCCACCAACGCCGAGCTACTCCACGAAAAATGTTGGCTGTCAAAGCCACTCTCTGATTTTCCAGCGTCTACACAAGCCTGAAAAAGCGAACCACTACCTTGAGCCAAACCTCTATTGCCTAAGGGTCTGGCTCACCACCGAACCTCAGCGGTCTCTGCGGCTGGAACTCAGGGAGCGCGCTCAACCTACACTCAAGCTCAGCATGCTCTACTAAAACCGCCTGATTCTCAAAAGGTGGGGGTGCTGCTACCGGCCCACCTGTAGAAAGGGGCTCGCATGATGGGTCATGTACTGTGGCCTCATAGCTCATAGGGTCATCATCACGAACCATAGTTGGTATCCTGGCTGGCTGCCTTCGTGGAGACATCGTGAATATTATCAAGGAGTTCCGCGGTCAGATGAGCATATATGTATATACCAATAACAATAATGATGGGGAGCTGAATCAGGAGGGACAGTCAAAGACTCAATCCTATGTGATACACAAACAAATTTTCCCCGCAACAAGTGTCTCAGCATCCCGTGTTGACAAGTGAATTATCAAGGTCTTGGTGAATGGATACGTCGGCCGCCACACCATCATTGGACTCCCTGTCCTGAGAGCCACTCTCGAGAAACGTTAACACTATTTCCCTAAATCCCAACCAATTACTTTTATTTAAGGGACGTCCGAACAACATCCCAAGGAATGAACCACCTCTGATACAACTTTTTCATGACCCGCCCCTACCCGGGCTTGAGCCACAACTACCCCAAGCCCGCCTCCATAGGCCAGGGGCTGGCGACTAGCGCCGAAGGCACAACAACTCGGGGAGGCCTTTGCCTTAGTACCTGTACATGCACACATGCAGTACACTCAATGAAAAAGTGCAGAGTAAATGAAAAGATAAGTAATGAAAAAGGGAAACTGCTATATATAAACCACAATGTGCAACGACCTCTACAAGTACAAAGAAAGATGAAGGTACACTGAAAAGTAAAGGGGCAAAACACGCGCCCATTCAAAAAAATGCCACAACCCGAAAATAGGTAAACAAAAGAAAAATAGCTGGAAGGGTCCCCCACCTGGAACCCGACTTCGACCACCACACGCGGTCCAAGCTCCGAATCTCATATGCTCCTCTGACGTCATGACCAGCCTATCCTTCTTCTATAAGGGCACACCAAACCCGTTGATCTTAGGTGGAGTGATGTGGTCACCTCGGTGCTCAGACTCTCGATCTGAAACCTGTGACGAGAATCTTAGAAAAACTAATACGCAACTACGGGCTTTGTTTAAATATTTACCATCAAATCAATGCCATAATACAAATTGATACAAGGATTTTAAAATTAAAACGCAAAACAAAATAACTCCTACCTCTTGGGCAATGCTCGGAGCTTCACGGAGGATCCGTCGCCGCGTCGACGCCATGCCAGAGCTTCCTCACTGGAGTGGAGGAGGAGAGGGAAGCCGGTTGGAGGGCTTCTTTAAGGGGTTAACAAGGGAGGGGGAAGGGTATGGGGGTTTAAAGAAAATTAAAAAATTTAATTAATTTAAACCTGTAATTTAACCCGCATCGGAAACCTTTGACAGAGTCGAGGTTAAGCCCCCCTTAGTCCAAACACCACCTCCTGAGCACAATGGAAATCTCAGAATTTGATAATCAGATTCCTTTAAAAAGTTATAATGTTGAACTCCCAAAGCCGAAAATTTACGACAACGACCCTGGGGCCACTTTTCACTGACGGCCCGCGCCCACAAAATTTACAACCCTCATAGGGTAAACGACACATTCCGAACTCAACGGTGCCCTCATTTTTCCAACCCGAGATACCGTTTAATAGATATTTCCATTTCAACATTAAACTAATAAATTAATTAATTAATTAATCTATTTATCATTCTAGAAGCGGGAAAGGGGTCCAAATGTCCAGTGCCGACAAGTTTTATGTCGTTCCTAGGGTAAACACCACATTCTGGACCCATCTTTACACTCGGATCCCTAATATGGATCCCCGTTTAGGAGTTATCACATTTATTTGGCGTTTCTAGTGTGAACGCACTGGAAATTTAATTCCGGCCACTCTGGGGCTCGTAATCGCACGTTTTCTGAAGGCGCTGCTTTTGAATAACATCAAGAATATTCCAAAGTCCTTCACAAAAAAAACGGGTTCTTATAGTCACACAGTTTTAAAAACCATACACCTACTCTATGAATCCCCTATTTTGGATTACCAAGATTTGGTAAAATCATGTGCCAAACGATAAAAGCACCACCTCCTTCTAAAATTCTCTAATTTCACAAAAAAATCCCCATGGTAATACCCAAATATAAGTACATGATAAAATGAAGAAAGAGTATATAAAAACAATCATGTGACATATTAAGAAATATATTGGATATTAAAATCTATCCACCTTATAATAGTTCATCCTCAATATATACTTCCAATAATATCTATGATTTTGAGTCAAACAGATTGTTCCATGGATCCCGGATGTTGGCATTTCTCTCCCATGATTCCTCCATAAATCATTCATTTTTCACAATACATAAACTATCAGTACAGTCTTCCCCCACAACACATTTTCACTGTTATCCAATAATTGTATTAGATGCTCCTCAAAGGACACATCTATCTCAAGAACAACATCATTCACATTGATCACATGAGAAGGTTCCGGGTGACAATGCCAAAATTGTGATACCTGAAAACTATATTCATAGAATTATAACTCTACTAAAGATAAAATCATTTCTCCATGAACCTGATCATCTCCAAAACCTGCAGTGGTCCAACAAACTTGGGTGTTAACTTACACTATCTATATATCTTGTGGGGACCTATTCTATAAGACACCTAATAGAATAATCAATCACCCTTTGTAAACTATTGGTGTTGTCGATGTATATTGGGTTATAACTTCTATCTACTATGATCATTAAGAACATGTTTCTGAATCAAATAAAATTTCACAGACATCACCTACTAGAGACTCAGTACCAACAACTCTTTGTCACATTACTCTATCTAATATATAAGTGATCATCACAGAATACAAAAATATACACATATGTTATCATCTTTATAGCATTTTGATAACTACTATTGTATGCGTAATCCACCAAAGTCTGTTTCTTCTACAAATAACTACCAAATTCTAGGATACACGCCTGAAGCACATCCTTAAAAAACATGTATAGTACTCTCTAAATTCTCCTCGACCTTAGGTTCGAAATCCATAATCAATAGTACATATGTACCATGAACCATCTACATTCCCTTCTATAAGTGTGAAATAAAATGTGAACCATGGTATGAAAAAATAGTCTATGGAACCCTGTGTTGATGCATAATCTCTTGATCATTCAAGACTCCCAACATCCCCACTAAATTTTTTTTCTATATAAGCTATAAATTTTCCACATTCATTAATTCGTCAACAACAACCCAAACATTGTAATTCTCCTGATGCGTCCTCTATAGAACCACAAAAATTCCATTGTAACACTATCCCACTTCCATTTCAGAATATGAAATTGTGGTAGTAAGACACTAGGACATTGATGCTCAGCTATCACCTGTTGAAAAGTGTATCATCCTTTAATGAAACCTATTATCTCTTCTTTCATTCCCAATAACAAAATATTCCGTCGTAGTTCATGAAAAAAATTTCCACTTTTAGGAATGAAATCCACACATCACCTCCTCCCACATACTCATAGGCACAACAAACTAATTTCAAACATATATGATCACATTCCAATATATGGTCTAATTGGAAGGTGACTCCCCATAATATAGTATTTCCCTCATTTCCAAACATTATGAATCCTTATACATCCTAAAACTAATCCAAAAAAAAATGATTATACTCCACTAAAACTGATACAAGATTCATCATTTTCCAAACTCTAGTAATCAAAAATATTTTTATCATCTAGAAATGTCGTCATTTTCCACTCATCACTAGACTCTTGTATATCCTGAAACTGATATTTCTTACATAATGAATCAACAACATTATTCCCCTTCCTGATAATATATTCTAGATAAAAATCAAAATGCCATGTATACTCATCCCACCTCTGTTTGTATATATTCATGTCTCTCTTTGCAAAGATCAGTATACATAGTAAACATCTCACCCAAAAGATAATTCTTCCAAAACAACAATTCATAAACAACTAGAAAAAATTCTAGGTTGTGGATAGGGTAATTCAATTCAGGTATCCTCAACTCCTAAAAACCATATGCCAAAACTCTTCTCCCTTCATAAACACTAATCCATGAACGATCCGTGAAATGTCACAAAAAACCTTATAATCATCATAGTAATCAAGTAGGATCACGATTGTTGTAGCTTTCATGAGTTTCTTCAACAAGTTGATGGAATTTTAATATTCTTATATCCATTCAAATTTTAACCTCTATTTGTTGAATACCTAATGTGGTGTTCTAAAGTTGTAACAATTCTAAATGAACCTATGATAATAACACACAATTCATAGAAAACAACAAATATCAAAAATATTTTTGGGCTTCTCCAAAGACACACCTACCATCACCTTCTCTTGTTCTTTAGACACACCACCCACTTGAATGAAATGACCCAATAAGTTTAAATAATTCATCCAAAACTGAGCCTTAGATAGATAAGAGTATAGTTGATGCACTCTTAATGTAATCAAGACAATGTCTTGATGTTAGGAATTATCTTCATGAGTCCGGGATTAAACCATAATTTCATCTATGAATATAAAAAAACTAATCCATGTATAGCTGGAATATTTTTTTCATCAAGTCCATACAAACTATTTGTGTATTCTTCATCCCAAATAGAATCATGATGAAATCATAAAGCCCATATCGACTTATAAAAGTTGTCCTTAGTATATAAGATTATTGAACTCTAAAATGATGATACCTTGATCTCAAGATGATCCGAGTGAAGATTATATATCCCATGAAATACTAAAATAGATCATTAATACACTGAAGAGATACAGATTCTTAAAAGTCATATATTTCAACTTCTAGTAATCAACACAAGAGAACAATGTTCTTTCATCCTTCTTAGAAAAAAATATTGGAGAACCCCAATGGGATTTAATTTGATGGACAACCCCCTTATCAATCAACTATAATATTTGAGTCTTTATATCATGAATCTCTCTTGGTTCTATTTTGGGCAATTGATTTGAAACAACCCCCCCCCCCACCCACCCAGTATTAGCTCAATTAGATATTCCACATCTCTCTTAGGTGGTTTCCTTAGATTCCTTGATAAGTATTTAGGAATAACGTCCTTAAATCTATCCACTATAATTGGAAATAAAACCTTATTTAAACTTCTGTCATCTCATAATAGAGTAGAATACTTTGTGGTGAGCTCCCCCAATTGCAAATGAATTGGAATTTCATGGTCTTCCTTTATATCTCACTCTCCATGATGAATATATTATTCACCCTCAAGAGATGTACAAGTCACAATACTATAGTAATAATTAATGTGGTATTAGAATAATACTAACAATTACATACCAATAATTAGGTTGAAGCTTGAATTATCAATAATGTACATATACCATAGAAACTAATACTCATCTACCATGAGAGAACACCTCTTGTATAGTCAAATATCCCTTGAATGTACTCCTAACGGTGTATTTATCATTAACATCCCACTCATGATATCCACTACCAGAATCTACCAATTTATATTTTTTGTTGATATAAAGGAAAAAGAAACTCCAATATCAAATAAGGAACTATCTGAAGTGGAAGCTACATGAATATAACATCACACTATCGATGGTCCATTTAATTTATCTACAAGTGTCTGATGAATAGTATTTAAATATCCTTCCACTCATCCTCGTGATGTATTGTAAGTTACCTAAGCTATCACTCAAATGATATGGGTTATCTTTACCAAAAGAACCACATCCACTAACTCGACCACCACATCCATTAGTACTCAAATAACCTGACTCATATGGTGTAGAATATCTCCCTCCCACACTCTGATTATGTCAAGTTTCTCCATCATTACCCATCTTTCTTGGTTTCTTGTAGTATATATTTAGATGTATCATCCTACACAAATATTGACACTCTACGGGTGGTTGGGGATAGTTTCTATGATATTTTCCCTGTTGAACACACTGGTGGAAAAGAACACAGGTGAGATCCTGAGTAATTGATCATTCACCCTAGCCACTATTCATTCCACTTATCTAGTCAACTTTATCATAGAGACACTTCCAAAACATGGAAGAAATACCTCATGTTCGTGTATTAGAGACCATATTTTCTCTAGTGGGAGGATTTTTTTGATTCCCCTCAGCTATGAGGTCCTAACAAAAATCCCCAGAGAACTTATTTCATTAAATGATTATATCCTGGGACTTAATCTCACATATAATTTCATCATGTAACCTCCTTGAATTTACACTCTAATCCTCATATAGCACTAGATAATAGAACTCCAAGTATATAAATTGACTAGAATATTACATTATAGAAATACTCCCATATGTGCACAGAATGACCTTATATTCATTATCATGTCTCATTATCATTAGAAAAATGTCTTCTAAGAACATCTCAAAAAAAATCCTTCTATACCATATCATTATTCTACGATGAATGGGCCCTAAAACCCCACCAGCACTTCTCTTATCCTTATAACATGTAAAAATCCAACATGAACCTCTTCACTTTTAATGTCTCTAAATGATAAATTAAATTTTTTATGGACTCAATGTAGAACATTGATGCCATGTGTCCACCCTATATGTTTAAGGTCGGAGGGTTATATAACTAAAACGCATTCATTATGTCATATATACAATTCTGAACCTTCTCTAGGTCTCTCTCTATAAAATTAATGATGTAGAACCCCAAGAATTTTATGTTATATTTCTCTTAAATACAAACTATTAATTTGGTAGTTTATATTTAATGAATCACCGAGCCCCTATGGAAGAAAACATGGTTATATATAGGAGATATCCATAACTTAGCCACTAATCATAAATTTATCAGCAATGTTATTTGAATTTTAAAAATCTGGCATACACGGTTGTGTTAAAGATGTTTTTTGGAGTCTAATAAAACAAAAATAAATTTTGGTTAATAGTAAACTACCCTAATGAATAGTAACATACCCTTATGAGTAGTGATATACCATAATGAATAGTAACATCCCCTATAGTGGTATAAAAATAATATTAATGTTGGAAGTATGATATACCTAAATTTCAGAATGAGTTAATGAATATTTTAAAACTGGTGTTGATAATAAATTATTATTTTACTTATTTTTTAAAATAATCATATTGAGAAAATTATTTTTGAGAAATGGACTTCATTTTTTGGAGTTTACACATCGAAAAATAGTTAGGGTGAATTTTTGGGATTTTTCTGAAATACATGATTTTTTATGAATAGTAGAATCTGAAAATTTACAATGAATGCTAAATAATGGATTAATTGAGTCATCATTGATTCTCGTCTGATGTAATACCATTTGTTTTAAATTCACATGAAAAATTTACTTTTATTGGTCATGGAATACTCACTATTATTTGTCTTTAGGAGTAATAATAAATTAATGTGTTTTATATTAGGAAATCCCCTATATCCTCCATGATAAAACCCCCCCTCACCCTCCCTTCCATTCACTCCTCTCAAGCATTGTTATTTCTCAAAATTCTATCCAAATACCTTCTCAACCTCCTTCTCCACGTCAAAAAAGCATTTGTCTCGTAAAAATACCAAAACCTCTATCCTTAAGAGGTTCTCAATGGAGGAAGTCTCAAGAGGTAAATTCCTCTTTCATATCCATTCTTTTCTTTTAAGTTCTTTTATTTTTGTTTCTTTTCTCACCTCCCTTCACCAAAATAGTATTATAAATACATTATCATACATGTACTAGAATTTTAATATGATAATGGTATATATTCCATTATCTTCTTTCCTTTACCCTCTTTTTTTTAATGAAATGAAATCACCGTTTGAGATGTGCTAATTTAGAACATTCAAGGACAACAGTTTATCGATTTCTATTATGATCTTTAATTCTGGTAAGGAAACTATTTTTGATATTTTTGTACCAGATTATTATGAAATATATCCTATTTTAGTTCAATAATAATTTTTTTCAAATGGTATAATGTTATAAAGCAAAACATGTTCATCGTAATCAAACCCACCAATTAACCACTACGGTAATCACTAAGGTCGTATATATATATATAAATTTGACATCAATCTATGTAAACCGAATTAAATTTAAAACCATGTAATCTCTTGGATGTTAACTAATAGTGTATCACTTCATTTCTGGACAACCACATCCATCTTATATATTTATCCGAACTTCAATATAAGGGAACAAATCATTTAAAATCAATTAAACAAACGAGCACGAACAAAGTAACTGAACCTTATAATCAATCAAAAAGTCCTAGAATAAACTAAAAAGGACTATAATAAATTATTTACATATAAAATAGGTTCCATACATATGAATTAATAATACTAATTTTATTATTCAGGTCATTAATAACAAGTCATGAACACCTTCAAGCATAAGGTAAGGGATTCTCTCTGTCACTTTTAATCAAGAACCCACCCTCTCTTGTGTTCTTTTGATTTTAATTTCTAATTATGGGGTATGTTTTATCATCTCCCAACATACTTAACTTATGATATATAAATCATGGGATAACCTTTTATCTCTCATTAATCCCCCTCAAAAACACTAGTTTCCATGCCGAAATGTCTGTAAGGGGTGTCTCTCATCTCAATTTCAATTATGTGTGATCCCCATTTTTCACCTCTTATTTTATATATGTGGTATATGTGCACTGAAATTTGACATATGTTATAAAGTTTATCATTATATTCATTGTATTCTAGGACTCTTTTTGTGGTTATTAACTATTTTTCATATGACTCAATTCAATAAAACACGGTAACGATCATTTTTTCAATTTTCACATCGTTGTGACTTGGTTAGTAATTATGCACCTACACTTTCTTATGTGGTGTACCTACTACCCATTTGATATCACATTTAAATTTAAATTATATTCCATTTAAATATCCATATTCTCATATCATGGATATTATTATTGACTAATCTCTATACCATTTTACATACGGTATTTATTTTGAATGTTGTCCTGACTATGGAAATGTTGATGAATCAGTATCCTCTATTCTATATGGATAATGTAGATAAATATTGATCTTGTATTGAATATATTTATAAATAATTCTTGTATGTAGAGGTGTGTGGGGGCCACTACAGCCCCTATATGCATTGGTAGATCTCATGAGACAAAACAATTTGGCGACAGACCCTTCGAGTTAGTTTCCAAAAATCTGACGGGTTTCTACACATAAAACTAAACTATTTTTTATGATATTATGGTTCATGTACCAGATACATGATGTCCAATTAATAATAATTATCATTATTCATTATCAGTTATTATTATTATTATCCATGAGGTTTTCACTATGACAAAATCTATAGATGCATTTTCATTCTCAGTTTATTAATGGCATTTGTTATTCATTTATTCACTATGCCATTTTGATTATGTATGTTCTATTAAGATTGACTTATTATTATACTCATTAATCCTCTATTTTTAACCCTTACTGAGCATTTGAGCTCAATCCATTCATAGTTTACCTTCAACTGGTTATGAAGAGGAGGTCATTAATTGAGTGCTTGTGGATGTAGTTTTTGTTTTTCATTATGTATTGTTTCTTGTAACCTTATCCAATGTAATTTGTTTTAAATCTATGTATCTAGTTTCTTTATGACTACTAAACCGATCATTCCATCGAGATTTTAATTCCTTATAACGATGCAAATATCACATGTAATGCATCGACTCCTCTCTAGAGGGGTCGGGGTGTTACAGTTGGTATCAGAAAATGTTTAGTAGAACAGTTGGAAACTAGACTAGGAAATTTATAGTTGGGAACAAAGCCATAAGGTAGTATTTGAGGATAAAAATACAATAACACCTTGGTATTTTGGTAAGGAATAGATTATTTGTATTTCTAAAGTAATACATCCTTGTCTAGATACAAGTAGGTAGAGGCGGCTCTGGCACATATGTATCTAGGGGTAAAACCCGAAAACACCACTTTGAGCAAGTCTCAAACGGGAACTGGTACATGAAAATGAGCCTTTCTGCACTCTTGGTTACAACACCATTGTGGGATATTATTAAGATAATTCATATTTTCATTATAATCCATTATTAAGGAGTTAATGTAAATTTTTCCTCAGAGGAACCTTATTTATAAGATTAGTTATGCATAGAATTTCAATCTATAATGAGTTCTTTTCTATTTGAGATTCATAAAGAAATCTAGTGTATCCCATTATTTATAAATAGTGTCTAATGGAAGAAGAGGAAACAATACTCGTGGGAAAGGTGGGGATCTCCCTACTGAGCAAGTCAACACAGTCAATGATGGAGTAGATCAGATCATAACCATATTGGGACAACTTACTCAAGCTGTAACGAATAATCATTCCACACATGTGTTGGATCATTTCATGTAGCAGAAGCCCCCATAATTCAGTGGGGCTAGTAATCATGGGGTAGTTGAGTAGTGGATCAAGTCACTTTAAAAAATATTCATGGCATTATGCTGCAATGATAATGAGAAGGTGGTACTTTCAGTATATTGTCTCAAGGGTGATGCTGACCAATGATAGTCCCTGATTCAGAATACAATGGAGGAAGAAGAAATAAAATATTTAGAATGGAGGAATTGTAAGGGGATGTTATTCGAAAAATATTTCCCTCGTGAGCAACGAACTGAAATGAAGAGGAAATTACATAGTTTTAAACAAAGGGAAGAAGAGAGTGTTTCAGGGTATGAGGATAATTTTACAAGGCTGGCCAGGTATGCCGTAGATGATGTACGTGACTCATCAAAAAATATTGATCATTTCTATGATGGTCTTAAGCCAATTCTTCGAAGGGAACTAGCTTCTCAAACATTTTCATCATATGATGGAATTGTATCAAGTGCAATCAAAATAGAGAGGTAATTTTCTAAATCAAATATTTTCAAAGGAAATCAAGATAAGAAGTGGTAATCTATTAACAAAGGAAAAGGAGAAGTACCAAAGAAGATAAAGAGAACGAATAGTTTCAAAATTATTCGAGAACTAAGGAAATAATCATCTTGGGAAATGCTTGAAAGGCATGGGAGTCTACTATAACTATTGAGAAAAGGGTAATCGTTCCGATATATGCAAGGGGAAGAAACAATTTGATGATGTTCAATGCTACAATTTCATAGTGATGGGACACTATGTAAATGTGTTTCCTAAACACCATGGAAACATGACTCAGAAAAGGCTAATATATCATAGGAGAGCTTATGCGATTACAATTGCAGAGGTTGAAGTTCCTAATGATGCGGTGGCAGGTACTTTAATTGTTTCCTCAAATTTAGCCAACACATTATTTGATTCTGGATAATCACTTTCATTTATATCTACTCAGTTTTACAATAAAATTATATATGTCCAAATTTGATTTAATAAAAAAGTTTTTAGTCAAAACTCATGGGGTATGTATCATTGAAACAAAGGCATGTCGACTAGTACCCCTCTAGTCAACAAAATGTGCTTTATTTTCTTACCTTGTCATCATACCAATGAATGAATTTGATATAATTCTTAGCATGTATTGGATGTATAATAATGATGCGAAGATTTATGGTAATCATAAGGAAGTTACAATTTCTGAAAATGGTGTAGAATCCCTTATCATTATGGCAAAAACATCACCACCTGATTCTTATCAAGAACCACCCCTAGTAGCTCTACTAAATAAAATACATGGAGAGGACGATAATCCAACATATATGGGAGAGTAAAGAAATCTTTAAATTGAAGATGTGAACATGATGAAAGAGTACATTGATGTATTTCCAGATGATTTACCTGGACATCCTCCAGAGAGGGAAGTTGAGTTCTCTATTGATTTAATTCCTACTGCGTGACCTATATCAAAGACCCCCTATAGAATGGCCACTATGGAGTTAGTGGAGCTAAAGAAACAACTAGAGGATTTGAGTGACAAAGGATTTATTCGACCTAGTGTTTCTCCATTGGGATCCCCAGTACTATTTGTCAAGAAGAAAGATGGATCCATGAGGCTATGCATTGATTATAGTGAAATAAATTCTATTACAATAAAGAATAAGTATCAATTGCCTCAGATTGATGATTTATTTGATCAACTCCACAGAGCCCAATACTTTTTGAATATTGAACTTTAGTCCAGATATCATCAACTGCATGTGAGGGAAGAAGATATTCTTATGACTTCATTTCGAACCAGGTATGGGCATTACGAGTTTACAGTGATGCCATTTGGAATAACTAATGAAACCTCTATTTTCATGGATTTATGGAATATAGTTTTCAAGGAATATCTTGATAACTTTTTTGTGGTGTTCATTGATGATATCTTGGTATACTCAAAAAGCTATAAATACCATGAGAATCACTTACAGATTATTCTGGAAACTCATAGAAGAAATGAATTATATGGGAAGTTTATCAAGTGTGAATTCAGGATTCAATCAGTTTATTTTCTAGGCCATATTGTCTCTAAGGATGGAATCCTAGTTGATCATGCGGAGAAAAATGAAATCCATGATTGGCCCACGCCTCCAAACATAGCCAAGGTACGTAGTTTTATTGGATTAACAGGTTACTACAAGCCTTTCATTCAGAATTTCACCCGACTGGCTCACCCGCTAACCAAGCTCACACATAAATGAGTTATGTTTGGGTGGAAAAAAGAGTGTATAGAATGCTTCGAATAATTGAAAAGAATATTGGACAATGCTCCAATTTTGACTCTTCTATCTCGAAGTGATGGATTTGTGATATACAGTGATACATCAAAGAATGGGTTGGGTTGCGTTCTTATGAAAAACGATTAACTTATTGCTTATGCATTAAGTTAGTTGAAGACTCATGAGAAAAATTATCCAACTCATGATCTTGAGCTAGCATCTATAATATTTTCCCTGAAAATATGGAGGCATTATCTCTACGGAGAGAGATGTGAGATCTATATGGACCACAAGAGTTTGAAATACATTTTCACATGAAAATAACTCAACAAGAGGCAAAAAAGATGGCTTCAGTTACTAAAAGATTATTATTTTTTAACACACTATCGCCCATGAAAGGTGAATAAGGTGAAAGATGCATTAAGGAGGAATGGTCATGGCCTTCTCACTCAAATGAGGATTGAAACAAATCCTAAATTAATGGATCTACTGAAGATGGATATGGGAATTGTTAAGGAATTGGAAACATCTTTTCTCTTTCAAATGATTCCTAAACCACCTTTATTAGAGAAAATAAAAAGCTCTCAATCTGATGATGAGAATCTGCATAAGAAAATTACTGTGGTCAAGGATGTAAGGCTGGCTGACTTCATGTATGAAGAAGGAGTTATGAAATCTTGAAATAGGTTACGAATTCCATCAATACCTAGACTAAAAAAGAGAACTATTAGAAAATTTCCATAGCTCAAATTTCTCTACACACCCTGGTATCACCAAGATGAACAGAGATCTGAAGGAATATTTCTGGTGGGATAATATGAAGCGGGAAATTGCTGACTGCATGTCAAGGTGTCTAGTTTGTCAACAAGTTAAGGCAGAGAGAAAACATCCCAAATGAGTGATTAAACCTCTACCTATTCCTATGTGTATGTGGGATGACATTATGATGGATTTTATCACTGGACTACCGAGGACACCTAGAAGGAATGATGCAATATGGGTAATTGTTGATCGTCTCACAAAATAAGCACATTTCTTTCCTATACGAGGGATTTTCCACTCGAGCGCCTGGTAGCACTGTTTATTAATGAAGTTGTAAGACTTTATGGTGAACCTCTATCAATTATATCTGATCGAGATCCCCAGTTTACATCAAATTTATAGAAAAGTCTCCATAAATCTTTGAATACTGAGCTTTATATGAGTACTGCTTGTCACCCACACACCTATGGAAAGTCTAAAATAACTATTCAAACATTAGAATACACGATGATGTCATTCTCTCTTGACATCCAAGGTATGTGGGATCAATATTTACCTTTGGTGGAATTTTCCTACAACAATAGTTTCCATTCTGGTATTCAAATGGCTCCTTATGAAGCATTATATGGAAGGAGGTGTCAAAATAAAACTTGGTGGGACGAAGTTTGTGAGAGGAATCATATAGGCCCAGAACTTATTGAAGAGACCATGACAACGGTGAAGAAAATTCAAGCCCATATTAAGGCATCCCAAAGTAGGAAGAAGAGTTATGCGAATAATCAAAGAAAAGATTTGGTATTCCAGGTGGGTGATCATGTCTTTCTGAAATTATCTCCATGGAAGGGTTTCCTAAGGATCGGTAAGAAAGGGAAACTGAGCCCTAGGTACATTGGTCCATTTAAAATTCTGGAATGAATCAGTGTTGTAGATTACCGTCTAGAGATGCCCCCAAATCTCTCCAGAGTTCATGATGTGTTCCACATGTCTTTGTTTAATAAATACATGCAAGACCCAATGCATGTTCTCACATATGAAGAAATTGAACTGAAACCTGATTAATCATATTGTGAAAGCCAACCGTGATTCTTGACATAAGGGAACATGTATTGAGAAATCAGAAAAATCTCCTAGTGAAGGTTATTTGGGAAAACCTTTTATCTCCCATTAAGCCCTCACTAGAACACTCCATACCATGCCAAAATGTTTCTAAGGGGTTTTTCTCATCTCACTTTCAATTCTATGGGATCTACATTTTTTCACCTCTTATTTCATATATGTTCTATATGTTTACTACCATTTGACATATTAAATCATGGTTCTCATTATATTCATTTTATTATGTGACTCTTTTGGTGGTTATTAACTCTTTTTCATACAACTCAATTTAATACAACACGGTAATGAGATTTGTCTCAATTTTCACTTCGTTGCGACTTGCCTAGTAATTATGCACCTACTCATTCTTATGTGGGGTACCTACTTCCCATTTGAAATCAATTTTCAATTGAATTTATATTCCATTTAAATATCCATATTCTCATATCATGGATATTATTATTTTCTAAGTCATATACCATTTTACATATGGTATTTATTTTGAATGTTTTTTTGACTGTGGAAATGTTGATGAATTTGTATCCTATATACTATACGGATAATGTAAGTACATATTTCTCTTGTGTTGGATCTATTTTTAATGAATGATTGGATTTAGTGGTGGGTGGGGCCCACTACTACCCCTCGATGCATCGGTAGGTCAAATGGGATAAAACAGATTGGCAACAGACCCTTTGAGATTGTTTCTAAAAACCAGACGGGTTTCTACACATAGAACTAAACCATTTTTTACAGTATTATGGTTCATATTCGAGATACATGACGTCCAATTAATAAGCATTTTATTTATTCATTATTGGTTATTATTATTATCCTTGAGGATTTCACAATGATAAAATCTATGGATCTAGTTTTATTCTCATTTTATTAATGGCATTAGTTGTTCATTTATTCAATATGCAATTTTGATTATGTCAGTTTTATTAAGATACACTTATTTTTGTACTCATGCTTCCACTATTTGTAACCCTTACTGAGTGTTTGATCTCACCCCTTTCATTGTTTACGTTCAAGAGGTTATGAATAGGAAGTCATTTATTGAGTGCTTGGGGATGTAGTTTTTGTTTTTCATTATGTATTGTATCTTGTAACCTTATCCAATGTAATTTGATTTAAATCTATGTATCTAGTTTCTTCAAGACTAAAAAACTGATCGTTACTTCAGTATTATCTTTCCTTCTCACCATGATAATATCATAATTAATGCACGAGCTCTTGTCTGGAGGTGTCACTCCTTGAGTATCATCCCCAAACATACCCTCATATCTTCATCTAAATAAGAGTCATCATGAAGGCATGTATCTATAATTAAAAACACAAATATTATGCAAAATAAAACTATATTAGTACATTTAATAATAGTTTTTCAAAAAATACCAAAAAATAATTCACCCAAATCTTTCCACATGGTCAAAAACAAGGTGTTATCTATATCCTTAACAATCATACATCTATATCATGGTTGACAAAGGGTAAAAACATTCTCTAAATATAGTTTCTCAATATAAACACATTTATTAATATTTTTAATTATTTTGAAATTCTTAATTTAATATTAGTTACAAATTATAGTTCCATTTAACAAGAATGAAAAATAGTTTAATTTGAACAACATACCCATACCCCATTTTCCAATGATTTCCTAAAATAAAACATGTCAAAAATAATCCTGAGTGACTAGAATGATGAATTCATACTCAACTCATGTGGTATTCCATGTGATGTGTCAAATCATATAAAAAACTCATAAATAAAAATCCCACCACATAATAAGTGAATAACTTTAGGTGGAATAACATCAACTTGAACAACTCACTTCAATATCAACAGTACCATCCTGAGTACATGGAGCTTACCCTTATATATGGGTTAGCTACTCCCATGAATGAGCACATAACCATGACATGACTCACCATTTTATCATGTCTATTGTTCCCAAATAGTATGGAAAAATACAAAATAAAATAAAAATCCTCTGATATCTTTTTGTAACATCACGACCCAGGTTCCACATAGTTGTGCCCTTGGCCCGTCAGTCACATGACCACGGGAACACCTCCCCATACACCAATGGATACCGACATGCACTGAGGGTCAAAATAAATCATAAGGAGACTATACCTTCTTTAAAAGAGTGGGAGAAAAATTTAAAAAAATAACCAGAATATATAACCAAATAACTAGTCAATATAAGTATCACATGATAACCAAAACAAGAATACAATAAATAGAATAAAAAAGTTGATATTTCATGCCAAGTACATGCCATGTTTCAAATGAAAAACCTAAAAGTAAGACACTGACAAAATCCAAGATGGTACGAACAAAAGGTTTGATTCCCTCATCAATGCTCCATCCTGACTCATCCTTCTAACATATGGCACTTTCCCTTAGCATGTCCAGCAACAACATAATCTATTTGGATACTGATCAGGAAGTCGAGTAGGGTGTGATTAAAACTCAATAGGCCTCCACCAATGGCATCAAATAAAATATCTGTTCAAAAAATGTGTATGCATATATATAAAGAATAAAGTACAATGCATAAATTAAATGTTTTATCAGATTTTCAATTACTCTTTATTTAACAACATAAACCACTGATCTCCCAAGTACACCCAAATAACAATACCTTATTTGGCCCATTATAGAGACTATACCACATCACAATATAATATATATCATTTATCATCTCAATAAATCATATCATGGCCTCATGAATCCATAGTCCAATGCAAACTCATGGGTGTAAAATGGAGTGTCTAACACCCTGAGTGTATTTGGAGCATCAATACCTATCCCAAACCTCATTTATCAAAAATTAATCACTACATGATTTTGATACAATAGACCATGTCATAATGAAATTTATTAATCAATTCATCACAATGTGTTTTTGATATATAAGACTGTTTCCCACAAAAATATATCGATAAATTAATCATTATGGGTTTTTGATTCAGTAGACCCTGTCCCACACATGTATAACACATATATCACAATACCACATATATATCAATATCACATATATCATATAAGTCTGTGTTAATAAATATTAATCTTCTTAACTCATTCCATAATTAAAAAAACTATTATTTAATTTATAAATATTTAATACAATTTAATCAATTTCCTAATCACAGTAATCCCCATTAATTAATTTTACAATTAATTAACCCAATTCAACAATTTCAATATTCCATAATTAACTCGATAATTAATTATTCCAATTAAATGAATTTCATAATCACAACAATTTCTTCTAATTAATTGATAAAGTAATTAATGAAATTGAATAATTCCAATATACACTAATTAGTTTCTCAATTAATTTTTCCAATTAAATAAATTTCTTAATCACAATAATTCGCATTAATAAAATAAAAAATTATTAAATAAAATTTAACAATCCTAATATCTAATAATTAATTTAACAATTAATTATTCTAATTAAAAATCCAATAATAAATTAATTTACCAAATTAATTAATTTAATTTAATAGATTTAATTGGGAATAATCTAATAGAAATTAAACATTTTTATACAAATAATTAAAATCAAGACATTATGACATGATAAAAGTCCATCTACATCAAGTTTGATGATGAAAACACACCAAAAGAAATAAACTATTTGTAATGGATTGGTAATACCCAAGATGAAGAATAAGATATTGAATAAAATCCGAGAATTAGGATCAAATGATTTATGATCTATAAAACCATTATCCATATATATACTCTTTCCAAATATAGCTAAAACATCCATATTTTATTCAGAATCAAGAGCAGAAGAGATAGAGAGATCAAATCAAGAAGAAATTACATAACCGAGGAGGTTCATATCTTAAATATAGGCATTGAATCACTAGGATAATATGTTTTAGGGGATTTGAAAACTGAATGAGAGCCTCGAGAACATGATATAATATTTTTAGGGTCATTCCTGGGCCCATTTGGGGTAAATACTGAGGTTTTGGGGATTTATAAATGTTTTTTTTGGGATAATTAATACTATGTTCATGTTATTTTGGGGAAGTAGTTAAGGTCTTGCTAAACTGTGAGACTTGATCAAACACCACTTCTAGGGGGCTACACGTAAACTCTTATAGGGGTTCATGGAATGAAAAACCATGTGTCAGCCAAGAGAATCCCCTCGTTTTGGGTTCACACAATTTATTTGGTTGGGTGATGAGTATAGAAAAACCATGTTCCAACCATGTATAACATAAAATCCTTCATAAATTCCCTAATTTCACCCAAAAAACACCCCACTGTATCACTCAAAGATATTACTCAAAACAAGGCCAAATGAGTACCCGGAAACATACTTGTTCCATTTCTAGAAAATCTAGAGATCTTATTATATATTAGAATCTTATATAATTTCTATTTCATATATATCCCATCTATTTTATTAAACTCTTTATTAATTCATTACACTTAAATCATGAATGAATCACATCTCTTGGTGAGGCTGTAGTCCACTATTAATATGAACGGTGATATAGTCCACCCAAAAATTGGAAATTTATGAAGGTACATATGATCTAATAATTAAATATTCATAATAACATCATAAATAATATATATATATATATATATGTGTGTGTGTGTGTGTTATATAAAAAATAAATCCATCATTATTACTAACCTTAAAATATAGTATTGTAAAAGTGAATTCATCAGTTCATAGGGAGATAGTCGACCGTGCACCTGAATGATGATTTCATAATGCATTTGATGGATGTGTGCGTTGTTTTATGACATAACTTAACAGAAAAACATATCAATATATATAAGATAATTTTTCTTATAGAATAATGGTATTATAATAATTTAATAATATTCATATGGAAATAAAATAAAAATTATGTTTGAAAAAAATTACTTCTTATTTGGTTGTTTACCTTAGTTTTACACTAAAGTCTTCCTGGATGAATTTCATCCCAAAATAATTTTTCGAGAGACATGTTATGGATGTTGATAAATTATTTTTTAAAGGACATTTGGATCCAAATGGATTAAGAGGTCTGAATAAGGTGGTGTAGTGAGTTCCCATTTATAATTGAGGAGGTGTGATGTTCTTGTAAATATCTATAATTGTTCACTGTTGGGAGATCTACCATACCTTAAGTGCATCAAAAATTAAAATATAATGGATGTTATTTATGATTCTGTCATAAAATATGTCTACAAAAAAAATTAATAAATTTTTAAAACATAATCCTTAGTCTTTAATAATATTCAATTTTAACTTTATTACTATTACCATGTTAACATGTATTTTTTATTTACCTAGTTAATTTATCCATTAATAATAAAATTAATAAGATCATTATTAGAATATTTTGACCCATCAAATATTTTATTAAATAATATTTTTTATATAAAAAAATATTTGTTTGTAAAATTAAATTTGACACAAACACATGTAATGCCCAAACCCCTATTTTACCCTAAAGCACAGTTTTTAATATTTACAATTTTCAATGATCATTACAGTCAAATAATATATTGAAATTATTATATAATATAAATTATTATGACTCTAAATATAGAATCAATTTTTTTAAATCATATTCATTGATGTAGAATAATTAAATTTAGAATTAATCCAACTCATGGGATGAGAAAGTGGGTTCTTAATGATAATATATTCAAAAGTTAACAATAATTTTATATCAATAAAAAATTGATTCTAATGATATATATATTATTAATTTATGTATAATTGAAATAATTTTAAATTAAATCAAATTTAAAATATAATTTAACATTATAAATTATTTAATCGAATAGACAGTTTTTCAGTTAAAGTTATTATTTTTCACTATTCATAAAAAAAATTCTTTTATGAAAAAACACAAAAGAAACCCAAATATAATTTCAATATTCTTTTTTAATTTTTTTTCTTATTTTATGAAATTATTTTTATAAATTTAGGATGTTTTGTTTTTAGAATATGTGCTCCAATAAAAGGTGACAAAAGTACTTTTTAAAAAAAAATGTAGTGTTTTAAACATAAAGTATTTATTCTCAACTCTTCTCTAAAAACATATTACATTTGTGTTAAAACATTTATGGAATATATAATAAATATATTTAATTACAATCATTAATTAATGTCGTTCATTTATTTTATTGATCTAAAACACACTTTTGTTAATTTAAAAATAATTTTCTAATGATTGCTTCCCTTATATTTTAACTTTTAAATTTTTGGCCTCTAAAGAATTAATTTTATATACAAATGCAAGCTAAATTTTTTTATTTTATTTAATATTATATATAACCTCTATTCCTCTCTATAGGTGATAACTATAATATAAAATTGTAATAATTAAATCCTATGTCACATTTCATATATATTTTGTAGTGCTTGTAAAGCCTCCTAAGATTAGTGTTGTGAGTTACACAAGACAAACTCAATGTTTCATGTAACTCAAGAAAAAAAAGGTACTTCCTGTAAATAAACTTATTTAAAATATTCAATTAATTCCCAAAAAAAATATTTCACAATATCTTGTGGTGTTATATTAACGCCCCCCCCCCTTAAATCGATCATCACCCTCAAAATTAATCTCTGTTATCAATGGTTTGGTATATAAAAATTCCATTGATGAAAACCCACATCGTATAAGGTTCAATAAAACATTATCATAAAAAAGAAAAATTGTTGTGTGAAGGTAATCCAAAATAAAAAATACAAGGTCTAGATATAAGAGAACATTAGTGAGATGTGAAAACAATATATATACATGAGAAAAATAATAACCAAATATTGATGGAGAGTGATAGCTAACATTTTAAAGAAAAAGTTAATGATCAAAAATAAAAAACCAAAGTGGAATGAAAAGTTTCATTAATGTCATAAAAAATTAGGATAACATGATAAATTTTTATTTCCTGATCTTTCTCATAAAGATGCATAATTTTCATAAGGTAATATACCTAATGATCTCATTCTATTTATTAATAAATGTCTCACCCTTGGTTCATTACTTGATCAATTTCAACTTCATCGCATTCACAATGATATAAAGGAGAATTTTTCTCCCTTAAAACATAATTCATAATGATATCCATATATATAATGATAATTCATTTTGACATTCTTAACATATCATCACAAAAAAAATTGGTTACCATAGTTTATCCAAATTGTATAAATAGTAACCTCGTTACGTAATGCATTAACCCCTCGACCAAATCCAGTGTTTAATTGAACCATTTTCATAAATGATTAATATTTTTACCCATCTAAATGGTAAAAATACCAAATATTATTAATATTTTCACTAAATAATATTAACACTTATCCCACATATATCATAATGCAGTTCTTCATTATCACATACCAAACATGTGAATACCATTATCAGGTATTATCTTGAAACATGGTAAAAATCTTAATCATAATAAAACAATATTTAATATTTAAATATATCTTTATTCCTTAAATAGAAGACATATTTTTGGATGAATTCCTTAAATCTAAACATTTTGTATACTCTATCAATGGTAGCATAAATTTTTTTTTCACAAAATCATTAATATGTTTTCATGTAATAAGTACTATTTAGTTTACATTATTCATATCCAACATCTATTTATCAAAAATAATAAGCATTTTTCTACATTATGAACATATTACAGTTTTCCATCCATTAATAAAAATATCAAATTTCTATTAAATAAATTTTCTATGTTATCAACATCATTAAATATATTATTTAATTTAATTAAATAAAACATATACTGAAAATGGATATATATTAGGTATTTCAGGAATTAAAATACAAAAATACGTCCATCATACCACTCCCTTATTGAAAAATTAACTAGGATTCAACAATTTATTCCTTAATACCTCTTTTATTTCATTTGTAATTTTTAGTAACTTTATTATCTAAAATATAATCATTACTCACACAAATTTTTCAATTTTCATTAATATAATTACCCTTAGGACATTGATTTGATTAATTCCCAAACCATCAACATTTAAATCATTCAATATTTGATGATATATTAATGAAACTAATATTCACATACATTTTGATAACTGAACAATAAATTTTTTTGGTTGATGTAACATTATTTGTATCCTTATTTTCCACATTCAAGACTTCCTCTTATTCCTATAAAACATTTTCTTGGGTGTTTCATCCAACATTATTAAAACATAAGAAACTAAATTTTCATTCCTCCAGGTCTCCCCTAACCAACCACATAATGATCTTTTTCATTCTCCTCTTTGGTGAGTTTGAGGGTCAGTTGTAATATACATTTTTAATCATGTTTGGTGACAATGGATTTGGCATAATCTCAAAATCCACTACTTAATTCATCGTACCATTTTACTACTCATAATGAAATCCATTACATTAATTTATAAACCAGTTCCTTATAGCTACAATGATTGAATAAAACCATAAATAATGATTTTGAGGAACACATATCATAGAAAAAAATTGTATATCATGAAAAATAAATTATAAGATGTATAAATCATGAAGGATTATTTTAAATATATTAAACATTAGGCTTAACCTAGGCCATACATGATATTTATCTATTTTTATCCTTTATTAGGGTTGATAAAGTCTTTGTGATTTTCCAAAAGATACCCTCTGAGACTCTCATACTAAGTGTGAAAAAAGTCCCATTGTTGTGAATAAGTTCTCAATTAATTAATTCTTAATACATTGTTTTTGGGGTCATTACCCCCAACTACATCTATTCACGATCCACATCCACATGTATTATTCATATACAGATGTGATCCTAAGAAACCACTTGCTCTATCCTTTACCAAAATTCCATGTCATTTTCCTATTATTTATATCATCTATAGAATTTTAAATAGATAAATACCTATAAATATTTTATCAAATTCCCTAGGGATAGAAATTTTTTTGGATCCTAGTTTTCAATGGTTTCGAAAGCTTTTCCATTGATACTAACTATAGAAACATGTGTTACTCATACATGGATATTAAATACTATTAAGTGAGCACTCCTTTAATTACATTAATAAATGCCTCAGTAAAATAATTGTTTAGTTCCTTTAGAAACATATAACACAATATTTTGATTTGGTGAATATCTTCAACATATTCTATAAATATATTATCACATATAACTCCTCTTAGGAATACCCTACCTAAACTATTCTTCATAAATAAGGGATATAAATAGAATAAAGGGTGACCACATATTCTTTGTAAGGGTAAACATAAGAGATAAAAAATATATGATCATATGAAGGAATAAGATAATTATATGGGGTATATCATAATTATAATCACTTAAGATGTTCATACCATGAAATTCATATATAATAAACATGATTCAATGCATAATGATTGGATGCTCATAAGACATTAATCCTAAGGGAATCAATGAAGATGATACATCAAAGCATAACATTGTATTAAGGTAGGGATTTAAGGAATAATATAAACTTATAACATTTTAAACACGTATAAATAGAAATAAGTTCACTTATTAAGTGAAGGTTGTGAAATCTTTTCCACATATAAACATTTGGACTTTCAACTAGGTATATGCATAACATCTTGATAATAAAAGATAGTTATAAGAATAATATTGATAACACGTAATCAGGTTGACACATAACATCATAGTTGTCACGTATCTCTCCAAATACCATCATATTGGTAAAAGTTCATTACTTTACTAACTTTATTCCTCATTCTATCCATGACTTATAGTATTAGTTTCAGTCCCTATTCCAGCTATGTCTTACTGTAGTGAGTTCAATCCTCATTGTAGGATAGTCTTTATGTACAGGGTTCACTCCTCATTACATCCATGTTTATCTAATGTTATATATAAATCATTACCCATTGCATATGATATAGATACGGGTTCAACCCATAAAATAATTAACACCATATTTATGTGTGAAATAAGATTATAATGATTAATCATATCATAACTAATGAAATGATATAGATTCATAAAAATTCCATCATATCATAGGATTTTTAAAATAGATAGGTTTTATAATGATTTCATCATAAAAGAACACATTAAAGTTATTTGGTTTCATGATCATTTTATCAGGGTATAACCTATAGAAGAGAAATGAGTTTTATAAACATTATTCTATCAAAACAAAACACAGTTAGAGAAATAATATGAATTTTAACATTTTAAAATATCCATTATAAGTTATAGGTAACAAAAAATTCATCTTAGATTCAAAATTGATTTTGGGAGATTATTTAAAAAATTTCTTATGGAAAATATCCATTTCTCTTTGAAAAATAATTTTTAAAACATAAAAAAAATTTAAATTTTTTTATTTGAAAATAACCTTTAAATATAAAGCAAGATGAATTGAATATTATTTAATGAAATTAGACATTAAAATATATCAAAATAAGTTTCAATGAAAATGATAAAAAAATATCTATTAAACAATTAAAAATAGATTTAGAAAACATTGTTTAGGAAGAAAACATATTTCCGACTAAAGATATAAATAATGTAAAATTTTCTCACATATATTTTTATAATTATTTTAATTACAAATATTGAAAAATGGTACCATTACATGAATATAGTATTTATAATCATAGGATAAAAAATTAGGATGAATTATTGCGAGTTTTATCATGATACTATCAACATTGGAGAGTTACCCGTAAAAATCCCAAAAAATGATGAGATTGTAACAAAAAATGTTTACCACTTTGATAACCATGAATCTGAAGGACCATGAATGAATATACATAAAATAAATTTTGAAAATAATGATTACAAAAAATTTAGTGGAACTAAGTTTCATATTGTCTTCATATACACTTCATAAAAGAATATAGGTGTATAACATAACCACATGTCTCAAAGAAGGAAATTTGAAACAAAAAACCATTACTAATTTAAATAAATTTAAACTATAAACCCCATGAAAGGGATATACTCAAATAGATATGTAAATAAATCTAATTTTCAGTAGAATCATAAAAATATATATTTAGGGGAATTATATTCACAATATAAATAAAACATGATCTAATTTTTTCATTTGTCTCACATAAAATAAAATTGAGACGAACATCCCATAGCGATTTGGTAACATTTAAATCATAATCCTCATAGAAGAGTGATCATAAAATGGATTTTAATAAATAAATAATATTAATTATAATAACCATAATATATATTCATGGTTATTATATACACGTCATAAAAAACATTTGGTGAATAAGGAATTTGTCTCACTCCAAGTAAAAGTGAGACAAAATCCATTACAATATGACTTGAATTTCGTTTTACCAGATTAAACCCCATATATAAAAATTTTAAGTTAAATGAAAATATATTTTATATTAATAATTATATATATCTTATCATATATATATTTCTTTTTAACTTTTATTACCCATATATTAACAATTCCATGTTAAAGTTATGTTTCATGTAATAAGTGTTTGGTTTTTCATATATGTTTTGACTTGTTATATTTTTTTCTATTAACTAAATCTTGTATTAATAAAATATATAATTTAAATAATGATATAATTATAATATATATTCAATATATATTAATTTACATTAATCCATGATTTTTTTGATGGGAAATGAAATTTGTCGTTTTTGGAGACAGTATCTGGTATGTACATATGAACTATGTTTCCATTGTCTTCTTGTATAAATATAACTAAAAGAAAATTTTATAAATATATTATCATAAAAATATTAATTATATTACATATATATCAAATTTTTTATTAATCCCACCCATAATACATTCCATGTAAATTCTGAATGAATCATATCACTTCGTGAGTTGGTAGTTTTTTTGTACACATGAACAAAGTTATTGTATCCTTTAAAATGGAAATCCTAAAGGTATGTGTGATATAATGATTAATGAATAATAATAATATCATAAATAATATATATCATATATATACAATAATTACATCATTATTTTACACCATTAATAGTGGTAATGAAAAAATGAATGACATTAGTTCATGAGGTGATTGTCTATCATACACATGAATGATTATTTAATAAACCATTTTATTATAGTGTGTGTAGTTTAAGGTCATAACATTATCATAAAAACATAAAATTATATATAACATAATTATATTATTTTATTATAAATTTATTAAAGTAATTTATGAAGTTGGATAAATAAATAAATTAAAAATGTTTGTTGTGGAACATTACCTATGCTCTGGGTAATCTCATTATGATTGCACTAATGTTTTACTAATATTTATTTATTCACAATCTAAGACTTATAGTATTAGAGGATCGATTTTGGGATGTTATTTTGGATAGTTTTTGTCATTCCAAATGTCATGATTTCTGTGAAGAAGGGGGATGAGTGAGTTCTTTTTATAATTGAGGAATGATATTGTAATGACCCAGAATTTACATGTAAATATTTTTTAATTAAATGGGAATTTATTGAAACTAAAAAAAATGAAGGTGCTTAACTGTGAGGCCTGTTGTGCCCATAATGGATTTATGAACTTTTTTTCGAGTATGTTTAGTAAACATGCTGGTGGGTTTTTGTATCTTTTGAACCAGCGCTCAGAATTGAAATATAAGAGCACCATTGAACTCACAGCACCGATATTCGCTTAAGGAGACCTTCATCTCGGCCGGACTAAGATGTGGGTGGAAGTTATATTTTCCCTTATTTTTGAAATAATTAAATAAAACAAAATAGTGTAACATTTTATTTTTATTTTCTTTTGAATCTACAATGTGGATGTTTCACAGGTGGGTACCACTAAACTAAAATCTCTGATGAGAGGTTCTGAAGGTGGGGACCACCAATCCTAAACCTCCCATGAGAGGTTATATTGGTGGGGACCACCAAGGATAAACCCCCTGGAACTCCCTCTTATGTGTGGGAAAGACATTTAAACTTCCCCCACTTTAATAGTGCCACCCCCAATTAATTAATTTTTTTCCAACCTCACTAATTAATTAAGTGGAGAAAATTTAAATTATGTCAACAATTTAATTAGGGAAACATATCAGAATTTGGATACATTTCAATTTGGTAGAATTGGGAGAGGAGAAATATTAAGGGGATTACACTTCTACAATGAAGAACTTCTTTCATGAAGAGTGTTCCTCCAATGAAGAACGTCGATGCATGACTTTGACTTCTTCCTCGGGACAACATCTAATGTGGGACATTTTCAATCGGTGACACTACTGGAAAAACGGCCTATACCCACGGTTCAAAACCGTGGGTATAGCCCCCAAAACTGTGGGTATATCCTATACCCACGGTTTTGGGAACCGTGGGCTGGAACGCCGTCGGTATAGGTCCCCAGCCTATACCCACGGTTTTGGAAAACCGTGGGTATAGGTGTCCTACCACTGTGTCACTGAAACATAGAGAATTTCCACGGTTTCAACGGCTTTTACCCACGGTTTCAAAACCGTGGGTATAGGTCCTAAAATAATGCAGGCGCCGAGTTTCGATCCCGCAACCTCTTCGCTGCAAACACCGCGTCTAACCACTACCCTAACATCACATATATGTATATATATATATATTTAGTTAAATATAGTTATAAAAACCGTGGGTATAGAGGGAAGAACCGTGGGTATAGGTTCCCGCCAAAAAAATTCCTTCCCGCGGAAAAAAAAAATTTCCCGCGGACACAAAATTGACCTATACCCACGGTTTTTCAAAACCGTGGGTATAGGTATTTTATCCCAGACCTATCCCCACGGTTTTGGTGAAAACCGTGGGGATAGGTACATTTTCCAGTATTGTGAACATTGTTTCCACCTTGTGGAAAACAATAAACGAATGAGGTAGGGGATTAATTTGAGTACGATTATATTCCATTGTTCTTCCATTCTAAAATAATGAAAACATATCAAATCACTATCAAGATGATCCGCAGATGTTTTCTTTTGTGGGTTGAGAATAATTTTTACATAAGGTTGTAGGGAGGGTGTTTGAATTATTTTTTCCTTTACCAATTTTTGTGATTCATGTATTATATCTGTTTTCTACCACTCTAATGCGGATTGTGCCGACCAAACACACATGGCTCATCCTATCTGAATTTCTTGGGATAATTCTTGTGTTATTCGTGATGGAGGAGGATGGCTATCTACTAAGATGAAGGCGACAAAGGCATGGTGCCCCACCACCCCACGACCTACATGCCCCGTGGTGCTCCGCCGTCCATGGACATCGTCGCCTCGTGGCATCACCGCGACGACCCGCAGCCTCACCGTGCCACCCCGCGGCCTCACTACTCCACCCTGTGGCCTCACCGCACCGTCCCGGCTGAGCCACAACATGGAACCTGTGGCCTCGGGCCTCCTGTTCGAGCCGCACCATCTGAGCCTCCCCACATCCTCCTCCCTCTTGTCTGAGCTGCTCCAGCCAAGCCACCCCATAGCATCATGAACTTATGGAACCCCCCACCACCAAGCTTCCATGTACCCTTGTGGCACCCCAGTGGCCAAGCAATCCCGCGCCCTCACGGAATCCCCCGTGGCCGAGCCACCCTGCACCCCCGTGGCACCCCCATGGCCTCGCGACCCTCGCAGCATGCTTGGTTGGACCCAGCAAGCCGGGCCGCCCAGTGGGCCGGGCTGGACCCAGTGGGCCAGGCCGCCCAGTGGGTCGGGCCGGGTCGACCCAGGTCGGGTTGGGCAAGGTCAGATGGACCGAGTCGGACTAGACCCGGACCAGATACAACCCTATACATTACTTGGACCATAATATTGGCACCAGACATCTATTTGATGAACAGTCAGCAGTACAAGAAACCTTGGAGTGAGTTAGTCCATTTGGTATACCCCATTGATGATTTGGATAATGTTGGGGAATGGTTCTGTTGGATCGATCATGAATCCAATTGTGCCCTCGGGATAAAAAGGCTAATAACTCACAGACCGGGCAACCGAATGGCGTGTCGTCTATTGCATCGAGACACCTATGACATGGTGGTCCTTTTGGATACTTCCTCATGGGAATTCATAGAAGTTTGAGTATCAAACAGTGACATGTAGATTAGATCCTCCTTAAGACGACCAGGATTATCTTGGGAACCCAATAGCTGGATTTGACGAGAAGAATGAAGAGAGATCTTGTATAGGTCGGCTCCTAGTGATTCTGTGTGGGTCATCACATAGAAATCCTATCTGGGTCATCCCCTGGAGATCCTGTGTTGGCCAGCTCCTAGGAATCATGTGTGGGTCATCTCTTAGCCATCTTGTGTGGGTCAGCACCAAGTGATCATGTGTGGGTCATCTCCTAGCGATCATGTGTGGGTCAGCACCTAACGATCTTGTGTGGGTCAGCTCCTAAGGATCTTATGTGGGTCAGATCCTCGCAATCCAATGTGGGTGAGCTCTTACAGATCCTGTGTGGGTCAGCTCCAAGGGATCCTGTGTGGGTCAGCACCTATCTTTCCTGTGTGGGTTAGCTCCTAGTGATCTTGTGTGGGTCAACTCCTAGCTATCCTGTGTGGGTCAATACATAGAAATAATGTGTGGCTCAACTCCTAGTGAAACTATGTGGGTCATATTCTTTATAGGGAATTATGACTCAGTAGTTACATCAAATCATCTCTACTACTGTACTTAATTTATACATGGTGTGAGCTAAGCTCGTACATGTGTGGTACTTTCCTTTGTGGTAATAACAAGGTGGTATTCATCTGTGTGGAGTACCTATGTGTTACTTTACTTTGTGGTTTTCCATCCATTTTGGAATGGTTGAGCTTTGGGATTTTGGGTTAGACCTTGTGTTTCTTCATGATTGAGATGGGTATACTTGATAACTTAGGTATATGTATGAAAATATACCTTAGTTGGGTTGACAATTGACTTCATGCTTTGAGGTTTATCCTTTGTGGATTTTGTGAGACCTTGTGGGTCTCGGGGTCCCAAATAAGAATCTTTATACTCACACCTGCATGGGATATGCCAGCACCTTGTTGTCTTTGGTGAAGATGAAGGACAACATTGATCAAGACTGAGAGTACTAGGATTGGACGGTTCCCGAAGAAGGACCTTACGACGAGTCCATACACAGATGAGACAGAAGGACATGGAGTATTAAGCAGGTGATCTGTACCTACCCTCCAAGTAGGAACATCGAAGGACAACCCATCATCTTTCTTCCTTGTCGCTCTAGTTTACTTGTACTTCGATTTTCTTGTACTTTCTAATTGGGCTTCTATTCTGGCCCATTTAATTACTGTACTCACTATGTTTACTATTTAGTTTACTTTTGTTCGTATCTTGTTGTGTGCCTGTTTGCATGTGATTACAGGTTATAAATGCAATGCCTACCCAGTTTTATGGATTACGACATTCATTGCTAGTTTCCAGCCCATGTCATACGGAAGGTGGGCATGGGGTAGTCAGAGCACGGGCCCCGGGGGACGGGTCATGACATATTGGTACCAGAGGAGTCGGTTCTATCGTAGAACATAAGACTCTAACGATTTTTTAATGGAAATAGTTTTATTTCTATTTATTTTGGTTATTAGTTTAGGGAATATAGTGTTGATAAGGTGGCCAATATATCCATACACCATGAACCTAACTTCTGATCTCTAGATAAGTGGATGAAAACAATGATTGCATGTGTGTTTTCAAGATATTTCATTGTGATTTCTTTGAGTTTTCTTACTAGGTATATCATATTGGTCCTGGAACACATGTTTCAATTTAGCATTCCCCCCTGAAGACATAAAACTAGGGTTCTGAGAGTAGTACTCACTGATAGCCCACCGAGAGAGGATGCCTTGATGTAGGGCCCTTTCCCCCTAATGGCACCAGCTATGGCACCAATGGTACTATTACCTGTTGGGACACCAATTCCACTGACCCTAGTAGTAGATAGTGCATGACACTTGAGCACGTTTCCAAAGTTTTAGTGCCAGATGACACTTAGGTTCAGGGGATAGACGGTCCCACAATCAGCTGAGGATTGGTTGGAGGCTGTAGTGAGAGTCTTCCAACTAGTAGGGGCACCAGCCGATTTCATGGTGATACTGGCCGCCAAACTTCTACTAGCAGTAGTAGGTAGATGGTAGATCTTGTTTCTCCAGTCTCACAACAAGGTGATGCTTTTCTGGGCAGACTTTGAGATCATGTTTCAAGTAGATTTTGTCCTAGAGACTCTTCGTGTAGTGCACATACTAGAACTACTTCATCTACAGTAGGCCAGAATGACTGTGGCTTAGTACTCAGTGAGATTCACTGACCTCTCACCCTAATCCACTGATATGGTGTGGGAACCATTCTTCAGGGCCCCAACCTTCGAGCACGGGGTCAGGTGAGAGATCAGGGCTTCGATGATCTCACACTTCATCCCGACGCAGGCAGTGGCATTAGAGAGAGCCCTCATAGTAGAGAGTTTTCTTACTGGGTAGTCACCAGCAGTGAGACCCACCACCATTCATCATGTAGAAGAGTCTAATACAGTGGGCAGTAGACATATGACTCTGAGGTCTAAGTGGACCTTACCTATTGGTGGACGGCTGCAGGATTCAGGGTCGGATGTGCGAGGCACCCAAGGCAGCGATAGTCATGCCAGGAGTGGAAACTGTTACACATGCAGTGATTAGGGTAACATGGGTTGTGATTTTCCGACCTGTCATATGGATGATCAACAAATAGTCGATGGACCACCCATGTAGAGACATATTTTCAACCGAGGAGTTTCACAGTGAGAAGGAGGTCGTGGCATCTGTGCTGGCTGTGAAGCTGGTGGTGGAAAATGATTCAAGATGTTACCGCCACCACCACCATGAAGTCCACCAAATAAATAGGGAGTAGGTGGATAGGGGTGATCTAAGCTCTAGGTAATTGAGGCCTACAATCATGGCACACTAGTGATGATACGAGTTATGATCTGTGTCTACTCAACCTTAGTTGTAGTACTTATAGACAGAGGTTCCAGTCATTCTTTTATTTCCACTGCCCTCATTTGACGCTCGGAGATTCCGAGGGATCCATTGGCTCGATCCTTAGGGATAGAGACTCATACAAGAGAAGATTATATGATTAAAAAATATTTCTAAAAGTGTGATCTTACTCTAGGAGGTGAGAGCTTTAGCTGGGATCTCCTTGTAGGAATGTCGAAGCCTTATGACATCATCTTGGGTATGGACTAGAGGTCTACAGTCCATGCTCAAATATAATGTTTTAGGTGCAATGTGTGGTGTGTCCGCACGGATTGGAAAAGTGTTACCTACACCGGAAAGAATGTAGCCTTTGCAGCACATGATGGACTTACCTGGAAGAGAGTGCAGCCGATAACTCATCATTTATATAGCCTTACCCTAGGAGCGGCTGATGTGGAGAGTCAGAGTTATCCTGTTGTGGTGGTCCAGTATGCAGATTTGTTCCGGATGATGTTCCTGGTCTACCACCTCAAAGAGAGGTGGACATTTACATTGACTTGTGCACCGGGACAACACTGATATCTACATCAACATATCAGATGACTATCATGGAGCATCCTGAGATGCGGGTACAACTAGAGGACATACAGGAGAAATGGTTCATTTGGCCCAATGTTTCTCCTTGGGCAGCCCCACTTCTGTTCTCCAAGAAGGCATATGGGAGCATCAGACATTGGGTTGACTGTCGGTGCCTGAACCTGGTGACTGTGAAGAAAAAGTACCCACTCCCAAGGATTGATGACCTCTTCGATTAGCAGAAGGGATCATAGTGGTTATCGAATATAGATCTCAGGTCATGATATCACCAGCTCAGAGTACTAGATGAGGATGTTAGAAGATGGATTTCTGACGTTATTAATATCACTATGAGTTCTTGGTTATTCCATTCGGCGTAACTAACACCCCAGTAGTGTTCAAGGGACTCATGAACAAAATCATTTAGTGAAACCTTGATCTCTTTGTAGTAGTCTTCATCGATGACAATCTAATCTACTCACCTATTGAGGAGAATCACGCCTATCATTTGAAGATAGTTCTAGACACACTCTGAGAGCAACAACATTATAGTAAGCTCTCGAAGTACCAGTTCAGGATCTGAGAGGTTCACTTTATGGGACACATCATCTCGGAGGCTGGAGTTGTAGTGGATCCAGTGGAGATTGATGTGATACCAACATTGGAGCCACCCAGAAGTGTGACCTAGGTACAAATTTACCTAGGTTTGGATGGTTACTACCGAAGTCTTGTGCCAGATTTCTTTAGAGTTTCAGCACCTCTACAAGATTTGATGAAGGAGTAAACCTTCGTGTGGTTATAGAGATTCTAGTAGAGTTATTATGAGTTGAGGAAAATGTTGACTAGTGTCCCCATCTTGAGGCTTCTGGAGTAGGGCATTGTGTACATAGTCTACTACGACACATCTGGGACTGGGATCAGATGTTTCTTGATGCCGGAGCGAGTAGAGATCGCATATGGTTCTCCATAGTTGAGGAAGTATTAAAAGAACTACACCACCCATGGAATAGAGTTAGCAGTAGTGGTCTTCGCCTTGATTATGTGGCAGCACTATCTGATGGATGAACGTTTTACAGTCTACTCAGATCAAAATATTCATAGGTATATCTTCTCTCCGACGGACCTGATCTTGAGACAACTATGTTGGATTGAGTTCCTCCTGGACTATGACTTCGAGATTGACTATACTATTGGGTAGGGGAACTTTGTAGCATATGTAATCAGCAAGAGGACTGGTATACAGATTCTAGGTGAGGTGACAAAGAATATGGCTACCTTGCAGATACACGTTGTGGATAGAGATGGTGCAGCTTTTCTTCTGTCTCTTACAGTCACTCCCCCACTTCATCAGTGAGTCAGTGAGGCACAACATGGGGACACTGACTATGATACCTGACGTTCTCACATATCCATATGACAAGCACTTGATGGATTCTCTAATGTTGGGAAGATCATCATCCTTTTCAGAGGATGTACCACGGTTGCAATGTCGCATTGGAAGATAGTATTGAGGGAGTTCCACACATCCCCCCTAGTGGTACATACAGGAGTGGAAAAGATGTACCAGGATCTCCGAAGACAACACTAGTGGCCAGGAATGAAGAATGTAGTAGTAGATTTTGTCTTTCAGTGCCTCTCTTCTCAGCAAGTGAAGGCGGAGAATCAGGTACCAATAGGCTTGGTTCAACCTTTAGAGGTCCCAGATACGTAGTGGGATGGGATATCTAGGGAGTTTGTGACAGTACTTCCACGTATATCTAGAGATCTTGACTCGATCTGGGTCTTCATCGACCAACTCACTAAGTCAGCCCACTTCCAACTAACTAGAGAGCAGGGATCAGTAGAGATCATGGGATGCATCTATGTGAATAAGATTTTGTGGCTACATAGAGTAAACTCGACGATTGTCTTCAATCGTGAAGCACGTTTTACTTCCCGGCTATGGAAGGGGATACAATAGGACTTCGGGATGCAGATTAATTTGAGCACCACCTTCCATCCACTGATTGATATCAAGACTGAGCGGACCTTTCAGACGCTTGAAAACATGTTGCGTTCTTGTGTCCTCAACTTCAGTAATAGTTGGGAGGATCAGTTTCCTTCGGTAGAGTTTTCATAAAACAACAGCTATCACTTCACCATTGGGATGACACAATTAGAGGCGTTGTGCGGGTAACCATTTAGATTACATTTGTGCTGGACTATCATAGGGGAGTCAGCACTAGTGGGACCAAAGATGGTATGGGCTACCACCGAGAAATTTCATATCATCCAAGAGCAGATGAAGACTACACCGAGTAGACAAAAGTCGTATGCTGACATGGTCTGGAGACCTCTAGAGTTCGAGGATGGTGACCACATCATTCCACGAGTCTCACCTCAATGAGGTTTGCGGAGAATTAGCCAAGGAGACGTGTTATCTCTAAGATTAATAGAACCATTTCACATCATCAGCAGTGTTCATGCGGTGGATTACCACATAGCTCTTCCTCCTCAGTTTCACTGGGTGTATAACGTCTTACTTGTATCCCAGCTGAATAGATACGTGCACGACCCTTCTCACATCATCGACCATGGCGAGTTGGACGCCAATGATGGGGTGACTTTTACAAAGGTTCTAGTAGAGATTGGGGACCTACAGGAGTGGGTCCTTCGTGGATGGTCAATAACTCTGGTGTGTGATTGCTAGTAGCATGGGAACCTCCAAGAGAGCACATGGGAGTTGGGGGCTCAGATGTGTGCTCAGTACCCCCACTTGTTCCTTTATATTGATATGTGGCTTGTGGGGACGTAAATCCCTAAGGTGGAGAGAATGTAAATTCCTAAAATTTCCATGTAATTGAATTAATTAAATTATAATTTTCCGATTCCTCAAAAACTGATAGGACGTGATTCTGAGGCACGGTGTGCCCAGAATGAATTTCTAAATATTTTTTCATGTATGTTCAGTAAATGTGCCAGTGGATTTTTCAATTGTTTGAACTAGTACTCGGAATTGAAATCTAAGGGAACCATTGAAATTACAGTTTCTGTATTTTCTTAAGGAGACCAAAACCTCGACCGTAGTAGGACGAGGGTGGAAGTTAGATTTTCACTTATTCTTGAAATAATAAAATAAAATAAATTGTTGTATCATTTTATTTTTATTTTCATTTGAAACTCATATGTGGATGTTTCATATGTGGGGACCACTAAAATAAAACCTCCCATGAGAGGTTATGGAGGGGGGAACCACTGAGCCTAAACCTCCCATGAGAGGTTATGGTGGTTGGGACCACCAGAGGCTAAACCCCATTGAACTCATTCTTAATTGTGTGGAAGCATTTTAAACATCCCCCACATTAATGATGCCACCCCCTTTAATTAATTTTTTTCCAAACTCGTTAATTAATTATGTGGAGCCAGCATAAATTATATCAAAAAATATATTTGGGAAACATATCAGAAGTTAGATATATTGAAATTTGGCGGAATTGGGAGAGGATAAATATAGGGAGGATTACATTTCTCCAATAAATAACTTCCTCCATGAAGAACATTCCTCCAATGAAGAATGCTGACGCATGACTTCAACTTATTACTCGGCACATCCTCTAAAGCGGGACCTCTTCAATCGAAGTCAATTAATTCCACCACATAGACAACAAAATATTAATAAGTTAGGGGTACAATTTGAGTTTGATTATATTCCTATGTACTTCCCTTCTAAAACAATTATCACTAATAAACACACTCTCAAGATGATCCGCGGATGTCTTCTTTTGTGGTTTGGGAATAATTATTGAGGATGGTTGTAGGGAGGGTGTTTGAATTTTTTATCATTTAAAAATTATTTTGATTCATGTATTATAGCCTCTTGTTTCCAATCAAATGCGGAGAGTGGGGTCCTAATATACATGGCCTCTCATCTCCAAATTTCTTGGGATAACAATTGTGTTCTTCACGGTGGATGAGGATGGATATCTACTGTGATGAAGGTGATAAAGGTGATGATGGAGACGACGGCATAGAGCCCCACCACCCCGTGGCCTCCCACCCCGCAGTTCTCCACCACCCACAACCATTGCGACCCTGCATCCTCACAGCGGCGCCCAGGCGAAGCCACCCTGCGGCATCCGCAGCCTCCGCTCTCCTTGCCGAAACGCCCCACGTCCTCTACCCTCCCAGGTGAGCCACTCTGGATGAGCCGCCCCACAGCCTCACACCATCACGCTACCCCCCATTTAAGAGCCGCCCCGTTCATGCACGGAACCCCCATGGTCGAGCCGCCCTGTTCCCCAACGGCTCTCCCCACTACCGAGGCACCCTGTGCCCCCACAAAACCACCGTGGCTTTCCAGGATAGACCTTGCAGGCCAAGCCACCCAGCATGCTGGGATGGACCCAGTGGGTTAGGCTGGGTTGACCCGAACCAGCTCAACCCTGGCTGCGTCAGGCTAGGTCGGTCTGACCAAGTTGGACCGTACCCAGACTACATACGACCCGATACATTACATGGGCCATATCTTTGGCACCAGATGTCCATTTTACAAACCATCAGCAGCACCAGAAATAGTGGAGAGAGCTGGTACCTTTGGTATACCCCACTATATTTTTGGATAAAGTTGGGGAACTGTAGGGTTCGATCGTGCACGAATCCAACCGGGCCCTCGAGACCAAAAGGCTAATAACTCAAAGACCGAGCATTTGAATGACGCGTCGTCTATTATGTTGAGACCTCTATGGCATGGTGGGTCATTGGGATAATTCCTCATGGGACTTCATAGAAGTTGGAGTATCAACAGGTGACTTATGGAGAAGATCCACCCAGAGACGAGCATGCTTACTGTGGGAACCCAGAAGATAGATGTGATGAAAAAAATGAAGAGAGACCCTGTGTGGGTCATCTCCTAAAGATCCTGTGTGGGTCAAGCCCTAGAAATCATATGTGGGTCAGCCCATAGGGATATTGTGTGGGTCATCTCCTAGCGAACATATGTGGGTCATATCCTAATGATCATGTGTGGGTCAGCACCTAGAGATCCTGTGTGGGTCAGCTCGAAGCGATCCTATGTGGGTCAGCTCCTAGCGATCCTGTGTGGGAGAGCTTCTAGCGATCCTATGTGGGTCAGCTCAATGTGATCCTCAATGGGTCAGCACCTAATGATAATGTGTGGGTCTTCTCCAAGTGATCATTTTCGGGTCATCTTCTTTACATAGTAATATGATTCAGTAGTTATATATAATCATCTCTACTGCTGTACTTAAGTTATACCTAGTGTGAACTGATTTTGTACCTTTGTGGTACATTCCTTCATGGTAATACTGAGGTGGTATTATTCTATGTGTCATACCTAAGTGGTACATTCCATTGTGATTTTCCTTCCTTTTTGGAATATTTTTACTTTGGATTTTGGGTTGGACTTAGTGTTTCCTCATGATTGTGATGGGTATACTTGATAACATAGGTATATGTACGGGCATATAACTAAGTAGGGTTGACAGTTGACTTCATTATTTGAGGTTTATCTTTTTTTTATTTTCTGAGACCTTTAGGGTCTTGAGGTCCCTACTGAGTATCGTTATACTCACCCCTTCACGGGTTATGCATGCACCTTGTTGTGTTTGGTGCTGACAATAGACAACGTTGATTGAGACTGAGACTACCGGGACTGGACGGTTCCCAGAGGAGGACATTATGATGAGTCGTTACATATAGGATACTAACAGACATAGAGAGTTGAGGAGGTGATATGTTCCCACCCATCATGTAGGAACCTCGAAGGATTACCCAGAATCTGTCTTCCTTTTTTCTCCAATTTACTTGTACTTGCAGTTTCTTATACATTCCAGTTTGTCTTGTATTCTTACCACTTTACTTATTGTACTCACTTTTTTTACTATTTAGTTTACTTGTGTTCGTATCTTTTTGTGTTCTTTCATGAATGTGATTACATGTTTCAAAGGAAATGCCTTCCTAGTATTATGGATTACGCCTTTTGGTGATAGTCGCCAGCCCTTGGCCTATGGAAGGCGTGCTTGGTGTAGTCATGGAACAGGCCCCAGGGGATGGGTCATGATAGATATTCTTATAAATACCTAGACTTATTTACTTTTGGGAGGTTTCCCATACCTCTTGTGTCTCATAAATTAATAAATAATAGACAATATGTATTATGGTTTTTGGTAATACGACCACCAAATTTTTTTTTCCATTTTTATCATGTAATTCTCTCTTAATTAGAATTAATAATTTTTGGCATTATAATTTTTACCAAGGTAACTTAAAACTTTTTATTTACCTAGGTAATATATACTTTAATAATGTTATCAATAATATATATAGTATATAATTTATGTATAATTATTCTATATATTAGATCCATTTTTTTAAATAAAAACAATATGACTTTAAAATTTAATTTATTACTAACCCATGTAATAAAAAAATAATATTATAATCTTAATAATGTTAATTAATGTCAAATATTTTCACTAATGATTATGTTAAAAATTAATTTTACAATATTATATACTATAAATTATAATTATTGTAAATAATTAATCGATTTTTCATAATTATATCCCCATTAGAAGTATAATTTAATTTAAAATTAATCTCGTAGATACGAAAACATAAATGGCCATTAATGTGAGAATTTTCAAATGTTTGCAATTTTTTTAATTCAAATTTCTTAATTTAATTGAATTAAATGAATTAAATTTGATTAATGGTTGTATAATTTTAATAATTTTTTCTTTTAAAACAATTTACAGTATAATTTAGCAGTATAAATAATTTAGGTGAAAATGATTTTTTAGTTAAAATATTTTATTTGTTACTATTAATCAACAAAATAAACCATTCAAAAAAATAAATACATCAGCCTAAAATAAATTTGATATTCAAATTTAAAAAGTAGTGGTCTTGGTAGTTAACCATGATTTGATGGTTTAGTAGTTAACCATGACATATGGAACAGTTTTTATATATAAAATGGTTTTGTACACATTTATTAAATGTAATTACATTTCATGAATGAGTTGTGATGATTTATCATTCTTATGATTCATGTATTTTAAATTGACAATGTTTTATTACCAATCACATGTTTATGACGTTTTTTAGAATTTTTTATAAATCTGTATGTTATGATCATGATCTTATACATTTTTTAATCATATAATTTCACATGATCATTGATTGATATCTAAAATGTTTACCCTTATAGTTAATTTTGGCGTACCCTTTTCTTATGTTTCTATTCAACATGTTATGAATAAAATTTCTAGTAGGGTATGGCTAGATAGAATACTATGAAAGATGATCTTTATGGGAGTTTTATTAGATCATTTATAAAATAATAATATTTTATATCTATTCTCCAATTACTCTACACCTTTTAGATTATGGAATGGATCCTATTTTTCATTTTTGAATACTCATTTATAGATGTTTAATATTTATATTTAAAATGTTTTGGGTACTATAATAGGTATCAGAGAACTGTTTAGTAAAATTTTTTAAATTGAGTTAAAAAAAATTTATACAAACCATGGGGATAGGTCTATGTATAGTATGAAATATAAAACATTCTATAATGATGTGGAATAAAATTAATTCAAAATTAGCTATTACAGAATAATGTGTTGCGATTTAGACAATATATAAATTATTTTTTTAGAATTAAATGGTTTTAAAAAATGAATATTGTTTCTCACAGTATTACTTTTTTAGTAAATGGTTGTAACCTGAATGAATAATTATAAATATTGATGTAATTTAAAATGAAATTATTTTCCACAAAAGAAACCAAATTTCATAGTTGATGAATGCATAATTTTATTGTTATGCTCACACAAATTTCTTAGTCTATGAATCATGATGAGATTACAAATGATCAAATATGGGAAATTCATACTATTTAATCAATCATAGGGAAAACAAACTTCTTTTAGGGCATCTTCTAATCCACAAGTGGTTTAGTAATGGTTTAACACTATTGAGAATATATTTTCTATTCTTCAATACATAAGATATGAAAAAAATTTCCATGCTATTTATTGTTTTAAAGGTGATATAGATCAATGATTAAAAATGATCAAGAATAAAAGGAAAGAGGAATTTATTTTATCGATGTTATGGGATTATTTTAAGGGGATATAGTCTTGTAATTACTTATCTCGTATTCTAGTTACAAATATTTAGAAGGAATTTCATGACCTGATGAAAAAAATATATGATTACATTATCACTAATTAGGAAACCTTTTAGAGGCATTCATTGTATACCTTTTGATTAATTATCCTCCCTAAAGGTAAAATTTATTTATTTGTTAGTGTCTTAAATCCATGTCATTAAAATGAATTATCTATAATAGACTATAGAATATATAGATAAATCATTTTATTTTAACTGAAAGTAGAAATAGTTATTTGATATTCTCACCATTACCATTGTTTTGATAATAAAAGAAAGATCATGTAGAATGAAAACATAAATAATTCACATAGTGGAATGAAATTTCAACCATATACATGATAATGATATGGGAAGAAGAATCAATAGAAAAAATTGGTTAGAATAGGCGGTGTGGTGTGGTTTAAATGTTGTAAAGTGGGTCATTATGTGTACAAATGATGAATGGAAAATAATTAGTAGGTTAGTTTAATAGTGGAAAAAGAGACATAAACTAATGAACCACCCATGATACAATGATTAAAATTAAATAATTATAGGACTTAATCCTCGTATTGTATGAATATAATGGTTTTTAATGATCATTTTCAACAACCATTAACCCTAAAAATAATGGTAAATCTCATGTGATCATGAACATCGAAGTGGGTTATTAGAATGATGTTCTCAATGGTAAACTTATCATCCAATATAGAACAAATAATGTCTTTTATGATTATGGAACCACCCACTCATTAATATATAAATAATTTTATAAAAGTTTAATTTTGTCACCTTAATTATTAGTTTTTGTGTTAGTTGTAAAAACTTATAATGGATCAACTATCAAATATAATGTCTATAGTTTTTTTATTGAAGTTTGGGTGAATGTACTTCTTGAAAAATATGCAATTATCCCTTTATTTGAATTTAATTTTACTTATAACATGGATTTAAATTCCCTATATAGATTCCAAATCTATTTTCATGGAAGGAATATCATATTTCATATTATAAATGAACCTATTTCCATTCATCACTACAAGGGTGAATATGAACATAAATTAAAAAATTCATTAATCATGTGGCTCTTAATTATTATACATAAAGGTGATATATCTCAGGATTTTTTCAGAAAATTTAACATTAATGATATATCTATTTTATGGAATTTTTTAGATAACATTCTCAATAAGTTGTTGGGTGTACCACTGAATTATGATGTTTAGTTTTTAATAGAACACATACCGGGAGTTATGTCTATTTCAATTAATCCTTATAGAATGGACCACATTGGGTTGTAGGAATTGAAGAAAAAAAATCTAGGATAATACTGATAGTATATTCATTCGAACAAGTGATTCTCCTTTGGGTGAACATATTCTCTTTTTTAAGAAGAAATATGGTTAAATGAAATGTTGTATTTATTATTAAGAAATTATAGTAATTATTACCAGGAAAAAGATTCTTGTGCCCCATATAGATGACATATTTGATCACCTACATAATTATAAATAAATTTACAATATTTTACTTTATTTTGGATAACATCAATATATTTTCAATAAAGAGGATATATCACATATGTCATTCTACACCAGGAATTCACATAATGAATTCATAGTGGTGTCTTATCATCATTCTAATTCCTCATTATCTTTAAGTATTGAATAAATATAGTCACTAGATATTACCTTGATAAAAATGTTAATATGTATTTATAGATGATATTATTATTTATTCCAAGTGAAGGTAATATAATGAATAACACATGAGAATTTTACTAAAGACCCTATGGAAGAAGAAACTATATTAAAAACTTATAAAGTGTGAAATTTGGATGCCAAATTTTTTATTATTGTGTCACATAATATCAATAGATGATATATTAGTAAATACATCAAAGATGAAGGCTATTAAGGGTTTTCATCGACCAAAAATAGTGAGTGATATACATTTTTTCTTGGTTTAGACAGATATTATCAATAGTTTTTTGAGAATTTCACACGAATATCTAAGCCACCCACTAGGATAACTTCAAAGTGAGCTATGTTTGTAACAACATGAGATTTTATGAAATATATTTTTAATGAAATTTTTTAAATTTAATAATATATTAAATGAAACACAATAAAACTTATATCTTTTATTACAAAGAACACCAATTTTATCATGTGTTATATGGAACAATGAGGTTCATTAAAATCTTGTGTTGCATGTAATAATGAGTTATATTAACCAATAATACACTACTAATATAATTATATAATAAGATAGTATATCATTGAAATTATATTTTTGGGAATTAATAGGACTAAATATATTTTTTACACATGTTTATAAAAAATAATACATTCCTCCAATATATTTTATAGCCTTAAGATAAGAATAAATCTAATTTTATGCATAACAAAACGTATATTTATAAAAGTTAGTTTTACAAACATTTAAACGAAACATGTATAAAAATTTATTTTTTTTATAGTTTTATACATTTTACTAGTGAAAACAAACATTATTTGTGGAATAATAATATCAATATTTACATTGGGAGAACTTTTTTTATAAGAAGATTCGTTTTTTTAGAAAATAAAAAATAGTAAATTTTAATTAAAAAATATTTTTTAACCTAACTTATTTATACAGTTAAATTATATTTTATATTAGGTTTAATGTCAAATTTGATTAATTATATATATATATAAATCATGTTTTATTCATTTCATTCATTTATAATATTAATTTAGATATAAAAAATTATTAAACTTTTATACATCTTCACATTAAAAACTCGTTTTCTCATAATGTTTATAGTATTAACATTATGTCACGACCCGCCCTCAGGGCTCATGCCGTGACTAACCCCAAGCCCACCTTTCATAGGCCAGGGGCTGGCGACTAGCACCAAGGCGTAAATCCCAACAAAAAGGGAAGGCATTGCCTTTGAAAAGTAAACAAGCACCACAGAGTAAGCAAGGGGAAAACTAAACACTAAGTAAAAACTGTACAAGCTGTGCTGAAAGTAAAAGGGGCCGGAAATACAAGCCCAACAGTAAAGTACAACTGAAATGAAAAACAGCAACTGAAAGGGAAAACTGCAGCGTCGAGCCGTCCTCTGGAAATCCCACCTGAAGGGTGGGTACAGATAGCCTCCACTGCTCCTCGGGTCCACCTGACCGCTCCGAGTACGTCCCGCCCAGTGGTCCGACTCCGGGTACTGTCCTACTCCCCATGCCTCCACCACGATCAGAGTTGTCCGTCATCTGCAACCAACACAACGTAGTGCGGGTAAAGCCCGTGCAGGGTGAGTATAAGCTACTCAGTAGGGACCCTGAGACCACCGAAGGTCTCCCGAAATCCACAAAGGATAATCCGCAAAGGAAAGATACAATCTCGAAGTAACATCTGACACGGCTTAGGTATATGCCCATACATATACCTAAGTCATCAATTCCCGTTCGGCTCCAACTTCCGAGCCCAAGCACAACCCAGTCCACACAGGAAAGCAAAACGTATACCCACACAGGATAGCACAACACAGTCCACAAAGGAGAGTAAACACAAGATTCAGCTCATATAGGTTTACTTCTTCGGATGACGATAAAGATGATCACTGATCCATCTAAGTCGTCGGACCCACGAAGGATCGATAGGTAACTAACCCCCGCAATGACCCACACAGGATCGGACCCACACATGATCGGGCCCACACAGGACTGGGCCCACGCAGGACCTGTAGGCACTGGCTCACATAGAACCGCTGAGCGCTGACCCACACAGGTTCGGACCCACACAGGATCAGGCCCACACAGGACCTGTAGCACGGATCCACGTAGGATCGCTGAGTGCAGTAGTCGTCGCAGTCCACTAAGGATCACTGCACGGTCGTCGTCGGAGTCCACTGAGGATCTCTGCACGGTCGTCGTCGGAGTCCATGGAGGATCTCTACACAATCGTCGCCGCAGTCCACTGAGGATCTCTGCACAGTCGTCGCTGTCGAAGTAGCAGTCGCAGCCAGCACTAGGGTTCCCGCACACAACAAGCTCGTTCGGGAGGGTCCGCTCCATGATCCGAGAGGCTGATAAATCAAGTGACACAAAGTCCAAAGTTGATATATCCAAAAGTTCCCTATCGTCAACAGGAACTCAACGTCGCAGACGACGCGTCAATCGGACGCCCGGTCTGAGAGTTATTGGCTTTTTCGTCCCAGGGGCCCGGTTGGTTTTTAAGGCAAAACCAACCCGACAGTACTCCACCTATGTCCAAACCTCGGGCGGAGTATGCCAAAAGATCCGTCTCACAAAGAGGAACTCAACAAAGCAGACGACACGTCATTCGGACGTCCGTAGATCAAGATATGAGTGTTTCCGCTCCGAGGTCCCGGTTGGTTTCGTGTACGAACCAACCCGACCGTACTCAAAGAATTCCGAAACCTTGAGTGCGATATACCGAAACGACCGTCTTGATCTTAGTATCGCGTTGCCACTGACGGCGGGTCGTTTGGAGGCCCGTAGATCAAGATACGTCCATTTGAACGAAGACCGTCCGAAGACGGGGGGTACAGGCCCGGGCCGACCCCCCCCCCCCCCCCCCCCCCACCGGGAGTCGGCCGAACCGGGTCGACCCGGTCCGGTCTGGCCAGGGCATGGCCCGGCCGGTCAGACCAGCCTGGCCCGGTTCGGCCAAGGCACGCGGGGCGCCGCCCCCACGGCCTGGTGGTGCCGCGACCCCCCGCGTGGGGCCGCGTTGAGTCGAGACGCGGCTTCAGCCGCATCCGAGGGCACCAGACCCGCGCGGGCGCGGGTCCGCGGGTGTCGCCGCCGCCGCGGCATAAGCCGCAGCGGCCTGTCCAGCAGAGCGCCGGGGCGCCGCCGCTCCCGGCTACCGGCGCCGCCGCGCCGCCGGCGAGTTCCGCGGGCCACCGAGATCGCTCCGGCGGTCCGATTCTCTTCCCATATGCGCCATTGATCCTCCCGGGACTCTTTCTTCACTGCGGGATCGCCAAACATCCACTGCGGAACGTTCCGTCATCGCCCGTCAAATCCACACAAAATGATGAACGGCGGAGGGTCGTCGGGCCGTGTTCGTTTGGCCCGCACCCTTCGCGTTAGAGATAAACAATGGGAGAATTTTTCTCAACACATGAACCGACAATTTTAATTAAATAAAATTGTTTGTTTGAAACCGGTTCTTTAACTTTTTTAAGGAAACAATTACGGGAATAACTAAAAAGGGGTAAATCCCAAAATAAATCTCTACCTCGATGATCATCGCGCGCGGGCGTTCTTCGCGGAAAAGCTCATCGCGGAAGAGAGGGAGTGTCACGTCGTCGCGGGGAGGCGTCGCGTCGTCGCGGAATCCGGCGTTGAGTCGGCGAACTCAACGCACCATGAAACATCAGATTTAATTTAAATCAATTAAATCCGTGTTATGGTTAAGAATCACGAAGGAGATAAAAAGGAAGGTCCGAGACTCTTACCTCAAGCAGCCGATCAAAGATCTGTCGCGGAGGAAGAGACGTCGCAGAAGAACGTTGTCGGCGTTGCAGATCACGGCGTCGCGTCGACGATTTCTGGGTTCGGCGTTCTTCGTGTTCTTCGCGTTCTTCGCGTTCTTCGCGAAAGAGGAAGAAGAAACAAGGATTCTCTCTCAAAGAGTAATCCCCCAAACGTTTTTGGTTAGTCTTATTTTATTAATATTCCAACACACGAAAACAGGTTAAGAAACGATTGAATTAATTCGTTGAATTAATTCAACGAAAGAAACAACCCATTTAATTCATGAAATAAACCACCCAATTAAATGGTCTGTTAAGATTTTAAGAAATGCGTCAGTTGACTTTCATAAATACGGGTTTTCGCGGGTGCGTTTCTTAGCGGAAAGAAACGGCGGGGCTCGTGCGGGCCCCACCTCACAAATATCCTACCAAGGGGTAGGATATTTTTGGATAGCATCCTATCCAGTTTAACTCAGTTCAATACGTCAACAAGCGGCTTCAAGTGGCTTCCAAGTGAAATAAAATAATGTTGTCGCAAAAAATATTTTATTTCTTAACTTTAAGCCCGAAAATTAAAAACCACACCCGAGAAAACGCAACTCTGGAAGAGGAGTTTCTAAGCGAATACCGGCGTTGTGATTTCATCGGTGCCCTCAGAATTCGATTCCGGGCACCGGTTCAAATGTTAGAAAAACCCGCTCGTCCATTCACTGAACGTACCCGAGCCAAACTTTGGAAAATGATTCCGAGCACACTGGGCCTCAGAATTAGGTGCCGTCAGAAACTGAGCACTTGTAAAATTCCAAAACAAATTAAGAAAAAAAATTCCTTGAAATTTACGGGTCTTTACATTACTCCCACCTCAGGACTTTACGTACCTGTAAAGATACATCAAAAACTAGGGAAACAAATGTGGGTACTGAGCATGCATCTGAGCCTCCCGCTCCCAAGTGCTCTCCTGGAGGTTCCCGTGCTGCCATCTGATGCGCAAAAGAGGTATTGATCGCCCACATAGGACTCGCTCCTGTCGATCCTCTATCTCCACTGGGACCTCCACAAAAGTCACCCCTTCATCCACGTCTAGCTCCCCATAGTCAATGATGTGTGTCGGGTCGTGCACGTATCTCCTCAGTTGGGATACGTGGAAGACGTCGTGCACCCGGTGCAACTGAGGTGGTAGAGCCAGGCGATAAGCCACCTCGCCAATCCTGCTGAGGACCTGGAAAGGCCCGATGAAGCGTGGAGACAACTTGCCGCCTCGGCCAAATCTCCGCAAACCACGTCGAGGTGAGACACACAAAAAGACGTGGTCACCATCCTCGAACTCTAGTGACCTCCGCCTCCTGTCAGCATAAGACTTCTGCCGGCTCTGTGCTGTCCTCATCCGCTCCTGGATGACCTGGACCTTCTCTGTCGTGGCTCGGACCATCTCTGGTCCCACAAGTGCTGACTCCCCAGGGTCTGTCCAGCACAAAGGAGATCTGCAAGGCCTGCCGTACAACGCCTCGTAGGGTGCCATCCCGATGGTTGAGTGGTAGCTGTTGTTGTACGCGAACTCCACCAAGGGTAGGTGGTCCTCCCAGCTGCGACCAAAGTCGAGGACACATGCACAGAGCATGTCCTCGAGGGACTGAATGGTCCTCTCCGTCTGACTGTCCGTCTAAGGGTGAAAGGCGGTGCTCAGTCGTAGTCGCGTCCTGAACGCCCCCTGCAACCCCTTCCAAAGCCAGGAAGTAAAGTGAGCATCCCGATCGGAGACGATAGTCGATGGAACACCATGAAGTCTTACAATCTCTTGAACATAGAGACGCCCCAAGCTCTCCACTAATCCTTGCTCTCGGATGGGTAAGAAGTGTGCCGACATGGTGAGTCGGTCAACAATCACCCAAATGGAGTCGTGACCTCTGGAAGTGCGTGGAAGTCCAGTCACGAAGTCCATAGATATCCCGTCCCACTTCCACTCCGGGACCTCCAAGGGCTGTACCAAGCCTGCTGGTACCTGGTTCTCTGCCTTCACCTGCTGGCAGGTGAGGCACTGTGAAACGAACTCTGCCACAGCCTTCTTCATGCCCGGCCACCAGTGCTGTCGTCTGAGATCCTGGTACATCTTCTCCACTCCAGGATGTACCGCCAAAGGAGATGTGTGAAACTCTCTCAGCACCTCCTCTCGTAAAGGGACTGGTACCAAGATACGTCCTCTAAAAACGACGTCGTGCTCTACTCCAATGGAGAAACCATCAGGTGTCTGTCCCGAGGATATCTGTGCACGCTGTGTCTCACAATCAGAGTCCCCACGCTGTGCTTCTCTGACCGCTGAAGAAGTAGAGGAGAGACTGTGAGAGACTGAAGGAAGGCTACTCCGTCTCTATCCACGAAGGATATCTTCAAAGTGGCTAGCTGCTCTGTCGCCTCCTAAAGTACCTTGATGCCCGTCCTCCTGCTGAGGGCATCAGCTACCACGTTCCCCTTACCAGGAGTATAGACTATCTCAAAGTCATAGTCCTGGAGGAACTCGAGCCATCGCCGCTGTCTCAGGTTCAGGTCCTTCTGAGAGAAGATGTACTTGAGACTCTGGTGGTCAAAAAAGACTGTGAAGTGCTCGCCCATCAGGTAGTGCCTCCATGTCTTCAGGGCGAAGACCACTGCTGCCAACTCCAAGTCAGGGGTAGCATAGTTCTGCTCATGCGGCCTCAACTGACGTGATCCGTAAGCAATCACGGCCTTCTCCTGCATCAGGACACACCCGAGTCCGGTCCCTGATGCATCGTAGTAGACTACGTATCCAACTCCCTCCTCAGGCAACCTCAAGATAGGTGCGCTGGTCAACCTCTGCCTCATCTCCTGGAAGCTCTGCTGACATCTGTCTGACCACACGAAGGGTTTCCCCTTCTTCGTCAACACTGAGATTGGGGCCGCAACTCTGAAGAAGTCCGGAACAAATCTCCGATAGTATCCAGCTAGTCCCAAGAAACTCCGCACCTCTGTCACGCTCTTGGGTGGCTCCCAAGCTAGCACTGCCTCGATCTTCACGGGATCCACTGCAACTCCCACCTCAGAAATGACGTTCCCCAAGAAGTGGACCTCACGTATCCAGAACTGGCACTTTGAAAGCTTTCCATAAAGCTGGTGCTCTCGGAGTGTGTCTAGTACAACTCGCAAGTGGTAGGCATTCTCCTCCTCCGTGGACGAGTACACCAAAATGTCGTCGATAAAGACCACGACAAATCGATCGAGGTATGGCTGGAAGATCCTATTCATGAGACTCGTGAACACTGTCGGGGCGTTGGTTACGCTGAAAGGCATAACCAAGAACTCATAGTGGCCATACTGACATCTGAAGGCTGTCTTCTGCACATCCTCGTCTCGAACTCTGAGCTGATGATAGCCTGACCTGAGGTCTATCTTCGAGAACCACCATGATCCCTTGAGCTGATCGAAGACGTCATCAATCCTGGGTAGCAGATACTTGTTCCTCACTGTCACCTGGTTCAGGCGACGATAATTGACACACAGTCTCAAGCTCCCGTCCACCTTCTTGGCGAACAAAATCGGGGAAGCCCAGGGTGAAACACTGGGTCGGATGAACCCCTTGCCCTGCAAGTCCTCCAACTGTACCGTCAGCTCTCGAAGCTCGGCGGGGGCCATCCGATATGCTGGAGTGGATATCAGGGCTTTCCCAGGGTACAGGTCAATATAAAAGTCTACCTCTCTGCGAGGGGGTAGTCCTGGAACGTCGTCGGGAAAGACGTCCGCGTATTGATCCACCACTGCAGGAAAACTGGGACTTCGCACGTCAACTGCTCCCAGGATGAGGCTAGCAAACTGATGAGTGATGGGCTGACCTCTCCTCTGCGTGAGTCCATCCTGTGCTGCTAAGCCTCCCTTCTCGCCGGTGAAGGTGAACCTGCTCTCGTCGTTGCGCGCACATCGCACCTTGCGCCTAATGCAGTCATTCTGAGCATGGACCGTAGATAACCAATCCATGCCCAAGATGACGTCATAAGGCCTCGACGCCGCTACAAGAAGATTCCATCCGAAGCTCTCGCCTCCTAGAGTAAGCTCACACTGCCGGCACCAGTGCGTAATCGTTGAGTCTGCTCCCGTAGGAGTCTCTAGCCGTAAGGATCGAGCCAACGGCTCCGTCGGAATCATCGAGCTCCCAACAAGGGCAATGGCTATGAAAGAGTGACTCGCTCCTGTGTCTATCAGAACTGCAGCAAGTGTGGAATAGACACAGATCGTACCTCGAATCATCTCTGGCGCGCCGTGGTCATAGGCCTCTGCTGCCTGGAGTTGCGCCTGTCTCTGCCCGCCAACTCTCTGTGGTCGGGGCAAGCCTCCTGGTGGTGTTGGTGGCAGAGCCTCAAAGCGTCGTCCACCACCTACTGCTCGGCCAGCTCCTCTGCCTCGTCCACCTCCTCCCTGCGTACCGCCACGGTCGACCCTCTGCCTCTGCCTAGGTAGCCCCTCCACCGTCTTCTGTCCCTCGGTACGGCGGGTCGGGCAGTCACGAGCCATGTGGCCCTGCCCTCCGCACTCGTAGCACTGTCTGCCTCTCGGAAGGCTGGCTCCGCGCTGTGTGACCCGCACCGCTGAGCCAATGTCCCGAGGTCATCTGCCGGAAGGCCTAGTCTGCCTGGAACCATAAGTCATTTGTCGGCTACCTACTGTTGAAGACTCCGCTATCTGCCGCCCTGCGGTAGGTCTCGCTGTGGACTCAGCCAGGAAGCTCTCGATCCGGAGGGCATGCTCCAGTACTCCTGCCTGGGTCGGGATGCTGAGGGTGATCAGCGATTCCCTGATCTCGTGTCTCAATCCCTGCTCGAAGGTCTGGGGCCGGAAGAAGGGGTCACGTACCATGTCTGTCGAGTACCGAGAAAGGTCGGTGAACCTCGCCGTGTACTGAGCGACCGTCAAGCTGCCCTGCCGCAGCTGAAGATGCTCCTGGATGCGCACCGCACGGAGGGTGGCCGGGACGAACTCTGAGTGAAAGAGGCTCTAGAAGTCCGTCCAGATGAGGGTGGCCTCATCGTGTACCTGGAGCATCAGGCTCCACCATCACCCTGATGCTGCGTGCAGTAGGCTCGCCGCGAGGATCACCATGAGGTCTGCTGGTGTCCTCACTAGCCTGAAAACTCGGACGACCGCCTCCAGCCAGTCCTCGGCTGCCTGGGGGTCCAACTCCCCACGGAACCTGGGTGGTCGCTGGCGCTGGAACTCCTGCAGAGCTCCGAGGCGTCGTGCGTCGTCAGCTGTCAGTGCTGGAAGCATCGGGGGCTCGGTGGGTAAAGGTACCGCCGGTGCCTCTACGGTCAACGGGACCTGTACCGAGTCCTCGTCGCTCGGCAGGCTGTCATCGCACTCTACTCTAGGAACCCTAGCTGGCTGCTATCGTCGTGCCATCCTGAAAAGGAAACAAGTATGCCACGGTCAGAATAGTATACCTGGTGAGCTGACACAAGTAATCACAGAGAAAACTTGAAACACACATGCAATCAATGTTTTCGAGCATTAAGTCGAAAATCAGAAGTCAGGGTCCTGGTGTATGGATATGTCGGCCGCCACACCAACACTGGACTCCCTGGACTGATAACCACACTTAATACGCTAAACACTATTGCATCACATAGAAGAAAGATCAGAGTCTGCGGTAGAACCGGCCACCTCTGATACCAATTTTTCACGACCCGCCCTCGGGCCCGTGTCGTGACTAACCCCAAGCCCGCCTTCCATAGGCCAGGGGTTGGTGACTAGCACCAAGGCGTAAATCCCAACAAAAAGGGAAGTCAGTGCCTTTGAAAAGTAAACAAGCACCATAGAGTAAGCAAGCGGAAAAGTAAACTCTAAGTAAAAACTGTACAAGCTGTGCTGAAAGTAAAAGGGGCCGGAAATACAAGCCCAACAGTAAAGTACAACTAAAAGGAAAATCGCAACTGAAAGGGAAAACTGCAGCGTCGAGCCGTCCTCTGGAAATCCCACCTGAAGGGTGGGTACAGATAGCCTCCACTGCTCATCGGGTCCACCTGACCGCTCCGAGTACGTCCCGCCCAGTGGTCCGCCTCCGGGTACTGTCCTGCTCCCCACGCCTCCACCACGATCAGCGTTGTCCGTCGTCTGCAACCAACAAAACGTAGTGCTGGCAAAGCCCGTGCAGGGGTGAGTATAAGCTACTCAGTAGGGACCCCAAGACCCCCGAAGGTCTCCCAAAATCCACAAAGGATAATCCGCAAAGGAAAGATACAATCTCGAAGTAACATCTGACACGGCTTAGGTATATGCCCATACATATACCTAAGTCATCAATTCCCGTTCGGCTCCAACGTCCGAGCCCAAGCACAACCCAGTCCACACAGGAAAGCAAAACGTATACCCACACAGGATAGCACAACACAGTCCACAAAGGAGAGTAAACACAAGATTCATCTCACACAGGTATACTTCTTCGGATGATGATAAGATGATCACTGATCCATCTAAGTCGTCGGACCCACGAAGGATCGATAGGTAACTAACCTCCGCAATGACCCACACAGGATCAGACCCACACAGGATCGGGCCCACACAGGACCGGGTCCACGTAGGACCTGTAGACGCTGGCTCACACAGAACCGCTGAGCGCTGACCCACACAGGATCGAACCCACACAGGATCGGGCCCACACAGGACCTGTAGCACGGATCCACGTAGGATCGCTGAGTGCAGTAGTCGTCACAGTCCACTGAGGATCTCTGCACAGCCGTCGCCGCAGTCCACTGAGGATCTCTGCACGGTCGTCGTCGGAGTCCACTGAGGATCTCTGCACAGTCGTCGCCGCAGTCCACTGAGGATCTCTGCACGGTCGTCGATGTCGAAGTAGCAGTCGCAGCCAGCACTAGGGTTCCCGCACACAGCAAGCTCATTCGGGAGGGTCCGCTCCATGAGCCGAGAGGCTGATACATCAACTGACACAAAGTCCGAAGTTGATGTATCCAAAAGTTCCGTATCGTCAACAGGAACTCAACGTCGCAGACGGCGCGTCAATCGGACGCCCAGTCTGAGAGTTATTGACTTTTTCGTCCTAGGGGCCCGGTTGGTTTTTAAGGCAAAACCAACCCGACCGTACACCACCTGTGTCCAAACCTCGGGCAGAGTATGCCAAAAGATCCGTCTCACAAAGAGGAACCCAACAAAGCTGAGGACACGTCAATCGGACGTCCGTAGCTCAAGATATGAGTGTTTCCGCTCCGAGGGCCTGGTTGGTTTCGTGTATGAACCAACCCGACCGTACACAAAGTATTCCGAAACCTTGAGTGTAATATACCGAAATGACCGTCTTGATCCAAGGATCGCGTTGCCGCTGACGGCGGGTCGTTTGGAGGCCCGTAGATCATGAAACGGCCATTTGAACGAAGACCGTCCGAAGACGGGGGGTACGGGCCTGGGCCGACCTGGCCCGACCCCCCCCCCCCCTGCAGTCGGCCGAACCGGGTCGACCCGACCCGGTCCGGTCCGGCCAGGGCATGGCCCGGCCGGTCGGACCGGCCTGGCCCGGTTCGGCCGAGTGGCCGAACGGCCGACGCACGTGGGGCGCCGCCCCCGCGACCTGGTGGTGCCGCGGTCCCCCGCGTGGGGCCGCGTTGAGTCGGGACGCTGCTTCAGCCGCGTCCGAGGGCACCGGACTCACGCGGCCGCGGGCCCGCGGGTGGCGCCGCTGCCGCGGCATTAGCCACAGCGGCCTGTCCGGCGGCGCGCCGGGGCGCCGCCACTCCCGGCTGCCGGCACCGCCGCGCCGGCGGCCCGCGCCGCCGGCGAGTTCCGCCGGCCACCGGGATCGCTCTGGTGGTCCGATTCTCTTACCGTCTGTGCCATTGATCCTCCCGGGACTCGTTCTTCACTTCAGGATCGCCAAACATCCGTTGCGGCACGTTCCGTCATCACCCGTCAAATCCGCACAAAATGAAGAACGACGGAGGGTCGTCGGGCCGTGTTCTTTTGGCCCGCACCCTCCGCATTAGAGATAAACAACGGGAGAATTTTGATCAACACATGAACCGACAATTTTAATTAAATAAAATTGTTCGTTTGAAACAGGTTCTTTAACTTTTTTAAAGAAACACTTACCGGAATAATTAACAAGGGGTAAATCCCAAAATAAATCCCTACCTCGATGATCATCGCGTGCGGGCGTTCTTCGCAGAAAAGCTCGTCGTGGAAGAGAGGGAGTGTCGCGTCATCGCGGGGAGGCGTCACGTCGTCATGGAATCCGGTGTTGAGTCGGCGAACTCAACGCACCATGAAATAGAAGATTTAATTTAAATCAATTAAATCCGGGTTCTGGTTTAGAATCACGAAGGAGATAAAAAGGAAGGTCCGAGACTCTTACCTCAAGCAGCCGATCGAAGATCTGTCGCGGAGGAAGAGACGTCGCAGAAGAACGTTGTCTGCGTTGCGGATCACGGCGTCACGTCGTCGATTTTTGGGTTCGGCGTTCTTCGCGTTCTTCGCGTTCTTCGCGTTCTTCACGTTCTTCGCGAAGTATGAAGAAGGAACAAGGATTCTGTCTCAAAGAGTAATCCCCCAAAAGTTTTTGGTTGGTCTTATTTTATTAATATGCCAACACACGAAAACAGGTTAAGAAACGATTGAATTAATTCGTTGAATTAATTCAACGAAAGATTCAACCCATTTAATTCACGAAATAAACCGCCCAATTAAATGGTCTATTAAGATTTTAAGAAACGCGTCAGTTGAATTTCATAAATACGGGTTTTCGCGGGTGCGTTTCTTAGCGGAAAGAAACGGCGGGGCTCGTGCGGGCCCCACCTCACAAATATCCTACCAAGGGGTAGGATATTTCTGGATAGCATCCTATCCAGTTTAACTTAGTTCAAGACGTCAACAAGCGGCTTCAAGTGGCTTCCAAGTGAAATAAAATAAAGTTGTCGCAAAAATTATTTTATTTCTTAACTTTAAGCCCGAAAATTAAAAACCACACCCGAGCAAACGCAACTCCGGAAGAGGAGTTTCTAAGTGAATACCGGCGCTGCGATTTCATCGGTGCCCTAAGAATTCGATTCCGGGCACCGGTTCAAAAGTTAGAAAAACCCGCTCGTCTGTTCACTGAACGTACCCAAGCCATACTTCGGAAAATGATTCCGAGCACACTGGGCCTCGGAATCAGGTGCCGTCAGAAATTGTGCTCTTGTAAAATTCCAAAGAAAATTAAGAAAAAAAATTTCTTTGAAATTTACGGGTCCTTACACATTATGTTAAATTTTTTGACAAAAATTAATAGAAATCGGAAAATTAGGCATTAATATTTCCAAAAATTATAATCTTTATATTCTAATAAGTTCGGCTTAATATTTTTACCTTTATAATTTCTCAAGAATGTTAAATTTAATTAACTCTAATATGGTTATAATGACGTTTTTGTATGTGACATTAATTTGTATTAATATTTATTGTACCCACACTTAGTATTTTTATTTAATTAATTTGAAATCAAAAATATAATAATTATGGTTAAAATATATAATAATTCTCTTTTTTATTATATTATCATAGGATTAATTACCTATGTAATTTAAAAAGATACAAGTTCCAATAGTAATAAATATAATGATAAGATTGAGTAAACATAAAGACTAAGTAAAAATATTGACAAAAACAATTATTTTTCAATGGTGAAAATTTTTATCGATAGTAATTTAGTTCCAAAAAATTATTTTTCTATTTTGGAGGAACATGATTTAATGGCCACCTCTCGATAATTTTTACCCTTTTATATCTACAATAATTCCACTCCCCCACCATAAAAAGTCAGTCAAAATATCTACTTCTTTACACCCCTCATGAATTTGGGATCATCCAAAACTAGACAACATAAACTCTTCACATCTATCCTTTCACACTAGAAAATTCAATTTTTTATGAAATAAAACAACAAAATTCATTTGGGGCAATCAAAAATAAGTTACCTAAAGAAGAGGTAACACTCTTCAATCTAATCCACGTGGACCAAATAGGATCATATTTTATTCCTAAGGATATTTTCTGTCGAATTATACTTATCTAATAGAATTAGGACATGTATAAGGGTATTAATAATATCATTTTTACCATTAATTACCATATTAATTTTTATCCGTGGAAAATAAAAGTCAAAAGTTAATATTCACCAAAAATTATTTTTATCTTATTAAATTACATTTTACTTACTGATAATAACCCACTCTCTCAAATTTTTGAAATAAAATTCATAGAAGCAGTGAAAGTAAATTTTATTCAAATTTGAAAATGCTGATAGGAGGTGGGTAAAAGATGGTAAATAGTTTGACAAAATTTTATATATCTAAACTTATTATAAAATGACTCCAATGAATTATGTTGAACAAAAAAAAATTAACCCTAATCTAATTGTGATATTCTGAATTTAAAAATGAAATCTATTTTACCAAATTCAAAACATAAAAATTACATTTATTAATTTAAAATTAATTCTCGTTGTCAAAACCAAAAATCATATTTTTAAGAAAAAATAAATACCAAAATATTGGCAGTTGTTTATGTCCAATTTCAAAGTAAGATTACTTCCAATGACAAACTTTGGATTAAATGGTAAAAATGTAATCTAATTATACTTCCAAACCATTTAAATTTATAGTTTAATACAATTAATTATTTTTATTAAAAATATTTCAGTTAAAATTTACTATTTTTCATTATTCACCAAAATATGAAAGTTATTAGAAAAACACCAAATATATATCAGAACTAAATTTTTATGCACCTATTCTAAAGAAGAAGATTATTTTGTCGAATTTAATATATAAAAGTTTCACATTTTGGATTTAAAAATGGTTTTCCATCATAATGTTGTAAAATTGAATTTAAAAAAAATTCTTCTATCTAAAAAAATGAATTTGTTCTTATATTATGTCTAAGAAACACATAATATAGATTCTAAATTTATCAGGATTATATAAAATTCAATATTAAGTTTATACTATTCATAACCACTTTTGAACAGATAGTTTGGTATGTTGTGGTGCATTTGAACTCGGTGTTGCGTATAGTGAATGTTATTGAATTACATTGAAGAAATAGCATACTGTGAAATCATGGGGTGTTACAATTACTACGTCCAATGAATTCCTCATATGAAAATGGTGAAACATAACGTAATCATTTGTATTAAAACTATCATACGAAATTTCAATACATTAACCATAAACCATGAATGGTATAAAAATAGCACATCCACAGTCAATCATATCATAACTCATCAAATACAATATGGAAGATTTTATTATAAGAAATCAACCTCAATCAAGAATAATATCTAGTAAAGTATGATGACATAATTGAAAATGATAAGAAAATTCTTTGATATAGATATCCATTTTTCATGAAATCATTTAAAAGTCACACAATTTATAAAGGACATCATTTAAAAGATATTTTTGAATCAGTGTGTCTCATAACAGTTTGAAACTTCTGATACAAATTGACATTTTTAAAACAATCTTGCCTATATAAATAAATCTTAAAAATCATTTTGAAAACATGTTCATTAATTAATTATATTTAGAAAAATAAATCATTGAAAAATTTAAAATGATGATCTAGTTAAAGAAAACATTACATAAAACATTAAAATATTTCTTTTGAAGCCATTTTTATGAAGAATGTACATGGATGATAGGTATGACCCAATAAATATCTATACATAAACAATCTCTGATAATAATGAGATTGATGAATTAACCCCCACCTTAGGTCTGATCCTATCCGTACATGACTGAAACTATGGTATAATGTTATTAAACAAATTTTTATCTTATATGATAATCATAATAATATTCATGATAACATATATTATTATTTTATGACTTTAAATTTCCCGTTTATTAATAATTCCATGTTAATGCAGCATTTCAGGTAATAATCGATTTATTTATCATATGTATTTTGACTTGTTATTTTTATCGTATTAAATAAATCATAATTTAACTACTTGAAAAATGTAAAATATGATTTATATATCATATATCTTAAGTATATAAATATATATAATATAGTGATAAATAAAATAGAGCACATCCTTCATAGAGAAGGTAGGTCGTACGTATGCTTGAACGACATTTCCGCTTTCATATAATATTAAATGTAAGTAAGTGAATTATATATATATATGTCATCTATAGAGAATAATTATTTCATATATTTCTTAGTTTTTAATAATATTTATTCTTATAATTATTCATTGATGGTGAACATGGAAGACGAGTTTCATCGCGAGGTGGAGACGATAAGTCATACATACGCATGAGTGTCGGTGTCATTTAAATAATAGATATATGTTATAGAATTGGATGGAATAAAAATTGAAAATAGATAATATCATGTTATATTTATTATTTAAGTCATTTATATTCATTATTATACCCATAAAAATAAATTATATATGACAAATAATTTACACCAAGGTATGAAGACGGTAATCCCTATATATGCACGCATGGTGGTATTGTTTTTCCTAGGATGGGTAATAAGAGTAATTTGGTTGTCCCATAATCTTAAAAAAATCTTACAATTTAGTTGATTGTTTAGTGATTATTTTAGTATGGTGAATGATGGAGAAACAGAGCACGAGCAAGAAATCCCTGACTCCCCTTCACAACAGTGGCGATTTGGAGCATTTTGATCTTCCGACTTATGTTTCTATATGGAATCGTTCAACCCTGAGTGGGAGGCAGCCTTCCAGGATAATCGTCATGCCTTGAATGAAGATTTCAAGCCCTCGGGCTCTCAGGACTCTTCAAATTTACGAATAAAGAGTCTGTCTTTTTTAGAGGCTCTTTCTTGCTCTTTAAATCCTATAAAGGAGGATTCATCTAAATCCTCAAACATCACCAGGTTAGAGAATGGTGGGTTTTTAGTGGTTGCTGATCCGGATGAATTGCAGCAAAGGCATGATCTATGTAATTTCTCCATACATGGTTGTATGATTTCCTCAAAAGGGGATAAACCTTGGTCTTATGCTGATCTCAAAAATAGAATTTCACACAGTTGGGGTATGAGGGATTAGAAATTAATCTCAATTTGTAAAGGGTATTTTAACATCATATTCAATTCCATTGAATCATTGAATTCGGTTTAGAATTTGCGAAATCATTAATTCAAACCTGGAGTCCAGGTATTATCTGAATGGGATGTCAATTTTAATCCTTTCACTCTCAAGTAATCGAATGCACAAATTTGGTTAAGGTTCCCTGGATTAAACTGGGTGTATTGACATCCTAGAATTCTAAATGATATTGCATCAAGTCTCGGCACTCCAATTAGGTTTGACCAGCGTACCCTGGATGGCGAAATTGGTTTCTTTTCTAGAGTCCATGTGGGAATCAATTTGGAAATCAAAAGACCTAGTTGCATTCTATTTAATGCTAACAGATTCATGTCAGATATTATATTGGAATATGAGAATGTTCCATATTTTTGTGATGTCTGCAAAATTGTGGGGCATATTGTTTCTAACGGTAGGATGATTCAAAGAAATGCTAAAGCTTTATCTAGATCATCATAATGGACTTAAGTTAATAGGATCAAAAAGAACAAAGTTTTCTTTATTTAGAAAAAATTAATTTTACAAAACTCAGTGGTCCTCCCTATCCAAACACAAAGTGATCGTTCTACTAAAAAAGTTCCCACATCCATTCACTTTTCTCCTTCTTCATCTCTAAAAGTGTCATGGGCTGATATAGAAGAGGAGGAAGAGAATTATCTGAAGCCAACACCCAAGGATATCCAATCTGGTAACCCATTTACTGAATGGGTTTGTAAGGAGGATTATGAATTATTTAGTGAAATTTATAATGATGTTTGTAATCTGGTTATAGTCTCACAGAATTAAGATGAGGAGAATCAGTTATGGCTCCTCTACATCATGGCTAGAAATGGGAGGATGAAGCCTATTAATGCTGGTGGAGGTATTCTTGCTCCCACCCATCTTTTGTACGTAGATGACATTATCATTTTCACTTTGGGGGATAAGAGAAATATCACAAACATCAAAAAGTCTCTTTTTCATTATGCTTCTGTCTCTGGGAAAGATATTAGCTGGGGGAAATCATTTTTCTATTTTGGTAAGAACATCAGTGAACAGAATATTAATTACATTGTCAATGAGATGAACATTAAAAGGGGCACTTCACTTTAATTATTTTGGGGTTCCCCTATTTTGGGGAAAGCTGAAAGATAGATATTTCATAGAGATTATTAGGAAAGTCAGAAGGCATCTCTCTACTTGGAATGTAAAATCTCTCTCCATGGCTGGTCGGCTTTGTTTGGTAAAATCTATTATTATCTCCAAATTTCTGTACTACATTATGGTTTATAAATGGCATATTTCTGTCATACTAAGTATCAATGCCTCCCTTAGGAATTTTATTTGGGGTGGAATCATCTTCAAAAGAAAGCTGGCTATGGTTCCTTGGTATGAATGATGCAAACCTTATGATGATGGGGGTTTGGGTATTAAAAATCATGTTCTATTTAATGATTCTTTGCAAGATTCCTTCATTTAGAGACTTTTTAATAGAAATTTTTGAAGCGTTTAACTTTATTCGTTGAATATTCTTGAATAGGTTAAAGATTGATTCTTTTAATCATCTTTACTTTTCTGTTTGGCCAGCTTTCAAGTACATCTTCTCTTCAATTGATTCTCATTCCAGATGGTTAGTATCAAAAAATTCGACCCTTAATTTCTGGAAAATCAAATGGATGGATAATATCATGGTTGACCCTGTGATGGATGATAGAAACATAGATTTGGACATTACTATCAATGATCAACTTGATAACTTGGAGGGTCTTCCGAGCCACATTTCCAACATTGTAAATAATCACTGTTTCTTTGATAGAAAATATTTTTGGGCATGGGAGCCTGCGGTTAATGGTATTCTCTCTTCAAAGCTTTATTATGAGTTCTCTTTGAATTGTATCTTGGAAACAAACTGGATGGGTAATTTGCACAAAAACTTCATTAGACCATCTCGCTCCTATTTGGTCTGGAGAATTTCACACCGAAAGATACCAATGGATTTTTATCTTCAGCATTGGGGTATCTCTTTATGTTCCTCTTGTGTTCTTTTCCATCAATACATAGAGGATTCGGATTATTTGTTTATTTGCTGTGTTACTGCTACTTCAATGTGGAAGGCTCTAGCGGACATCTTTGAAGTATCAATTCCTATGATGACATCCATCATAGAGTTTATTCAGAGATGTATGTCTCTTTCTATTTCTTCATAGTTGTTGTACATATTTCATGTTGCTTCTTCTGACTTGCTGCATTATATATAGTCTTATAGGAATCATGTTCATCGTGAGAATTAGTCTTTCTCGGTAACTGCTTCTTTCTCAAACATCCTTGCTGTGGTGCATGCGGTAAGCTTAACTAAGAAACATTTTTGCGCCAATTCAATTCAGGATTTTTCTATTCTTGCCTGAAGTGCAATCAAAGGGAATTTTAGACCTCCATATGGTACTTTTGAAGTTTTATGGAAAGATCCACTTTTTGGTTGGATGAAACTTAATTCGGATGGTGCCTCGAAGGGAAATCTGAGACCTTCTGGGTATGGCTCCATTTTTAGGGATCATCATGGTCTGGTGAATGGTTTTTTCCATGGATCCTATGGTATTTTGTCTTTAATTGAAGCTGAGATGCTGGGAATTATTGTTGCGGTGGAGAAGGCCAAACATCGTGGATGGAATAATCTTTGGTTGGAATGTGACTCGACTGGTATTGGCTCAACCATCAGAGAAGGATCATGTCATCTATCTTGGAAACATTATAATCGTTGGGTGAACTGCTTGGACTCCCTTCGATCTATGAATCACATTATTACTCATTTCTATCGGGAAGAAAATCATGTTGCAGATGGTTAGGAAAACAATGGAATTAACGGTGTTGACTTCATCTGGTATGATAATATCTCTGATGTATTTTCCCCTTTTGAAAAGGGATTTGGATAGATCTCCTTTTTTTAGGATCATGTCAGTTGGATTTTTTTCAGTAAAGGGGTCTTGCTTTTCTAGGAAAGGTCTCATCTCCTTTTCAAAAAAAATTAGTATGGTAATGACATAGTAATATAAAGTAGAAGAATAAATGGACTTTGAAGGACAAGATAAAACAATTACCTCTTCTTCAGGTGTCTCCTTTTGATTTCCACAAAAGGTCTTCTTACGTTGCCTTTCATCACAATCATTTGCCTCTAGGATGAAGTGTGTGATGTTGGTAGAATATTTGGGTAGGGTTTGGATGATCCAAAGGGATTTGGAGGTGTAAAATAAAGAGAAGGATAAGTGCCATTTTATAATAGAAGTGAGGGGTACTTTAGGAAAATATTGAAATATTAATTTACTATAAATTGATTTTCGGTTTATAAAAACTAAAAGGTGATTTTAATTAAATAATAAAAAGATTATGGGTTGGAATTGTCTTAGAAAATTATTTTTAGACATGTTTAGTTCCTTAAATAATCCTTATATTTTATTATTTACCCTGAGTTAAACATTTTAACTCTAAGAATGTCTTTGTGTATTTTTATACTATAGGGTTATTTCAGTAATTATAAAACACCAAGAGAACCTAATGTGTATCATTAATGAAAATTTTAACATTATCTAAGTTATTTTAATGAATATTTTAATTTAATTATTTTTATATCATTTTATAATTTAGTTTTTTTAAAACTCATTTTTGTCAATTTTGACACTATTTAGTAATTGATTTTTGTTAAAATCATAAAAACATAATTCATTCGAACCAAATGAATTAAATCATAACTAATATTTCATTGTAATACATAATAGAATTGTATATCATAAAAATTATATGATTTAAATTATTTTAAAATTTAAATATTTCTTTATTTGAATAATTTATTAATAAGGTAGTCACTACATCATAAGTGTGTCATAAATAAATATATTTGTCTAATGTCTAAAAATTATAAATAAAATACCATGATTTAGAAAAAATGTTAATATATCTAATGAATATTTATATTCAAATTGAGAAGACATATAACCATATATTAAAATTATGACAACTGGGTCCCAGTGAAAGCATAAACGCCCTACCTTAACAAGGCCATCAAGTCTTGGCCCACCAGGTACCACTAGTTGCCCAATAGTAATGTGGTCCCCATCCAAATGTCCACCCACATGCCTGAATGGGTCATCTGACTAATTATAGTCCCCACAGGCCCACACAGGTCCTTTATAGTTTGGTTTTGTACTCACTCACAGACACCCAGGGAAACTTCACAGAAGGTCACCAATCCTGATCACTACTCCAGGACAAACTCGTTTATCTGTGGAGTTCTAATCAGATAGGCTTCTGAATATGAAGCTCCACCATGTTTTCATGAATTGTATCATTTAGTCATTTAACCCTCTATCACATGGGGTGTTACAATCGCCCCCTCCTTTAGGGCACAACGTCCTCATTGTGGGCCATACATCTCAACCCAGGAATTGCGCTGCACTTAAGGCTTGGTACCAAATCTTCCCAATAGTAATGTGGTCCCCATCCAAAGGTCCACCCACATGCCTGAATGGTTCATTTGACTAATGACAGTCCCCATAGGCCCACACATGTCCTTTTTAGTGTTCTTTTTTCCTCATTTACACACACCCAGGGAAACTTCACAGAAGGTCACCCATCCTGATCCATACTTCAGGCCAAACACGGTTAACTATGGAGTTCTAATCACATAGGCTCCTGAATAAAAAAGGTGAAACTTGTTGACATGAGTCGTATCATTTAGTCATATAACACTTTATCACATGGGGGTGTTATAGTCACCCGCTATTTATATCACAACATCCTTGTTGTTTCCCATACATCTCAACCCAGGCAATGCGCTGCACTTAAGTCTAGGTACCACCTCTAATACCAAATGTGACAACTGGGTCCCAGTGACAGCACAAACACCCAGTCTTAACATGACCATCGAGTCTGGGCCCACCAGGTACCACCAGTTTCCTCGCAGACACGTGGTCCCCATCCAAAGGACCACCCACATGCCCAAATAGTCCATCTGACTAACAACAGTACCAACATGCCTACACATGTCCTTTCTATTGTGCTTTTGGCCTCACTCACACACACCCTATGATATATCCCAAAAGGTCACCCATCCTAATCACTACTCCATGCCAATCATATTTAACTTTGGAGTTCTAATCATATTGGATTTCGAGAAATAAGGTTCACCTTGTTGACATGAGTAATATCATATATTCATTAATCCCATTATCACTTTGAGGTGTTTCAAAAATTGTTCTAGTAATAGATAAATGTTTATATTATATTTATTGTTACCTTCAATTAATTTTTATATCATGAAATTATAACATCAAAGAGATCCTATGGGGTCCTAAAATCATTATAAGGACAATCATGGTAGAATATATATTATAAAATAGGAAGATTAGGATAGCTTTTAGGGTAATTTTAGAATATTATAATATTATTTTTTACCCTTATTTACCAGATTTACCCTTTAACCAAGGTAAATGAAAATAATTACTAAAGTTACTATTCATAATGAACAAGAATGAAATGTACCTATTTACACAATTTGGACCTTCTAATTTAAAATATGGAATCAATTTTTCCATATTCAAAACATATAAGATTCAATAATTAATTTCAAATTTCTTCTAGTTTTCAAAACCAAAAAGTGAGGTTTTAAAAAGTAAAAACTATCAAAAGATTGACATGTGTTAATGTACAATATTAATGTGAAATTACTTCAAATGAACTAATTTATATTAAATGATAAAAATATAATCTAATTATATATTAAAACCCCTAAATTTTATAATTTAAAACTAACAATTATTTCGATTGAAAAAGTTGTTTTCAATTAAAATTTTGTATTTTCACTATTCATCAAAATATGAAAGTTTTCACAAAAGTACAAAAAATTTGTCCAAAACTATATTTTAATGTACTATATCTAAAGAATAATTTCCTGTCATCAAATTAAATTTATAATATTTTAAAATATTTTATTTTAATGTGGTTCACCATTAAAAGGAAAAAAAGCAATTATTGAAAAATCATTCTTTTATCTAAAAATTGAATTTTTACTTATATTACATCTATTAAACACATAAAGTGAATTTTAAACTTATATAGGATATATAAAATTCAAAATGTTGATAATATTATTCATAAACGCTTTTAAAAAGGCTATTTTGATAGGTTGTGGTGCACTCGAACTCCATGTTGCGTGTAGCTTAAGCTATTGAATTATTTAAAAGGAAGTGCATTGTGGAGGCTTGGGGTATTAGAGTATATCCTAGTTGCAGGATAAGAAAATTTTATGTGGTTAAAAAAATTTATTGCTACTAAATCAGATAATGTAATGAAAATTTTATTTTTTAATTTTATATTTCCTTTGGTTAAGTCACTATTACATAAGAGAAATGTGTTACCTACCAATTTCCATTGGAGTGAGAGGCTAGATCAAAATTTGTGTATTAGTTATCTAAAGATTCAAGTAGTTTGAAATGATTTAATCATATATTATTCTGAAAATGGTTCATTGGTTTGCTTTCCAACATTAGGAAAATCGAGGTACAAAGTATCTCAGTACGGGATGTTTGAACTAGTTCTTGCTAAACAGTTGATTTGTTTCATTTTTGCACCCATATTATATCATTTACTTATTTCTCAGAACACGACATCATTAGTTCCATGTCACAAGTACAATTTTTTAACCAGTAAAATATTAAATAATCCACTTAATGAGGATTCATTGAAACATTGTTTCCATATATGTCTTTTGTTTTCTTCAAAATCACATAACGTTTGATTGAGTCTTTCTTATGATGGTTTCTATACATTTGAATCTTACAGAATTCAATTTGTTTGTTGAAACATATTTACATATCAGTATAACTTACCTCCTTGGATGATGATGAATAAGGATAATATATTTTTAGCAATGTAATTTCCAATACTTCAATAATATTATATTGATGTTTATATATACTCATTGATTTATGTTTTTAATTTAATATAGAGAAGTTGTATTAGTAAAAATGATTTTGCTGTGAAATATAATTTCCTAATGAAATATGCATTAATGTGGTCAATTAGTGACTTCGGGTCATATGGAATGTTATCTCTATAGTGTACACATTTTCCAAAATCATATATGTAATGTATGACTGAAAAAATGAAGTTTATTATTATCAATCATAGAGAAACATTATTATTCAACATTATCATAGATTTCTTACTCTTTATCATTTCTTCCAAAGGAATAAAAATCATTTTATAAAATTTGTAATAGAAATATATTGAACCTTGGTAATGAACTCACGTATTGATTTAAAATCTATTATCTCTTCATTACCTCCCAATACATTTGGACTAATTATAAGACCAAAAAATAGACAGCTTTGAGATAGATCAAATTTGAATAAAAGAATTAATTTTTTTGGGAACCTCCCATATTGTTCTAATTTGTGGGACTATCACATGTTGGATATCATTCATATTAAGAAGATATATTTTGATAATATATTTTATAATGATTTGGAAACACCCAGTAAGATGAATGATAATATAAATTCATGATTATATCTTTCCCAAATTTTCAGGTGACTTGGACATGTTTTTTTAAATGATAGATCACAGAAGTTAATGAAACCAAAATCAGCATATATAGCGTCCAAATAAGATAGTTTATTATTTTATTAGTGTTTTATGGATTTATGGTTACTAGATGGTTATGTTTCCAAATTTTCTTGAATTGTATGAAATAATAATATTACTAGATTGAAATTCATGATTTTATGTTGTAATGGACAACATTATAATAATTGGATTAAGAGGGTTTTTTATTATTCCATTTTTGAAGTGTTAAAAATTATCATAATATTTTTATACATTTGTATGGGGAAAATAGACATTGATTCACTTAGAAAACCATAAGAATATTTTATTTTTATTTTATGTAACGTGGGGAAGATATTTCATCATATTTATTTGATTTAATCTAATATTTGATATTTTATTTTCCACATGAGAAAAATTTAGAGGGATTGTATAGTTATAATGGTTGTAACTATAAGAGAGATTCATGTATAAATTGAAGAAAATGGTTTTTAAAAAAGTATAAGTTGAAGGATCAATTGAAGAATCTTTTTTCATGAGGAAATTCATTTTTTCAACTTCCACTATTTTGTGCATAAATATCCTTCAAAGCATAACTATATACAGATTAATGATTGAAATTTTGATGAAGTAATGAGAATTAAATTATCATTTTTTAATCAATATAAAATTGACTTCAGTTGATTTCATGAATTATGGGTTTGAGATGATGAAAATTATAGGCTCACACATATGTTCTATTAAACTATGATGTGATTATAATATTTCTAAAATGAGTTATGCCATCACCTATTCATTAATTTTTTTAACATTAAATTAATTTTATTTAAGTATATTATTGGATAATCATATCCAGAAATAGTTTAAAAAAATTACACATCAAGACCTTGAACAACATCAAAAATACTTATTGGTTTCAAAGAATGGTAAAATATTTTTTTTATGGTTAAAAATATGCAATAAATTTATAATTTTTTAATATTGATAAATGTATTTAAATATTTTAGGTATCCCAATATACCACTGAGATTCATAACTGATTGTGTGTATTAAGTAACCAACAAACATTGATGATTATATATTATAATGTATTTTTCGTGAATAATTTTTTCATAAAAATTTCTATAATAAATCAAAAAATAGTGAATAGTATTTTTTTCTTGAGAGGATCTCATCATAGATAATGTGAGGTTGACTTTTTTAGTATGTTGGATGAAATAATTGAACTGTGTTATCTGACAATGAATTATTTAATGATGTTTAAAATCTATTAGATTTATACTAATAGAGCCTTTCATTTTCATCTACTCCATGGAATCATGGAAATTAAATACAATATCATTCATAATGTAAATGATCCATTTTTATTGTATCATAAATAACATCAAATTTATTATAATTATTTTTAGGATGCATCAAGAGTGGTAATTTATTGGTGGATTTTTTATAAAATGAAATGTCATGAGTATCAGTTTATGGAAAGTGAATATAGTTATATTTAAGTAAAATGAATTTAATTTTTTAGGAGACATATCTAAGTACATACTCTCAATAAAGATATAAGAATATCAATGATGAAACACCATATATATTTGTTAGTGGTAACTATGATGATTATGGTGTAAAAATTTAATTTGAAATAAATATTGATGAAATAATATGAAACTCCGATGAAAATTTCTGATATTGAAGAAGAAGATATAGATATTGACACTATCATATAAGAGGATAATGATGATTATTAATAATGACACAAGTACATATTAATCATAGTCATAATATATATATATATATATATATATATTACTAATTTCTAATTATTTTCTTACAATATTATTTTCATGTTTCTTATTGAAGAAAAGAATTTTGATTAATTGTTTTATGGCCTCTAGGGGGCAATACATCCCATTGATGTGCATGATGCTTCTGCATATGACCCTCAGGTTATATGGAGTTCATCATCAACTCAAAGGGTTCATGGTCTTACGAGATTGGGGAATCATGAACCTATTCCGAAGACAAGTCCACATCTTGATTTGGATACACATACACATAGGTATGTTTTGTTTTGTAATTTATATATTTTTAATTAAATATCATTGTTTCCCTCTAGAATTGGGGATGATCTCATTGATTTAAAATTCAAACATTCCAAGAAGTTTCTAATGGGTTTGTTCGTAGAACTCGAAATATCCAATGATTCCATATCCATTTGAACCTACATTCTAAAGGTAGGCACTCATTAGTTGTAGACTGATGAGGCTTATGAATTTTTATTGGTCGAGTGGATGGGAGGTCGGACTCATCCCACCATTTTAAGGGGAATTATTGTCTACTCCTAGACTCTCTTTATAGATTTAACTTATATTCATTAATCCTTATTACATTACCAAGTATAAAATGAGCTTTCCTTTAGATCTGACAATCAATGATTGATATGTATAAAATTTAAAGATCCTTTTATATGTAGTCGAGGTTCTTCATTGATAGAGAATCATATGTATTTGTTTATAGATTCTTAGTCAATGGTATCCTTTAATACATAAAAGTATGTTGGTCATTATGATGACCATACTAGTTTTAAAGTCACTACGTGGGGCACTTGAAGTTTATTATCATTCAGAAGGACATAGATTATTTCAGAGTTGGGATCGTACCCAGAGATGGGATACCTATGTATCCTTTGTTTAAAAAAAGAATCAAAACCCACATAGTTTGAGTAAGGTAATATGATGTTTAAGATTGATAGCTCAAGGAAAGATCTCATAATTACTTTTACACTCTGAGCTCACGTGAGTCATGCTCGGTGTGAGAAATAAGAGGTATTGGTAAAACCAGACAATTTGTTCTATAAATGATGCAATCATAAGAAATGATGTGGGGATTATTTATGTGTGACTGCCCAAATAGATAAAGATTAGGATTTACTTCAAGGAATAAATCTAGGAACATGGTCAATAAAGGTATATGTACTTTATGGAGATTTGGATACTCTAATTTGGGGCTTACTCCTGAAAAGGAGGCCCAAATTAAGAGGGGACTTATGATTGGGTTTTACTCCTAAGAAGGATACCCCGATCAAAAATGTAAATTAGGACTGGTTAAGAGAAATTAAGACTGCGGCTTACTCCTGAGAAGGAGGCCCCAGTTAAAGGATTTGAAGAATTAAGGGACTTGGGGATTACTCCTAAGGAGGATGCCCAAAATTAATGAGAATTATGGCTGGGACTTACTGTTGAAAAGGAGGCCCTGATTAAGGGGTTCTGTCATCTTAAAGGATGAGGTTGAATGAATGAAATCTCAATATTTAGTGACATAGAGATTATGTGAATCACTATGTTTTTAAGAGATTCTACACATAATTCCTTTCAGATAAGGAAGTCAATCAAGAAAACATTCCATAAATGACTTTGAAGAGTTTCTTGAACACTGAATCTTGAATAGGATAGGTGGAATGGTATAAGAGGGGTTAAATGGGAAAGAAGGGCACCCAAAAAGGTAGGGGCATGCATGTCCTGGAAGGCACGCAAGTACTGTGTGGGCGCAGAAGTCCCGGTCGCACAGGTATACCTGCGTGACACATCAGTACTTTCGCGATTGTTAACTAGTAGGGTAACACTTCAGCGATCCTTGACCAAAGACTTTATAATTACCCTGAGGTACTTCCAGAAGAGAGGAGCACATTTTTTGGTGAAGAAGTAGGGTGGCGCGCAAGTATAGTCATTTCCCTTAAGGGTAAAACACCATAGGTGTGCAAGTGTTAGTGAATTCTAACACTTAGACCTTACTCCTCTAGTTTAGACCTTCCATTCTAGGTAAAGAATTACCATAGAAGTGTTCGGAAGACCTGAAGAAGAGACTTGGGCGTTCAGATCTCTATATCTGAATTCTGGAAAAATTTTGTCCCCTTCAATGGGGGGCCCACAGGGTCTATTTATAGGCTGGAGAAGACCCCGGGCAGTTATCACTTAGGGCGTGCAAGTCACTTGCATGACCATTAGGTGGTGTGCAAGTATACTTTCATGACAATGAGGTAACTTTCCCGACCCTTGTGCATTTGAAGCCTTGTTCATGCCTTTGTCGATTTTTTAGGTTTTCTTCAAAGGATGAATCAATTTGTGTTAATTCATTTCCATTTCCATTCTTTTAGACAATGTGATAAAATAGGAGAATCAACAAAAGTCCCCCCTCAGTGTTGGATCCAAAAGAAAAGAGGATTGACTCTGAGGTGAGAAGAAATAATAAATCTGGCAGTTTAAAGTCATACATATCAGACATAAAGAGGATAATGTTTAAGGTCAAAATATCTTTGACCTAAATGGATTAAAATTGATTCAATTCCTTGATAATTTATCTGAAAACATATTACCATACTCAAGTATGTGGGAAAATATGTAAACTATGACTTTAGAATATTTGAATCTGAGGAATGATATAAAAACAACCTAAATGGCATTAGAAGAAGCAGTTACCAAGAATGAAGTTACCATTATATAACAAACCCATTATGAGGTAGAATTATGCAGGGTCACCTAAGGGCATTAGCTGCGTAGTCAAATAAATAACATCTTTTGGATGAGAGGACCATTATGTAGAATACTTATGCAAGGCCACCTAAGGTCACGTGTTGCCTAGTCAGGAAAAAGAACTCACAGAAATTTACTTTCTTAGTGCTAGAAAGCCAGTGAAAGTGTATGGAGATTCATATTTTCCAAAGTATAGAGTTTTCTATATGGAAAGAGGTACTTGAATATGGAGAAGATATTTCTAAACAAGATTATCAATGAACTGGATGGATATCACTCCTACAAAGGTCTAACCCAAATGTAAGGAAGGGGAATATAAACTATACACTTGAATACTTTCAGATAATGAAAAAGGAGATGGGACAAGTATGTCAAGGATGGATATTTTTGCGGATCTCTACATATTGTCAATTAAGTCAAATAAGGAAAAAAGATGCTTTCTTCCCAAGAATGAAGTTACCAATATCTGACAAACCCGTTAGGGGGTTGAAATATGCAAGGCCACCTAAGGGAATTGGCTGTATAATCAAATAATAGCATCTTTTGGCTGAAAAATTTGTTTTGAAGACAGTTTATGCCAGGCTTCATAAGGACATGTACTTCATAGTCAGGCAAAAGAATTCTCAGAAGATTGACATTTTTGTGACTAGAAGTCAAGAAAAGGGTTATGAAGATCTAAAAATATTTAAGGTTAGGATTATGACACATAAAGATTGTTATTGTCCAATATATGCAGAGATACACAAATCAATACTAACCATAATCATGTTGTAGATGGGTCTTGAATCGAAATATTATACATCACTACGTATCCCATAAGGATGAGAATCAAGCCATACGTAGTTCTTGAACTACAGTTTAACGTCATGTGGGACAAAAGTACTGGAGATCTTATTTTAGGGTCATAGATCATAGACCATTATAAGAAATACATAGTGGGTGTTCTCATGGGGACTTTTCAGCCAGGGGACTAAAAAATGAATTTTGGGTTAGGCGCAAAAGACTTGGGGCTGGATTCGAGGGACACTTGAACGTTCCTACATATCCCATAAGTATGGGATTCAAGCCCACGTACTTCTAGAACTACACTCTGTACAAATTTGGTTCGTACATGTGAAGGGTGAAAGGGGACCTTAGTGCAATGATGGTTTGAACCAAGATAAAAGATTCGGCGATGCCATGTATGCACATAGCCTTTGAAATGAATAATTATTGAAAATCAAGGTAAATAATGATTCCCTCTCAGATGAGGGTATCAAAGAATATTGTATTTTATTGACAATATGGACAAAAGGGCTGTATATTTTAAGGTTATATAGCAAGGATGAAAGTGAATCAATGTAAAAATATTGATTCTAGGGGGGGTTTCATGAATCAACATCGTATGAGATGGAGGTGAATCGATGTGAAGAGATTGGGTTTGGGCTTGAACCTTGGGATGTTGCCAACGTACCCCGCCTAGAAGGCAAGGATCAAAGTCCATGTTGTTCAATTAAAGAATGAATTGGCGATCAAGTTGTTCTTGGGGACAACGATCTAAAAAATGTGTTGGGGCATACACATGGGTAGTAGCCCAGAGAAAGTGTTATCGTTGAATTTTTCTCTAAGCTCACGTGAGTCATACTTGGTGTGAGATACAATAGGTAGCAATAACCATAACGATTCACAGTTTAATGTCATGTAGGATAGATGAAGGGACTATGCAATTTAATATCTTGCAGTTAGGACTATTGGTGCTGCACAGTTTAGTGTAATGTAGTAGGGAAAAAATATAGTTTAACATCATATTGGATGTATTAAAGGACTTTTGGTACAGTTTAGCATCATGTTGTTAGGACGATGGGGACAATACAATTTAATGTCATGTTGGAAAAAAAGAGGACTATGCGGTTTAATTTCATTCAATGAGGAAAAAAGAGTACACCATTTAATGGCATGTTGGACGTATTAGGGACTATTTCATAGTTTAACGTCATGTTGGATGAAAAAGGGATGATACGGTTTAGCGTCTTGTTTAACCTAAGTTCCAATAGTTTAAGGTTGTATGCATGGACCGTTGGTTATGCAGTTTAATGTCTTGATGGACATAAGGGACTTCTATATAGTTTAACATCATATAGAAAGGACAATTAAAGGGATACAGTTTAATGTCATGTTTTCTGGACATGATGAGCAGTTTTAATGTCATGCAGGATAGTGGTGCATTTTAAGGTCATACCAGACCAATGATGATATATTTTGTGTTTATATAAAATACATCTTTAAAAATATGGCATTGGTTAGAGTAGTGATGAGTTATCCATCCATCGAGATAAATTAATAAGCTCCATTGGAGTAGACCATATGTATTGAGTATGGTCCTTCACATTTTGGATCAAGCTTGGGAGGTTTCTTTCCTAGTATCATTGGAGTTCTGAAAACTAATACCAATTCTCCCTGAGTTAATGAACGAAGACGAACTTTTTTGTTGAAAGCACGTGCTATTTGATTCTGATACACTTCCAAGTGGTGCAAAGTGAACAATCTTGTCTCATCTAACCGTTCCAATTCATTCAATCTCTTATTAGATTGTTCATCTATAGATGAATTATCAAAAATAGCTACACTGAGCGTGGGTAGTTGAACATCAATGGGAAAGACGGCTTCCGTTCCATATACCAGGGAATATGAAGTTGACCACGTTCCTGTGTGGGTGGTAGTCTGAAAAGCCCATAAAGAATGAAAGTTTTTATTAGGCCATGATTTCTTATCTTTATCCACCATCATTTGCAGTATATTTGCAAGAGTCTTATTAAAGGCTTCTATCTGGCCATTGGCCGCTGCATGATACGGAGATGAATGATTGGATTTGATGTTGTATTCTTGATACAACTTCTTCACCTCAGATGAACAAAAGTTGGTTCCATTGTCCGTCAATATGGTATGAGGGACACCAAATATAGTAATGATGTTAGACTTGATGAAGCTAATAATGCATTTAGAACTGACTTTCTTAAGAGGTATTGCCTCTTCCTATTTGGAAATGAAATCAGTAGCAGTAACAATATACATAAATTGTTGGGCCGTAGCAGATGGGTAAGGTACCACCACATCCATTCCCCCTGTGGAAAATGGCCACGAGTATTTAGGTGTATGATGAAACTCTGGAGGTTGATGAATGAAGTTGGCATGTACTTGTCATGAATGACACTTCTTTGTGAAATCAACACAGTCTTGCATCATTGAAGGAAAAAAGTATCCAAGCCTTAGAATCTGATCCGATAGTCTATGTCCAAACTGGTGGGCACCACAGACTCCTACATGCACTTATTTCATTATAGCCATTGTCTCTTCACTGACAATGCATCTGAAGAGAACTCCATAAAAACCACGTTTGTAGAGAACTTTCTCTAGGTGATCTGGACTATCATAAAGAGTAAAATTGACCACACATCGCCAGATTTGTTCTTTCTCGGCTCTATCAGGTGGAAGTGTTCTATTTTGATGTTATTCCCTGATAGGTGAGTTCCATCCTATAGTGTGACCATACAGTTCAGGAATGGGACTAATTTATTTAATTTCCACTGTTCTGATTCAAACATATAGTGAAATTGCACGATGATGGGAAATACTGATGATTTCCTCATCCCGATTTGGATCTTCCAGAGCTATGGTTATATTAGCCAGTGCATTAGCTTGATCATTTTGTGATCTTGGGATATAAGAAAATTTCGGTTCCAACGGGAATTCTGCCATTAACTCTCTAACGTATTCATACAAAGGGATTAGTTCTTCTTTTCTGATGGCATAATCCCCATTGACTTGTCTGATTATCGGGTCTGAATCACCTTTCACCTTTAAGTGATTCACTTGTGCTTGAATCGCCAATTCCAAGACTGCAATGAGAGCTTGGTATTCTGCTTTATTATTGGTACCACATTCCAATAATAAGAATAAATAAGGCAACACTGACTTTTCTGGAGAAATGAGCACAATTCCTATGCCATCTTTGTTAAATTTAGGATTTTCCATTTTCCTCCCTGTTGGACTTCTGGATGCACCATCAAAATATATTTCCCAGGCCAAAGGACATTCTTGAATAGAGAATACTTCCTCATCAGGGAGTTCAATATCAGAAGATGTGTCTTCCACTTAAGGGTGTTCACCCAGGAAATCAGCCAGATATTGTCCCTTTATTGCCTTTTGAGACACATACTGAATGTAAAATTACTGCAAAATAACTGCCCACCTTGCCAGATGTCTTGTAAGCATTGGACGACTAAGGATGAATTTGAGTGGGTTATTGCGAGATACCAATTGGACCTCGTGATTTTGCAGGTAGTGTCTCAACTTTTGAACTGCAAATATTAATGTCAGGCAGCACTTCGTAATACTTGAATACAGGGTTTCCGCTTCAAGCATAGTCTAGATGTGGTAGTAGAGGTTGTTTTCATTCCCATTGTCATTTTTCTGAGCAGGAAAGGCACCCAATGATTGCTCTAAAGCTGTCACGTAGAGGATAAGTGGTCTTCCTTCAACAGGTGTCATGATTACCAGTGGACTCAAGAGGTATTTCTTGAGAATATAGAATTCTTCTTGACATTCTTTAGTCCACTAGTAAGTGACTCCCTTCTTCATCAATTTGATGAAGGGTAAACTTTTTCCTGCCAAATTAGCGATGAAATGCCGAATATAGGATACGTGTCCTTGAATTCCTATTAATTCATTCAAATTTCGAGGAGGTGACATACCAAGGAATGACATTGCCTTCTCAGGATCAACTTCAATACCTCGATGGCGTACAACAAAGCCGAGAAATTTTCCCGAGGTTACCCCAAAAGCACATTTTAAGGGGTTCATCTTCAAATTATGTTCCGAAGTTTGAAGAATATGACTTCTAAATCCACCAATTGATTAGAACATTATTTTTATTTGACCACCAAATCATCCACATAGCATTCAACAAACATCCCTAATAAGGGTTTGAATATACGAAGCATGGCATGGTGATTTGTTGTGCCTCCATTCTTTAAGCCAAAGGGAATTATCCGGTAGCAAAACACACCTTGAGGGGCTCTGAAGGATGTAGATTCCTCATCTTATGGAGCCCTTCCGATTTGATTATATCCGGAATATCCATCCATAAAGGAAAGATCTTCATATCCAGCTGTTGCATCAATTAAAAGTTATGTAATCAGAACTGAAAAAATCATCCTTAGGATAATGCCGATTAAGATCTCTGAAATCGATGGAAACTCTAATTTTTCTGTTATTTTTTTTCACAGGGACAATATTATCCAACAACATGGGATATTGAACTTCTCTAATGAAGTTAGATTTGCTAATCTTATCCACTTCAGCTTCAATTTTGGAAGCCTAATTTGGGTGTGTTCTGCTCGCGGCTTGCTTAAATCCTCAAAGCTCTTCTGGTAAACCCAAATGATGAGTAGCAACATCAGGATCAAGCCCGAGCATCTCTGTATAGTTCTAAGAAGATATATCTCGATTTTTCTTTAAAAAGTAAATATACATCTCTTGTTCTTCAAGAGTCATGGCAGCACTAATTAAAGTAGGGCGTGAATCTTCTTTTGTACCCATATTTATTTCTCTAAGTTAATCCAATGTGGTAGAGATACCCTCTTCAAATACTAGAGGATCATTTCTGAGATCTTCCTCTTCTTCCTCATTTTGTGTTATTTCTTCATTTTATACTTTCATAGCAGATGATAAAGCAAAATTTCCATGAATAGAAGAGATGTTAACATTTAAACATCTTGAAGAAGAAGCATTCATTTCTGACCCAATTGATGATGAAGGGTCTTCCTTGGGAAATAAAGAGGAGATGATGGATTGAGAATCGACATCATTTCTCACCTCCAATGTTGCTATAACTTCTTCAGGCCTGATTAGAGATGTATAGACTTAATGGATTTCAGCAGATGAAATGAAGACGTCACCGTTTGGGCTTTCATCACTGCTTGGTGGGTTACCAATTTCCCCCATGTTGTCTAGCTCAATTTCCATAATTGACATTATGGATCTTCCCATAAGAGTATTTTGATTTGGGTAAATCTTGTCAATTTGACTGATAGGCAACACATAATCTATACTCACATGTGTAAATGGATTTTCTAAAATCGTCCCCAAACCATATGGAGCATTAACTTTGGTAAGCTCCCTTGTTGTGAATTTATCCTTTCCCTTCATGTGATAGAATTCTGAATCAATGTATTGAGACTCACATGTCTTGAATGGTGGCTTATCACCATAAAATGTCCCATCTTGATCATGGAAACAATATTTGAGCCATTGATGGTATGATGAAGGGATAGTCACATGTTGATATAGCCAGGGTCTTCCTAGCAAGTTGTTGAAGGCTATGTCTTGATCAACAACCATGAAATCTGAATTAGATACAAGATCTCCAAACTGATTTCTGAGTGTAACCTTGCCCAGTGGTTCTTGTTAATTTTTACCATATCCTTGTAACATCATGGTAGAAGGAGATAAATCAGATTTAGTGAGGCCCAATTGACTAAGTGTACGAATGGGCATGAGGTTGACTCCTGAACCATTATCAATGAAAGCTCTTCAGATGACTACTCCATTTAAATTCCCAGATAAGTAAAAAGGTCTAATATTTCCATGCACAACATCATTTTCATCTTCATCAGAAACAAATATTACTTCATGGAATTCCCTAGGATTATTCTCTATGCGATGTACTTCAGCTATAGCAATTTCAGTTTCAAACTCTTGAGGTCTTGAAAAATCCTCGATGAGTGCCTCCTGAAGATCTTCTGATAAATTCACGGCATCCAGAATTGATAACTTGGCCACTACTTGGGCCAGGTGTTTCAATACGTAATACTTTTGATCCAATGGTTTTTGTTTCCCAACAAGAACATGTGGTTTAGTGGGTGTCTTGGAAGTTGATGCTTTGTAAGTTGATGCATCTTGTATCGGTATAGTAGTTGGTAATATTCCTGGTTTTGGAATATTAGACTCATTAGATCCATTTACTTGTTGAGAGGATGAAGGTGGAACCCCCAACCGATCCTCCAAAATAACTGTGTCAGGATTGAATTTTCTATTGGTGGAAGAAATTGCTTGTTCTTGTTGAGCTCACTAATGGGCTCTGCCATGAGTTTCTACTACATACACAGTTCTAGAAGGGGTAGATTTAGAATAGTGGCTTCTGAAAAATCCACATCTTCCCGTGTATCCTGAGCTTCTAGAACTTCCTCTGAATCCTCTGTTTGATACAGCGAATTCAAGCTCATCGAAGTCGAAACTGTGATTGGAATATGGATCTGTTAATTGAATCATATTAACCGAAACAAAGATTGAATATTCATCTAATGAGGACTCTACTTGACTAGAAAATTTATGCTATGCCGTTTGGTGGGACGGTGCTCGTTGCTTCGAAGTAGATGGCATGAAATCTGCAAGAGTAAAATACAACTTAGGCTTTGACACATACTCATCTTCATCTGATTGTTTCTCCATGAAATTGTGCCTTTTATTTGAGGATTTTCCCTCTGATAAAGAGGGTTTTGATGCAGCATTCATGGTAGAAGGCACAATTTGTTTCATCAATTCTGTTCGCAAAATAGCATGATTTCGGTTGATCATATTTCCGACCATCCAATCATCATATTTTTGTGCATTTTTTCTTTTAACTTATTTCCACTCGCCTTCCTCCTATGGAACTGTAGCAGTAACACATGCTACCTGAGCTGAAGAACCTTTCAGTTTATCTTGTCCCAAATCAACAATTTTTTGAAGGAGGTCCTTAAAATAAAAACACTCCTGAATGAGATGCCCCAACATTTGATGAATCTAGAAATAGTTGGGATGGTCTTCATCTCCTTAATTGTTTGGCCTATTGGGCATTGACAATTGAACCAAATTATTTTCCAGAGCTGAAATAAAAAAACCCGAAACTTTTCCAATTCAGAAATAGTAAACATTGCTTGTCAAATCAACAAATTGTTATCATCTTTGATCTCTTTGATTATCTTGACGAAACGGCCTTTGTTGTTGGCACTCATGAGGTGGAGCCCTTTGGGAAGATGAAGGTTTTGAAGTATAAGTAGGTACAGGTGCTTGCTTAAGCATAACTATAGTTGTCACTTCTTTACCCATTCTCCTTCCTAGAGCTGATGGAGTTACACGGGATTTAGCCTTAGTCTGTATAAGAAAATCCTCAATCTGATGAGCGATTGAAGTAAGATCTCGAAACCCTCCTACATATTTCACAGGGATCAATGGCGTGTATAATTTGTCACGTATATTTTCCACACATATTGGCTATAGTTCCTCTAGAGGAAGTGCTAAGCTTAGGGAATATGTTAATCCCTTCCAGCGAGCAATGAAATACGAGACCCTTTCATTCTCCATTTTCTTATAGTTTGTAAGATCAGAAACTATTGTATTTGGAAAAGTTGAGCTGAATTGAAGAATAAATTGGTGACGGAGATCTTCTCATCCAGTAATTCACCGGGATTGCAAGCTTGTGTACCATACAATGGATGGTCCTTGAAAGGTTCTCATGAAGCAATTGAGTTTCACTGCTTCTTTCTACTCCAGAGTTCCCATCATAGGATTGCAACAAGACACATAATGCATCAAATGTTGTTTAGGATCACTAGATCCATTGAAAATAGGGAATACAGGGTTCTCAAAATGTGATGGGGGGGAGATTGAATCTACCCATTCAGTGTAATATTTCTTTTCTGGTTGAACCTGTGCACGCTTCCCTTCCATAGTCTCTAACCGAGATGTTAATGACTCAATGTTAGTTATTAACTTTTGAGAAACATCTGTTTGAACTTGGACTTGGTTAGGTGAAATGACTAGAGTTTGGACAGGTAATGCAGCTGGTGCTGCAACTGATGGTAGTACTTCCAACTGTTGTTGCACTTGACCTATAGGATTAGATATCTAATGGTGTACTGATAAAGGAGGATATTCTTGATCCATCTCAGTAGATGCAACAAAATCCCTTGGAGGACTGAATCCATCATGATTAGGAAGAAGACTACCTTGAAGTAGTTCTGCATTTAACCACCTCAATTCCATCATTTCTTCCTCCTGTTCTTCAAACCTTTACTCTAGTGAGAGCGATTGGCCTTCTCCAGTGGAAGGATATGTAACCTGATTCTTTCCCCTCCCTTTTTTGGATCCTTTTTGGAGATGGAGAAGTGGGTTACATGAGAGATTACCTAGGTTCTGAGTAATCATTTATTTCGTTTATGCACACCTTCTTCATTTGTGTTTGTGCGTACATCTTCTTGAGAAGGAACCTCTTTATCTGAATCCCCTGAGTGAGCCTCATCTGGTGGATTAGAAACAACGACATTGATGACATTGATTGATTCATAATGCATCACATCCCTTATATCTGCATTTCTGTGATATCGCCTTCTTCCATGTCTTTGATGAGACATTGCCTTTTGTTGATTCGATCCCTTGGGAACTTCTTGACGAACCATAATTTGGAGGGAAACTCTTGGTAATGTGGCTCTTCGTTCCTCCTGTGGCTTCTTCCCCAATCGAGAGAAGACCAAAATTTGCTGAGGAGGGGATTGGTGATTTGAAAAAATCCCCGATATGGTGGACTGGGGCTGTTCCGGCTGTCTTTCCTCAACTCCTTGAATCCTATTTGTTGATTCTGATGGTTGATTTAAAAGAGTCCTCAGTCTGGCAAGCTGGGGTGGCTCTTTACATGCTATGTCTGAGGCTTTCTTAAAATCTCTCACAATCTTGCGGACCGTAGTCCTGGAATTAGCTTGATGAATCAACCTGCATCCACTTTTATCACCCGGTTCAAAAGACTGTTGGATGATTTCCGACACTTCTGTCACTTGATGATGTGTTTTCTCCATACGAGAGGCCAGTTCAATATTCTTTTTTGATTGATGCAGGAGTAATTCAACAACTTTTTCTCTGTATTCATGATTTTGTGAAAAAACTAGTTGAGGAATGTTCTTGGGAAATCTTTTGATTACAAACAAAACCCATTGACTGTGGCTGGCCACGGGCAATAACATTTCATGAGACCATTTTCGGCTAGCTTTGCTAACTGGAGAGGATAGTGAAATGTAGTTCTCCATGAACACCCCATCCTATGACATGAATTCCAGATGGGGCATTGGAAATTAACTGGCGCAATCTTCTTAGTGTGCCAAGGTATGAACGTTGAAAGGATCTCTACTTATTTTCAGCCTTTAGATATCGAGAGACTGATAGGGAATCCAAGTAAATATGATGTTGTAACACTTCTATTATCTTAAAATGATTTTCACATTCATCATATGATAATACTTTATTTTTCAACTGAAAAAGAGTTTTCCATATATTGTGAAGAATATCATGAATTCCATCTTCCGTTAAAATATCTGGGATGTCATACTAAGAGTCATCCAGAGGCCAAAACATGACTGGAACATCACCTTTCGCAAGTTGTTTTCTCAAGTTTAGCATTTCCTCTTTATCATTCAATGAAGATTCTTCTACCTGATTTAACCAGAGGTGGTGATTCCTTGTTGCTTCATCAGATTCAACAATATTGGTAGAGAAATCACTGATCAAACTAGAAGATGCATAACTTAGGGGTGGTTTGGAGAATGACCTACACCCTGGGATATCATCCGATTGAGATAGTATTTCACCTGTTAGAGATAAAGCATCAGACATGACTGGTTTCATATTTGAAAGTTCCATAAGATAAGACGGATTTCTCGACACTACATTGTCCACTGGAGAATTTTTCGGGCAATGTGAATCACTACTGCGGAGAGGACTTTTGAAGAGAAATTCATCATCATGGGGAGGACCACCATGGTGGGCTACAAAAAAATATGAGATCTCTTACTCCTTGGTCTTCTGACCACACGGAGGGTTCCTGTGGATCTCATCTGAAGATGAAACTTCGAAATCGACCGAATTGTCTTGAAGATAGCCTTCATGAAGAAGGGTCTATTGAAGACCTTCAGAATTAATGATCCCACTATTGGGAAATGATTGATTAGAATCTTTCATTCTAACAGATAACTGTCTGAGAGCTTCATGAACTCCATCATCGACCAAGGCCTTGTTACAGATTGGCTCTTTATTTCTTGATTGTGTTGGGCGGGTCTTTTTAATAGACTCCTTCTTACTCAATTTACCAGGTGTGTGTTCCTTCTTAGGAGAAATGATAAGGCTAGGATGATTATCTCCGCAAAAACCTGGTGTATGTTCCTGGCTTGGTTGTCCATATGATATGGGGTAGTACGCCCCACAGCCCTCTTGGACTGGAACAAATGTGTGTGTCTGTTCCAGAGTGAACTGTTGATGTTTCACTCCACTGGTAGGGATAGATTTATGTGTCTTTCACTGAGATGTTTCTGAAGCTATTATAATATCCTGGAAAGCATCGAGAATATGATCAGGGATTTTCTTCTACTCTTTCACCATTGATAGAATATGCTTGGTGACTTGAGCTGCTAGAACAGGGATATACATCCATTTCGTGCTTGGAGTAGGTGTATGTGCCTGTTCTCATCCTCATTTTCCTATCAGTGAATCCTGACAGTACTCATGTGTGGGGGAAGAGAATTGAGTCTGCCTCCTTTTTGTCATTGGAGGTTTCCGAATGACTTCTCTGTGTTCTACAAAGAGATACTGTTGGTAGACTTGTTTAATACTAGAAAGTGTATGTGCCTGCTGATTGCACTTCTCCGAACGTGGTTGATGAGATCCATCATATGTAGTCAGATGAGCCTGCTGACTAGCTGATGATGTATTAAAAGGTGTATGTTCCTGACTATAATACTCTTCCAGAAATGCCTGGCGGGATTGGCGTGATGCTACCAGACGAGTCTCCTGGACAGCGGAATTAAAACGGGCAGGTGTGTGTGTTTGCTCATTGATTTCCACCAAGTTAGGTTGGTGGACTTATCTGGAGATGGCGGAGATGAGAGACTGCTCACTGTTAACCGGATTTCTCCTCTGGCAATTCGTCTTTCTTGCTCAGGTTTGAGAAACCTGAGCTGAACGCCTGGATCCAGTACCCTCATCATGTTGAGGGCGCACTGTCGCACGAGTCTGGAGGCGATTGTTGATGGGAGCCCTCGAGAAGGACTCATGTCTCCTTGAATTAAGGCCTTGAGGGACCTGCTCATTCACCTCCTCAGAATATGGGAGTGAATGGTGACTGCGTTCCGGGGATAACGACCCGAAATGGTTTGAGATGGTGGTTAGCACTGCCTGCTTCTTAATCACTAGTCGTCGCTGTCCTAACAACCAGGGTGAAATGTTTACATAGAGGGCTTGTCGGGCAGCCTCCAGAGTTGGAATATTACTATTTTGACAGTACTCCTTAACTAGCGTGTTTGATACCCAGCGTTGAAGACGCTGAGTAGGTGATATCATCCTCAGAGTAGATGATGATCTAGCAGGAGTAGCAGCAGTGGCATTTGCAGCAGAAGATTTCACAGCAGACGTATTCACAGATGTTAACTTAAGAGAAGCCATTCTGCAAATGAAGAAGATCTTAGAAAATAGTGCATGTTTGATATAACATACGTAATCAAGATAAATTCATCCACTAAATATTTTGGATGATAATATATATCAATGATTGTTTTTTTGGCCCTCTCATTGATTATTAAATAGGGGCTTAATAAAAAAGAAAATCATCATTTTGACTTGGTCAAGGATTCACGTCGGGTTCACCATTTTTTGTTTCCCTCCGGAATTGGGGATGATATCATTGATTTAAGATTCAAACATTCCAAGCGGTTTATAATGGGTTTGTTCGTAGAACCAGAAACATCCTATGAATCCATATCTATTTGAACCTACTTTCCAAATGTAGGTGCTCATTAGTTGTAGATTTATGAGGATTAGGAATTTTCATTGGTCGAGGGGATGGGAGGTCGGACTCAAGACACCTTTTCGAGCGGAATTATTGTCTACTACGGGACTCTCTTTATAGATTTATGTCATGTTCATGAATCGTTATTAAATTAACAAGTATAAAATGAGATTTCCTTATGATTTGACAATCAATGATTGATTTATAGAAAATTTAGAGAATCATTTATATGTATTCCAGGTTTTTCATTGATAGGGAATCATATGTATTTGTTTAGAGATTCATAGTCAATGGTATAATTTAGTACATAAAAGACTCTTGGTCATTATGATGACCATACTAGTTTTAAATCCACTTAGTGGGGAACATAAAGTTTATTGTCATTCAGAAGGACATAGATTATTTCAGAGTTGGGATTGTACCCACAGATGGGCTACCTACGTATCCTTTGTTTTAAAAAAATTGAATCAGAACCCACATAGATTGATTAAGGGAATATGATGTTTATGATTTATGGATCAATGAAAGATTTAATATATACTTTTACACTCTAAGCTCATGTGAGTCATGCTCGTTGTGAGAAACAAGAGGTATTGGTAAAACCAAACAATTTTTTCCATAAAAGATGCAATCATAAGAAAGGATGTGGGGCTTATGTATGTATGATTTCCTAAATAGATTAAGATTAGGATTTACTTCAGGGAAGAAATCCAGGAACAAGGTATGTAATGGTATATGTACTTTATGGAGATTTAGATACTCTAATTTGGGGCTTACTCCTAAAAAGGAGGCCCAAATGAAGAGTGGACTTATTATTGGGTTTTACTCCTGAGAAGGAAACCCAGATCAAAAAGTAAATTATGAATCGTTAAGAGAAAATAAGACTGAGGCTTACTCCTAAGAAGGAGGCCCCGGTTACGGGATTTGAAGAATTAAGGGACTAGGGGTTACTCCTAAAAAGGATGCCCAAAATTATTGAGAATTGTAACTGGGAATTACTCTTGAAAAGGAAGCCCAGGTTAAGGGGTTCTCGCATCTTAAATGATGAGGTTGAATGAATGAAATCTCAATCATTAGTGACATAAAGATCATGTGAATCACTATGTTTTTAAGAAATGTTCCACATAATTCCTTTCAGATAAGGAAGTAATCTGGAAAACATTCCATAAATGACTTTGAAGAGTGTCTTGAAGACTGAATCTTGAATAGGAGATGTGGAATGGTGTAAGAGGGGTTAAATAGGCAAGATGGTCACCAAAAAAGGCAAGGGCGCACAAGTCCTGGTAGGCGCGCAGGTACTGCGTGGGCACACAAGTCCCGGTCACGCAGGTATACTTGCGAGACACATGGGTACATGCGCTATTGTTACCCAGAAGGGTAACACTTGGGAGATCCTTGACCAAAGCCTTTATAACTATCCTGAGGTACTTCCAAAAGAGAGGTGCACAAGTTTTGTTGAAGAAGTAGGGCGATGCGAAAGTATGTTCATTTAACATGAGGGTAAAACACCATAGGCGCACATGTTTTAGTGAATTCTAACACATATATCTTACTCATATTGTTTAGACCTTCCATTTTATGTAAAGAATTACCATAGAAGTGTTCATAAGACCTGAAGAAGAGACTTGAGAATTTAGAGCTATATATCTGAATTCTGGAAATATTTCCTCCCCTACAAAGGGGGTCCTACAGGGTCTATTTATAGGCTGGAGAAGACCCTGGGCAATTATCACTTAGGGCGTGAAAGTCACCTACACAACCATTAGGCGGCACACAAGTATACATACACGACCATTAGGCGGCATAAATATTGTTTTATTATTTTTAATGTTTCCCATCATTCGTCACATATAAGTGTTTGAAAGGGGAGTGTTATTCTGTGAGATTATTTTTTAGAGTATAGGTGATGTGGAATTACATTCCCATTTATGTTTGGTACCACATGTTTGATTATTTGATGATACATAAATACATTATAGTTATTTTTAAATTTATTTAATTATTATCTTTCAATTATTTATTATTTAAATGGATTTTGGTATTCCGTCGATGATAGAATGAAGAACAATATATGGGAGGCCTGAGAGACATGTATGCATGAGAATTGTCATATGTTTTTACAATATCTAAGAAATATATACATGAAGAAACTTGGAATCATTGTTTTTTATCAACCTTGTTATTACCATCGATCTAATAAAATCTCATACATGGTTTGGGATGTATATTTCTCATAATGGATCTAATATATTTTTTAGAGGATATCATCTATAGGTCAGAAGAACCTGGGGAGGAAGGAGCTTATGAATAAATTTGTTAGTCATATTCTTTGTACTCATCAACAACATATAGTATGATATTTTCATTAAATAATTTATGTAACTGTAAATGTAAACTGTTTAATTATGAGTATTTATGTACTTTTAGAAATCCCAAATGACCTTGGGTTATACTTTTACTATTTCTACAACCCATTTTCCTATCCTTTGTTCTAGGATACCTACTGAGCTTATTGAACAAACTGATTTCGAAAGTATGATTATGACAAGTTATACAATAAACATATCACTTTTACCATAATATTTTCCTCTATTCTAGGTTTTAAATCATAAAATAGATGGGTATATATATTTAAATCTCACATGAATGAGTTTTTTTCATTTCATTTTAATATCATTCACATTGAACTACTAGAAAATCCTATAATTATTTAGGTATAATTTCATTTTTTGTTTCTAACAGGGTGGTTTTCCTTCATTTGATTAATTCATCATCATGTAGGGTCATTTTTCCCTTTCCAATGTTAAATATTATTACCAATTACTCAAATATTTATTGTTCATTGGAATTTTTATTCTTATTAATCCTGTATCAATTGTTGAATGGACTACTTTATGGGAATTATGTTGCAAACTAAAGTAAAAAAAACGTTTAAACTACATCCAAGATTCTTCCCATGATGTGTGAAATTCTGTTTTAGCTCTCTAAATAGATCTTAATTATTGAAATTAGGCTCTATATATTATTAATGAAATTTGTAAAACTCACTCTAGATCTTCTTCATTTTTGTTAGGGGAAAGCACATCTATAGAAATATTCATGTAAGATCTTCCCATGTGCTGATCAAACTAAATTTTAGGGACTTCATCCAACCCTTAAAAATCATATATAATTATAAAAGTATTTGAATACAATTTGATTAATAAACACCTTAAAATTTTAATGTATTATAGATGTCCATAAAATTTGAGATGTTCTTCTGAAGGTATCTACCTTAGATAAAACCAAATTATCTACTATTTTAGATAATTTATATTGAAATCAGATTAATCACAAATATTTTATCATGTATTATAATCTTCTTTATTCTGACATAAACTACAATGACTAAATGATGTATATAATCCATAAAATTATTTTCTTATTATGCTCTAGGAGATCTATCGATGGTCCTTTCAAACACATTCTTCACAGAGTGTAGAGCGTGATTTTTCATCCGAAATATTTGTAACCAAAAGTGATATTTCTTGATCATAGTGTTTAAATAAAATGGTTTTGTAATATATAAATTCATTAGTACAGTGTCAAGACTTTTTATAATGCATCTATGATGTACAATTTATAAAAAAAAAAGAACACAAGTGCAACATCTTGAAATTTAATGAAATATAGTCTTCCAAAATAAATTAAATTAAATATTTTATTTTTTTACATGTAATACATAGTTTATCATTAATTAATCACAACAACAAAATTATGTTGCATTGCAACAACAGTAAGTCCCTTTGATGACTTATGTTACATGCATGGTTGAGTCTTACCGGGAAATAATATACTAATAAAGTTATTTATTAAACATAATAGTTCATGAAAACAAGGTGGAATTGAGGTAATTAATATATATCACTAAATTAAGAAATTATATTTTACACATGTTTATAAAATTAATTTTTTTGTTTCTGATTAATTATAAAAGAAAATAAATTCCAATTGATTATAAATGATGTATTTTGATTAAAACAATTTTGTAACCCTATTGATATTTTATTAAATTATTATCTATTAATGTAAGATATTAATGAAATTTAAATGTTATATATTTAGTAATTTTTTTTGAAAATCATCCAACAAGATTTATAGTGTTGAGATAAAAATAAATCCAATTTTAGGCACAAATAGATGTATATATTTTAAGGGTAGTTTTACCCCATTTTAAAGGGAAACAATAATTTAAATATAATTTTTGAAATTTTTATAATTTTTATTAGAAAAACTAATAATAATTTAATATATATTTACATCAAATTTTTCTTTGAGTGAATGTTTGGTGTTTTATTGATAACATTCAAATTTTGATGAGTAGTGAATGACAGGAGATTTAAATTGAAAACTCATTTTTCATCTAAATAATTAATAGTGTTAAATTATGTTTTTAACATATTTTAATGTGTAATTAGATAAATTATATATCATTTAATCCAATTTGGGTCGTTGGAAACAATTTCAAATTAAATTTATACATAAACACATTTCACATATTTGAACATTTACTTTAAAAATCTCATTTTATCGTTTCCTCAATGGGATTAATTTGAAATTAATTTCTACCACTTTTATTGATAGAATTTTTAAAAATGTATTCCAGATTTTTAATAATTATTATTTAAAACTCTTAATAATGAAATTTTTTTAATAATAAATATTAGGGAATGTAATCAAAATTAATTACATAGATTAAGGATAAATCATTTTAATTAATGAAAAAAATTTGAAAATAACGCGTAAAATGACCATTCACTTATCTAAAAAAAATTATGTTTGTATTTAGACCAATAAAACCAAAATGATATTTAATTTATTATTTTTTCCCTTTTGGGTCAAGTAAAACCTGGGGACCAGTCAAAACTTTTCAAGAATACCAAATGTTTTCATTTCCCCAGTAATAAAAGTAATACTCTCCTCATCACTTATTTACACCTATAAATCCATTTTTCTCATTTAAAACAGACCCAGTAATTATCAAAAATTTATCCCCCCACCCTATAGTTCTCATGTTCGGAAGAAAGTCATCTTATGATGCCTTTTGGTTTAAACACAAATAAGTTGCCAAAAAAGGAGGTAGCATTATTCATTGTGAATTTATGTTTTATTTCCTTATAGACCACTTAATTTGTTATTATTACAAGATTATATACAAAAATATGTATCATAAATATACATACATGTTTTTATGTTACTTTTTTGGCCAACACCTACACACACTTCCATAAAATGGGAAACGAAATTATCATTTGTTTTTAGTGAACTATCACCTCTCGAAACAATGTCCTTCATTATTATTTTAACACCAATAATGGTTGGTACATATAATAGAAACAATTTATATATGATATTAACGTTATCTTAATTATTATTTATTTATTATATATCACATAACTTCATTATTTCAAATTTTTTAAAATTTGGTAACATCGTTTGTGGGCATGTTTACTACAGACTACTCAATGCAATGTGAAACATTCACACATTAAATAGAATTAATTCAGGATGGGTTTAGTTAAATATATGGAACCTAAATAAAAAAATATATTATATTTTTAAATTAATTATTTTTTTGGAAATAAAATAAAAAAATTATTTATTACATTTTCACTCACTGAAAAAGTGATAACGACATTTGTAGACGTGTGGACTACTGCTTCCTCAAAGCGATGTGACTCCTTTTACATCCAAACATTTATATATATATATAAATGACTAAATAATTTTTTATTTGTTATATAGTTATCATTATAGAATGATAAATTCTATATACCTTATTTCTGTAACGGTTATTGAAAAATGGGAATGTTACCCATGTGTATATACAACCTACAATCTATACAATTAAATAAATTGGTTCATTTTTCATAACCATATTTCATGATTACATTTAATAGAGTAATTGATATATAAATCTGGTAATAATGAAATTTTTATTAATATTTAGATGTTAAATAATTTCCCCATTGACCATAGTCAACCTATTAAAGTCAGTTTTGAGACATAAGACGAATATTGTCCAAATATCCAGATTAACCATTATTGAATAATTAATTGTAAATAAAATGTTTATAAGTGAAATAAAATTACTAATAAAATGGAAAATTTTTATAATATATTATATAATTATAATAAATATATTGAAAAATCATGATAAATCGGACTCGAGGTAAGGGATTATGGTCTCACTTTTACTTTCATTAGGCATACGTAATAATCACCAATAATTTATTTTGGGTAGTTTATATACTACCCATTTTAATATATTATATAATGAGTTATTTTATATTAATGTCATTTAAAAGTTATATATTATTATTATTACATTTTTTATTTTTGATTCTGATGTTACAACATCTGTAAAGGATTTCATCTCATATTACATGTCCATGAGACCTAGTTGTTAGAATGAGACTTTACTTTTATATAGTGTATCAACTTCAATATTACTTGTTATATCACAAGATTTATTTATATAATGATATTAAATATTTAAATTTATATTATTATTTCCTGGATCTCATTATTCAATATTTTCTCAAGTAATAATGTACTTCTTCTCAATATCCTTTCATTAAGGAATTTTTCGATGTTATGAACCTTTATTATTTTATAAGGTGTATGTCCAGAACCGTGACATGTTATTTCATGAAAATTATTATTTGTCATTTTATTATAAGTTTAAATTAATTATTTTTATTTCTTGGGGTTTACGGATTCAATGTCTCTAATGTGGTGAAGGATTATTCTCATAATTTTCCTTCTTTGTGACATTTGGTATGTTATACTCTTATACTACTTTTTAAGGTGTATATGCTACCACATTGAAATGTTATATCATGAATATACTTATTCTAATGGTATTATATGTTTCATTTCATTTTTTATCATCATATGTTAAATGATTCAAATGATTGAAAGTGGTATGGTGCGCTTAGGAATATTTAATGATTATTTAGGTCAAGACTGTTTTTTATGATTATTTGAGGTCATTTCAATTCATAAACATCAAAAAAAATTATAAAATATCCTGCAATAGGGATATATTTTATTTATACCATCCTCATTAATTCATTGGATAGAATATGATTGTTTCAAAGAGGTTTTTATTTAACCAATTTATTTTCCATGCTTTACTCATATTTCAAATAGATTACTATTGAACTCATTTCTTTTCTAGGTGTTAATCATATTCTAAAGTTATTCTTATGGAACCCATTGATTTTTAATCAGTAATGCATGTTTCAATGAGATTTTATTGATCCCATTTATTTTCCATTGTTTAATCATGTTTCAAAAATATTTTCATTGAACTCCTTTATTTCAATTGGTTAATAATTTTTCCATGTGATTGTAATTGAACCCACTTCATTTACATTGGATAATAATAATTCATCGAGATTATACTGAGCCCATTTATTTTCAATGGATAAATCATGTCTCAAAAAATATTTTCACTGAACCCATTTTTTTCCATGAGTTAATCATGTTTCAAAGAGATTATTATTGAACTCATTTACTTTCCATGTGTTAATCATGTTAAAGTGAGTTTTTAGGGGACTAGATTCTTTTCCATGGGATAATCATGTTATGAATGTTGCTATTTTTTTCCATCGAGTTTATGTCTTATTTTATGTGGGATTATTTTTCAAAGGAACGTGGACATTTCACATGTGGTTACATGATAAACCAGTGATGGTTGGTTCTGATATAGACCAATGATAAGTTGGTCCATGATCACCCTCTAATGCATTGGGTATAGAATTAAGCTATATGGATATTCCATTTTTAAGAGGAGCATGAATGGTAGTCGAAAAAATAGTTATTAAATTTATAATAGTGAAAAGTATAATTATGTCCTAATAAATTATTATGTTTTTTTCTGGTTATAGGTTTACAATGATTCTAATGATTGAGATTGATATCACAAGGCCTGTGATTATTTATTTTGATAACTCTTTCCTTCTCTAAGTTTTCATATTTTATTGTCTAGGTATTATTAGGTATGAGTTATTTTATGATTCACTCATGCACTTCAATTATGTAGTCAATTTTTATGTGCTCTTATTATTATTGATGACATTTAATTGGTAATGATTATATTTACCCTTACTGGGCATATGATCTCACCCATCTTATTTTTCCTATTCCATTGGTTATTAAGGATTATGCTCAATGATGTTTTTTCTATAAAGGATTTGACAAGGATAATTATTATGAACTAATATGAAATATGAAATGTTGGTTATAATGGTAGATTATGTTTAACATTATTAACTAGTCATTTATGATCCCATGTTCGTCTGAATTGTTTATATAGTAGTTTTCCGAATTATATAAAACTATAAAACTAAAAGGACCTCCATTATTTTAGTGATCCAAGTCTTACATTTGGTTTTGTAAGGATTTGAAGGAAATAATTGGGTCATAACTATTGTCAATAGATAAAAAAATGTAAATTATAGATTTTAGAACAAGACGAGGGAGTGTCAGTCCAAGGATATTATAAATGGTATCAAATTTCAGCTTAGATAACCTTCTATATTAAGATGTTTTCATATGAGGTTATCCTAACTGTTCAGGATACTACCAAATGTCGATAAGCATAACGATGATTATATGCTCAAATTATTAGATAGCCCATTTATGTTTTAATTGTTGATATATTAAATATACTTTTTGAGACATATTTTTAGTTATGAAATTTGTATCCCCTATGATAAAAAATATGTGTTTTTATAGTGGAATTTGCTTACATGTTTACAGAAAAATAGGGAATCCAATATTCTTTGTTACAATTCATCGTATATGGCTAGGCACTGGGGCTTAAACCCATGATTAAAGGTAGATAAGGGTTTCACAGATAAAAATTTACATATTTTATGTCCTAGTTATAAAAATAATTAATAGTTTAAGATTTTTTAATTTTAGAAACATATGGGACTTTATTTTAGGAATAAAGGTTGATTTATCTTGGAAGAATATACAATCTAACCCTTCTAATCTTTGGGTTTCAAGCATATTTAGAAATGTTTGATGAATTTTAAGGGTAGTTGTTTATGGGATAATATATTTTGGACATTGGGTATTATTATTTTATTTTCAAAATTATTGTATCATTAGAATAGTTACTCATTTTTAGGCATTATCTCACATATTCCTAACCATTTTGGTTTTGGATAATGTTTAATGATATTCAGAATGGATTTATTATCCATTTTATGGTTATTTGATCTTTAAAAGTATATTTTATTGCATCTATAATAAAAAAACTAATCTATAATACTCATCATTTGGAGAAAAGAATGATATTTTGTTGGAAATTTATTAAGGGATGAAATTCTACTCATTAAGTATGTATATTTACATTTTCATTATTTATTGGTCTAGATGGTAAGATAACTCTTTAAAATTATGAAATATATCATGAAACAAATGTATTATCCTAGTAACTTCAATTATGATGTCACAAACCAACTTGGGTCAACGCTGAACTAGTCACCCGAGTTGGCCTGCGACTTGGACCAAAGGGTATTTCCCATCCCCATGGGTTAGTAAATAGTGTTGGGAATAAAAATTAAATAGGTGTGAATGAATTTCCCATAAATAAAAGTTAAATAAATACATAAATAATAAACAATGAAAACCAAAAATGGCAGCGGAATGAAAATAAAATTTTATAGACCATCATGTTACCCTACAGGTCACCACTAACCTCAAACCAGTGTCAAAATATGGCGACCGAATCTAAGAAAGAAGAAACACATGAAGATAAAAGAAAACATAAACTATACATGTTACTATTAAAACATTATATTCAATCCTAATAAACAATACCCATTGCACTCAGTTTTAAAAAAGAAACATCAAATTTCATGTTTGAACTATAATATATCAATGTATGATTTTCTACTAATTTTACTGAAAATAAAATATGACTCATTTCCCATGCAAATTAACATAACGAAGATTATTATATTAGTGTCTCATTAACATTATTTTTCAATGATAGTGATGCGTTCGTTATTTATGGAAATATTGATTATAAAACACATTGATATTAAAACCTCTTCACAATATTTTAGAGACAAAACATCACTTCCAAGTAAAATATGCACAAGAAATCACCACAATACTTATATAACAATGGCTATAAAAATATACCCAAAAATATCATACTCATTATAATACGAAAATAGTAGAAAATAGACATATGTGAACCCCAGAAAATCAAGAATAGTCTAGAACATAATTATACATGATACCCCGTCCCTGGTAGCATTTCACAAATGATGAAATCAAAAAAACCCAAACACGTGGATAGACTCACCTCAGATAGACCGAGGGGCCTAATCGCATATCAATAATACCAAATATATCCACCTACTATGGGCCACTAGTTATTATGTAAACTAATATTGAAGTAATCATTCTTATATAATTCTATCAATATTCCAGGTTACCATCTCTCATGTACATGACAAGGGTGTGCCAACTGATTCTATCTGAGAATCCATTCACATAATATATATAATAATAATAATTCAAAAAGGCTGCACTCCAATACTACCAATGGACTAATCTAATGCCCTAAAATAATAATATCACAAATGGATCTATCAAGGGATCCATTATAATGGACCCTAAAAATTCCACAGTGAGGACATCCTATCCATTATTTGAGACAATGCTTGAGAAAAGCCTGTGAAGGTTTTCATAATAAACATTTTTCATTATTTTCACAAAGTTTTCAAACATTCCCTAAAACGTTTCACAACACCATCCATAACAAAAATGTAATCCATCATTTAAGAAGAGGTTTAAAACACAACATTCCAATATAAATACTTTTACAAAAAACCATTAAAACATTTTCATCACACATTCAAAAAAGGCCACTTCATATGAAAATGCCAACAAGAATACTAATCGAAAACACATGTCAAACCATATTTTTACAACCAATACAAATTCATTTCATATATAAAACTACATTGAAATACAATATGAGGAACAAAATCATCATTTTTCATAACATAAATATATTTTCAAGGTTGAAATATGTATTATATTTCACAAAACACATGCAAAAATCCAAATAGACATTTAAAAAAACACTAGGTGTGTGTTATTTAAAAACAATGTCTAATTATCCCTAAAAAAGGCATTAAATAATGTTTTCACACAAAACAATCTTAAAAAAGATTATATTTTAGCATTTATTAATCAAAAAAGGTGTGAAAATCATAAAATTAACGACTCTAAAATTAAAAAAGAAGATTCCATGGAAAAACCTACTTAAAATAATGGTCATGTAAAAGATTTATAACTCAAGAAGTATCCCAGTAACACACAAACACTTCCATATATATATATATATCCTCAAACATATGTGATTGTTCATTGTTCCATGAAAGAACATCCACAAAAAAAAAGATATATATATATATTTATACATCTCCATACCTGGGAATTTGTGGACTTTCGAAACCAATCGTAACTCCCTAAAAAAATTACATGTAATCTGAATACCATAAATCCCTAATATAAAATTAATTCCAAAAATGGAATCAAGATATGATTCAAAATCCAAGAAACATTTCTGAAAAACAATTTTATGTAAAAAACTATTTTTAAAGTATGTATTTCCAAACGGGCCTTCAAAATATATAAACATTGAAACCATTCCATAAAACACACTATGTTTCCAACTAGACACACAAATTTTCCAAAGAATATTATTTTCCAAATTCAACACAAAAAAAATATTTTAAATGAACAACACTAAATGTGAATTTATGCTTTAAACACGTAGAATATATTTACCAAAAACATTTCCAAATCACTATTAAAACTCGAGTCATAATTGAATCAATTTTAAAAAATATTATTTCAATGGGAAAAATCTCACAAACCAACCAATTCCACCTATTAAAATAAATTATTATTTTACCAAAGATTTTAGGTACACACCCATTGGCCCTTTTATAAAGAACAATTTAAATCCCAATTATTGAAGTTTTTTCCAAAAAACCCACCCATGAAATCTATCCAAGAGTATTATGGTGGTGCAATAAAATTAGGAGGTTTAGAAACATACCTCAAATCGACAGGGGTGGATTAAATCGACCCAAACTGCCTCCCCTTCAGCGGTGGTTGTCGGAACATAGATCAATGGGTCTCAAGAAACCCTCTACACATCCCTAATAAATAATAAAAAAATCAACATATTATAAACCCTAGTGTTCTTCCATGGGAATAAAGTCTTAAAGAAAACCCAAGGAATATCACCGGAGGTAGTGTCAGAGGCACATGGGAGGAGTCGTCACTAGAGAATTTGTGTCCATATGATGAAGGGGAGGTCATCCACCCAGGAGGTCCCATAGAAAGGGAAGAACCATCCAAGAAGAAGGAGTAGGGGGTGTCACTTTCGGTGAAGGGTTGTGTGTTGCATGCCTCCAAGGGGAGGGATACAAAGAAGGAATGATCACTGGTAGAGAGGACATCCAGCTAGACCAAGGGGAGTGTGTTGCGAAGGGGAATCGAGGGGGGAGTGGTATCATGGAATGGTTGGGAGAGGGAGATATTAGGGTACAATTAGGGTTTAAAATTAATAATATAAATATTAATCATCAGTATAATTTCATTAGTAATAATATTTATAACAATATCAAAACCATTTTAAAAATATTAGTATTAACAATAATTTATTCACAATAATATTAATAAGAATTCAATTATAACAATATTATTATATAAATTAACATAAATACTATTATTAAGGATTAAATATTTTAAAAAATATATTTATTTTTAGTATTGGGTAGTCGCACAGTCACATGGGCTGACCACACTATTACCGCTAACCATGCAGTGCATGTGCACCAGCCCAAAACCCACCATCTTTAATAATCCCCAATAATATTTAACCATCACTCATCCCAAATCTCAACTATAGTGAAAACTTAAAGAGGTAATAAATTAATATAATTTAAATGGTTGGCGTGTGACAATTATCTCCACCACAAAAAATAAGTCTTCCCTCAAAAGGCACTAAACTGAATGTTAATCAAAAAATTATTCCATGCCTGAACACAACTAGAAAAAAATGAATTATTGGGTGACAATTTATTTCCCTAATTCACACCCGACTGATCTAGATGAAACTAAAACCCAATATTGTTATGGGAGAGGAACATTAGAGGGTTCTCCCCACCACAATAATTCCACTAACATATAAACTTTTAAATCAAACACACTGCCCAAAGGTGAGGATAACTTGGTAACACCCAACCCAAACCTAAGAAAATAGTTGCCTTATTATAATAAAAAACTATGGAATTCTTAACCTAATGTCAATCCACTTCATTAATGATAGTGGAACAACTCCACTACACTGTTTTAAACAATATGCCTATTAAATGGCAACCAAGAATACCAGAACTTCAAGAAAAAGGAAGATCTCCTACAAAAACTAAAAGCTCTCTCCATATGGGTGAACAACAACACTGTCGTACACAAAAAAAGAAAACCAAACTAGAAATTAGACCAAAATAATCATCCACCTATCTTAGAACACAAAAACATCTTCGAATGATTACTGTTAAAACAAATACCCAAACAGAATCATTCATCCAGGGACCAAACACCCCTCTATGATAATGAAAAATTATTAGACACCACACATAGTATAGAAACAATTGGTTGTATTGTGATAAAGCATTTTCTTCACACCATTAAAACAAAGGATTAACTTACAATAGATACAAATAAAAAATTAATAAATTTTAGATATTTTCACCCCAAATTAGTAATTGTAATTCAAGACATTGTTTTAAAAGTCATTTCCAACTCCTGATTGTGCAAGAGATTAACCTTGAGACTTGTGGATGGGGTTCATATGGGTGAATAATCTCATGCCACTCAGTCAGGCACTTGCATCACCAAATCATAACTCCTTCCTCAAATAATTTTTTCTATAGAATTTTCCGTGGTGACCCAGACTTCCACAATATTGGAATGACTTTGTAGGGATGTGGAAAGGTGGATTGGAATGTCTGAACCGACAATACTGAATGCACACCAGAATGTGTTTTGATTAAATAGATGTCAAAACAAATAATAATATCTTTTTATAGATGAATTCTTCAAGCATTATCTCCTCAGTATATATGGATTCCTCGTGAAATCCAACCACCATTAAATACACCACAAAAACTAACCCAGATAAGAATTCCCCATCCATTAACCTCTCTAAATAGGTTTAACTTGACGAGAGAACATTTAATATAATCCATGGGTGAGACCCCTAAATAAAAAAGAGTAACTCACTCTTCAAAGTGGTCAGCATAGAATCTTTCTGAACACTAGCCTTACCAAACAACAGACAACTCTTTCACCATCATTAACTTCATCTCCATAGGTATAACCGTTAGAAGAAGGTGGCCTTGAACATTTACCATGTCACCACCAATTCCAATGATTATGAGACATCCACCCCCCACTGATCCAAACTAGACCCTCGAAAAACTCCAGAACAGCACATACATTATCAACCTGGGGAGTTCCCAACAACTTGAACATACACTCTACCTCTTCCAAACACTCCACTACCACTAACAGACCTTAATAACGACAATATATAGGAAACACTAAAATTTAATAAAAAATAGGCCTGACTCATTGGAAACCAAGGGGACCTTTCTGGGAACCATTTTTCTAAAAATTGCATAAAAATCAAAACTAAAATTGATATCAAGATGAAGAATGATTAAAAATGGCACATTAAGCCAAAAAACATCTAGCTCAAAAACAAGAAAACTGTAGACATTGCCAAAAAATACCTTTCAAAAACAATCATTTCCATTTATGATTCAAAATGGCCTTCTTCCAACGCCACTTCTCAAAATATTATAAACACTTTTTGAAGAAAAATTTCAATTTAATAAATCAATTCCTCATTCAAAATCACCTTTAGAAAAATAATTCGTATCATTCCGTTTCAAACAAACACCCATGTAATATCATGAATGGTCACATGTGTGTCCCTTCATTTCCATCCATGTGTGCGAAAACACACATGTGACACATACACACACTCAAAAAAATGTACAAAAAAGTGTACAAGGCTTTATCATAACATGTACAAACTATCTACAAACAACACTACCAAAAAACATTCAATTTAAAAAACCATTATTTCCAATTTAAATCCAATTAAATAGAAAAAATTCATTTCCATGAAATTATTATTTTAAAAACACCCTTAAAAAACAAAAGAAATATTTAACATAATTTACATTAGATAGTAAGATTGATGGACTAGTATTCATGCTTAACCGAGCAACATGGTAGTGAGCATGCTCTAAGTATTCATCAAAAATTAAGAGAAGCATAAAATGGGTACTTAGACTCCACCTGGGTCACTACTCTATGGTAAATCATGATGTATCATCAAAATGCATATCTTGCCATCATTCAATCCAAAATAAAAATAGAAGACCTGAATAAAAAAACTACCCCTAGTAACTCAAGGATTAGTGTGAGAAAGAGTTCGTGATTCTCTTCCTACACCTACCTTCCCAGTCCCGATAGTCATAATATATTTCCAACCGAAACCCTAAAAATAAGGTCCTCATCAAATATAATTTTTTCTTGAACTAAATTGAGTAAAACATGAACGGTTCATGCGCGTGAACCCATGACATGGGACAAAGGGAATTCCAGATCCCCAAAATCTTACAAATTGTGATGGTCATCAAAATTAAATAGTTCGAATTGATTTTTCCCACAAAATGGGAGAGAAATAAATAAATAAATTACTTAAAAATGAAAACAAAAAATCGCAGTGGTGTGGAAATAAAATTGTACATACCTCCATGTTACCCTACATGTCACCACCGACCTCAAACCAACATCGCACTATGGATACTGAATATGATAAAGAAGAAACAACCAAATAAAAAAAAGATAAACTATAGGCATGAGTATTAAAAATCATTAGAATATACTTATAAAACTATTCCCAATTCACTTCATTAATAATAAAATAAATATATTTTTTCTTGTTTGAACTACAATATATCAAGGTATTTTTTTCTAATCATTTTTCATAAAAAAATATGAATCATTTCCCTTATTCATTTCCAAAACCATGTTGATAATATTTGTGTGTCGTTATATTTTTTAGAAAAAGGTGATTATAATTTGGTATTTATGAAAATAATGATTATAAGAAATGTTGACATTAAAACCTTTTCAAAATATTTTAGAGACCCACACATCACTTCCAAGTAAACGCTGCACAATAAAGCACAACTATATTCATTTAACAAGGTAAATGAAAAATATAAAAACAATTATCACTTTTATTACTATAAGAAACGTTGAGATAATATACATTGGTTAACCTTGGAGAACAAGATTAATCTAGAATGTACTAATACATGAGACCAAATCATCAATAGTATGACACCCATGATGAAATCAAATAATAATTAAATTCATTGACACCCTAAATCAAGACGGGATGAGTGGCCCAATCTAATATATATAAACCTAGATATATCCACCATTGACGGGTGACTGGTATGTATGTCAACTACTAGTTCATCAATAATTATTATATAATTCTCTAAATAATACATGTTTTAATGTCTAATGTACATAATGGGGGTTATCCAACTAATTCCATTTGAGACTTAAATCACAATATTTATTTAATAATAATTATTCACAACATGCCACACCCTGAGTCTCCAAAATGACTACTTTAAAGCCTTAATGCAAATATAATAAAAAGGGTTCCATCTGAGGATCCCTGATAATGGATCCTTAGGATTCCATAGCTGGGGCATCCCATCCATTATTTGAGACATGTCATGAGAACATCAAGTGGAGGTTTTCATAATACTAATTTTTCATCATTTTCAATAACTGACCAAATGATCTCTTAAGCATTTCATAAATCCAACCATTATCAAAATGTAATTCATCTTTCAAGAAGAATAATCAAAATCCCCATTTCCATATAAAAAATTATAAAACACCTCCAATTCATTTTCATCACACTTTCAATACAAGACCATTACCTTTGAAAATGAAAACCAAGAAACTAATCAAAAACACATGTCAAACCACATTTTTCAACCAATAAACAGTATTATTAAATTCAAAACTACATTGAAAAACCGTACGTGGATCCCACATAATTATTTTTCATACCACAAATATATTTTCAAGGCCAAACCATGTTTTAGATGTCACAAAACACATGAAAATAAATCCCAATGTGATTTTAAACAAACAGTTAGTGTCCTCTATTAAAAAATCTAATTATCCGATGAAAAAGGATTAAAACTTTGTTTTCACACCAAATAATCTAACCAATGTTAATATATTAATATATATTAATCAAAAAAGGAAAAAATCATGAAATTAATTATTCTCAAATTAAAAAATGCATGTTCATGGGAAACCTTACATCAACGAATGGCCAAGCCCATGCATTATACCTCAAGAAGCATCCCACTTGCACGCAAAAATGCACAGAGACACACAGACACAAACACACACACACACATATATATCCTTAAACTGAAGCAAGTTTTTCTCTCACCATAAGAGGACAGACACAAAGAAGATATATATATATATACATACCTAGTAACATGTGTGTGTCCATTAAAATAGATTTCGACTCCCTAAAATAAATTTGGGGGACTTGAAACACATTAAATCTCTAAGGTAAAATAAATACAAAAAAAGGAATCAACATTCAAAATTAAAACCAGAAAAATTACAAAAATTGATGTTAAAGGAAAAAACTTCTTTAAATGTACATAGTGATAAGTGGGCCATCAGAAAATAAAAACATTGAAACAATTCTACAAAATGCCTTTTGTTTCCGTCTAGAAACAGACATATTCCAAATAATATTCTTTTCCAAATTCAATACAATACAACTATTTTAATTGAACAACGCCAAATAGGCCTTTAATATTTACACCTCGTAAATACATTTACCAAGAACATTTCAAAATAATTATTAAAACCCGAGTCATAATTGAATCAATTAAAAAAAACAATTCTGAAAAACCACACAAACCAACTGATTTCACCAATTAAACATGATTAGTATTTTATCAAACATACATGGTGAATAAACATTGTTCTATATATAATGAACCACTTTAAATTCCATTTTTATCAATTTTTATAACAAGAACGTTCCCTATAATTCTTAAGAAGATTATTAGGTTGGTAAAAATCAATTAATAGGTTTATAAAATTATTCCAAATTTACAATGATGGAGAGAATCGACCCAAATTGCCACACCTTCTGTGGCGGTGCCATAACACAATCCACCAGGCCCTAAGACACCCTATGCACAAAAATAAACAATAATTAGTATCAAAATCAATATAATCTAAACCCTAGGTTTTGGCTATATAAATAAACCCTTAATGAAAAATCGGGGAATACCACAAAAGGTAGTACTGGTCGTGAGTAGAAGGATATTTAACTGGAGAAGTGGCAGCCAACAGAAGAAGGGGAGGTGTTACACCAGGGACGTCCACAAGGAGAGGGGAGTGTTGCGGAAGATGAAGTAGGAGGTGGATATTGGTAATGGTGGGGAGAGATGCATTGAAGGCCATTGGGGGAGAGGGAGACGCCGGAGGAAAGATCGTCGCTAGGGAGGAGGTTTATCCTGTGTAAGGGGAGCATGCGGGTAATGGTAATCGTGGAAGGAGTGGCATGATGAAATGGTAAGGTGGAGGAAGATATTTGAAAAAAGTAAGGCTAAAAAATAAAATAATAATCATCATCATCATCATCATTATAATCATTTCCTTAATAATATTTATAATAATATTAACAACAATTTAATAATAAAATTACAATTATCTAAAATAATAAAATAATAATTATTATTTTTTAAACATTTATAAAAAGTTATTTATTTTCTCTATTGATGAGTTTCACGATCACCTGGGCCAACCGTACAGTTATTTTTAACTATGCGGTGCCCATGCACCATCCCGAAACTCCCCAAAATTAACAAACCTCAACAATTTTAAACCATCACTCAACTAGAAACCCGATGATAGGGACTAAAGCAATGAAATAATAAAATAAAATAAATCTAATGGTAGGGGTGTGACATATGATGAACTACTTGTCTTTCTAGTCATCACAGATTTATATCATTAATGCCCTTCACTTTCCATTGATCATTCACTTCTTTGTGATCAATGACCTCAATCACTCTCTATAATAATTTATCCTCTTCCTCCATTCCCACCCATGTTCCCCCTATGTGGAATCCAAGTTATGCATGACTTCTGGTGAAATTTATGTTTCCCAAATTCACTTTTAAGTGGATGTTTTATTTATCCTTTTTAAGATGAAGGTTTCAATAATATAATTCTAGAAATGTTAATCATAAAATAAACAATATGAATTTCAATGGAGAAATTCATTTTTAATGGGGTAGGACGTAACATCCGAATATTTTATGAAATATTATATTTCAAATTAAATTTAAATTATTTAAAATATATTATTTCACACAATACATAGTTTCTTCTTATCACATAACACATAAATTTCTCTTTTAGTTACACACAACATCGAGTCCCTTTGATGACATCTGTTACACATAAGGTCAAGTCTTACTGGACAATAAAGTACTACAAATGTTATTTATTTAATATAATATTTATCACATATCCATTGGAATGGCAGGAATGAATATGATTAACTGAATTATGAAATCAAAGCTTACAATAGTTTATAACATTAATTCATTGGTTACCAATAAATTATAAATGAAAATAATTTCCAATTGAATATAAAAGGTGTGTTTATTATTGAAACCATGTTTACGACTTGAATTATTTTTTATTAAATTAATCAATTTTACTGAAATATATTAATGAAATTAATTCGTTATATATTATACAAACATTAAAAAATTATCGAAGATGTTTTATTGTTTTATGATAAGAATAAATCTTATTTTAAGCATAAAATGTTGAATATTTATAAAGGTCAATTTCACCACCTTTTAATGGTGCTCCTATTTAAAATATATTTTTTAATAATATTATAATTTTTATTTGAAAAAATAAACTTCATTTCTGGAAATTTAATATCAAAATAAACATTGGGTTTTTTTTATGATTTTTCTGAGAACTTTCATATTTTGATGAATAAAGAATGGAAATGAATATTAATTGAAAACTTATTTTCGTCTAATAATTTATAGTGTCAAATTTTTTTGGATTTTAAAGTATAATTATATTAGTTTTATATAACAAAAAAAATTGGGTAATTTCAAAAAAATTTGACTGAAATTAGAAATAAATAACAAAGAATTTTTTTGAAATGTTCCTTTAAAAAAACCACTTTGTCATTCCATATGTAGGATTAATTTTAGATTAATTTCCACCAGTTATAAATTTGTAATTTCAAAAAATGGGTACCATATTTGGAACATAATCATTTATAATTTACAATGAGTTGATACTAGTTTTTGATGAAAAATATTAGTGAAAGTAATTAAAATTAACTATAATGATTACGGAAAAATGAGATTAATTAATGACTAATCATATAAAATAAGGTGTAAAATTTACCCTAAACCTGAATAAAAATTATTTTACAAACATATATAGACCATTAATCCTTTATGTATCTATAATGGATTATTTATATCCAATGGGGGAAATTAAAAGGTGGGGCGCATCCAAATATTTCAAGAATACCCAATGTGTCCTTTTCCCCGCTTATAAAAGGCCTCATATCCTCCTCATTTATTCACACCTTTATAAAAAATTTTATCATCCAAAACCTAACTAGATAATCTCTCATCATCCCTAACATCAACATAGTGTCCTCACTTTTTGAATAAATCCAACAAAGGAATCTCTTTAGTGCAAACAAAAAAGTGTTTCCCAAAAAAGAGGTGGCATTCTTCAATGTGACTTTGGGTTTTATTGATCTATATACCCGTTGATTTATTATTATAACATTATTATATTAAAAAATAATTTTATTTAATATACTATGATTTTTTATATGTTATATTTTCCACATAAACCTATACACACTTCCATCAAATGGGTAACAAAATTATTATTCATGCATGGCGAACTACCACCTCTTGAAACAATACCGTTCGTTTTTTCATTACCACACTTCATTTTTGGGAATTTTGATGGACATTGTTTTTATATTATATATATGATATATTTTTTATTAATAATTTGGGAACTATTATATAATAAATACCATCATTATTTTTATTTTCTGTAAATACAATAACATCATTTGTAGAGCCAACGAGCCTGTACCCTAGTGGTACAGGCTCCTGCTTGGCATCCAAAAGTCCCTGGATCGAATTCAGGCAGGGCCGAATTTCCCAAGTACTGTAGCAGTACTGTAGGAGGTACTGTTGCAGCGGCGGCACTGTAGCAGTGGCAACACTGTAGCGGAGGAGGCACTGTAGAAGATTCTGTAGCAGTGGCGGTACTGTAGCAGGTACTGTAGCAGTGCGGTACTGTAGAAGTACTGTTCACCGAGGGGTCCTTTGGGCCAAAAAAATGGGCTTTTGAGCCTTGTATTCAGGACACTTGGCCTTGGGCCTTCGGGCTATGTAATGGGTCTCCCTCTACCCAGTCTAAAGAGGAATTTTCTTTCAAATCGGCCCCAACGTTTAAAAAAAATAACATCATTTATAGAAGTGTGCACTACCACCTCATTAAGCGATGTGATACGTTAACCTAAGAAATGGAATTTATTAAGGATGGTTTTACTTAAAAATAAGGGACATAGATACCATATATATGATATTTATAACATAATTAACTTCTTCTAAATATAATATATCATTTTTTATTATCTTATCACACACTAAAAAGTTATAACGTCGTTCATAGACGTGTGGACTACCACCTCCTCGATGAAATGTGATTCTTTTTACATCAAAATATTTATATATAAAAGTAAATGTGAAAAAAATATTTTAAATATGATATAATTATCATTCATTATAGATAAATTTTAAATAAATTCATTCTATAATGATGATTGAAAAATGGGAATGTTACTCATGTGTATATATGGCCTACCATCACCACGATTTCTACATTGGTTCATTTTTTATAACCATAATTCATGATTTTTATTTAAATGTTAAATTGATATATAAATATGATAATTATTTCAGGATTTTTATTATTTATATGTTTATATAATGACTTCACTAAAAATAGTTGACCTATCGAAGTCGGTTTAGAGACAAAAGCCTTATTTGGTCAAAACATCAAACATAAAAATTATTGACTAATTAATTTTATATAAAATATTAGTTAGTGAAATAAAATTAATAATAAACATGTAAAATTTTATGAAAAAATTATATATTTAACATATTTTTATTATTCAGGATGGTATGGAATAATCATGACAAACGAGACATGAGTTAAGGGATTCCTATCTCGCATTAATTTCCTATAGGCATATGTCATATTCACCAAATGTTTATTTTTTGTGGTGTATATACTACCCATTTTGATATATTATATTATAAATTATTTTATCATCATGGTATTTAAAATTTTCATTTGATGATTATTACTTTTGGGTTTTTTGATTCAGCTGTTAGCACATTTATAAGGGGTTTCATCTCAATTTTCATTTCATTGAGACTTAATTCTTATTATGAACCTAGTTACTTTTATATAGTGTATATACATCACTACGGAAAATTATATAATGAGTAATATTTATTTCATTACATTATATTTTTATATTTACGTTTTTATTTCATGGATCTCATGATTCAAAAGTTACTCTAGTAATAAGGGACTTCATCTCAATCTATTTTCATAGAGGAATACATTCATGTTATGCACATTTATTTTTATAAGGTTTTTTCCATACCCTTGACATATTTTATCATGAATATTATTATTTGGAATGATATTATAAGTTTCATTTAATGATGATTATTTCATAGGATTAAGGACATCAAATATACTAAAGCGGTAATGGATTGATGTCATCCTTTTCCTTCTTTGGGATGCCTGTTATGGTGTACACCCATCTTATTTTATAAGGTGTATATACCGAATCTCTGTCATGTTATATCATGAATATAATTATTCTTATGATATTATAAGTTTATTTTTTTCATTCCCTTCACATGATAAATGATCCATATTTTTTAAAGTGGTATAATATTATTTGGAATGTTTAATGATTATTTTCCTCAAAAATGGTTTAATGATTGTTTATGGTCATTTTACTTAAAAAAAATAAACAACCCTTTATTTTACTTGTCCTATAATGGGGAAATTTTTTATAGACACCATAATCATTCATTCTATGTATGGATTATAGTTTTTTTCAAAATAATGTTTCTTTAACTAATTTCTATTCTATGGGTTACTCATGTTTCATAGAGATTGGTATAAATCCATTTTATTTTATATGGGATAATAATTTTCTAAAGTAATTTTTATATATCTATTTTATATACTATTAATTAATCATGTTTCGATGACATATTGTTGATACCTTTTAATTTCTAAAGGTTAATCATTTTTTAAATAGATTTTCATTTCACCAATTTCATTTCCATGGTTTACTCATGTTTCAATGTGAGTATTTTTAAACCAATTTATTTTAAATGGGTAAATATTTTCTAAAGATATTTTTGTGGAACGGATTTCTTTTTGATGGTTTAATCTTGTTTCAATGTTATTTTATTGAAACCATTTATTTTATATTGGTTAATCATGTTCCAATGATATTTGCATTGAAAAAGTTTCTTTTACATCGGTTAATAATGTTTCAATGATATTTTTGTTGAACCCATTTCTATTCCATGGGACACTCATGTTTAAATGAGATTTTTATAGAAACCATTTAATTTTCTTAGTGTAATCAAGTTAGGAAAGGGGTTATTAATTATTCTAATGAGTTTATTCAATATTTTAATTGTGATTATTTTACAATGGTGGATAGACATTTCATGGGATTTTATGTGATAAACAAATGATTGGTGGTTTTAAGATAGACCAATGATGGTTGTGTCTTTGATAGCACTCAAATCAATTGTTTATGGAAGTCACCATTACAGATATTCCATATTCAAGACTGATATATATGTAATTCAACCGCATGGTTATGCCATTTATAATATTAAAAGTATAATGATGTCCCAAAATAACGTTGTGTTTTTTATGTTTTCTATAGGTTTATAATGTTTCTAATAATAGAGATTCAAATCACATGGCTCGTGGCTACTGATTTTGATGACTCTTACTTTTTCTATATTTTAATATTTGATGGACTTGGGATTCATGGGTATGAATTCATTTATGATTCGATCATGCACATTGATTATATCATCATACCCTTATAAACTCTTATGATCATTTATGAAATTTAATTGGTAATGATTATATTTACCCTTACTGAGCATTAGAGCTCAACCATATTATGTTTCCTTTACATAATCATTAAATAAATATGTTGAATTATTTATGTAAATAATATATTTCAAAAGGTTGATATTAATGACCTCGTGTTAAATGTGAAATGTTGGGTATAACGGGAGATTATTTTCAACGTTATGAACCAATTTATTATAATTTCAAGTTGGCATGAATTATTAATTTTGGAGTTTTTCATAATTTTATAGAACATTAGACCTAAAATGACCTAATAATTAAAGTGATCCAATTCTTCTATTTTATGTTATACGGTTTTGAAGGAAAAAATTAGTAATAATTATCAGTAACATAGATGGAAATAAAGTGTTATAGATTTCAGCATAGTATTCATGAGTGTGGTGTATAGGTTATTATAACATGTTTGATTAAAATAGAATTAAAATTTGATAAAATATATAACAAGATACTTGAATAAATAAACTAGTATTAAATTTTTAATCCTGTGTTATAGTACATTTACCCAGTTGTGGTGTTAAAAAAATGAATTATCCCTGGGAACCATCATTTCCAAAGGATGCTTGTCAATTACTAGTATAAAAGTTTACAACACATTATATTAAAACTATTAAATCATTATATTATAATGGATAATATGTGGTAGATCCTAGGGTAATTCTTTATAAAAAAATCAAAAAATATTAGGTTATTATTGATTTTTGGTGTTTAATTTTAGTGTCATAAAAAATTGAAAAAAATAAAAAAATAAGAAAATAGCACTGATAATAAAAACTTATCATTTAAAAAAAAGAGGCAATAAATCAATTTCAAATAATGGATGTTTCTAAAAATCATTATTTCATTAACTTCTTGGTTAAAATGAATCAATTGGATATGGGGTTCCCTAGAATTAATCAATATTCACTTGTTTAGTGTCAATTGATATTACTCTATTTATTTTTATATATTATGGATAATAATACCTATTTAAAATAATGTGAATTATGTTCTAAGACCAAAATAAAAAGGGAAAAAATTATACTCTCATATTTATAGCCCAATCTTTCACATTATTGATATTATCTTATTCATTATTCCTTTTATATAATTAATAAATAATATGATATGAATTAATTATAATGTGACACTAAATTAAAAAATTCATCTCTTAAGAAAAATAAATAATTTATAATACATACCCATAAATTGTAACATATCACCATCCTCTACCTCATGATTCACCATACCATAAGAGACTACTTACTCTTGATAGAATATTCATCCATCATGATTGAATATTTCATTTAAAGGAATGGTATAAATATGTACATAGAAAATGAAACTAAAAAAACATGTATAAATTTTGTAAACTCAACTTGCATTAAAAACATTCATTATAGAAATAAATGGAATAATTATCCTCATATATATTCCTCTCGGAGTATGAAAAGTTGTCAAAGGTATTTATACTCTCCAAAATACATAAAAATATAACACTATTATAAGACAAGACTAAATCAAGGAGAAATGGATCATTTTGTTGAATTAGTGTTATATCTTGTATACATTTCCATTATCGTTCGCCTTTTTTGGCAAAAACCATGATGAAAGTGTAGTTATTGTGGAAAAAAGGTCTCATCTCCACAGTTCATAGTTTAAATCCATCAAATATCATGATGGATCATCTAATATTTTTTCTGAGTGTTTGAACATTAAATATATTACTTATAAAAACTATAAAAAGAAGGGAGGTATCTTATAATGCATGAAAATATGGTCCTATACTTTCTTGATTCACACATCATATTCATGTTATGAGGGTCAATATATAGGAACGAGTGATACACTATTGAATTTATCAAACATCGTTCAAAGGGGACATCAAATCATGAAGGGTTTGATCACTATAAAATGTGTTCGTAGATATTCCAAATACACATACCAAGGGTTCTTGTATCATAATGGTTTTGGTCATGTTAGAAAGGTTAATCCACCTTCTGTTAAGTTATTCGATAAAAATACATTATGGAGTTAAACTTCACGTTACCCCATAGGGCCCTCTACATCACATATTTCAGCTTATCTTCAAATCCTATCATGTCTTTTTGTGTCTTATTATGTTGTGATTTTAATAATATAAAATTAATTTCATTCAAATATTCTTCAAAATACCCAATATCACATTTCAATCAAAAAAAATTAAGTTTTATTTTTTATATTCATAATCTAAAAACATAGGAAAATATTATAAATAATATTATGTTATCACATTCATTAACCTATTCATCAACCATAATAAAATTAAAACATGATATATCCAAAAGAAGATGTAAGAAAACATGAATTTTTTTCAGGATGAAATAACTCATTAATACTCTATTATATAGACATTGTCATTCATTCCAAACATTTAATCCTCTCTCAGTCATCACCATAACAAACCTTATAACCATTCAAATAATTTACAATATTTATGTTATAAATATATAATTTCCCAATACAATTTGACCCAAAACCTTCCCCCTCCTCTATTTAATAGTTTCTTAACGTAATGGACATTTTTTTATTCTATAACCCCTACTTACATAAATGGATATCCCTTTATATCATATGAAAATATATTCATTAAATTTATTTCAATATCCTATGATGAAATTAAAAAACCATATTAATTTTACACTACCATAAATTAAATAAATAATATTATATTAAAATAAATGATCACTCATCAATTCATTCATATCCATTAAATTCCAATTTTATTAACAAATTTTCTTTATTCATTATAGTCAAAATATAAAATACACACATATATATAATTCATATCAAATAAAAACCCATATCAATCTTTTAAATCATAAATATGATTTAATATTCATGTTTTTAATAATAACCGATTTTTTAAACAAATATTACACTACTTAATTTAATTTTAATAATATCTAAAAATATATTCATATTTCCAATTATATTCTAAAAAATATTTTTATTTTATAATATTTTATGTAAAATAAATATCTTCTTGAGTTTTGAAGAAAAAAGTCACCAAAATGCCTTTTAATTTTTTATAAATTAATAAATATAAGTTTTTATAATTTTACAACTTATAAGACAAAATATGAGGGTAATTTCCAATATTTAAGTATGAAATACATGTTGTTTTTGTTTATAATATTTGATTATTAGACAATTTATTTATTTGATCTAGTGGATTTGAATAATGTTGCAATTGTATCCCTAGATAACAATCATAGTACAATGGTATACCATATATTTATTAAATGTGAGAATTTATAATGACATATTATTTCTTTACCCCTACATTATGGTATAATTACATTACACATTGTATTGTGATAATAATATTTATAGTGTATTAAAGTGTTTGGTTTAGTCCTTAATTGAGAACGGTCATGTGAGTAAGGGCAGTTATGTATGGTTATCATTTCAAGAACATATTTATTATTATTTATAAAAGAAAACCAAAAATTATACATATATATTTAAGTATTGATTTCACAAATTTCAATGATAACAAATGAATCATATATTGTTGTTAATTTTTGGTATTGTTTACACATGTATGAATATACATATATGATCTAAAATCATTCATCAATTTTATATGTCTAATTGTTAATTAAATTTTATTAAATAATAATTCATAAAAAAGCACATATATTTTTAAGATTATACAAGTTGAATAATTAAGGATAATCATATCATAAAAAATGGAAAATATATATGGATTTTATTGATAAGGATCTAGTGGATCTCAGTAGAAATTGATTGGTATCAAACATGAATTATGTATTATTTATTTAATATAACTCTGTAGAACATTATATCAAATAGTAATTCTATTATAATATTTGTCACACGAATAATAATTAATATTATGTTATTCATGGAAATAAGTATGTCATTTATATATAATATTAAAAAGGAAAGTGTGATTTCATTAATATAGTTGAATGTACTACCACTATTTTATGATCCATTTCAGCTTTCATAATATTTTATGAAAATTAAATTCCCTCTAACTCATGATCATTTATATTTATTTAGGTTTAATTTTATAAATTCATATTCCTCATACTTTGTCCTCAAAATATTCATTATATTTAATGAAATAAATCATAGTAGGTTATAAAAACTTTTTATTTTGATAGAGTATAAAAAATGATTCATATTCTTAGGAAAACATTAAATAATAATTTATTTATTTTAGGGATAATATTTTGTATAATTATACTCATATGTTCACTATAAAATCACACATATATATATATTATAATCCATATATTGTTGGATGTTTTTTATGTTTCATTAATGATAAAAGAGTTTAATGTACATGAATCATAACCTAGTAAATTAAAATATATATCTAATCGGAGTGTAAATAATTGATGTTATAAGATAATCCAAAAATATTATATTTAATTAATTCCTATATCAATTTTATTAATTTTTATTAATAATCTAACTACATTAATTATTTACATCATTTTTAATGTTACGAAAATTTCAAAATATTGAAATAATAATTATAACTTATTTGTGTGCTTGTTGAAATTAATAAATACAAATTTATGAGGCTGAATAAAAAATTATATGTTTTCCCTTAGAACCAAATGGGGTTTTGATAATATTTTTCGTACATAAAATGATTCATAACTAAATAAACCAATATTCCTCTCATGGAAACATTGGATAAGACACAAGTTCGTATGACTAAGGAAATTATAAAAACTTGATATTTTCCAGAAAATAATATTTATATTTTACTTAATTAAATGTTAATTCATATATATAAATATATCAAATAATTGTTCCTTTTTCTTTTTGAGAAACTATTTGTCACACAATACATAATCAGTGTTCGAGAGTTATTTATAAAAAGGTTAAAAAACAGGGTTATTAACCATGTTTTATATAAAAAAATCATACCTTTTTGTATTTCTTATAAGATATTGATATTTGGGTTATATAATAAAAATACTTTATATGAATTTATCTTTAATTTTTAGATTGAAATTTTGTGTAAGGATATTCCAAAAATAAGATACATGGGATCAATATTGTGTTGCCCATAGGAGGTTAAATCTCATGTTTTTTTGAATTTGTACCTCTCAATATATACTAATAATGGTGAAATAAAAATCTATATTTTAGTTAAAATTGGAGAGTGAAAATATTGATATTCAGATAACATTTTATGTATAAATTATAAATAAGGGTTATTCATTATGAATTTTTAAATTAATAAAATATATGGAAGCTATGATAATAATATCATTAATAATAATAATATATGTGGATTAGAGTAGTACAATATAATTTTTATTGAGAAAAACTCAATTAAAACTATTATAAAAAAATTAATCCTTTTCATGTTAATTGTTTTTTATGATGGATAAACAAAGGAAAAATATTTGGGATTGATAACACCACCATTAAGATAAGAAAAATACTCAAAGATGTTTGTTATTAATAAGAGCACTATTTTATTTTATTATATAGTAAAAATTAATAAAATTGCTGATGTGTGGAGGTAGATTTCTCTAGTTCTTCTGTATAAAAATAAAGGAGGAATTTTATGTTATTTTAATTATAGAGTAATTCATTTCATGATCTATAAAATGAAATTTTTGGAGACTGTTTTTGAATATATAATTTTACATGAAACAAAATATTTAGATAATAATTTTTTTTACAATACATTCCACCACAGAAGAATGTTATTTAATTAATGTTCTGGCATAGTATTTAAAAAAATGCCATATGATTCTATGGTTCTCCTTGATTAGGAAAATATATATGATAAATTTAGTAGATATGTTTTATTAAAATATCTTTTATTAAAATTGGTGTCAGTGGCTTGTATGAAACTCATATATGACTTTTATAAATGTAATTTCACTCTTTTTATGTTCCCACAAGGTGATACTACATAATTTTCTATCTCAATAGAACTATATAATGGTTTGTTTTTGATCTTATACCTTTTTCATATGATCATAGATAGTTATATAAATCACATTCAAGATGGAAACCCTAATTATAAGATTTTTAATGAGGATATAGTTCTCATTGTAGAAGAAAACAAGGCTATAAATTTAAAGCTAGTGTTAGCAGAGTGACTTTTGGATCAAATGGTTTTCATCTTTGTATGCATATGATAGAATATAAATATATATATAGTGTATTTTTAGAAAACAATTGTCTTATAATTTTATGGATATGATATTGGGATCCCGCATTATTTCCAAATTGGATAATTTTTTTTAAGATCATTTATATAATGTTATAGAGATATTAATTTATATTTTATGGATAGGATTAAAACAGGTTGGATAATATGAAGAATGAATTATGGGGATATTTTTTATAAAAAAGCATTTAAAATTAAAGGTTAAATATTATTGGACAATTATTAGTCAAATTATTCAATATGGAAGTGAGTGTTGGCCTTATATGAGACACCTTGATCAAAAAAATATGTGTAGAATAAATGAAATTGTGTTGATATACAAGTGTAAATTCGAATTTGGATAAGATTATAAATGAATGTGTTAGAGAGAAAATTGGGGGTCTCAAATTGATAAAAATATGACTATGTTTTTTTAGATGATTTAGAAATTTTATAAGAATTAAAAGGGTTGCACCTATAAAAAGGGTGATCATAATGAAAAATTCAATTATTAAAATTTGTGAAGTTAGTCCATAAAGGACCCATGAAAAAATATTCCATAATGAACTTGTTCTGAATGGTTTAAATAAAAATATAGTCTCTATAGAGATAATTGTAAATTTTGGATCCATGTAGTTTATTTCATTTTACTCGGATTAAGTATTATTTATTATTGTATTTTTAGGTTCTGACATATAAATTATTTAAAATCTATTAAAACATTAAAAAAATATTTTTCAAAAATAAAAAAAATTATAACATAACATAAAGGGGAGATCCCCCCCCCCCTCGGGCCCACCCAATGTTATTCTCTCTTTTATGTGAATGAAATGTGGTTCATCCCTTCTACTTTTATCCCACCTTATTTAAATTAAAAGGGAGTGTTGATAATATTCCCATATCCTTCAAAATTGAAGGTAGGTATTGAATTCCTATTCTCTACCCCTCCCACTCTCATCTAAATTTTTATTTGTCACAATATATAGAGTAAATTATGATATAAATTTTTGGGTTTTTATATTTTAATTGTTCATGTCACTTTGATATATCAAACACTCTTCAAGGAATAAGTCACACGTATAAAAATACAGACTTTGATAATTTGTCTTGATATATAGTCCAATTCGAATGTAATTAATATTATATGAGTTGTTAGAAGTGGGTTTCTTCTATATATTTTAATCATCATAGTATATTTATATTGGCATTTTAGTGTGATGAATAGTTTATTTAGTATTCATTAAGTATTTTTATACTATTTTTTCCTTTATTATATCATTTTTTTAATAAATCATTACTTATATGTTTATCTAACATTATAATTATACATTATTGTATTTTATAAGTAATTTCATATTTATATTATGACCATGGTCCATTTAAAGTAGAATATATTTCAAAATTGAGTCAATGAATTCATTTATAATTGCTGGTGTGGATTACGTGTTGTTATATAGACTGTGAATTATTTTATAATAATTGATGGAAGGAATGATTTTTATATATAAAAATATTATTAAATGTTTTAATACATTTATTATATAGATTTAATAATACAAAAACTATAATTACTAAAAATTCTAAAAATTAACCATAGATATATCCAACCATACTTTTTCATTAACCAATGGTATTCCAGTTATTAGATATAACATGGAGTATATAGATTAATCTAGACAGTTGATTACAACCTCCATGTATCCTATATATATGTGATTATATTAGTGGAACATATATTTTTAGGCCCTCTATACATTATCTTTATCTCTTTCCCACCATTTCTATATTATTTTCTTTATGCGTCATCTCAATCTCAAATATTCTACACTATGATTTGAAAATTCTTATCTCTGCCAATGATTTATCATGGATTTTATATTTCATAATTCTTCACAGTTTATTTAGCAGTCATTCATCTTAGAAACACTTTGTTAGTATTATTTCATTCTTCGTATTGGGTAACATGAAAACACTATCTCCATCACTATCATTGAAAAGAGATAATTCTTTTACGTAATATATATTACATAAATTAATATTTTTTGAAGATCAACATAAATATATTTTATTGATATAAATTAATCGAAGTGGGATGAAATCATCAAATTAATATTCATTTTATCATATTATAGTTGTCATAAAACACCATCAAATAAACTATTTTATTCTAGAATGTGAATAATAATTTTATTAAAAAAATTCATTCCATTATCAAATATCAATTAAAATATACATGATTTTATTCTAAATCTAGATCAGGTTGAATAAGATATTTTTTTTATGTTAATTGTGCCTTATTTTTTAATAAATAAAAAAAAATTATAATACAATGACCATAAGCGGTTTTATGATAATATATATGTAAATATCATATTAACTTTTCTTATTTAACTATGATGTATTGTATGATATAATGTAGAAATTTCTTTTCATTTATAATTAATTGATAACATAGATGAAATATCATGGGAAATTTATTATTTATCATTTGTTTATAGATTTTGAATATCATATCAGAAAATTAATTTGATATTTAATTTTTAATTGAATGTTGATATTATTAAATTCCATTAGAGTGATAATAACAATTTTATTATTATAAATTTTATTCAAATATTTTTTACCACATGGAGGAGTTAAAATAATGATCAGCATGATAAATAGAAGCAAAAATTTTTCTAAAATATGCAGATAATTAATAAATAATGAATAATCATTAATGAATCATGAAATTAAATGAATAAATTAATTAACAGATTTAAATATAATTTTTAAATCTTTATTTAATTAATTGATTGAAATGAAATTATTTTAAAATTTTCAATATGAATTTATTTTTATGAACCATTAAAATTTGAGAAATCATTTTATTTTTTAAACTAATTTTTCCATCATTACCTGATGTTAATAATTATAAACAATAATTTTGTTGTATATAGTCATTTTCGTGATGAAGGTTGTGTTATAAGTAATAAATATTTTCATTTTTCCCCTCAGACCATTTACATCTATAATAAATTACATGGGGATCCTCCACCTAGTAGATATATTTTATAATGGATTAGTTTAGAATATCCAAATAAAACAATATTTTTGAGGTTATGGACATTACCCATTAAAATTAAATTATAAAATCATTAATTGATTGTCAACCACTACAAGTAGAAATTATAATAATGATGAATAATATGAATATTACATTTTTTCTTTTCTTACCATGAACATAATAAATATTCACTATGGAACATACTTAATAACATATATATATATATTAATCTTATAGAAATTATTTTGTTGATAATATTCTAATTTAATAAATCTAGATTACTTTTATAAGTTTAATATTAATAAATTCTCTTATAGAGTTCTGATATGATCAAAATGTAAATTGATCAATGGAGAAATTTAATCAAGGGCTCCAGAAGACATAATATATTGATACCCTGTGGAATAAATATTTTAACAAATAATTTTTTTTATATCTAATATCTCAATGAAGATTTTTTAACATTAATTTTATTATTAAAAATGAATACCATCAAAGATAAATTAGATAATTGAGATTTCAAATACCTCTCTATATATAAATCATTCATTATTGACAAAAAAAGATTCTATGGTTTTTTTAAGATTTTATTTCTACTATATATAATTGAATAACTTATGATAAAAACAATTTTTTTTAATACTCTCACATCAAATATATAGAACATCTATTTATTTCAATTTTAATCAATTCTAAAAAAAATATTGATATAAATATACATATGAATTAATATTATAAAAAAATATGTATATATCCATTAGGTGTAGAATGTGAAAATTATTTAATGTACTTATTTATTTTGATTTATCACTTAAAATATAATTATTATGCATACCCAAGATATGATTATTAAAAACTTTTTACCTATTATTAAGATAAATTATTTATATCATCACTGATTATACTAGATGGTAAATTAAAATATTTTTATGAAGTCTTCATTATGTAATGAATATGTGTTCACCAACCTTCAATGTCAAATAATTTATATTTTATAAGAATGATTCATCTACTAAATCATCACATGTATTATAATTATTTTATGAGAACACATCACAGGTTGTTAATTTTAATTAAAATAAATATTTATCATAAGATTATAAATATAAAATCGGATAGAAGAACCTTTAAATGAGTCACACAATTATTCTATGACTAATTTAATTCCAAAGTATTGAAAATAAATATTTTTATTACGTACACTAGAATTATGGTTGAATTGAATTTATAAAATAATTTCTTAATTTTAATGGAATGAAATAAATAAGTTTTATATTGAAATGGTTAATTAATATATCGATCGAAATATTTATTTTTATATAATTTCACTAATGTAACACTGGTACAAGATAAATTATGAGATATCATTACATATTTTAGATGATATATTCTAATTGATGAATTATTATTAAACTACTACCTAGAAATAAATTCCAAGATATGATTACATAAAAATAATTAAACAAAATAATTTAAGGGATATATATGATGTTCAATATATAAGGTTTTATATTAGAATCAAAAAAATTTATATTGTTGAACATATTGAAAATTATTGTTTTAAATGTTATTCCTTAAATATTTGGTCATTTAAATTTAGATTATATCCAACTGTTGTTGTCATTATTTTTCTATATAGTATCATTTATTGCAAAATATTTGAATCATTTTAGGGTTCAAAATCCCAAATGCATATTCAAATTTATAAATGTATCACCCAATAAAATTATTTATTATATGGGGTTGTGAAAATAATATCTTCACTAGGGTGTTTATTTTTTTTAAGATTTATTATTTGGGTTATTTTATGTACAAATAATTTTGGAACTCGAATTTATATTTTTTGAAAAATCTTGTATTGCACGGATTGTGCATAGTTTGCAATAACATTGTAGAAACTATGTGTTTGGATCTGTAGTTGGACATTTCCTTTAGTCATAGTCAGTTTATGACTAGAAAAATGATGTAGAGTTTAGTGAGTAACTGTGTGAGACCCTTTTTCATGGAATTTTGGGTTGGACAATCACCACGTGGTTTGGTAAATTGTGGAAGAATATCATGAGACATTATAGGGAATTATTTTTTTCTAAATTACCAATTATTATTCTGAATTGTTTTTTTTTGTGATTTTGAGACCACATCTCCTAATCCATCACATGTCACACCACCAAGATATGACACCCTCTATCACGTGACCTCCCATCTTCATAACTCTTTTACACTTGGTTTTGTAACCAATTTCATGGTTATTCTTGTTATAATAATTTTTTATGTTCATCGATTCCATATACATCCATTTCCTCATGGTTTATCCCTCTACCATAGTTTCATCATGCATGACTAAACTCATGGGTCTTAGAATGACCGTATTTTTATGTTTTTCTTGTTCCATGAGTGTGATGTCTCTATTTCAGGTTATCTTAAACAAAAAATCAAATATTTTGGAAACCCAACCCTGTTTTGATGTAGGTTTTCCCTTTCCATAAATTTTTATTCTTTTCTCGTTGACTTATTGGGGTTCAAAATATATTGTTCAACTTCCCAAAAATTTTATTTAACATAATTATGGGATTTCTATTAAAAAAATTTATTTTATTTTTATATTTTATAGAAAGATAACGGTTTTCTTATTTTTAAGCCTTTCTTAAATAGGGTTTTGTTTACTATTCATTATAAATATATGAAACATCTCATGGTTGAAGATTTAAATAGTTTTTAGAATTTAAAACAGATGGCCTTTAAAAAATTTATATCAAAAGATTTAATTATAAAGTCAACTGATGCATGACATTCTAGGTATTCAAAAAATGTTTTAAGAGTTCCTTTCACTATAGTTTGATGTATAGATATTATATCTCCTTATTCAGGTCACTAATTAAATTAAAGGATGGGCTTTTGTACTCTTAATGGTTTTTAATAAAATATGGATTATGGGAGATGTTTTTAATTTTCCAAATAGTTTTTATAAAGAGGGTCTATATTTAAATGGATTCAAACATATTATTAAATATAATTGATTCCATTAATTAATTTAATAAATATTTTAATATTGATTTTATAGAAATTGTTGGCTCCTTATATTTTTTTCATTGAGTTGAAACATTTTTTTAATATATGGTGGAAATGGGATATGAAACTGTTAATAAAAAAGGGTAAAATGGGCAATTATTCTAAGGTTAATATTTTAAAGGCATGTTTTCACTTCAACAATATTTTCAAATTGTATAAAACACTCAGTTGGTCTCATTTTATGGTTGTTAACATTGTGTATTATAACATAATTAGGTTTTTTTAATTGAGATGCATGTTTTGATAATTATGCATGGATGTGACCTAGGATACTTCTTGTAAGGGTGTCATAGGGGAGGCTTCATATTCATTCAAATGTTTTTTACTTATTTTTTGTGATTACGGAATACCCAATTATATTCACTATTCATTGATTCCTAGTTGTCGTGGGTAATCTCTATGAGTTTAAGCACTAGATTATAGTAGTGGGATTTCTAGGTAATGTTTTTCAATTGAACCTTGTTTGTTAGAGCAATATTGGTTGGGTTTGTATGAGTTATAAAATTTGATGTGTTTATGGTAGAAAAGGAACTCTGGATTTTTTTTATTTATGGATTGTTTAATAGAACTACCAAGTTTAATGTTATGTTATATAGTGTCATCATAGGTTTTGTGACACTAGTTATTTTATTTATTACTAGGAATATAAGACATTTCCAATGAAACTAGGTCATATGTTAGAATTACCTAGTGGGTTGTTTTATTTGATTTCACCCCCTAACAATTAATTTTTTTGGTAAAATGTTACATTTATCAATATGGCCCAAATTTGGATGTGTTGTCCCTTTTACAACATCATTCGTTTTTATGTCTTTGGTTTTATTTTAATATTTATTTCTAATATAGTTAGAAAATATTGGTTTATTTAAAATTGAAAAATTCCATTGTTTTGAAAATGGATATTCATAAACCTTTGGGAAAAGTAGAATAAAATTTGTCTTTACAAAAATGATTTTAAATACCCACTTTTCTTGAATTAAAAAAACTAAAATCCTTGATATCTATTGGAATGAAAATTATGGTTTTATGATGAATGAGCCTCATCTATATTCCAATTTTTTATACCATCATTTCGAAATTAGATTTTCTTCTCCTTTATTTTTTTCATTTAAAAGAAATAGGGTTTTTTGTAAAACAATATTTATGGAATTATTTTTTGTTTTATGTGTAGTTTATGTGAAAGAACATTTTCAATATATATTTCATAATTGTGTGAAAGTGGATCCTCAATTAGGGTTTTGTTCAGGTGATAATGTGTGTTGTGGAATATTGACTATATTTACACCCAATAATTTATAATATCTTATATGTAGGTTCAAGTTTATCTTATGGACACACATGTAGAATTATTCTTATTTGGATCAGTAGGTGGTCTATTTTTATGTATATTTATAGTTTCTTTTTTATTTATTTTACTTTGTTGCACCTTCCAAGTAGACATTACACCTTATAGTTATGGTTATTAGTGGATATGTATTATATTGCTTGGGGTCAGAGTGGGACTCAGATTCGGTTGCAGGAGAGGGAGTTCTAAGGGTGATGGGAGGGATTAGATTTAATTTAAATTATATAAACTAATATATATCTTTATTTATTCTTTTATATATGATATTGGAATAAACATATGTACTATGGACTAGTCATACCAAATTTTTAGGTGAAATTATATTGTTCTTTAACTATGATCTATAATATCATTCCCATGTGTTTTCATTTTACTCCCAAGAACTTTTTTTAGTATGTGAGGATTGATAATTCCCTTAACACTTGTGTGGGATTGGGTTAGGTTTCATTTCAGATCGAAGCTAGGGTCGATTAAATAAAAATGGCCATAGGAACTTTGTTCATTACTGAGATCCAAGGTTACATGAGAGCCTTTATCTTAAATTGGTGTAACATGGAATATTTTAGATAGAATTTGTTTTTGGAACGTGTTAGGTAGGCTCAATGATAGGCTAACTTTCTTTAGATTTAATCAAACCTCATGTTTTCATGTGAAGTGAGATTTGAATTAAGAATATGATATTTCATTTTGATTATCAATTTTGATTGCGTTTTTCAATATTATAATATTATGATTTTCCCAGGAATAAATATTGGTTGATTTTGGATAGATATTGAAAATGGAATCATGGAATACATTTAGATTTTAGGTTTAGAAAAACCATGACAAAACCAATCACCAAAATCTGACACACTCTAGAGACCATTCCATGATTAAATCATGGTCATAAAATATGTGGCTGAGCTGATAATGGGTTTTTATCTTGGTTTGTTTCACTTATTATTCCCCTTTATTATTTGATTTCCTATTTTATTATGGAACTAGAAAAGAATTTGGGGTTGGTTTCATGATATATTGGCATTATTGGAATATTTTTTTTAAAATTTTACTATTCCATTATTTTTTTTATTTAATATGTGATGTAAAACTAGATATTCACATTTGAGGATAGATTTCATGAGAAGGAAAAAACCAGTTCGAAATGAATACTTATGGTTTTTTTGAAAAATTGTAAATTTCTATTTGAATGTCATAAATGTGTTTTAGTTTTAAACAAGTTGAAAATGGTTTTAATGATTTAAGTGGGTTGGGTGTTTTTGATAATGAATCGAAATCATAATATTGTTCATATAATTTTAAGGTCATATAATTTTTCTTATAAAACTATAATTTTGGGTATTGTTTTGTTTTTAGCCTTTAGAGGGTGGATTTAAAATGATAAACAATATCAATGTTTTTGAAATGAACATGGTGTTTTTGGAATTGGTTTTAAAACAGATTGGTGTGTGTCTTGAATTTAGTTTGCAGGATATTTGAAAGAACTATGTATGTTTTGGTATTAGGGTTGAAATTATAAAAAGTTTTTCAGTTGGATTTTAGAAAAAGAATACTAAATTTTAATGGCACTTTGGTTTTCAAAACAGTTTTTGGGACTCTTAATTATAGGGATTGTGGTTTTAGAAGAGGATTTCATGGAGTTATTTTCCTTTTTTTAGTGAAAGGTGTCCTTAAATATTACCCTTATTTATTTTTGAACCTCTTGATGTAATTTTTTGGAAATGACCAAAAAAATTTATGCATCATGAATCTTATTATAATCCTCCAAGAAAGGTCTGTGTACAGGTAGAGTTAGTATTCCTTGCTTTTTACCTCCTTTCATATTTAAAACTGGACATGCCCTAAATGGAGTTATTGATGATGTTATCTCCTTCTATTGAATCATTTTTTATTATCCAATGTATTTTTTTTTCTATTGTCTCTCTTTGGATTCATATAACACTAGTGTTTTAAGTCGATGACAAATTTTTTGAAGGATAGAGTAGTGAGGTTTATCTTTCTAGGAGATTATTGAGGTTGATAAGGATGTAATAATTATATATATATATATATATATATTAGATTTTTTTCTGTATATTTGGATGAAAATGGTTTTTGGATTTGTGCTTGTTGAGTTTGGAGTATTTATTGATTGAATAAATCATTACCCATTATTTTTCTTTGGGTGCCACATCGATTTCTCAATATGAGAAGTGGTTGTTTCAGTGACGTTCCTTCCTCATTACCCCGTAATGTTTCTATTTAATGTACTTGATTTAGACCATGGGTCGGTTCTTGGTAATTTTCATGGACATAGTTGAAAACATAGGTCACATGTATGGGTGACTGAGGGTATGTTATAGTTTTAATTAGGATATGGGTTCTTACAAGATGATATTTATATCAGAATCACTATAGAATAGTATTTTACGAGTTTGTAACAATGTATCATAATATATATAGTGTTTTGAACATAGGGATAGATCCATTTAATTTTTTTTGTTATGGAATGTTTCCATTTATTAGGATCCTTCTCTTTGGGATTCCCTAGATTGGGTGATCCAATCTTATTCTCTTTTGGGGTGTTTTATGGTTTGATACTATCTCTTTTATTGGTATATTTTTCTATGTTTTTTTGTGGTGGAAGGTTCATCGCGATTCCATTTTATAGTTTTCATGAATGTGGCTATTTATATGTATAGACTATCTATATAGAGAAGAGTTTTTATTTGTTGCTACATATTAGAATAGTTCTAAATAATAGGGACTCCAATGTTACATCTATGTTTCCTTAGATCCTTTGATTGGTTATTGTGTTAATATCACTTCATTATGTTTTATGTTTTCTGAGGATATATCAGGTTATTTTATTAAATCCATTTTACCTAAAGTTTAAACTTATAAATTTGTTTTTTATTGTTCTATACCTTAACCATATACATTTTTATTGAAAAAAATGGTATGGTGGGAAGATTAATGACACCCACCATGTCACTATATTGTTTATTTTGTAATAATTAATTTTATTTTCGATGTACTTTAATTTATATAAATTTTAGTATTGGAATTTAAAATATCTCAATAAAAACTATTTTCCACATGGGTTGATCATTTTTAAGAGTAACCATGTCGATATAGTATGTTTGGTTATGTAATATAATAATTTCATTTGGTATGGTCTATGGATGGAAAAATTAACCATGATTGTAATAAGAGTAACTATGTGAGAAATTTTTTCAAATATAGTGTGAGTTTCTTGTTTACCACATGGTTTAGTAAACCATGCAGGATAACCAAGCATGATTCCTATGAAATAAATCATTCATAAGTTCCAGTTATTCCCCTAAAATTTCTTCAATCCTTTTGTGAATAATTATTTCCATACTCATGAATTTCACCAATAGGATGATCCCCCTCACTGCACTGACCTCCGAAAATCTATCCTCCTCGTATCTTGATTTTTATAACCAATTTATGGTTGATTATTTGTCGAATCATCAAGCTATGGTCTCTATTTACCCCTCCATTACATTTCATCATTTTTTTTCTTTTTTCATTACTATGTTGTTCTTGTTCAAACCCTAGGGTCTTTTATTGTCACAAATTTCAAATTTTTCTTATGGATAGATTATTTGATTTATATTTAGTGTTATCATAAGGCTCTAATTCAAATAATTGTATCATCCATAATTGATTTATAGTTTTTTCCCATGACATAACATTAAATTCATGATGTTTTTATTTCTTGGTGTTTTAAAATAATATTTAAACTTCTTCGTCATTGTACTTAATGTGTTAATTTTATATCAATGAGGGATATTAGTTTTTTTTATTTTAAAAAAATATAAGTTTTTTTGATTTAAATACTGGTTTAAATCTGGATTTCATTAAAAACACATCTCAATGGTTTAAAATATTTCCTAGAGCATATTTAAAATAGCATTCGAAATTTTTAAATATGGTTTTGGTTATAAAAGTGATTTATCAAAGTCTTCCCTTGGAATTTAAACTAATGAATTAAATTCTATGTATTGTTAAAAATTATATTGAATAATGTGTGAGTTTTAGATATTGTTTAACCTCATTTGGTTCATGAATTAAATTAGCAGGTGTAGTTTTGTGCACTTAATTGTATTTAATGAAATGTGTTTCTCATGAGATTTATTTTATTTATAAATTGGTTTTGATAAGGATATATTGTATATAAATTGGATCTAATGTTTTTTAAAGGTCTGAATATTCTTTAAATCAATTTCTAAAGGATTTTATTATTATTTTTTAATGGTATGGTTGATCTATAAATTTTTCTCAATGTGTTAAATTTTATGGTTTTAAATGAATGTAGAAATGGGATTTTAAATGGTTTATAAATATGGTTAAAATTTATTATCAATCTGAGTTTTATGTTTCAATGTTTTGTTTGGAACATTCAGAGGTTTTAAAATGTGTCTAATTCAATCAATTAAGTCCATGTTATTTTTAATCCCATTACGGTTTGTAACCCCTTGGGGTTGTTTCTAATTATATATGCATTATGTGTTGCTTATGCATGGATGTGATTAGTGATGCCTCTTATGTGGGTGTTTGATTTGAGGTAATAGTTGCCTCACATTTTTTATACCTATCACATGTGAATATTTATTACTCACCTTTGTTTTAATTTACATTTAATCATAGGTATAATAGGTTAAATATTTGGGGTAGTAGTATGATGTATAGAGAGTGTTTCCGAGACACACTTTAGTATTTAGAATAAGAGTGGTAGGAGGTGTATGATCTAGTATCTTTCGTAGGATCATGGCCATGAAGGATATCTCAAGATATTTATTTGTGGATAGTACAATGGGACTATTAGAGATGCAAGTTCATTCAGTAGTGTCATTCTAGGTTTCTTTTCCCAGTTTGGGTCTTTATTACAAGAGAGTTGGGCGGTTTCCCATTATTCATGATCCTATATTAGGATTATATAGGGTAGTTAGTTTTTTTATTTATCTTATCACTGACTCATTGATTATTTATTAGTATCATGTACCTTTTATCTATTTTAGCATGCATATAATTTTTTATGAATTCTGTTACTTATTCCATTTTTATGTCTTGGGTTTTATTTTAAAATGGTATTTTTAAATGATTGAAGATGTTTATATTTTGTAAAATATGAAACTCATTTTTTTGTCAAGGAAATATTTTTATAACCATTAAGGAAAAGTGGGATAAATTTTTTGTTTTGTGAATGGATTTTAAATTTTTTATTTTCATAGTTTTTAAATAATTTTAAATAAATATTCATATATATGTTAGATTTAAAAGTATGGGTTTATGTAGTATGAGGCTCTATTATCTAATGGTTTTTTACCTATTTTTGAAGATGGATTTAAATTCACCTATATTTTATACTTTAAAACGTATGGATAATTTTTTAAAAAAATTAGATCTTTTTGGTTTTATCTCTATTATATGAGAAATCTCAATTTTAACTATAAATTCGAAACTATCATGAATTTGGATACTAAATTAATGATTTTTAGTGTGTAAATTAATGGCGTGGACTACTGAGCATCTTTATTCTAATTCCAATATTATATCTCAGAAACATGTTCTTGTTAATTATATGGACACTCTTGGAGTGTTGGTTGAAATGGGATCTAAGGGTTGTCTATGGTAATATAAAGAATAGTTTTCAATGTTTATTTAGTTTACTTTATCACACTAGATATTTAAGTATTTACTGCTTTCATTTATGGATATGGGTCGATTTGAATTATATCTTTATTGGTCATAGTGGGTCTAAATGCTGCTTATAGTAGAGGAAGATCGAAAGGTAAGTAGAGGGATTGATTTGTCTTTAAATTATTTATATTTATATTTTTTATTTTTTATTATTGAATATTTAAATTTTTCATGGAAATACAACTTATGGATGGGTCATGTAGAAGTTTTTTTTGAGAAATTCTATTTTGTTATAAATCAGATGAATGCATAAAAAATTATTCCCTAGGGCATTCCATTGATTCTTTGAAACTAGTTGTAAGCCTGTGGGGATCAAGAATTCCCTATGAACCAGTATTGGATCCAGTTGATATTTGGTTTAGAAATAAACCTGAGACAATTTTTTATATGGGTGAAGAAAAAAATATTAATTTCTATGGATCTGGAATATAGTGTGATTTGTACTCCAAGAGTTTCTTCCTCGGATGCCATAGCCCGACCTGGTTTGTATATAGACTTGCCGATGAAGGACTCTATATAAATATTTGAGGATTTGGATTCCATAGTCAAGGATATAATAATATGATTGGATATATGTGAAGACCTACATAAAGAAAAAAATTCATATTCTTGGGATGTGTTTGTTGGGTCATCGAATCCAACCAATGGTTCGACATCCCATGCTCTAAGAGGCATGTGTAATAAGGCTTTTGTAATGAATCATCACTTATTTGATGATTTTCAAGGGGATAATTCATCCCATAAATTCACAAATATGGGTGGAACTAATTTTTTTAAGCTAGTTAAGGCATCATCATAGAAAAGGTAAGGGATTGTATGAAATCTATCATTATGAATTTTTTTCAAGTCAAGGAATATGATTCGAATCTATATGATCTTAATAAAAGGCTTATTGGAGTTAGGTGATTTGACGGATGGATGATTACATCATTGAGAAAGGGTTATTCCATATTGTCTTTCCATGTTCTATCTTGAAATCTAGTGCATAGGGGTTTGGTCTTCTAAATTTGAAGCATGGTTTCCTTAGGATACCGGACAAGGACCCCTCTTTAAATCCACTAAATAAGAGTAACTTTCTCACTCATGGTTTGAGCTAGTTTTTATGGCATCCTTAGATTTTATTGGAAATTTAAATATCCATTAGTGTTCCAATTAAGATGGGCAATGATATGGAAAAGGCATGGTATGGTCATTTTTTCTAATTTTTTTGTCGAGTATTATCTAACCTCTACTCTGATAAAATCAGTGGTTCTTCCTGCTAGTGATTTTTAGTTTGATTTGAATAATGATTATGAAAAAGTACAAGATTTGTGTATAGGATTTCATAATAATCAACATATCTTTTATTAATGTAGTATAATATTTTATTTCATCTAAAATGGGGTGAAATGTCATTAATCTGATATTTTCTGGTTTACTCTAGTCAGGGGATCCTCTGATAAGAATCTCAATGATGATGAAAGTCCCCAAGGTCATCTGGATATTAAAATATAGGGTCAAGCTCCATTAGTGGAAGCTAAGCTAGTATCCACTCATATCTTGGAAACAGACAAGAATAACAAGGTTTATTAAGAATGAGATCTAATGGATCATAATCCTGATATTACTAAGGTTGATCAAACTGGTCACCCCAATCCATTGGGCTGGATGGAAATAGGGTTTGACAATGATACATTACAACCTTGTAAAAACAATTTATGGTCAGATATTTTTATTGGGAGTGAAAAAACTATAGAGAAAGGATGTTTGACAGACCAGGTTGCTCAGACATTCACTGAGATTGGTAACATGCAATTGTCATCACCAGTCATGGATATACTAGATCCACTGGCGGAAATCCCACCTATACCAATATTTCTTTCCTGACGGTTTGAAAAAAACTTTTTTGATAAAGAACCTATACCAATGGTTCAATGAAACGATTTGTATAAACTAATATAATTTCGGTTTTCCCAATGGTTTTCGTAAACTATTGTAAAAAACATTCTCAAAACCAACGGTTCATAACAACAGTTGGGATACACCAAACTAAAAATTCTCTTCTCTCCATTGTGATCCTTCTCCCATTCTCACTTCCCATCACACACAACTTTTCCATCCATACAACACCACTGCACTCCTTCCCCCTCACCACTGATACCTTCATGACCCCACATCATCACTTAATTGATCACCCTCGCACTCCCCTCCTCTCAATCCAACTCCCCCTTGTTTCTCGCCGCTTGCCGCTCCCCAATCACCACTCCCCTCTCGCTGCTCCCCGCTCATTGTCACTTGCCTCTCCCATCCTCCCATCCTGATCCCTAGAATCCATCACTCTCCCCACCCCTAAAAAGTGTTCAATCTGCATGTCATCTGCAAGATGTGCACTTAGGTATTCCACCTCCCACCTTCATTTTTCCCTTAACACATTTCTCATTTCAAAAGTGTTTGTTTTAGGGTTATTAATTGATTTTCACTAAAGTTTGGTTAAATAATTTACTTATGAAATAGATTTTTATATAATTTGGAATAGGTATGTAGCACCCCACGAATCTATGATACTCTTATCTTTGAATAATACAATAGCTTTTTATGTGAGAAGCTTTGAGTTCTAGCACACCACAACCAATCAAACTAGTTGTTTAAAAAGTAGTTAAGAATAATAATACCCACTTTTTGTAATATTATAATTTTGATTTTTCAAAATGGACATCACTTTTGGATTCATAATATAAAAATTATCTTATGGTGGATTTTTTGAATTTTTTTGAACACTTTAAATTTTTGATGAATAGTGAAAACACTATGTTTTTATTTAAAGATGAATTTTTATTTAAATAATTATTTTATTTATTTAAAATTTTTTAAAGAAAAAATAGATAAATAATACCTATATTAGTCTTATATAATTCATTTCTATCATTTTATAATAATATTAGACATATAAAATTTTATTTAACTTTTTAACGTCGTTTACCCACCTTCTAGGCACATTTTCAAATTAGTATAAGACGTAATTTTACTACTTCTGTAATTTGAATTTTGAAAATATGATAGTCATGGTTGTCATCAAAAAGTAAAATTTTCATCATTAGGGTAAAAATAAATTTTTTAAATTGTAACTTTTTAATTTTTTCCTACATTTAAATGTAAATAGTGTAATTAAAAGATTAAAAAATATTATAATAATACAAAATTACCCAAACACATTTCCTAATTCTATAGGATGATTTTATTTTATACAAAATAATACTTAGGAAAAATTATCCTTTTTATCCATTTGAATTAGATTAGGACATTTATTATATTTTATTTAAAGAAGAGTTAAAAGTGTTAAATTAAAATTCAAATAAAAAATCCATTTTGAATATAGTGTTATACAAATGATACATTCTACAATAAATATTTATTAGAAATCTATAAATAATTCCTGCATCATATTATTTTATTTATAATTTTTATACATTAAATAATAAATTTTATTTATGACACAATTATGATGGAGTAATTTCTTTATTAATGAACGATTAAAATAATTGATATTATAAATTTTAAAATAAATGTAAATTTAAACATCAGATTCCATACATGAATTTTCTAGGTAAATATTACATTATAGGGTTGATAAAATGTATTTTTATATAATGAATCATGTTTTTATGAATTAAAAAAAACAAATACTAAATAGTTTTAAAAATGACATAAATGAGTTTTTATAAATAATACTATTTTTTAAATTATATAATAGTCATAAAAATCTAATATTCCGCAAAATGACATATATATTGTTAAATATGTCATTAGTGAACCACTTGATGTTATTTTGGCATTTTATAGTAATTATATTAATCATGTAGTATAAAAATACAACAAGAAATGGAACAAGTTAAACTATTTAACTAAGGGTTAAATCTAAATATGGGGTTAATATTGTGACCTAAAGATGTATAAAACCTTTTGGATGATAGGATGTAGACCCAAATCTATATAATCCTTAGAATAAATCCATTTCAATCTATTATATTCTGGAAATAAGTTTATAATAAATTAATATTTCAAGCCTTTCCTAAAGTTCCTCTCACCTCTTTTATAAATGGGTACAACCCCTTCTCTTAAATTCTGTCCTCCAAATCCATTTTTCGTTGCCAAAACATGCTCAAATATCCTCCCTAATAACCTCATGTAATCCTATAGCCATTAAATTTATCATAAATCTAACCTATGGATCCATTTTGTTCAAATCAAAAGTAATCACCCAAGAAAGAGGTAATTATTATACTACCTCTTTCAATGTTCTTTTCCTCTTCTTATTCATCATTCTTTTTTCCAATAATAAAATAATAACTCTAGTACCTTATACATACTAAGATGTTATTATAAAAATTTTACAACCATTTTCATTTTCCTATCCATCCTATGAATGAAAAGGTCAACATACATGCGTACATATAGTTTACCGTTTCCACGTCGTGGTGTAGTTTGTTATTCAACACTTAGTTATGTGGATTGGTATAATAACAAGTATAATAGATGTAAATAATATATATAAATTGTTAATTATTATTTATATATAATATATAAAATGACCCATACTTGACATACATTGTTATTGCTTCAAAATTGAAAGCGCACTTATTACAACATATAACAAAACCATGAAAGGACCGTATAGGTATAGTGTCTTTAGAAACTGGGAAACAGAAACAACTGGTTCATAAATCATCTACATTGTCTCCCATTTATTTTATCATATCTAGAGTTCCTTTTTGGAATATCCAACTTAATATCCTTCTACCTGACCTGGGGAAAGAAAACATACAAAAGGGTGAGCTCGAATGCTCAGTAAGGGTAAAAAAAAAGAAATATCAATAACATCATATTATAAGAACATTACATTTTGGAAATGTTAAACTGAAAAAGAGATCATAATTTCATAACATGGGATAAATAATTGTAGTGAAATTTTTTCCCAATAATCATAACGTAAAACATGAAACTTTGTGGAATACACACATAATCACAGAAAATCATTTCTTAGTAGTCAAGACTCATATCCAAGACTATCTTAGCGGACAAAGTCCATTTCTGAACCGAGTCCACTCCTCTTTTCAATCTTGTTTCACTGAACTTGTTTAACCTGTCATTCCAGCCATGTGTATCCAATGAGATATAAATCATTACCCAATGCATTGGAGAGAGATATAGGTCTCACCCATCTCATATTGATACCATTCTTATGTGTTCCACAAAATCAAAAAACATACATCATTTCATAACCCATGTAATAAAAATGGGATTTTTAAACATCGTGACATCATAAAACAATTCATATAAGATAAAGGAATTCATAAAAATAATTCCATCACAACATAATCAAATCAATGTAATAATAGGGATTGAAACAGAACCCTATATTCTCTTAGATGGAAAATAATTTTGATAAAACACATGAACTCCATTCTTTAGAAAAATATCCTTTCTACTTCAAAAACATTTTTCCTTTATTAACATGTCATACTAAATGATGTTGATTAAAAATAGACATGAAAACTTATAAAGGAAGCTTCTTGGAAATAATGTTTTAAAAATCCATTCATGCCGTATAAGTTAAAAAAACATTCTTCTCGTACTTTTTTCGGAGAAGTCAAAAAGCACCTCATACGAAAAACAACAAAAGATTCCTTTCATATCTTTTACTAAAAACTAACCGAAGGATAAAATTGGATTTAAACAATTGTAGGTGGATGGAAATAATATTAAATTTTGAAAAAACAAGGATGTGGATGATAAAATACACCCCAGTAAATACCAAAGTATAAACAATCTTGGATAAAAATTAGATTGTGATATTTTCCCTTACCATAGGTCTAATTTTCTTTGTAAGTGTCCGAACTTCCTGTATAATGATTTAAATAATGTCATTTACTTATTACAGAATCATACTCATTTTTATGATATCATATATGGTCATATACTTAGCTTATTATTAGTAATATTTCAATGCTACTTGTTATTCGGGTGTTTATTACTTTTTGTTCTTATGCGTGTTTTGTCGAATAAATTATTATTCTTCTTTTTAGGTTATAGATACCTCATTTCTATAATGGTATTAGTGTAATATATATCATATTTATTCACTCAATTCATTTATGTAATCCTTATGAAATGAAAATCATGTAGAACGAGTCGCATCACATCGTGGAGACAGTATTTCGTACGTACGCACGAGCGATGATATCGTTCCAATGATTCTGGAATTGTATTGGAGTGTATGTATACTTTTTCAGAATCAATATCACATTAAAATAATCATATGTAGTTCTTTATTTACACCATTATACCCATCCAAGTAAGGTGGTGGTGGAAAATAGATTACACCACGACGTGGAGATGGTATTCCGTACGTACGCACGCGTGGTGATTTCATTTTCCGTAGGATGGATAGATGGTGAAATAGGTTTGTTTCATACTTATAATAACATATAAGTATATGAGTGATAATTATGTTATTACTTCATAATGAAACAACTAAACAAGAAGAAGTGGAAGAAGAAATTCAGATGGAAGAATCAGTAACGGACATTACCTCTTCTTCGAAGCGCCTCTTTGAGACCTCCTTTTAGGGAACTAAAATTGGTCATTGAAGAATACCATGACCTCAAGGATGTTTCTAGGTAAGTGTAGAGAAGAAAGTGTCAGGGTTTTGACAAGATTTAAGGCTCAATGTGGTGTGAGGAAGAAAGGGAGGAGGTTCCCTTTTATAAGGGAGGAGAGGGGCACCTTTGGAAAAACTAAAAATATTTTTTTATTATAATGCCATATTCGGTTTTAAATAGATCCAAATTGATTTATTTATAAGCTAAGGTGGGTATGGGTCGGAAGCCTCTAATAAAATAGAATATGGACATGTTTAGTTTACTATTTTAACCTTATCATTTAGATTTAACATTATGTTAGATAATTTTACTTTTACCGTGTTTTTTGTGTTCTTACACTATAACGTTAATAAACTTACTATACCATGCCACACGAACCCCAAGTTGTTTATAATTAATATATATGACCTTATCTATGTCATCTATCCGAACTGTAGATTTTTAGGAATAAAATAACAATTAATAATATAATATTTTGTTTAAAAAATATTTTATGTTAATTTTGACACTATTTAGTAATTCATTTTTGTGAAAATCATAACAGAATGATTAGTTCAAAAAAAGTTACTTAAATCAATACTAAAATGTCATATTAACCTATAAAATTAGTTAAATTCATAAAAAGACTCAAATTACATTTATTTGGGTATTTATAACATCAAGTATGTCAATATTTCATTCATAAGATAATTACTGCATCATCTGTGTGTCATAAATAAATTAAATTATTTAATGTCTAAAATGAACAAATAAAATACCATTATGTAGGAAATCGTATTATCTTTCTAATGAATACTTATAGTTGAATTTATCTTATTTATAACCCTATATTAGAAATTATTTACTTATTAAACATTGATTTTAACTATTTTAATCCTTCTTTAAATAAATTAATAATAAATTTCCTAATCTAATCCAAGTGGGCCTAAATGGTCATATTTTATTCCTAAGGTTTTTTTTGGTCGAATGAAACTTATCCAATATAATTAAGACATGTTTTAGGGTAATAATTATATTATATTTACCCTTAATTACCCTATTTACTTTTAACTGTGGTAAATAAAAGTAAAAAGTTACTATTACCCAAAAATTATTTTAATCTCATTGAACCACATTTTACTTACTGACATCAACCGTGTCTCCCGGATTTTTGAAATTTCACTCACAGAAGTGGTAAAATTACGTTTTATGTAAATTTTCGAATTCTCTTATGAGGTCGGTAAAAGACGGTGAAAAGTTCAATAAATTTTTTATATATCTAAAATTATTATAAAATTACTCCAACAAATTAAATTGAACTTATATATGTATTATGTATCAATTTTGACCTAAAAAATTTAAATAAAATAAATAATTGTTTGAATAAAAAGTCAGTTTTTAAATAGTAACCCAGTGTTTTCACTATTCATCAAAAATTGAAAGTTTCCAGAAAAATACCAAAATTTACCCTAGGCTAATTTCGATATTATTAATCCAAAAATGAAGTCCATTTTGGAAAATAAAAGTTTCAAAATTTCAAAAAGTGGTTATTACTATTCATAATAGCTAGTTTTAATAATATTTTAATAGGATATTGTTGTTTAGTGAAACTCGGTATTGCGTACGACACAAGCTATCAAGGAAGGTCACGATTGTGTGTAAAGCAAGACAATCTAGTGTTATGTGTAGTGAAATATTCCTTTGATGATTTATATACAATAAAAAATATTTCTTTTAAAATTATCGGGTGTTACATTCTACCCCCTTGAAATGAATTTTGCCCTCGAAATTTGTCACTTGTAACAAAAAGATGAGGATACCTCTCCCTCATCATATCCTCAAGATCCAATGTAGATTCTTCTATTGGTGGTTCCTCCATAAAACTTTCACCAAGCGAGTGGTCTTGTTCCGTAGTACTTTTTCACTATAATCGAGAATCTCTATCGCCTGTTCTTCATAAAAAAGATCTTGTTCAAGTGGTACAACTTCTGAGCTGAGTACATGTGAAGGATCATGTATGTACTTTCTCAGGAGAGATACATGGAACACATCGTGAAATTGAGAGAGATTCGGTGGAAGCGCAAATCGGTATGCTACCTTCCCAACATGATCCAGTATTTCGAGAGGACCGATATACCTAGGACTCAGCTTTCCCTTCTTTCCAAATCTCATTACTCTATTCCAAGGAGATATTTGTAAGAACACTTTATCACCCACTTCAAACTCTAAGTCTTTTCTTCGGTTGTTGGAATAACGTTTTTGTCGACTTTGAGTTTCTCTTATGTGTTGTTGAATAGGTCGGACCTTTTCTTCCATCTCATCAACAAGATCAGGTCCTAATAGCTTTCTTTCCCTAACTTCATCCCAGCAAGATGGAGTCCTGCATTTCATTCCATAGAGAGCTTCATAAAGAGCCATATGAATACTAGAGTGAATGCTATTATTATAAGAAAATTCCACCAACGGTAGGTCTTGATCCCAACCACCTTTGAAATCCATAGAGCAAGCTCTCAACATATCTTATAGAGTTTGAATTTTCCTCTCAGACTGACCGTCTGTCTGAGGATGATATGCAGTGCTGAAACTCAACTCTATATCCAGAGTATGCTGAAGACTTTGCCAGAATTTCGAGGTAAATCTCGGATCCCAATCAAATATAATAGAAAGTGGTAATCCATGAAATCATACCACTTCCTTTACATATATCTTGGAAAGATGATCTAGAGTGAAATCCTCTCTAATAGAAATGAAGTGTACCGACTTTGTATGACGATCAACTATGACCTATATATCATTATTGCCTTTGGATGTATTAGGAAGTCCTGTGACAATGTCCATAGTGATGTTTTCCCATTTCCATTCGGTTATGGGTAATGGTTGATACATCCCCTTAGACTTCTATCTCTCAGCATTAACTTGCTGACAAACCAAGCATCGAGAGACATATTCTGCAACATCTCTTTTCATGCCATCCGACTAGAAGTACTCTTTCAAGTCCATATAAATCTCCGTGCTTCCAGTATGAATAGAGAATGGAGGACTATGAGCCTCATCCAGCAGCTCCATCTTTAATTCTGGGATGGGAGGAACACAAACCCGATTCCTGAACCTTATTATTCCATCACAATCAAGGTTTAATTCAAGAACATTTCTCACCTTCTTTTGTAACTCTACATCTTCTTTCTGTGCCTCTTTAATCTTAACATGTAAAGATGGTTGAACATTCATTTGAGAAAGATACGATTTTCCCCTTCCATTATTATTCCAAGATCCATCCTTTGTAAATCCATAAATATTGGATCTTTTCTAATCCTCATCATGGATAAGCTATCATGGTCTTGTCGACTTAATGCATCTGCCACCATGTTTGCTTTCCCTGGGTGGTAATGGATTGAGCAGTCGTAATCCTTAATCATCTCCAACCATCTTCTTTGGCTCATATTCAGCTCCTTTTGTGTTAAAATATACTGTAAACATTTATAATCAGTATAAATATCACACCTTTCTCCAAAAAGATAATGCCCCCAGATCGTTAATGCAATGATTATCGCAGCTTACTCCAAATCATGAGTTGGGTAATTTATCTCATGGATTTTCAACTGTCATGAGGCATAAGCTATCACCATATCTTTTTGCATGAGAACACACCTCAATCCCTTCTTGGATGCATCACTGTAGATCACAAACCATTCTCCACTTCAAGTAAGTGTGAGCATAGGTGCGCTAGATAACCTTCTTTTCAACTCCTTGAAATTCTCGTCACATTCCTCTGTCCACATGAAATTAACTCTTTTTCAAGTCAACCTAGTGAGTGGATTAGATAATCATGAAAAATCATTCACAAAACGTCGATAATATCCAGCCAAACCAAGAAAACTTCAGATCTCAGTTACTGTTGTTGGTCTTGACCATCTTTCGATAACCTCTATTTTTGCTGGATCTAAAGATATCCCTTCTTGTGGAATTTTATGACCCAAAAATGCATCTTTTTGAAGCCAAAATTCATACTTGGTAAATTTGGCATAAAGCTTCTCCTTTCTCAGGGTCTTCAATATAATTCTCATGTGATCTTCATGTTCTTACTTTCTCTTTGAATAGACAAGAATATCGTCTATAAAGACTATCACAAACTGATCAAGATAGTTTCTAAAGACTCTATTCATCAGATCCATGAAGATTACAGGGGCATTAGTAAGATCAAATGGCATCACTATAAATTCATAGTTTCCATACCTTGTACAGAAAGCCGTCTTTGGTATATCCTCCCTTTTGACCCTTAATTGATGATGCCCAGAATGAAGATCAATATTGGAAAAGTATTGAGCTCCGCGTAGTTGGTCAAATAAGTCATCAATGCACAGGAGAGGATATTTGTTATTGATAGTGATCTTGTTAATTTCTCGATAATCAATGTAGAGTCTCGTTGATCCATCTGTCTTCTTAACAAACAGAACATGTGCTCCCGAAGGTGACGCACTATGGAGTATGAATCCCTTATCAAGATTCTATTGGAGTCGCTTCTTCAATTCCTGCAACTCAATTGGGGTCATTCTATAAGGTGTATTTGAAATAGGCAAAGCACACGGTACGAGTTCTATTGAAAACTCAACTTCAAGATTTGGTGAAATACCCGGTAATTCCTCTGGAAAGACATCATCAAAATTTTGTACAATGGGAATATTCTTAATCGTGAGTTTTTATCCAACTATTTAAGATAAATAACCCTTATTTTGTGGAATCAAGACCCATAAGATGGATGAAATTTCCACTGGATGGTTATGTTCATCCATGCATCGATATACAATAATAGATTGATCTGGAATATGAAATGTGACTTCCCTTATTTGGAAATTGATATGAGCTCCATATAGAGATATCTAATCCATGCCAAGAATAACATCAAATTCCACTATAGGAAGGATCACAAGATTTTCAAGAATCACTTTCCCACAAACATCAATCGGAGAAGATTTATAAACTTTTGATGCGACTATTGTGCCATTAGGGGTTGTCACAACTAACTCAACATCTAATTGTTGAGGTAATACGGTGATACCCTTAGAAAATTCTTCATAAATAAAGGAGTGTGTGGATCTATTATCAAATAAAACATTTTCTAATTTAGATTGGATGGTAAGTGTACCTTTCACTACATCGTTATCGTACTCCCCATCGCCGATAGAAATTGCATGTGACATTCCTTTGTCTTTAGCCTTAAGAGTTTGTGGAAGTTGATCATCATCAACAACCCTTGGATTAGGGAATTTATTGGCATAATGCACCATTTCCTTTCACTTGTAACATTGAAGTGTTGGAGGTGAACACTGTGTAGCCTTTTCTTTGTTAGCATCACTAGACAACTTTTTCCCATCATTGCGACATTCAAATGCTCGATGACCTTCCTTTCCACATTTGAAACATTTACTTGTCCCTTTAAGACAACTCCCCCCATGTTTCTTTCCACACTTTGAGCATAAGGGAAAACTCATCTACTTTTTTAGTGTTCTCTTTAGATTTTCCTTTGAATTCCATTTTCCTCTTCTTATCAACCCCATATAACTGATGGGTTACTCTAATATCCATCTCAACTTTGAGAGCACATCGAATTATTTCCTCAAAGCTATTGATGTCCCTTATGGATGACGCCCATCGAAGACTTGGTTTTATCCCACTAATGAATCGATCGATCTTACTCTCAGGTTGGATAATAATACCAGTAGCGTACCTTGCAGGTCTTGTAAAATTTGTTTCATATGTACCAATAGATTCATCATCCTTTTGCTTCAGTTCAAGAAACTCATTCTCCATCTTTGTTCGAAGAAAACGAGGGAAGTACTTATTGAAAAATAAGTTCTTGAAATTTCCCCATTCCATGGACTCAATTTCATCCCTTTGCCTCGTATTCTTAATAAGATCCCACCATCGATCAGCATCACCTTCCAAAGGATATACTACTAATATGACTCTATCAACTTCAGATCATTGAAAACTGAAAATATATTTTCATTTGTACTGATCCATTGTTAAGCCACTAATGGATCAGTAGACCCACTGAATGAAGGTGGACGCTGCCTCATGAAGGATTCAAAATAATTTTGCTCCTTCCTTTGCTCGTTTGGAAGTCCTGCATGATTCATATCTTGATAATGTTGTGTGAACATGGTTTCATGATTTTTCATTCCAGCTCCCATAATGTTTGGTTGCTTAGGGGGACAATCATTGCATTGCCCATCGCATTCCGTAATAACACGGTTCCTTCGAGTTGCAGCCATTGACTAATACCAAGAAGAATAGTGTGAGCAACACTATTTATAATAGAAAAACCACACAATCAAGAATAAAATTTCACACTTAAGGTCTTATCATTGGTTGTTCATGGCCATTTCTAAAAAACTATGATTGTGTTCTATGCTTAGACTTATCCTTAGGGTTCTTACTAAGGATTTCACATCCTAGTTTCCAATGGTTGACTATACCTTTCCTCTGATACCAACTATAACGGCCCATAATTTACATACATTGTTATGGCATCAAAATGTAATGCACGCTTATTACAACATATAACAAAATCATGAAAGGATCGTATAGGTATAGTGTCTTCAGAAACTGGGAAACATAAACAACTGGTTCAAAAATCATATACTTTGTCTCCCATTCATTTCATCATATCTAGAGTTCCATTTTGTCATATCCTAATAATATCCTTCTTCCTGACTAGGGGAAAGAAACATACAAAAGGGTGAGCTCAAATGCTCAGTAAGGGTAAACAAACGATATATCAATCACATCATATTCATAAGAACATAACATTTTTGAAATCATAACCTGCAAAAGAGATCATAATTTCATAACATGGGATAAATCATAGTAGTGAAATGTAATCCCAATAATCATAACGTAAAACATGAAACTTTGTGGCATACACACATAATCATAGAGAATCATTTCTTAGTAGTCAATACTCATATCCTATACTATCTTAGTGGACAAAGTCCATTTCTGAACCGATTTCACTCCTCGTTTCAGTCCTGTTTCACTGAACCGGTTTAACCTGCCATTCCAACTATGTCTATCTCATGAGATATAAATATTTACCCAATGCATTGGAGGGAGATATAGGTCCCACCCATCTCATAATTATACCATTCTTATGTGTTCCACAAAATCAAAAATAATACATCATTTCATAACCCATTTAATAAAAATGGGATTCTTAAACATCGTGACATCATAAAACAATTCATATAAGATAAAAAAAATTCATAAAAATATTTCCATCCCAATATAATCAAATCAATGTAATAATAGGGATATAAAAATAACCCTATATTATCTTAGATTGAAAATAATTTTGATAAAACACTTGAAGTCCATTCTTGAGTAAAATAGCCTTTCTACTTCAAAAACATTTTTCCTTTCATAAGGTGTCATAATAAAAGAAGATGATTAAAAATAAACATGAAAACATTTAAAGGATGCTTCTTGGAAATATTGTTTTAAAAATACATTCATGCCGTATATGTTAAAAAAACATTCTTCTCGTACTTTTGTCGGAAAAAGTCAAAAAGTACCTCATATGAAAAATGACAAAAGATTCCTTTCATATCTTTTACTAAAAACTCACCGAAGGGTAAAATTGGATTTAAACAATTGTAGGTGGATTGAAATAATATTACATATAGAAGAAACATGGATGTGGATGATAAAATACACCCTAGTAAATAGCAATGTATAAACAATCTCGGATAAAAATGAGATTGTGATATTTTCCCTTACCTTAGGTCTGATGTTCTTTGTAAGAGTCCAAACCTCCTATATAATGATTTAAATATTGTCATTTTCTCATTCCAGAATCATACTCATTGTTATGATATCATATATGGTCACATTATTAGCTTATTATTAGTAATATTTCATTTCTACATGTTATTCAGGTGTTTATTACTTTTTGTTCTTATGCGTTTTTTGTCGAATAAATTCTTATTCATCTTTTTTAGGTTATAGATACCTCATTTTCATATTGTTATTAGTGTAATATATATCATATTTATTCACTAAATTAGTTTATGTAATCATTATACAATGAAAATCATGTAGAACGAGTCGCATCACATCGTGGAGACGGTATTCCATACGTACGCACGAGAGATGATATTGTTCCCATGATCATGGAATTGTATTGGAGTGTATTTATACTATTTCAGAATCAATATCACTTTAAAATAATAATTTAGAGTTATTTATTTGCACCATTACACCCATCCAAGTAAGGTGGTGGTGGAAAATAGATTACACCACGGTGTGGAGACAGTATTCCGTACTTACGCACGCATGGTGATTTCGTTTTCCATAGGATGGATAGACAGTGAAATAGGGTTGTTTCATAATTATAATAACATATAAGTATATGAGTGATACTGATGTTATTACTTATTAATGAAACAACTAATGAAGAAGAAGTGGAAGATGAAATAATGTTGGAAGAATCAGTAAGAGACATTACCTCTCCTTTGAAGCACCTCTTTGAGACCTCCTTTTAGGGCAATAAAATTGGTCGTTGAAGAAGACCAGGACCTCTTGGTTGTTTCTAGGGAATTGGAGAGGAGAAATTTGAAGTGTTTGGCCGATCTTGATGGCTCAAAGTAGAGTGAGGAAGAGAGGGAGGAGGTGCCCTTTTATAAGGGAGGAGAGGGGCACCTTTGGAAAAACTAAATATATTATTTTATTATAAAGCCATACGCGGTTTTAAATATCTCCAAATTGATTTATTTAGAAGATAAGGTGGGGATGGTTTGAAATCATCTCATACAATAGACTTTGGACATGTTTAGTTTAATATTTTAACCTTATCATTTAGATTTAACTTTATGTTGGATAATTTTACTTTTCCACAGTCTTTTTGTGTTCTTACAATATAAGGTTAATAAACTTACTATAAAAATCCAAACGAACCCCAAGTTGTTTATTATTTATGTATATAACCTTATCTATGTAATTTGGCCGAACCATAGATTTTTAGGAATAAAATAACAATTAATAATATAATATTTGTTTTAAAAACTATTTTATTTCAATTTTGACACTATTTAGTAATTTATTTTTGTTAAACTCATAACAGAATGATTAGTTCAAAAAAAGTTAATTAAATCAATAATAACATGTCATATTAACCTATAAAATTAGTGTAATTCATTAAACTTTCAAATTACATTTATTTGGGTATTTATAACATCAATTATGTCAATAATTCATTAATAAGATAATAATTGCATCATATTTGTTTCATAAATATATTTAAATATTTAAGGTCTAAAAATTAAAAATAAAATACTATTATGTAGAAAATCGTTTTATATTTTTAATGAATATATATAGTCGATTTTATCTTATGGTTAACCCTATATTAAAAATTATTTACTTATTAAACATTGATTTTAACTATTTTAACCCTTCTTTAAATAAATTAATAATAAATGTCCTAATCTAATCCAAGTGGGCCTAAATGGTCATATTTTATTCCTAGGGTCTTTTTCGTTCTAATTACACTTATACAATATAATTAGGACATGTGTTAGGGTAATAATAATATAATTTTTACCCTTAATTACTCTATTAACTATTAACCGTGGTAAATAAAAGTAAAAAGTTACTATTAACCAACAATTATTTTCATCTCATTGAACCAAATTTTAGTTACTGAAATAAACCGCGTCTCTAATATTTTTGAAATTACACTCACAGATGCGGTAAAATTATATTTTATTTAAATTTGTAAATTCTCCTGGGAGATGGGTAAAAGACGGTGAAAATTTCAATAAAATTTTATATATCTAAAATTATTATAAAATTACTCCAATGAATTACATTTAACTTATATAAGTATTATGTATCAATTTTGACCTAAAATAAATTTATATAAAATAAATAATTATTTGAATAAAAAGTCGGTTTTTAAATAGTAACCCCGTGTTTTCACTATTCATCAAAAATTGAATGTTTCCAGAAAAATACCAAAATTTCACCCTAGGATAATTTGGATATTCCGAATCCAAAAATGATGTCCATTTAAAAAAAATAAAATTTACAAAATTTCAAAAAGTGGTTATTTCTATTCATAACGACTAGTTTTATTAATATTATAATAGCATATCGTAGTTTAGTGAAACTCAGTATTGCATGCGACGCATGCTATCAAGGAAGGATGTGATTGTGTGTAAAGCAAACCAAGCTAGTGTTGTGTGTAGTGAATGATTCCTTTGATGATTTATAAAAAATAAAAACAAAATATTTCTTATAAAAGTCATGGGTGTTACAATATACCATCCAATTACATATGATATCAACATCAATAGATTGATATTGTCGCTTGTGCGTATGTATGGATTGACATCTCGACGACGTAATGAGATTTCATTCCCCATCTTAACCATTGAAGAATAATTTTAATTTGATAATTAAAAAACAATGTTTAATAATTTAATATCATGTTGGATATTAATCAAATACATCCAATCCATAACAAACATGACTTATGTAAGAAAACATATAAATGAAAATGAATCAATTAACACTTAAAACAATGATAGTACTGAAATATTATTAACAATGAAATATTAGAGGATCATATGTTATAAAATATTCAAGTATGGGGTTATTTTAAAATTTAATAACAATTATTTTACCATTATACAAGAGTTTAACATACTCTGGACAAAGAAAAAGTACAAGTTAAGGATTAATTTTAAAATCTATTTATTATCTATGGTTGTTTATAAGTAAGTATCTACTAGGAATTCATTATCATTGACATACATATTTTTTAAATATGAATTTTAAAGAATTTTTACTATTTCATAGACAATGGGTTGAATTTAATTATTCACTTGTTTTTCATTTTATAAAAATTTTGAATGGAATATTTCCATTGTTTTCCAAAAAATGTACTTTATGACCTTTTCAAAATTTAAGGAAATAATGTTTTTTATCTTATACGGCGGGTGCTGCTATTTTCCGCCGTTAAAACACATTATATGTTTTCCTTAATATATTATAAGTATATTTTTGAAATAAATGTTGTCTTTTATAATTATGGTACTTTTAAATGATTTAAGTGTAGAAATAGATATTTCCCTAAAATGGTTTTTGGATTGATTTCATTTGTGTCAACATCTGTTAATGGATTTTATGTTTATTAGAAGTTAATTTATTATGATAAAATATTCCATATTGTATTGATAGGTTATTGATATATTTGACTATGGATGTTATGTATTTATGTAATTTATGGTTTATGGTTAATTTATCTACATTTACAGTGCTAGTTTAATATGAATGTTTCTTTTATGTTTTACCCCTTTCATTTAATGAAATCATTGGACATAGTAAGTGACGGGCGGGGACTGATATAGCCCCACGATGCATCGGTAGGTTTAATGAGACAAACTAGTTTCCGGGAACATGGCCTTGACCATATTTTTATTTTTAGTGTTGGCATTAGGCCTTGACTATGTGGCTATGGTGTCTGATATTATCCATTCCATTATTATGAAATTAGTTATTTATATTACATGTTATTTTTCTACCTGTAGAATATCCATGTGAATAAGTAAATGGAATTATTTGATTTATCTTTTCCATATTATGATTAAGTTTATGTTTAAAAATATTTTGATTTTTTCATATACATTTCTGTAAATTGTTATTCGTATTTATGATAGTTTCTTTAATAGTGTTATCCAGAATGAGCATCTAAGCTCACCCTTTTCTTATGTTTTAATTTTTCCAGGATGTGAAGAAGTATATTATGAATGACCAATAATGATAGGGTATGGTATATGAGTGTGTTCAAAGGAGATGAAATGTTATCTTCATTGCATAATGTAATGAAAATCATATGTATATATCATGTACTTCCAAAGGATATTAAACTTATCCGTCTTTCAGGACATGATCTATTTTGATCATGAAACTGTTATGTAATAATTCACAGACTCTGGGTAATTGGGATTGGGGTGTTACAGTTAGTATCAATGAATGTTTGGTACAAACCTTGGAAACTAGAATTAGATAAACTCTGATAAAAGAACATTACAAAAAGATAGACATTGAGAATTAGTATAGAAGAACTTAAAAAAATTAGGTAATGTAGATATTATATGGGGTTTCGAAGAAATAAAACCTTTTTTGAATACTATAATTTAGCGTTGTTCTGAAAAAGATGTACCTAGGAGTGAAATCTCAAACAAAGAGTTTTAGGCTTGACCTAGGGTATCCTGGTACACAACAATGGGACTTACGGCGCACATGGTGTGACACTCTGGGGTGATTTTCTCCAGATAATTTCCATTTTCTATAAAAAACCATTCTGAAGGATTTATGAGTAAATTATTCCCCAAAGAGAACATTTTTATTATTTTGGGTTACATACATAAACACATAAATTTATGTTAAGTAATATACACGTTTAGAATAATGAATTGTGATTCCTAAAATAATCTACTGTGTGATAATTTTTAGAAATAATGCCTAGTAGAAGGAATGGATACTAAATCAATTCATGTAATCCATGTATGCATTTATATACTATTCAAGATAATTATAGGGGAGTTGGTGATGCAACTTTTTCTGTATAGCTTATAACCATACTAGAACAACTCACTCAGTTTATGATTAATAAAATTACCAGTATGGAGAACCCTAATCCACAACGCGGAAGATCAATGTTATATTACTTCATCATGAAATAACCACGAATCTTTAATGAGACTACAAATCAATTTGTAGCTGAACAATGGACATGTTCCATAGAGAAAACATTTCATGATTTTGGGAGTAGCGAAAGGGAAAGATTTTTCATGACAGTTTATCGTCTCTCAAGAGATGCAGAACAATGGTGGTCATTATTTCAAATAAAGAAGGAGGATAAAGATGTATCATATATGGAATAGAGGTATTTTAAAAATATTTTATTATAAAAATACTTTTCTCATGAATATCATGTTGATATGGAAAGGAAATTTTTGATTTTGAGAAAAAATGAGGATGAGAATGGCTCAAAGTATGTGGTTAACTTTACATGTTTAGTAGGGCATGTTGCAGATTATATACGTTACCAAGAAGTATGATTGATCAATTCACTGATGGGTTAAAACAATTTATTTTATGATCATTAGTATCACAAACCTTCTCATCATATGAAGATATATTCTCAGGTGCAATCAAGATAAAAAAATAAATTCTTTGAGTATTATGACTTTAATGTCAAGGAATAAAATAAGATATTTGTTTAACACTCTATAAAAATATAATGGGAAGAAAGGGAAAATTGATTTTTCAACCTATAGTAAATGTGGGATGGAACACCCTGGTACTTGCCTAAAGGTAATGAGAGTTTGTTATATGTGTGGATAAAAAGGCCACCAGGCTCATGAATTAAATGGGAAGAACGAAGCAACCAATGTTCAATTCTATAAATGTATAGAGATGGGAAATTATGAAAATGATTGTCCTAAGTGTCAAGTAAATTTTCCCCAAAAAATGAAAAGGGAGAATATCCATGCTTATGTGATCACTACTTTTGTGGATTAATTTCCTAGTTAAATAGTGGAAGGTACTTTAATAGTTTCCTCAAAATTAGCTAATGGTTTATTTGATTTTGGATCAACTCATTCTTTCATATCTTCCCTATTTTACTAGAAAATTATATATTTCCAATTTGACATAATAAGGTAGTTGTAAAAACTCTTAAGTGAGGTATCATTTCCATAATGTTTTTTCATGTAGTTACCATTAATCCAAATAAACATGTTTTATTTGATGATTTTATTGTCATACTCATGATTTAATTTGATATAATCCATGGTATGGACAGGATATCAGATCATGATTTGAAAATTTATTGTAAGAATAATGAGGTTAAAATTATTGATGATGATAAGGAATATCGAATCTTAAGAGAAGAAACATCACCATCTAATTCTCATCTAGATCCACCCCCAATAGCTCTATAAAATTCAATTATTAGGGAGGAAGGTGGTGATATAGCTATGAGTGAGGAAAGGAATATTCAAATAGAGGATGTACCTATTCTGCAAGAATATTATGATGTGATTCTAGTGGATTTACCTGGTCATCCTCTAAAATGGGAAATTGATTTTTCAATCAACTTATTTCTTGTTTCAAGGGCTATATCTAATACCCCTTATAGAATGGACACTATGTAAATAGTTGAAATAAAAAATCAAATAGATTAATTGATTAATAATGGATTTATCTGCCCTAGTGTTTCTCCAAAGGGATCCCCTTTTCTTTTTTGTTATGAAGAAAGATGGATCTATGATTTTGTGCATTGCCTATATGTAGATCAATGTTATAACAATAAATAACAAGTATGCCCTACCAAACATTGATTATTTGTTACATTAACTTCCTTGAGGACTATATGTTTCTAATATTGACCTTCGATCTTGATACCATCAGTTGTGCATGAGAAAGGAAGACATTAAAAAGACAACATTTCGATACAGGTATTAGAATTACGAGTTCACATTAATTCCTTTTGGATGGAATAATACACCCTCTGTTTTCATGGATCTAATGAATTGATTTTTCATGGAATATCTTGATAACATTTAAGTGGTATTTATTGATGATATCATTGTATACTCCAAAAGCTATGAAGATCATGAAAATCACTTCTACACTATTACAAAAACTGTTAGAAGAAATGAATTATATGGGAAGTTTTCCAAGTGTGAATTTTGGCTCCAAGAAATTTATTATCTTATCCATATTGTCTCTAAGGATGGAATATGTGTTGAATCTTCAAAGACAAGGGAAATCAAATAATAGCCAGACCCGATGAGTATAACAATGGTATATTGTTTGATTGGTTTTGTAAGTTACTATCTATGTTTCATCCATAAGTTTTCCCAATTGGCTAACCCATTAACTCTAAAACAAAATTGGGTTTCCGTAGTACATTCCTTTCACAACGCAAAAAAAATCACTTATAGATGGGGTGCCTTTATCAGTTCTTTTTTAGATGTGTTGATTAAGGGGTATCTTAATCAACACTATTATTCCTAGCACTAATAAAGTATATATTTTTTTTAAAAAATATTTTTTATAATAAATAATATATTGATATATAAATATATAAGTATATTTAAATTCATATAAATAATATATATATATATTAAATATGTTTTAGATAATTATGAATAAACATTTTCACATAATATATAAGATATGTATTGAAAATGAATTATAAAATATTTTAAAAATTATTAATTAATAATTTTCTAATTTTAATCAACTAATAATCATTTAAAAACAATTTGAAGAAACAAAAAATCAAAAAGATTAATAAAATATGTATAATATGTTAAAAATGTAACTCAAACATCAAACAACCATAACTGTTGATTCGGGTGTCTGTTTTAGCTCTACAATATATCAAATCGAATCCTGCAATGTTATCTACATTTTAATCACTCTAGGAAACCATATTGACAAATTTTAAAGGCCAAAAATGCCCAAAAGGACTCCAAAACTGAATTTTCAGTGTGGATACCCATGTTTTTAAACATTCGGTGAAATTTCGGCCTCGTTTCATGAGTTCGTTTTGGTATTTTTTCACTAGGGACTAAATTTATTCTGAGGTGATACATTTATATTGATATTATGGATTTTAAATTTTATCATTCTTCATAATGTAATGTTATTTATAATCAATTATAAAACAATATATACATATTTTGTATATATTCACTCATAAAAAATTAATTTTATAAATAAATAATAAAACATAATTTCATATAAATTATATTTCTCAATATATAAGGCTCATCTAAATAAAAACTAATATCTGTTTTATTTAAAATAAAAAAATATTAATATTTATACACATATATGATATTTTTGTGCATTTATGTATATATATATATTTGTGTGTGTCTGTATTGACAAACATATATATATTATCTATATATTTTAAACATATGTATAAACATATTAATATAACATATTTGAAAAAATATATAAATATGTATAATTATACTTAAAAATTCTCAAATAATATGTGTGTGTGTGTTGTATAAATATATTTATTAATTTATAAATACACAAAAAACATATTTGATCTTATAAATATATATAATATATGAATTAATATATAAATATATAAATATAATTATATATGTATATATATATGTATATTAATATACGAATGTATATATATATATTAATATACGAATATATATATATGAATATATATATATATGAATATATTAATATATATATAATAATATATAATGATATTAATATAACTAAATATATATATTTTAATGTAAATAAATATTAATAATATAGTAAATATAACTATATATATAAATAAAGAGATATATTAATAAATGAAGTGAAAAGAAGTATGGTGGAGTGGTAAAGGCTTTGGTGCACAGGAAATAGGTCTAGAGTTTGAATTCATTGGGAGGTAGGTCATGTGTGCAAGTTCAATAAAGGCTAGTGTTGTTAAAGGGGGGTGGGGGCATTGTTAAAGTATGGGGGCATGCAAGTTGGGGTGTGCGGGCTGGGGTGGGGGACTATTAAATGGGGATTCAAGTGCTGTTGAAGCCACTCCTGAATTACATAAATATATTATTATTATTTTTAAATATTTTTTAACTTTTATCAGTGATTTTAAAAAAGCACTGATAAAGGACCCATTTATCAACTCTTTTTTTTCGCTGATATAAAACACCCCTTTTATCAGCACTTTTTTCAGCATTGATAAGAGGGACCCCCACCCCCTTTATGTTTTCTATGATTAAAAATTATTTTTGAGCACTATAAATAGACTTTTATAGTGCTAAAAAAGTCTATAATTGCAGTAGTGTAACCAATCTCACTTTTAAAGAGGTTAAATTTCTTTGGAAAAAAAGTGTGAAGAATGTTTTGAATAATTGAAGATGAGATTGGTCAATCCTCTTATCATAACTCTACAATCGGGGAATGTTGTGTTTTTTATTTATAGTGATGTTTCAAATAATGGAATTGGTTATGTCATTTTTCATAATGATGGAGTTATTATCTACATCTCATGGCAGTTAAAAATTAATGAAAAAAACTATCCCACTCATGATATTGAGACAGAAACTATAATATTATCTATAAAGATATGGAGAGACTATCTCTATGGAAATAATATGAGATATATACTGATCACAAAATTTTGAAGTATATTTTCACACAGAATTAACTCCACATGAGGCAAAGGCGATAGCATGAACAACACAAGGTTTATGATTGCACAATATACTACCACATGGGGAAGGAAAATAAGGTGGCATATGCTTTTAACAGAAAGGATCCTGGAGTTATGAACAAGATGAGATTTGTAAGAGATCCTATGTTCATGGATCTCATAAATATGGATATGGGAATAATCATGGAATGTGAAACATCAATACATTTTCAAATGGTTGACTAACCATCTTTACTAGATAGAATAAAAAGTTCTAAGACTGATGATGAGGAGTTTCAAAATAAAAATAATGTTCTGAATGATGATAGTTTGGTTGAATTCAAACATGAATATGGAATTTTGATATTTAGGAAGAGGATTTATGTTCCATATATACCAAATATAAAAATGGAATTGCTCCATGATGCTCATATATATAATATCTCTATACACACAGTTAGCAGTAAGATGTATAGAAATTAGAATGATAATTTTTGGTGGCACAAAATGAAGAGGGGGATTGCTAATTATATGTCCTGATATGCGGTATGTCAACAGGAGAAGGCTAGAGGAAAACATTCTAGAGGGGTCATGCAAAATCTTACTATACCAGAGTAGAAATGGGATGATATTATGATGTACTTTTTCATGGGGCTACAAAAGTCACCTAGAAGGAATGATGCAATATGAGTTATTATTGATCATCATACTAAGATAGCACAATTTCATTCTATAAGAGAAGATTTGCCACATGACGGTTTATCATGAATATATATTAATGACGTTTTAATACATCATGGTGTACCCCTATAGATTATTTCTATTCGTGATCCCCATTTTTCATCAAGATGTTGTAAATGTCTTTAGAAATTCCTATATACTGATCCTCATTTGAGAACTGCCTACCACCCTCAAACTGAAGGACAGTTATAATAGACTATTAGAACCTTAAGATACATGTTGAGATCCTTCTCACTTGACTTTCAAGTTATGCGGGATCAGTATTTACCTATGGTGAAATTTTCTTATAACAATAACTTCAATTCGAGTATTGGGATGACCACATATAACATATTATACAGAAAGAGATTTCACACACAATATTTTTTGGATGATGTTTGTGAAATAAAACTCGTAAGACTAAATTTTTTTGAGGAAATAATGAAAAATATGAAGTTTATCCAAACCCGCATCAAAGTAGGTCAATTTAGGAAAATGATCTATGCCGATAACTGAAGAAAGGATTTGGAATTTCAAGTAGAAGATCGGGTTTTATTGAAATTTTCTCCGTGAAAGGGTGTTATATGATTCGGTAAGAAAGGTAAATTAAGTCCCTAGTACATCAGAAATATCGAAATTCAATAACTAATTGGAGTTTTATATGACATTTTGGAAATGCAGCCAAGTCTCTCCAATGATCTTGATGTGTTCCAAATATCACTGTTGAGAAAATACAAGACTCACCCAATGCATGTACACACCTATAAATGAAAGATATTTGGAACTTGACCTCTCTTCTTGGGAAGAGCCTATTAGGATTTTTGAGACTAGAGAACAAGTTTTGAGAAACCAGGTGACTTGTCTGGTAAAAGTTCAATGGAAAACCCATAAAATAGAAGAGGCAACGTGGGAACATAAGAAACTAATGATGAAGCACAACTAGAATCTTTCTATGCTGAAATATTATAAAAATTTTGAGGATGAAATTATTTGAAGTAGGTATGAATTTAACACCCCATGCTTGCACAATACACTTCCCTTGGAATAATACAGAAGATTGCGATGTATGAAGCTTCATGTTCTATCACTCCATGACCAATCAAACTAGCTGTTTAAAAAGTAGATATTAATAGTAATACCCAACTTTTAAAATAATATGAATTTTATTTTTCAATATTGACTTCATTTTTTGATTCAGAATATCAAAATTAACTTAGGTTGTTTTTTTTACATTTTTATGAAAACATTATATTTCTAAGGAATGGTGAAAAAAAATATGTTAATGTTTATACTGTAAATTTAATTTAAATAATTATATTATTTATTTAAATTTATTTCATAGTAATAATAGATACATAATACCTATATTAGTCCAATTTAATTCATTGGATTCACTTTATAATATGATTATAAATATAATTTTATTGAACTTTTTACCGACTTTTAACCACTTTTTAAGGACATTTGCAAATTTGTATAAAATATAATTTTACCGATTTTGTGAATTGAATTTCTAAAAACTAATAGACATGGTTGTCAGTGGTGAGTAAAATTTGGTTCAATAGGACAAAAATAATTTTTGGTGAATAGTAACTTTTAAAGTTTATTTACAACGGTTTAAAGTAAATAAGGTAATTAGAGGTAAACAATATTACAATAATATAAAATTACACTAACACATGTCATAATAATAATGGATAGGTTTATCTCAACCAAAATAAACATTATGACAAAAATATGATCTTTTTTATCCTCATGGATTAGATTATGACATTTATAATATTTTAATTAAATAAGAGTTAAAAGTCTTAAATTTAAATTTTAATAACTAATCCATTTTTAATATAGGGTTTTATGTATGATATATTCATCTATAAATATTAATTAGAAATATAATGCGATTTCCAACACCATATTATTTTTTTAAAATTTTTAGACAACAAATAATTAAATTTATTTATGAAAAAATGATGATGCAATAATTACCTTATTAATGAATGATTAAAATAATTGATATTATAAACATTAAAATATATGTAAATTAAAAATTTTTATGCCATCGACAAAATTTTGAGGTAAATATAACTTTTTAGGGTTGATTAAATATATATTTTCAAAGTAATAAACTTTTTATGACTTTAAGTAAAACCAAATGCTAAATAGTGTCAAAATTGACAAAAATAAGATTAAAAAACTATTTTATTAAATTATATAATATTGATAAAAATATATGATTCAACCAAATGGATTATATAATGTTACATATGTCATTATTTAAGCACATTACGTTCATTTGTTATTTTTTTGTAAATATATTAACCATGTACTATAAACATACAAGAAGACATTGTAGAAGTTAAACTATTAAACTAAGGGTTAAATCTAAAAGACAAGGTTAATATGGTGACCTAAACATGCCTAAACGTTTTGGTTGAGAGTATTTCAACACATAACCATATTAGACTCTAAATAATCTATTTGGAGCTATTAAATGTACAAAATAATTTTCTAATAAATTCATTTTTCAAACTTTTCCTATAGTGCCCCTCACCTCCCTTATGAAATGGTACATCCCCTTCTCTTAAATTCCTGCCTCCAAAGACATTTGGATTGGCGAAACCCTTTTCAAATATCATACCAAATACCCTCACTTAATCCAAGGGGTCTTACATTGATACGAAAGCCAACATAATGATTAATTTTGTGAAAATCAAAAGGAATCACCCGAAGAAGAAGAAATTATTTTATCACATATTTCAAAGTTCTATTCCTCTTCTACTTCCAATTTATTTTTAGTTTATTTACTAAAATAATAACTCATGTACCATGTACATATTGAGATGTTATTATAAATATAGTACATCCATATTCATGATTCTATCCATCCTCTTAATGACAAATTCACCGTACGTGCGTACTTACAGCTTACCGTCTCAACGTCGTGGTGTAGTTTTTTATTCAACACTTTATTGTTTTTATGGGTATATTAATTATTATAATTGATATAAATAATAAATATGACATTTTAATGATTATTTATATATAATATAACATACAATTACACATGGTTTTACCATCAATAGAATGATATTGTCACTCATGCATACGTACAACATACCATCTCCACGATGAGAAGAGATTTCATTCCTCATCATAAAAATTCTAGAATAATTTTCATTTGATGATTAAAAAATAAGGTCTAGAAATTTAATATCGTTATGGATATGAATCAAGAACATTATATCCATAAAAAACATGACTTGCATAACAAAAAAATAAAGGAAAAAAATCAACTATCACCTGAAACAATGATAACACTGAATTATTGTTAACCAAGAAAAATTAGAGGAACAAATATGATATCATATTTATTTATGTGGTTATATTATAATTTAATATCAATGATTTTACCATTATACAAGTAGTTAATGTACCCTCGACTAAGGAAATTTAAAAGGCAGGTTTTAATTTTACAATCTCTATATTATTCGATGTCGTTTATAAAAAAGTATCTACTGGACTTCTCTATCATCCACATCCATGTTTTTTTAAATTTTATTTTTAAAAAAACTACTATTTCAGTTCAAGCCATTTATACCTTTTTTTATATTCTATAAAATGATTTGAAAGAAATCTTTCTGTCCATTTCCAAACAAAGTACTTTATGACCTTTTCTAAATTTAAGGAAATAATGTTTTTTGAACTTATACGGTGGGTACAAATATTTTCTGCCAATATAACACATTAAAATCTTTCCTTACGAGCTTATAATAATATTTTCCAAATAAATTTTCTCTTTTATAATTAGGGGACTTTTAAATTATTTCAATGTAGAAAGAGATATTTCTCTCTAATAGTTTTTGTTTTTATTTCATCTCTGACATCATCTATTATTGGATATTATGTTTAATTGAAGTTGATTAATTATGATACAATATTACATATTGAATTGAAAGTTTTATGATATTTCTGCCTTTAGTTGTGCTATTTTTATTTCATTCATGATTTATGGCCAAGGTATTAATATTCCGTATGATATTTTAATATTAATATTTATTTTATTTTTCAACCTTTTCCTATATGGGAATGCATTGGCCATAGAAATTGATGAGTGGGGCCCACTATATAATCTCGATGCATCAGTGTGTCTCAGCATAAAAACTATTGTCTTGGAATAAGTCCTTGAAAATAATTTTATTTGTAGTCATGGCATGTGGCCTACAAAATGAGGTTATGAGGTCTGATATTTATGAATTCCATCATTATGAGATTATCTATTAATATTAAATGTGATTTTTTGACTATTAAAATATCCATGTGAATAAGTAAATTGAATCATTTGATTTATCTTTCCCATATTATGTAGAAGATAATGTTTAAATGACTTGTTTTTTAGTCTTATAGATTGCCTTAAATGTTAATTCTTATATATAATAGTTTACTCTATATCGTTATCCTTACTAAGCATATGAGATCACCCATTTCTTAGGTCTTATTTTTTATAGGATGAGTATAAGAATATTATAACTGACCTATAGGGATAGGCTATGGGATATGAGTTTGTTCAAAGGATACACAATGAAGATTTTTTATTTCATAATGTAATGTAAAACTTATGTTTGTATCTAGTACTTCTAGGGCTACTAAACTGATCGGTCTTTCAGGACTTGATCTCTTTTGATCATGACAATGTTAGGTAATAATGCACTGACTATAGGTAACTCAATTTAGGGCGTTACAAGGGAAACCCAATATCATTCCTTCCCATTTTTTGTTGATCCGTTGTGGTATTCGATGTTTTTTATTCTTACAAGGGTTTTTTCCAAAAAAAAAATTATTTGTTTTTGAATAGGAATTTTCAATTGGGGATTTTTGTAGCCAAGATTCATGGATGCATTGAATGCGAAATAGAAGAATAATAACACTATATAAAGGATTCTTTTTTCAAAACTCTTTTCCTTTACCAAAAAATATATATTTGTGAAGTGTGTGTAATAATATATCCATTTCAGTAGTGTTCATATATCAAAAAGTATAGTGATAATGTGGGTTTATCACCATCTAAGTTATAATACTGATTAAGGCTATTTTCTAAACACTAGAGCACTTTTTTGTATCTCAAAAGTGTTTTATTTTCATTGAGCTTTATGATTTATCACATTATAAAAAAGTTTTTGTTTAAAACACATGGTGTTATCTATATTCACATGTTTATTATTTTTTGAAATTTTTATATTAAATCAATAAATTAGAGAACATTCAGTGCTTTTTTTTGTTTAGTTTATCCTTTTATTACTCATCAGACTATATGATCAAACATTATTTCTTATCATGATCAACTTTTATCATAGGTGAAGATTCACTTGTAGAAACTAATTTAGAAGATGATAACATTGGTTCTTTTCCCTTACCACTAATCAAATGCTTCTACTAGGAATCAAAATCATACATATGATTTCTCCATAACAAACATAATTATACCGTCAGAAAACTTCTTCAACTACTTTTGATTTTACATTATAAATCTCTTAGGATCTTCTTCTGAAATTTCAACTATTAATCCAATTATACTATCACTTCCATGGATGGTTTTCATTTTTGTTTAAAATAAATTATCATAAAATTTGTAAATCTATATGTCTATTTTAAAATAGTATATCCACAATCCATTTTTATTTAATTGAAAATCCCTTTATGGGTAAGTGGGATCCAACAGAAACATCCTTTAGCATCAAGTCACACCCTCACATATTTTTAAATATTCTTTGATGTAGCCTTTCCAACATTAATGGAAGCATAATATCCATACTAAAACCCCATGATGATCATTTATCTTCAATGTCCACTTGTGTGTGTATTTTTCTACTTTTTTCCATAGTTTACGCCTCAAGATAGATTTTTTCCCTTTTTGCCCTACTTATTCAATCATGGACTCCTCTTTTCATTAACATATGACCCATTTAGAGTTTCTACATTCCAAAATTCTTTATAATAGTGACCATATACATTGCAATATTCACAGAAACTATCAAGGCTATCAAATATTTTTTTAAGAGTTAAATTTTACTCCATATATGAAGACTAATTTAGAACAACAGTTTTCTTATTAGTTTTAAATATTATCTCATTTTTTTATTCTCATATACCACTTGTATGAGTGTATATATTACTCCAAAAATCAATTTCCATGTGCCCAATATTCCATCAACAGCAATGTTTTACAAAAATTGTTGTTTCTTTCTCCTTTGAGGTATTTTTTCTATATTTAATTCATTGATGTCTTTAGATACATTCACCATAATTTTTGTTATTGGTTTGGGGAACTACTCTTCATACATATTATCATATACACCATTAATTTATTGGTTATTTTCGTTATATTTTTAATCAAAGTGTTTTGTATACGAATTGAGATTTCTTCAACTATTACAAATAAAAAGGACTTATCATTTATAAATTTGTTAAGGTAGTGGGATATATTATTACTTGAGGATGAAGTGGAGGACTCTCCAAATTTTCTAATGATTTTTTACTAGTATGAATCTATTTTTAGTATAAAATCATCAATGTTATTTGATTATTAATACTTTTCTTCTCAGTTATTTGGGGAGGTTCTTCTAGGGTTGATTCTAGATTCTTCGAGTTTTGGTCCAAACTCTAAGAACTTCATAACGTGGGAATATTTCTCAACCTCAAATAATTTTAATCACTCTTAACATTATGATTTTATTCTTTATATATATTGTTAGTATCTTGTTGTAAACTATAAAGGTCATTCAAACTATTAGTTTTTACATGTAGTCGAAAAATATTTGATATTCGCATTGACTTTGTACTACTCCTCTAATACAATAAAATCATCTATAATTTCGAATTATATAATTTAGTGATATTTTATAGATAATTAGAAATAATGAAGTTATCCCATGTCTAGAATCATCAATAGGTGAAAACATGCTACTCAACTCATCTTGGATAATAAAAAAGTATAATCTTCTCTTTTCTAAAGAAGATTGTATGGAGCAACCGATTGGGATTATATAGAAGAATCTATTATTGGATAATGTTACCAATCATAGTAATGAGTTTGGTAGTTTATAGACTAATGTGTGTAATAATATTTGGTCCCTATTCATGGTCTGAGTCTAGTAGATGGATTTTGATGCTTATAAATAAATTATATTTTCTGATTGTATGATGTACTATTTATGGTCACTTAATAACAAGACATTTGGTTTACCTCATATTAATATATGTGATTGTATTGGAATTCAAGACCTGATAATATATCATTAAAAAATATCTCCATTATATTAACAACTATGAAAAAAATACTTTTATGTTTTAAGGGATCCAAAAATGGTATTGAATGTCAGATTCTTCCTAGATAGGGGATGATAACATTATCAAGTAACAATTAAACTATAATAACACATACCACTCTATCATAGACACAAATCCTTCAATGGCGCATTATGTTTTACCTTGTTGAACCTCCCTTTATAGTATAGTGGTAAATATGTTATCTCTGATACTAAAAGGGTTGAAATTGGTGAAAAGATAAGGCACTTGCAATACAAATATAAATTGGATTTAACTGTTATGTTTTTTAGTCTCAATAGTTTTTTTGTTATAGTATATATCCCTTTTTAATTTTTTTTGTTAAGATATATTCTATTTGATTAGAAATTGTGTCCCCTAATAAACATTTCTTATTGGTTGGGATAAAAATTTAGTTTTATTTAATCTTCAATGAACTCCCTCTTGATGTCGTTGTTTGGTTATTTGATAAAATGGCATTCCCGACACAATTTACAAGTATTTTTTTTATTTTTTTAAATAATAAATTGAAAAATATGATATTTAGATAATGATATTCTAATTAATGCGAAAAACATAATTAAAAGAAACAAACAAATTTATCCTCAAATAAAGTTGTCCATTTAATTATTAAATATGTTTTCCCAGTGCTACTCTTTTATATCTAGTGCTACGAATAGATATATGTCATCGCTTATATCATATATTATTTCACTATTGCTTGGTATTTATAGGTATTCTAGAATAAAAAAAGTACATTCCTTAAGCTTATACATACATTGCGTCCACTTCAACCTATATCTTTCATTCAATATTTTCCTTTAATTCCTTGCAGTTCCATTACTGTAGATATTTGAAAGCACAGAGGATTGATTTTGATAAATACAAAGAGAAAAGTGTTGTGTGTTACCATTGTTTTGTTTTATAACATGTTATATGTTCATTTTAGTTTTCCTTTTCCATATAATTTTACATCACCCTATTTTATTTTGTTTAGGGTTTCATGAGATTTACAATGTCTGTATGGGAACTCATTTTGGAGCTACAAAAGAATAATGGAGATGACTATCATGAAGAATATTGATCATTATGTATAGAGTTACTAGATTCAATGAATATTTCTATTTAAAAAACATAGTTCAAAATTAGAACCCTACTAATCTGAATGGAATTTAAATGTTCTAAATAAAATTATGGTAAATTGATTGAAACCAAACACAAAAAAAGAATCTAAAATAATTTTGACAATAAATTTCTAAAATTATTAAAACAAAATTAACATCTTCTATAAAAAATCACCATGATGTATACAAAATAAAACTCACCCAACTAGTCCTAGCATTTATTTAAATAATAGAAATTGAAAATAATAAATGGATTGTAATAGAAAAAAATATGATGTATTGTGAAAAAATTAATATTAAATTAAGATAATTCACAATTACCATAATATGATTAAAATAATTAAAAATAAAAAAGAACTAAACAATTCTGAATTGATCAAAGTGAATTTAATATATTTTTTATTTCAAATATTTTTGTTTATAAATGAAACGCCGATACGCTTTTAGGACAAAATAATTATATTCCATTCCTAAGAATAGTAATTATTAATTAATTGGAATTTACTATTTGATATTATCATTTTGAAACATGGATCTGTTTCCCCTTACTTGAAAGAACTGGATTTGACCCATAGAGAATTTTGGTTCTTATATATTGGGTATTGACAAGTATAGTCATAGTATACAAGTATGTTGTAGTTTATTATTTTTATTTTCTTTATCGCATTGGCCACTTAGGACTTTTACCTCTTTCTAAAGATGGATGGTAGATATATTCTATTAATGGGTCCCAAATAGAATTAGAGGTAGCCATATGGTGTTTTTTTCAAGGTAGAGAGATCATGGTAGTGTAGAGATTGATTATTGAATTTCATTTTGGTCTTCCTTTATATCTGAAGCCCCACCTTTTATATAAATCAATCATTTATCTAAGACATAACCGCTAATGATTTTTCATGAATCTATATGGCACTACATATGTACATTTCATAGTGAAATAACTTTTCTTATACTACCAAAAACAACCTATCATCATCATGATCCATTCACTGAATACACAAAGACTTCGACCGCTAATGCATAGAGAATGTTCTTCATGTGTTGTACATTGACTTATTTTAGTAGTGCCTTCTCTTTAGTCAATTTGAAATGTATAACTAGGGTTATTGTCATTGGTTTCACCTCCCTCGTGATAAATAATGCTGCTACAATTAAAATGCATTTCAAATGAGTCTCATACAAATTATTTAAACTTAATCCTCTCACTACCTGCATCCCAATGACTAATATTGTTGGTCCCAAACCCTTCATATCATGTTTTTAAACTTTTGAATATTCACATCATAAACCCTTTTCTTCACCAAATCCAAAATAATAATATCATCACCATAGAGTGGAAATATGTTGAAACTCCCCTCACCAAAAACTATTTGGTAATATTAATGTTCAACATTACTCTAGATGAGAATTCATTAAATCATAAGATCATTAAACATACACTTCCACTTCCACTACCTTAACATGTGTTACATACATAAAAGGCTTCACATTATATTGAAAAATTATCATAGTTCGCATTCTCCATAAAAGAATCTGAATTATCCATGTAAAATACATCATAGAAGTCCATATGAAGCTATGCTATCTTCATATTCAACTATTCCAGATGAAATCCCTTAATGAAAAACATAATCAATATCAATTTATTATTCATATACATAACTACCTGTTAAAAACTCTTAGATAATTACACATATTTAATTAATTGGAACCCCTTTATGACTGGATATTCTTTATACCTTTGTTTTCCATCCACTCCCTCCTTAAAATAACTCACCAATTTATTATAAAAAAAATTCTTCATAGTTGATTTTTTATCAGCCCCCATGTTCAATATACACGGAGGAATAATTCACATCTCTCATGGATAACTCTCCATGAATTTATTCATTCATATTTCTAGCCTCTTTGAGGATCTCTAGAATTCCAACATCCATGAGTGACTGATAATAGAGATAAATCTCAAATCTTTTCATTTTGTATCTTACTTTGTTATACATCCACAACACCCTCATTGACTCATCTCCTTATGATATTTCAACTTATGAAGATATATATTCCATCACTCTTTATTTTAGATGTTGTCCCCAGTATTTTATAGGCCTATGTATTTATGATACCTATTTTTTTGGAAACATCGTTGTAACTTGAATCTGATCCATTGAAACATCTATATGGCGTGATTTGTTTTGGAAACATTTTCATTCTTGAATTTTTTGAACATCCAAAACAACTGGATTACCATTCAGTTGAACATCATCCTCGCAAGTCACTTTTCTCTAATTAACATTCTCAGCTAATTTTTTATCCTTCAACATAATCTATAAAGTGAAGGAAAAAATGTAAACTTATAAAAATACAATAAGAATTTTTTTCCAAGAGATAGAAAACAAAAATCTTAATTTAAATTTCATATAAAGCAACATGTTCAAGACATAGCATCAAGATTATCCCATTCTTTAGAAGAAACATGTATATTAGTGGGTGACTCAGATACATTAAGATGTGTGAAGTCAAACATCCTTCCAAACCAAATAAAATTTGGTAGTTTGTGGCTTAATGGATAAAATGAAGTCATTTTGATCAATTATATCACACAATTAACTACATTTAAACAATAAAGCTTGGTAAATCCAATGTGAATTATAATAATATTTTCATTTATAGAAAATTTTGGATTAATAATCTCCATGAGATTATTATACTCAAGAGTACATGGTATGGTTTTCAAAAACCATATTCCCTTCCACTAGTAGATCCATTGAAAGTATCTACTTTTATACTCCCCACCATTATGAAACTATGGGAATGTAACCTTAAAGCTAATATCCTTTTTGGCACTAGGTCTCTCCATTAAAAAAGTTTTCAAACACATCAGACAAGTTCTTGAGAAAGAAAATCCACACATTCTATGTCTCGTTATTGATGAATGTTAAAAGGAACTATCCTCTATTAGAATGAACTGAATTTATCCCCCATACATCTGCATAAACCAACTCTAGATTCTGGAATTTCAATAACATACCTTCATTTTGGAAGGAAAACATCAAATTATTTCTATGGATACTACCTTCACACATCCCATACTACATAATTCTATTTTTTGAAATACCTTTACTGGTGTGGATCTTTATCCCTTTCTCACTCAAGTGACCCAGATGCCTGTGCCATAACAGTGAAAATGTAAAAACCAACCATAAATTTTTTAGCCACAACCATGGAATGGTGCAAAATTTTCTATGCACCATCTATAAATGTTTTATAATAACATAAAACATCAATACAATTAAAATTAATTATTCTCTAATACTTGTATGCACTACACACTTCTTAAAAAAATATACTTTTATTTCCCATTTTCAAGGATATGTAACCTTTTTCTATAATATTTTATTCAAGATGATCTATAAAATGACCATTTCTATATCTTTTGGATGTATAGATCTTCAGACTTCCCCTACTAGATGTGAAGTGAAATGAACCTGAAGATTCTATAGCTAAGAATAGAGAGAATTAGAGATAATCAACAACATACCACTCTTATCGTCTAATATAAGATTATTATATCCACATTCAAAATTGTATCTTCTATAATTCAATCTGCATTCATTGAAATCCTTTTTTAGGAATCCTTTCTTCACATAATAAAAACACATGGGATCATCTTCCTCTGGGAAACACCAACTCCAACATGTTCAGATTTACCATTTATCTAACATTTAGGTGTTTTGGAACTCTCCCCTTACATCAACATTATGGGAATTTCCAAATGATACCTCTTTTCAACGAATTTCATCATTCTATATGAGGAATTCAATTTTTTCAATAACCTGCTCTATTTTTTGGATTGATTTACTCACTACAGTTTCTATAATATCCCAAGGAATTAAAAAGTGTGTACATAAATTCACACTCATTTCCATGATTGGTTAGTCGCCCTAATTAATTATTCTCCACAATAAACCCAAGTGGTCACAAAAAGGACTTCTCAATCCTATATGAATAGAGACACACTATGCTCCAACTCTATATTCCCACCAATGATTTCATCATCCCACTAACTAATGAAAATGTATGATTAAAATAAAAGAGTATCTCCCTAATATAAATGATTATTTTATGCCAATTGATGTATATATCCCTATATGAACAGATTAGATAATCCATTCTACTCTTGAAAATAATATTCAAGACCCTTAGTAGATGATTAAAATAATGATATCTACTCATCTCAAATACTCACATCATATCTTCAACTATTTGGGTCTATCAACCCCTTAAACACTGATGAATAGAGATATCCTCTTTCTTTAATTAATGTTGACATCAATATCATCTTGCATTGTTGTTCATTTTTGTGAACATGGAATTTCCAATTATTTTTATTTTCATTTATTTCCATTTTATTTGTGGTTTAGTTATGATGAATAATTATATACTCTGTGTGTTTTTGTTGTTCTAGGGTAATTTAAAAATTGATATTTTTACATGGAAATTTTTAAAAATACAACTATTCATATAGAAAACATTTGAATACTTTTATAGTGATATTTTCATTAAGAAAATTGTCTAAAATGTTTTGGATTTCAAATGACAACATATTTTTGGAAATTTTTTCAATTATGTTAGAAAAAGGGACAGTGTTACTTATTTTCAAGGTTTAAAAGTGTTATTAATAAATATAAATTAGAATCTTTTAAATTATTCAAGCCAAATGTACTTTTAAAATAGATGTGTTAGAACTATTTGAATGTTAGAAATGTTTTTCCGAAATCTATAATTTTGTTTAAATGGTTTCTTAGAAAATTAAATTTTCTCTTTATTATATGCTTTTTTCAAAACCTCATGGGTAAAAATGATGTTTTAATGGATGAATTTTCTTTTTGAAATAATTTTATATAAAACTATGTTTGGTTAAATTGGTGAATTTGGATCACTTATTCAATGAAGTAACAGTGCACACTGTTGGTTTTTTATGAATTTATAATGTATTAGATTTTAGTTTTATTAAAATGATGTCTTGATATTATGTAAAGATATATTTTATGTCTCGTGGTGATGGATTTTTCAATTCCATTTTAACAGTTTATGTGTTTCTTTTTTTAGAGTATCTTACTATTTGGAATTAATAGATTCTTTGGTTGATCAAGATCTTCTTGGGATGGTTTCTTTGTTTTCTTCAGTCTTAGATATTGTTATTCTTCCTCCCTTTTTCTAATGTGAGAATTATTTATGAGAGTTCTAAAAGATTAACCCACCTAATTTTTATAAGTGAGAATATTTTTAGGATGAATTGGTTTTGGTGCTAATGATTGAGGAAATTTTTATCCAGCATTAGATTTATGAGACCATCCTACTAGAGGGTTTGAGTTATAAGTGGTGGATGTATATTATTTACAGTATTATAGATAAGTAATACTCTTATAATAGTTTCAAGGCATGTTTCATTTATCATTATCTCATAATGAAGTAAAGGTTCTGGTGGCTATAGAATTTTCTAACCAGTAGTTAAGAGATGAAATAGTGTTTGAGTACACAAATAATTTTATCTAGTTGGTGTCATACATTCCTAATATAGACTTGGATGATTCTATATTATCTTGGTGGTTTGTCTAAAGTCATTGATCATACTTTACAAAAGATATTTATTCCTTTGGAATCAACTTTTATAGAGTTATTTTGAGATAATCTATCATTGTTGACACAAGATTAGTATGATCACCAGATGTGTTTCATGTTTCTTCTTTTCCTGGGTGTCGTGGAGGAATTGATAATAAGGGATAAAACAAGGGAGCTCTGTCAGACCATATAATTCAAATTTTAAAAATTATATATTTTTTTCCCACTGGTTTCATCTAGAATAAAATACATTGTTTTATATCAGTACCAAAAATTCAGACAAAAGTAAAATTCTTTTTAGAAATGTAAGAAATCTATCATACATGTTGTCATTTTGTCCATTTGTAAAGATTCCATCGATGGTTTTATTATAATAAAGGAGGAGATAAATGTATGACTTTTAAAGAACCTTTGAAGTAACCTATTAAACATGATAAATATGTAATTATTTTCTATATTTTCTTCTAATACAATATGTTCCCTCTAGTTAACCTTTCATTTTTAGAGGTTGTATTTTGGTTTAATTATTAGTTATAATGATAATGTCTTTAAATTGATCAATGTAGATCATAGATTTTATCTTCGTAAAATACGGATCAAGTTTATATGACTTCACACATAATATATTTTCATGTTTAATGATTCTTGAATTTTTTGAAATGAGTCTGAACAGTGTGAATATACTGGGTTACATGAATAAATTTATAGTATACGATGGATTCTTTGGGATACTGAATGCATTGAGGTGACTCAAATTTTCTTTGTTATATTTTTAAATATCATAACTATCTAGTATGAGATATTGACTATACTGATACCTATTTTACCATTGTGATCAATTGTGTTTCTCTTCATTTAGTGTGATTAGAAATTTTATTCAACAATACTAGTATGGCTCTTTTACCTCTATACTAGTTAGGATATGATTCCCATATTCTTCTAATATGAATTATATTAGAACATATATAAATATATTAAAAAATAGTATACCTCCCATAGAAATAACTCTATAAAGATGTATATATACTGATTTTCTTTTCAATATTGAGATTTTGATCGTAAACACGTGTGAAAATGAAGTGCCAAAATCATCCACAAATGTATTATTTTTATGAAACATGTCATTTAGATTCCATTCTTCTAGATATACTATTCGTCTTTTCTTTATATTAAATTTTTAGATTTGGAGCCTGGAATTCTCTACTTTTTGTGGATTCCATAGAGATAATTTTCACCTTCTCTTTTACCTTTTATAGATTAATATTTAAATTAATCTCCCTAAACGTTTGATCATTTCTTTTAGATGTGTTTCTATGTGAATCAATTTTTTTCAAACTCCATTTCTACTAATATTATCTATTGTATCCAAATTTTTAGAGATAAAATAATTTTCCTAAATTCTTTCTCTATGACTATCTATTTTCTGACTTGGTGGGTACTTTATTTAAGTATGTAACATTTTTCATTAATTATAGTACCCATATTTTGTATGTAATTATTTATGTCCAAAAGTCCCTTCATACTATTTTTTCATTCGAATAGATAATATATTGTGATTATCTTCATTTTTTATACTAGTGAGGTGTTTTTCCTTCATATGCTTCCATGTTAGTTTCCTGTTACAGGATGGTGAGTGATACTCTTGCTACTGGTTGGAAGGAAGGCTACTAGAATCCTACTACATGTTTATACCAATGGTTCTATTGAACCATTCGTATTATGTATGTCATCCAATTTATACTAATGGGTTAATTGAAATGTATGTATAAAGTATATATGCATGCCTGTTTTTTCAACTTTTGATGAAAATCCCATGGAGTTTTTCCTTGTAACTATTAAAAAATGTTGAGTTAAAAGTATACCAATAGTTGAATACGATTGGTATAAATATATTCAAATGGTTTCCAACTGTTGGGATATTTATTAGACATTTTTTTACTTGGACTACTGGGATATATAAGTTTCGGCATCATTATACCAACAGTTCAACATCATCCATTGGTATAGGGCTATCACAACACCCATCACCCCAATGGTTAGATAAACCATTGAGATAGGTTATACCAACGTTTTTGGGCCTATACCAATTGTTTCCAGCTGTTGTTATTGTATTGGTTTACTGTAGTGATCTCATTGCACATGATATTGGGGTGAAAGCGACGGTGGATAGGGATCAAAGAGTCACCAATGACACTATGGATCACCCTTCACCTACTTTTAAACCAGAAAGATATTAGAAGAATATAAAAACATAAAAATGAGGTAGGCACCCAAAAAAAATAATATAAGAGGATGTAGAAAGTTTGATTGGGCTACATGTGGGTGTGTCCAGTTTACCAGGTCCTCTTTTATGGATCTTATTATAAACTAGGTCAAACTTATTGAAAATTACTTAGCGATTTTCAATTTGCAGAATTCATAGTCTGAATGGGGATATGTTTATGACATTGCTGATCAAGATCATGGGGATGAACCTAGTTCTACCTACTTTTAGTTTTATTTTCTGGATAACTATTTTTGTCATATTCTCTCTCTACATTATGTATTGTTTTTTATTTTTCAAGAAAAATGGTTAGAGTAGGTTTTATTTTCTTCTGATCCTTTTTTAGTTTTCATATTAGAAATTAGTCATCAAGAAAATGACATATTAAATTTGGGAATGAATTTTCCCTTAATTAAAAATTAATTCTCTTTCATTGATAGTGATATAATTTATACATGAGGAGATGATAAATAACTAATTAATCCAAAAATGATTATAAATAAATGAAAATTTTATTTATCCTAATAGTATATACATCTTCATGTTCATATGAATATTGAAGATAATGTGAGGTCTTATTAAATTGAATTTGATGCAAGGGAGTATTATACTTGTTATTTTTAACATTCGAATAATATAAATAATTTATAATTCCAAAATATTGAATGAAAATTGGATGGTTATATGATGAAACATATTTAATACATAGAGACCTTAAGATCAATCAAGATATTTATTCACATATGGTGGACTGATTTAATCTTATAGTTATATAAAACAAAAAACTCTTTGACTTAATCGGATCAATATGAGTTGATTAATTTTTATAAATGAAGTGGATAATGTATTTTCTTGAGATCAATTAGTTATCATCAGATATGAATAATGGTATTCCCACTATTTTATAAGAAGATTGTATTACATGAATGGGTAATTTAAAAAGGTCATTATTTTTATGGTGATAATATAAAACATGTCTCACAAAAATTATTTTCCACCAATGAACATAAAAATAATTGCGAGACAAAAATCTAAAAACAAATGTCTTGTGTAAATCATAAAGATTTATTCACATAAGAAACTCCATTTTTTGAGAGTTTGATTTATAAAGATGATATGTGAAGACTTTACTATTTATCATGATCTAATCATGGGGGTTGGGAATGTCAAACTCTTGTTACCATCATCGGGGTTTTTCTATTGTGTTTCCCTTATTAGGTTATTAAGGGAGCCACTTAAAATTCTCTAGGTATTCAATTATTTTAACTTCAATAGTTTACTCCCACTGGATTTTTTATGTGGTGGACGAAATAATATTTATTCAATACATGTCATCTAACGGTGGGTTATCTAAAATATTTATCATGTGGATTTCATAATCTTAAAACTATTATTACTCTTGATTCCCAAATTCAAACCTTCATGTGTTTAACCATCCATTTTCTTCAGCTGTTGCAATTTCAACCAATAAATATGACATTAAAGATATGGATTATTGCTGTTTATTGATTAAAATAACCATATAACCAATATATATGTAACTATATTAATGGAAAACAAACCGTTTGTTTCTCTCTACTTTCAATTTATCTCTTATAAACCGCATTTAAAATGTCTTCATTATTCAAAATCACTATCCTGTATATTAGATGATATGATTTTTCAACAGTTTTTTTCCAATGACCGATCATGAAATTTAAATTTTAAAGATACCCATATATTCAATCAACTTTTTATAAATTTCTAAAAATTAGGTAATATAAAAAATAATAAATTTAGTGTATTAAAATTCACGGATTGAATATAATATATTTGGAAAAAATTTATATTTAATTAATGACTATTTAGGACATCCTTGGGTTTATTTAAAAATGTAAAATATTTCAATTGGTTGAGATATTATTCGTTTTATTCTTCTTAAATGATATTATCTAGGGTTTGAAAAATATAGATATTCAGGATAATTATTTTTGAATTAGATTTCATTATTGGAGTATCACTTAGTGTTTTAGGTTCTCCTTTCATTAATTTTATATATTATTATAATTTTGATGGATTGGGAAAAATTCATGAATATGATATCATTATCTATTCATAATGGCCATGATATGATGTTTTATATTTTCTCCCAACTTCTAATCAAACATGTATGAGTTTGGCCTAAAACACCATCAAACTAGTTAATAATGTTTTTATAATTTCAGTTGATTTCATATTAAAATGGTGGTTGGATTTGATTTTTATAGAAATTCAGGAGCTATGAATGTTTGAATAATGATGCATTGAAAATTTACTACAAGTATTGGAAGGAATTAGTAGATTTGGGGTAAGGTACATGGTGAAATAACTATTTATGTTAGTTTTTAATTTTAGATGAATTGGTCAAAAGAAATAATTATTTATTGATAAAAGGATAACAAATTGTGTATTAATAATTTGATAAAATGACACACGATTTATTTTAACCATATTAAGACACTAAACCATCTTTGGTTAGTTTTTGAATGTATATAGTGTCACGAACCAATCCCAGATTCCATCCCACCCAACATCTAGCCTAGTTCAAGACAAGGCCAGAAGGATGTTCTTGATCCCCATGGGAATGATTTATTTTCAAAATATGAGGACCCAATAAATAAAATTAATCAAAATGATTACACAGAAATACTAATATCTAATCATGAATAAATACACAAGCTGATAAAGATACTGATGCAACTGGACAACTGAGAAGTAAATAAAAAACCTAAAATCCACTAACACGGTATCTATGTGACCACATGGTCAGCACCATGCACAAACTAACCATCCACAAGGAAACCCTACTACTATGATGAGAACTCGAACTACTGAACCCAAACAAGCAAATAGCCCGGTTCTAAAGACACTTAAAAGTACAAGTAGGCTGTGAGCATAATAGCACATTAGAAAACCACCATAGAATCCTTGTGTTCCCCTTCCCAAAAACATTTCATTGACTATAGTTTGAAATTTATTTAAGAATATAGTTTTCTCGCATTTATTAAACAACACCAATTTTCCTTTTAAACACATCACGCACTATTATATTATCTTGAGAATAGTTTTTTATTTTATAATTTATACCCAAACAAAATCCCATCAAAACCATACCAATCCATGCTAAAAGATAAATAGGTAGAATAAACAAGAAACCAAATAAAGGAAAAGTAAACAAGAAAATTAAACTAGTCACGAAGTTCATTTATTAAACATCTCTAGAAAGATCCTTGGATGTACTATGTTTGGAACTACCAGAGAAGCATATGGTGAAACTCTATAGTCTATGACCAACTGGCTGCCCTCAACTAGAAAATCTATTGGAACTACCCACCTAGCCTTTAAATTCACCGAATTTCTATCATCCCACCTAATCATGGATGATAAAAAACCATCACTCAACCCTCTCAATCTACCTAGGAAACCCATGGAAATAATATATTGTGTAAGTAGGAGTTACTCACATGCATGACTCACCTTACCTGCCATCATCTCACATTCCAACCCCAAACACTTACACCACCTATACGATAAACCATAAGGTGAAATCCAAATATAGGGGTTTCCATAATATATGAAACTATTCACACATTCCAACCAAGCTGTCACATCGAAAGATCCTTCATAACATATTTTCAAACATAGCTAGGTGCTGACTGGGAATCATTATCTTAAAAACCATATTCATTTCACTATCATTATAAAGTTACGACCGATAATTATATATTTTCCATTTCAAATACACATTCAAAAAATTTTAAACTATTTTTCCAAATCAATATAAACTACTCCTTTCAAGATAAAAATTCCAAAGGGGACATTATATCCAATCTTACTTCATTTCCAACATTATTTCAAGATGAACATCAAAATAAAAAACTCACTTAATGATCCTATATGGACTTACTTATTATTTAGAAACCAACCTTTCTTTTAAAAATACCAAAAATTCCATAATGTTAAACAAGACATTTGAAAACACACTTGATCCATTTTGGAACAAATGGAGTTTAGTTAAGCACAATTTTTTTAAAATGGACCAACATAGGTGTTTTGAAAATTGGCATGCTATGAATGGCCATTATCATTTGTGTTCAAAACAATGTGTGAATTCCAATCACACATGGATGTTCCCACATTCGATGTCAGACTACAATTATCCATATAAAATTACAAAACCTATTTAATAGATTCACTATATGTTTTCCAAAAAAACAATAATCCATAAATAAACAACATGCCATAAAAATTTCCAATTCCCACACACAATACCTAACTTAAAATTCAACAATGACGTTATAATATTAAAAATTCCAAACAGTTCTCAATAACCCAATTTTATTTTATGAAAACACATGGAATTTCAACAAACACATTAAGTGCACAAATACTGAAACATATTTCAACAATCACATAAAAACATATTTTTAGTAAATTCTACCAACGCCAAAAAACCACAATAATTAACACCATAACATCATAGGATTGTGAATCATATTTATAAAATAATTAAAACAATTCTTGAATCAATGGATTTTCCCATAATGGAGAAGTATGGAGAATCCTTCTTCAATGGAGTGAGGATGAAATGAAACATCTAGGGGAGGAAGAACAACACCTCACGGACTAGTCGAATGCACTAAGATCCAATGAAAAAAAGTAGACACACAAACTCTTGACATTAGGGTTCAAATAAGGGAGAAACCCATAACGCAAAACTAAGTAATTAAGAGAGTCTAAGAGGGAGAGGAGAAAAATTGAAAAACCCCTAAGAAACATACCTTGGAAGATCGGTGGACAATCCCTAGAGGATGAGACAAGGTTATATAAATTCAGGAACCATCTTGTGTGCCAAAAAGGACCCAAGTGGAGGAATCCCAAAATAGCGATAAAAGAGGAAGGATATAAATAGTTTTTCTGGTTTTTAAAATTTTTGGTCTACTCGCATGGTTTGGCCACATGGTTCACTGAATTGTGCACCTAATATGCAGTGGATACTTCCCCAGAAGAGGAATATCATACAACCAACATGAATGATTTGAATTTCTATGATCAAATCGTGTGGTATCTTTTATCCAACTCGAAAACCTGACATGCTATTACCTGGGTTGGGATGCACTGTTTTCACAAACCATGTGTTGCCCGTGAACCTGCCAAAATTCATCCAAAACTCAAAAACTCAACTGTTTAATTTGGTAACTCAACCTGAACCTCAACCAAAGAATCCAAAATTAGGATAAGTGTAAAATAAAAGATTATCAATGGTCAGGGTGTGAAAAATATCCCCTCTACAGACACTTTTTTCCCATGAAATTTTTCCTATCCAAAATTTTACCAATACTTGGATCCATGACCAATAAAAAATGAGAGAAACCATACACTTTAGGTTGAAGGATCACTCCAAAAGTCACACTGAACTAGTCATGACGCAACCACCACATAAGGACAAGGGGAAAACATGATTGGGATCTCACTACCCCACGAACATAACTAAAAAAGGAACATCAAAACCCAGACAACACTACCACATCTTAAAGGGAAAACCCACTACATGGAAAATAGGAAGTGGTAAAGAGGTAAATAAAACAAACCGTAACACATTAACCAAATAACACTCCCCCCAAGATCGGGATCTCCCAACACAACTACTCTAATCTCTTTATCATGAGTGAAGCAACACCACCAATAAAAATAAATATTCCCCATAAACACTAAACCCCCAAAACATGGGGGAAACATATAAAGTAAAACAAAACCAAACAATGATATGACAATAAAACCCATTAATTTCACATAACTATGGAAGATTCAAATGATCACAACTAAATTCAAGACTATCCCACATATGGGATAAACACACTCAATTTAGAACAAATGATTCAAAAAGACTCATTCAAATAAACATAACTACTCAGGTTATGATAATATATTGCCATCATACTTTTTCAAAGAATTGATGAACTTACACGGACAAAAAAACTAAAACAATGATACTGGAAATGTCTCCAATTTAACACATGAGACAAAATGTGATAAGGTTTTCCACATGCCCCAAACATTTCCTGACAGTGTGGAAGCTACACTCTAAGGCCTATAGATGGACCCCACGTGACTGAATCATATCCTTCCTCATAGTCAGGAACAAACATAATTTTACCACGACATCTTATTTGGTTGATTATTCCAACAACAATTCTCCAAATGAACCATAATGATGCAACAATGGGATGTTATTTTAGGACTATTAAACGATGGATTTGAATGCCAAAACCAGCCTCACTAGAAACTCATGAGTGAGTGGTATGAAGAACTATAAGATGAACCCACCATGATAGACTTCACAGAAAGAAGTTCCTCTAGAAAATCCATCTTGATTGATGGGGATCCTTTATGAAAAAAATACACCCAATTGAAAACTATGTGTTCCCTAGAAACAAACTCAGCTAATAAACCATTGTCGACCAACTAATCAAAAAGATGATTCTTTTAAAAGAGGAGTCCTTCCTTGATCACAAGATAAATAAAACATATGAAAAGATATTACTTCATCATATCCTATAGCACAACCTCTAGAGAAAATTAGATAATCTCTTTGAAGTGATCAATATAGGCCTTCACCGTATGCTGGCATTGCTGAACATTCATGATCTCTACCTTCTTCTCCATATTCTCCTCATCATGTATAAAACACTGGATGAAAATGATCTTATACACTTCCCATGTCATCTAAACATGCATTAAATAAGTAGAATGAACTCTCATTCATCCATGGATGGACCTTTAAAAAACCCAAAATATCATGATCTCTCACAAACTCAGGAGTTCCCAATAATATGAAGACATAATTGAACTCTTAATGTCACTCCATTGTCTCTAACAAACATCGATCATCTTGAAGGATAGAAAATATTCCAGAAGAATCAGAAAATAAACATGAATTATTATAAACATTGGGGACCTTTCTGGGTGGAATATCATGAATAACATAAGTAACACCAATAAAAAACCAATATAAACCCAAAGCACATTATAATGAACCTATCAATCCAAAGCATCAGTCTCACAAACTAAAAACATACAAACACAACCAAATATCCTATTTTCAAAACCCACCACATTAATTTTAATTTCAAATATTCCTTCATACAAGACCAATTTTTAATAATTGAAATCATGTTTCACAGGACAAAACCCCACTTATTCATGTTAATCTCAATCCCAAATGATTATTCACTTCAATAAAATTATGGAAAACCCAATCCAACCCTTTAATTTAAAATACACACCCATGGAATTCTATGAATCGTCACGTATATCTCCATCCACCCCCACATTCATCATCCACAAACAAGTGATAACATGCCCATAACATTCATTACTACTCATATTGAATTTTTCATAATGAGTACCAAGGGTGGGACTTAACATTTCATTGTCAAAACCCTAGAACCATCAAAACGATCAATTCAAACACTTTCCTTTAAAACCCCATTTTCCAATTCAACCCCGTTTGAAAGAATTAATTTTCATTTTTCAAAAAACCAATTTCATTTTAAAATATTATTCACATCAATCGCGACAAAAATAATCATGACTCTAACCAAACTTCTAGAATGAGGAACTAGTGTCTGTGTAAAACTTTGAGATATGGTAGTTTGGATTAAATAAGTAAAAATAAACTACTATGAGGATCTTGAACCATGTACATGGACTCCAAATGGTTCACAAATCCATTTAAGATCATGACATACCATCAGATTTCAATCAATTTTATCACTTAATCCAAAACAGTTCAAAACATGAAAATGACTCAATTCCAAAAACACTTATGGTAACTCCTGTCTCGACATGAGTGGAGGCGATTAGGAACTAAACCATAACTTACCTCATGATCTAAGAAAATAAAAGTCTCTAATCTACCTAACAGCACAAATAACAAAGGAACTCCACCGATGCCATTTTTTCACAATCCAATATGAGATTTTATCTAACCTAACATTGGTCCCGACCCGAGATTTGGCCCGAAGGGCATTCCTGATCTCCATGGGATGGAAACTAGTGCCAAGCATCACTAAAATGACTATAGAGATAATTATTTTCACCAAAATTTGGGGATAAAATAAAAAAACACAAAAAAACATAGTATGTAGTGAAACAAACAATGGATCATAAATTTATACACTAGTTGATCCAGATACAGATTAAACTGAACAACTAGGAACTAAATACAAAACCAAACCTCTACTAACAAGACCTCCATGTTACCTCATGGTCACCACCATCCACAAACTGACCAGCCATAAGGCCAATCTACTTAAATGATGAGCACTCGAACTAAATAACAGGAAATAAAAAATGCTCAACTCTACCGACACCAAATAATGCAAGTAAGGTGTGAGATTAACAACATAGTAAGAAATGACCACATAATACATATGGTTCCATTCCCAAAAATAGTGAATTAACAATATTTTAAAATACATTTATGAAAATAGGATTCTCAAAATTTTTAAAAAAACACCAATTTTCATTTTAAAAACATTAAACACCACAATTTAAATTGGAAAAAAATTTACCATTTCATATTTAAAAACTACATTAAAACCCTAAATACAATACCAATCTATGCTAAATGATAAACAGTAATAATAAAGTATAAACCAAATGAAGTAAAATTAAAAATCAAATTCTTGTAGTGACCATACAAATTTCATAAACATCCCTAGAGTGATCGATGGCATGCCTGGTTCAGAACCACCTACCAATGTATGGTAAAACTCCAAATTCTATAACAAACTAGCCGACCTCAAATAGATAATCTTGTGGAACTAACCAAATAGCCTTTTAATCCATCCAAATAGTTCTAAAACGTCTAATCCGTTTTGAATGGAAAATCTCACTCATCTCTCTATTGATTCCCAGGAAACCCATGTTAATAGTATAATATGTAAGTAAGAGGGCTCACATGTGTGACTCACCTTACCTTCCACCACTGCACTTGCCTACCCCAACCACTGATACTACCTATATGATAACTCACAAGGGGAAATCCCATAATAAGGGTTCCCATCATATATCAAACCATTCACAGATACCTATCGGGCTATCACATCACATGATCTTTCCAAAAAATTTCTCAAACATATGATGGTGTCAACAAATAATCATTACCATCAAAAACACATTCATTTCTAAATCATTATAAATTTACAAATAGACCGTATACACTTTCTACTAAAAATACACTTTTATAACCATTCTAACCCAATATTCAAAATTATTATATGAAACCACTTTTAGGATTACAATGCCAAACATTCCATTATAACCAATCCAACTTCGTTTCCAACCTTATTTCATGACCAACATAAAAACACACACCACGGATAAATATGCCAAATAGTCTTATATATCATTTAGAAACCAATCATCTTCTGTAAAATACAAAATAGTACATAATGCTAAAAATAACAATTTAAAACACACTTGAGACACATGGAATCAAATGGATTTTAGTTAAACACTAATAGTATAAAAATGACCCAGATAAGTGTTTTAAAACGGTGTTTTTTGTTAAGAACTATCAATTTCATTTTTTTGTCCATCCTTGTGTGTATCCCTAGAGCAAATGGATGTTCCACCATCCAATTGAACACCATAAGTATCCATAATAGTTCCCAAATCCAATTTTAATGATATACAGCATGTGTTCCCACAAAAACAACAAGCCATAAACAAACATCATGCCAAAAAATTTACCAATGTACATAAAACACAAAATCACAATCTAAAAATGATGTCATAATGTAAATAGGTCCATAAAATACTCAAAAACCCAATTTAATTTTAAAATAACATATGGAATTTAAAAAAACAAATTATTTTAAAAAATAATTACCTATAATTCAATAATCACATTGAGAACATATATTTGAAAAATTCTAACAATGCCAAAATACCATAATAATTAACACCAACACTTCCTAGGTATGTGAATCATAATTATAAACTAATTATAAAAATGAACATATCAATAGATTTTTCAACTAAATAAAATAATGGAGACTCCTACCTCAACAGAGTGTGGATGAAATCATACTTTGAGGGGAGGAAGAACAAAGCCTCTCAGACCAACCACACCCCCTAATATCCAGTGAATCATAACCCACAGATAGACCCTATTTATTACAGTTTGGAAGGGAGAAAAAACCCCAAATAAAAACAAAGGAATCAAGATAAGAGAATATATAGAGAAGAAAAATTGAAATAACCCTATAAAACTTACCAAGTAAACACGGAGTTGCATCCACAGATCAGTAGGGGTGATGGGAAAAAGGTTTTGGGAACCCAATTGTGTTCCACAACTCACCCAAGGGGAGGAATCCCAAATTGGGGATAAAATGTGGGGGAGAGAAATAGGGGTTTAAATTTCTAAAATTCATGGTACGATCTCACTGTTTACTAAATCTTGCACCAACCATGTGGATGCTACTACCTAATAGGAGAACGATCACATGACCTACCTGTATAGTTTAACATACCATTATCAGACCATAAGTTATAATATATGTAACTACAGGACCTGTCACATGATTACCTAGGATGGGCCTCAAGGTTTCCACTAACTGTGTGATGGTCGTACACAGGCCTAAATTCACCCAAAACACAAAAAATCAAATGATTAATCTGGGAACTCAACTAAAAGCTCAACACAAGGATCCAAGATCAAGATAATAATTAATTGAACATGTTTATATGGTTGGGGTGTGACATAGAGGGTGGTTTTCAGATCACCACACCATTTTTAGATTTATCTCTCTTAAATATTATGAAAATATATCTATATAAAATAAAAAAAATTCAATATTAATTATTATTTTACCTATATATTTATTATATATATATATATTAAATTAATTTAGAGTGGAGAATAATGAATCTTTAGTATCATGGATATATTGATTTATTGAGGATTAATGTACTAATTATTAAAAATTTATTTTCCTTAGTAATATTTTCATTTGGCAACCTGATAAATTTTTAAGGACATGTCAAGGTAGGTGGTTTTTTATTTTTATTATATTTCTAGACTATAATTATAATGGTAATTTCTATTATAATTATTGTTTTATTTATGATAACTTATTTATGGTAACAAAATTTATTAAATTTTAGAAAAATTATTTGAAAAAATATTTATTCAAAAAAATTTGGTATTGGTACGCAACATGTTTTTAAATCAAAATAGGGGATTTTTTATTTAACATTTTAATATTTAAATTAAAGATTATTTTATAATTAATTATCTATGAATAATTTGTCAATGTTAATTAAAAATAAAATTTTATGAACTTGGTTTTCCCTTGTTATTATTTTAAATGTTTTTTCTGGATTTAGATTCAAAAATGGGATTTGAAAAAAAATCTAATAGGAGAGTCTTGTGAAAAATTATCAAAGATGAGAACATTTTTTAAAACCCACAAAATTATAATTTTTGAATTAATTTCTTATTCACCACATGTTTTAATCTAACATCGCATAAGTTCATGATAGAATAGATATAAGGATGTTAGAAATTAAGAAATAAAATATTAATCATTTCATTCGTTCGAAATTTATAAATTATAGTCTGTGAAAATTATATATTAATTTTATCCATGGATTAGCTTCAGGATCATGTTATTATTTATAACAAATTATTTTATCCTAATGTTTTCCTTATATATTTTTCTATTTTGATAATTTTGTTGATTAAATTTATTTTGTTTTTTGTTATCAACCTTTCCATATTTATTATTCCTTATTGATTCATGTTGGACTTCTTCAAAGATAACCCTCATTGTGAATTTGAGATTTCACACTTTTTATCTTTCCCCATGTTTTGAAGAAGGAATCATTTAATTAGTTCAATATTGTTGAATTGTTTTCTTTCACTATTTTTTATTTCTTGTTCTCAAATGTAATTTGAGGTTAATGTATCTATCTAGTTTACAAAAAAACTAAAATATTTTATCCCATATGATTTGATCTATTTATCATATGAAAAATTTCTTAACCGTGAGATATAGGATACATGGGTCTATTTATTTATTATTGGTATCAAATCAAGTTTAGTTGAAACCTTGGAACAAGATTAATGAAAATATATATTAGGAAACATAACTCCATGATCGAATTGGATGATAGGTTTACATTTTGATTAATATCTTAACTTATTTAAGGTGTGGATTTTTTGGTTAGTCCTTGTAACACAACCTTATCTCATTAATATATGTTAACATGGTTATTGCACAGTTTTACCTAGTGGTAACAACTCCAAAAAAGGTGCATTGGGATTTAACTTGATCATCACCTGGTGTATGACAATAGGCATTACTACACACTGAGTTTAACAATCCTTAGAATATGATTAGGTTATTCATATTTTCATTTCAAACCGTTATAAAGGATTTTAAATTAAATATATCCCCAAAAAAACTATGTTTTTTATTTAGATGAGGACTTTTTAGGATTTTTAGGAACCATAATGGTTTAATAAGACTATATTTGATAATCATTTTAAAGTAAAAGATTCTTTATTTGGGGTTTTATGTGATGGAAGTTTCTTAGAAAAATTTGTTTAGTTTTTATAGATGTTTGAGGTATATACAAACCTTTAGTTTAACATGAAGTATTATTTTAGGAATAGTGATTGATTCATTGTTTTAATTTTATTTATAACCCTAATTGATAATATTATCATTGATTTTATTTTAATAATTTTCAATTAAGATTAATTTATTTCACAGAAAAAAAAATAAGTCTTATAGAAAACCGTACTGAAAACTTGATTTGGTGATTTATGTTTTTAAGGATTTTTATCAAATTTTTAAGAAAATTATATGAATTATATTAATATTGTTTTATAAAAAGGACATAACACATGCTGGGTGACAACCCATCTTATATGGATAGGTCTTGAGGCTTGAACCCACAAAAGAAGGGCTAAAAGGGAAAATTTTCTACATCTAGATTACATGATGTACTAGTTAGTATAACATTATTTTAATTTGAATAGGTAAATGGTTAAATATTAAGTTGATTTTGGGAAAAATATTATAGGACCAGATAATTTTTAATTTTGACAAAAATGATGATATTTTGGGAGATTTTTTATTGGGTTGAGTTATATATAAACATTCGTTTAATGTAAAGGTTATTTGAGAAAAATGAAATTAATTTTTGGGGGATGTATGTTAGAAAGTATGAGATCAAATTTTTTGGGGAAAACTAATTAAAATGTGAACTTTTGATTTTAATATAAGAGTATTTTCTAATGTACTTAGTCTATAAGGTAAATTAATTCCTAAAATCTAGGAAAAGGATTTTGAAACAAAATTTTATCCAATTACCTTCGCATCAGATGAATCCATGGTCTTATGTGGCATAAAAAAATCATAGATGTGTGGTAGTTAACATTCTCTTTAGCATGACCTATATCACTCAACATAATTATTTACACTTTTCATATATTTCTATATTTTCTATTTCTATAAATGAATTTCTACTTGGAAATCTAGTTTTGTGTCATTCTGGATGACCTTTATACTTCTCTTTTTCTCTGATCAAAAGAATTTTTTATTAACCCTTTTACAATGTGAATTTTTTAGAAAGGAATTATAAAATATAAAACCAAGACTTCTAAGTGACATTTCAAATTATGTGGGAACAATTTAATGAAGTTAGGTAAAATTTAACACCCTTATATTTTAAAATCATATTAGTGAACTCGATAGTGTTAATGACACACAACAATTTGCATAAATGATGCATGAAATATTTTATAACCATTATAAACCAGCTATTAAATTTGTAGGTATAAATAATAATAACTAAATTATGAAAATTATATGGTTTAATAATGTACTAAATCAATTAATTTATCATAAATCCATTAGAAATTAAAAATAAAAATAATTTGAAAGCAAAAGAAATGTTTTTTTGAAAATCACATTATATGCCGACAATGTATTTTTACCATAATGAAATTAATTAATCACTATTGGTGAAATATTTTTTTTAAATAGTTATATATTATATAATAAATAAAATGTTTTGTAATAAATGTTATATTGTTTCTTGGAATTATAAATGAATAATCCAAGATTTATGCTTAAAACTCTATATTTTATTAAAAAAACAGTTTCATCGTGTTTTCACACTTATATTGAAATTAATTATAATGACAATTATCAAAATTATTTTAGAGTAAATTTTTTGTAAAAAAATTAAATGATTAATTTTTTTGACGAATAGTTAGAAATACTGATTTTTATTGAAACTGCCTTTTCATTTTAATATTTTACAAATTTCTCTTTTAAATATATATATAAAATAAATTTAGTAAAATTTATTTATTATTAATATAATTTTAGACATTGGAATTTATTTTAGGTTCATTTTTAAATAAACAAACATTTTATACATTGGAAAATATTTTCATTGGAAACCCGCATTTTTTCACTCATGTCGGTTTAATGTTAAATTAAACACCAAAAATTATTTTAATTTAAAATGATAAAATGTATTTAATATTTGAAATAATAATAATAATAATTTTTTAATAAGTTTAACTTAATTTTATTTAATGATTAGTAAAGACATTAAAGATTAATTACCCTGGTAAGGGTTAAAATTAGTTTTTGCACATTATATGTACTTGTGTTAAAAATATTTTCCCACAACCATGTAGTTTTTATTTTATAAATAATATTTCATATTAATAATAATTGGTTCTAAATTATCTAATCATTCTTAAAGTATTAGTCTTAAATAATAAATTTTATAGGTTAAAACACTAGTTACCATGGTAAAAACAAAAGGTGATAAATTGAGTAACCTAGGAGGTAAAGGGAATAAAAATTTTCAAACATGCATATTTTTAGTGGTGGAGTTGCGGTTCGACATTATATTACCTCCACCACATTGTTTACCAATATTTTTGGCACTTGGGTTTAGAGTGATTTCCCATTATTAAATAGTTTTTTTTATTTGTAAAAAATGCCAGTCCTCCATAATAACAAAAGGTGGCCAATCCCATCACTTCTTCAAACCTATAAATCCATTTTTATAAAAAAAAATAAAAATAGATCTCCAAAAAATCCTTACACAATTTATAAATAATATCGTATTAAAAAAATAAAAATATTGGGATATTTAATAAGAGATCCAAAATATTTTCTTTAAATAGTAGGTAATCGTCTTCACTTAGTTATTTCTTTTTTACTTTTTATTTTACCACATTATATTATGTCTTACAAAATACAAAATAATAACACCATTAATAAAACCATTATCTCCTATACACTAAAATTTTATTATTTTTAAGGGTTAATATGTATCCATATCATTCTCTATCAAATGGGAAACGAAGCCATCACATGTGTGTTTGGAAAACTGCAACCTCACGAACCAAGGTAATTTTTTTTCCTTCACTTACTCCCATGGATAGTCATAATGATTTATATAATGAAATTATATGATACATATGAAATTATATTTTTATTTATCAAAATTAATATATCACCCACTTTCTTACCCTTTTACCCAATATGGGAATGATATCACCACCTGTTTATAGGTATGGACTACCATCACCACGGAGTGATGTGATTCATTTTTTATATAGCAAAGTCAGGAATGATTATAAAGATATATTAAATTAGTAACTATTATATTTATAAAATTAATATAGTTCTAGCTATTATGGAACAATATTCTATACACGTGAAATATAATGTTAACAACAAAACATGCATGAGAAAACAAAGTAGTTATAACCCGAAATAATAGTAATAATGATGTATAAGTTATGAAAAGGTGATAATATATTATAAGAGGATAATTTATGATATTATGATTATTAATATGGTTAGTTTAGAAATTAATACCACCCCTGAAACAATTATACATTAGGTTAAATAAAATGTTACTAAAGGGAAGCGTGACGTAAGGGACTTCGTCTCAATTCCATTTTATGGAAGCATATTTTAATGGTATGCACCTAATTTATTTTATATAGTATATATAATACTCATTTTCATCAAATATCATGAATTAATTATATTTTATGTTCTTTTAAGTATAAAATTGAATTTTTTTTATCCATGGATATTTGAATATATGGTTACAAAGTTGTAATTGGTTCCGTAACTAAATTTCTTTTCATTCTGTTGTATTACTTATTTAGTTTCTTTGATATTATATGATTATTTGTGTAATTTATTTTGATCATATAATTTTTTATTCATTGTTTTTTTGTGGTATTATATTTTATAAACATAATCAGTTCATTTTTTATTTCACTATTCAATGTTATGATTATTGTTAGTGTTTTCATCTAAAAACATCCTTCTTTGAGACATGTCTTTTTTATGCACCTATTTTATTTTAAATGGTGTATATAATAGAAATTAAATATTTAGAAACATTTATTATTCATATTATTAGTATTTTAACTTATATATATGAATATATTTTTTAAAAGAATTTATTATGAATTTTCATAAAGTGTAAGGAATTTCGTATCAATTTTTATTTCACTGAGGCATGTTTGTTAATATTCACCTCTTAACCATTATACAGTGTATCTACTAAGCCATTGAGGTATTTTACATGAATACCTATTTATTCATGAAATTTTATTTTTCATTTAAATTCTATTATTTTATGGGGTTACAATTTTAATGTTACCAGATAGTTAAGAATTTATTTTATATGGTGATACCAGAATCCCTCTCCACCATACCTATTTTACAAAATTTATCTTCTCAAACATGTTTTAAATAGTTTTAAAAACAAAACAATTTTTTAAAATATAATATTAATATGTCACATAATTTACTTTTCTTCATCCAAAGGATATAATTTTATTACAGAAACTTGTATTCCCAATAAACTGATGGTCACCTCTCGTATTTTGATGAATTTTCTTAATGTTAACTTTATAAAAATTCAATCACTTTAATATGATATTTTTCAATGGAAATTACATTTAAATTAAATATAAATATTATATACATTAGGGATATTACTATTTCCTAAACTATATACCCTTTTTATATATGGTGTTTATATTGATTTTTATTTATTTTACTAGGGAAATACCGATAATTCCATATTCATTACTTGATATTATTATTTTTCAAAAATTAAAATTGTTTATAATTTAAATTGATCATTAAATATATTAGTAATTATTTTGACATGAATTGATAGGTGGGGCCCTAAAATATATATCCCCATTGATGCCTCACTAGGTCTCATGAGATAAATCAACAATCTTGAATTAAATAGGTCTTTCCCCATTATTATAAATATTCATGGTGAAAGGGCTCTGTGGTATAAATATAATGATGTATGAAATAATGATTACCAAAATTAAGAATTTTATTCATTTAAAATTTAGTTATTATTAACCATGATATTTCTGATATTATCAAAGGATTAGCTTCAAGATAATGTGACTATTTATATTGTATTATTTATTCATCATTTATTCCGTCCGAATTATTCATCATGATAAATTTATTTGGTAAATGTAATTTGGTTTCATTTATTTACCTTGATATATTTATTATTCCTAATTGTCTCATTATTTCTTCCACTATACATAGCCCTTACAGAGCATCTAAGCTCATCCTTAGTTTTTTTCATTTCCCTATGCTCTAAAGAATTAATCTTTTAATGAGTTCAAAGATACATAACGTATTAAATAATCTATATTTTATTTAATGTTTTATAATGTATTTTAAATGTTAGATATGTATCTAGTTTACCAAAACCACAAAACTGTTTGCTTCTATGGGATGTGATCACATATATGTTATCCCAAATTACTAAAGTAACCACCTTCTTTGAGCTATTTTCATGGTCTTTACAATGTATCAGAGGAATGGATCCCACACTTTGTAACCACCATATTTCTTATATTTTATAGGGAATAGAACCCACCCTATATAACCAACATGTATTATACATGTCAAGGGGATGGTTCCCACACTATACCGAAATAGGCATTAAGTGGTGGTTTTTTTATTTAGTGTTGTTTTAAATAGCCTCTAAATCATGTGTCAGAATTTATTGAGTGTTGGCTTTTCAAAACCATCATAGAATAATTTAGTGTTGGTTTTTTCAAATTAGGTGATTCATTTAGCAGCAATTTAAACCACCGATAAATGATTTCATGGTGGTTTTTTAACATTTTTTAATATTTATTCAATTATGTTTTTAAAATTTTTAATATGTTTTATTAATTCTTAATTGTATATTTATTATATATTTATTTTTAATTTATTTTTATATTTTATTATTATTTATATTATGTTATTCCTATTTTATTATTATTATTTTATTATTATTATTTTAATATTATTCTCATAGTAATTCTATTATTATTATATAATTATTTTTTATTATTATGTTATTAATTATTTGTTTTCTAATTATTGAATTCTACTAATTAATTAATTTATTATTTATTAATTTTCACATGCACATGCAAATGGACATGCACATGCACTTTCACATGTGTAATCCATATATAGAAATTTTGCATTGGATAATATTTTAACCTCTTAAATATGGTTTATTTTCCAAAGACTTTACCTCTCTAGTAGACACTTCTTTTGTTAAATAAATTTGATTTAATATACTATTATATATATATATATATATTGATGTATAACGAATAAACAAATAATAAATAAATAAGTAATTGATAACAAAATATAAGAAATAAATTTTAAAATAATAATGAAAAATAAATAAATGATATAAAAAACATCTATAATAAATTATAAAAAATTAATTGTAAATTAATAGAAAACAAATAAATAATATATATATAATATAAATAAAAATATAATAAAGAAATAACTAGTAGATAAATAATAAATAATAAATAATAAATAATAAATAATACACAAACCATTCACAGATACCTATCGGGCTATCACATCACATGATCTTTCCAAAAAATTTCTCAAACATATGATGGTGTCAACATTTAATCATTACCATCAAAAACACATTCATTTCTAAATCATTATAAATTTACAAATAGACCGTATACCCTTTCTACTAAAAATACACTTTTATAACCATTCTAACCCAATATTCAAAATTATTATATGAAACCACTTTTAGGATTACAATGCCAAACATTCCATTATAACAAATCCAACTTCATTTCCAACCTTATTTCATGACCAACATAAAAACACACACCACACATAAATATGCCAAATAGTCTTATATATCATTTAGAAACCAATCATCATCTGTAAAATACAAAATAGTCCATAATGCTAAAAATAACAATTTAAAACACACTTGAGACACATGGAAACAAATGGATTTTAGTTAAACACTAATAGTTTAAAAATGACCCAGATAAGTGTTTTAAAAACCGTGTTTTTTGTTAAGAACTATCAATTTCATTTTTGTGTCCATCCTTGTGTGTATCCCAAGAGCAAATGGATGTTCCACCATCCAATTGAACACCATAAGTATCCATAATAGTTCCCAAATCCAATTTTAATGATATACAGCATGTGTTCCCACAAACACAACAAGCCATAAACAAACATCATGCCAAAAAATTTACCAATTTACATAAAACACAAAATCACAATCTAAAAATGATGTCATAATGTAAATAGGTCCATAAAATACTCAAAAACCCAATTTAATTTTAAAATAACATATGGAATTTAAAAAAACAAATGATTTTAAAAAATAATTACCTATAATTCAATAATCACATTGAAAACATATATTTGAAAAATTCTAACAATGCCAAAATACCATAATAATTAACACCAACACTTCCTAGGTATGTGAATCATAATTATAAACTAATTATAAAAATGAACATATCAATAGATTTTTCAACTAAATAAAATAATGGAGACACCTACCTCAACAGAGTGTGGATGAAATCATACTTCGAGGGGAGGAAGAACAAAGCCTCTCAGACCAACCACACCCCCTAATATCCAGTGAATCATAAACCACACATATACCCTGTTTATTACAGTTTGGAAGGGAGAAAAAACCCCAAATAAAAACAAAGGAATCAAGATAAGAGAATATATAGAGAAGAAAAATTGAAATAACCCTATAAAACTTACCAAGTAAACACGGAGTTGCATCCAAAGATCAGTAGGGGTGATGGGAAAAAGGTTTTGGGAACCCAATTGTGTCTAAAACTGACCCAAGGGGAGGAATCTCAAATTGGGGATAAAATGTGGGGGAGAGAAATAGGGGTTTAAATTTCTAAAATTCATGGTACGATCTCACTGTTTACTAAATCTTGCACCAACCATGTGGATGCTACTACCTAATAGGAGAACGATCACATGACCTACCTGTATAATTTAACATACCATTATCAAACCATAAGTTATAATATATGTAACTACAGGACCTGTCACATGATTACCTATGATGGGCCTCAACGTTTCCACTAACTGTGTGATGGTCGTACACAGGCCAAAATTCACCCAAAACACAAAAAATCAAATGATTAATCTGGGAACTCAACTAAAAGCTCAACACAAGGATCCAAGATCAAGATAATAATTAATTGAACATGTTTATATGGTTGGGGTGTGACATAGAGGGTGGTTTTCAGATCACCACACCATTTTAAGATTTATCTCTCTTAAGTATTTTGAAAATATATCTATATAAAATAAAAAAAATTCAATATTAATTATTATATTACCTATATATTTATTATATATATATATATATATATTAAATTAATTTAGAGTGGAGAATAATGAATCTTTAGTATCATGGATATATTGATTTATTGAGGATTAATGTATTAATTATTAAAAATTTATTTTTCTTAGTTATATTTTTATTTGGCATCCTGAGAAATTTTTAAGGACATGTCAAGGTAGGTGGTTTTTTATTTTTATTATATTTCTAAACTATAATTATAATGGTAATTTCTATTAAAATTATTGTTTTATTTATGATAACTTATTTATGGTAACAAAATTTATTAAATTTTAGAAAAATTATTTGAAAAATTATTTATTCAAAAAAAAATGGTATTGGTACGCAACATGTTTTTAAATCAAAATATGGGATTTTTTATTTAACATTTTAATATTTAAATTAAAGATTATTTTATAATTAATTATCTATGAATAATTTGTCAATGATAATTAAAAATAAAATTTTATGAACTTGGTTTTCCCTTGTTATTATTTTAAATGTTTTTTCTGGATTTAGATTCAAAAATGGGATTTGAAAAAAAAAATCTAATAGGAGAGTCTTGTGAAAAATTATCAAAGATGAGAACATTTTTTAAAACCCACACAATTATAATTTTTGAATTAATTTCTTATTCACCACATGTTTTAATCTAACATCGCATAAGTTCATGATAGAATAGATATAATGATGTTAGAAATTAAGAAATAAAATATTAATCATTTCATTCGTTCGAAATTTATAAATTATAGTCTGTGAAAATTACATATTAATTTTATCCATGGATTAGCTTCAGGATCATGTTATTATTTATAACAAATTATTTTATACTAATGTTTTCCTTATATATTTTTCTATTTTGATAATTTTGTTGATTAAATTTATTGTGTTTTTTGTTATCAACCTTTCCATATTTATTATTCCTTATTGATTCATGTTGGACTTCTTCATAGATAACCCTCATTGTGAATTTGAGATTTCACACTTTTTATCTTTCCCCATGTTTTGAAGTATGAATCATTTAATTAGTTCAATATTGTTGAATTGTTTTCTTTCACTGTTTTTTATTTCTTGTACTCAAATGTAATTTGAGGTTAATGTATCTATCTAGTTTACAAAAAAACTAAAATATTTTATCCCATATGATTTGATCTATTTATCATATGAAAAATTTCTTAACCGTGAGATATAGGCTACAGGGGTCTATTTATTTATTATTGGTATCAAATCAAGTTTAGTTGAAACCTTGGAACAAGATTAATGAAAATATATATTAGGAAACATAACTCCATGATCGAATTGGATGATAGGTTTACATTTTGATTAATATCTTAACTTATTTAAGGTGTGGATTTTTTGGTTAGTCCTTGTAACACAACCTTATCTCATTAATAAATGTTAACATGGTTCTTGCATAGTTTTACCTAGTGGTAACAACTCCAAAAAAGGTGCATTGGGATTTAACTTGATCATCACCTGGTTTATGACAATAGGCATTACTAAACACTGAGTTTGAAAATCCTTAGAATATGATTAGGTTATTCATATTTTCATTACAACCCGTTATAAAGGATTTTAAATTAAAGATATCCCCAAAAAAACTATGTTTTTTATTTAGATGAGGACTTTTTTGGATTTTTAGGACCCATAATGGTTTAATAAGACTATATTTGATAATCATTTTAAAGTCAAATATTCTTCATTTGGGATTTTATGTGATGGAAGTTTCTTAGAAAATTTTGTTTAGTTTTTATAGATGTTTGAGGTATATACAAACCTTTGGTTCAACATTAAGTATTATTTTAGGAATAGTGATTGATTCATTGTTTTAAATTTATTGATAACCCTAATTGATAATATTATCATTGATTTTATTTTAATAATTTTCAATTAAGATTAATTTATTTCATAGAAAAAAAATAAGTCTTATAGAAAACCGTACTGAAAACTTGATTTCGTGATTTATTTTTTTTAGGATTTTTATCAAATTTTTATGAAAATTATATGAATAATATTAATATAGTTTTATAAAAAGGACATAACACATGCTGGGTGACTACCCATCTTATATGGATAGGTCTTGAGGCTTGAACCCACAAAAGAAGGGGTAAAAGGGAAAAATTTCTACATCTAGATTACATGATGTACTAGTTAGTATAACATTATTTTTATTTGAATAGGTAAATCGTTAAATATTAAGTTGATTTTGGGAAAACATATTATAGGACCAGATAATTTTTAATTTTGAAAAAAATGATGATATTTTGGGAGATTTTTTATTGGGTTGAGTTATATATAAACATTCGTTTAATGTAAAGGTTATTTGAGAAAAATGAAATTAATTTTTGGGGGATGTATGTTAGAAAGTATGAGATCAAATTTTTTGGGGAAAACTAATTAAAATGTGAACTTTTGATTTTAATATAAGAATATTTTCTAATGTACTTAGTCTATAAGGTAAATTAATTCCTAAAATCTAGGAAAAGGATTTTGAAACAAAATTTTATCCAATTACCTTCGCAACAGATGAATCCATGGTATTATGTGGCATAAATAAATCATAGATGTGTGGTAGATAACATTCTCTTTAGCATGACCTATATCACTCAACATAATTATTTACACTTTTCATATATTTCTATATTTTCTATTTCTATAAATGAATTTCTACTTGGAAATCTAGTTTTGTGTCATTATGGATGACCTTTATACTTCTCTTTTTCTCTGATCAAAATTTTTTTTTATTAACCCTTTTACGATGTGAATTTTTTAGAAAGGAATTATAAAATATAAAACCATGACTTCTAAGTGACATTTAAAATTACGAGGGAACAATTTAAGGAAGTTAGGTAAAATTTAACACCCTTATATTTTAAAATCATAATAGTGAACTCGATAGTGTTAATGACACACAACAATTAGCATAAATGATGCATGAAATATTTTATAACCATTATAAACCAGCTATTAAATTTGTAGGTATAAATAATAATAACTAAATTATGAAAATTATATGGTTTAATAATGTACTAAATCAATTAATTTATCATAAATCCATTAGAAATTAAAAATAAAAATAATTTGAAAGCAAAAGGAATGTTTTTTTGAAAATCACATTATATGCCGACAATGTATTTTTACCATAATGAAATTAATTAATCACTATTGGTGAAATATTTTTTTTAAATAGTTATATATTATATAATAAATAAAATGTTTTGTAATAAATGTTATATTGTTTCTTGGAATTATAAATGAATAATCCAAGATTTATGCTTAAAACTATATATTTTATTAAAAAAACATTTTCATCATGTTTTCACACTTATATTGAAATTAGTTATAATGAAAATTATCAAAATTATTTTAGAGTAATTTTTTTGTAAAAAAATTAAATGATTAATTTTTTTGACGAATAATTAGAAATACTGATTTTTATTGAAACTGCCTTTTCATTTTAATATTTTACAAATTTCTCTTTTAAATATATATATAAAAAAAATTTAGTAAAATTTAATTATAATTAATATAATTTTAGACATTGGAATTTATTTTATGTTCATTTTTAAATAAACAAACATTTTATACATAGGAAAATATTTTCATTGGAAACCCGCATTTTTCACTCATGTCGGTTTAATGTTAAATTAAACACTAAAAATTATTTTAATTTAAAATGATAAAATGTATTTAATATTTGAAATAATAATAATAATAATTTTTTAATAAGTTTAACATAATTTTATTTAATGATTAGTAAAGACATTAAAGATTAATTACCCTGTTAAGGGTTAAAATTAGTTTTTGCACATTATATGTACTTGTGTAAAAAATATTTTCCCACAACCATGTAGTTTTTATTTTATAAATAATATTTCTTATTAATAATAATTGGTTCTAAATTATCTAATCATTCTTAAAGTTTTAGTCTTAAATAATAAATTTTATAGGTAAAAACACTAGTTACCATGGTAAAAACAAAAGGTGATAAATTGAGTAACCTAGGAGGTAAAGGGAATAAAAATTTTCAAACATGCATATTTTTAGTGGTGGAGTTGCGGTTCGATATTATATTACCTCCACCACATTGTTTATCAATTTTTTTGGCACTTGGGTTTAGAGTGATTTCCCATTATTAAATAGTTTTTTTTATTTGTAAAAAATGCCAGTCCTCCATAATAACAAAAGGTGGCCCCTCCCATCACTTCTTCAAACCTATAAATCCATTTTTATAAAAAAATAAAAACAGATCTCCAAAAAATCCTTACACAATTTATAAATAATATCATATTAACAAAATAAAAATATTTGGATCTTTAATAAGAGATCCAAAATAGGTTCTTTAAATAGTAGGTAATCGTCTTCACTTAGTTATTTCTTTTTTACTTTTTATTTTACCACATTATATTATGTCTTACAAAATACAAAATAATAACACCATTAATAAAACCATTATCTATTATACACTAAAATTTTGTTATTTTTAAGGGTTAATATGTATCCATATCATTCTCTATCAAATAGGAAACAAAGCCATCACATGTGTGTTTGGAAAACTGCCACCTCACGAACCAAGGTAATTTTTTTTCCTTCACTTACTCCCATGGATAGTCATAATGATTTATATAATGAAATTTTATGATACATATGAAATTATATTTTTATTTATCAAAATTAATATATCACCCACTTTCTTACCCTTTTACCCATTATGGGAATGATATCACCACCTGTTTATAGGTATGGACTACCATCACCACGGAGTGATGTGATTCTTTTTTTATATAGCAAAGTCATGAATGATTATAAAGATATATTAAATTAGTAACTATTATATTTATAAAATTAATATAGTTCTAGATATTATGGAACAATATTCTATACACGTGAAATATAATGTTAACAACAAAACATGCATGAGAAAACAAAGCAGTTATCACCCGAAATAATAGTAATAATGATGTTTAAGTTATGAAAAGGTGATAATATATTATAAGATGATAATTTATGATATTATGATTATTAATATGGTTAGTTTAGAAATTAATACCACCCCTGAAACAATTATACATTAGGTTAAATAAAATGTTACTAAAGGGAAGCGTGAGGTAAGGGACTTCGTCTCAATTCCATTTTATGGAAGCATATTTTAATGGTATGCACCTAATTTATTTTATATAGTATATATAATACTCATTTTCATCAAATATCATGAATTAATCATATGTTATGTTCTTTTCAGTATAATATTGAATTTTTTTTATCCATGGATATTTGAATATATGGTTACAAAGTTGTAATTGGTTCCGTAACTAAATTTCTTTTCACTCTGTTGTATTACTTATTTAGTTTCTTCGATATTATATGATTATCTGTGTAATTTATTTTGATCATATAATTTTTTATTCATTGTTTTTTTTGTGGTATTATATTTTATACACATAATCAGTTCATTTTTTATTTCACTATTCAATGTTATGATTATTGTTAGGGTTTTCATCTGAAAACATCCTTCTTTGAGACATGTCTTTTTTATGCACCTATTTTATTTTAAATGGTGTATATAATAGAAATTAAATATTTAGAAACATTTATTATTCATATTATTAGTATTTTAACTTATATATATGAATATATTTTTTAAAAGAATTTATTATGTCTTTTCTTAAACTGTAAGGAATTTCGTATCAATTTCTATTTCACTGAGGCATGTTTGTTAATATTCACCTCTTAACCATTATACAGTGTATCTACTAAGCCATTGATGTATTTTACATGAATACCTATTTATTCATGAAATTTTATTTTTCATTTAAATTCAATTATTTTATGGGGTTACAATTTTAATGTTACCAGATAGGTAAGAATTTATTTTATATGGTGATACCATAATCCCTCTCCACCATACCTATTTTACAAAATTTATCTTCTTAAACATGTTTTAAATAGTTTTAAAAACAAAACAATTTTTTAAAATATAATTTTAATATGTCACATAATTTACTTTTCTTCATCCAAAGGATATAATTTTATTACCGAAACTTGTATTCCCAATAAACTGATGGTCACCTCTCGTATTTTGATGAATTTTCTTAATGTTAACTTTATAAAAATTCAATCACTTTAATATGATATTTTTCACTGGAAATTACATTTAAATTAAATATAAATATTATTTACATTAGGGATATTACTATTTCCTAAACTATATACCCTTTTTATATATAGTGTTTATATTGATTTTTATTTATTTTACTAGGGAAATACCGATAAATCCATATTCATTACTTGATATTATTATTTTTCAAAAATTGAAATTGTTTATAATTTAAATTGATCATTAAATATATTAGTAATTATTTGGACATGAATTGATAGGTGGGGCCCTAAAATATATATCCACATTGATGCCTCACTAGGTCTCATGAGAAAATCAGCAATCTTGAATTAAATAGGTCTCTCCCCATTATTATAAATATTCATGGTGAAAGGGCTTTGTGGTATAAATATAATGATGTATGAAATAATGATTACCAAAATTAAGAATTTTATTCATTTAAAATTTAGTTATTATTAACCATGATATTTCTGATATTATCAAAGGATTAGCTTCAAGATAATGTGACTATTTATATTGTATTATTTATTCATCATTTATTCCGTCTGAATTATTCATCATGATAAATTTATTTGGTAAATGTAATTTGGTTTCATTTATTTACCTTGATATATTTATTATTCCTAATTGTCTCATTATTTATTCCACTATACATAGACCTTACAGAGCATCTATGCTCAACCTTAGTTTTTTTCATTTCCCTATGCTCTAAAGAATTAATCTTTTAATGAGTTCAAAGATACATAACGTATTAAATAATCTATATTTTATTTAATGTTTTATAATGTTTTTTAAATGTTAGATATGTATCTAGTTTACCAAAACCACAAAACTGTTTGATTCTATGGGATGTGATCACATATATGTTATCCCAAAGTACTAAAGTAACCACCTTCTTTGAGCTATTTTCATGGTCTTTACAATGTATCAGGGGAATGGATCCCACACTTTCTAACCACCATATTTCTTATATTTTATAGGGAATAGAACCCACCCTATATAACCAACATGTATCATACATGTCAAGGGGATGGTTCCCACACTATACCGAAATAGGCATTAAGTGGTGGTTTTTTTATTTAGTGTTGTTTTAAACAGCCTCTAAATCATGTGTCGGAATTTATTGAGTGTTGGCTTTTCAAAACCATCATAGAATAATTTAGTGTTGGTTTTTTCAAATTAGGTGATTCATTTAGCAGCAATTTAAACCACAGATAAATGATTTCATGGTGGTTTTTTAACATTTTTTAATATTTATTCAATTATGTTTTTAAAATTTTTAATATGTTTTATGAATTCTTAATTGTATATTTATTATATATTTATTTTTAATTTATTTTTATATTTTATTATTATTTATATTATGTTATTCCTATTTTATTATTATTATTTTATTATTATTATTTTAATATTATTCTCATAGTAATTCTATTATTATTATATAATTATTTTTTATTATTATGTTATTATTGATTTGTTTTCTAATTATTGAATTCTACTAATTAATTAATTTATTATTTATTAATTTTCACATGCACATGCAAATGGACATGCACATGCACATGCACATGTGTAATCCATATATAGAAATTTTGCATTGGATAATATTTTAACCTCTTACATATTGTTTATTTTCCAAAGACTTTACCTCTCTAGTAGACACTTATTTTGTTAAATAAATTTAATTTAATATACTATTATATATATATATATATATATTGATGTATAAAGAATAAACAAATAATAAATAAATAAGTAATTGATAACAAAATATAAGAAATAAATTTTAAAATAATAATGAAAAATAAATAAATGATAAAAAAAACATCTATAATAAATTATAAAAAATTAATTGTAAATTAATAGAAAACAAATAAATAATATATATATAATATAAATAAAAATATAATAAAGAAATAACTAGTAGAAAAATAATAATTAATAAATAATAAATAATACACAAATATATAAATAAATAATTAGTAAATACATAATTAATAATAATTATTAATTATCAATTTATAGTAAACAATTAACGGTTAACAATTAATAATAACTAATAACTAATTAATAATAATTGATAATTGATAATAATTATTTATTATTTATTATTCATTAATTAAGATTTAAATTTTAAATTTTAATAAATAATTTATAATGACTAAATAATAGATACCTAAATAAAAAATAAAAACTAATATTTATTTAATTACATAATTAACTAATTTAATTATAAATTATAAATTAAAAATTATAAATAAAAAAATAAATATTTAATAAATAAATATTTAATATTTAATAAATAATTTATAAATTATAAATAATTATTGAATATGTAATATATATTATACAGTATATAATATATAATATATAATATATATTATATATTATATATTATATAAATAAATTATAAATAAATAAATTAATTAATTAATAACAAATAAATAATAAATAATAAATAATAAATATCTTCTAAAAATTTAAAAAATTAAAAATAATGTAAAAATAAACAATAAATAAATAAGCCATAAAATATTGAGAAAATCTAAAAACACTAAAAACAATGAAATGTCCATAAAATATTATTTGATAGTCCTTTTTCATCTCAACAAATGGTCAAATTGATGATCATGAAATGAGCTTCGATATGATATGGGTTATAGGCCCAACAGACACTTGGATCAAATGTTATAGCCATTTTAATTTTAAGAAATTGATGTGTGCAACTAATAACTCTATTTCGGAGTCCTTATGGGCCCTTCTACGAATAAGGGGGGAAATGATCAAAGAGATTTTCCCAGAGCTACACGGCATGTAGCTCATCGTAGGATTTTTTTTTGATATGTATTGAAGCCCAAATAGACACTTGGTTCAAAAGTTATGATTCTTTGATGTTCGAGTTTGATTTTTGAACTATTTAAAATTTAAAAATATTTTTTCCTTTGATTATCACATGATTTAAATATCAGGTAGTTTTATCTCATTTCATAAGATTAAATTTGACCGGTTGTGGAGTTCTAATGGAATCCTAGATCAGATGTTATGGTCTTTTGATGGTGAAGTGTGTCTTTTTGTTTTTTGTTGATTTTTAATAATTTTCGAATTATTATTAACTAATAATTATAAATATTTATTAATTAACACATTATAATTAATAAAAAATTTAAATAATAAACTATATATGAGAGTGAATAATAAATAATAAATCATTAAACATAAATAATGTTTATATAAATTCCATTAATTTCCCTGTGGTTTTTTAAAGAAACCACTTGTAAAAAAAGTAGATTTTCCCATTGAAGAAAAACAATTAACATCGGATTTATAAATCACCGTAAAAAAACCAATGCTGAAGGCAATTTTTTTATAGTTCCACAATGTATAACCAAATCAACAAGGGATTATAATATGGAATGTATATTTAGATTACTAAGACACTATCTCACTTAGAGGTCCGTCAAGTTACATATAATTATTCCCCTTTCCATTGGACCAAAGAATATCTCACTTGGTAGCCATTGATTTATGATATACTTTATTTAGTGAACTGTCTCATGACCTGAATAACATTATTTCCAAATTAAATAAAAATATATACAATTTTTAATTTTTAGAACAAGAGAAATTTAGATTGACATCCAAATGGCATATGCACATATAAAAATATTATATTTTAAGGAAAGCATTGAGACAACCTACCTTATGCATTTAAAAACCTATATTTGTAATATCAAAAACTAATCTAAACTCAATTGAAATAAATTGAAAAATTTGGGAGTAAATACTAAAATAGAGAATATTTATCCATAACTGGAATAAGCATATGAAAAAATGATATAAAATATTTATTAATTGAAGAGGAGTTATAGGGATACCACAAGTTATCTTTGTGATAAAAACTAGTCAAATTTAGTGCTAAATTATGAAAGAGAACTCAATTTTCCAGAAAAAGGATTGAGATGTAAAGAGGAATTTCACTACCTCCAAGATAATAGGAGCCACCTTAATATTATGTTAATATATAAACCATTAATTTTATTATTATTTCTAAAAAATAATCTAGTTCATATGCCATCGCATGACAATCCATGTCAGGGTGTGATGACCCTTCAGGGTCTCCATCATAGTGTGGCCTCCTCTAGTGAGGTTATAGTACACCTCTCCTAGGAAAAATGAAGAATCCTATACTCTATAACATCATGATATTGAATTTCTATTTAATGGTGAAAATTTCATATCAAAATAGATTAATAAAATGACATCTTTGCTACAACACACACTCTCACTAGCCTTCCTGGTGTTCTCCTCAGTTCACTATTTGATCATCCCTCTTTAAGGGGTCTAATAGAGGGAAAAATTTAATGGGATAAATATATAACGTTCATCATCATGGTGTAAATCAATTTTCTATGGTGTAATCACCAAACATAAGTGTTTTATGATGTCTGATACACTCTTCCATTGTCTGATCACAATAGGTAAGGGTTTAACATGTCATTTTTCTGTATCCCATATCATGACTCCTCTTTACATGGGAATATTAATGAATTCACATAGGCACCAAACATGGAATTACCTATCCTTATTATAGTGTAATATACACTTTGTAATAAATTTCAACCATTTTTAAGAATTCTTAGTCCTAAATACCAGTCCAACATAAATATACAACTCGTAATTTCCCCACTAATATACCAAATGTTTATAAATTCCAAAGACACGAGATATTTAGAAAAATTTAAAAACAATTGTACCTAGACACGTTCATGTGTGTAATAACCTCCCAAAAATAGTTTTTCTTCATCAAGTTACATTCACAGGGGTCGTTGAGACTCATCATTGAAAAATCTAGCCACAGTTCCTATATATCAACCCATATCTCCCATGTCTCCTCCCAGATTCAATAATGTTTCCACTACACTTATTCCAATGGATATATATTTCAACATAGTTTCTTCTCACTCTAATCCATGACTTTAAATGGAAGATTATCAAATGATGAATCAACCTCAAACTTGACATTGTCATTATTATTTCTATAATAAGGGTCAGGATCATAGAGGTCATGCTACAATACATGAAACATTTCATTCATATTAATTAAATGTAGTATCCCAGACCCGTACACCAATATTTGGTGTGAATAAAATTATTTATATAGTAGTTTTGAAATCATCTAAGGTAGCCCAATTTAGAACTTACATCATTACAATATTAATGAAATAGTTTATTCACTTACATATCTATGACATTTTTATGTTTAAAACTTTAGATAATTAGAAAATTAATTACTTAACAAAAATACATATTATTATTATACAATGGACAATTTTTCTAGAAAATGTTTATTATCTTATTCCATAATAATTCATTATAATCACCCCCAAAATACACTAATTATAATTTTATTCAAGAAGTACCATTTATAGTATTATTCTTCATAACAACGGTAATTGAAACATAATAAAGAGTGAGATTGAAGTCTTAATATGGGAATGCATATAGAATAAGATATCATGAATATGTATGAAATTATAAATGTGCAAGAGATAAAAAATAATCAAATATTTAATATAACCAATCATTGTGAAAGAGGAATGTATCCCCAGATAAAATAACAACATAACTATTCAGATGGATAACAAAAACTAGTTTTTAATGATATATTGAATAAAATTGAATATCATAATTTTATCAGTAATGCCCCATTCCATGAAATCATACATAAATAGTTATGACATGTGCAAAATATCCATGCTATTTTTTATCATGAGAACTATTAATGTATCTATGGTTTATCTGATTTTGATCCCCACCCATCACATATTAATTCTAATACATTCATCATATGACATAATTTAATAACCATTGGATACAAAAGATAAATTACTTAACAATAGACATTTGTATTGGAAAACTATCATCTCAAATATCAATATTTCTATCGTATATATCTAGTATGCCTTAATAATCAATAGTCATCTAAATATAACTAACAATAATATTTATTTTTTGAGATTCCCCAAAAAATTAACAATTTATATTTCTTGGTAAACACACAAAATATTATTTACATAAAATGGGGTGGTTACACCATATAGGGTAATTATTGTATAAATAATTTAGTAATTGATATTTTTTATAATACCTATATGATCGTACGGATGATGGACATTACAATGACCATCAATTTATGATAAATTAATTTGTGTCAGTAAAGACATGTCATTTAGAAAATAGATAATAATATGGAAGAATAACATTTTAATTGAACTTCTCTTAAATATTTTGTAACATTGTTAAATCAGAAGTTATAAGTCACTTCCAAAACAATTTTCATGAGGTGTCAATATTCTATTTGAGACATAATTTTTAAAATAATTTACAACACTATTTTTTAATAATAAACTATACAATATTAAAAAAAATCTAGTAGAAGATAACCATATAATTAGGTGGATTGAAATTATTTTTCACAAAAAATTTAGAAAATAATACCATTTTCTTATCAAAGAATCATCTAATAATTAGAGTATATATTACTTTGTGAAAAATTATAAACATTAAAATTAAGATAAATCCGGAAGAAGGGTCATGATAGTGGGAATGACCATTTATGTGGAAAACATTTAAAATATATTATTTTAATAATTTATTAAAATAAATTCTATAATGAACGTTACATAAAACATTTAAAATAATCCTTCAAAACCTTTAATGAAAAGGTAAATTTTAACATTAATTTACATTAAAAATTATTATAATATAAAATAAATCATCTATAAATAAAAATAATGAATATTGACAAATAAGTGATAGGTTACCAACCAAGAAATCTAAATAATGTTTTATTATATTATATTAAAAAAAAATCAATTTGAGTACCAAAGAGGGGGGTATTTTATATACCCTAACTATAGTACCCATAAATGGTAGTTACATTTTTATTTTATCACTTTATACAAGGAATCACAATCCATATGGATGAATAGTTTAGCAGTCTTGGAATACACGACACATACATGAATATAACTATACAATTGAAAACATAAAATACATTAATGTATTTTCATTTATTAAACCATCATTCCATTTATCATGTCCCTAAATATCAATAATAATACACTTACTAGAATCCTAGAGAAAGGAAATAGAATAATTGTGTGAGTTCAAATGTTTTGAAAAGGTATGTATATAGATGAAATGATAATGAATAAATAATTAATAATTAATATGCCAAGTTATATAACTAAAACACATTACATGTAATCAATAACATGAACATGATTAATTATATGGTATGAGTAAATGATGATCAAATTATTCCATGTAAATAATAACATGAGCATAAAACTCTTAAAAGGATATTTTAACTAATTTAATCATAACTTGAACATCAGTAAATAATGTCATCATGAGGGAATTAATAATTTTGGACATTATAAACATATCATCAATTCCTCATTTCGATACATTTAACATAAATGGGTGAGGACATGGCCAAATACCCAAGCTAGTTTATCTCATGATACCTACTGATACATTGATGGGCTATATCATACCCCAAAATTCACTTAAAAAGTCCAATGAATATAAAATATAAAATATTTTAAACATAATAAACATAAAAACTCATCTCAAAAAACTATAAAATTAAATTTTAATACATTCCCCATTCAGAAATCATAACCATAAACCATTCAGAGTAATATATAGAATGGTATAAACAAATGATATCCCAATAAAGACTTTAAATAAACGATTCATGAAAATAATAAGTAGTTTATCATAATAATATATCCATAGTGTATATAATGCAGAATAAGGGTTATTTACATTTATGAATATAAACTCTATAAAGTGTTCATTAAAATATTAATGATGAAAAAAACATTCCACATTAGAAATGACTTTTTAAATTTAAAAAAATAATGCAATATTTTCAAAATAAATTTCATTGGAAATAATATTTTAGACTTATAAAGGTATATATAATAATTTATTGTTGATGGTGGTAGAAAATTCCACTCTTTCATAGTTTTTCAGAGCAATGATTCATTTCACATTTTCATTATAAAGTTAAATAGTACCTAATTCAAAATATGGATGGAATATTTTATTTTAAAAAATTTTGAAATTAAGAAATTGGAAAAATTAATTTAATAATTCATGTGGAATATTATAATCAATCATTGAATCATTTTTATAATACATGGATTTAAAATAAAATAGATTTTCATCCTATATGAGAAATAAGGCAGGATTTTCTAGAAAAAAAATTTATCAATATTTTTATGTAATTAGAGGAGGTAAAATGGTAATATTACCTTAAAATATCATGGATAACTATAGGATAATAAAATATTTTTTATTTAAGAAATGAATTTTAAATAATCCCCCTAAGGGACATAAACAATCCTGAATTATGATGAGATTGTGAAATAAATCCTTACCACTTTGGTAATTTGAATCATAATCCCCTTGAAGGAAATAACTTCAAATGAAAAATTAAACACCATTAAGATAATTTTATTCCTTATATAATAAATAAAAGGTTTAGTATATAAATCACACAAATGAAATAAGTGTTGAGTATGGCATATGTCTCTTTAAAGTAAAAGTGACACAAGAAATAATTACCTCATATCTGATTTCCTATATGTATTTCTGAACCTACTATATATAAAATATTGATTTATTATAAATTAGTTCTATAAAAATAATCTTATATATCATAATTTATGTTATTTACTTACATTTTTTATGAGTTGTTTATGAACAATTTTTTATTAGAATTACTATTTTAGGTGATAACTACTTCATTTTTCATATATTTTTTTGGTATGTTAGATTCAGTCCTTGTAATTTTATCATACTTACATAATATATGTACTTTTAACCTTGATATAAAAATTATATATTATCATTAAATTATTATTTATAATTTTCTATATTATTTAAAGATATAAAAATTAATTGCATCATTCATTGAGGTGGAAGGTTGTACAAACACATGGATGATGTTTTTATTTTTTTAATGGATAGAACAAAATAATGGTAAATAATATTAAAAATTTAGAGAACCATTATAATATCATATATATAATATATATTCTGTAAATATCTTTATTACTATACATGTAAAAATAAAACAAAAAAGTTTCACATCGTTTCATGGAGGTTGTAGTCCACGCGTACGCATGAATAAAGTTATCATTTTCCATTAGATTGGATTGTAAAAAGAAATATATTATAATTATAATTATATAAGTATAATTATATATTTAATATAACATATAAAAATTAAATCCATCATTTTATCCATTTGTGAGACACGGTGATGGAAAATGAATTACATTGGTTTGTGAGGTGGTAGTCGGTTGTACACATGATCGTCGGTTTTGTGTCACAGTTCATGGATGTTGAGATGGATTGAGGGTGTCAAATTTACATAATAACATTTAATTATATTTAATATAATATTTTTAGTGTTTTCACATATTTTTGAAGATTAATTTGGGATAGAGTAACAAATCAAACAAAGATGCAAGGTTGAGAACTATACCTCTTTTACAACCTCTTTAGTTTTATAACTAAAGCATTCATAGAATGGTTTTATGAATAATAAAAGGAATCTAGGTCTTGTATGATGGTGTAATTAATTTATTTTGGTATGTACTGGATGAACCAAAAGGCTTTTATGTGTTTAAATGATAGGATAGGGGGTTCTCTTTTATAAGAGGGGGAGATGACACGCTTGGAATTTATGAATATAATTGATTATACCAACATTTTTGACATGAAAAAAAGATCGAAATGGTTATTTATTAAAAATTAGATTCCATGAAATAAAAATAATATCTCATAATAGTAGTTTTTCAATTTTTTACTTCATTTTGATGATTATGATTTTTGTTTATCCCCTATTAAACTATTTTTAAACATAACTGCGTAATTGATTTTTGTTCCTTTTACGATTAATTATGAAAAAATTAGATAAACATTAAATATGATATTAATTATCCTGATATAAAATAAAAAATTCATTTTACCAAATTAAATTCCTAGAAGGGGCAGAATACAATTTAAAATTATATATATTGATGTGAGGAAATAATTATTTTCCAAATTAAACGTTTTCAAAAGTAAATAACATTTATACTAAATATAGAAATATTATTTATTACATTGAACTCAATTTTATTTATTATAATATATTTGGAATAATTTTATTTTTATAAATTTTTAAAATAAACTGTATCTATTTAAATTTGTTAAACAAAAAATCTGTTTATAATAAAAATCAGTTTTTTTAACCAATCATTGATTATTTAATATTTCATGAAAATTATAAATAATTCACTCTAAGATAATATTTTCATGATTACATAAAAACATAGTTACTTTTTTCAAATAAATTTAATAAAATTTTTAAAATTTAGTTTTAAATTTATTGTATAGTATGCGATGAAGCTTCTTTTTTAAAAAAATATGTTTTCAAAGTGTTAAACATGATTTGTTCTTATCTAATGCTTAAAGAAATTATTTCATGAATATTAAAAAAAAATTATTAAATATAATATATATATATATATTAAATAAATTAACCAAGGGTGATTAATTTAAATTATTATTATAAAAACACACTACTAACATAAAAACTATTTTTTAGAAAAAAAATTTATTTTACTTTCAAATGATTTTTATTTTTCTATCTAATAAATTATTAATTAATGAACTTATTTTATATTTGTAAAAATAATAAAAAATTTCAAAATTTATTTATTCCTATTCATACCCTATAAATTAATTATTATAATATAACTTAATATTATATTACGGTTCATTAAGAGTCTAGGTTTCATGTATCGTAAGCTATCAAAGGGGATAAATTTAATGAAATATAATTTATTTGTCTTTTATGCACATTGTTGAGTGTTTTATATTCGTTTGAAAACAATGATATTATTTTATTAATATTTGGGTGTTATATTCTCTGAATCATTATAATATTATATTCTTATAATTTGAACTCTAACTTGGAAATGAATGTTTTTTCATTACAAAATACCGTTGTTGAAAACCCACATAATAAAAAGGGTTAACTAGAATTTATCTTAATAATAGATAAAGGAAATTACAATTTTCATCATGAATAACACCAATGTAGGTTTACATGTTGGAAAACATTAATGGATAGTGAAAATATAGACATGTAAGAAAAGCGTAATAAATTATGGAGAGTGATTGAGATAATTGATCACAAGAGAGTAAATGATCAAGAGAAGTTAAAACTAAAATGATATAAATATTTGACAAGTAAAAAGACCATTGATGCATAGAAAATTAATTTAGTTGGATAAAATTATTGTTTTAAAATCATTTTCTTGGATTTTAAGAATTCGTTTACCATTTAGACTGATAAAATAATGAAATATACTTACATGGAATGTATAATTTCGACATTCAATAAACTTTGACCACAATGTCAACTTTTTTTCCAAACAATGTGTATTATTGATAAACATTTTTATATTATTGAATCATTAAAGTTAATATATATTAGATCACATAATCTATAAAGTTCAAAAATCTCTTCCTCATGTTACTTTTCATTAACCAAAACAAAATAGGTTTCTACAATGTAGGAAAATACCAAAAAATTAGAGTCCCAAATATTATGACATAATATATCTGTATTCAGGTTTTCCTAATTGATAACAATGGTTAAAAATAAATTTTTTGAAAATAAATTACCAAATAACCAAAATAACCATAATAAACTCAAAATTAAATAATTTTTTTACCTCAAATGTTATTTTATACACATAAACATACACCAAATAATAATATAGAATTATTCCCAAGTATAATTTATTTTAATCCTAATAGATATATATATAAATATATATAAATATATATAGTATCATGAAATAACATTAATAACATCCAAATCATTAAAAATACAAAAATATTTCATCCAATTATATTTTTACATAATAAAAATAATATTTATCTATCAAATTATTCAAGTAATAATAATGTCATACTAACCAATAAATTATACTGGATAGTGGTATGCATTGCACCCTTTTCACCCTTTGATTGTAGGTCCAATCCCCATAGTATTTCCTAATTTTATAGGTTTTCATCGTGAATGTGGGTTTCCTTTTTTCCAAAATTATATTAATATAATTCATATAAAATTTCAAAATTATAATGACCCATAATTACCACAACATCAAAGATAGGAAAAACATTAAAGGTAACTAATACCTTTAAACTTATGCCGTAAAATTTAAAATCATTAATATTGAAATAAATGTTTCACTAGAATATATATTAAACCAATAGATTTAATTTTTATAGATGACTCCCAAAGCATCCTCAATCTTGATAAATTCTCCTCACATAAATCCGCAATTTTAATTTTTAATAAATTCAACATTTTATCAACCTGAAAATAATAATCTTAAAATTTTATCCATATCTCATAATTTAATATTACATGAAGACATATATGCTTCCAAAAATTAACACAATCATTAAATGTTTAATGATTGATATGAACAAAATACCAATGTAAATAATTATTATAAAACATATTTATTGAATACCAATACATAAATACATCAACCATTTTATTTCAATTATTTTTATAACATTGGACATTACTTTTTCTGAAATTTATCCTACGAAAGAGGTAATTTATATGGTTAATTCGTAGTTTCCACACATTTAAGAAAAGTAACTATTAATGGATATAATGGTTGAAATTTATTTCTCGGTATTTAAATCCTCATTTTTATTTGAAATCTATTGAACTATGACTTTAATTTACAAACATTAAACATTGTTATGATCCTTTGAGAAATTATCCAAATATTTCCTTCCCACATTTCTAAAATGAAAATTTTTTCCTTCATTCATTCCTAGTCACCACAACTTGATCCCTTAGTGGGCTCTATCCTTCACTTTTTTAGTGAGTCTAAGAGGTTTTCATAGTAGTGGTTGTCGATAATATTTTGAGATAACTGATTATCCATAATAATAATATGATTTACTTTATCCCTCATCCCATTTGGTTTCAAATAATCACCCCATTATCCACTATATTCAATGTTAACATCATTTCTTTGGTTTTCATACATTGGCCACAACCGAAAATCATACAATGAAAAACATTGATCATAGAGGAAAATTATTTATCATTTAATAAATTATGACACCTTATTTTCAATATTATATTTCTTATTTTTAATCTAATTCATTAATTTTCATAACCTATTCAAATCCTTCATGTGTTTTAATTAATAGAATGTAAATTTACATAGGAATATCCCCCATGTGTGTCAAATCTGGTGTGATGTAAGGACAGTTTGCATGCTCCAAGTGATAATAGAGTCCATGACCGATGCAACCTGTTTAAATTTGTTACCCATAGGTACAACTATTTTAGAGACACATCCACTTATAGTATTTATATAGGGATATATTTCTAGGAAATCCAAAAAATCTATACCTTACCAAAACATATAATGTTATCATGTACTTATACATATCCTCAAATCTAGTAATATACTTATTTTATATAATATATGTTTTTTAATCTATTTCCCAATAATTTTACTAATAATCCTCTCATGAAAAATATAAATACCCTTACATTAGTATCCCATGGTCAGTGTGTTCTTTTTTACATTTTCCTTAGATACATGGAATGACATCCCATAGGATCGAATTTTTTAAAAATCCTGGAAAAACCAGATAAATACATGAATCTCAAAAATATAATTGAAAAAAATAAAAACAAGTGTTTTATTTGAGTACACCATTATTTACCTTATCATATCCCTGTATATAAATCATAATACACTTCCAAATACCTTGGGAAAAGGAAACATAAGAAAGGGGTGAGTTTTGATCCTCATTAAGAGTATGCACATAGAAAAATATATAATGAATTATTAATGTATTATCAATTTGTTAAAGTAAATAACTGAAACACAATCATTATAATCAATAATATGAACATGAATAATAATATTGAAGGAATAAATAATGATCAAATAATTCCATATAATTAATCGCATTGCATTAAACACATCCATGGATATTGTAACTAATCAAATCATCCCATGGTCATTAATACATAATATCATAATGAGGTAATTCATAATGCCAGACATTGTAAAAATATTTTCAAGGATTAATACTAAGAAATATTAAATAAATGGTTATGACCTAGAATAAATAAACAAGCTAGATTTTCTCATCAGATATATGATGCATAAAGGGATTATAAAGGGCCCTACACATCACTTACTATGTCTAATTAATTAATCATATGAAATGGGTGATTCAAAATGAACATAAAAATTTATTTGAAAAATAAACATACAAAATAGTAATACTATAACACCGTAAGATTTTCTAGATTTTATTGAATTAATTTATCTTTTTTATATACTGCATTTCACATGACATTATAAATAGTTATATATATATATATATTAAAACACTAATTCTAAAATTCCTTTCACATGACACCAACATGGATTTGGATACACTCAACATTTACTTGTCTTGTGCTGCACGTAACACTGACATGGAAAGTGCTACACTGAACACTGACATGGAATAAGGGACCTGTAATACCATGTTTCTTTGAAACATCATTTTATTATTATAATTATTTAAATAGAATAGTTATAACCACACTATTAAAACATTGAAATATGAATAGTAATTAAGACTTTTCAAATATTTTTATATTGTATTTATTTAAATAAAACATATTGACAATTAAAAATATAATTTTTCTAAAGTTTTTATATGTTTAAAAATAATAATTTCATTAATGAACTTCTCTTCATATACTTCTATGGGAAAAAATAATTTCAGACACATCTTGAAATTTAATTAAATAAAATAAAATTAATTTCATAATTTATAATTATTAAATTATATTTGCAATATTTTTGTGAGATATTTCTACGAAACATCAATTTTCATGAATTGTAAAAAATATATTCAATTTTATTTAATAACTTCCTTTTCATTTAAAAAATTATAAATGTCAAATTTCACATCAAATTTATTTTAAGGTCACATTTGATCAACAATAAATATATTTAGATATTTTATTTCCTTTTAATCAATTTCATATTGAAATTAAACATAAAAACAAAAAAAACTTTTGAACATTTTTCTACTTTTAAACCCCATTATTTCGTCCCATTTATGAGATTAGTATTAATCATAATTTTTCTTATTTTAGGAATTTAATATTAAAAAATATACATAAATAGTTGTGATAAATATAATATTTATAGCCTAATTATACCATGTTATTTTTTGAAAAATATGATTAGTAAATGTGATTAAAATTAATCACATCAATTATGGTCAAACTATGCTTAATTTGGGAGTAAACCTTAATCTTGGGGGCCCAAATGACCTAGGAAATTATACAAAACACATTTTATAAACATATTATGGCCATAAACCTTCCACTTTTTATGTATTTTGGTTTTTTATAAATTTATTTAGGTGATAACATGTGTACATCAAACATGTTATTAAAAATTATAAGTGAGTCATTTTATTCCCTATAAAAGGCCACCGCATCTCCCACTTCTTCACTCCTATCAAACCAATTTTTTCCTACCAAGATCTACCCAATAAACTTACCAATATACATACATTCCTCCTATAATAATTACCTTAGGATGATGTAAATACAAGGAAGCTTTTTGTTAAAAACCAAAAAGACTTACCTGATTAAGAGTTAATGTATTCTCTCAAGTCATTTCTTTTATTTTACTTCTCCAACTCATCCACTATCATTATTACTTTATTTTCTTACAAAAATATTATCCTAAATATACTATTATATATTTATGTTTTAACAGGAAATTCTACACACCACCATCTAATTGGTAATGAACATAATATTTACTTGTAAAGATAACTATAACCTCACTAAACGATGATTGTTCAATTTTCTTTATCGCCTCTCATGGTAGAAATATGATAAACACTATGTTTACGTATTTTATATATTATATTTATTATATCATTAAGATTCTGTTTTCATTTTACAATACATATCTTTTTTACTTTCCGTTTGGTGTTAATATAAAAATTTCATTTGAGTAAGTGTGGACTATAACCCAATTAAAACGATGTCATTCATTCTCACACACATTGGAATGTATTAAGAATGATTTTTGTGAAACCATATGATATATGTAATATAATAATTTTATTTTAATAGATATATATATATATATATATATATTAATTTCTTTCTTTCTTTTAATATGACAATAAAAACATAAGCAACTTTCACGCGTACATACGGCCTACCGTCACCATGAATAGTGTATTCCATTAAATACTATTATATTATATAGATTATTATAAAAAATATATAATGTATATACATAAAATTTATATAATGGTTTTCATTCTTTATTCATGATATAATTTTATGGACAAACAATATATCAAATTAAGACCCATACGAAGAACAAAGCGAATATTACATGAATTAAAACATTAACACGTGATTATTAACAGGAGAGTAATATAAGGTCATAATAAAACCATATATGGTATTAATTATACTAATATTTTTCTGAAAATATGTATAATGAATTGATATATGATATACAAGTAGTTTTAATGAATACGACGAGGATCAAGACATAAGATAAGAGGAATTCATCTCAATTTTTATTTTCGTGGGATACATGTTATGTTCTCCACTCTTTCCATTTTTGTGCTGTATATACTGAACATGATTGTAATATATAAATATTAAAAATAAATTTATGTCTATTCGCCTATTATTTTTAATATTTTGCTTTCATGTGTTTTATGTTTCAAAAATTACGAAATTGCTGAAACCGTTTTGTCTCAATTTTCCATCTTTGAGACTCATATTTATTTATACACTTAAATTCTATTTTGAGGTGTGTGTACATACATTTTACATTATATATAATGAATTAAATTATTTTCATGATATTTTTAGATTCATTTAGTTTTATTATATTACATGGATAATATAATAACATGTTACCATGTTATAAGAGTTTATTGGGACAATATCATCTCTTTTCAATATTTTTTATGTTTAGACTTCCTTTTAAAAAATATTATGAACTATATCTCAAAAAATTTATAATTTTTATTCACCTATTTTTATTAAAAGGAAGTCTGAAGAGATAAATATCTTTACCATGAATCATATATATGATCTTGTATATGTAGGGTATGATATTATATTTTCATGATCATTTTATCATACCCTTATGATCACAATTATTCTTACATATCTCCCTTATTAACCTGTACTGAGCAATTATGCTCACCCATTTCTTATGTTCCCTTTATCTATGTTAAGAAGAAATGTTTTTTGTAGAGGAACTAAAGGTGTATATATTTATGGGAGATGTTGAATATATTATACTAGGATAGAATATTTGGTTTCCAAGATTCTAAATACAATAAACAATTACCTTCCTCAGGAATGTGTTTTTGTAATGTATAGAATATTCATCTAAAATGATTTAACATCAATGTTTATTATGCCTGGGTCACTACAGTGGGTATCAAAGGAATGGTTTAGTTATCCTTTGGAAACTTGGATGAGAAAACTTTATTGATAACCAAACGTATATTTTTAAGGATATTTATAGTGATGTATTTAAGGATAAGTATAAGAATGATTTAACATTTAGGAAAAATGTCATGTAATTTTGGGTAATGGATAGAATGAGGGGTTTACTAGAAATATAACCATATCTAGATACTAAAAGTTGATGATTCTCCTTTTTAGATATACCTAAAAGTAACAAATCTAACATGATGTTCTAGGCCTAACTCGGGGTAATCCAGTACACCGTAACGGGCATTGCTACACACCTAGTTTGACACTCCCTGGGGATATGCTTTGGTAGTTCACTAAATCATCACAAACCATTATAAATGATTTCAATATAATATCAAAATTAATAGCTTAGTATAAAACTAATGTGTCATCAATTAACAGGTAGGTGTCATGATTTAGAAATCCTATATGTAATTTTCCCAGATTATATGGATTTGTTATATGATATGTGTTTCTCACCTCATTCATTCTGGTTTTAGTCAATGGAGAGAACTAGAAGTAACATAGTTAATATTAAATGTTCTAGATGGGAAAATTACCGTCTTTATGAAAATTGATTTCCCAAGGGAAATCTCATAAAGAGAAACGTGAATGTGGTAAAAGTATTAGTTATAATTTTAAAGATAAAGAGGTCATGAATGACATTTGAATGGTATGTGATGATCCTCCAGTATTGTTTTCATTGATCATAATACGCATGATGAGATTGAGTCTGAGGAACCTTATGACATGTATCATATTACATATTCTATGAAAGAGGTATTAATGAATAATTTGATGAACCATAAATAATAGTTTACAAAAAAATATGGATTGATGAATTATTTATGTTTTGGAATTAAAATATTATTTTATATGAATCATGAAATGTTTAACTATTTTCAGTATAATTTTTCAGTAATGATTGAAATAACCATGTTTCATGGTGATGAAGACATAAAAATGTGATTTTAATGAATGGTGATATTTTGATTAAGGGAATATAACCCTTAATTAATGCCTAAAATTGAGATAATGATATTTGGATAATGATATGAATCATGTGAATAAATATATTAGAGGGTCTGGATTACCCAAGAATAGATTATTGAAAATATATTCTACGTCATCAAGGATGATTTTTATGACTTCCTATTTAATGCCCTTATCCCAGTTTCCTCGAGGTGGTGAATTTTTTCATTACATTGGCATGCTTATAATAAATTCATCTTCCGACAGAACGAGTAGTTTAGTAATTTTATAAAACCAGATACATAAATCGGTTCAACATTACATCTTGAAAAGAAAATAAAATATATAACTATTATTTGGAACATTTAATAATCTATGTTTATCCATGTAGTTCATTCATAATACACACCTTCGCATCCTAGGGGAGAATAAAACATAAGAAAAGGGATGAGATCAGATTCTTAGTAAGGGTAAAAAATAAAACTCAATATATTACAAATATAAACATTAGGCAAAGTGAATAATTAAAAACACATTCCTTTAAAAAAATAAACCTGAGTATAACATGGAAGGAATAAGAGATGAATAAATAAAGCCATAATAATGCATAATCATTGGTATTTTTGTAGTTGAATAACCACATGAAATTTCAATTACATTTATTATAATGAGGGAATGAATAATGTGGGACATAAAAACCACACAGTCAAGGATATGTACCAAGACAATAAATATTCATTTTTTCAAGGCCTCGTGGCAGGACTATAGTTTGTCTCATGAGACATACTGATGCACCGAGGGGTTATATCAGGCATGACCCAACAATTACTATGTCTAATTCATTATTCTTATGACTGGTTATAATCATAAACAACATATACATTCATATTCAATCTAATATATGAAATGTAAAAAACACTCCTCGTACATTAACTTTAAACACTAACTATTCAAAGTAAATTGGTGAATAGTATCAAAATAGAACATCCACATTTAAACTAATCAAATACCCTTCAATAAAATATTTTAGATGATATCATAATATATAGACCTGTACTAAATAATTGATTCAACAAATCATGTTGACATAAATAAAGATACTTTTAAATGAGACAATTGAGAAAATATTTGGGAATTAATTCATAAACATTTCAATGTTTCCCATATCACCTTGAATCATTCACATCATTATCCATTAGAATATCATGAAAATAAGGATACTCATGATGTGATATACAAAGGGTAATTACATATACCACATGTAGGTAATAATTGGGGAACAAGGCATATATCCCATAAAAGTAAAACTGAGGTGACAAAAATATATTTTACTTTAGAAAGAAGAGTTCTTTTTTAATGTCATTTTTATTTGTCATAAATTTGGACTTAAACATGTATATACTATAAAAGAAAATTTCACAAAGTTTTTAGTACATTTTAGTCATAAATAATGTCCCACTTAAGTTAAATTATGTTAAAAGTGATTTTAAAGAAGCTTTAGAATTAAAACTTTTTTATGGGGTTTAAGGAATTGATTAAAATGATTTTAAACAGAAAAGGAATGTTTTCTTTAATAAATATAGAAAAGAACCAAATTATAATTTTCATATTAAAATGTGTGATTTTAGAAATATAAATCTAGATAAAAATATATTATAGTTTGAACTTTAAATTAGTTAAGAATTAGAGAAGATCCGTGAATAGGGCTTGCATTTTGGAAGAATTTTTAAAATATTCTTTTAAAATGTGAAAATACACATAAAATAAAGATTGATTAAAATTGGTATTCAAATATATAGAATTAGAAAATAATTTATGAGGATTAAATAAGAAAAAATAAGAAATTCTTTGAGGTGAGTAATGAATAAGAGCAACCCTACTGAAAATGGAGGTTTAGGTAGAAAATACCTATATCGTTGTAATCAATTAAATTGTATACCCCATAATTATTGAAAAAAATTATATATTAAATATCATGAATCTAAATTGATTCATGTTTTGAACCATAAAAGTGAAGTATACATAGCGTATACATAAGTAATAGTATTTAATATGGAATATCTTGAAAAAAAGGAAGTGAGATGATGAAAAACATAACTTAAGTCCAAAGGTGATATCCACTTGATATTAATGACCTGAATAATAAACTATAGGTTCATTAATTAATAATCATAATACATAATATACATGTACTTGATTTATTATAACTTTATTACGTTCATTCTTGGCCTTTTTCTGGGTTAATATGTTTAATTTCATTGTTTAGGTATGTTTGTTTCATGATCAGTATACTTATATACATGAACAAAGAATCATGTAAAATGAAGATAGTTATCCACAGTGGAAATTATAAGTTATTATCGAACATCCAAAATTTTACATGGTTTTAAATTTAGTTTGGCTACTTGAAGTAAAGATGAATCCTTAAATAAATTATTTAATGATAACTGTTTGGGTTAATTTGAGGTTTTTGAACACAAAAAGCTCATTTTTTTTATAAATAAATCCCACATGAAAAAAATATTATAGAACAATAGATGAGACATAATACATATATTATAGTCTGTTTGAACCATAATAATGGTCTCATGACCATAATTGAAGATGGTAATAGAAATTGAATACCCATCATCCTTGAATTTGATAAATTAGAACATTTTAGATGGTGTTTTATAATACTAGCACAAAACAAGGGTAAAAAGGAGATGATAATAAATTATTCCATAATCAGAAAAACATTACAGTATAGTTCTGTTACTATAATATTCATAACATTTGGATGAGGACAGTTGAGGATATAAAAAAACAAAGGAACTTGAAATGAATGTAAAAGAATAGAAAATAAACATTTACCTCTTGAATTTATCAACATTGAAAGCCTATTTAGGGGAGAGGATTTGGACTTTTATGATTCCAACGGATTCTAGTTGTGGGGGAGGAGCTTGGGAGGTGACTAGAGTATAATTTAGTGAGGACCGACCGTTTTAGAGGAGTGAAGAAAATGAGGAAGTGTGGGTGGATTTTATAGTGTAGGAGAGGAGGGTTTTCTTAATATTTTAATCATTTGTTTATTATTTTTCCATAAGACAAGAAATAGTGATGCTCCATGATAAAAAATAGTAATAACTGCATGTAATTTCAAACAAGGGTGCATACATCAGCGATGAAGGTATGAATAGTGTATTTAACCCATAATTAATATAAACTATAAATTATTATATTTCACTATTCATAAAAAAATCAAGTATATTAGACAAATCCCCAAAATTCACCCTAATTGTTTTTGGAAATGTTGAATAAATAAATGGAACTCATTTGGCCAAAAAAAGTTTCTAAATATGTCAAATTAAATTTTTTAAAATAAAATATTTATTTACATGAAAAATACATATTTTATATTTAAAACTGCTTTTATAATATTTTCAAAAATTAACTATGGTATCATAAAATTATCCTAAAATTATAGGTCAACAAAATATTTTTTTAGAAACCCATTTTTAGCAATTAATTATTATTTTATTATTATAATTAAAAAATTTCCACACATAAATATACCAATACTTAATTAATAATTTATAAAATACTCTAATTTATTTATAAGGTTCCTAAATTTTATTTATACTATCATGGGTAAGGTTATTATTAATAAGGGTTGGTTACTATTCATAAAATTACATTACTATTCAAAAACAATTATGTTTTATAAAAGAAACTCCAAAAATCATCTTGAATACAACCGTGTATGTTAGATATTCGAAATTCAAATCATAGAAGTGGCCAAATTAAGTTTGTTAGCTCAGTCATAACAAAGTTTTGTTTTAGAGATTAAATTTCTTTATAAATCCTTAGGGTGTTACATTTTCCCATCCTTAACAAAACATCAACCTCGAAATTTTGAAATTGCATTTCAAAAATTAATGGATGATACATGAAGGGGAAATGAATTGGTTACTACAAAAATAAAAAATCTAATTAGACAACATGGTCAGGAAAGAATAATAAATCTATCATGTTCTTATAAAACGTGATCGGGAACATGCTCAGATGAATGATCATTACCAAAAAATCATAAACTATAGTTATCATAAATTTCTTTCATATCATAATAAAATATGGTAATAGAAAAACATTTTTATTTAATACTCTTTTCCTGGAGTTGAGTAAGTATTCCACTCTTATTAGATTATAAATATACATTTCTATTTTATAAAAAAATATTACCCTTTTTTTGTTCCTTGATCTATTTATAAATCATCTCTTTGAATAGGTCTCATCATGTGGTGTTATTAAACACTAAATACTCATACAATGATCCACTTAAACCATTTCCTAAATTGGTTAAATTTCCCAAAGATCATGATTCGACACATTAGAATCATTCCCATATCCATCCATTCTATATCCATATACACGTAGTCCTTGGAAATCCTTATTTATTTATAACTCCATGATCCATCCTACTCAATGCATCTGTTACCTTATTTTCATTTAATAAACTTGAAGAATCTATAAAATTTCACATTTCAAACATGTGAATATCTTCATCATGTATCCTCTTGAAATAGGGTAATAACTCAAATTACCATAAAACATTATTGGAAAGATGAACAAATCCTTACACATGATATTGGATATATTCCTTATATCCATAATTGTTGTAATATCCATCAATGATGACACAGACCAGTTGAAGACAGGTCAATAATCATTTTTGATGTAGTGAGTACATATCCATATAAATTATTTATTCTTCATTATATTAATCATTTTGAATATATTTTTGGTTTCTCCCCTCATCAATATACTTTCCGTAGATATTAACTTTCTACTTTGTCACTTAACCTTAGTACAATTCATCATATGACCTCAAATTCATAATGAAATTCTATTGTAGTACAATCCTTATATATTCCATAATTTTTATAACCAATAAATTTATAATTAAATATTCAAATGGAATGATTCTCAATGAGGAATATAAATTATTCCACATCATCTGTAGTAATATCATGACATGATCATATTCCAGTAACATGATTTGGGGAATGTTCTTTTGAAATTTGGGACATTGATTTGTATAGTGTTATAAGTTCCTGTAGTTGAATTATTGTTTATTGTAGACATTTTTCTTAACCTTGAAATCACGAACTTGGTGTCCTTTTTCTCCATGCATATAACAAACTCTCATTCCCTTCAAGAATTTACCAAGGTGATTCTTTCCACAATTAGAACATGTGGGAAAACCATCCTTTCCCTTCATCCCTTTATCTATCGTTTTCACTTCCATCATCGTCTTATTTTTCTTCTCATCATTGAAATTGGACTCATATAATTCATTACATACCTTGTTAATACATGATACTATTTTTATCACATTATGAGGATACATGGGAGACTATATTCCATTGAAATTAAATCTTAAGACCATAGGATATGTTATCCTTCTTACTCTTTTCATCACATGCGTTGAAGTTTTTATCAATCATTATAATTTGTTACATTAGTAATCAATTTAATATATTATATTATCTCATAATATTATCAACTCTCTATTAATATAATCATGGTGTTGAACATAACATAAACTAATGCATTTCAAATGCTAGAACCATATACTATGGTTAATTTGGAGGCATAAATCCTTCATAATTGATTATAAAGAAAATGAATATTATCTTAATCATGTCCACTAGGAGTGTCAAACCAAGTTCATAGTAAATACAATTGTTCTATACTAGGTTATTCTGAGTCAATACTGAAACATCTTATCATATTATTTACTCTTCGGTACATTTGTACTAGAACCAGATCACCTTATTACATCTAGATAGTGATTTATTTTCTTGGAAGATCCAAATAATCTATTCCATACCAAAATCATGGGATGTCCTTGTATGTGTATCTCCATGTCCATCATAGGATTTTGTTCCCTAATATACCATTTCTAAATCTAGTTTCCATGTTTTCAACTAAACTTCTTTTAATACCAACTATAAATCCCTGGCCCTAATTTCCCAAAGCCAGTGCATTATTTTATTAAATTATTATGATTTTAGGAAATTATTATCCCAAAGGACTGATTAGTTTAGTAGTTTTGAAAAACATTAAACATACATAGGTTCAATATTACAACTTAAAATTAAAAAACTAAATATTTGTTTTATTGAGAACATCCAAAACTCTATGATTATTCCTGGAGGTCACTCAAAACACACCTCTTCACATCCTGGGGAAAATAAAAAATAAAAAAATGGGTGATCTCAGATGCTCAGTAAGGGTAAACAATACAGTTAATGATATCATAAACATAAACATTAGGCATATTGAATAACTAAAAACACATTCATTTAAAAAAATAATCATCATCATTACATGGAAGGAATGAGAGATGAAAAAAATAATGCCATAGTAAAGCATAATCATGGAAATTATACTAATCAAATAACCACATGAACTATAAATTACTAGATTCATAATATGCGAATGCATAAAGTGGAATATCATAACCACACAATCAAGGCCTCGTCCCAAGATCATAACTATCCATTTTTTCAAGAACTCATGTCAAGACCATAGTTTGTCTCGTGAGACCTACCAATGAACTGAGGTGATATAGTGGGGCCCACACGACACTTACTAAGTCTAAGGTATTCCAATTATGAATGGGGATAATCATAACCAATATATACATTCATATTGAAACTAACATATGAAATGTAAATAACTTTCCTTATACATTAAACATAAAAACAAACCATTCAATTTAAATTGGTGAATGGTATCAAGATAGAACATCCACATTCAAAATAATCAGAAACCATTCAACAACATTTTTTAGGTAATATCATATGATATAAACCTAAATGAAATACCAGATTCATCAAAGTATGTTGACATAATGAAATATACTTTTAAATGAGGCCATTGAGAAATTCATGACGAAATAATCCTTTAACATTTTAAAGTGTCATATACCACCTTGAAACATTCACATAATAATCCCATAGAATATCATGAGGATAGTGAGACTATTGATGTGGTATTACAAGGGTAAGAACATACACAACAAGAAAGGAATTACTGGGGAACAAGGCATATATCGCATAAAATCTAATGTGGATTGAGAAAAAAATCTTTTACTTAGGAAAGAATAGTTCTTTTGGAAAATCATTTATATTTATCATAAATTTGGTTTTAAACATTATATATTAAAAAAAAATTGGAAGGAAATTGAGATTAAATTTGAGGCATAAATGATTTCCCACTAAAGTGAAATCAGGATAAAAGTGTTTTTAAAGAATCTAAAAAATTGAATAATTTTAGTGTGGTTTAAGGAATTAATTAAAGACAGTTTAAATCAAAAATGCATGTTTGATTTTATAAAACCAGAAATGAACCAAAAAATATTTTTCATGTTAAAATGTGTGATTTTGGAATGATAAATCTCGCTTAAAAATTATATAGATTGGACTTCAAGATAGGTTAGAATTCGAGATGTTCCTTGAACCTGGATAGCATTTCAGAATACTTTTTGAACGATTACTTTAAAACATGATACTACACATAAAATAAAGAAGGAATCTGTTTGGTAAACATATATAGAGAAAATTCAAATATAATTTATGAGGATTATATATGAATCCATAATAATTTCATTGAGGTTAGTTGAGAAGAATATTAACACAAATAAAAATGGAGGTTCATGTAAAAATTACTTATGACATTGTAATCAAATGAATTGTGTTCCCCAAAATTTATAATCATAAAATAATGAATTTAATATCATTAAAAGAAATATATTCTTGATATGAGACATCAATGTGAAGTATACATACATTATATATAACTAATAGTAGTGAATATAGAATATCTCAAAAAATTGGAAGTGAGATGAAGAAACCCTTACATTAAGTCTAATGGAGTTCTCCAACTAAAATTAATGACCTGAATAATAAAATTTAGGTTCATTAATTAATAATTACATAACCTAATCCCCATATAATTGATTTATTATAACCTTTTATGTTAATTATATACATAAATATAGAATCATGTATAATGATGATGGTTATCCCAAATTGATGTTATATGTTATTAGTGATCTTAAATAATGTTACATGGTTTTAAATTTCATTTGGTTACTTTTATTTAAGATGAATGATTATATAAATTATTTGATGACAATTTTTGGGTTAATTGGAGGTTTTTGAACACAACAAACTCATTTTGATTTATAAATGAAAACCATATGTACAAAAATATTACAGAACCTTATATGATACATTAATCATATATTATAGTCTTTCTAAACCTAAATAATGGTATCATGACCATAATTGAAGACCGTAATAGAAATTCAAACCCCATTGTCCTTGAATGTGGTAAATTAGCACATCTTGGATGTTGTTGTTTACAACTAGCATAATAGAATGGTAAGGGAGAGATGATAATAACATATTTAGTAATAATAAAAAATTTATAGTATATTTAGGGTACTTTATTTTTTTATAACATTTTTATGTGGATGGGTGGGGAGAGAAATGAAATCAATGTAACTTGAATATAAAGGAAAATAATTGGATAAGAATCTACCTCATGAATTAATCTTCCTTGAGATCCTCGTTAGGGGAAAGGATTTGGTATTCGTATGAGACGGATGGCTACGAGAAATGGCGTAGGGTCTTGGGAACTGATTTGATCAAAATTTAGGAATGAAAAAAGTCTTGAGAGGAGTGAAGAGAATAGGGGAATGAGGGTGGTTTTTATAGTGGAAGAGATGAGTTTTTCCTTAATAATTTAATGATTAAATTAATATTATTTTTATAAGACAATAAATAGATATGATTATAACACAAAAATATTAATAAGTGCATGTGAGTTCAAAATAATGGTGATTTTCATTATCAATGAATCTCATAATACTTTATTTAACACATAATTTGTTTATACAGTAAATTATTTTATATCTGTATTCATAAAAAAATAAAGTATTTTTTAAAAATCCAAAAAATTCACCCTAACCACTTTTTTGACATGTTGAAAATGGACTCCATTTTATAAAAATATTTTTCAAAATATTTTAAATCTAGTAATTTAAATAAAATAATTATTTACTTGAAAAATATTGATTTTATATTTAAAACTGCTTTTATAATACTTTCAAAAATTAATTATGGTCACATAAAATTATCCTAAAATTATAAGACATGGAAATATTTATTTAGAAGCCCATTTTAGGAAAATTAATTTTCTAATTATAATTTATAATAAAATATTTATCACTCACAAATATACAAATATTTAAGTAACAATCTATAAATTATTCTTCTTCATTTATAATGTAACTAAATTTTATTTATACATTCATGAGGGAAATTATTTTTCGTAATGGTATATTACTATTCATAAGGGTGGGTTAATATTCATAAGGGTAGTTTACTATCCACCAAAAATAATATTTTCTATATCAATATCCAAAATTCACCCTGAACAAAACCGTGTATGTCAGATTTTAGAAACTCAAATCACAGAAGTGGAAAAATTATGTTTATTGGCTCAGTTACAGCAACTTGTTATTTGATAGAGACTTAGTGTTTCGTGAATTCAATGTTAAATTTATAATTAAATACTGGGGATTATACGTATTAGATTTAAATAACACATCCATTAATCATTGGAACAAAAAAATATTCATTTTTTCCAAAAGGATTTATGGTTATTAATGTTATTATCATTTTTCAATTGAATATACGATGAGGTTATGACATGTTTGGAATGTGACAACCGAATTGTGATTTTTGATCTATGGGGGTTCAATGTTAATATGATTTCATGAATTTCTTTCTAAATTCTTGAATTATCATATTTCGTAAGGTTTGTGTGGTTAAAAGTTTGTGGAAATATTAAGTTATACATTATATTAAGGTTGTGAGAATAAAATATCATCAGATAATATAAGGATTTATGCATAATGGATAACATTTTTTAACATTATTGATAAGATGTTGAGTTATGTAATATGGAATAAATTATCATTCTACTTTTTTGATCTCATGATATTTGGTTCTTCATGAAAGAAAAATTAACCATCATTCCATGGAATAAGAGATAAAATTGGAATTGATCAAGGAAAAACTAAAGGGTGGCATTGTACATACAAAATGGAAAAAAATCATGTAAGTATGTTTGTTTAGTTTCATTGACATTGAAATAATTCCACTAATATTGGAAAATGATATTGGAAAATATTTATCCTAGCACCTTTGTTTCTAATAATTTAAATGGTCCCTTAGATCATTGCAGATTTATGGTTTTTCGATCACCCACTTTTTCTGATCAATGATCTCTATCAGTCTCTACCTGAACATGATTGTTAGATGTTTCTTTAATGTAAATTATTTCACTTTACACCTATGTTGTCCAATGTCTAAACATATTTATATGTTACTTTGGTTAAGCTCTATGTTTCCAACATTCTTTTTTAAAAGGATGTTTTAGTAATCATTTTTACGATGTGGGATTCTATTAAATGACCATTCAATTATGAAATCCTTGATAACCCAGACGAGTTTTGATAAATAAATTCATTTTAAGGGGGTTATAATATAACACCCCTTGTTTTCTGGAAATATTTCATTTAATGTTAATTTATCTTTCTTATATTCTTTATTTTACATGACACTACAAATATTTATATATATATATATATAATAAAACACTATGTCAGGAATTCCATTCACACGACACCAACATGGATTTCATTACACGCAACACTAACATGGGTAAGTCTTAATGCAACACTGACTTGTTATATGATACCTACAACACCAACTTAGCGTATGTTACATGCAATGCCCAGTTTCTACGAAACATCATTCTATTGTTAGGATTATTTAAATGAGATAGCTATAACCAAGCTGTTAAAAAGTAATAATATGATTATTTATAAAAACATATAAAATATTTTTATAATGTTTTTATATAAATTAAACATATTGATAATGAAAATTACACTTTTTAAATTCATTATATTTTTAAAAATATAATTTCATTGAATTTACAACTTTTCATGTCCTTCTATGAAAAAATAATCTTTAATTTCGACACATATATAAATATAATTTGATAATATATACTTCATTTTTTAATTTAAAATGCTGAAATTATTTTAGGGTGAATTTTTTTACATTTTTCTGAGAAACATCTTTTTTTGATAAATATTGAAAATTCAACATTTTAGTTAATAACAGTCTTTTCATTTGTATAAATATTAATGTTAAATTATATTATAAAATTTTTTGAACTAAAATTACATAAGTTATACATATATTAATAAAATTTTGGTAATTATAGTCAATTTACATTAAAATTTAATATAAAAACATTATAATCTTTTGAACATTTTCTACATTAAACCTCCGTTACTTCGTCACATCTTCGGGATTTTCATTAATCTTAATTTTTCTTCTTCTATGAATTGAATTTTAAAAAATTGGAATAAACAATTTTTAATAAATTTAATATTTATATTAAAATTATATCAACTTAATTTTTTACCAAAATTGTTAGTAAAAGTGATTAAAATTAAACACATTGATTAAGGTCAAATTAAGCTTAATTAGTGAATAACCCTTAATCTTAGGGGGCAAATGACCTAGAAACATATCTAAAACAGATTTTATAGACATATTTCATCCATAAACCTTAATTTATTGATTTATTTTTATTTGGAATAAATTCTTTAGGTAATAACATGTGTACATCATACTTGTTTTTTAAAATTCAAAGTGAGCACTTTTCCTTCCATATAAAAGGTCACCAAATTTCCCACTTATAAACACCTATCAAACATATTTGGTTCAGAAAATATCTGTCCAATACACTCCCCAATATCCCTCCCTTTCCCTTAGAATCCATACATTGGCAAGAAGGAAATACAATGAAGCCTACTGGCATAAACCAAAAGGAGTTACCCATTTAAGAGGTAACATCTTCTCTCAGGTACATTATTTTATTTTCCTTCTCCACCACATTAAAAATCAATATTCCATGCTTTTAAAATAAGTATAATCAACATACTAGGATTTTTTATTATAATTATTTGGCCTAAAAGTACAGATATCTATATCTAATGGGTAACGAACATAGAGTTTTTGTGTACGATGAACTGCCACCTCACTAAATGATGATTGATCATTTTTCTTTACCGCCTCGCATGGTGGAAATTATAATGGAAAATATTTAAATATTTGTTATATATTATATTTATTATTTATTTATTCTTATTTATTCCTTTTAAAAGTCATATCTTTTTACTTTCTTGTTTTTAATATGATATTTTCGTTTGAACAAGTATGGATGTTGGTCCCCTCAAAGTGATATGATTCATTCAAACACTACATGGAATGTATTAAGGATGGGTTTAGTGAATATATATGATATATAAGACATAGTTATTATATAATAATAATGATATATATATATAAATATATACTTATATTTAATATACTTTATTTCTTTCTTTATGACAATAAAAATGGAAAAAACATTCTTGCCTACGTACAGCATATCATCTCCATGAATGGTGTATTTAATTTCATAATAATTAATTATATAGATTATTATAATATAAATATAATATATATATAAATTACCTTAATATCATGGTTTACTTTCTCAAATAATATTATAAGTATAGTTACAATCAATATAACAAATTAAGACACATACGAAGAACAAATAAAATATTACCTGAAGTGAAACCTTAATATAGAATGGTAAAGAATATGGTAATATAATATCAAAATAAAAAATATATTTAATTAAATACAATAATATGGTTATTTAAAATATTTATAATAAGTTTATATTTATTATAATGGTTTCTTGAATGATTATGATGAGGTTCAAGACATATGGTAAGGGGATTTCATCTCACTTTTTTATTTACAAGAGATACATGTTATGTTCACCACTCATTCCTTTTATAAGGTGTATGTAATTCCGATGATTTTATTAAATGTCTATTATAAATTAATTTATGGGAATTTATGTATTAATTTTATTATATTTCCTTTATAGGGTTTAAGTTTCAAAATTTACTAAATCGGTGAAATAGTTTTACATCAATTATCCTTCATTAAGACTCGTTTTTTATGCACCTAAATTCTATTTCAAGCTGTATATACTTCCATTTTACATGTTATACCAAGAATTAAATTATTTTAATTTTATTTAACCATAATTTTATTTTATTTTATTACATAAATAGTATGATTTCAAGTCACTATGTTATAAGATTTTATGGAGACAATCTCATCTCTTTTAAAGATCGATAATGTTTTTGATTCCATCGATAAGATATTATGATCCATATCTCAAGAACTTTTATTAATATTCTTATAATATGGTTATTAATTATTTACTCGTATATAGGTAAAATCCCCCCACACTATGGTATATAATATAGTTAAGGAATAGTTTTTAAGAAAGACTGACTTTACACTCTCTTCAGTCAGAAGTCTATGTTCCTTTAAAATAATATTTTCCAAAAAGAGTTTCCTATAATATTCTAATATTACCCTAGGATAATTAAAATAAATTTTTACCCTTTTTTATTTTTACAATATTTTAAAAGGAATATTCTTATTAATTTATAAACAAGTAATTTTTTAAACTATTTACAGTGCAATATGTATGTTCTTTTTAGCACGTTTGGCATGTACGGATTTATCCACCATCAATCCATTGAAATTTTTTTCATGTTTAAAACTTAATTTTGAATAAATTTTTTAAAATATATTAAAAAATAAATTGTTTTTAAAAAAATTAATTTTATATTATAAGTTTACATGGAAAATGATTTTCATAATGTTTTCAATCATCTTCTATAAGTTCTCAAGGAAATTTTTTTTCAAAATGTTTTCAATATTATTTTATAATTTTTCAAGGAAAATGTTTTTCAAAATTATTTCAAGGCTAATTTTTATGTCTACCAATGAATTTTTAAAGAAATGTTTTTGAAATTTTTTCAACAACCTTTGATCGATTTTTATGTCAATTTTTTTTAAATTTTTTTTAAACCCTTATTTCTATGTTTCAAAATTATTTTCAAAGGAAATTATTTTCAAAAGAATTAATGTTTTAAAATTTTTCTTTAAGAGAAGGAAGAATATTTTCCTAAAAATGGTTTTCAAAATAACCTTCCAAGTTATTTTCCTTTTATGATGACATTCATTGATGTTACTCATACCCTTTTAGGAAATAATCCAAAGTTTTTTCTTAAATGGTTTATGTTTTGATGGAATTATGATTATGAAACCATTTTTTAATGGGTTATATTCTATTGAAACCCACATATTTTCACAGATTATGCTTTTGATGAAGTGATTATGATACTTGTAACTTTTTCATAGGTTATGTTATGATTACTTGTTCATGATACCCATTTCATTTCATGGGTTATGATATGATTGTTTATGATTTTATGTCACATGCATATATAATTTCAATATGAGATGTGTGGGACCTATATCTCCCTCTAATACATTGGGTAATGATTTATATATCATGAGATAGACATTGGTAGATTGAGAAATTAACCTTGTTCAGTATTATAGGTCTAGAATGGGAAATAAACTCAATTAATTTTTAAAGGGCTAGAATGAGGAGTGATCTCGGTTCAGTAATATTGGACAAGAATAAGGTGTGGAATCAGTTCTATAATGAACATTTTCCACTAATATGGCCTCGTCAGTAATGCTTTTTTGTTATGGAAATCATTATATATTTTTATATGACTTCCATAATTTAATTTTATTATTAATGTGTTATTGTTTCAGGGCTTATATTATTTATTTTCTTATGATTCATTCCTTATGAAATACCATGATTTATTCCATGATTTATATATAAGTTATTTTATATGTAAGTTATGATATTATATTTTAATGATCATGTTCTCATACCCTTATACTGATAATTATGCTTAATTATCTCTCTTATTTAACCTTATTTAGAATTTGAGCTCACCCATTTCTTGTGACTCCTTTATCGATGTTGTGAATAATGTTTTTGTAAGAAGTACTGATAGTGGATATATTTATGGGGTATGTTGAATATCTTTAACAAGGATAGTATATATGGTTTCCATGTTTCCAAAGATGCTAGACTGTTATGTTCCACGGGCATTTATTTTTGTAATGTATAGAATATTCATCTAAAATGTTGTAATATCTATGTATGTTAATATTGGTTCACTATAAATACTTTCATCAATCAATAATCATAATCATAATCAATTAAAACATATATGGATAATGGTATAAACATAGTATCTCCCTAGTAAATATAATCCTAAACCATCTTGATAAATAATAAGGATGAAACCATTACAAAATATCCCTAGTAGAGTATAATTATAACAACGGTTGTTAACATTGATGAATATAAATTCCATAAATATATTACTAAAACAGTCCTGCATAAAATAACCATTCTACTTTGAAAATCACATTTTAAAACTAGAAAATCATGAAATATTTTAAAAATTAATTTTTAAAAAATTATAAATTTTATCTTATAATAGAATATTTAAAACATTTATTTATGATGATGGTAGGAAATTTTGTTCATGTTGATTATATTAAAACAAATATAAAATTCTCATTTTCAATGAAAATTAAAAAAGTACCTTATTTGGAAGATGATATAATGATTCCTTTAAAAAAAAATTAAATTTAAAAAATGTGTAGTTTTTTTATTAATTAATTTTGGGATATTAAAATAATTTTTGAAATTATTTATAGAATAAATGGATTTCAATGAAAAATTATTTTTGACTGTTAAGAGAAATAAGTTCATATTATATTTAAAATATTTTATAAATACATCTATGTAAAAAGAGATATAAAAAGGTAAAATAATTTTAAAAGTTCATGATAACTAGATTATAAGAATATATATTAGGTTTTAGATAAAAATAATAATTAATTCTCCTAAGGGATATGTAAACATAAATAATCCCAAATAATGATGAGATTGTCAAATAAACTCTTATCGATTTGGTAACCTTTGAATCATAAGACCCATTTAATAAATCATATACAATTAAACATTAAGTAAAATTAATATAAATATATTCATGATATAATATATTAATGGGGAATTATGTACAACACATTAATGGAATTTGCGGTATCGAATATGTCTCTAAAAAGTAAAAGTGTGATGAGAAACCCTTACATCAGGTCTGATTTCCTTCCTACGTGTATGAACATTATATATATTAAATGTTGATATATTACAAATATATTAAAGAACAATAATCATATATATAATACCATATATTATTTACTTATATCTTTTGTGCCCCATTTATTAAAATTCCATTATTAAAACTATTATTTCGGGTGATAACTTCTTCGTTTTTCTTGTATGTTTTGATTAGGTAGTTTCAGTCCTTGTAATTTTATCATTGTTCCATAAATAACACATTTTTACACATGGTATAAATATTATTTATATTCATCATTTAATTATTTATAATATTTCATAATAGTTAGATATTGAAAAGTAAATCACACCATTTATGGAGATGGTAAGTCATACGTACACATGAACATTGTTTATATTTTTTTAATTTGTAAAATGAAAGAAATTAAGTTAATATTACACATTTTGAAAAAAATTATTATATAAGATATATCATATATATTTATTAAATATATGTCTATTAACATTCATTTCAAAATTAAATGTAAAACTTTTCACATCGCTTCGTGGATGCGGCAGTACACATGTACACATATGCAGTATTATCATTTTAGAATATATTATATGTTAAGGAGGTATATTTAATATTATAATTATGTAATATAATTATATAATTAGTATCATATTTAAACCATAAAGCCATCATTATATTTAGCCATGAGATATGGTGATGGGAAATTAATTACATCTGCTCATGAGGTAGTATTTTGATATACACATGACAGGTGGTTTTGTTTCCAATTTGATGGAATTAGGGATGTATTTTGGTTATTGAATTAACATTATTAAATATAAATATATTTAATATTTTTTTTTAATTATTTTATCTATTTTTGAGTATATTTTTAGGGGATATATGAAGAAATAAAATAATGTTTCAAGGGTAATATGTATACGTCTTCTTCAGACAACCACTTTAGGATTACACAAAAATCAATCCTAGAATTATTTTATGTTTAAAAAAAAGACTCTAGGTAGTTTATATGTGTGCAAGAAAATATTTGGGATAGGTATTGACTGATATAAAAAGCTTTTGTAATCCTAATAGGAGAGAACATAGGGTTTCCTTTTATAAGTGGGGGAGATGACACACTTTGAATTTTAGAAATGAATAAATTATAACCATGTTTTTTTGAAGGAAAAAAGGAAACAAAAGAGACAAATATCTAAAAATAGATGAAATAAGTTTTATTTATGGTCACAAAATATGAATTTTACATGTTTTTATGTCATTTTAACCTTTATTTTGTTAATTTATCCCTTGAAAAACTCATTTCAACCTTAACCATAGTAATTAATTTTAATCTATTTTTACTATTCAATTTGAATGAAAAATTTTGACGAAAATATTATATAAATTAATTATATTAATTCATGATTTGAAATTTATCTTAGAAATTTAAATTTATAGAACAATTAGAATTTAATTTAAAATTAAATCCATAGTTGTGATGAAAAAAATGGTTTTCCAAAGAGATGTTTTCAAAAGTATAAAATATTTTTATATAAAATAGGGACATATAATTGATTGTAATGACCTAAATTGGATTAAGTATACTATAATATAAATAAATTTTCATTTTAACTGATTTTGAAACAAAATTAATCTTTGAAAATTCTTTAAATGAATAGACAGTTTTCAATAAAAATCTATAATTCACTATTCATCAAAATTTTAATCTTTTCAAAAAAATCTCAAAAAATTACTATACGATAAATTTTAATTGATTATTTAAAAATTTTACTTCATTTTTTCAAATTAATTTTCTAAAATTGAAAAAAATTACTTTTAAAATATGTTTGCAAAACACAACGAAATCACTTTTTAAAAATATACTCTTTCATGCCTAAAATATGATTATTTTTCTAATCCCATGCCGAAAAAATATTATATGAAAGAAAAACGTTTTAATTAAATATTTAATATATATATTTCATTAAATTAATTCATTAAAAGTGATTAAATTAATTTATTAAGATAACAAAACACTGCACATATAAAAAGTGTTTTTCAAAAAGTATTTCTTTTACTTTCAAATGATTTATATATTCATTCCTAATCAATTGAAAACCAAGATAATTATTTTCTACATGTGTAAACCAAACACTTCCCATAATTTAATTATTCATTTTTATACCCACCAATTTAAAGTCTATTTTATAATGGTATACTATATTATAGTTTGTTTAGACATTGGAGTGTGTGTATTACATGCTATCAAAGGGATTAAATTTAAGGACATATATTCCATAGGATTTTTAAGCTCGTTGTTGTGTGTCACATATTTTATGAAACAAAAATTTATTATTTTAGAATATCATGGATTAAAAAATAGAAATAATAATTTTAAAACCTAAAATAACATTAGTAAAAATAAATAAATAATTTTTCAGATTTAACGATCATATTATTCCCCCAAAATATATCTAAGCATATGTAATGTCAGTTAGAAGTAAGACTGAAAGGTAAAACATTATGAATTTCATAGCATTCAAATAAAAGAATTTCAAAAGCTTTAATATGATATGGTTTTGTAAATCGCATTAATTATATAATATATTATTTCAAAATATATTCATGGGGTTTTAAGTAAAATATATACAATATTTTATGATGCACGATGTGAAAAATATATCAAGAAAAAAAATTAGAGATGAGAACGCCTTAAAAAGATCATAACATTGAATTTATAATTAATCAAAGAAGTGATTTCTATATAATATATGTTAATATAATTAAAACAAGTGTAAATATAACATAATATAATTAGAGTTCATTAAACATATAATATCGTTACAACATCATCATTGAAGAAGTAATATAACCCAATGAAAACAAATTGGTTTAAGAACCCACATACTTTGTGTCCTAAATTGCAAAAAACATCCACTAACATCCTGAATAATAAAATTATATCGATTATATACTTGATTCAAAACATATTTCAATTTTATTACCTTACTATTATACCTTGTTATCATGTTTTTTTTCAATTACTAGTTGTTTATATATCATATTAGTTTTTTAGGATCATTCAATTAATAACCTCCAAGCATGTATGGAGTATTTATAATGTTCATTGGTCTTGTATGAATGGTTTAATAATCTCTATAAGGGTTATTTAATAGGTTCTATGTCTTTATATAAGTTTGGAAATTTGATAGGTAATAAAATTGGTACCATCATGAAAACCTTCCAGAATAAGACTCATTTTTTTATTATTAGAAATTACCAGGTTTGTTTTTATTTAAAATTCATTGTTAAAACGGATATTTTACTATTCAAATATATAATTTATTTAATATTAAAGTTAAATTAAATCAAAAAAAAATTAGTATTAACCATGAGATAATTAAATTTATTAAAACATCATTTTTTATGTAGCTTGCGTAAAACCGCCATGGAGAGAAATGTTTATTGAAATTCTTAAAAGAAGGGTAACATAGTAATTATGCAATTTTTATAAAATGAATGAGATAATAATAATGTTAAGATAAATTTTGAATTATTATATTTATTTTTCAAGATGTAAAATTAAACTTGAAATTAAAAGGACATCTTTGAAAACACCATATTTTTATTTAATAATAGCCAATATAGAATATTTTATTGGGTGTACTGTTTTATGCCCAATAATCTATTGGTAAGACATATTTGAATAAAATATAAATAGAATAGTGTTCAAAATACATTATGGTTTAATTTTTTGATGGCCTGAATAATGAATCCATTTGTTTTGACAGACAAACTAAGTCACAGCTGGCCCAAGGGACATTCCCAAACCCCTCCAACAAGGGAAAAACTCCATAGAATCTAGTATATCTATTATCAGAGTGATTTATACATTAAATCAGAGTTAACATACTTCATAATTCTATTTAAAATATAGAATGGGGTATCTAAAGGTCATACATCCATTCAAAAAAAATATCAAAAAAAGAAACAATAAATAAGAAATATATATATAAATATAAATAAATAATCGATTAAATCCACTCCAAACTCCCTTAGCTATCCATCATACCTATATTCACCCCAAACACCCTTAACTTGTTTCCACTCCAAAATATCCCATTCATGTCATTAATTATTCAATACAAAAATTACCATAATTGAAAGTACAAATGAAACAATTTAAAGGGTCACACACCATGTATTCTATGAAAATAAAAGAGTTGCCCACAAAATCAAGTAATAGGAACCATGTGATGAATGTGATAAATAAATAGAAACAACCCTCAAATTATCAAAACAATAGTTTCCTTAATATTAGTTTAAATCTGATTCTAAATATAAAAATGATATATAATATTATTGTGAGAACATAAGATCTCAGTAGAACAATAAATTATCTAATAGTAGTTGGAATCTAATAATGGACGTGAAAATGAGATATAATATAGGTCTAAGAACATAAGAACTCAGTTGGTCGCAACATTCCTTTACACTACACAACCTTTTCATGCTAGTTTGAAATAAAAATAAAATGTTTGTTTCCCATTTTATTTTCATTAAATAAATATGGTCTCCTAAAATTCATTTTTCATGGTCTACGACTCCCTTCAAAACTAAAACTCCCATTTATAAATCAAATTAATAATATAAAAAAATATTTAACATTAAAAAAAATTAAAATCATTTTTTAATGCAAATTTAATGAATTCAAACCAAAGATCACAATCAAATAAAATTATGACTGGTACCATAAGTCATGTATGTAATAAATGAAAAAAATAAAGGGTTCCAAAATTAATAAAATAATTGGAGAAATTAATCAAGTACAATATAGGTATCCATTATATCTATCACTAATCAACCAAGAAGGTGTTATGATGTATCCCCTATATGCTAGTTTAAAAAGATCCCCTAGGTTGACAGTAAAATCCCATCTTGTCTTGATAGCCATGTTCAGATACCAATCCTATACTCAATCCCATAAGTAAACATCTTCTAAGTCCACATGAACAATATTGATATTTCACAAAAGATGTTCGGCTACCTAACCTTAGTTAGCATGCAACCATCACTAAGGAATTCACTTTTATAAAATAGTAAAAAAAATTAATCATCCTTCAAATAAAAAACCCCCATCAACATAATTTAATAATTTCTAATCTAGTACAACCCCATAAGGGGAAATCAGAGAAAAAAATCAAGGGACTATAGAGGGATTCACATACATAGAAAAGGATGAAACCATTTAAATTACCAATCAAGCCCAACCTGGGTAAGCTGAGCCATCTTTACCACTTTAAAACCATTTAATCCATTAAATGTTCATATAAGATATGATTCACTTTTATTACATAACCATATTAATTACCATGAAAATATAAATATATACATACTTGTATTTGTAAGAAAAAAACCCAATGTACAAATTCATATATTCTATTGAAATTGTTTAAATATATATATATACACACACGTGGATATATACATTTATAAGTTCATGGGATTCACAATCCAACACTCCCAATTTTATATTAAATTAGAACATATGTGATCTATTTCAAAATTACATTTAAAACATCACACTATAATTATCCAGCCAATTTATTTACATATATTTTGAAACAATTATCTAATACATAGAATTCAGTTTTCTATTTAATTTCCAAGTAAAAATTTTAGAAAACCCATTATTAAAATCAATTATAAACATATTATAAAATATGATTAAAAAGGCCCTTAGAAAACCATTTGAAAAATTAAATTCACATTTCATCTTAACCCCCCAAAATTCCAAAAAACAATTATTTATTTTTCAACGCAACAATGAAAAAAATTCAGTCCTATCAATTTAGTTGGAAAATTTATTATAATTTTTTAAAATATATTTAATTTCATGGTCCGCTAATAATTCCCATAAAAGGAAGAATTACAAATAATAAATCATTGAATCATTCATGAAATCAATCATAATAGTCATACATAATGGTAATTAATTAAATGAGTCATTTAAAAACAATAAATCGAATAATGTTTCAAGAATTAAAATCTAGGGCATGGGAATTCTAAACTCAAAATGTTGGAATCAATCTACCATTGTTCTAAAATTCATTTCCTTTAATAAATAAGGTCGTAAGAATCAATAGGATGTCCTAAAAAATCATATAAACCTAGGAGTTTATATTTTGGAACATTTACCACACCAAAATCAGAACCATGAATCCCCTAGGGTTTGACTCAACGAAATCATGATGTGGGAAAAAATCCAAAGAAAATGGAAAGGATATGAAAGTAAAACCTTTAACTAAAATATTTGACTATAAGTCACTAATAAGTGTCATTAAAATCATGTGTGAATGAGGGAGCTCGGGAAAAAGGGGCATGCACAGAAGGGGGATTATTCAATGAGGTATTGAAATAGAGGTGGGAGATGATGTAATATTCCTCAAGTGTAGGGGTTCTATGTGAGGGTGGAGTTCAGTGGTGGTATCCCATGTGGGGAAGGGGTGATTCGACATTTTAGGTACATAGGAAGGTGAGGGCATTGTGTGAAGTGGGGTGGGGGATCCCACATTTTCTTTTCTTTATTATTATTATTATAAATATTATTAATATTAAGATTATTTATTATTATTTATTACTAATGTTATTATGTTTGATATCACATTTACTAAAACTCCATCTAAAATTTTTAAATTCAAACATTCCCATCCCAAAAGTTTAAATTACCTTAAAATATTATTAAATAAATAAAAAACTAAAACACGGTGTGTTTTAAACACCTTATAATAATTATTTTTTCCTTGAAAGCCTTTAGTTAAATTTGGAGTAAATAAATTTAATCATAACCCACTGAAAAGATAATGAAAAATTGATCCTAACTCCCCCCATAATTTATAAATATCATAAATCATGATAAGAAAGCTAATAACAACAATTGTGACCATCCGTAATGACCTCGTCATCTTGACCAATGATAAAAACCAAATAAAATAATACATAAATCAGTTCCATTGAATTATTTCAACCAAGGTAACCAACGATCAAAAAACACATGTGGCATATAAATCATATGTGTTGGTCATATATAGATATCTAGATCACCATAAATCATGACCATGCCATCTTAGATTAGTGTTGAAATTTCTTTGATTGTGTTGCGTAGACCATGTTTGATAGTATACCACAACTGCCTACATCATTTATGTAACACCCAAAGCTTCCACGCTACATCTCCCTTGGAATAATAAAAATAGATTTCGATTTACACAATATTGAGTTCAAGCACACCATAACAAATCAAACTAGCCGTATTAAAAGCAGTTAAGAATAGTAATTCCCACTTTTTAAAATTTTATATATTTTATTTTTCAAAATGGACTTTATTTTTTGATTTGAAATATCAAAATTAGCTTAGGGTGAATTTTTGGTATTTTTCTGATAACTTTCAATTTTTTATGAATAGTGAAAAACACTGCGTCATTATCTAAACATGAATTTTATTTAAATAATTATTATATTTATATAAATTTAATTGAACATAAAAATATATATATAATAATTATACTATTATGATGTAATTTATTGGAGTCATTTTGTAATATGATTAGATATATAAAAGTTTATTGATCTTTTAACGTCTTTTACCCACCTTCTAGGAACATTTTCAAATATGCATAAAACATAAATTTACCAAATCTATGAATTGATTTTCAAAAATATGAAATATATGGTTGAAATAATAAAATAAATTTTTTTTGAATAAGATTAAAATATTTTTTTTGTTAATAATAACTTTGGAATTTTATTTACCACGGTTATTGAAAAATATGGTAATTAAACGTAAAAATGATATTATAATTACACTAACACATGTCCCAATTCTACTTTATATGTGTATTTCAAAAAAACCTTGGTAATAAAAAATTGTCATTTTTTATCCTTTTGTATTATATTAGGACATTAATTTTTATTTAATCTATAGATGTGTTAAAAGTGTTACATTTTAATTTTTATAACTTAAATTTTTTAATATAAGGTTTACATAAGATAATTTCGACTATAAATATCCATTAGATATATAAAATTTTTTCCTACATTATTTTATTTTATTTATAATTTTTAGAACTTAAATTATCAAATTTATTTATGACACTGTGATGATGGAGTAATTACCTTATTAATGAAAGATTAAAATAATTTACATTATAAATATTAAAATAAATTTCAATTGAAACTTATAATTCCATACACTAATTTTCAAGGATAATATGACATGTTAGGGTTGATTAAATTTATTTGGTTTGAAAAATTAATATTTTTATGACTTCCACAAAGACCACATACTAAATATTGTCAAAATTGACATATATGAGTTTTTAAAACAAATACTATTTTATTAAATGATATAGTATTCATAAAATTATATAGTTAGTCCATAAGACATAAATAATTATAGTTATGTAATTTATTAACCACTTTTCATTCTCTTGGATTTTTATAGTATGTTTATTAACAATTCCTCATTGTAATACAAGAAATCTTGGTAAAAGATAAACTATTTAACTATGAGTTATATCTAAAAGATAAGGTTAATATGGTGACCTAAACTTGTCTAAAACTTACTGGTTGAGATGTTTTCGACAAATTCCCACTATATACTATAAATTAGTCCATTATTATCCATTATTAACTAAAAATTATTTTATAATGAAATAATATTTCATGCTTTTCACAAAGTGATCCACTCCTCTCTTATAAAAGGGTACTTCCCCTTCTCTCAAAATCACACCTCCAAATCCATTTTTATCATCGAAATCCTACTCAAGTATCATCCCAAATAACCTAAATTCAACCTATTGTCCTTAAATGTATCATAAATAAATCTTATGGAACCCTTTTGATCAAGTCAAAAAGAAGCACCAAAAGAAAATGTAATTATTTCATCACCTTTTTCAAGTTCTTTTCGGCTTCCACTTCTTATTTATTTCTTTCTTCCATTCCAAAATAATAACTCATGTACATTACATATACTATGATTTTATGATAAATATGGTACAACAATATTCATTATTCTACCTATCCAATGAATGACAAAGTCACCATACGTGCGTACGTATGGCATACCATCTCCACGTTGTGGTGTAGGTTGTTATTCAACACTTCATTATTTCGATGGGAATAATAACGAGTATAATTGATGTAAATAATAAATATATCATGATAATGATTATTTATATATAATATACCATCCAATTACATATTATTTCACCACCAATAAAATGATATTTTTGCTCTTGCGTACGTACGGCTTACCGTCTCCACAACGTGATGGAATTTCATTCCCCAATGTAACCATTCAAGAATAATTTTCATTTGATGGTTAAAAATAATTTTTAGGAACTTAATATAATTCTTTATATGTATAAAACACATCATATTCATAAAAAACATTACTTAAATAAAAAAACATATAAAAAACGAATCATTAAACACACGAAACTATTATACTGCTGAAATATCATTAACCAAGCGATATTAGATGATCATATGACATATCATGTTTATGTATGTAGTTCTTTCATAAATTAATAACAATGATTTAACTATTATAAATATGGTTAATTTAACCTTGGATAAGTAATAGGACATGTTAAGGGTTAATTTTACAATCTCTTTATTATCTGAGGTTGTTTTTACGAAAGTATCTTTTGGGACTTCTTTATCATCCACATCTGTGTTTCATAAAAATTTATTTCAATTTTTTTTACTATTTTCTTGAATATGGGTTAAATTCATTTATACCCTTGTTTTACTTTTTATATAATGTTATGAAATGAATATTTCATTTGTCTTCCAAACAAGGTGCTTTATGACCTTTTCGACAAATTAATGTAAGAATGTCTTTTTATCATATACAAAGGGTCTGGATATTTCCACCATTATAATACCTTTGAAGCTTCTATTACCATATTATGAGAATATTTTCAAAATAATTGGTTTCTTTTATAATTATGTAACTTTTAAATGATTTCCAAATAGAAATATATATTTCTCTAAAATAGTTTTGATTTCACCTCTGTCAACATCCTTTTATGGATTTTACACTTATTTGATGTTTCTTTATTATGATACAATCTTTCATACTGTATTAAATGTTTTTTTATATGATTTATTGTGGATGTGTTCTTTTTATACCATTCATGGATTATGGTTAAAGTATTAACATTTCTTATTCTATTTTTTATACAAATGTTTGTGTTTTGTTTCAACCTTTTCATATGAAGAACGCATTAGACTTAGTAAGTGATTGGTGGAGCCCTATATATCTCCTAAATTCATTGGCAGGTCTCATGAGACAATCTAGTGTCTTGGAATAAGGCTTTGATAAAATCTTATTTATAGATTTGGCATGAGGCTTGGACTATGTGGTTGTGATGTCCGACACTATGCATTCCATCATTATGAAAATGGTTATTGATATGACTGGGATTATTCGATAAGTAAAATATCCATGTGAATAAGTAAATAGAATTAATTGATTTATATTTTCTATATTATGTTAAATTTAATTTTAAAAGGATTATGTTTTAGTTTTATAAATTTCCATTAGTGTTTAGTCTTATTTATGAATGTTTGTCCTATATTGTTATCCTTACTGAGCATCTGCGCTCACCCCTTTCTATGTTTTATATATTCTGGAATGTGATGTAGTAAATTATGATTAACATACAGGTATTGTCTAAAGGATATGAGTTTATTCAAAGGGGACATAATGTTGTTTTTTTATTTCAGGTTTTCATGTAAAACATATGTATGTATATAGTACTTCCATGTGTAATAAACTAATTAGTCATCTGTGACATCAACTTTTGTGATCATGTCAATGTTATGTAATAATGCATCGAATCTGTGTAACTAGTTTTGGGGCATTATAGTCAGTATAAGTGGAAGTTTTATACAAACATTGTTAACTAGATTTAGAAAAACCTTGATTAGAGAACATTATCCTAAGATAAATATTGAGGATTTGTATAAAAGAACATCCAATAATTTTGGTAATGTAGAGATTTTGAGTATTTTTCAAGAAATAAATCCATGTATAAATAAGAGTAGGTAGAGGTGGCTCTGGAACAGATATTCCAAGGAATGAAAACACATAAAAGGAGTTTTGGGCTTGACTCTGGGTATCTTGGTAGATGACAACAGACCTTTCTGCACTCTTGGTTACCACAATCCTGAGATATATGCTTAAGATAATTCACATTTTCATTACAAACTATTATGAAAGATTTATGAGTAAATACTTCCTCAATGAAAATTTTATTTAGGAATATGGATTATATGCATAAACTATTCAATTTATGTTATGTATTTTACAAGTTTAGAATTATGCATTGTGATTCATAAACTAACCAAGTGTATGCCATTGTTTAGAAATGGAACCTTGTGGAAAAAATGAAAACAGTATCAATATTCGTAAAACATGTAGGGACTTCCCTCCTACTAATGATAATTATAGTGGAACTAGTGATGAAAATGGTGATGAACAACATAAAACCATACTAGGAGAACTCATTCAGGTTATGAATAATAACCTTACCCGTATGAAGCACCCTGATCCATAAGGTGGCTGATCAACATTAGACCGTTTCTTGAGGCAACAACTGCCAACATTCAATGCGACTATAAATCCATTTTTAGCTGAGAAATGGATAAGTTCCTTAGATAAAATATTTCATGCTTTGGGGAGTAGTGAAAGGGAAAAAGATTTCAGACAAGTATATTTCCTCACAAGAGATGCTGATCAATGGTGGTACTTGATTCAAAACACAAAGGAAGATGATAATGTATAAAATATGGAATAGAGGGAGTTTAGAGAGATTTTCAAAGAAAAATACTTTCCTTATGAAAATCGAGCAGATATGGAAAAGCGATTTCTGAGTCTGAGTAAAAAGGAGGATAAGAATTTCACAATGTATGAGGAAAGCATTACAAGGTTAGCATAGCATACTGCAGATTATATACATAACCCAAGGAGTAATATTTTTCTATTCATTGATGGGTTAAAACCATTTCTGCATCGAGCATTAGTCACACAATCCTCCTCATCCAATAAATTTATAGACTTATGTGATATCAAGACAGAAATGGAATTCTTTATGTCTTATGAATTTAATGAAAAGAAAGAGTAGAAGAGATCCATTGAACACTATGTAAATAGAATTAAGGGGAAGAAGGGAAAAGTTTAATTTTCCATCCTATAGTAAATGAGGGAAGAAACACCCAGGTAGTTATCTGAAGGGAAAGAGCGTTTGTTACATGTGTGGTGAAAAAATACCACAAATATCATGATTGAACTGGAAAGAAAGAGTTTGTCAGTGTTGAATTCTATAATTTTAGATAAATGGGGAATTATGAAAATGATTGTTCTTGGATCCAATGAAACTTACCTTAGAAAAAGAAAAGGGAGAAAGGCCAGTCTTATATGACATCTACTACTGAGGTTGAAGCTCTGAATGACATGGTGGTAGGTAATTTAATGTTATCCTCAAATTTATCCAACGCTTTATTTGATTTAGGATCATCACATTGTTTCATATCATCCGAGTTTTTTAAGAAAATTAGATATTTCCAATTTGATTTAACAAAGGAGTTGTCAGTCAATACTCCTAAGGGATGTATCATTGCAACAAATTTATGGGAATCCATTCCCATAAGGGCATATAAAAGTTCTTTATAAGCTTATTTAATCATCATACCCATGATTGAATTTGATATAATCCTTTTTATGGATTGGATTTCAGACCATGATGCAAAAAATTATTATAAGAAGAATAAGGTTACAATTTTTGATGATGATATGAAGTGCCATATCATTAGAGTAGAAATATCGCCATCTGATTCTTATCTTGACCCACCCCCAGTAGCTCTAATAAATTCAATTATTGGGTGGAAGGGAGTGAAATAAATATCGGTGAGGAAAATAATGTTCAAATAGTGCATGTACATATTATGAAAGAATATGTTGATGTGTTTCTGAAGGATTTACCTGGACATTCTCTAGGAAGTGAAATTGAGTTTCCATTGATTTTATTCATGGTTCAAGACACTTATCAAATAACCCATTTATAATGTCCCTTGTGGAATTAGTGGAACTAAAAAAACTAGAGGAATTGAGTAATAAAAGATTTATTCTCCCTAGGGTTTCTCTATGGGGAGCCCCTATTCTTTTTGTTAAGAACAAATATGGATCTATGAGGTTCTTCATTGACTATAGGGAGATCAATTATATAACTATAATGAAAAGGTATCTTATACCTCACATTAATGATTTACTTGATCATCCTCATGGATCTCATTATATTTCAATGATTGACCTTTGATGTTGATATCATCAGTTGTGTGTGAAAAGGGAGACATTCCAAAGACAGCATTTCAAACCAGGTACGGGCATTATGAGTTTACAGTAATGCCTTTTTGACTAAATAATTCACACTCTATTTTCGTGGATATAAAAATTTGAGTTTTCATGTAATATTTTAATGACTTTTTATTTATATATATTGATGATATCATGGTATACTCCAAAAGATAATAAGATCATGAATATCACTTGAGCACTATTCTAAAGACTCTTAGATGAAATGAATTATATAAGATGTTTAGAAAGTTTGAATTCTAGCATAATGAGATTTCTTTTCTTGTCCATATTATCTCTATGTATGAAATTTTTGTTGATCATTCCATTGAAATAGAAAACCAAGAATGGCCAGCACTGATGAGTATAACAGAGGTACGCAGTTTTATGGATTTAGCAAGTTGCTATCGGTGTTTTGCCCGTAAGTTTGCCTGATTGGATAACCCACAAACCAAGCTCACACGTAAAGATGTTAAATTTTTTTGGAAAAAGAGTGCGAAAAATGTTTTGAAGAACTGAAGAGAATATTAGTCATTGATCATATCATGACTCTATCATCACATAATGATGGGTTTGTTATTTATAGTGATGATTCAAAAAAGTACATGGTTGTTTCCTTATGCATAATGATAGAGTTATTTCTAATGCATCACGTCAGCTAAAAATTCATGAATAAAAACTATACTACTCATTATCATGAGTTCTCAGATGTAATCATTTCTCTAATGATGTAGAGACACAATGTCTATGGTAAAAAATGTGAGATATATATTGATAACAAGAGTTTGAAATATATTTTCTCACATAAATAACTCAATATGAGGAAAAATCAATGGATTTAACTACACAAGGATTATGTTGGCACTATACACTACCACCAGGGGAGGGAACATAAAGTGGCAGATGCTTTGAGAAGATAGGATCATGGAATTCTGAACAAGATGAGAGTTGAATGGTATTATATGTTCCTAGATCTAGAAAATACTGATATGGGAATAATCATTGAAGGTCAAACATCCATAATTTTTCAAAAATGTGGGAAACCATATTTACTAGAAAAGGTAAAAAGTTTCAGACTGATGATGAGGATTTACGAAATATAATTAAGGTTTTTAATGATGAGATATTGATCGAATTCATATATGAATGTGGAATTTTGAAATTGGGGAAGAGACATTTTGTTCCTAAAATACCTGATCTAAAAATGGAATTTTTGGATGATGCTCATAAATACAAATTCATTATACACCCTGGTAAAACTAAGATGTATAGAAATTTGAAGGAACATATTCAGTGGGGAAACTTGATAAGGGAGATTTCTGATTATGTTTAAAGATGTATGGTTTTTCAATAGGTTAATGATGGAAGACAACATCCTAGATAATTCATGCAACTTTTTCCCATACCTAACTAGAAATGGGATGACATTACGATGGACATTGTCTTGGGGATACCAAAGACTCTAAGAACGAATGATGAAATATGGTTATTGATTGATCATATTACCATATCAATTCATTTTCATGATATTAGAGAATATTTACCACTTGAATTTTTAGCAATACTATATATTAATGAAGTTTTAAGACTTCATGGAGTACACATGTTGATTTTTTCTGATCCTGTTCCCTGTTTAACATCTAGATTCTAGAAAAGTCATTAGAAAACCCTAGATACTGATGTAATGGCCCAGACCCCCCTGGCCATTACTTTTCCAAAATAAGACTCCACCAAAACAGTGGCACCGGCCATGGTGTCACCATAACGGTGGCACTGTTTCCCCACCCAGATCTCCATTTTCTTTTTCCAGTCCGGCTCCTGCAACATAATTTTTTTACGTAAATTAATTATTTTACATTTTTATAGAAATTTAAAGCCCATAATTAATTCCTAAAAAACCTAAGAAACCTCCCCGACTAGAGGGGGTATTAAGTAACACATTAATATCATCGTGTGTAACTACCCACCCACGTAGGAAACCACGATCTGACTTTCCAGGCGTTCAAAATTCCATATCCCGTAACAGTAGGATATTCTATTTATATCTCCCGCTAGGGTTCTTTTTTTCTCTCTTTTATTCTCAGTGGGATTTCATTCTTCTTCATGCTATGCCTGGAGTCCCTCTTTTCATGTGGCTTGTGATGCGCCTCTACTGGAGCTTTCTTCACCCTTGGAGTTCCCAATATTCCACCCCAGCAAGTCGCGCGTCCCTTGGTCTTGGTGCATGGGGAAAAACATTGATCCTTGATCAACCAAGTTGGGATTTTCCTCTGTCTTCCCTTTATGTGTATCATGTGGGGTGGGTACGTTGTTGTTTCTGAGGGGGTGGGTGAAACCAAAACTTAATGAAGATAACAAATGGACTTTAAATAATGAAGGGAAGGTGTGTGAATGATGTGTTTCTATTCTATTTTTCTTCCCATCCTTGATGATTATGTTGTTAACTATTTGGTTATGATAACTGAAAATCATGGTCATTGGTGGTCTTTCCTTGAGCACTAATGAACCCTTGACTTCTATGATGATTAAATGACGGTAACTTCGAAATTTTTTAATCATGTAAACTAATTGGATTAAATGGATACCTAGTAAACATAAAGCCCTGTGTGGTCACCCTGACTAACCAAAAGAAAGAAGAAAATAATGAATGATGTTCTTGAACCTGAATGTTTCCAAATCTATTTTGATAGTAGGGGTGTTGTTCTTTTTGATTTCTTATAGAGTGATGTGGGTGAGTATGGGATCCTCTTGGTCCTGATTTTGAAATAGTGTGGTTTCTCTTCTTTTGATACAAATTGGGGTGGAATCCTCTACTGTTGGCATATCGTTGGTTCATGTTTTTGGGGATGTTGTGTTGTATCTTGGAGACTGATTTCGTTCTAATACATGGAGGGATCTCACGTTGAATTCTTTTATGGTGTGGGGAAGTATCTTGAGGCTTTCTTTGGTTCCATTACTTTGGGGGATTTCACTTATCCCTTTATTGTTGTGGCTTCACAAGAGAACTGGGTTTGAATGCTTAAATTGTTGTCTGACTGTTTCTATTTTCATGGATTCTGGTTATGCCTATTAGTTTCCTAGTCGTGAAGAATTAACCTAAATGGGATCACTTTAACAAGAATATAAGAACGGGTTAAATGGGGAACTGGTTTTGGGAATGAGTTATGACTTGGTCATGAGTGTTGTGGCTTCTTTTATGAATTAATAGTAACAAGGGTGTTATGCTTGGGTTGGCTTTGGGAACCCTAGTTTGGGATGAGTGCTTGTTAGTTATTCATATATCTGTAGTTTTTAATTTTTTTATTCTCACCCCACCCAAGTTGAGCACTTAGTGCAGAACACCCCCATTCAATGGGGGAGGGTGTTTTTTCCAACACTCCTCGAAGTGGCTGGTTACTAGCTCTTTTTCTGCTCGCTTTCCCTAACACCCCAAGACTCTTCGGGAAAGCTATGACATCCTGAGGTCCATTATAGCCCAAGATTCTTTGGGCAGGGTAGTTGTGGTGGTTTTCCTAGGTGTGTGCGGGCAGGATGTTCCCAAGAATCTTCGAGATGAGGCCCAGGTTTCTTAGGGTGTGGCAGTAGTTGTTCTGGACCTTGTGATTGCGATCGTGGAAATGTGTGGTGATTTTGGCCTAGTTTTTTTGGGTGGGATGTGGGGTTGTGGCCTAGGTGTTTGTGGGTGGGATGTGTGGTTGTGGCCCAGGTGTGTGCTGGAGTGTGTAGTAGTGGGACTTCCATGAGAGTGGCGGGATTAGTTCGATGCGTAGGATGTCTTCAATAACTAGTGGGAAAGTGGCACTGGGTACCCAAATATCGATGTGCTATTACAATACATTACATGAATTTGGTTATTTGGGGAGTGTGCCTTGGTGAGGCTTCGGTATATAATTTTCCTTGCTAGGTGGTTGAGTTGTCTCCTTTTTCATGGGGCATTAGAATTCCTCCCAACTTGTGCACCAGAGTCTTTGGATTCCGTGTTGAGTATACTTGTATGCTCAGCCTATGTATATAAAAATGCTATCAGGTTTCCAGGAGGATTTCAGGGATGGTGCGGGACCGTACTAGCTTTGACTTTGGGGAAGTTGTTGTTGTTGTTTTCCTTTTCTTGGTACATTACTTTTGGATGTTTTGTGTCATGTATATTTTACTTTTCAACATTCATATAGGAATTGTTTACTTTCAGCTTTACCTTTATTTTCAGCTTTGGTGTTGTTGGGGTTGATGTCTTATCTCCCGATCCTATTAAAAAAGGTTAATGACTTCCATCTTGTATGTGATTCTATACCCTTGGTGCTAGTCTCCACTCTGAGGCCTATTGAAGGCGAGTCTCAGGGGTCATTATCTCTCTTACAACATAAAGAATGAAGGGTCTGGAAATTTGTTGTCCCTTCCCTCTTTTTTGTTGAAGGTGGGTCGTGACAGAATGGTATCATAGGCTCAGAGGTTGAGAGATAGGATGATGTCTGGAGTTAGGAATAGCAAGGATTGCATGGGATAGTAGGGAAACAATGTTGGGTGATCTTGGTTCATGAAATAGTCCGGGGAAGACCAGCTAGGACACAAGATTTTAGGGCCCCCTATGATCCGATGAAAGGAATCCGGACCTACTGAATGACCAAGTGAGACTACACTGATTGCAGGGTAGAGAACCTAGTAAAGGTGCATTCATCATAATGACTTGTGTTGTAGTGTTTCTAGGGTGTTTTGGGGACATAAAATGTATAATAATTCTATGAATAATTTAAGAACAATATTTGGCGATACTCGAGCTTAGGCATTCCTTGATTACCTTGCAGCTATGGCACCTGAGAGAGGACCATGAATAGTGCGGGCGATCAAGGCCCAAGAGGTTGACTTGGCCGATCGATAGAGGACGGACCGAGAAGAGGAGGATGATCAGTGGCAGAAGACGCTTCATGCCTTTTAGCAGAAGACCCTTGAGAAGTATGAGTGCACCATCTTTGACGTGGAGACAGAGAGTTGGCTAGAGGATTTGGGGATAGCTTTCGGCTTGATCTGGGCTCCTGCGATGTATTGGGTTCCTTCGGCTATGAGCCAGATGTGGGGAGTAGCGTGTTAGTGGTGGATGCATTACCTTGGGTAGAAGAGGGAGGTTGAGGTGACATGGACTAACTTCAAGAGGGAGTTTTGGGAAGAATTCCTCTCTTCCATGATGAAGTCTAAAAAGAGGCAGGAGCTTCTCTCACTCCAGCAGGGGAGCATGTTAGTAAGAGAGTTAGGGATCATGTTCTTGGATCTCCTCCTCTTTTCTCCGAACCACTTTCTAGATGTGGAGTCTCAGGTGAGGAGTTTGGAGGAGGCACTTCGACCCTCCCTTCTGTATGTTGTTTCTCCCTTCACATTACCGACATTCTTAGAGGTCCAAAAGAAAGATGAAGTGGTGGAGAGGATGCACATGCTGGTAGGTGTATCACGAGAGGGGATCCAGTTGGTCTCGTCGAAGGGGAAGGTCATCAGCAGCAGGCCTCCAGTATCAGGACCCTCTAGGTTTTGACCAGCCGGAAGCAGGCCTCATCAGTTCCAATTCTGATCCCCCGGTCCTCTCCCTTTCCTTTTGGGCCCAGGACCAAGGTGCTTCGTCTGTGGGAGCCATGGGAACCGTCAAAATCAGTGTCCAGACAGAGTGCAGTACAGTTGGGGTGGGCCAGTGCACCACCCACCCCAGCCACAGTAGTTTATAGCCAGGCCCATTCAACAGCATTAAGGACCTTGAGCTCCTCATCTTCCAAGGGCAGACGTCACAGGAGGAGGCCGACCTCATGGCGCTCCTCAGGGACCTCGACCCGGATGTGGTTGGGGAGGTGGCCGACAGCCAAGAGGCAGAGGAGCTGGTTGTGGGCAGCTGCACACCGTGGAGACAGCAGTTCCAGCAGGGCCAGAGGTCATTCGAGGTATGGTCATCCTTTTTAGTACCCTTTCTTATTCCTTGTTCGATACATGAGCTTCTCACTCCTTTATTTCACCCTATCTGGCTCGTGCTATGGGTTTAGATGTTGAGACACATCCAGTGCCCTGGTGTTGAGCACACCAATCGGAGGTCAGACTGACTTGTTTTATGTTATTCAGGGGTTTAGACTGGTGATAGGGCCACATCATTCAGTCATGGATCTTCTATTTTTGCAGATACATCAATACAATGTCATCCTAGGCATTGACTGGCTGTTCTATGTATGTACCATCATTGACTGAATCTGAGGAACGGTCATGTTTTCAAACTTGGGCGGCCTATGCGTAAATTTCATCCGCAAGCAGGGTGGCCAGAAGAGCATCAGTCGAGATGAACCCCTTAATTATTTGTTAGCTGAGATATTAGTGGAGTCGGTGGACGTAGAGATGGTGGTAGTCCCAGGGGTCGTTAGTGATTTTATGGACATCTTCCCTAAAGAGGTTAAAACTCTACCCCCTCGATGTGTTATTGAGTTCAGGATAAACTTGAAACCTGGTGACCATCTGAATTCGATGTCCCCCTATCAGATGGCACCTTCTGAGTTACGGGAGTTGCGGATTAAGATAGACGATTCGATGAAGAAGGGTTTTGTTCAGCCCAGTGTGTCATCGTGGGGTTCTTCTCTCTTGTTTTCCAAGAAAGAGGATGGTGTTTTAAGACTGTGCATAGATTATAGGAGGCTGAATCAGGTGACTGTCAAGAATCGCCACCCTTCCCCGAGGATAGACGATCTCTTTGATCAGCTGAGGGTATCAGGTTTGTTCTAGAAAATCGATCTGTGGTCTGAATATCATCAAGTGAGGGTAAAGGATGGATATATCTCCAATAATACCTTCAAGTGTAGATATGGGAACTTTGAGTTGCTGGTCTTGTTGTTCGGCATTATGAACTCTCCAGCTGGGTTCATGGGACTCATGAACTCTATCTTCTGGGAATACCTGGATCAGTTTGTAGTCGTGTTCATTGACGACATCCTGATATACTCAAGATCAAGGGAGGATCATGCTGAGCACCTGAAAATGGTTTTATAGGCCCTCTGACGGCACCAGCTCTATGGGAATTTGTCCAAGTGCATGTTTTTGGATGCGAGAAGTGCATTTCAATGGTCACGTAGTGTCTGAGCAGGACATATCAGTTGAGCCATCGAAGGCCGAGCCAGTTGTATCATGGGTAGCACCCAAGAACGTAGTAGAGGTTCGTAGTTTCCTTGGGCTGGCTGGTAACTACTGGACATTCGTAACCAACATCTCTCAAGTTGCAGCACCTTTGACGGCTATGACCAAGAAGGACCAGGCATTTTTGTGGAACGAGCAGTGTGAGGTAGCCTTCATCTATCTGAAGTAGAAGTTGTTTAGTGCCCCAGTGATGTGGTTTCCAGAAGAAGGGGCGGCGTATGAGGTGTTCTGTGATGCTTCAGGGCAAGGCCTCAGATATGTGTTGATGTAGCGATAAGGGGTGATCTCTTATGGGTCTAGGTAATTATGTTCCCATGAGTTTAATTATGCCACCCATGACCTGGAGCTTGCAGAGGTTGTTTTTTCACTAATGTTGTGGCGGCATTACCTTGTGGGGGAGCGCTTTGTGGTCTTCAGTGATCACAAAAGCTTGATTTATATCTTCTCCCAGCGGGACCTGAACATACAGCAGCGAAGGTGGATATAGTTCCTTCAGGACTACGACTTTGATCATTCCTATACCATAGGAAAAGTGAAAGTGGTGGCCGATTCCTTGAGCAGGAAGTCGCAGAAGGATATGGCTCGAGAGTCAATAGATGCTTAGAAGGCGATGGAGGAGTTAGCTTCCCTACACGTGGATGCAAGGATCGATAGTGGTAGAGGTTTCATGTATTTGATGAAAGTGCAATTCTCTCTTATGTGGTAGGTTTAAGAGTCCCTGTATGGAGATTTAGAAAGTGAAGTGATGTGTGACCGGGTTGCCCAAGGCGATGCCCTGGAAGGGTGGATGGAGGATGGTCAGAATCAGGTGATATTCCAAGAAAAGTTGTTTGTTCCAGCGGCGATGCATGAGAGAGTTCTTAGTGAGATCAAAAAATCACCCCTAGCAGTGCACCCAAGAGTTTCCAAGATGTACCGAGGTTTTAAGGGTCAATTCTGGTGGCCCGTGGTAAAGCGAGCAGTGGAAGAGTTCATGGCCACATGCTTAGTGTGTCAGCAGGTGAAGGGTGAACATCGTGTTCCAGGCGGTTTTCTATAGCCTTTGGATGTACCCGAGTGGAAGTGGGATGAAATATCGATGTATTTCATCACAGGATTACCCAAGGTTCAAGGAGGTTGTAGTGCTATCTGGGTATTGGTGGACAGGTCAATGAAATCAGCTCACTTTCTGGCGATCAAGGAGTCAAGTGCAATGGATGACTTAGCATGGAGGTACACTGATGAGGTGGTGCGATTTCTTGGAGTTCAAAGGTCTATAGTCTCGGATAGGGATGCATAGTTTACCTCACAAGCCTGGATAGGATTACAACATGAATTTGACACCTAGTTACATATTAGCACTACTTTCCATCCCTAAACAGACAAACAGACAGATCGCACCATCTAGACCTTGGAGGATATGATGTGGGCTTGTGTAATAGATTTTGGGGGATCATGGGTCTGACAATTTCCTCTGCTTGAGTTTGCCTATAGTAATAGCTATCACACTACCTTTAGCATGGATCCATTAGAAGCCTTGTACGGGAGGCCATGTCGCTCACCCATGTGTTGGACCGAGGTTGGGGAAGTTGGCGTTCTTGGCCCAAAACTGGTGCAGAGCACGATAGAGAATGTGCAGCTTATACGAGAGAGGATGAGGGCAGTCGATGACTGGAAAGAGTCATATGATGATAATAAGAGGAGATCTTTGGAGTTCCGGTTCGAGGACCACATATTCCTAAATATCTCCCCCCGGCGTGGGCAGCGGAGGTTCGGCAGAGGGATTAAACTTTCCCCCAGGTTTGTCAGACCGTTTGAAGTGTTGCAGCGGGTCAGAGAAGTGGCTTATCAGCTAGCATTAACACTGCCGCTACTGAGGATACATGACGTATTCCATGTTTCACAACTCCGAAAGTACCTACATGATGATTCACACGTCCTCATCTTGGGAAAGCTGGATATCGAGGATGACATGACCTTTGTAGAAAGACTACTGAGGATCGAGGATCATGAGGAGAAGGTGATCCAAGGATGAATTATCCCTTTGGTTTGTGTGTTGTGGAGGCAAGGCGGGCACGAGGAAAGTACCTGGGACTGGGAGATGCAGATGTGTGCTCAGTACCTGGAGCTATTTGGAGTTTTTTCCTATTGTGTTTTTACTTGTTTGTCATGGAATACTTTAACTTGTTAACTATGGAATGTTTTTTTCCTTATTCTCAAGATGCATGTGAAAAGTCCGGACTGCAAGGGGGACCCGATCCATAATCAAGACACATTAAGGTGGATGCAATTAACCCGTGCAGGCGAGTCAGTGCCACCCAAAGCATATAATATCTTGACATGGAGGAAGAATCTCTCTAACTCATATGACTAGATAGATTGACCCCTTAATGTTGCATGGTTTCTCAAGGGAGGGGTGTTTCTAGATGTATATGGCATTCACTCCTAAGAGGTATCATTAGAGGTGGTTGTTTGAACCCCTCTCCTTTTATCTGGTATGGTTTTAATTCTCAAGGGCATGAATCGTTTGATAAGTATATGATGTAATGGAACGGGCCCCACCTGCCCATTACATTACCAAAATACGGCTCCACCAAAATAGTGGCACCGGCCACGGTGGCACCGTGACAGTGGCACAGGTCACGGTGGCACCGGCCATGGTGGAACTGTGAAGGTGACTTTGAGAAGGTGGCACTGTAAGGGTGACACCGTGATGATGGCACTGTGTCCTCACTCGTCCCTCTATTTTCTTTTTCTATTCCCTCTCCCACAACGTAATTTTTTTGACGTAAATTAATACTTTTACCTTTTTAAATCCATTTAAATCCCATAATTAATTCCTAAAAATATCGAGAATCCTTCCTTATTGGGGGGTATTAAATTACACCTTAATATCATCGTGTGTAACTGCCCACCCATGTAGGAAACCATGATCCGACATTCCAGGCATTCAAAATTACATATCCCGTTATAGTAGGATCTCCTCTTTATATCTCCCGCTAGAGTTCTTTTTTTATCTTTTCTTCTCGGCTGGATTTTATTCTTCTTTCTGGTGGGCCTTGAGTCCCTCCCTTCTCGTGGCTTATGGTGCACCTCTGTTGTATCTTTCTACACACTTGGATTCCCCGACGTTCCTCACCAGCAAGTCGTGCATCCCATGTACTTGGTGAGTGGGGAAAAACATTGATCCTTGATCAACCAAGTATAGATTTTCCTTCATATATCCTTTTTGTGTATCATGTGGGGTGGGTACACTACTATTTTTATGGCAGTGTGTGAAACCAAACCTTAATGAAGATAAAAAACAAACATTAATGAATGAATAGAAGGGGTGTGAACGATGTGCTGCCATTCTATATTTTTTCTCTTCCTTGATGTTTATGTTGTGAACTGTTGGGATATTCTCACTGAAAATCATGGTCGTTGGTGGTCTTTCCTTGTGCAATAATGAACTCTTTCCTTCTATGATGATTAAATGATGGTAACATGGAAATTTTTTAATCATAAAAACTCAGTGTATTAAATGGAAACCCACTAAACATAAAGCCCTGCATGGTCACCCCGGCTAACCAAAATAAAGATTAAAATAATGAATGACGTGCTTGAACCTGGATGTTTCCCACACTGTATTGGTAGTAGGTGTGTTGTTATTTTTTATTGCCTATGGGGTGATGTGGGTTAGGATGAGATCCTATTGGTTGTGAGATTGAAACTGTTTGGTTTCTCTGATTCTGATACAAATTGGGGTGGAATCCTCTACTGTTGGCATATCGTTGGTTCATGGTTTCGGGATGTGGGGATATATCTTGAAGACTTCTTTGGTAACAATACTTGAAGGGATCTCACATTGACTTTTTTATGGTGTGTTTTTGTATCACGAGGCTTTATATGGTTCTACTACTTTGAAGGATCTCACATATCCCTTTGTTGTTGTGACTTCACAAGAGAACCGGGTGTGAATGCTTAAATTCTTGTCTGACTGTTTCTCTATTTTTAGCTTGTGGTTATGACTTTTAGTATCCCATTAGTGCAGAACATACTTAAATGGGATCAATTGAACATGAAGCAATGAATGGGTTAAACAGGGAATTGGTTTTGGGAATGAGTTGTGGCTTGTCTGTGAGTGTTGTGGTGTCTTTTATGAATTAATAGTAACAAGGGTGTTATTCTTGGGTTGGCTTTGGGAACCCTAGTTTGGGATGAGTGCTTGTTAACTATACATATATCTGTAGTTTTTATGTTTTCTTATTCGTGCCCTACCCATGTTGAGAACGTAGTGTTGAACACCCCCATTCCATTTGGGAGGGTGTGTTTTCCAACACTCCTCTTAGTGGATGGTTATTAGCTCATTTTCTGCTCCTTTTCTCGAATATCCCAAGACTCATCGGGCAGGCTGTGATAGCCTGAGGTCCATTATAGCCCAAGATTATTTAGGAAGGGTAGTTGTGGTGGTCGGCCTAGGTGTCTGTAGGCATGTTGTTCCAAGAAATCTTCGGGATGAGGCCCTGGTGTCTTCGAGCATGGAAAAAGTTGTTCTAGCCCAGGTGTTAGCGGGCAGGGCTATGCGTGGTGGTTATGGACTAGGTGTTTGTGGTCGGGATGTGTGGTTGTGTCCCAGGTGTTTGTGGGCGGGATGTGTGGTTGTGGTCGAGGTGTCTATGGGTGGGTGTGGCATGGGGACTGCGATGAGAATGGTGGGATTGGTTTGATGCATAGGATGTCTTCAATACCCAATGGGAAAGTAGTGCAGGGTACCCAAATATATAAGTGATATTACTATACATTAATTGACTTTTATTATTTGGGGAGTGTGCCTTGGTGAGGCTTGGGTGGATATATTTCCTTTCTAGGTGCTTTGGTTGTCTTCTTTTTCACAGGGTATTAGAATGCCTCCCCACATGTACACGCGAGTCTATGGTTTCCCTGCTGAGTATAGTTGTATGCTCACCCTACATATATAAAACTGCTTTCAGGTTTCTAGGAGGATTTCAGGGATCGTGCGAGATCGTACTAGCTCAGACATTGGGGAAATTTCTGTTGTTGTTTTCCTTTTCTTGGTACATTACTTTTTGTGTTTTGTGACTTTTATCTTTTACTTTTGAACATGCATATGGGAATGGTTTACTCTCAACTTCACCTTTACTTTTAGATTTTGTGTTGTTGGGGTCTCTATCTTATCTCCTGATCTTATTAAAATAAAAAGAAAGGTAATGACTCCCATCTTATGTGTGATTCAATACCCTTGGTGATATTCGCCACTCCGGGACCTATTGAAAGCGGGTCTCATGGGTTATTATCTCTCCTTCATCTTAATGAAGGAAGGGTATGGAAATCCGATGTCCCTTCCCCCTTTTTGGTGAAGACGGGTCGTGACAACTGAACTTCGTTTGAGAACTTCCCACCACCCTCAAACTAAAGAGCCACAAGAATAGACAATTCAATCCTTATAAGACAGTTGAGATCTTTCTCACTTGACTTTCAAGGTATGCGGGGTAATTAATTACTTGTCGAGGAATTTTAAAATAACAATAGCTTTCATTCAAGTATTCATTTGAAACCATATGAAGCATTATATAGAATGAGATATCGTACACCAACGTGTTGGAATGATGTTGGTGAAAGAAAACTTATAGTCCCATAACTTGTTTGGGAAACAATGGAAAATGTGAATATTGTCCAAACCCACATTAAAGAAGCTCAAAGTAGGAAAAAGAGCAATGATGATAACCGAAGGAAGGATTTGGAATTTAAAGTATGAGATCATATTTTTTTTTATAGGTATCTCTATGAAAGAGTGTTATATGATTCATTGAGAGGGGTAAATTATGTCACAGGTACATCAGACCTCTTGAAATTATAGAAGTAATTTCATTTGTAGCATATCATTTAGAAATACCACCAAGTCTCTACAAAGTTCATGATGTGTTCCACGTATCACTGTTGAGAAAATACATGCATGACCTAGTGCATGTAATCACCTATGAAGAAATAGAATTGGAACCCGATCTGTCTTATTGTGAAGAGTCTATCAGGATGTTTGATATCAGAGAACAAGTGTTGAGAAACTGGATGACTTGTCTGGTAATTTTTCTATAGAGAAACCATAATAGGGAAGAAGCAATGTGGGAACTTGAGAAATTTATGATAAAGAACCACCTGAATATTATTATGCAATAATATTATAGAAATTTAGATGATGAAATTATTTGAATGAGGTAAGAATATAACACCCTAATCTTCCATAGTATGTTTCCCTTTGAATAATATAATTGTTAGCGTAGTACACAACTTTGAGTTCTAGCACACCATGAGCAATTTTAAAAGTAGTTATGAATATTAATACTCACTATTTTATATTTTATAAATTTTATTTTTCAATATGGACATCATTTTTTCATTTGGAATATCATAATTAGATTAGGGTTATTTTTTGGTATTTTTATGAAAACATTCAATTTTTAATGAATAGTGAAAAAACATTACATTATTATTTAAAAATGACATTTATTAAATAATTATTATTTTTATTTAAAATTATTTTAATGCCAAATTTTATATATAATATATATACTAGTTTAATGTAATTCATTGGAGTAATTTAATAATAAGATTACATATATAATTTTTTATTGAACTTTTTAACCCCTTTTACCCACCTTCTAGGAACATTAGCAAATTTGCATAAAACATAATTTTATTTCTTCTGTTGATTGAATTTCAAAAATCCAAGAGACATGGTTGACCTATGTAAATAAAATGTGTTTCAATTAAATGAAAATATTTTTGGTGAATATTATCTTTTGAATTTTATTTACCACGGTTAAATGTAAATAGGGTAATTAAAGGTAAAAATGATATTATAATTAACCTAACACATGTCCTAATTCTATTGTACAAGTTTATTTAGAAAAAAATAAACAATTGAATAAAAAATGATCCTTTTTATCCACTTGGATTGGATTAGGACATTTATTGTTATTTCATTCAAAGAAGAGTTAAAAGTGTTAAATTAAAATTTTAATAATTAAAAAATCATATAGGGTAATAAATAAGATAATTTTGACTATAAATATTAATTATAAATATAAGAAAATTACCTACATCATGGTATTTTATTTATAAATTTTATCCCTTAAATAGGTAAATTTTTTTAGGACACAATGATAATGTAGTAATTACATTATTAATGAATGATTAAAATAATTGATATTATAAATATTAAAATTAATTTAAATTGAAACTTCTGATGCCATTCACGAATTTTCTAGGTTAATATGACATGTTAAGGTTGATTCAATATATTTGGTTCGAATAAATCAGGTTTTTATGACTTTCAAAAAAAACAAATACTAAATAGTTGCAAAATTGACATAAATGAGTTTTTCAAACAAATATTATTTTATTAAATGATAAAGTATTCTTAAATTCTATGTTCCAGCCAAATGTCTTATATAATGATAGGTATGTAATTAATGAACAACTTTAGGTTATATTGGTTTTTATAGTAATTTTATGAACCATTTATTATAGTAATACAAGAAGACATGTTACAAGTTAAACTATTTAACTAAGAGTTAAATCAAAATGATATGGTTAATATAGTGACATAAACATGTCTAAAACCTATTGGATGAAACGTTTTCAATACATGAAAATCTTATCGTAGAAATTAATTCATTTTTCTATATTAGAAACCAAAAATTATTTTACAATAACATAATTTTTCAAGATCATTCTATTGTGGCCCTCAACTCTCTTATAAAAGGGTACTTCCCATTCTCTCAAAATGACACATCCAAAGACATTTTTATTAGCCAAATCTGGTCAAATATCCTTCCAACTACCATCACTTCAACCTATATTCCTTTCATTGATCATAAATCAAACCTAAGGATCCCTTTTTATGAATCCAAAGGAAGCACCCGAAGAAGAGGTAATTATTTAATCACCTCTTTCAAGTTATTTTCATCTTGCACTTCCTCATTCATTGTTGTTTCCATACCAAAATAATAAATCCAGTAACTTATAAATAATTTAATGTTATTATAAATATGGAACAACCATATTTATTATTTTATCCATCCTACGAATGAAAAAGTCACAATACGTCTGTATGTACTGCTTACGGTCTCTACGTCGTTGTGTAGTTTGTTATTCAACACTTCATTGTTTTTATGGATATAATAACAATTATAATTGATGTAAATAATAAATATAATATTTTAATGATTATGTATATTTAATATACCATCAAATTACATACGTTTTAACCATCAATTGAATGATATTGTCACTCATGTGTACGTCCGGCTTACCGTCTCCATGACACGATGTAATTTCATTCCCCATCGTAACCATTCTAGAATAATTTTCATTTGATGATTAAAAATAATTTATAATAAGTTAATATCATTCTCGATATGAAAAAAATAAATCATATCCATAACAAACATGACTTATATAACAAAAAATATAATGGAAAATGAATAACTTAACAACCAAAACAACGATACTGCTGAAATATCATTAACAAAGCGATATTATAATATCATATAGGATATCATATTAATGTATGTAGTTCCTGTATAAATTAATAACAATTATTTAACCATTATATAGGAGGTTAATGTACCCTAGACTAAGGAAGAATACAAGGTAAGGGTTCATTTTACGATCTCTGTATTATCCAAGGTTGTTTTTACGAATCTATATACTGGGACTTATTTATTATCCACATTTGTGTTTCTTAAAAATTTATTTCAATACATTTTTACTATTTCGAATAATATGGGTTATATTTATTTATACACTTTTTTTAATTTTCAAAAAATATTTTGAATGGAATCATTCTATCATTTTCTGAACAATGTACTTTATGACAATTTTGACAAATCAAGGTAAGAATGTTTTTAAATCATATGGCGGGTGTGGCTATTTTTTCTATTAAAACACCTTCAGGATTCCCTTACAGGCTTATAAGAATATTTTCAAAGGATTTATTTTCTTTTATAATTACGTGGCTTTTAAAATATTTCAAAATAGAATGTGATATTTCTCTCAAATAGTTTCCATTTCATCTATGTAAATATCCTTTGATGGATTTTACACTTGTTTGATGTTGATTTATTATAATAAAATCTTCTATATATAATTGAAGGTTTTGTGATATTATTTATTGTGGATGTGTAATTTTTATACTATTAATTGTATATGGTTAAAGTATTAACATTTCGTATGCTCGTTTTAAAATTAATGTTTATGTTCTGTTTCAACCTTTTCATATGAGGAATGTACTGGACTTAGTGAGTGATGGGTGGAGCCCCTATAGATCCTTAATGCATCGGTAGGTCTCATTAGTGAAACTATTTTTTGCGCACAAGGCCTTGACAAAATCTTATTTGTAGTCTTGGAAAAAGGCCTTGACTATGTGGTTATGATATCTGACATTATGCATTCCGTCATTATGAAATTTTCTATTGATATTACAAGTGATTATTCGACTAATAGAATATACATTTGAAAAAGTAAATCGAATTATTTGATTTATATTTTCCATATTATACTGAAATTTATGTTTAAAAGGATTGTGTTTTAGTCTTATACATTGCTTTAAATGTTTATTCTTATTTAGGAATGTTGTTGCTATATTGTTATCCTTACAGAGTATCTGAGATCACCCATTTCTATGGTTTATTTTTCATAGGAGGTGAAGAGGTATATTATGATTAAACTACTAGGATAGGCCAAAGATTATGAGTGTGTTCAAAGGGGACACAATGTTTTTTTAATTTCATTATGTAATATTTACTTTTGTATGTATCTAGTACATCCGTGGATACTAAACTAATCTGTCTTTCAAGACTTGATCTCTTCTGATAATTCCAATGTTATGTAATAATTCACCGACTCTAGGCAACTAGGGTCAGGGCATTAAAGATTGTGTATATAATAATTGATATTTAAAAAACTATTGTATATCCTTACATTGATGACCCTAATCAACCATACATGCTTCAGCCAGTGTCTGGGTGTCTATGAGCATGTCGTGATGACCATACCTACAAGTATGACAGGCCCATGTCTCCCCAGTATGTAGAAAAATATTACATTTAACACCCCATGTTTTAGGAGACATTATGATTATTATGATGATGATGATTATTATTATTATTATTATAACTATTATTATTATTATTATCTATAATTTTAAATAATTTTTATCAATTCTTTTAGAAGGACTGAATCATGTTTAGAAATTGTGCCCTATAAGATATGAAACAAACTAAATATACTTTATTCATTCAAAAGTGGGACATTACAACAACATCACATAAAACAATGTACTACATACAATGTATTATTACTCCCCATGGATTAATTGCATCTATTAAGAGTGTATAAATCAGTAGGTGATTATATATAAAATATATTAAAATCATCACCACTAGGAAATATCTTGGAACTTCTTAAACCATGAGCATCACTAATAGCCAAGGAACCCAATAATGAGTAAGATTCCCATTAAATGTTAAATCATTTTGAAGAATCTATAATATGAAATAAGAATTAAGTCTTCATATATAATAGCGGAATGTATGAATTGTTTAGTAATTTTATAGATAGTAATGAAATTTTGGACATTATAAATATCTTAATCACAAATAGAGTGGTTGAAAATATGTTCATTGAAAATATATTCATTGTTCATATATCGAATAGGTATACTAAATTCATGTTTTTTAAGTAATAAATTTAAATAATATAACTCACAATGAAACAAAATATGATATTTAAATATTATAAATATATATAATTATGTGTTACATGTAAATAAAAATATTATTATTATTATTAAAATATTATATGATGTATATATAAAATTATTTTAATTATTTTAAGGTCAACGACGAAGTCAAATTAAATTTTAGAATATAAAAACTATTTTAAATTGTATTTTTTAATGTGTATTTAGTATAAAAGTAATATTTTATTTTTAAGAGAATTATTTTATTGAGTATTATATATTTTATCCTAATAGATTAAATTATAAAAACATTAAAATATTATATATGATCTAATACATTAACATCATTTCAATTTTAAATTTATATGAAATAATATTAAGAACACATAATATTTAAAAATGATATTTTTTAATAAATGATATTTTTTTTATTTTTTATTATCTTTTAGACGCTAAATTAATAACTATTAAAATCAAATTAGATAAATAAAACTTAATTTTCTTATTTAAAATTTCAAATTAATTTTATCATTAATATTTTTATATTTTTATAAAATTATTAATTTTTGGTGAATAATGAAAAATGTTGACCATGATAACATTGTTGTTTTAAGACATTATTAATCAATAATTCCGTGAATGTTTTTATACCCCTTTTAAAAAAATATAAATATAAATTTTGTATCTTGATATACTATTTTAAAATATAAAACCAATGATTAACATTTTAGAAAACTAATGTAGTGTTTTAATTAAATATGTATTTCAAATGTTTCTATTTTTAATTTATCACATAGTAGAATTAGTTATTAGACTTATTTTAATAAGAATTAATATTATTTTAAAAGAAAAAAACATTTTAAGGTCAATATAATCACCAACATTGATATTTTTATCCTAAATATAAAACCTAATCTTAAAAATAAACTTTTTATAAAATTATGTTTATGTGTGTTACAGGATGTCATGTTATAATTAATATTCCTTGAACATATATATTTTATTTGATAAATTGAATTTCATATTTAGAATCAAATGGATGAAATTATTTAATAAGGATCCTTTTTTCATGTATTATAAACAATTACATGGGTAATAATTTATTACATTGGTAAAAAAATAAAATTGGTAAAAGAAAAAATAAAAAATGTTAATAACTTAAAAACATGATTAAAACATGTGTGTATTTGTTTTATTCAACATTAATAGACCTTACCCCTACCCACACTTAATTATTTTCCACTTTTTTCTTTATATTTCTTGTGAAACATGTGGTATCTTTTTATTACAGAGTTATATGTGATAAAAATGACTTTATCTTTAATTATAAAAAGGAACTACTACCCCTCCACCTCTTCCAAAATCGAAAGATCATTCAGATCAACCCACACATTTCCCTAGTTTCTCCCCAACTCTATTTACATGATATAAATGCATTAATACTTCCAAAATACCATGATAAGTTACCTCAATTTGGTGACAAAAGGAGAATATCCAATATTAGAGGAAGTTAAGTGCCTAATGCAAAGTGATTTTGGACATGTGGTATGAAATATTTCATGTTACCCTCGTAAATTTTTACATATACATTATCTTTATTTTTATCCTTTTTAATAAACATTATTCTCAATAAATTATTCTATTTTTATATATTTTCATTATATAAATTCCTAGTTAAATATCATTTCATTGTTGGGATTATACATGTTTTTAGTTTCCTTCAAGCATCTAATATTTAAGTAAATACTATTTAACAGTGATTTACTTATATATAATAACCCCATAAAATGTTATTAAACCATTAATATATTATAAAACTCTAATTATTTTATAGAGAACCCTCTTAGTTAAATTATTGTTTTTCTTTTAAAACAATAAGCTCTTTCCTCCATTAAAAGGATCCTTTATGTATTTCATAAACAATCACCCAAGTGGTTCATTTTTATTATTTATTATAAAAGTCACTTCTCATTAATTTTATATATTAGAACTACATGATCAATAACTATGACCCATTTTCATTTATAAATGTTTATAAATATTTATTTCCTTCTCGTTTTTTGGAATACTTATGATTTATCCTATGTTATTCCTAGAATCGAAACTATGAAACCCACTTCCTTATGGGTCTTATCAAGCTTATGAATTATGTATGTTTTATTTTACTCATGTCAAACACATATCAATGTCCCTATTATGATATTTATTAGTTTATTTTTGGTCTTATAATTATATATCCCTTCAATGAATTTGGTAATGTTTTCAACTCATGAGATAAATTATATAGGGCACAGGGGGAGAGACTAAGAACACTATAATTTGATAGGTGGGCCTAAAATAATATATCCCTCTAATGAATTGGGTAAATATTAAATCCTTATTATATTTTATCTATCGTAATAGGTATTTTACTTAATCCATTTTTTTGACTTTGTCCACTATGTTTTGACTTGTGCTTATGATGCCACATCTTATTTTATTGCAACATATTCTATAATTCCCTGATCTTATGATTTCATTTCCTAATTTAATTTTTTCATTATTATGATCATTATATTTTTGTTATCATTTTATTCATTTTTACTCTAATTTTATGATGTAGATTCATTTTCATTCTATTATTGGGATTTCTGTCTCACCCTTTTTCCTTATATATTTTCCCTAGCATGTCATATGTAGTTTTAGAAGATGAATGGGAGTTAGGATCATTATATGGAGTTTTGAATAAATATATTATTTATACCTTTATGATTATTTATTTTTATGTATAATCTCCTAAATACACTATACCTCAAAATCCATGGGTTTTATTTGTTCGAAAGGTTAGTTAAGAATTACGAAATCTTTTTTAGTTAATACATTGGGTATCTATAGTTTGTATTAGAGGATGATCTATATATTTTTTGAGATTAGTATTAATTAAAATTAGGGAAACCCATTGAGTATAAGTCTAGGTAGATAATAATATCCAAAAATTTGGAATTTTGAGAGTATGTGATTTTCATATAAATTAAATCCCTTTCTGAATACATGAAAATAGATATAGTTGCAATATAGGTTCAGATAAGGGTAAACGACCAAAAAGGGGTTATCTGGTCATTAACTTTATTATCACTCTAATGCATTATGAATTAACCTAATACATCACACCATTATAGAAACTCTTGGGGGATATAATTTGGATGGTCAAATATACATTATGGAATAATATGAAGTATTAATTTTCTAATTAATTTTAGGGTCAATGTTGATAAATATAAGATAACCCAATATACCATAACATTGTTAAAAATATACTGATATAGGTTGAAATAAAGTAATTATAGGATACCATGATGATATAAAAGGGTAAAAGGATTAATTTTTTAATCCATTTTATGCAATTGATTATGATAATCCACATATGCTGTCAAATATTATTTACTCATGTTAACCCTTTTTGATTTAATGATAGTTGTAACAAGATGGAACTAAGTAAAACTTTTGTGTGAGGGATAATATGATCATCAATAAACCCATTAGAATAGAAGATGGATAGAAAAATCTTGGGATTATGCCAAAACAAATTCATGCAACATGAATAACAATGTATCCATATATGAATTCTGTAACAGCCCGAGATTTTATGAAAAATATTCTTTTTAATATTATTAATTTCTTGTGTTTTACGTTACACCAAAAGGAGCTTGCACAACACGCATCCTTGACTTTCTTTGCATTACACGCAATCACAACCTTCCTTGATAGCGTGTGTGGTACGTAACACTGAGTTTCACGAAACAATGATATGCTATTAAAATATTATTAAAACTAGCCGTTATGAATAGTAATAATCATTTTTTTTAAATTTTAGAAATTTTAGCTCTCAAAATGAACTTCATTTTTGGATTCGGAGTATCGAATTTAGCCTAAGGTGAAATTTTGGTACTTTTCGGATAACTTTCATATTCTGATGAATAGTGAAAATTACTAAATTATAATTAAAAACAACTTTTTTAATCGAAATAATTAATAGTGATAAATCATTAATTTGAGTGGTTTTAAAGTATATTTAGAATATATTTTTACAATTTAATACAATGTTGGTCATTGGATGTAATTTCACATTTAAACTAGACATAAACAAGTGTCAATCTTTTGATAGATATTGTTTCTTAAAAACACGCTATTTGTTTTAACAGCGGGATTTAATTATAAAATTAGTTAATGCAACCTTTATGTTATGAATTTGGTAAAATAGACTTCATTTTTGAATTTGGAATATGAAATATAGCTTGGGATTAAATTTTGGCATTGTTCTGAAAAACATCAATTTTTGATGAATAGTGAAACTACTAAGTGGTAGGTTAAAAAACTGAATTTTGCATAAAACTTAATTTTACCGCTTCTGTGAATGGAATTTCAAAAATCCGAGAGACACGGTTAATATCAAGGACTAAAATGTGGTTCAATGAGATGAAAATATTTTTTTGGTGAATAGTAACTTTTTACTTTTTTACCGTGGTTAATAGTAAATAGGGTAACTAAGGGTAAATATGATATTAATATTACCCTAACACATGTCCTAATTCTATTGGACAAGTGTAATTCGACCAAAAACAAACTTAGGAATAAAATATGACCATTTAGGCCCACTTGGATTAGATTAGGACATTTATTTTAATTTATTTAAAGAAGGGTTAAAATAGTTAAAATCAATGTTTAATAAGTAAATCATTTTTAATATGGGGTTATACATAAGATAAATTCGACTATAAATATTCACTAGAAATCTAAAAAGAGTTCCTACATAATGGTATTTTATTTGTAATTTTTAGACATCAAATAATTTAATTAATTTATGACACAAAGATGATGCTGTAATTATCTTATTTATGAAATATTGACATAATTGATGTTATAAACACCAAAATAAATGTAATTTGAGAATTTTTATGAATTCCACTAATTTTCTAGGTTACTATGATATATTGATGTTTATTTAATCAACTTGGTTCGAACATTTAATTCTTTTATGACTTTCACAAAAATCATATATCAAATAGTGTCAAAATTGACACAAAATAGTTTTTAAATCAAATATTATATTATTAATTGTTATTTTATTCCTAAAAATCTAAGGTTCGCCCAAATGACTTAGATAAGGATATATATATTAATAATAAACAATTTGGGGTTCGTTTGGCATTTTATAGTAAGTGTATTAACCATATAGTGAAAGAAAACAAAAAGACACGGTAAAAGTTAAATTATTTAACTTAGAGTAAAATCTAATTGATAAGGTTTAAAATAAGATCCAAACATGTCTAAATTTGATTGGTTGATGAGATTACAACCCTATCTCATCTAAGCTTCTAATATGAGTCATTTTTGGAGGTTTTTAAGTGGGGTTATATTTATTATAAATTAATATTTTTAAGAATTCCTAAGGTACCCCTTTCCTCCCCTATAAAAGGACACCTCCTCCCCCTCCTCCTCACACCAATTTGAGCACTCAAGCTCGGCCAACCCCTGCCAAAATCTCTTCTCCACTTCCCTAGCAACATCCTAGAGGTTCTGGTCTTCCTCAAAGACCAATTGTAGTGCCCTAAGAGGAGGTCTCAAAGAGGCGCTTCAAAGAAGAGGTAATTACCGTTACCAATTCTTTCATCTTTATTTCTTCTTCCACTTCTTCTTCTTAGGTTGTTTCATTATGAAGTAATAACATCAGTATCACTCATATACCGATATGTTATTATAATTATGAAACAACCCTATTTCACCATCTATCCATCCTACGGAAAAAGAAATCACCGTGCGTGCGTACGTACGGAATACCGTCTCCACGCCGTGGTGTAATCTATTTTCCACCACCACCTTACATGGATGGGTATAATGGTGTAAAGAATAACTATACATAGTTATTACAACATCATATTGATTCTGATATATTGTATAATCCACTCCAATTCAATTCAATATTTATAGAAATGATATCATCGCTCGTGCGTACGTACGGACTACCGTCTCCACGACGCGATGAGATTCATTCTCCATGTTAACCATTTAAGAATGATTATAATGTATATATAAGAAATAATAATGAAATATATGACATTATAAAGCTACTGGATTTATGTATATATATAAATATGTATGTCATCTACTTACTTCCATTTCAAGACAATAAGGAATGAAAAACAGCGTTCATGCGTACGTACGGACTACCGTCTCCATGAACGGTGTTTTTCATTTTATTTATATATCTATTATATATATATATATACTGAATATATATGATATATAAATCATATTTTATATTCTGGAAGTAAGTAAATCATGATATAAGTAATAATGATGTCAAGAACAACAAGTCAAAACACCCACGATAAATGAAACGATTTTACCCAAAACGCTTCTTTAACATAGAATTTTAAAAAGAACGGGTAATATAATGTCATAAGTGAACCATATATGATATCATAACAATGAATATGATTCTGTAATAAGTCAATGACATTATTTAAATCATTATACAGGAGGTTCGGACACATACGAAGCAAATTGGACATAAGGTAAGGGAAATATCACAATCTCATTTTTATCCGAGATTGTTTATTCGTAAGTATTTACTGGGGTGTATTTTATCATCCACATCCATGTTTCATAAATATGTAATATTATTTCCATCCACCTACAATTGTTTAAATCCATTTTTACCCTTCGGTGAGTTTTTAGTAAAGGAAATGAAAGGAATCTTTTGTCGTTTTTCGTACGAGGTACTTTTTGACTTTTCCGACAAAAGTACGAAGAATGTTTTTTTTAACTTATACGGCATGAATGGATTTTTAAAACATTATTTCCAAGAAGCTTACTTTACAAGTTTTCAAGTTTATTTTTAATCAACTTCTTTTATTTTAAAGTCGTATGACATGTTATGAAAGGAAAAATGTTTTTGAAGTAGAAAGGATATTTTCCTCAAGAATGAAGTTCAAGTATTTTATCAAAATTATTTTCCATATAAGATAATAAAAGGGTTCTGTTTTTATCCCTATTATTACATGGATTTGATTATGTTGTGATGGAAATATTTTTATGAATTCCTTTATCTTATATGAATTTTTTTATGATGTCATGTTGTTTAAGAATCCCATTTTTTTACATGGGTTACGCTATGATGTATGGTTTATGATTATGTGGCACACATAAGAATGGATTCATTATAAGATGGGTGGGACCTATATCTCCCTCCAATGCATTGGGTAAAGATTTTATATCTCATGAGATAGACATGGCTGAAATGGTAGGTTATACCGGTTCAGTGAAACAGGACTGAAACGAGGGTTACTCGATTCAGAAAGGGACTTTGTCCACTAAGATAGTCTTGGCATAGAGTCTTGACTAACAAGAAATGATTCTCTATGATTATGTGTGTATGCCACAAAGTTTCATGTTTTAAGTTATGATTATTGGGATTTCATTTCACTACTATGATTTATCCCATGTTATGAAATTATGCTCTCTTTTGCAGGTTAAGATTTCCAAAAGTTATGTTCTTATGAATATGATGTGATTGATTTTTCTTTTTTTACCCTTACTGAGCATTTGAGCTCACCCTTTTATGTTTTCTTTTCCCCAGGATATAAAGAAAGGTTTTTAATTAAAAAAAAAGGAAGATCTTTATGGGAGATATCGAAGATCTTTCACCACGATTAGAAGATTACGTTCTGAGTTTCCAAAGACACTAAACTATTACGATCCTTGTGTGTGTGTTTTTGTTATGTACTAAGTATTCCGCAAAAGTAATGTAATGTCAATGTACGTCAAGATACGGGCCGTTACAGTTGGTATCAGAGGAAAGGTTTAGTCAACCTTTGGAAACTAGGATGCGATAACTTTAGTGAGATCCCTAGAGATATTTCTAAGGTATGTCTAGGGATGTCCCTAAGGATAAGTATACGTATAGGATACAGTCCTATAACTACGGTAACGATCATAGAATTTAATCTAAGAAGTTAGATATTGAGGATACTCCCCCTTTATAATGTTGTTTTCCCTAGCATGATTTTTGCATCTCACACTATTCTTTTTGGGTTTTAGAAAATGGATGGAAACAAGATGATTCATGATCATGGAGGATATGATGGAAAATGGAATGATATTCTTCATAAGAAATCAAATGAAATGGGATTTGGAAGTCCAAACATAATTATTATACCGAATCAGCAATCTCATAATATGATCAATAAAGTAAAATTTGGTAAGTTTCCTGACTCGGCTAATAAGAGAAAGATGGAGTTTCATGATGATCATAGAGGAAAGAAAGTTCAATTCCCCCTATGTAAATCATGTGGGAAGAGGCATCAAGGAGAATGTTTCAAAGGAACTGGAAGATGCTTTGGGTGTGGAAAAGAAGGACACAAAGCAAGTAAGTGCAAAGGAAAAGGTTCAGTTAACACCATGGATGAGGATAATGGTATTGCTACGACATCAACAATGGTTAAATGTTTTAAATGTGGAATGTACGGGCATTATGCAAACCAATGCCCTAAGGGAAAGACTCATGAAGAGAATCAGTATGGTCATATGGGTAGTATTTATGTGGATGATGATGAAGAGACTACAAATGATATGTGAGATGAAAGAATTTTTGAAGCTCGGTCAATGGTTTGAGAATGTAGTGGAATGATTACATGTTTATCATGTGTAATTTTGGAATAAAGAGACATATATGGATTGTTACACTGTTGTCTTTCCTTGTGTTTTGAAAGTGTATGATTAATGTTACCAGTATCCATGAAAGGTTATTCAGATATTTTTGCAATGTAGATGATATGCGCATAATGAAGGGATAAGGAGAAAATTAAATGTTTGATAGTATTCATGAGCTCATGATTGATATAAGGACTAAGTGATATCATGGTTTGAGTATATAGAATTTTGAGGATTTCGGTATGTGAAAAGTGTTAACTTTTAACTGCATTCAAGTTTTCACTAAGGTTCAATGGGTATTCAAGAGAGTACAAGATTAAGGCCTTTGAATGTTTGTAATGTGACCAACAAGATATATCTTATGATATATGGGGATCAACGATGGTATTAAATCTCTGGTAATCGTTTTCACTATGTTATGAGAATGGACTGCAGTATTATGGATAAGCCTAAAGATTGGAATGGATTATGTTGGACATAAGTTAGTATTGTTTAAGGATAGAAGTTTTTTCGATATTATTGATGGGATGTTATAGTAATATAGTTTTATAAAAAGGACAACCTGCAGGACGGGCGACAACCCATCGCGTCGGACAAGGATGTGGGAATCGAACCCACAACCGATGTGCGACTGGCCTTTATCGCCTACCACTGGCCTACAGGAAGTCCCTGTTTAGTAGAAACTAGTTTTATTATATTAATCAGTATGATATATGAAGTATAAGTCCATTTTAGGAACCATATATGATTAATCTCACTATAGATCGACTTATGCATATAATTTTTGCTAACCTTTTGTTTGAGACAGATGGAATGACCCGTCGTTCTATCACATAATCTGCTAACACTTCACGAATAACAAATTCAACTTCATTTATTTAAGAGATGAAGTGGAAATTGTTCAAGACACGAACAACAGTGAGATTGTACCAAAATAAATTAAGTATTTATTCTAATTCAAATTTTCAACTTTAGGGAAATGATCTTGAAAACCAAAAATGTTGTCCTAGTTCTCTTATACCTGATGAATCAGATGGTACCTTAGATCGTCACAAATTTATGGATTTGTGATTACTGGCTTTTCCATAGCCATGTTCTCTACCACTCTCCATCAGAACATGATGGTTAGATTTCTCTTCCATATCCATATTTTCACCTATGTGGAAACCCAGTGATTAGTTTATTTGGGTAATCGTTACATTTCATACTTTAGTTTTTAAAGCCAAGTTTTGGTATTCCCTTTTACGATGTGGGTTTCTATTAAAGAAACTTTCGAATAGTAAACCATTTATAACCCCGACGAATTTCGAGGGCGAAATTCATTTTAAGGGGGGTAGAATGTAACAGCCCGAGATTTTATGAAAAATATTTTTTTTAATATTATTAATGTCTTGTGTTTTACGTTACACCAAAAGGAGCTTGCACAACACGCATCCTTGACTTGCCTTGCATTACACGCAATCGCAACCTTCCTTGATAGCGTGTGTGGTACGTAATACTGAGTTTCACGAAACAATGATATGCTATTAAAATATTATTAAAACTAGCCGTTATAAATAGTAATAACCATTTTTTTTAAATTTTAGAAATTTTAGCTCTCAAAATGAACTTCATTTTTGGATTCGGAGTATCGAATTTAGCCTAAGGTGAAATTTTGGTACTTTTCGGATAACTTTCATATTCTGATGAATAGTGAAAATTACTAAATTATAATTAAAAACAACTTTTTTAATCGAAATAATTAATAGTGATAAATCATTAATTTGAGTGGTTTTAAAGTATATTTAGAATATATTTTTACAATTTAATACAATGTTGGTCATTGGATGTAATTTCACATTTAAACTAGACATAAACAAGTGTCAATCTTTTGATAGATATTATTTCTTAAAAACACGCTATTTGTTTTAACAGCGGGATTTAATTATAAAATTAGTTAATGCAACTTTTATGTTATGAATTTGGTAAAATAGACTTCATTTTTGAATTTGGAATATGAAATATAGCTTGGGATGAAATTTTGGCATTGTTCTGAAAAACATCAATTTTTGATGAATAGTGAAACTACTAAGTGGTAGGTTAAATAACTGAATTTTGCATAAAACTTAATTTTACCGCTTCTGTGAATGGAATTTCGAAAATCCGAGAGACACGGTTAATATCAAGGACTAAAATGTGGTTCAATGAGATGAAAATAATTTTTTGGTGAATAGTAACTTTTTACTTTTTTACCGTGGTTAATAGTAAATAGGGTAACTAAGGGTAAATATGATATTAATATTACCCTAACACATGTCCTAATTCTATTGGACAAGTGTAATTCGACCAAAAACAAACTTAGGAATAAAATATGACCATTTAGGCCCACTTGGATTAGATTAGGACATTTATTTTAATTTATTTAAAGAAGGGTTAAAATAGTTAAAATCAAAGTTTAATAAGTAAATCATTTTTAATATGGGGTTATACATAAGATAAATTCGACTATAAATATTCACTAGAAATCTAAAAAGATTTCCTACATAATGGTATTTTATTTGTAATTTTTAGACATCAAATAATTTAATTAATTTATGACACAAAGATGATGCAGTAATTATCTTATTTATGAAATATTGACATAATTGATGTTATAAACACCAAAATAAATGTAATTTGAGAATTTTTATGAATTCCACTAATTTTCTAGGTTACTATGATATATTAATGTTTATTTAATCAACTTGGTTCGAACATTTAATTCTGTTATGACTTTCACAAAAATCATATATCAAATAGTGTCAAAATTGACACAAAATAGTTTTTAAATCAAATATTATATTATTAATTGTCATTTTATTCCTAAAAATCTAAGGTTCGTCCAAATGACTTAGATAAGGATATATATATTAATAATAAACAATTTGGGGTTCTTTTGGCATGTTATAGTAAGTGTATTAACCATATAGTGAAAGAAAACAAAAAGACACGGTAAAAGTTAAATTATTTAACTTAGAGTAAAATCTAATTGATAAGGTTTAAAATAAGATCCAAACATGTCTAAATTTGATTGGTTGATGAGATTACAACCCTATCTCATCTAAGCTTCGAATATGAGTCATTTTTGGAGGTTTTTAAGTGGGGTTAGATTTATTATAAATTAATATTTTTAAGAATTCCTAAGGTGCCCCTCTCCTCCCCTATAAAAGGACACCTCCTCCCCCTCCTCCTCACACCAATTTGAGCACTCAAGCTCGGCCAAACCCTGCCAAAATCTCTTCTCCACTTCCCTAGAAACATCCCAGAGGTTCTGGTCTTCCTCAAAGTCCAATTTTAGTGCCCTAAGAGGAGGTCTCAAAGAGGCGCTTCAAAGAAGAGGTAATTACCGTTACCAATTCTTTCATCTTTATTTCTTCTTCCACTTCTTCTTCTTAGGTTGTTTCATTATGAAGTAATAACATCAGTATCACTCATATACTGATATGTTATTATAATTATGAAACAACCCTATTTCACCATCTATCCATCCTACAGAAAAAGAAATCACCGCGCGTGCGTACGTACGGAATACCGTCTCCACGCCGTGGTGTAATCTATTTTCCACCACCACCTTACATGGATGGGTATAATGGTGTAAAGAATAACTATACATAGTTATTACAACATCATATTGATTCTGATATATTGTATAATCCACTCCACTCCAATTCAATATTTATAGAAATGATATCATCGCTTGTGCGTACGTACGGACTACCGTCTCCACGACGCGATGAGATTCATTCTCCATGTTAACCATTTAAGAATGATTATAATGTATATATAAGAAATAATAATGAAATATATGACATTATAAAGCTACTGGATTTATGTATATATATACATATGTATGTCATCTACTTACTTCCATTTCAAGACAATAAGGAAAGAAAAACAGCGTTCATGCGTACGTACGGACTACCGTCTCCATGAACGGTGTTTTTCATTTTATTTATATATCTATTATATATATATATATACTGAATATATATGATATATAAATCATATTTTATATTCTGGAAGTAAGTAAATCATGATATAAGTAATAATGATGTCAAGAACAACAAGTCAAAACACCCACGATAAATGAAACGATTTTACCCAAAACGCTTCTTTAACATAGAATTTACAAAAGAACGGGTAATATAATGTCATAAGTGAACCATATATGATATCATAACAATGAATATGATTCTGTAATAAGTCAATGACATTATTTAAATCATTATACAGGAGGTTCGGACACATACGAAGCAAATTGGACCTAAGGTAAGGGAAATATCACAATCTCATTTTTATCCGAGATTGTTTATTCGTAAGTAGTTACTGGGGTGTATTTTATCATCCACATCCGTGTTTCATAAATATGTAATATTATTTCCATCCACCTACAATTGTTTAAATCCATTTTTACCCTTCGGTGAGTTTTTAGTAAAGGAAATGAAAGGAATCTTTTGTCGTTTTTCGTACGAGGTACTTTTTGACTTTTCCGACAAAAGTACGAAGAATGTTTTTTTTAACTTATACGGCATGAATGGATATTTAAAACATTATTTCCAAGAAGCTTACTTTACAAGTTTTCAAGTTTATTTTTAATCAACTTCTTTTATTTTAAAGTCGTATGACATGTTATGAAAGGAAAAATGTTTTTGAAGTAGAAAGGATATTTTCCTCAAGAATGAAGTTCAAGTATTTTATCAAAATTATTTTCCATCTAAGATAATAAAAGGGTTCTGTTTTTATCCCTATTATTACATGGATTTGATTATGTTGTGATGGAAATATTTTTATGAATTCCTTTATCTTATATGAATTGTTTTATGATGTCATGTTGTTTAAGAATCCCATTTTTATTACATGGGTTACGCTATGATGTATGGTTTATAATTATGTGGCACACATAAGAATGGATTCATTATAAGATGGGTGGGACCTATATCTCCCTCCAATGCATTGGGTAAAGATTTTATATCTCATGAGATAGACATGGCTGAAATGGTAGGTTATACCGGTTCAGTGAAACATGACTGAAACGAGGGTTACTCGATTCAGAAAGGGACTTTGTCCACTAAGATAGTCTTGGCATTGAGTCTTGACTAACAAGAAATGATTTTATATGATTATGTGTGTATGCCACAAAGTTTCATGTTTTAAGTTATGATTATTGGGATTTCATTTCACTACTATGATTTATCCCATGTTATGAAATTATGCTCTCTTTTGCAGGTTAAGATTTCCAAAAGTTATGTTCTTATGAATATGATGTGATTGATTTTTCTTTTTTTACCCTTACTGAGCATTTGAGCTCACCCTTTTATGTTTTCTTTTCCCCAGGATATAAAGAAAGGTTTTTAGGTAAAAAAAAGGAAGATATTTATGGGAGATATCGAAGATCTTTCACCACGATTAGAAGATTACGTTCTGAGTTTCCAAAGACACTAAACTATTACGATCCTTGTGTGTGTGTTTTTGTTATGTACTAAGTATTCCGCAAAAGTAATGTAATGTCAATGTACGTCAAGATACGGGCCGTTACAAAATCCCCTGTACACTCAAGAAAATAATAATGGAGTTACATGAAAGATATGATGGAAAACATTATTAAGGAAAGAAGAATCAATTATATTCATGTGAAAGATTATTAAATAAAAAAGGGTATTTCCTAAAAGGGACTACAGTATTACATAAGTGAAGAAGATGGGTTCATCGAGCATTAAACTTCCTTAGAAACTTGGGAGTTCAGTTAACATGATTGAAAAGAGTAGAGTTCATACTAAGGTACCATTGATATTTCAATGTATCATGTATGTGAAATTGGTCATTATCCAAGTTTTTTCCCTCTTCTTAAGACTAACACAAATGGATAAAAATACAAAACTCTAAAACCAATATTACAATGTATTAATTTTTTAAGAACTACTTTCAAAATAGATCATAGTTTTTAAGATACATGTACCCTCCTATCTGGAGTTTTTGATTTCTTATTAAAATTTTATTTTAGGAACCCTAGTTTTTCTAGGACGTTTTATATGATCATTAAATAACCACCTTAGTGGTTTTATTTTAAAATAAAAAATTATTGGGTTGTTAATATTGTATTCCATGTTAAATTTAATAGGAATGTGTTATGTGTAAATATATTTATCCTTTATTTAGAACACTTTAACGTAATTTTAATCATAGGTTGGTCCTTATACTAATAGGAAAAATTATCTAGATTAGGGAATACAAATTTCATATTAACTAACGATATTTTATCAATGAAGAATAATAATAATCAATATTTGGAGAAAATTTATATAATGTTTGTCATGATACCAAATAATGATATACACTTCTCCCAAATGATGGGAATGTATTGTCTTAATAATAATCTGTAAATCTTATTGATTTTGATGCTCACAAATACCCTTGTTTGTTTTACTAATCATACTACATTAAGTGTATTATAGGAAATTAATATTCTATATATTTCTTATTTTGTTGATATATTCAAGCATATTATTCATGTCAAATATTCTTCAATGTGTTCAAAAAGATCCAAACCATATTCTTGGAAAATGGTTCATACCATACGTTGAAGAAACGTATTGTAAGGAACAAACCATACATTTGTATTTTAAGTTATGCTAAACTAATAGCAATTTTGGTTAGTCAACCATACATTGATAGAAATGTATTGATAAAGAACGTTGTGTTTGGATAAAACCAAACATTTGAAAAAGAGAAAATAGTATGGTTAAAGAACCTTATGTATGTATGGAACCTTACATTTGAGAAAAAAATTTATGGATCATTAAAATTACTTTTCTGATCAATCTTACATTGTCAACATTACGTTCAAATAAAGAATGCTATGTATTTGAACCTTACTGTTGGTATTTTTTCATTTTGTGAAGGAACCTTATGTTTGACATTTCATCACTAGAGATTTTAATTTACAATTTTATAGTAATTTCATTCAATGCTCTTTCTGAAATGTCAGGTTAATTTAAAGCTCCTTTTCAAAAGATTTAAAGTATGTTATGTAATACCCCAATGCTAGTAGCCTAGAGTCAGTGGACTATTTAATTCATTGGCATGATTACAAGGAATCAAATCCTGATGGACTGAATAGTTTAGTATTTTTGGATATCCAGATACAGACATATGTTCGACATTACAACTTGAAAAAAAATACAACATATAAGTTTTATTGGAAACATCCACCACTCTATGATTATCCTTAGGGGACAGTCATAAAAAACTTATTCTTATCAAGAGAAAATGAAACATAAGAAATTGGTGAGCTTAAACACTCAGTATAGATAAGGAATAAGGTAGAAGATATCATAAACATAAAAAATATTCATGGTGAATAATTGAAAACACATGCCTCTAAACATGAACACATTATGAAAGGAATATTAGCTAAGTAAATAATGCCACAATAAAACAAAACTATGTGTATTATACTGGTGGAACAACCACATGAACTTTAAATTACTAGATACATAATGAGGTAAATGCATATGCCGAACACTCTAAAATATACCATCAAGGCCTCATCCAAGATGTATAAAAATTATTAAGGCCTTAACCAAAACTATAAATATTCATTTTTTCATGGCCTCATGCCAAGACCATAGTTTGTCTCATGAAACATACAGATGAACTTAGGGGATATAGGGGGCCTCACAAAAGACATACTAAGTCCGATGAATTCATCATATGAGTAGAGATAAACATAAACAAAATACACATTCATATTGAAACTATTATATGAAATGTAAATAACTTTCCCCGAACATTAAGCATAAACAATAACCATTCAGAGTAAATTCGTGAATGGTTTTAAGATATCACATTCACAAACAAACTAATAATAAACCATTAAATTAAATATGGTATATGATATCATAAGAGATAAATATCAATGAATTAAAATATTCAATGAGAGATGGTGTCTTAGATTAAGATACATTTAAATGAGTCCATTTAAAAATTCATTAAGAAATAATACTTAAACATTCCAAAGTGTCCCATACCACCTTAAAAATTGAAAATAATAATACCTTAGAATATAATGAGAATTATAAGACTATTAATATGATATAAAAAAGGGTATTACATACACCACATGCATGTAATAAATGGTGAACAGGGTGTATACTTCCTAAAATATAATGCGAGATGAGAAAAATAATTATTACTTTTGAAATAAGAGTTATTTTGCAAAATCATTTTTAATTTCCATGAATCTAGATTTTAAATATGTAAATCATATAAAATAAAAGTTAGGGATATTTAAATTATATTTTATCCGTAAATTATGTCCTACTGAATTGAAGTCATGTAAAAATAGTTCTTAAGAATCCTTAGAAATAAAATATTTTACAGCAGTTTAAGGAAAATATTAATGAGAATTTTAAAGTGAAAATGCATGTTTGTTTTCCTAAAACCATAAAGAAACCATGATATTTTTAAATGATAAAATGATTGATTTTATAAAAAATAATTGTGGCATAAAAAATATTCTATAGTGCACTTGAAAATGTGTAAGAATTCTAGAAGTTCCTTGAATCGGGTTTGTTTTTCTGGATGAAATTTTGAAAAATTATTTTAAAACATGTCAATCCCTAAAAAATAAAGCAGGATTATGATTGGAACAAATATATAGAACATTAAACCATAATTTTTTAGAAGTAGATAAGAATAAATAATAATTTCATTGAGGTGAATGGAGAATAAGAGAAACCCGAAGGAAAAATGGAGGTTCGGGTCGGAAATTCTTACAACTTTGTAATCAATTGAATCGTATATCCCGAAGATAGTAATATAAAAATGTTAAATTGAATACCATAAAAATAAAGAGAGACATCATATGATACATAAATGGGAAGTATACATAAAACATACACTAGTAAAACTAGTGAATAAGAAATGTCTCCCAAAAATGGAAGTGAGATGAGGAAACCATTACCTTAAGTCTGATGGTGTTCTTCACTTGTTCTTAGTGTCCTGGACAACCAAATTAAATTAACTAATAAAGATTTACAGAGACTATTATACATTTAATTGATTTATTATAACCTTATTAAGTTCATTTGTGGACTTTTTTATGGGTTAAGATGTTCGAATTCATTGTTTGGGTTAGTTTCTTTCATGATCAGTATACTTATATACATGAATGGGGAATAATGTAAAATGTGGATTGTTGTATATAATTGAATTTATATTTTATTCATGAAAATACATAATTTTACATGGTAATAAATTTCATTAGGTTACTCAGAGTGAAGATGAATCATTATATAAATTATTTAATGGTAACAGTTTTGTTTATTTAGTGGTTTTTGAACCCCACAAACTCATTTTTATTTATATTTCAAAAACATACATACAAAATTATTATTGAACCATAAATGATAAAAAATAAATAAATTATTTTCAGGATAATCCATAATAATTGTTTCATTACCATAATTGAATATGGAAATTGAAATTAAAAGAACATCGTCCTTGAATGTGGTAAATTAGCACATCATGGACGTTGTTTTCATTTTTGGTTTAAAAGAATATGAAAGGATAGAATATGAAGAATTATTCCTTTATAATGCCAAAATTATAGTAAATTTAGGATGTTAGATTCATTATATAATTTTTATGAATGTATGTTAGTAATTAAAATGAATAGAAAAAATCTCAAAATAAAAGAAAATTTGAGAAATCTCATAGGAAAATGCAGCATCCTAATAAAGTCGTTTAAACTTTCATAAAATATTTTGTTGTGAGAAAATAGTTATCTCATAATTATTACATAATATATAAATTAGGGTATATATTGAATGATATAACCCAAAATAATCCAATTTAAATGAAAATACGATTACAAAATAAGAGTGATTGAAAAATACATAGATTTTTTGACGAAAAATCTTCAACATAACATTTGTCCAACATGGTTTTAGAAAACATTAAAAAGATAGAGGACATGGGGAATCCCTTAATAAAAGAGTAATAAAATATTATGTGGAAAGAATAATTTGAAAATAAGAACCTGGTATTAATACTTGATATACATACCACATAAAAGAGAACATGAGTGGAAATAAATGAAAAGAGGTATTTACCTATTGAAGTAATCTTCTTTGAGAGCCTCTTTAGGGGAGAGGTTTTGGTCTTTTTGAAAGAAAAAGTGAAATTTGAAGTGCGGAGTGACAAAGAAATAGTATTTTGGAAGATATTTTTCAAAGAACAAGGCTATATAGGAGTGAAGAGAATAAGAAGTTAGGGGGGTTATAGTGGAAGAGAGAAGTGAATTTTGAATATTTTATTCATTATTTAATTAATTACATAAAGAAAACCAATAGTGTTGTTTCATGTAACCCATAATAGTAATAAGAGTATTTGAGTTATAACCTAGTGGAATTTCATCATCCTTACATTACTTATGACCCAATAAATTATATATTTAGCATTTATCGTAAATTATTGTATTTTACTATTCACCAAAAATTCTTTTATTTTAGAAAAATCCATGAAATTCACACTAAACATTTTTTGGCATTTATAATTCAAAAATGAAGTCCAATATTTTAAAATATTTTTCTAAATATTTTTAATTTAATTTTTAATTAAAATAATAATTTATTCCAAAAAACGCCATTAAAACTAAAACTTGTTTTATAACACCTTGAAAAATTATTCAAGGTCCCATAATTTTATCATAAAACCATAATAAAATATAATAAAAATTTAGGAATAAATTTTATGAAAATACATTTCCATTTTATATAATTAAATTAATCCTAAAATGGTAATTAAAATATTTGAGACATATAAAAATACTAATACTTATACTTTGACCTTTTTTTAACTTTTAAGATGTCTAAATTGTATTTATACAATTATGTGTGATGTTTATATTTTTTGGCCAAATTACTATTAAATTCATTTCATTAATCTTCATAGGGGTATGTTACTATTCATAATGGTATGTTTCTATTCACCAAAAATTAAATTTGTCTTATCAAACTCGAAATATATTACTAATCACAATGTTGTACATATGTTTTTTGAAATTCAAAACACATAGGTGAAAAAATTATGTTTACATGGCTAGGTTCTAAAGAAGTGGTGTTTTTTAGAGACTGGGTGTTTCATGCATTCTATATTAAATTTATTTTTAAATTATTGTGGTTTTACATTATCCACTCCTTAGAAAAATTTCATCCTTGAAATTTGATATTGAACATCAAATGTTAGTGGTTAATACTTTAAAATTCTGTTTTGGGAAACCCACATAAATAATATGGTTAGAATATCCTGTTAATTAGAGGAAATGGAAATTCAATGGTTACTACAAAACAACACACTGAAATTGGGCAACATATTCATGGAAGAATTGTCAAACCATCTTGTAGTGACATTATACTCTAAAACCCCATACAATGATCTAATTAATCACATTCAACAAAGGTTTGAAAATGTTAAAATAAAATGATTCAACACATTAGAATGAAGGTCTATAAATTTCAAAGAAGAAATTTTCATTAGCCCTTAAACAACAATATGTAACTACTAAATTCACAATCCAAACATGTTAATAACATTATCATGTATCCTCTGGAAATATCGTAAAAACTTGAATTTCCCTAAAAACCATATTAGAAACATGCATTCTTCTGTATTCCTTAAGTAATAAACATGTTCTATGATATATTCCTTAAATCAAAAAGTTATATAGACTCCATCAATGATAGCATAGACCACTTCTTGACAAGTCAATAATCAGTTCCAAGGTAGTCATTATTTATCCAAATCAATCATTTATTTATCATTATCTCAACATCTGATATATATTAAGGGTTGTCTTTCCCTAAATCATGTTTTTATTCTAAATTTTTTACCTTTCTAAAAAATCACATTTCCTTTCTACCATTCATCGTATGACCTAATATAATTAATGAAATAGTACAACTGTATAATACTTATATATCTCATAATTCTTATAACAATAAAATCATAACATTGTACTAGAATCCAAATACATAAATACATTAGTTATTCTACTTCAACAGTAGTAACATCATAAGCTTTACCATGATCCCTTTTCTTTTTCAGAGCTATATTTCCATGAAACATGGAACATTAATTTGTGTAGTTCCCCATATCCTTATATTTGAGTCGTGGAATATTGGAAAATTCTTTCTTTTTTTTAGTTATTAGCATAGTGGCCTTTTTCTCCACACTAGAAGAAAACTCTTTTCCCTATTATGAATATACAAAGGTGTTTCCTTCCAAAATTATCACATGTAGCAAAATATATCTTTCACTTATTCCCTTTATCCATGCTTTCTCTACCATCTTCTTCTTATTTTTCTTCTCTTCAAATCCATATGACTCAAGGATGTATTTACATACCTTGTCAACACATGGTACTATTTCCTCATATGATGAGGATACTTGGGAGACAATCTTCCTTTGAAATGATGTATGAAAAACCTTAAAGATAATCCTTATTACTCTCTGCGTCTCGTGCATTTGTGAATTTTACATTCCTTATATTAGGGACCATTTATAATCAATTACATATTGTATATTAGCTCATAAAATTATGAACACTCTACATCTCTAATGTAATGTCCTGGACCTCTCTATCCCATTACTTTGTTAAAAAGAGGGTCATCAAGTGTTCTGGAGGGTAAAATGGACTTTTCCCACACTTTCCAAAATTTTGAAGCTACACGCCGTGTAGTTTGAGTACACTCCGTGTACCCCCTTGCCGGGTATACCCCGTGTTGAAGGCCATGTCCTTTCCATGTGAAATAAATGTGTACACGCCGTGTGTCCAATACTACACGACGTGTAGTCACTCTCCGCGTACGCGTTACCGTGTGTTGACCAGTCAACGGTCGTGTTCCATGTTGGATCTGTGTCCCTGTCGTGTGCAATAAATGTGTACACTCCGTTTGTCCAATCTACATGCCGTGTAGTCCTTCCCCGCGTATTCGTTACCCTCAAACCGTGTATTGACCCGTCAATGGCCGTGGAGCCGTGTTGGAAGCCGTGTGGAGACAGTGTGAAATAACCAAGTACACGCCATGTATCATTAAGTACACAACGTGAACTTTTTTTTCTTGCCTATAAAAGGAGGTGTCCCCTCCTCCTTTTCAACACACCCATCTCCTCCCCTCTCCTCTAAGCAGAGCTCTCTCGAGAGACTCGAAGGCTACTTTTTCTCCCATAACATCATCATCCGAGCTCCGATTTATGATCCGTCAGTGGCCACGAGATCGTAACAATGAGTTGAAACTTCCACGCTTGGATCATTTGTCTTTACTTCAGACTTTCATTTCCAACTTCCACCGTAGTAGGTTTTTCCGGGACCGGACAGAAGTGACAGACGCCGACGGATGTCTTCTAAGGTTGATTCAGGGGAGAGTTGCGATCGGAACCTATTGAGGTCGGGATTTTACCTTCGTCTCTCTAAATTGTGCATCATGCGGGGTGGGTGTCTTATTGTTTATGTAAAACACTTTTGAACCTATTTAATAAAGATAATAACTGGATTATATAATGGGGTTAGGAAATTGGTGATTGCAGTTACAGTATCATATATCCTATGATATAATGATATGAATTGAATGAGCTTCTTCCTACTGAAAATCATGGTCGTTGGGGGACTTTGCTTGTGCAATTAAATGTTGCCCTATCCTTCTAGATTTTCTTATGGATGGAAACATTGTGGAATGTGGAAATTGGTTAATCACGTAATGTTGGCTGTTTAAAATCTAGAACCCTTGTGTGATCACCCCGGTTGAATAAAATGGAATAATGAACATGTGGGTGTTGGCTTGGTTACGTGGCATGTGGTGGGGGTGTTTTGTGGGTTGTTGTGGATCGGGTGAGTAGTGGGGCTACAGATGACTTGGTTGTGGGTTGGAGTGAATGTCGTGTTGGTAACAGGCAGCGGGGCTGCGATAAATGGTTTTAAAGGGATAATGACATATGGGTTTCGGTGCGGTTGTGGTTATGGTGGTTGGCAGCAGGGCTGCAGGGATGGGTTTGAATGTGAACGAGCTATGGGTTGTGAATAATAAATAAAAGTGGAAGAGTTAATGAATGGTGGCGCGTGGTAATTAAATGGAAATAATAATCAATGGGGTGGGTTAGTTGATAAGAAGGACTTGCTGTGATGCTTGTGATTTCCTAACATGATTTTGTGGATGGCAGGGATATGTTTTACGAATGATCGATGTGGTTGGTTGTGGATAGTTTCCCAGTAGGTAAGGAACTAAATAAACTATATATTCTAAAACGTGAAAACCTAAATGGGGTTGGGGTTGTTTTTTGTATGCATGCTTCGTAGTAGCAGTATCGAGGCAGGTTATCAGTTTCTCTGTTTAAAAGCCATAGGTTGGGCTATGTGATTGGTATAAAAATATATATCTGTATCTTTTGTGTATTATTGCACCATCACCCATATTGATCACTTAGTGCCGAAAACTCCCATTTCATGGGAGAGGGTGTTTTCCCTTTGTTACTAGCTCCATCCTGCTCCTTCTCCCCTAGGCTGTGATGGCTTGAGGAGACCTTACACCTAAGACTCTTCTGGTAGGTTTCGATTGGGGTGGTTTTAGCCCAAGACTCCTCGGGTAGGTTCTACTGTTTCCCAAGAATGTAAGAGATGAGGCCAATGTGTGTGTGGGCAGGATACGTGGTTGTGAGGCCCAAGTGTGTGCGGGCGAGATATGTGGTTGTGAGGCCTCGGTGTGTGCGGCCGGGATATGTGGTTGTGAGGCCCAGGTGTGTGTGAGCGGGATTCGTGGTTGTTAAGCCTAGGTGCGTGCGGGCGGGGAGAGTGAGGCAGCGTGAGGATGTTCGTTGTTAGGAAGAGCAGCTAACTAAAGGGAAATGGTGCGGGATACCCAAGACTCTTGTTATTATGTACTACTACCTATTGTGTTTGTGTTTTTTGGTGAGTGTGGCTGGTGAGGATGGGTGGATAGAATTCCTTGCTAGGTTTCTTCTGTTGTTCTCATGGGAAATTAGGATGTCTCCACACTTGTGCATGAGAGATTTAAGTTTCCCTTCTGAGTATACTTGTATGCTCACCCTACGTTTGCTTTCAGGTTTCCAGGAGGACTACCAGGGCTGTGTGGGACCCTACTAGTCTGACAGTTGGAGTTGTTGCAGTTGTTGTACTCTTGTTTTCATTTGATATTGTACTTTGATCTTTCTTGTACATGAGCCTTGCTATAAAATTGTTTAAACTCGCATGTGGGCTTGGTTTGGGTTATTTCTATAGACTCGTTCTTTTCCTTTTTGGTGGTTGACTTGTCCTATTTCCCGATATTTAAAAATAAACAGGGTAATTCCTCCTGTATTTGTGAAAAACTCCTACCATTGGTGCTAGTCGCCACTCTGGGGCCTACTGGAGGCGGAACTCGGGGGGTCGTTATCTCCCTTTCGCCATTTCCAGCTTAGGAGGGGCATCCGTGGTGGGAGGGGGTCGTGACAGAATGGTATCAGAGGTGATGGTTGAGAGATATGATGGATTCTGGAGTTAGGCACAGTAAGTATTGTATGGGATGGTAGGGCAATAGTGTTAGTTAATCTTGTTGTGTGACATAGGCCAGGGAATACCGGCTAGGAAACATGATTTCTGGGCCCCCCATGATCTAATGCAAAGACTCTGAGCCTACCGAACTTCCAAGTGAGACTACATTGATTACAGGGTAGAGACCCTAGGGTAGGTACATGCATCATTATGATTGTTTTTTACTTGATTTGGGTGTTCTGGGAATGAAATTTAAATAAAATGATTAAATAAAACCTTGTGTTTTTCGTTACTACTTGGGCTTAGGCGATCCTTGTTTACCAAATAGCTAGGGAACCTGGACGTGGTCCTCGGGTGGCTTAGACGGCCGAGGCCCAGCAGATTCAGGCGGTCGATCAGTTGAGGATTGACCGAGAGGAGGAAGATAGCTAGTGCAAGAAGACTCTCTGTTCTTTCCAGCGACAGACCCTCAAGAAGTACGAGGGTAGTACTTCGGATACGGAGACAGAGGGGTGGCTTGAGGATCTAGGGATCACTTTTACCATGATCCGTGCTTCGAGGGAGTACTAGGTTCCCCTAGTAGTCAGTCAGCTGAGAGGTGTGGCGTGACAGTGGTGGATGCTCTAACTCAGAGAGAGGGTAGAGGCAGAGGTTCCATGGGCTGACTTTGAGATGGAATTCCTAGAGGAATTCCTTTCTTCTATGATCAAGGTGGAGAATTGGAAGGATTTACTCTCCCTTCAGCAGGGGAGTATGTCAGTACGAGATCTGGGGATCAAGTTAAGGGATCTCCTACGCTTTTCTCAGAATCTCTTTCCGGATGAGGATTCTCGGGCAAGATGTTTGGAGGAGGCGCTTCTCCCTTTGCTTCAGTATGTTGTCAACCACTTCACCCTTCCGACATACATGGTATTACAGAAGAAGTCAGAGGTTTTGGAGAGGATGCACTCGATGGGAGTGCCCCACGAGAGGGGATCCAGCCAGGTTCATCTAAGGGGAAGGCAGTCAGTAGAAGGTCTCCTGCGATGGGACCTTCTAGGTTCAGTCCATTGGGGAGTAGGCCCTAGCAGTTCCAGTTCAGATCTTCGGGTCCTCATCCCTTATTCACGAGCCCAGGACCGAAGTGTTTTTCTTGTGGAGGTTTCGGGAACGTTCAGAGCCGGTGCCCGACCAGAGCTCAGTACGGTTGAGGTGGGCAGGTTCAGCGCCCACCTCAGCAGCACCAGTTTCCGGCAAGTCCCTTCCAGCAGCAGCAGGACCATGCTCCTCTGAGGGCAGACTTTGTGGGAGGAGGCCGACCTTAGGGTGCTCCTCAGGGACCTCGACCAGGGTGTGCTTGGGGAGGTGGATGACATCAGAGAGGTAGAGGAGCTAGGCATGGACAGTTGCACATAGAAGAGTTGACAGCTTCTACTGGACCATAGGTGGTATGAGGTACGATTTGTTTGTTCAGCACTCTCATTACTTCTTTGTTCCATTCAGGGGCTTTTCACTGCTTTGTTCCACCTGGTCTAGACCATGCTTCGGGACTAGAAGTAGAGAGAATATTCATACCACTGGTGTTGAGTACACCAGTTGGTGGCCAGACTAGTAGATCTTGTGTTTGCCGGGGATGTGGGCTGACATTGGGACCACATCGATCTAGTGGGGACCTTCTTCTATTACAGATGAATCCATACGATGTCATCCTTGGAATCGACTGGTCGTTTTCTGTTAGTTCCGTTATCGAATGCTTTCAGAGAAGAGTCATGTTCTCCGACATGGATGGGTATCACATATCTTATGTTGGCGAGAGGAGCTATCTGGGGGGAAGTCGGTGTGTGAATCCTCTCCTTTCCTTGTTAGGTGGGTTATCAGTGGTTCCAGCTGATACAGAGATGATGGATGTCACAGAGGTTGTTGGGGAGTTCCTTGATGTTTTTTCAGAGGAGGTTGTGACTCTACCCCCCCCCCCCCTGACGTGACGTTGAGTTCGGGATAAACTTACAGCCTGGTTCCCATCTGATTTCAATGGCCCCTTATCGGATGGCACCTTCAGAGTTGCGGATTCAGATTGACGATCTGATGGAGAATGGTTTTGTTTGACCCAGCGTGTCGCCAGGGGGTGCTCCAGTTTTGTTCGTGAAGAAGGCAGATGGTGTTCTTAGGCTATGCATAGACTACCAAAGGTTGAACCAGGTAACAGTTAAGAACCGTTCCCCCCTTCCAAGCATAGATGATCTCTTCGACCAGCTGAGGGGAGCATGTTGGTTCTCTAATATTGATATGTGATCGAGATATCATCAGCTGAGGGTAAAGGACAGTGACATCTCGAAGACGGCTTTCAGGTGAAGGTATGTGCACTTCGAGTTTGTAGTGATGCCGTTTTGAGTTACGAATGCACCATCTGTGTTCATGAGACTTATGAACTTTTTCTTTCGATAGTTTCTGGACTGGTTCGTCGTTGTGATTATTGATGAAATCCTATTCTAGTCAAGATCATAGGAGGAGCACATTGAGCATTTCAGGGAATTCTTAGAAGTCCTTCGACACCACCATCTTTACGGGAAATTGTCGAAGTGTAAGTTCTTGACAGAAGATGTACACTTCCTTGGGCACGTGGTGTCTCATCATGGAGTGTCAGTGGACCCGTCGAAGGTGGAGGCAGTTGTTTCTTGGGCAGCACCCGAAAGTGTGGCAGTAGTTCGTAGTTTCCTGGGGTTAGTAGGTTACTATCGGAGGTTCGTTTCAGACTTCTCTCGAGTTGCTGCTCCATTGACATCTTTGACTTGGAAGAACCAGGTCTTCTTATAGAGAGAGCAGTGCCAGAATGCTTTCGACTACCTGAAGGAGAAGTTGGTCAGTTCTCTCGTACTCAGGTTCCTAGAGGAAGGGTTGTTGTATGTGGTGTTTTCTGATGTTTCTGGACAAGGTCTGGGGTGTGTGCTGATGTAGAAGAAGGGAGTGATTTGTTATGGGTCTAGGCAGTTTCACCCTCACGAGCGTAACTATGACACCCATGACCTGGAGCCTGCAGTAGTAGTGTTCGCACTGAAGTTGTGGTGACATTGCCTTTTTGGGGAGCGCTTTGTGGTCTTCTCAGATCACAAGAGCCTGCGTTATATCTTCTCTCAGTGTGACCTAAACCTGCGGCAATGGAGATGGGTCGAGTTTCTCCAAGACTATGATTTTGAGATCTCTTACACTGAATGTAAGGGCAACGTTGTGGATGATTCCTTGACCAGGAAGTCTTATAAGGAAGTTGTTCAGGAATACACTTATGCTTGGAAAGCGATGGGAGAGTTAGCTGCCTTGCACTTGGATGCAATGGAAGAAGGTGTTAAAGGTTGTTTGTTCCAGATGACGGTGCAGTCCTCCTTGTTGTAGCAGGTGGAAGAGTCTCAGTGGGGGGACTCCGAGGCGGAAGTAATGCAGGATTGTGTCATTCAGGGAAACTCTCTAGAGGAATGGTCAGAGGACAACCAACATCAGATGCTTTTCCATGGATGGTTGTTTGTTCCGGATGCGATGCATGAGGAAGTTCTCCATGAGTTCCATAGATCATCCTTGGCGGTACATTGAGGAGTTTCAAAAATGTACTGAGGCCTGAGTGATTAGTTTTGGTGGCCCGGGGTGAGACGGGTAGTGGTAGAGTTTGTGGCTAAATGCCTAGTGTGTCAGCAAGTGAAGGTTGAACACCGTGTTCTAGGGGTTTGATTCATCCTTTAGATGTCCCCGAGTGGAAGTGGGATGACATCTCGATGGACTTCGTCACAGGACTATCCAGAGCTCAGGGAGAGTATGATGCTATCTGGGTGGTGGTGGATCATCTGACGAAATCAACTCTCTTCTTAGAAATTAAGGAGTTAGGCCTGGTGAGTACCTTAGAACAGAGGTATGTAGACGAGGTGGTATGTTTTCATGGAGTTCGGAAGACTATCATCTCAGACTGGGATACTCGGTTTACCTCACGAGTCTAGAGGGGGTTACAACATGCTTTTTGGCACCCCGCTACGCCTTAGCACTACTTTACACCCCCAAACCGATGGGAAGATAGAGCAGACTCTCTAGACGTTGGAGGACATGCTACAAGCTTGTGTTCTGGATTTCGAAGGATCATGGGTACGACATTTGCCTTTAGTAGAGTTTTCCTACAACAACAGCTTCCACTCTACAATTGGCATGGCACCATTTGAGGCTTTTTATGGAAGACCATGTCATTCACCCATTTGCTGGGTAGAGGTTGGGGAGACAGGTGCTCTTGGGCCAGAGGAAGTGCAGAGCACCATAGAGAAAGTCCAGCTTGTACGTGAGAGGATAAATGTGGATCAAGACTGACAAATGCCTTATGCTGATCATCGGAGGAGGCCCTTAGAGTTAGAGGTGGGAGATCATGTGTTCTTGAAGGTTTCCCCTCGACGGGGGCATCAGAGGTTTTGGAAAAGGAGCAGGCTCTAACCAAGGTTCATCGGACCTTTTGAGGTGCTGAGGTGAGTCGGAAAGGTGGCAAATCAGCTGGCCCTGCTACCTCAGTTGGAGAAGGTTCATGACATCATCCACATCTCCCAGCTTCGTCAGTACTTACACGAAGACTCTCACGTTATCGACTAGGGAGAGTTATACATGGGAGACGACGTGACCTTCGAGGAACGACCAGTCAGAATCGAAGATTGTAAAGAGAAGGTGCTCTGTGGACGAACCATTCCATTGGTTTGTGTGTTGTGGAGGCCTGGTGGCCTTGAGCAGAGCACTTGGGAGTAGGAGACCCAGATGCACACTTAGTAACCCGAGTTGTTTTGACTTGTGTTTTTCCTTGTTCTTCTGATCTTTTTTTTGTACTCTATACCTTTGATTTATGGAATTCCTGGCTAGTCGGTTCTCAGACCTTCTGTTTCTTGTTCTATGGGAGTGCGTAACATGTCTGGGCATGTGGGGAAGGGAAAAACCTGATCCTTAATCGAGACCCATTAATGCGGATGCGATTGAACCTGTGTAGGTGAGTTAGTGCCGCCCAAAGTGGATAATATCTCAACATAGGAAAAGGATTTTTCCCCAAACCACGTGTCCGGGCAGTCTGTTGGTTGTGCGGTGTTGGGGGTAGTGTGAGTTGAAAATTCCTAATGTATGGAAGTGGGAAGACCTGATTCTTAATCGAGACACGTTAATGAGGATGCGATTAAACTCGTGCATGCGAGTAAGTGCCGCCTAAAGAGGATAATATCTCGACACGGGAGAAGGAATTCCTAACACCTATAATTAGGGTTGGTGGTTGGGTTCCTATTATAACAAGAGCCTTAAGAGGTATCTTGTTGGGTTCCTCTGGGTTGGTTTTGAAATCTCGGGGATGAGAATGTTTTAAGAGGTATTTGATGTAATGGCTCGGACCTCTCCGGCCCATTTCTTTGTCAAAAATAAGGTCTTGAAGTGTTCTGGAGGGTAAAATGGACTTTTCCCACACTTTGCAGAATTTTGAAACTACACGCCATTTAGTTTGAGTACACGCCGTGTACCCCCATGCTGGGTATACCCCGTGTTGAAAGTTGTGTCCTTGCCATGTGCAATAAATGGGTACACGTCGTGTGTCCAATACTACACGTCGTGTAGTATCTCTCCGCGTACGCGTTACCTTGTGTTGACCAGCCAACAACTATGTGCCATTTGGTACTGTGTCCTTTCCGTGTGCAATAAATGTGTACACGCCGTGTGTCCAAACTACACATCGTGTAGTCCTTCCCTGCGTATGTGTTACCCTCAAATCGTGTGTTTACCTGTCAACGGCCGTGGAGCCATGTTGGAAGCTGCGTGGAGACTGTGTGAAATAACCGAGTACATGCCGTGTACTTTTTCTTTTATCACCTTTAAAAGGAGGGGTCCCCTCCTCCTTTTCAATACACCCATCTCCTCCCCTCTCCTCTGATCAGAGCTCTCCCGAGAGACTCGAAGGCTTCTTTTTCGTCCATAACATCTTCCTTCGAGCTCTGATTTATGATCCGTCAACGGCCACGGGATTGTAACAACGAGGCGGAACTTCTGAGCTTGGATCCTTTGTCTTTACTTCGGCCATTCCTTTTCGACATCCACTCGAGGAGGTTTTTCCGGGACCCGACAGAAGTGACAGACGCCGACGGATGTCTTCTAAGGTTGATCTGGGGGAGAGTTGTGATCGGAACCTATTGAGGTAGGGATTCTACATTCGTCTCTCTAAATAGTGAAACATGTGGGGTGGGTGTCTTCTTGTTTACGTAAAACATTTTTGAACCTGTTTAATAAATATAATAACTAGCTTATATAATGGGGTTTAGAAATTTGTGATTGTAGTTACAATATCTTATATCCTGTGATATTATGTTATGAATTGAATGAGCTTCTACCTACTGAAAATCATGGTCGTCGGGGGCCTTTGCTTGTGAAATTAAATGTTTCCCTCTACTTCAAGATTTTCTTATTGATGGAAACCTTGTGGAATGTGTAAATTGGTTAATCTCGTAAAGATGGCTCTTTGAAATCGAGAACCCTTGTGTGATCACCCCGGTTGAACAAAATGGAATAATGAACATGTGGGTGTTGTCTTGGTTACGTGGCATGTGGTGGGAGTGTTTTGTGGGTTTTTGTGGATCGGGTGAGCAGTGGGGTTGCGGTTGACTTGGTTGTGGGTTGGTGTGAATGTCATGTTGGTAACGGGTTGCGGGGCTGCGATAAATGGTTTTAAAGGGATAATGACATACGGGTTTCGGTGCAGTTGTGGTTATAGTAGTTAGCAGCAGGGCTGTAGGGATGCGTTTGAATGTGAATGGGCTATGGGTTGTGAATAATAAATAAAAGAGGAATAGTTAATGAATGGTGGGGCATGGTAATGAAACAGAAATAATAATCAATGGGGTTTGTTGGTTGATAAGAAGGACTTGATGTGCTGCTTCTGTTTTCCTAACTTGATTTTGTTGATGGCAGGGATATGGTTTACGAAAAATAGATGTGGTTGTTTGTGGATAGTTGCCCAGTAGTTAAGGTACTAAATAAAATATTTCTGCTAAAACGTGAAAATCTAAATGGGGTTGGGGTTGTTTGTTGTATGCATGCTTCGTAGTAGCAGTACCGATACACGTGCTCAGTTTCTCTATTTAGAATCCATAGGTTGGGTTGTCTGTTTGGTATACATATATATATCTATATATTTTGTGTTTTATCGCACCCCACCCATGTTGAGCACATAGTGTTGAACACTCCCATTTCATGGGAGAGGGTTTTTTTCCCTTAGTTACTAGCTCTTTCCTGCTTCTTCTCACCTAGGTTGTGATGGCTTGAGGCGACCTTACAACTAAGACTCTTTGGGTAGGTTTCGATTGGGGTGGTATTAGCCCAAGACTCTCCGAGCAGGTTCTACTGTTTCCCAAGAATATTTGGGATGAGGCCTAGGTGTGTGCGGGTTGGATACATGGTTGTGAGGCCCAGGTGTGTGCGGGCGGGATACGTGGTTGTGAGGCCCAGGTGTGTGCGGGCGGGATACGTGGTTGTGAGGCCCAGGAGTGTGCGGGCGGGATACGTGGTTGTGAGGCCCAGGTGTGTGTGGGAAAGGAGAGTGTGGCAGCATCAGGATGTTCACCGTTAGGAAGAGCAGCTAACTAAAAGGAAATGGTGCGGGGTACCCATTACTCTTGTTCTTATGTACTACTACCTGTTGTGTTTGTGTTTTTTGGTGAGTGTGGCTGGTGAGGTTGGGTGCATAGATTTCCTTGCTAGGTTTCTTCTATTATTCGCACGGGACATCAGGATGTCTCCCCACTTGTGCACGAGAGATTTAGGTTTCCCTGCTGAGTATACTTGTATGCTCACCCTATGTTTGCTTTCAGGTTTCTAGGAGGACTACCGGGGCTGTGCGGGAACCTACTAGTCAGACAATTAGAGTTATTGCAGTTGTTGTACTCTTATTTTCTTTTGGTGTTAAACTTTGAGCTTTCTTGTACTTGCACCTTCTTATAAAATTGTTTAAACAGGATTGTGGGATTGGTTTGGGTTATTTCTATACACTTGTTCTTTTCCTTTTTGGTGGTTTACTTGTCCTATTTCCTGATAATTAAAAATAAAAATGGTAATGCCTCCCAAATTTGTGAAAAACTAATACCCTTGGTGCTAGTCACCACCCAGTGGCCTACTGGAGGTGGGACTCAGGGGTCATTATCTCCCTTTCGCCATTGCCAGCTCAGGTGGGGCATCTTTGGTGGGAGGGGGTCATGACATCTAAACATGATATTATACATAGCATAAATTTATGAATCAAAAATCCTAGAACCATATACATTAGTTACTTTGGGGGCATAAATAACTTATAATTGTTTTTATTAAGCTTATGAATTTACCAAATAATATCCCCCAGGAGTGTCGAACCAAGAGTGCATCAAGGCCTGTTATCGTGCACTAGTTCTCATCCGAGTCAAGCATAAAGCGGTGTTGTTAGGTTTTACCCCTAGATACAAATGTGCCAGAGCCACCTCTACTTGTTTGTATCCAGGCATGGATGAATTTTCATGATAAACCACATAATATATTCCTTAAAAAATTCTATTATTTCCTTGTATACTTATACCTAAAGTCTTTCATAGTGTTTTGTTCACTAATCATCTTTTCCTGTATCTTGTTTTAATGTTTTCTACTAAACATCGTTTGATACCAACTGTAACTCCCCGACCTTAGTAGCCTAGAGTCGGTGTATTATTTTAATATTGTGGCATGATTACAAGGAATCAAATCATGAATGACCAAGTAGTTTAGTTGTTTTTAAATACAAATACATACTTAATCTCATATTATAACTTGAAAATTAATACAAAATATATGTTTTATTGGGAACATCCACCACTCTATGATTATCATTGTAGGTCAATAATAAAAAAACATCTTCATGTCCTTATAAAATTAGACATAATAAAGGGGTGATCTCAAAAACTCAGTAAGGGTAAGAAATATAGTGGAAGATATCATAATCATAAACAATAGGCATGGTAAATAATTGAAAACACATGCCTCTAAACATGAACATCTTATGGAAGGAATATTAACTGAGTTAATAATTCCATAATAAAACTTAATTATGGGTATTCTACTAGTCAAAAACCACATGATCTTTCAATTACTAGATTCTTAATTACGAAAATTCATAGGCACATCATTCTAAAATATACCATCAAGGGCTCTTCCAAGAAATTTGAAAATGATTACGCCCTCAGCCAAAACCATAAATATTTATTTTTTCAATGCCTCGTGCCAAGAGCTTGGTTTGTCTCATTAGACCTTCCAATGCACAGATGGATTATAGAGGGATCCACTAGAATCTTACTTAATAAAATTAATTACTCATATGAATGGGGATAAGAATAAATAATATACACATTCATATTGAAACTAATATATGAAATGTAAATAACATTCCTTGAACATTAAGCATAAACACTAACCATTCAGAGTAAATTGGTGGATGATTTTAAGATAGCACATCCAAAATCACACTAATCATAATACATTCAATTAAATATGGTATATGGTATCATATTATATAAATCTAAATTAAGTACAAGATTAAATAAGGTATATTTATATTAAATGAAGATACCTTTAATTGATACCTTTGAAAATTTCCTTGGAAAAAAATCCTTAAACATTCCAATGTGTCTCATAGCACCTTGAAACATTCAAATCGTAATACCTTTGAATATATTGAGAATAAGGAGACTCTTAATATGATATTAAAAATGTAATTACATACACCATTTCATGGAATAAGTTTTGAACAAGGTGTATACTTCATAAAAGTTAGTTTGAGATGAGAAAAAATACTTTATACTTTTGAGAGAATAGTTCTTTTTGAAAATCATTTTTCTTTTACATGAAATCATATTTTTAATATATAAATACCAGAAATTAAAATGTATGTACATTGAAATTATATTTTAGTAATTATTGTCTCTTTGATGAAGTGATATCAGGTAAAATGAGTTCATAAGAATCCATAGAAATAAAACATTTTAGAGCATTTTATGGAAAATATTAAAGAGAATTTTAATGTGAAGAGGAATATTTTATTTCCTAAAACCATAAATGAACCAAGAAAATTTTTCATGATAAATTTAGTGACTTTATAAATATTATGGTGTCTTAAAATAGATTCTATAGTGAACTTGAAAATAGGAAAGAATTTGAGAAGTTCCCTTGAATCAGGTTTTTTTGTCGGGATAAAATTTTGAAAGATTCATTTAAAACATGCAAATCCCCACAAAATAATGAATGATTGTTATTGGTAGAAAAATATATAACATTAACACATAATTTATTAGGATTTAATAATAATAAATAATAATTTCATTAAGGTTAATGGGGAATAAAAACAACCTGAATGAAAAATTGAGGATTGAGAAGAAAATTCATACAACTTTGTAATCAATTGAATCATATCCCCCAAAATTAATAATATTAAAATTTAAAATTTCAAACCATGAAAATAAAAATATTCATAATATTATAAATAAATGTGAAGTATACATACACCATATATAAGTAAAACTATTGAAAAAGGAATGTGTCGCAGAAATAGAAGTGAGATGAGGAAACCCTTACATTAAGTCTTATAGAGTTATTCACTTGGTCTTAGTGTCCTAGATAACCAAATTAAATTCAATGATAAAGATTTAAAAAACCAATTATAAATTTAATTTATTTATTATAACTTTATTAAGTTAATTCATAACCTTTTTGATGGTTTAAGAGGTTCAATTTTATTGTTTGGGTCTGTTTTTTTCATAATCGATATACTTATATACATGAATATAGAATCATGTAAATTGTGGATCTTTGTCCCAAATTGAAGATATATTTTATTATTGGAAATATATAAGGTTACATGGTTTTAAATATGATTTTTATACTTTTAGTTACAATGAATAAATATATAAATTATTTAATGAAAACCATTTGGGTTAATTGGCGGGTTTCGAACACCATGAACCCATTTTGCATTATTAATCATAACCATCTATAAAAAAAGATTACAGAACGATAGATAATGAATAATACATATATTATAGTCTATTTAAACCATAATAATTATTTCACTACCATAATTTAATATGGAAATATAAATTGGAAGCCAATCATCTTTGAATGTGGTAAATTAGCACATCCTGAATGGTGTTTTCATTTTTGTATAAAATTGTATGAAAGAAGAGATGATGAGTAATTATTACTTTATCATAAAATCATTTCAGTACATGTAGGATACTCTATTAATACAATTTTTTTGATTAAATTAGGTTAGTAAATAATAATAAATGAAAGGAACATGAATAATAGAAGAGTTGAGAAATACCTTATGAAAATTCACCAGGCTAACAACATAACTTCAGAATATCATAAAATATTTTGATGTGAGAAAACGGTTATATCATAATTATTAAATAATCTATAAATTAAGGGGTATATTTAATTACATGTTCCAGAATAATCCAATTTAAATGAAAATACAATAACATAATTAGAGTGCTTGAGAAATATGTAGATTTTAAGACGAAAATTCTACAACATAACGGCTATGCAACATGTTTTTAGAAAACATTTAAAAGAGAGGGAATATGGAGAAGACCTTTATAAAAGACTCATAAAATATTATATGGATAGAATAATATGGAAATTTAAACTTGGGTTGAAAACATGAAATACATACCACATAAAGGATAACTCAAATGGAATAAAATGAAAAGAGGTGTTTACCTCTTGAGGTAATCTTCTTTGAGAGCCACTTTAGGGGAGAGGTTTTGGCCTTCTGAAAAAACCAAGAGCTCTTGAATGAGTGGAGTGATTATGGAAGAGTATTTGGGAATATATTATATATGGAAAATGTCTTGAGAGGATTGAAAAGAAGACGAAGTGATGGTGGTTTTATATTGGAGAAGAGGAATGAATTTTGGAATATTTTATTCATTACTTTATTATTTTCCTCAAGAAAACCAATTGTGTTGTTTAATGTGACCCATAATAGTAATAAGTGCATTTCACGTTGAACCTAGTGGTATTATATGATCCTTAAATCACTTATGACCCAATAAATCATGTATTTAGCATTTATCGTAAATTATCATATTTTATTATTCACCCAAAGTTCATGTATTTTAGAAAAATCCAAAAATTTCAACCTATCAATTTTTTGATGTTTAGAATTAAAATATGTAGTCCAATTTTTTAAAATAATTTTCTAAATATTTTTATATTAATTTTTAAATAAAATCATAATTTATTCTAAAAACATTAAAACTATAACTTGTTTTATAACACATTGAAAAATTAAAAAAGGTACCCTAAATTATCTTATAACCATAAGAAAATAAAATAACTATCTATGATTACATTTTATGAAAATAAATTTCCATTTTAAATTATTAAATTAATCATAAAATTGTAATTAAAATATTTATGACATACAAAAATACTAATACTTATACTATGGTCATTTTTTCACTTTTATGATGCAAAAAATGTATTTATAAATTCATGGGTGAAGTTCTTATTTTTTGGCCAAATTACAATTAAATGATATTCATTACTATTTTTATGGGTATGTTACTTTTCATATGGTTATGTTACTATTCCCCAAAAATTAATTTTGATTTATCAAACATAAAATATCATACCGAACACAACCGTGTATGTTAGGTTTTCGAAATTCAAAACATATAGGTAAAAAAATAATGTTTTCTGGGCTAGGTTATAACAATGTTGTGTTTTGTAGAGGCTGGTTTTTTCTTGTATTGTTTATTTTATTTATTTTTAAATTATTTGGGTGTTACACATTATTATTAATTCAAATAATTTTTTTAATTGGAAAAATTATCAATTATTCATTAGGAATGATATGACTATTCTAAGTTATCTTGGAAATTTGAATTTTTATGATTAATAAAATGATTTTCATGGATCAAAATTGAAAAGATAGGCTCTATGCATTTATTTTTCTATTGGTCTATTGGATTTATATATGTGTGTGTGTGATTTAAAGAAAATTATATTGATATATATATTTAACCATATATTGAAACACATATTCATGATTAAAACTGCACTCTTATGATGATAATTTATAGATCTACTACAACAATCGGTCAGACTCTATTTTTCTATAGAAGAGGTTACATTGGAAATTTGCATATTAAAAATTTTGTATTTGTTGTAAGTTTTCTACTGATATTCATGGATTTTTTTATTTCAAAGATCTATTACAATCTGATTTCTTCCAAACTATTTTTTCATGAAGAAAATAGTTTCCCAAGAAGAATATACATCTACCACTAGTTGTTGTTCAACTATAAAGGTCAATCAAAACCTTTTTTAATCAATAACGTTTTATTGACAGTTTCAATTTCTTGTACTCATTTTTTTGGAGTATCAGCCTGTCCATATATGTTATGGTTTATCAGTTCTCTATTATAGAATCAGAAGACTATGTTTTTAGTCTTGTTTGTAAATGTTTCAACTGCATACACTCAGTTGTGGATTGGTCATATGATATGTGACCTGATATGTGAAATTCACCAAACTTGCAGAGATTCTTATTGGTGGAGTGGACAAGGGGATCTTTATGTCCCCAACCACTATAAACAGTTTTCTTCTATGATTCTATTTTTATCTTCTTATCATAATTTCATAAAGAAGACAAACACTTATTACCCATATAAAATCAGCTAACATCAACAGGTAGAATGGTCAAAGAATTTTAATAGACACATTTCAACATTCTCATGTGTATATTTCTATATTATAATATTCTTTCCTAAAAATTGGTATCAAACGATATCTTTTGAAAAGGCTATAACAAGCTAAAATTATACGGTCTATTCAATTATGGAAATAACTAATCAGAGATAATGAATGTTAATGGTTTTTGCTCCTTATTTCAATTGTGAAAACTATGGATGCTAGATATCAGGGATGATTATATAATTGATGATTCTGGGATTCAAAGTCTATTCTATGATCATTATTCCTTATATAATTCTAGATAATCTGACAACATGGACTTCTACTATAGAGGATTACTATGAAATGAATTATAAATGTGTGAATGCTATTTTATATTGTCTTGGAATAGATGAATTCAATCGCATATCACAATTCCCTACTACTTCTGAAATGTAGAAACCCATCAAAGTCTCTTATGAAGAAATAGAGAATTCGAAACAAATGAGGTATGCAATAACAAAACAAAAATTTGATATATTCAGAATGGTTGATGGATAATGAATCACATAGATGAATGAAAGGTTTATAGAGATTGTAAATAATATTATATCCTTAGGTGATTATATCAAAATATCATATAAATTATTAAAAGTATAATGAGTACTACCTACTAAATGGAATGATATATCAACTAAAATTCCACAATCATCACCTGCCAAAAATATGACAATGAGAGACATGATTTGGACACTAATGATATATGAAGTTGAAATTCAAGATGAAGATAAAGGTCATAAATTCATTATGAAGTAGAATAATACTTCCCAAAAGGTAACATCTCAGAATTTATGAAATAGAATAATGAAAGAATTTAAGGAAGAAAGGTATTCAAATACATCTGATTCTGAAATGAAATTTAATCAATTAGCCTAATAGTTTTGAAAATTTTATAAGAAGAAAAGATAATTTAGAAATCCTTTCAAAAATGATGAGAAAGACTATTGCAAAGTTAGATTATATGAACAAATGAAATTTGGTCATATAAGACCTGATTGTACCTAGCTAAATGGTCCAATAGAAAGACAAAGAAGTCATATAAGAAAAATGATGATTATTCACATAACAGAAAAAAGATAAATGAAGGAAACATTGAGTGTCTCTAAAGGCTCCACCATCTCAACGAAATATAATTCATAAAAGTAATAATCAAATCTCAATGAAAATTTGTTCTTCATGGTATAAGAAGATAAGGTTCAAACCTATTTTTCTTCCAATTCAGATTCTGATTCAAATTATTCAAATAATAAATTGAATACCCACTATAAGATGCTATATAGTAAAATATGATCCCTTATTAAAGAAAAAATAATCTTTAAAAAATACCCACAATGCTATTTTTGGAGAATGAGATTCCTTACTTAAACAACCTCAATATTTAATTGAAAAAATCAACTCATCTTTCACAAACTGTATTGATCATGAAAATTTGTTTAAATAATTAAAATAATAAGTAGACACTTATATAAGTCTTTACCTCTTCATTACAAAAGGATAAAAAAATTTGAATGAAATTCCAAGTAAAAATTTCATTAAAAAGAAAATATATGGTATAGGAAGTAAAGATGGAAATTATAAACTATATAAGAATTATTTCGATACCAACTCAAAAACTGTTACCTATAGTTTTTTTGGAATAGAAGGGAATATAAAAAAACTGTTATATAAGAAATCCTAAAATAAGTGTAATTATAAATTATTTTATTTCAAATAGATTATCTGAAGTAAATATGAGATATGGAAAACAAAGAAGATATGGGTTCGCAGATCTTTTCTATCTAACACTGCTAGACCTAAAAGAATATGTGTACCAAAAAACCCCCTTTTTAAATTTCTATTCAAAGAAGTAGGTCACAAAAAAATATATGTTATATGGATAGTGGATTCTTGAGGCATATGAGTTGAGAATCATCAAATATTAATAAATTAACTCAAATATATAGAGGTCTAGTAACATTTTGTGATAATGTGAAAGGAAGTAAAATTGGACTTGGAAATTTTAGAGATCCAAAAACATTCTCAATCAACAAAGTATTATATGTAAAACGGCTGAAACATAACACGATAATTATATCTCAACTCTGTTATGAGAGATATTATGTTGATTTCTATAACAATTTTTTTTTTATTTAATGATAAACTACTTATGTTTACAACACATAGAACTGATAATTTATATACTTTGGATTTAAATTATTATGTAATCAGAAAGTGAATTGTTTGACTACTAAGATAAATGAGTCTTGAATATGGAATAAGAGGCTTAGTCATTGTAGTAATTATGAATTACACAAATTATCTATGAAATGGTTAGTTTCTGATTTACCTAGTCTTATGTTTGATTCTGACAGATTCTGTGATGCCTGCCAGATTGAAAAACAACACAAATATTCCTTCAAATATATTAACAAAATTGCTACATCAAAACCTCTAGAACTTATCCACATGGATCTATTTGGATCATCAAGAGTAGAATGTTTGGAAGGAAAATTATTTAAATATAATTTAGTTGATTATTACTATATATTTACTTGGATTTATTATATAAAACTCAAAATTAAAGATTCTAATATTTTCGAAAGTTTCTATAAATTTGTTGAAAATAAAAAAGATGTTAGGATAATTTTATTAAGAAGTTCTCATGGTGGAGAATTTAAGAATCATGAAGTCATTTACTTTTTTCAATATTTGTGTACTGAACACATCTTCTCATAACCAAGAAAACCTCAAAAATGGATTTTATGAAATAAGAAACATAACTATTCAAGAAATGGATAAGACTATACTAAATGAATACAATCTACACACCTAATTATGGGTAGAAGATATAAGAATGACCTACTATATCATGAATAGATTTTTAATTCATATTATTTTAAAAAATGCACCTTATGAAATTTGGAATAATAGAAGACCTAAAGTAATGTACTTTCAAGTGTTTTGATGTAAGTTATATATCCTAAACACCAAGGTTAATCATGGTAAGTTCAATCTAAAATCCTATGATGGAATATTTTAAGGATATTCTACTACCTCTAAATCCTATAGAGTGTTTAATAATAATTCAAGGATTGTTGAAGAATCATTTTGGTGATAGTTGATGAAACTGACCCTTTTATTAAAGACAATGATCCAACTAATGAAACTACTAACTCCTTTAACAATATGAGACTTGAGAACCTAAAAAATAATTTTGAAATTAACAAAAATAAAATTTATTATAGTGAAGAAGAACAAGATACTAATGAACCTAAAGTTTTTTTACCTAAACTGTCAAGAACCATAAAGAATATTCCTTTAGAAACATTAATAGGAATCCTAGACAGAAGAATAAGACCAAGAAGAAATATAGGAAACCATGTTGAATTCTCTACCTTTCTATCTCAACTAGAACCAAAATATTTTGAATAAGCCTTAGAGGATGAGAGTTTGATATTAGAAATACAAGATGAGAAAAACCAATTCAAACGGAATGAATATAGGTAATTAGTTGAAAGACTATCAATTTATACAGTTATAGGAACTAAGTGGGTCTTTTGAAATAAACAAGATGATCAAGGGATTATAAATAGAAATAAAGATAGATCAGTAGCTAAAGGATATAATCCTAAATAAGGTATAGATGATGATGAAACCTTTTCCCCAATAGTTATATTAGAAGAAATTCGATTTCGTTTAGATTATACATATCATATGAACATTAAATTATATCATATGGATGTAAAATATGCATTTTTAAATGGATATTTTTTAGAGGTAGTTTATGTGGAACAACCTCCATGTTTTAAAAACTCTAAAAAAACCTGATTATGTTTTTAAACATACTAAAGCTCTCTTTCGCCTTAAACAAGCTCCCAGATCTTGGTATGAAAAATTAAGTTCTTTTATTTTGAAAAATGAATTTACTATTAGAATAGTAGATCCAACTATTTTTAAGAAAACCATTTGTTATAATATATTATTAGATCAAATATATGTTGATGGTGTTATTTTTTGTTCAACCAATACAAAACATTGTAATGATTTTTATAAACCTGTGCAAAAATATTTTGAAATGATTATGATGGGAGAATCTAAAATCTTTTAAAACATAAAATTTATCATAAATATTTTGGAAATGTTTAGAACAAAATTAAATATATTATTGATTTACTGAAAACATTTGACCTTGATAACAGTAAGATATATACAACTCCCATGTGTACCAATATACGACTTGATTTGGATGAAGCCAGAAAACTAGTGGAAAACAAGTTATATAGAGGTATGATTAATAGTTTATTATATTTTATTTCAATTAGACCCGATATTATGTTTTCAGTGTGTTTATGTGATAGATTTCAAAAATATCCTAAAATAACTCATCTTAATTATGTCCAAAGTATTTTTCTATGATTACAAGTGATGTTTTTTTAAATCACATATTTATCCATAAAAAAATTTTATTTTAATTTAATATCATATTCAGATGATGATTTTGGAGTTTTTAAATTAGATAAAAAATTACTTTAGGAACCTGTCACTTTTTAGGAAAGTATTTAGTTTCATGGTCAAGTAACAAACATCAATAAGTTTCCCATTCAATAACCACGACATAATATGTATCTGTAGGAATTTTTAATACACAAGTATTGTGGATGAAAAACACCCTAATGAACATTGGATTCAATTATAATAGTATCCCTATTTTATGGGATAGTACAAGCGCTATAAATATTTTAAAAAAACCAATAATTAAATCAAAAACTAATCATGTTGATATTTGGAATCATTTTCTAAGAGATCATGATCTTAAAAAAGATATATATTTATAATTTTTAAATACTGAATATCAACTAGCTAATATTTTAACTAAATGCTTACAACTAAAAGTTTTGATTTTATTAAGGTGGAATTATGTTTATTTATCATTTAAAATGTTTATCTTTTTAATATTTTTAATTTTAAATATTTATCTTATTTATTTATTCCAATTTATTTATGTTAAAATTATGTACTGATTAAATTAAATATAATTTGTTTTAATATTATATTTTCTATTTACATTTTAGTTAATTTATTTTAATCTTAAATTTATTCGCACCATGTGCATTAAAAAATTTAAATGACTATCTTACACAATGACATGGGAAACAATGTATTATTAGAAACGTTTTGAATACCAAAACTTTTTAACTATCAGACCCTTTTTGAATACTGAAACCCTCATTTACCCTCATATTCTTTTTCTTACTTTATTTTACATTAAAGCCCATAAAACCGAAAAACTATAGAGAATTATTTTCTAAGAAATGAAAAAAACTAAGAGAACCAAAGAAGGTGAAGCCAGCAATATAAAGCATCAGAATATTTTTGGAGGAAAGATTCTACAGGGTAAAGTAGTTGATTTTGAATTGCTCTATCTGAAAAATTTACTCCTGAAGCGAGCACTAGGGTTTCAAGGTTTATAATTTTTATTCACTGAGGAAAACTCATAATTCCTTTATGAGGTTGAAATAATGTAAATCTATAACAATGTTCAATTTCATTTTTCTGATACTAAAGATACAGTTCTTACAATAATAGAAGATATGGACATTTAGGTTTCTCAAAGTAAAATTTCTCAAAACATGAACTGTCCTTGTGAGAGAGTGTTTCAATTCAATATATTGTCTATCAGATATATGGACTATAAATGTGAATACATTATACGCTTTTTGTTTCACTAAATAAACGTTATGAAATTTTTTTTCAAGGATCTCGAGGAAAACCATAAAATCTTAGTTAGGTTCATTCAAAAAATTATTTCTCCGAGAATGGCTCCAATGGAGAAGATTATATATCCAAACATGTATATCATGTTTCTATTTATGATTGAAATAAACTAAATTTTACGTGGTTTATGTTCAAATATTTAAATTACTATTGTTAACCAGATGCTAGGATGAATTTTTATCCTTATTTAAAGATAGTTTCTCAATTTTTGTTTATGAATGTAATGATTACAGCGTGCTCGATGGGGGAACCTTGAAGAAGTTAGGATTTTACTTGAGTACATTCTAAGGAAAACACTTACCATTTGGTGCAGATGACCATCAATGATCAATATCTTTTTCTCAGGGGGATAACAGTGCAATTGGGAATGAAGGAATTAGATAAACTCATGGTGAAGGAAATTCAAAGACAAGAAAAAGAAAATTAAGACATGTTGAAAAAGAATAAGAAGAAGAAGAAGATGTTATGCAAGTATTATTGGTAGTAAGGCCACCAAAAAATAGTATATCCACCTACTGTAGAACTAGTGTTGGGTTCATGTGAGGCTACTAGGTAAGTATATCAGGAAGAGTCTTTTCATGAGGAAGATCATTTTTTTTGAAATCAATATAAGAGATATATAGACTATTGATTTTCCAATTTTCTAGGAGGAAGAAACAGCTATTCCGGGAGAGAAACAGTTGATTAGAACTAAAAATGTGGCTACAAAAATTATTGAGAATTTACATTTCTATGTTTTTTGACTTGTAGAAGAATGACATCAATCCATAAATAAAGGCCAAAGTGAAATTATTTATAGTTTGTCTTATTCAAGTAATAATTAAATTTAAATCCAGTGAAGACATATATGGGAAAAGCTCCTACAAAATCTCTAGAAATTTTGGCAATTGTTCAGTAACAACATCCAAATGAAGGGACATCTGATCCCCTATTAAATCAGGTTGTGGATCTTGTAATGATTTTTAATAAGTATTAGGAAGATAATGTCAATTGATGAAAATACTTTGGTGTTGCAATGAAAAAGTTATAGGATCATCATGAAAAATTTATTTCCAATAAATATTTTGATGATTTCAAGAGAGAGATGCTAAATGGTGTTGGAAATATAATATTTGAAGTTGTTTCTAAGTCTAACATTTCTATTATAAATTGGTATTTGTGGAGTCAATTTGAATCAATCAAAAGTACTATTGGTCAGGCCAGTACATCTACCTCTACTCCTACTACCAGTCTAGATCTGATTTAATGATTTTAAGAAACCACCTCTATCATGGTTGATATGAATGATCGTCTTCAAAATATTCAGTGTAATAGTGCCCCTCTGTGGGTTCTATTCGAAAATAAATAATTTCTAGTTGTCCAACTAACACAAAATGAACCAGGTATCATATTTATGCTAAAAAAATTCATACAAATGTGAGATCTGTTTATGTAGCAAGAGGATATTTTTCATGGAATTATGAACGTCAATATAGTTGAGAATTTTAATATTAGTCAAGATTCCAGAATTTTAATAATGCAATTGGGGGATTGTCTGATGAAGAAGATGTGGTTACAGATGGATGTGTTGAAAGATATGTTTGAAGCTTCTTAAAATCTTTATAACCTTAATCGATCCAACTACTACCCAAACTTTTATACCCAAACCATTTTAGTTGACTAAACTTGTTTCTCAGTCAAACTGATTATTGTATTTATACAATTTTTGATCAATAAAATATCCTTATTTTTTATTTTTTTGAATGTTATTTTGAACTCTTTTATGTTTATGTATATAATCTAGAAATCCAATTTTACTTATTTTAACATGTGCTTACGTATTTGTGCTGAATTAAAGGTTTCTAATTAATTTCTGCACTTTTTTTTGATATCATAGAATGGGGGAAAATTTTGGATAACACAATATTTATTTTCATTTCTATTTATCGAAACAATTATGTGAACTCAAATTTTGAATAATTTTAATTTTCATTTTTAAATATTTCTTTTTATTATTATTAATTTTATGGGATTTTTATCATAAAAAATGGAGATATTGTTTGGCATGTGTTGTTTCAAAAATAATTTTTAAATCCTATTGATTTTGTTAATAAAAATATCCTTTGTTTTCTACTAATGATATTACTTCAAGTGTATTTTTGGAAACTAATATTATTTATCTTCCTTATTTTGAAAATATATTCAACCTTATTATTCTTGTGGAATATTCATCAAAGTGTTTCGAAATCTTCTAAATGTATTCGGGACACACTATTCATACCGTACATTTATGAAACGTAATGTAAGGAACAAACCCTACATTTTTATTTTACCTTATTCTAAAAGATAACAATGTATGCTTAATCAAAGCTACATTTATATTAACATATGGATAAAGAACCTTATGTTTGGATGAATCCTTACATTTGAAAAAGAAAAAAATTATTGTCAAAGAACCCTACGTAAGTATGGAACATGACATTTGAGAAGCAATCATATAGATCATCAACCATAATTTTTTCATCAAACATAGATTATCAATATTAAGATTAGAGAATGAACACTTTTTAGTTGAACCCTACAATTGGTCTTTTTTTGTGAAGGAACATTAGGCTTGAATTGTCATCAACTAAGTTTTAAATTTACGATTTTATTAGAGTTTTGTGCAACGATCATTACAAAATATGATGATGAAATAAAGATTGTTTTTGAATGACTAAAATCTTGATATGATTAATTCAATAAATCATATATTTTGTAGAAATTATCTGATTTTTTAAGGAAAGGTACGACTACTAGGATTTGTCTCGGGAATTTTATGTCTTCCGATTAATTAGGCAATTTTCATGGATCTGAATTAAAAATATAGGCTCTCTGCTTTACATATTCAATCAGTGTATTTGTTATATATATATATGTGTGTGTGTGTGTGGTTAAAATAATAATATATTGAGATATTTTTTGAATCATATACTGTAACAAATTTTTACTATTGAAACTACCTTCATTTAAAGATCTTTTACAGATCTAAAGAAACAATTTATTAGACTCTATTTTTCAACAGAAAAGGCTATAGTGGAAATTTATATATTAATTTTTTTTATTTTCTATAAGTCTACTACTGATATTCATTTATATTTTTATTTCAATGATATATTGCAACTAGATTTCTTCATAACTGTTCGTTCTTGAAGAAAATTATTTCTAATGAATAATATTCATCTACCATTAGTTTCTGTTCAACTATAAAGTTCAACCGGAACCCTTTTTAATCAACATATTTTTGTTAAGAGTTTTAACAACATGTACTCAGTTGTGGTGGAGTATCAGCTTCTCGATCTATGTTTTGTTTTATTAGTTCTTTGTTATAGAACAAGAGGACTCTGTTTTTAGTCTTATTTTTAAAGGTGTCGACAGCCTACACTCAATTGAGGATTGGTCTTATGATATGAGTACTTGACTAGTGAAATTCATCAAACATGCAGAGAGAGTGATTGGTGGAGTGGGCTAGGGTATCTTTATGCCCCGAAACACAATAAAAAAGTGTGTTCTGTGTTTCTATTTTTATCCATTGCTCATAATTTTTTAATGATGATAAACACTTCTTACATGTATAATCATCTGTTGACAACAAGAGGAATAATTGTAAAAGAATTTGAAAAGACACAATTCACCCCATCTTGTGTATATTAATATATTTCAATATTCATACATAACCCCAAATAGTTGGAGAAAAATGAATATTAGGGATAATAATATAATAAATAAATAAATATGTATCCTATGTTTTTAGGGATTATATATATCTATAAATTATATTCTACATCATATCTACAATTTATATTCCCTTGGACTATTTCCATGGTATGTGATAATTAAAATTACGAGAATGAAATTTTTTAAGGGGGATAATGTAATGCCCTGTTATATGGATCCATTTATATAATTATTAGTATCATTAATTTTATTCTTATTATTTTTATAATTTTAATGAACATTTCTCAATTATTTAAAAAGGATTGAATCATGATTATAACTTGTGCGCTATGGATTATAAACTAGTCAAATTATACTTTATTAATTATTAAGTTGTACATTACAAAACAAGAATATAAAAATAATTATTATTCACCATTGATTATTAGTCTCCATAGATGAAATATATATATTAAAAGTGCATAAATTAATAGGGTACAATATGTAGAATGGAATAAAATCTTCATAACTATGAAATCTCCTAGATCATCATCATCCTTGAAGATCACCAATAGAAAAACAAAAATTATGTAATTGAAGAGAACTAGGAAAGGAAAATAAATTATAAAAAATCTATAATTTGACATAATAATTATTTATAACGAAGTGGGAGTATACTGAATGAATGAGTTAGTAAGTATATATATAGTAAGGAAATATGTTTGATATAAAAATGGTTTTTGAAAATTTTATCATTGTAAATATGGAGTTTGAAAATATTTTCATTGTTCATATATCTAATAGGTTTACTAATGTCATGTATTTTTATGAAAAGAATTTAAAATAATATAACTCACAATGTGAAAAATAAAATACGATAAAAAATATGATATACACACACACACACATATATATATATATATATCACTACCATAGATCCGGGAATGGAATGCGTAAGGTTTTATCAGTGATAAGATGAAAATTATGATTGAAGGGGACCTCTATCCTCACTTTCTAAAATAACTGATAAAACATACCTTTATCAACGCTATTTTTAGTGCTGATAAATGTTTTTAATAAAATAATATTAATTTATAAAAAATTATTATATTTCTATTCAAAAATATTGTTGATTTGTATACATTAAATGAAAAACGAAAAACACATGTTTATAATTAATATATATTATTAATAATTCAAATATATATATATATCAATTTTAATTAAATAATAAATATATTTATTATATTTATATATTTATATATTCATATATTTATACTTAAATTTTTATAATTATATATAAATACTTTTTTAATTTGTATATTTATAATTATAAATATAAATAAATATATGTTTCCAGTGTATTTGGTCAATTGATGTGTGAATATAATTGACGTTTATATGTTTATAATTCATTATGAATGTTCATTTAAACATTTCACCATCATTACTATTCATGTAGTCCATATATATGATGAGTCATTTATTATGTGTTCATTACCTGAATCGCTTGTATCCCCTCTCCCCTCCCGGCTTGCCTTTTAGGGTTTCTGATGCCCTCTCCAATAGTGATCAATCTCCCCTTCTGACATAGTCTATTTTGGTGCTTTCCATCTCTCTCATTTTATCCTTCTCGGTAGCAGTTCCTTCTTCTCATGGATTTATCCCTCTCTACTTTGGTTCTCGAGGTTGTTGATTTTGTTCGTCATTTCTTTCGGTATTCCCATTGATGGTTTCTTCCTATGGAAGCCCTCAACCACTCAATACTTACTCTATCCTCATGTTCATTTAAGTTTATCCCGGTTGGAGTAGTATAAGTGGTAACGATGAGGCTTTGGGTTATGTGGATCGGTTATTGAAGAGCTTCCTAGTGCTACCGAATTCATCTTTTTTTGTTCTATCTGCTACTGGTTTTGTGTTCCTTCGTTGATACTGGTGATTCTAAGTAAACTGCCACTCAAAGCTCTACTCTGGCCATACGCTCCTCTACACCTCTCCTAGTCAGATCTTGGGCGATGGTTTATTAAGGCTTTGGGGTGTGAGGATCGATGGCTGTTGGTGGTCCAGGCGCGGCTAAAATTGGTGTTTGATGCTCATTTGGTGAGGTTTCTGTATTTGGTTCTGTGGATCTTTGTTTCTGGTGCGGTGATGATTGGACGAAAATGGAAATGTTTTACAGTGGTTTGATGGTCATGGATAGTCTCTGCCGGTTCTGGTCTCTTCCTCTACATCGTTTTCCCATTTTTCTTCTCTGTTCTCTACACTATATCCCGATTCCATCATTCTCTATGAGGTTCAGATGTGTGGTGGCCTTCAGGGATCATTAAGTTGTGAGTCTGAATGGGAGACATTGAGAGGAGGGTAGTGACCATGATTCGACCATCGATGGAATGATTTTGTTTGGATCTGGTGAGATGGTGATGGTGGTTGTCGTTGATGTAATTGATGCTGGTGAGGTGATGATGGCAGTGAGGTGTTCAAGGGTTGTTTTCTCAGGTAGATGGTGATGGATGGTGTTTCGTGGTTCATGGGGGGCATGCAACTCGTGGGTCAAGGTGGTGGATGGCGTTTGTTTTGGATTTGTGATTTTTAATTTTGAACGGAGGTCTTTGGAAGTGGTTGTAATGGTCTCCTTGTGGGTGTGGAATATGTGAGATCCTATTGTTGTATCTTGGTTTACACTTTTCCTTTAAAGATTCATTTGAAGATACAAACATATGGATTGTGTGGTTTATGATTCATTCATGTTCCCATGAAGCTATTATGTTCTCATAAATACATAAAATCACGATAAATATATTTAAATAATAAATATATATATATATATATATATTATTAATAATTATAAATATTTAGTAATATATATATATATATATATATACTTTTAAAAATTAATTTATATAATTATAATTATAAATAACTATATATATATAAATAATTATAAAATTACAATATTTTTTAAATGATAAATATATTTAGTATATTTATATATATATATATACTTCTTAAATATATTAATTTATAATTATAATTATAAACAAATATTTATATTTATTAAATTTTTTTGAATGATAAATTTATTTATTATATTTATTACTATATAAAATCACTTTTTATAAACTTACAACAACTACATTTATTATTACTTTAAAAATATATATTTACATATAAATAAACTTATATATACATATAAATATATTTATAATTATATAAAAATATTTATAAAAATATTTATTTATAATTTTAATTATATATATTTATGTAATTAAATAATTAGAAAATCTTAATAGATATATTTACAATAATTATAATTTTATAAATATATATAATTATAGAAATATATTAATAAATATATAAAAATATTTATATTTTTAAAAATAAATATAAATAATATATATATAAATATGTAAATAGTTATAAAATTATACAAATATATTTATTCAATTTATATTTATCATTATAAATAAATATATTTTATTAATTATAGTCATAAATATAAATAAATATTAAAATATATTTAAATACTTATGAATTTAAAATAAATATATTAATTATATATATTTATATAATTTTTTATTTAAAAATTATAAAATTAAAATAAATATGTTGATTATATATATATATTTTATAATTTCAAAATTATTTAAATAAATTTATTTATTTATTTTAATTTCATAAGTATTTAAATATATATATATATATATAATTATTTATATTTATGAGTATTATTAAAAAATATATGTAATAATTATATATTTATAATAAATATATATTAATTTCATAAGTATTTCATAATTATTAAAATAATTATTTTATTATATTTAAATAATTATAAAATTATAATATATATATTAATTAAATATATATATAATTAAACAAATAGATTTATAAATAAATAAATATATATATATATATATACTAATACTTATAATTAGAATTCTAAATAATAAAGATATATTTAGATAATTATCAAAATATATTAATTATGTTAAAAAATATATATTTATAAAATTATAAATTAAATAAATATATTTGTTATAATTTTATAATTATTGAATTATATATATATATATATATAATTATAATCATATATAAATATATATTTTTTATAACTATATATATATAGTTATTGGATACTTTTAAAATTATAATAAATATATACAAATATTTTCAATTATAATTCTAAATAAATACAAATATATTTAAATAATTTAAATTTATAATAAATATAATAAATATATAAAATTATAATTATAATAAAAATATTTACTATAAATATGTAATTATATATATATGTAGTTATTATTATAAAAATATATTTATTTATTTATTTTACATTTAATTTTATAAAAATATTTAAAAATATTAATAATTTTTATCATTATAGTGTTATAAGTGCTTTTTAAGAACTGATAATGATAGGCCATTATTATCACATAAAATCCACGGATAAAACTGTCTTTATCAGCGCTAAAATTTTAGCTCTATAAAAGCATGTTTTATTAGCACATTCTATTTTAGTGCTGATAATACATACCTTCGTCAACGCTTTTTCCCTAGCATTGATAAAAGGTTTAACGGATTTTATAAATAAACCTTAACAATCTCCTCATTCTCTTGCACACCTCAAACTCTCGTGATAGCCAAACCCTGCCGCATCCGACTCCTCCTCCTCTTTTGGCGCCGACTCCTCTGCGGTTGCAGATTCCTCCTCCTCCTCCTCCCCCACTAATTACTCCTCCTCCTCCTTAGTTGTCGTCAACTCCTCCTCCTCCTCCACATCCACTGGGAATCCCTCCTCCACCGTGAACATCGCCGCGATCACCAACCCAATCTGCTGAAAACCCACCTTCTCCATGTACTTTATTGTCGAATACCACCCCCACTTTGAATCCCATCTCCTCTACGAACTCACCTCCACCATGAATCCATCTCCTCCGATGCTACCACTATGTGTCTTTTAATTCTCATAATCTACTTGTTTCTAGATCCATATTGAAAATCTTTTAATTTGTTATTTATACATTGTTATCCAATTTTTAGATTAACCTTCATGGTTTTGTTATTTTGAGAGTTTATGTATTGTGTATATTTTATGTGATACTATGATTGTTTTTATCTTATCATGTGTCCGTTGAAGGTGAAATCATTCCCATGTTTCTTTTTATGACACTATACTGCTTATATCTAACCCATGGAGATTAGAAGAATGATTCATGCCCTTTAGTTTCTCTATTTGAGTTACATTTATGAGTTGACCCTGGTTGATCTGTTACACATATAAACATACCCAACCCTACAAGTTTATGTAATTTTATATAATTTTTAACTATTCATGTAATCTTTTTTTCATGACATAATGGTGTGTTTACATCGTGTGAACATGAAGGATTATCTTTACTAATTCCTAAAGAGATATAAAATGCAAAACGAATGAAATTAGTTCATGTAATTCCATATTAGGGGTTTCCAATTAAAGGATTTTTCAAGTGTAAATTGTATTTTTAAGGGAATTCAATATATACTAAGAAAATTTATTATGGATGATAAAATAAAGGCATAAAAATCCCATATCTCAATGAACTAGATAATACTATGTGGGATACATTTTAATTTAAAATATATGGATGCCTCCACTAACCTATTGGGATGTATTTCATACTAACTATGAGAGGTCATTTATCACACATACTCAAATCATTGATGATTATTCTTGTACAACCTTTTCGGTGATCCAACCACTCGCTACTCATCTTTGGTCATGTATAATTTTATGGAAAGTTGGAGGTAAATACAAGAGGGAGACAAAAATTTACATTTATGAAAAATGAATGCATAGAATATCTCACAAATATTTGATTGTTTAACCTTTAAACTCATTAATTCCTTCTTAATAAAGACCCAAAAAAAGAAAGGTAAGGCTCTAGTGGCACAAAAACTATTAGTCTAGTTTATGACTAAAATTAAAACCCCCATGTGGTGATGTATCTACTATATCAATTTTTTTCATCGATGGGTGGAATTATATGTTTAGACGGTGATGATTATATCTTTATTGTAGTGTTGGAAATTCAAACTAGTTATGTGGGGCCTATATTTCTATAGCTAGGAAGAATTATAGCCCCTTTTTATAGAGAAATTTTTTATGATAGAGAGAAACAACAATCAGTTTGTCCTACTATCATTGACATGTTCCAAAATGTATTCCCAAAATATTTATCTTGGTTACCACCGAATGTATAGGTTGATTTTTTGATTTTTTTTCTTACCTGGTGTAGAGAATATATTCATTTCACCATATAATATTGATCATTTAGATCAATGATGGGATAAGGATCGATTGAATGACTTCAATGTGAAGGGGGTTATATGAATGATTATGCCCCCTTATGGTGTCTTAGTTCCACTTATAAAAAAATGGATCATTGAGAATATGGGTGGACTATTAGAGGTTTTTCATTGTCATATAAATGAACATATATATACTTATACATATGGATGGACTATTTGATCAACTTATTGGTGCTAATGTGTTCTATTAGATCGATTTGATATCAATTTGTCATCAGTTTATGGTGAGGTATTTTGATATACCACATACTATATTTAGGAGTAGGTATGTATTGTATTGGTATCCAATTATGCCTTTTAGTTTGAAAAAGACAATTGTGGTTTCATGGATGAGATGAATTGTGTCTTCCATCCAAATTTAGATAATTTTTTAGTCTTTTTTTCAATCATATAATCATTTTTACCAGTTGAGATTGGAACATGCTCGATATCTATAGGTCATTTTGAGAAATCTTAGGGATTATCAACTATATTCCATGATCTCAATGTTTATGTTTTGTATTGATAATGTACACTTCATGGGGATAATGATATTAGTGGAATTAATATTTTTAGAACCATATATGTTCGATGACATATTTTATTTAGAGAGGGAAAAGTTTCTTTTTAGATCCAAATATTTTAGGAAATTAACAGTTATTACCTGAGGCTCAACCGGGAATATTCTTGACTTGAAGTTCTAAGAATACCTTAACCAATAATTTGGTATGGTTTTTTTTCATAGATACTCTTGAGGGATACTTCTACGATCATAAAGGGAGATTGATGTAAACACCAATATTAACTATAAATGAGCTAGTGTAACACCCCAAATTTTATGAAAAATATTCTTTTTAATTTCACTAATGTCTTCTGTTGTACGCTACACCAAAAGGAGCTTGCACAACACGCATCCTTGACTTGCCTTGTATTACACGCAATCGCGACCTTCCTCGGTAGCGTGTGTAGTACGAAATACTGAGTTTCACTAAACAACGATATGCTATTAATATATTATTAAAACTAGCCGTTGTGAATAGTAATAACCACCTTTTAAAATTTTAGAAATTTCATCTCTCAAAATGGACTTCATTTATGGATTCGGAGTATCGAATTTAGCCTAAGGTGAAACATTGGTACTTTTTGGATAACTTTCATATTCTGATGAATAGTGAAAATTACTATATTTTAATTAAAAGCAACTTTTTTAATCGAAATAATTAATATTGATAAATTATTAATTTGAGTGGTTTTAAAGTATATTTAGAATTTATTTTTACAATTTAATACAATGTTGGTCATTGGATGTAATTTCACATTTGAACCAGTTATAAACAAGTGTCAATCTTTTGATAGTTATTATCTCTTAAAAACACGCTATTTGTTGTGACAGCAGAAATTAATTATAAAATTAATTAATTCAACTTATATGTTGGGAATTTTGTAAAATAGAAATCATTTTTTAATTCTGAATATCAATTATAGCTTAGGGTGAAATTTTGGCATTTTTCTGAAAAACATCAATTTTTTATGAATAGTGAAACTACTAAGTGGTAGTTAAAAAAATTATTTTTTCATAAATCATAATTTTACCGCTTCTGTGAAGGGAATTTCGAAAATCCGAGAGACACGGTTAATATCAAGGACTAAAATGTGGTTCAATGAGATGAAAATAATTTTTGGTGAATAGTAACTTTTTACTTTTTTTTTCCACGGTAAAAAGTAAATAGGGTAATTAAGGGTAGAAATGATATTATTATTACCCTAACACATATCCTAATTCTATTGAAAAAGTGTAATTCGACCAAAAACAAACATAGGAATAAAATATGACCATTTAGGCCCACTTTGATTAGATTAGGACATTTATTATTAATTTATTTAAAGAAGGGTTAAAAGAGGTAAAATCAAAGTTTATTTACTAAAACATTTTTAATATGGGGTTATACATAAGATAAATTCGACTATAAATATTAATTAGAAAGCTAAAACGATTTCCTACATAATGGTATTTTATTTGTAATTTTTAGACATTACATAATTTATTTTATTTATGACACAACGATGATGCAGTAATTATCTTATTAATGAAATATTGACATAATTGATGTTATAAATACCAAAATAAATATAATTTTAGACTTTTTATGAATTACGCTAATTTTATAAGTTAATATGACATGTTATTATTTATTTAATTATCTTTTTTCGAACTTATCATTCTGTTATAATTTTCACAAAAATCAATTACCAAATAGTGTCAAAATTGACATAAAATAGTTTTTAAAACAAATATTATATTATTAATTGTTATTTTATTCCTAAAAATCTAAGGTTCGGCCAAATGACTTATATAAGGTTATATATATTAATAATAAACAACTTGGGGTTCTTTTGGCTTCTTATAGTAAGTTTATTAACCTTATAGTGTAAGAACACAAGAAGACACGGTAAAAGTAAATTTATTTAACTTAATGTTAAATCTAAATGATAAGGTTAAAATAGGAACCTAAACTTGTCTAAATTATATTGGATGATAGGATTTCGACCCATACCCACCTTAGCTTTGAAATATATCAATTTGGAGCTATTTCAAAATCGAACTTGACTTTATAATAAAATAATAGTTTTAGTTATTCCAAAGGTGCCCCTCCCCTCCCTTATAAAAGGGCACCTCCTCCCCCTCCTCCTCACACCAATTTGAGCACTCAAGCTCGGCCAACCCCTGCCAAAATCCCTTCTCCACTTCCCTAAAAATAATCCCAGAGGTCCTGGTTTTCTTCAAAGACCAATCTTAGTTCCCTATGTGGAGGATTCAAAGAGGCGTTTCAAAGAAGAGGTAATATCCATTACCGATCTTTTCAATTTCTTTCTTCTTCAACTTCTTCTTCTTTAGTTGTTTCATGATAAAGTAATAACATCAGTATTAATTACATAATGATATGTTATTATAAATATGAAACAACCCTAATTCACCTTCTATCCATCCTACGGAAAAATGAAATCACCGCCAGTGCGTACGTACGGAATACCGTCTCCACGCGGTGGTGTACTCTATTTTCCACCATAACCATACAAGGATGGGTATAATGGTGTAATTAGTAACTATATATGGTTATTATAAAGTGATATTGATACTGAAATAGTATACATACACTTAAACACAAGTTCACGATCATGAGAACGATATCATCGCTCGTGCGTACGTATGGACTACCGTCTCCACGACGCGATGACATTCATTCTCAATGATTAACCAATCATGATTGAATATAAAGTATATATAATAAGTACTAATGAAATATATGACATAATAATTATACTGGATTTATGTATATTTTTATGTATTTCATCTACTTAATTTCATTCAATTCAATAAGGAAACGAAAACAGCGTTCATGCGTACGTACGGACTACCGTCTCTATGAACGGTGTATTTCTTTCCATTTACTGATTTATTATATATGTATATTCTGAATATATATATATAAATCATGTTTTATATTTTGGAATTAAGTAATCATGATCTAAGTAATCATATGAATAATTACAAGTTAAAAACACGAACGACAAATGAGACGATTTTACCCAAAACGCTACATTAACATGAATTTACAAAAGAACGGGTAATATAATGTCATAAGTGGACCATATATGATATAATAACAATGAATATGATTCTGGAATAAGTAAATAACATGATTTAAATCATTATACATGAGGTTCGGACACTTACAAAGCAAGTCGGACCTAAGGTAAGGGATTAATTTTCAATCTCATTTTTATCCGAGATTGCTTATACGTAAGTATTTACTGGGGTTACATTAATCATACATGACCATGTTTTCTAAAAATGTTTTTATAAAATGTTTACCATTCTTCCATGTATGTTTAAAGTCATTTTTACCCTTTTACCACATGGTATGTAAGGAATCTTTTGTCATTTTTCATACGAGGTACTTTTTGACTTTTCCGACAAAAGTACGAGAAGAATGTTTTTTAACTTATACGGCATGAATGGATTTTTAAAACAATATTTCCAAGAAGCTTCCTTTAAAAGTTTTCAAGTTTATTTTTAATCAACATCTTTTATTTTAAAATTTTTTGACATGTTAAGAAAGGAAAAATGTTTTTGAAGAAGAAAGTATATTTTCCTCAAGAATGGAGTTCAAGTGTTTTATCAAAATTATTTTCCATTTAAGATAAGAAAGAGTTCTATTTTTATCCCTATTATTAAATTGATTTGATTATGTTGTGATGGAATTATTTTTATGAATTCCTTTATATTATATGAATTGTTTTATGATGTCATGATGTTTAAGATTCCCATTTTTATTACATGGGTTATGCAATGATGTATGATTTATGATTTTGTGGCACACATAAGAATGGTATCATTATGAGATGGGTGGGACCTATATCTCCCTCCAATGCATTGGCTAAAGATTTCATATCTCATGAGATAGACATGGCTGGAATGGTAGGTTATACCGGTTTAGTGAAACAGGACTGAAACGAGGGTGACTCGATTCAGAAAGGGACTTTGTCCACTAAGATAGTCTTGGCAATGAGTCATGACTAACAAGAAATGATTCTCTATGATTATGTGTGTATGACACAAATTTTCATGTTTTAAGTTATGCTTATTGGGATTTCATTTCACTACTATGATTTATCCCATGTTATGAAATTATTCTCTCTTTTGCAGGTTAAGATTTCCAAAAGTTATGTTCTTATGAATATGATGTGATTATTTTTTCTTTTGTTTACCCTTACTGAGCATTTGAGCTCACCCTTTTATTTTTAAATTTCCCCAGGATATAAAGAAAGGTTTTAGGTAAAAAAAAGGAAGATCATTATGGGAGATTTTGAAGATCTTTCACCACGATTAGAAGATTATATTCAGAGTTTTCAAAGACACTAAACTATTACGGTCCTTGTGTGTGTGTTTTTGTTATGTACTAAGTATTCCGCAAATGTAATGTAATGTCCATGTACGTTAAGCTTCGGGTCTCTACAGTTGGTATCAGAGGAAAGGTTTGGTCAACCTTTGGCAACTAGGATGCGAAATCGTTAGTGAGGTCCCTAGAGATATTTATAAGGTATGTTTAGTGATGTCCCTAAGGTTAAGTATACATATAGGTTATAGTCCTAGAATTGCGCTAACGATCTTAGAATTTAACCTAAGATGTTAGATATTGAGGGTACTCCCCCTTTATTATGTTGTTTTCCCCTAGCATGATTTTTGCCTCTCACACTATTCTTTTTGGGTTTTAGAAAATGGTTGGAAACCAGATGATTCATGATAATGGAGAATATGATGGACAATGGACTGATATTCTTCATAATGAAATGGGATTTGGAAGTCCAAACATCATTATTATGCTGAATCAGCAATCTCATAATATGATCAATAAAGTAAAATTTGGTAAGTTTCCTGACTCGGCTAATAAGAGAAAGATAGAGTTTCATGATGATCATAGAGGAAAGAAAGTTCAATTTCCCCTATGTAAATCATGTGGGAAGAGGAATCAAAGATAATGTTTCAAAGGAACTGGAAGATGCTTTGGGTGTGGAAAAGAAGGACACAAAGCCAGTAATTGCAAAGGAAAAGGTTCAGTTAACACCAGGGATGAGGATAATGGTATTGCTACAACATAAACAATGGTTAAATGTTTTAAATGTGGAATGTACGGGCATTATGCAAACCAATGCCCTAAGGTAAAGTCTCAGGAAGAGAATCAGTATGGTCGTATGGGTAGTATTTATGTTGATGATGATGAAGAGACTACAAATGATATTTGAGATGAAAGAATTGTTGAAGCTCGGTCAACGGTTTAAGAATGTAGTGGAATGATTACATGTTTATCATGTGTAATGTTGTATAAGTAATCTCATGGTACTATGGAATAAAGAGATATCTAAAGATTGTTACACTGTTTCCTTTCCTTGAGTTTTTAAAGTGTATGATTAATGGTACTAGTAACCATGAAATGTTATTCAGATATTTTTTTGAAAGTAGATGATATGCGCATAATGAAGGAATAATAAGATAATGAGGAATTTGATTGTATTCATGAGCTCATGACTGATATAAGGAGAAGGTTATATCATGGTTTGAGTATATAGAATTTTTGGATTTTGGTATGTGGAAAGAGTTAACTTTTAACTACATTCATGTTTTCACTAAGGTTCAATGGGTATTCAAGGGAATATGTGATTAAGGCCTTTGAATGTTTGGAATGTGACCAACAAGACATATCTTATGATATATGGGGATCAATGACAGTATTAAATCTATGGTAATCGTTTTCACTATATTATGAAAGTGGACTGCAGTATTATGGATAAGCCTAAATATTAGAATGGATTATGTTGGACATAAGTTAGTATTGTTTAAGGATAGAAGATTTTCGATATTATTGATGGGATGTTAAAGTAATGTAGTTTTAGAAAAAGGAAAACCTGCAGGACGGGAGACAGCCCATCGCGTCAGACAAGGATGTTGGAATCGAACCCACAACCGAAGTGCGACTGGCCTTTATCACCTACCACTGGCCTACAGGAAGTCCATGTTTAGTAGAAACTAGTTTTATTATATTAATTAGTATGATATATGATGTATAATTCCATTTTAGAAACCATATATGATTAATCTCAATATAGATCGACTTATGTATATAACTTTTGCTAACCTTTTGTTTGAGACAGATGGAATGACCCGTCATTCTATCACATGATCTGCTAACACTTCACGAATAACAAATTCAACTTCATTTATTTTAGAGATGAAGTGGAAATTGTTCAAGGCACGAACAACAGTGAGATTGTATCAAAATGAAGTAAGTATTTATTCTAATTCAAATTTTCAACTTTAGGGAAATGATCTTGAAAACCAAAAATGTTGTCCTAGTTCTCTTATATCTGATTAATCATATAGTACCTTAGATCATCACAAATTTATGTATTTGTGATTGCTAGATTTTCCATAGCCATGTTCTCTACCACTCTCCATCAGAACATGATGGTTAGATTTCTCTTCCCTATCTATATTTTCACCTATGTGGAAACCCAGTGATTAGTTTATTTGGGTAACCATTATGTTTCATACCTTTGTTTTTAAAGATTGGTTTTGGTATTCCTTTTTACGATGTGGGTTTCTATTAAAGAAACATTCGAATAGTAAACCATTTATAACCCCGATGAATTTCGAGGGCGAAATTCATTTTAAGGGGGGTAGAATGTAACACGCCGAAATTTTATGAAAAATATTCTTTTTAATTTTACTAATGTCTTGTGTTCTACGCTACACCAAAAGGAGATTGTACAACATGCATCCTTTACTTGCCTTGTATTACACGCAATCGCGACCTTCCTCGATAGCGTGTGTAGTACGTAATACTGAGTTTCACTAAACAACGATATGCTATTAAAATATTATTAAAACTAGCCGTTATGAATAGTAATAAACACCTTTTAAAATTTTAGAAATTTCATCTCTCAAAATGGACTTCATTAATGGATTCGGAGTATCGAATTTAGGCTAAGGTAAAATTTTGGTACTTTTCGGATAACTTTCATATTCTGATGAATAGTGAAAATTACTAAATTTTAATTACAAACAAATTTTTTAATCGAAATAATTAATAGTGATAAATTATTAATTTTAGTGGTTTTAAAGTATATTTAGAATATATTTTTACAATTTAATACAATGTTGGTCATTGGATGTAATTTCACATTTGAACCAGTTATAAACAAGTGTCAATCTTTTGATAGTTATTATCTCTTAAAAACACGCTATTTGTTGTGACAGCGGAAATTAATTATAAAATTAATTAATGCAACTTATATGTTGGGAATTTTTTAAAATAGAAATCTTTTTTGAATTCGGAATATCAATTATAGCTTAGGGTGCAATTTTGGCATTTTTCTGAAAAACATTAATTTTTGATGAATAGTGAAACTACTAAGTGACAGTTAAAAAAATTGTTTTTTCATAAATCATAATTTTACCGCTTCTGTGAAGGGAATTTAGAAAATCCGAGAGACACGGTTAATATCAGGGACTAAAATTTGGTTCAATGAGATGAAAATAATTTTTGGTGAATAATAACTTTTTATTTTTTTTTACCAAGGTAAAAAGTAAATAGGGTAATTAAGGGTAGAAATGATATTATTATTACCCTAACACATGTCCTAATTCTATTGGAAAAGTGTAATTCGACCAAAAACAAACATAGGAATAAAATATGACCATTTAGGCCTACTTTGATTAGATTAGGACATTTATTATTAATTTATTTAAAGAAGGGTTAAAAGAGGTAAAATCAAAGTTTATTTACTAAAACATTTTTAATATGGGGTTGTACATAAGATAAATTCGACTATAAATATTCATTAGAAAGATAAAAAGCTTTCCTACATAATGGTATTTTATTTTTAATTTTTATACATTAAATAATTTAATTTATTTATGACACAATGATGATGCAGTAATTATCTTATTAATATAATATTGACATAATTGATGTTATAAATACCCAAATAAATATAATTTGAGACTTTTTATGAATTACAATAATTTTATAGGTTAATATGACATGTTAGTATTGATTTAAGAAACTTTTTTCTAACTTATCATTCTGTTATGATTTTCACAAAAATCAATTACCAAATAGTGTCAAAATTGACATAAAATAGTTTTCAAAACAAATATTATATTATTAATTGTTATGTTATTTCTAAAAATCTATGGTTCGTCCAAATGACTTATATAAGGTTATATATATTAATAATAAACAACTTGGGGTTCTTTTGGCTTCAAATAGTAAGTTTATTAACCTTATAGTGTAAGAACAGAAGAAGACACGGTAAAAGTAAAATTATTTAACTTAATGTTAAATCTAAATGATAAGGTTAAAATAGGTACCTAAACTTGTCTAAATTCTATTGGATGATAGGATTTCGACCCATCCCCACCTTAGCTTCGAAATATATCAATTTTGAGCTATTTAAAACCGAACTTGACTTTATAATAAAATAATAGTTTTAGTTATTCCAAAGGTGCCCCTCCCCTCCCTTATAAAAGGGCACCTCCTCCTCCTCCTCCTCACACCAATTTGAGCACTCAAGCTCGGCCAACCCCTGCCAAAATCCCTTCTCCACTTCCCTAGAATAATCCTAGAGGTCCTGGTCTTCTTCAAAGACCAATCTTAGTTCCCTAAGTGGAGGATTCAAAGAGGCGTTTCAAAGAAGAGGTAATATCCATTACTGATCTTTTCAATTTCTTTCTTCTTCAGATTCTTCTTCTTTAGTTTTTTCATGATAAAGTAATAACATCAGTATTACTTACATACTGATATGTTATTATAAATATGAAACAACCCTAATTCACCTTCTATCCATCCTACGGAAAAATGAAATCACCGCGCGTGCATACGTACGGAATACAGTCTCCACGCCGTGGTGTACTCTATTTTCCACCATAACCTTACAAGGATGGGTATAATGGTGATATGAGTAACTATATATGGTTATTATAAAGTGATATTGATACTGAAATAGTATACATACACTTCAACACAATTTCACGATCATGAGAGTGATATCATCGCTCGTGCGTACGTACGGACTACCGTCTCCACGACGCGATGAGATTCATTCTCAATGATTAACCATTCATGAATGATTATAAAGTATATATAATAAGTACTAATGAAATATATGACATAATAATTATACTGGATTTATGTATATTTATATGTATTTCATCTACTTAATTTCATTCAATTCAATAAGGAAACGAAAACAGCGTTCATGCGTACGTACGGACTACCGTCTCCATGAACGGTGTATTTCTTTCCATTTACTGATTTATTATATATGTATATTCTGAATATATATATATAAATCATTTTTTATATTCTGGAATTAAGTAATCATGATCTAATTAATCATATGAATAATTACAAGTTAAAAACACGAACGACAAATGAGATGATTTTACACAAAACGCTACATTAACATGAATTTACAAAACAACGGGTAATATAAAGTCATAAGTGGACCATATATGATATAATAACAATGAATATGATTATGGAATAAGTCAATAACATGATTTAAATCATTATATAGGAGGTTCGGACACTTACAAAGCAAGTCGGACCTAAGGTAAGGGATAAATTTTCAATCTCATTTTTATCCGAGATTGCTTATACGTAAGTATTTACTGGGGTTACATTAATCATCCATGACCATGTTTTCTAAAAATGTTTTTATAAAATGTTTACCATTCTTCCATGTATGTTTAAAGTCATTTTTACCCTTTTACCACATGGTATGTAAGGAATCTTTTGTCATTTTTAATACGAGGTACTTTTTGACTTTTCCGACAAAAGTACGAGAAGAATGTTTTTTTAACTTATAGGGCATGAATGGATTTTTAAAACATTATTTCCAAGAAGCTTACTTTACAAGTTTTCAAGTTTATTTTTAATCAACATCTTTTATTTTAAAATTGTTTGACATGTTAAGAAAGGAAAAATGTTTTTGAAGAAGAAAGGATATTTTCCTCAAGAATGGAGTTCAAGTGTTTTATCAAAATTATTTTCCATTTAAGATAAGAAAGGGTTCTGTTTTTATCCCTATTATTAAATTGATTTGATTATGTTGTGATGGAATTATTTTTATGAATTCCTTTATCTTATATGAATTGTTTTATGATGTCATGATGTTTAAGATTCCCATTTTTATTACATGGGTTATGCAATGATGTATGATTTATGATTTTGTGGGAAACATAAGAATGGTATCATTATGAGATGGGTGGGGCCTATATCTCCCTCCAATTCATTGGGTAAAGATTTCATATCTCATGAGATAGACATGGCTGGAATGGTAGGTTATACCGGTTTAGTGAAACAGGACTGAAACGAGGGTGACTCGATTCAGAAAGGGACTTTGTCCACTAAGATAGTCTTGGGAATGAGTCATGACTAACAAAAAATGATTCTCTATGATTATGTGTGTATGCCACAATGTTTCATGTTTTAAGTTATGCTTATTGGGATTTCATTTCACTACTATGATTTATCCCATTTATAAAATTATGCTCTCTTTTGCAGGTTAAGATTTCCAAAAGTTATGTTCTTATGAATATGATTTGATTGATTTTTCTTTTGTTTACCCTTACTAGGCATTTGAGCTCACCCTTTTATGTTTTCTTTTCCCCAGGATATAAAGAAAGGTTATAGGTAAAAAAAAGGAAGTTCTTTATGGGAGATTTTGAAGATCTTTCACCACGATTAGAAGATTATATTCCGAGTTTCCAAAGACACTAAACTATTACGGTCCTTGTGTGTGTGTTTTTGTTATGTACTAAGTATTCCGCAAATGTAATGTAATGTCCATGTACGTTAAGCTTCGGGTCTCTACAGCTAGGTAATGAGTACGGCTTATATTTTGATGTATTAGGATTTGGGAGTTGAAAAAATCATGTCCATGAGGGTCATGTGTTTGCTTATGGATCGAGAAATTTAAGGTAACATAAGAGAAACTTCCCAAATACATTATCAAATTTGGAAATATGGGTCATGTCCCTGATGAGTTATTGGTATTGTCTTTAGGTTGAGATATTTTTGGAATATAATAAATAAACAGTTTGAAATAAATCTAATCACAAAGTGAAATGAACTATTAATACTTGATACGATTTGATAACCAATAGACATTTAACATTGTCCTAATGAAGAAACCAATGCCAAATGGGCTACCTCGAAAAGCCCATTCATGAAGTCATTTAGCACGACGGCCTTCACGAAGCCACTCTACACCGCGGCCGCTGTGATGTCGAAGCCCCCTCTATGGCACCGTAGAGTAAAAGAGGCAGGAGGCTCCATGGTTACCACACAATTGACTGGAATCTTTTCTCCACAGAGGGAACCAGATTGCTTCTACTATCCCATGGAACCTGATGGAAGCCTCCACGGGCGCTGAAGATGGAATTTAGGAGATCTCTCCACTGAGAAGGGGATGACTGTCGACTCTACGGTTATGTAAAACATGATGCAATCCCTGACCAATAGTATAGTTACATGTTTCTTTGCACTGATCTGTCAGAGATCCACACCGCCCCTCACCTATAAATACCAGGCATCCCTCAAACCTAGAAGATGGATACCCCATCCTTTCACCTTCTCATCTCTCAAATCGTGAAGAACCTTATGCTCTACAAAACATTGAGAAAATTGATCTCTTCAAGGTCCATGAGCATTGCAATGTGCCTTTCCCTTAGCTCAAATACAAACCCTCTTCAAGAAGGGATTCCCTTCAAGGAGCCCATAGGCCATCGTGAATGAAGGAGATCCCTAAGAGGACTCGCATCATCACAAAGAACACATGCTTCGTGATGTACCTTTCATAGACATGTGAACCACATGCTAAGGTAGGATCACTGTGTTTTGTGTAGTACATTTCATTGCAATGCCAAGATTTGGAAGAAACCCATGCTCCATGAAATACTACTCTACAAAATCTATTGTTCTTCACAATGAACCGTTCATATGCATGTATACCATATGCCTAGGCTAGGACACTCCACTTCACGAAGCATACCCCTTTGTGAATTCCCTCCACTATGTGGGGAACCAGAGCTTCGCAAGGTCCTTTCATGTATTCCCATCTTCTTCACAAATAATTATCTCCTATGACCATTTAGGTTTGTATTAAGTGATTTTAAGGTCCCTTGGCCAGTTCTTCATGTTGCATTGCCTACCCTCATGCTTCTTCGTATATGCAATATAATATCTATTTCCTCTTCTCATAGATACACTAATGTGATCCCCTCAATGGATCTCTCCATAGGATAGCCTCACCATGGAATTTTATATGTATTCCCTTCCCCAAGGTAGGTGGGTATCAATTATGTATGTTCTAGGGGTGTGGAGTGAACCCCCTTTATCCAAGCTGCAAGACGTAAAACTACCAAGCACCATCATCATTATCATATGACGTTAATCTATATCCTCACCCCATGTAATATACATGGGCCACCCCATCTCGAATATCCTCCAAACTCGCTCATCTCCACATGAGTTAGATCTTACTCACATTTAATTATATCCTTTTTATTGGTGTGTCATCTATCATTGGGGTAGGGAAACCATCTCGGTGTAAGTCCCTATCCTTTTTATGGTAGGTAGCATCATTGTTCTTTCATACTTATTCAGTACCAAATACTAGAAGTGATATGGGCACTAAAACCTTTGTTTCTATATCCCTCTCCCTCTGGGATTTCTCTCCATTATGCCTCTATCCAAGAGTAAGTCCGAATATCCATCGACTTGGGCCACTAACCACATGTAACCCAACTCCACTTCCCGCATATGCACATTTCACGATGTAATAATCAGGTCTTTACCACCTCTTGTTTCTCCTACCAGGCATGACTCACATGGTCATAGAGTAAGCATTTACCAAATCATCCTTCTTGGGATTCCCTAGAGTGTATCTACCAAGTCTCCCAATCGAACTATGTGTACATTTATTCTTTCCACTATCCGAGGAAGGTGTGTAAGAAGCCTATATGAGGTTCAAGACCAAAAACCAACAGTCCAGAACACTTCACGTCAGTTCACCCTCATCTTATATGATGTTAAACTGTACCCCCCCTACATCCATCATGACGTCAAAATATACCCCTTCGAACTAAGTGGGTTTTTATCCCTTTCTCAGAGACAGGGTACGTAGGAATCCTCCCTAAGGATCAACCCCAACCAGCAGTAAGCCCTTGTAACCCCCAACTAGTGGTAATCCATTGTAACCCCAAACTAGTGGTTAACCTTTGTAGCCTCAAACCATTGGTAAGACATTGTAACACGCAACCAGTGGTAGGATGTTGTAACCCCCAACCAGCGGTAAGCCATTATAACACATAACCTGTGGAAAGTCATTGTAACCCCCAACTAGTAGTAAGTTGTGGTATCCCCCAACCAAAAAAATCCATCGTAACCCCAACTAGCAGTATTCCATTGTAATATCTAACTAGAGATAAGATAATGTAACCCCCAACCAGCGGTATGCCATTGTAGCCCCCAACTAGTAGTAAGATGTTGTAATCCCCAACCAACTGTAAGATGTTGTCATCCCCTTTGTTGGGACCCACATCTCTGGTCGTCACTCATGGCATCATACCAACCCAGTCTGATAACCATGAGGAAGCCACAATATATCATTGGGTCTTTGTACCATGTGTACAACTATATTCTAGGTCCCCACTCCGAACTATGTAGACATTGATTCCCAACCATTGGGATACGCAGGAAACATCCCTGATGATCAATCCCACACTCATGTCCCATTACTTTCTCTCTCTTGAGCCTATGTGTTTCAGGAAGGTCAGGACCCACACTAAAGGTTCTACTTCCTCTAGATACAATCCATGCATCTATTCTCATGGGATGCCTTATCAGGTGTCCCATTGCCTCATCCTGATCTACGTGGACTTTGATTCCCTGCCATAGTGATACGTAGGATGTCCCTTTGTGGATCAATCCCAACATCACCATCATCCTCTTGTAGGTTCCATCTGATTCTCCATCCACTCCTCATAACCATCCATATCCATCCTTATTCATAACTAGGCCACCACATCATGATGAGATCATGTCACACACATTCACACTACTCCTAACATCAATCAGTCAACTCACCACATGTAAGCCCCACACTGTCCATATTAATCCACCCTAGAGTGTCCCTCTTGCGATGGGCCACTATCCATGAATAAGCCCCAACATCATCTTGAGGTAGTTTCCCCCTGACAACAACCCAATTTATCACCCATTCAACTACGTGGGTTTTGATCCCTCGCTCTCGAGACAGGGTGTGTAGAAAACCTCCTTGATGTCCAATCCTAGCCATCAGTAGACCTTGGTATCTCCTTTATAGAAACCCAAGAACCCTCAGACCCATTAAAGGAGACCTGGACAAGATAATGAGTTCTGAGGAGGAATCCATAAAAGTAGAGACTAACATCCCATCAACTCGTTTCGATCTAGGAGAAAACATCCCTGAATAAGAGAAGTATGTCATCCACAATTGGAAAGAAGGAATGAGGGGCAATAGACCAGCGTGTCCTCCACCAATTGATGCACACCCTAGAAGAAGCATCAGAAATAGAAATGGTGAAACAGATGTGAATGTTATTATCCTCAATGTGGTGATTAATAGTATTTGAATCATAAATGGATTAGCATGTCACTGGATCTAGTAATTTGGTGCAATGTTCAGCAAAGAAAATAGTGGTCTTGGTGTGAAAATCACCAGAAATTAGGTCAGTTGAATGTGAGACATCCTGGTCTGTGTCATTGTTAGTGTAGATCCTTTTTACCAACCATGGAAGATGGAATTTCGTTGGGACACTGGATGTCGCTTTCATTATTTTAGCATTGATGGTTGAATATTCTTACTTTGTAAGTCTCAAACTACTATGATATGAAAACGATCATCACCCACCCATGACGTAGAGTCAGGGGAAACTTCAATATAGAAATCCCATGTGACATCATATCTTCCATGGAAGCCTCCACATCCACAACTACTGGGTGCCCACACCCAATCTCTCCATCTAAATTTGTTTAGATAAGGGTTATTAATGACATCGTTCAATGATACGAGGAAGAGGGTATTATCCTAACTAGGGATAAGGACCTAACAATACATAGCGGATTTTATGCCTCATCCTCACCGCAGCCCCCAAGGGTCGCGTAGGGAGCCACTGCTCCCCACTCCAAACTACAATAGTTTCAGGAGCCTCTCCCCGGAATGCTTTGATGACTCCCTCCCCTGCACTAATTAGGTGATGGAAGTTCGGGCTAGCAAAACTATAATCCCATCCCAGGGATGACCAAGGAGGGCTCCCACTAAGATGCATCAGCTCCACCACCCAGCAACACCGTCCGAGGGTCACGTGAGTTATACACATGGGCCACCGCCCCCAGTTTGATTATCCCAACGCTAGCGTCAGGCGCAAGATGAGGTGGATGCCCGCAAAGGGGCATTAACATAAATGACTACCATGGACCGTGCCACTTATAACACATACCACCAATCCCATATATATTCCAAATATGTGTAGTTATACACCCAGCCCAGATCAAGGCCCCGACCACCCCACGAGCAGGTTGAGACAACTCTTGTTGTCACCGACACATGTGGAGTTCATTGTTGGTTGACCACGATAATGAAATCAAGTACAGAGGTCCTCCGCACGCCACCACCAATAATAGTGCAGGTCCTCCACACTTCCAAGCTCATCATGGAGGTCCTCCTCAGGCCACTATCAATTTATGGGAAGGTTGTCCCCACCGCATTCACACCTAGTACGAAAGCCTCATCTGCACCTATGACCTCATGTATAGAGCTTTTCCTTTGGTTATAGGCCTCTGATGTGATGACGCTTATCGGCTAGTCAACTATCAGTGTTTGGGTCTTACCCATGATATTTAAACAACCAACAAAGTTCCTCCGCATCTCAGTAATTAGAGAAGCAGAGGTCTTCCTCACTTCATTGGAACCTAGCACGGACGTCCAACCCGTGTTTAGTTTGAACAGAACAAGGACCCTCATTGTGACATCGCTGCTAATGGAAATAAGCATGGAGGCATTTCCCATGCTCATACCAGTTCCAGCAGAGGTCCCACCTACTCCGTTACTTCCCGTGGTGATGACCTCTATGCGTCATCTGGTGGACATGGTGGTCCTCCTCATTTTCCTTTTGAAATTTTTCTTGGTGCTGCTCACACCTCAGCTCACCCAAGTTTATTTCATCTCCGCCCTAGCACCAGTTCTATCAAATGGCCTCCTCATGAAAAAAACCTACCCTATCCTGAAAAACCATCACAGGGAATAAGTGTAGGTCACTGATTCCATAAGAAGAATACTATGATGTTTCATACTACTATTAAGCTCGTATGCTTCTCAAATTTTGAGGTGTAATGCGATTCAAAAATAGAACCTTCACCTTTATCCTCTATGTCAAGTGTCGGGTAAGTAATGAGGTTTATAGGACTTATCCTTATGGAATGAGAAGTCCACCAGACTCCCACCTCCTTCTGCGGATACATCCAGGAGGAAGATGATTTTCCCTCTATCCTGGTTCTGGCAATGAAATACTCCCTATCATCAACGGGGTCATTCTCTACCACAACCAGAGACCATGGAGAGTTATTTTGGAGACCAATGAAGGATAAAAAACAAAATGGACCACCAAAAGTAACTGTGTGGTCTCTAGTATGACTTATCGGAATGTGGTGGATATTTTATTGCATTAGTTTCAGGAAATCCCAAGATGTAGCATCTGTTATGCCAGTCGTTGTATTCCCCACTGGCCAGTCTATTGTCTCAGCAGTCTTCTTCAATGTCGTTACCGGTCCTGCAGCTACCGCAGTTGATGAATGGGAAAACCAAGTGCGAGATCACAAGTCTAGGATACAGAGCTTTTTCGACATCCTTGCATCATACCATTTCCCAGATATGTTTTGTCCAGTTGCAACCGCGAACATCATATCTTCGGAATCGCTTACCCAGGAAGAAGTATCTTGTTTTTTCCAAACCAACTAGGTGATGCACTTCCAGCTCCATTATTAATGAGTGGATTACCCCATGATTCAAGAACACTTTGATGATATTCATGAGTAACATCGTGTGGTCAACTTGGTAGTTCTCCCTTTGGCAAGCATCCTGAGTCCCCCAGTTTCTACCAAACTCTCCAATAACAATGCATCCAGAGCATTGAAGTGCTCCACATATTATAAAGGATGCTCCCCCATATTCAGGTTCATGGTTGGGTGTAGTATGTTTCCCATAATTTCAGTTATATCTAACGCCATCCTGTCTTTCTAAGCGATATTATGTATATTCCTCCAGGTAGAGGTTTTGTTAATATGGCCAACCTATCAAACAAATAGAATGAGATAGAACTCCTTTAAGAGAACATACCCCCCCCAGGGAGTTCTAAACTTATTGGATCCACTATGAAGTGATTCTCAATAGTAGAGAAATATACTAGGACTTCATTTTCCCATTGAGTCATTAGTCCACTTCTGGAATCCCAATAAGGGAAAAGAGAATCTTGGGGTCGTCAAACCCTATAACCCATCTTGCTCTGCGTAGATAATGGAAGATGATCCCAAAAATGTTGCGCTATGTTGATAGATTGTGGAGCATAATAATATGGTTTCTTACCTCCTTGATGAATGTTCTATGGAGCAGCGACCATACGATGGTGATCCTCAGCCAGGGCAGCAGGGGCAGGTATAACTTCCCCCAGGCATGTTTCCTCCCAGTGACCCTGACCATCCTTCCCACATAGACAGAATATAGGCAAGAACTTATGGAATTAGGTTGTGGTATGTATCATCAAATCTATCTAGACGATGTGATAATCTTTAGGACCCTTCTCAGATAATCTCAGCCGCTCCACAGGTTTTTTCCCCAAAAGTCATACAGTTCATCCCACGAGACACATTGTCGGCCTCTAGACCTAATTATCAAATTTAAGAACCTGGGAATGCACTGGTGATCATGGATCCTCGTCGCGATAATATTCCCCTTCTGTATGATCCAATGGTAGTGCTAATCACACCCCTTGAGGCTTTGCAAACTCAAATGATAGAAATTCTTCCTGATGGCAAGCCATGTCAGGCATGGGTGGAAGATATAACAGAACCTTCTGTTTTTAGAAACCAACATTTCCCCCCTTTAATGGGATGGGTGACCCACAATAGCATTTTTACCACTTTATCTCAAGGATCAGACCCATGCTAGGAACTCTATCCTAACAAGAGTCCACCAACCTCCTGTGTTTTGTAGAAAAATTGGAAGGGCATGTGTTTGTCAGTCACAAAAACCTACCCATTGGGTTAGATACCGGCTAGGAGTATCTTCATAGGTAGTTTCAATACCATTTCAGATCTACCACCAAGATGACTAGTATTTAAGACCTATTAAAGTGAATACATAAGCATGACGATCGCGTTGTATACTTCATCGCTGAGCGGAAAGGCCTCACCTACTCCATATATATTTCACTAACTCAGGAACAACTTCTGAAAATGTGTTTGGGGAATGTTAAAACTGATCTAGTCACCTCTCTCATTACTCAAAATTTCCCTGGGGGATTCCAAGATTTCTCTCATAAGGCCCAGCATCTAGAGGATGATTTCAAGTAGCCCATGCAGGCACGTCTGTTTCCTCTTGTAGTTTCTGTGAGAAGGGATGTTAAGGCTGATCCCACCACAGTAGAATAGATATAGGCCCTAAGAAAACTAGATTTATTACCAGTGGAGCCACCACCATAGCCTCGTAGAGGACCACCACCTCAAGCGTAGCCCTCGACTTAGGAGCAGCCTCCTCAGAATTGGTAGGTGCCCCGCATAATGCGTCACCTACACCTAGACAAGATAATCACGGTCCACCGACTTAAAAAGCTCCTATATCCCGTCATCATGACCTGGTTCTTAGAGCCCCCATCCCAGATAGTAGAATTTGGACATACTCATTCAACATGGCCCAGGTCCGTGATTATTTATGAAGTTTCTCGGAATAGGAATTTTTATAGTTGCTGGATTGTATGAGGCTCAAAGAGGTGGATCTCACTGACTATCCTAATTACTTCCCTTATCACTGGATCCTGGGCTACACTCTCAAGATGTTCTATGTGTTTCAATATTGGCTCTATTACCAGGTTGATAACAACCTAGTCAGGTTAGGCCCAATATCGATATAGGTGTCTTGTGTATTCATATAGCCCTATGGAGACAATGACGTCAATATTGTATGGAGCAAAGATCGCAACCATGTGTCTAAAATATATCATGACCAGATGGCCCGTAAGGTAATTTCCTATGCCCATGGAATTATTTGTGCATGTCTGAATAGACCTGACCCTTCAGAATTCACTACATCACATTCAGCCAGTACTTTTGCATCGATGTCTCAGCCTTCCTTTTGGAAGAAGATAATTCTTCATTGATGCATGGGAAAACATATTCCTACCCCAATTTCATTTTCATCCCATTCTCTCAGAGACTACATGCCCCAAGAGATGAAGACTACCCCGAGAATCTATTTGGTGGTGCAGTATTATTCATTTGACGGCCAAGGGTATGCTTCGGTTAACAACGTGGGGCTGGTAAACCCCTATATGGTTCCCAAAAAAGAGGAGTGTCAAAAGGATCTTGCTAATATCCTTATCAATCACCAGTTCTGATGATGTCATGGTTATGTTAGTAGTCAAAATGCCTTGATCAATGTTCTAGCCAAGTTGTTCATTCCACTGAATCCAGACAACAAGACCAGCGTAGAGCTCATCATGTGCAACCTTCTCTTCTTATTTAACCATATTTTGCATCATCATCATTTGTGTGTATTGATCAGGAAGATACACCATAGAAATTTAGCCCTCATCTTATAGTCTCTCCACACATTTCGACTAGTGAACAATAGGATCATCCCAACACTAGTTAGTGGCTAGTTCAGCCGGATGGGCCTGTTGTACCTCCTGTCATATAGTGGCCTCCTGTCAGTATAATTTCATTATAGGTAAGAAATTTTGATGTCCTTAAATATTTTTACATCTTCCATGAGAGGCTCTCTATCCTCAAGGCACTTTTTCTATCATTAAATATGCACAAGTCCCTTTCCGATGCATTAAAAATACCCCTCTAGTTTGAGGCGGAGGTAGTAACTTCATAAGCCTTTCATGATGAGACAGCTGATCACATAGAATATCAAGACATCATTTCTTTGATTAGAGAATACTATGTATCTCTCATATAAGAGAAAATCCACCCACTGTACATCATTGGCCACTTCAATGGCATGGAGGTTCTTCACTTTCTTATCGACACAGGTTCTGGGATCAACTTTATACCGACCCAAAAACATCAATTGATGGGGTTGTACGATGGTGATCTGAGCCCCTATAACCTCAAAATTCATGGTTATGATAGAAAAAATAGACACTGATCGGCAAGACCCGCATGAAGACCCATTCCGGTGGTCTGGTAGCTGGCGTAGAATTCATTGTTGTCTCAGAAGACACCTCCTATAACACGTTGATGGGTAGGCCATGGATTCACCTTCATGAATAGGTCCCTTCATTATATCACAAATTCCTTAAGTACTCCCTTAATGGTAAAGTGGGCCTACTCTAAGGGGCAAGCAAATCCAGGCTAACAACGTTGAACAAGCTACATCTACAACTAACCCATGGGCAGACCTGGATGATGCCTACATTTTTCCAATCCACTGATTGGAGGCTACAACCCTAGACATGGGGTAATGATTCATTGTTTCAAGAATTATTGGGAAGCACATTTCTAAGAATAAGTGATGTAGGAAGATCACCTCATATTTAAATACAAATGAGCTTCGGGTGATACCAGAGCCTCATACTACTATAAGGTATCAGGATGTTCGCCCCATGGAAAAGTAATTACATCATACATTCTTGTTTTGTTGGTATGGGATAATCTGGATCAATCCAACACACCAAAATTTCATTGATATCATAAAGAGTGTCCCCTATGGCCGAAGACCAGATAAGATTGGGTCGATAGCTTTCATCTCTCTAGTTTCGGTAGCACGGGAGTCCCCTGATGCAGTGTCCATTGCCACTCAGGCTGGAACTAGTGTCCCATCAGGATCTGTTTACTCATAACAATCACCTCCTGTTGAGGATCCCTCTTTTTTAAGTGAATAGTAAGATTTTGTAAGAATCCCCTTCTGTATTTAATGAGGGTGTCTCCCCCATGGTCTATGAATTGGTATAGGTGTACCTTGATAACAAGATAGATCTGAACCCCACATTGGTCAATGCTACTATAGCATCCCGCCTTTTTATAACATAAACTTTCATTACAATACACAAAACTGAGGATCTTTAAGGTTTAGTGTCTTGGAAACTAGGAACATAATACATGAAAACAACATAAAACATTCTTCTTAGACACTTGAAAGGATTCTCCTTTTGTTCATCCTAGGTTCATTACTGAATCTCATAACCTGGGGACATACATCAAAAGAAAGGGTGAGCAAAAGGCCCAGTAAGGGAAACAAGATGAACATTTTACATGTGAACTTGAGATACTTCAATAAGGACACGAAAAGAACTTTAAGGCATGAGAAAGAAATCATGAGGCATTTCATAATAAAAATAACATTTTTCATAACATGAAGATGTGGATGCAACATTTAATATTGACAATCGTTTCGTTTCACCAAGGTCCATCCCCAAGGTGTCATTAAAAATTACCAAGGTTATTCACCAAGGCGTCGTTAAAAATGGTAATCTCTAGATATTAAGTCTTTACCCAATGCATTGGAGCTCTATCAGGGCGCACCCTTAAATTTTCCTTTATTATCATGTGATCCACATATATCATCATTAAAAATTTCATAAAGAACCCATGCAGCACAAAATAAATGGGTTTCATTTCGTAATCATAACGTTTTAAAAACTGCTTTAAAGACATGATCTTTACATCACATTAAAACCCACAGAAAATGAAGGTGGGTCTCATGTATGTAAATACCATAATTTAAAATAGAAAATTTTGGTATATATGTGAATACCCCTTTAGAATAAATAGCTTTGAGTATTCACTTAATAATATAAAAGAACTTTAGAAAAAGAGAGAGACATTTTGAGATGGAAATTTTGCAGCATAACGGCTATGTTACGAGGTTTTAGAAGACATTAAAAAGAGAGGGAAAATGGGTCAAACATTCATAAATGACCCATAAAACAGTAGATGGACAGAATAAGAAGGATACATGATCATGGTAATGAAATTTAAAGGACATACCATTTGAAATGAAAAACATGGAAGAAAGACAAAAATTAGATTTCTCTTATGAAAGTTCGGCAGCCTAACGATGTTACTTAAACTTCAAACACAATTATTTGAAAAGATAAAATAGGGTCTCTCATCATGTGAACATAAGAGTTCAGTATGATAGATATAGAGATAATTCCACAACATAATTAAAAAGTAACATGAAAGACTTGACATGAAAGTAGAACTTTGAAAAGAATGAGAAGGGTGAAAGAATCCCATAAAAATTCGGCAGCCTAACGGCGCCACTTAAAACCTCAAAATACTGAATTGAAGAGATCAAATGGGGTCTCTCATCATATGAACAAAAGTCTCCAGTATGATAGATATAGAGATCATACCCCAACATAACAAAAAGGAACTTGAAAGAATTGAAATGAAAGTAGAACTTCAAAACGAGAAGGGTGAAGAACCACTTAAAAATTCGGCAGCCTAACGGCGCCACATAAAACTTCAAAATACTGAATTGAAGAGATAAAATGGGGTATCTCATCATATGATCATAAAAGATCAGTATGATAAATTTAGATATCATACCCCAACATAATAAAAAGGGACCTGAAATACTTTACATGAAAATAGATCTTGAAAAATGAGAAGGGAGAAAGAGTCTGTTACAAAAATTTCGGCAGCCTAACGACGCCACTTAAAACTTCATAAAACGAAATAATGAGAATAAGAAGGGATCTGTCATTATATGAACATAAAAAGGGCAGTAAGAAGGGTATAAAAGAACATCCCCCAACATAAGAACATGTAGCAAAAAAGGAATGACATAAAAGAGATTACTTGAAATGAAAGAGAGAGGTCGGATCACTTACCTTAAAATGTGACTCTTGAAACTCAATGTTTTGGACCTTGAGGGCTTGGGGGAACCATGGGAGGACTCTTTGGGAGGCAAGGAGGCCATAACTTCGTTGGGGGAGAGTTGGTAGTGAAAACCAATGGAGGAATGGGTGGGTATTTATAGGGAAAGTTAGGGGACAAGGCATTAATGGCCAAGGGACACCTCATTAGTGGTTTTGGAAAAACCATGGGCTTTCCCATTGTATTTGCCCATGGTATTGGCCACATGGGACACCTCATACCTTATCTTACTATTCACAATTCGACCATATTGAATATATACTTAATACATCATTTAATGATGTCATTAGACACCCGTAACTTAAAAACTGTATTTTCACTATTCATCGAAAATTCAACTTTCTCAGAATAATCCCAAAATTTCACCTTAACCAAATATCAACACTCTGATTACAAATAGGAACTCCATTTTATAAAAAATAATTTTCTAAATATTTTTAATTTAATTTTTAATTAAAAAACACTATTCACCCGAAAAAACTAATACTTGAATAATAATTTATGAAACCGTTATTTAACCATTTTATTGAATCACATTACTTAATCAAGGTGCCTAGATTATATTAATACTTTCTTTAAGTGAGATTACTAATCCATTTGGTCACATTACTAATCCTAAGTGTAAAATCACTATTCATCAAAAATCAAGTTGATCTTATTAGACTCGAAATTTCGTAGTGAACATAATTGTAGAAGACCATTTTTTGAAAATCATTACACATTTTTATTTATTTAAAGTTTACATAAACGTTTTTAAAATATCCTTTCTCTAAAATTTATCAAAAATATGCATACTAAATTTATCTGGACATTTGAAAATTCATAAACATCATCATAAGAAGAAATCCAAATTTTTATTTAAAACAAAGGATTACACAAGGCAATTACGGTCTCCTTACATATCCCCTTATCACACCAGCATAGGACCAAAGTGTAAGGTGTGCTAAGGTGATAGAATCCGAGGGAGGCTCGGCCAACATCGCACGAGTCGTAATTTCTATTAGTTTGAACTTCTCGCGAAGGCGATCCCGTTCTAGCTTCACACGATGAAGTTCAGCTTGGGTTTGGTCCAGAGCAAAGCCCAGTGGTGCTACCTCCTTCCCAAGTTCTGTTAGATGGGATTCGATCGGTCCAAGACTACTGGGTGAGGCCATCGAATCTTCTTTCTATATTAATTAACCAAGATTGCTTGTATTTAGAGATAGTAATCAAAACATTTAGTTCCCAGTGGTCATATTGACCAATGGTCAAATAATAGTCAAAACCCAACAGTCTCATTTTAATTATACTCATGTTATCAAATGAAACATTTTTGTTGAAAATAAAATAAAATAACACATAAAATTAGGAAATAAGATTTATTCAAAATTTCGGGTCATTACAATCTTCCCCCCCTAAGAAATTGCGTCCTCGCAATTTTTTAAAATTGGGTTTTGAAATTTCATTGAAAGTCCCACATTGGAAAAGGAGTCAGTAAAACTATTTCTTTAAAAGAAAGAAAGGGAAGTACAAAGGTCACCCGAGTTAACCCATACTAGGATTCCATGGAGGAAAACATGGACATGGAAGAAAAACAAAGGGTCAATTTCTGGGGGAGAGTGATAGAGAACATGATTAGGAGAACGTTAACCATAAGAAAATACCAAACTTATGATGTGTGTAAACGGTCTTTGATTACCAAGTAGGAAACGTAAACCAAAAACGTTTTTGTTTCACGTTCCTTTTCATAATTTTTAGGAATTCATTTACAACATAAAACAAAAACATAAGAAAATATAACTATCTTCATATAGAGTTTCATCCTTTAATAAGTTTCTACCCAAAACTAATCTTTTCTCAAAATTATGAGCATTCAAAACTACTTGGTCTCATCAAAACACAAGAATCATCTTCATAATCCACAAAAGATTAACTATCTATTTCTTCTATCTTTAAACATTATCCCAAAAACAGAAAGGGTAAGGTAAAACAACTCTTCAAAAAGAAATAATCCCATAGGAATGGAAACTACTTTTAAATCTTCAAAGTTCCATGGTACTACCCAAAGTTCATCATAGTCCATTCCATAAACAACTGTCCTTAAAAATCCTCAAAATAAACCAAACTACGATTGAAACCCAAATACAAGAAGGATTTGATAACATAGTCTTCCAAGGTAAACTTTATCATTCATCTCCAAACAACATCAACCACTCCTAACATCTTATAAAAAAAACAAACCTAAACATATTTACCCCAATATAGGTTAATAATTTCCATAGGTAACCTAAATTACTATAATTCCACCTTAAATTCATCGATTCTTCAAAATATAAGTCAACCCTACTCTTCAATGAAAATACCGTAGTAATCTATTTTCCTTGATCATATAGGGTCCCCAAAATAGTGAACATCTTACAAAATAATAATCATATTTTAATCCCCTAATCATCCCTGTCATATTAATACGACAATCGTCGCATTTCCTATCACATTGGTTGTTTGGACATGTTCTTCCATTTCCCACCATTAACTATGAAGAGAAAGCATAATTAGGGGCTTAAGTACTTAGCCAATAATCATGAAAAGGAACTGAAAGCATATAAGGATAACTTGTAGAAGAAAAGTATACCCTAACTTGTGATCCCCTAGGTTCCCATCTAGGTTATCCATGATCATATATTCTTATGTAAATCTTTATTTTATTTTATATTTGTTCCTTTAACAATGGTTCATACTAAGCTTATAATTTACCAAAGCATATCCCCCGGGAGTGTCGTAACCAAGAGTGCAGCAAGGCCCGTTGTCGTGTACCAGTTCCCGTTCGAGTCTAGCTCAAAGCAGTGTTTTCGGGTTTTACCCCTATGTACATCTGTGCCAGAGCCACCTCTACCTGCTCGTATCCAAACAGGGATGTATTTTCTTGGCAACCCCTTACTCAATACTCACCAAAATACCAGGAAGATTTCTTATTTTTTTTAACTTTTCTATAGGGTTCTTCCTAGAGTTTTAATATCCTAATTTCCACAAATAACTAAACCATCATTTGATACCAACTATAACATCCCGCCTTTTTATAACATAAACTTTCATTACAATACACAAAACTGAGGATCTTTAAGGTTTAGTGTCTTGGAAACTAGGAACATAATACATGAAAAAAACATAAAACATTCTTCTTAAACACTTGAAAGGCTTCTCCTTATGTTCATCCTAGGTTCATTACTGCATCTCATAACCTGGGGACATACATCAAAAGAAAGGGTGAGCAAAAGGCCCAGTAAGGGAAACAAGATGAACATTTTACATGTGAACTTGAGATACTTCAATAAGGACATGAAAAGAACTTTAAGGCATGAGAAAGAAATCATGAGGCATTTCATAATAAAAATAACATTTTTCATAACTTGAAGATGTGGCTGCAACATTTAATATTGAAAATCGTTTCGTTTCACCAAGGTCCATCCCCAAGGTGTCATTAAAAATTACCAAGGTTATTCACCAAGGCGTCGTTAAAAATGGTCATCTCTAGAGATTAAGTCTTTACCCAATGCATTGGAGCGCTATCAGGGCGCACCCTTAAAATTGCCTTTATTATAATGTGAGCCACATATATCATCATCAAACATTTCATAAAGAACCCATGTAGCACAAAATAAATGGGTTTCATTTCGTAATCATAACGTTTTAAAAACTGCTTTAAAGACATGATCTTTACATCACTTTAAAACCCACAGAAAAGGAAGGTGGGTCTCATGTATGTAAATCCCATAATTTAAAATAGAACATTTTGGTATATATGTGAATACCCCTTTAGAAGAAAGAGCTTTGAGTATTCACTTAATAATATAAAATAACTTTAGAAAAAGAGAGAGACATTTTGAGATGGAAATTCTGCAGCATAACGGCTATGTTACGAGGTTTTAGAAGACATTAAAAAGAGAGGGAAAATGGGTCAAACATTCATACATGACCCATAAAACAGTAGATGGACAGAATAAGAAGGATACATGATCATGGTAATGAAATTTCAAGGACCTACCATTTTAAATGAAAAACATGGAAGAAAGACAAAAATTAGATTTCTCTTATGAAAGTTCGGCAGCCTAACGACGTTACATAAACTTCAAACACAATGATTTGAAAAGATCAAATAGGATATCTCATCATGTGAACATAAGAGTTTAGTATGATAGATATAGAGATAATGCCCCAACATAATTAAAAAGTAACTTGAAAGTCTTGACATGAAAGTAGAACTTTGAAAAGAATGAGAAGGGTGAAAGAATCCCCTAAAAATTTGGCAGCCTAACGGCACCACTTAAAACTTCAAAATACTAAATTGAAGAGATCAAATGGGGTATCTCATCATATGAACATAAGAGTCCAGTATGATATATATATAGAGATCATACTCCAACATAACAAAAAGGAACTTGAAAGAATTGACATGAAAGTAGAACTTCAAAACGAGAAGGGTGAAGAACCACTTAAAAATTCGGCAGCCTAACGACGCCACTTAAAACTTCAAAACACTGAATTGAAGAGATAAAATGGGGTCTCTCATCATATGATCATAAAAGATCAGTATGATAAATTTAGAGATCATTCCCCAACATAATAAAAAGGGACTTGAAATACTTTACATGAAAATAGATCTTGAAAAATGAGAAGGGAGAAAGAGTCCGTTACAAAAATTTCGGCAGCCTAACGGCGCCACTTAAAACTTCATAAAACGAAATAATGAGAGTAAGAGGCGATCTCTAATTATATGAACATTAAAAGGGAAGTAATAGGAGTATAAAAGAACATCCTCCAATATAAGAACATGTAGCATAAAAGGAATGACATAAAAGAGATTACTTGAAATGAAAGAGAGAGGTCGGATCCCTTACCTTAAAACGTGACTCTTGAAACTCAATGTTTTGGACCTTGAGGGCTTGGGGGCACCTTGGGAGGACTCTTTGGGAGGTAAGGAGACCATAACTTCGTTGGGGGAGAGTTGGGAGTGAAAACCAAAGGAGGAATGGGTGGTTATTTATAGGGAAAGTGAGGGGACAAGGCATTAATGGCCAAGGGACACCTCATTAGTGGTTTTGGCAAAACCATGGGCTTGCCCATGGTATTTTCCCATGGTATTGGCCACTTGGGACACCTAATAACTTATATTACTATTCACAATTCGACCATATTGAATATATACTTAATACATCATTTAATGATGTCATTAGACACCCGTAACTTAAAAACTGTATTTTCACTATTCATCGAAAATTCAACTTTCTCAGAATAATCCCAAAATTTCACCTTAACCAAATATCAACGCTCTTATTACAAATATGAACTCCATTTTATGAAAATAATTTTCTAAATATTTTTAATTTAATTTTTAAATAAAAACACTATTCACCGAAAATTCATTTTTTCAGAAAAAAACCCCAAAAATTACCATAGCATAATATCGGTGCTCTGAGTTCAAAAATGTAATCCGTTTTATAAAAATAATTTTCTAAATATTTTTAATTAAATTTTTAATTAAAATACACTATTCACCTGAAAAAACTAATACTTGAATAATAATTTATGAAACCGTTATTTAACCATTTTATTGAATCACATTACTTAATCAAGGTGCCTAGATTATATTAATACTTTCTTTAAGTGAGATTAATAATCCATTTGGTCACATTACTAATCCTAAGCGTAAAATCACTACTCATAATTTACTATTGATCAAAAATCAAGTTGATCTTTTTAGACTCGAAATTTCGTAGTGAACATAATTGTAGAAGACCATTTTTTGAAATTCATTACACATTTTTATTTATTTAAGGTTTACATAAACATTTTTAAAATATCCTTTCTCTAAAATTTATCAAAAATATGCATACTATATTTATCTGGACATTTGAAAATTCATAAACTTCATCATAAGAAGAAATCCAAATTTTTATTTAAAACAAAGGATTACATAAGGCAATTACTGTCTCCTTACATAGCCCCTTATCACACCAGCATAGGACCTAAGTGTAAGGTGTGCTAAGGTGAGAGAATACGAGGGAGGCTCGGCCAACATCGCACGAGTCGTAATTTCTATTAGTTTGAACTTCTCACGAAGGCGATCCCGTTCTAGCTTCACACGATGATGTTCAGCTTGGGTTTGGTCCAGAGCAAAGCCCAGTGGTGCTACCTCCTTCCCATGTTCTGTTAGATGGGCTTCGATCGGTCCAAGACTACTGGGTGAGGCCATCGAATCTTCTTTCTATATTAATTAACCATGATTGCTTGTATTTAGAGATAGTAATCAAAACATTTAGTTTCCAGCGGTCATATTGACCAATGGTCAAATAATAGTCAAAACCCAGCAGTCTCATTTTAATTATACTCATGTTATCAAATGAAACATTTTTGTTGAAAATAAAATAAAATAACACATAAAATTAGGAAATAAGATTTATTCAAAATTTCGGGTCGTTACAATGCTACTATGTTTTTCGAAGAGCAATATTAAAATGTTGACTTCAGGAAGCAGTATCGCAATGTGTGTTCCTGTAGTTATGACAAGATTCTAGGACTAGATCCTCATGTCACTGTCCACTGCCTCTGTCTTATAGCAAATCATCGTGGGATCAAACAGCCTCCTAGAAATATGCTCCCCTCTCAAAGTTCCATGGTCTAGCCAGATGTTCATTATCTCATCATATCCATATTTTTTAAGGAGGTCCAGTACCCCAGATGGTTAGCCAAAATCATGACTCTGAATAAGAAGAAGAATGGATAGAACAGAGTCTGCATCGTCTTCTGGGGTCTCAATCCTCACTATCTATGGGATGATTTTCCCTTTGTTGTGACAGAACTATTGATTGACCCCACCAATGGGTTCTAGGGTCTCTCTTTTATGGATATGTATTTTAGGTATAACCAAATCTGAATAGACACCTAGGATGAAGAGTCTACAGCTTCCAGGGCACCACAATGCACTTTCTACAACCAGGTGATTCCTTTTGGTATAAATAATATAGGTTACACCTATCGACATGCCATGCATCGAAAATTTATGATTATCCTTGGAACAATGGTGGAATGTTATGCGGATGATCTGGTGGTCAAATATTGCTAGTGTCAAGACAATCTTAAAGATATCAAGAATGTGTCCAGTTTTCTCTGATCCCGCCATCTGAAGATGAACCCATTGAAGTGCACCTTCGAGGTTACCTTTGTACAGTTTCCTAGCTTTGTGGTCAGGTACAGAGGCATCGAGACCGATCTGGAGAAGATTAAGGACATTAGTTAGATTTCCCCATCGAGCAACATTCAAGATCATTGATGCATTCAAGGCCACTTAGCCTATATATTCTAGTTTATTGGGAACCTGGATGGAAAGTGTAATCCATATTCCCATCTCATAAAGAAAGGTGCTAATTATCTATGTGTTGAAGAGTGTTAGAATGCTTTCAAGGAAATCAAGCAGTACATATTACAACCTCGAGTCCTGATGCCACTAATTTCCAGAAAGCTTCTAATCATTTACGTGACTGCTCTGGAATGATCTCTCAGTGCCCTTCACACCTAGAAGAACAATGAGGGAATATAGAAAATTCTATACTATATTATCCACATGCCTCTAAATAGAGAGACCAAATACTCCTCTACCGATAAAATCTACCTTGCACTGATATTCACAGTGCAGAAATTGTTACACTACTTGCAGCATCATGAGATATAGCTAGTGTCCTGGGTGGATCCACTGAAGTACATCCTGAACCACCCCATGATGAAAGGTTTTCTATGTTGGTGGGTAGTGATCCACCATCAATTATACATCTCGTTTTTCCACCATAAGGCTATTAATATAAAAGCTTTGGTAGAATTACTTGATTCCAATCCATCATCAACAGACCATTCTCTGAATATCGATTTTATCTATGAGGAAATCATCTCAGTATACCAAGACATTCTGTGTTGCAAAATGCACATTGATGGTGCTTTCTGAAGCCCTATCTACGGAAGACTCAATGATTCCAGACATGACAATGTGGGCTTGGGTGTCATCTTAATCGCATTAGTGCAAGTTTTTATACCATATTCATTCATATTATAAGAAGTTTGTGCCAATAATGAGGCAGAGTATCAGGCTCTCATTACTAGCCTCGAGCTGGCCCCCGAGATTGACGTTCCCCACCTACATGTGAAGGGGGACTCTGAAGTACTCATCAAGCAGATCAATGGTGACTACATTATCAGGAATCCAGAGCTTCTGCCACTGTTATAACGTACCCTCCAGTTGATGGCCCAGTTCCCACATCAGCCAAAAGTTACTCATGTCCCTCTATCCCATAATGGTAAAGTACATGCCTTGGCTAGCTTGGTTTCATCACTTGTGGAACCCGTTTGGGATGATTTGATTATCCATGTATCACTTCAGAGATTCATCGCTCTCGTTACTCTAGACATCTATGATTGTCTATAGGTAAGAAACATTACTACTGGTGCCTCCACTTTAAGACCCCTAGGTCCCCCTACAATATCATTCGAGGTGACTCCCAACTGGAGGATCCCCCTTTTTGAGTATATCTAGATTAGTAATATCTTGGCGGATCAAGCCGAGCGTGATTGAGTCTAATGGTGTAAATAGTATATCACCCTCTAGAGTGGCCTTGGTCTTGAGCAGATCCTCTATAGATATGGGTTTGCTGGGTTTCTCCTCTATTGCATTAAAGGATGAGATATTTATCAGGACGTTCAAGATGTTCATGCCAGTCCATGTGTGGCACATCAGATCGAGCTGAAACTATCTCAGTAGATTTAGATATTGGGGTATTTTTGGCCCTCCATGATCCATGACTGCATCGAGTTCATCAAGAGATTTCATGCAATCCAAATCCATTCTAATTTTTTGCATCGACTACTAAAGCCTCTACACACTACCAAGTAATCTTGGCCCTATTCCATCTAGGGACTCGATGTAGTGGGACCATATCCATTGGTTACATCTTGCGAGTGCAGGTTCATCCTGACCACTACATATTTCTTTTCCAAGTGGCCAGAGTCAGTTATACTCAAGGAGGTCAAGTCCAATTCTATAATTGAGTTTAGGATCTCTAATATCATCTACCAATTCAAATTCCCTCACATCATCCTCATCGATAATAGAACAGAATTTCGGGAAGCCGAACAGAAGTGGTTGTTGGCCATGTACAACATCTGTTCTATCCATACCTCCCACTATCACATTCATGAAAATGGAAAGATCACGAAATTAAAAAAACACTCTCTTCCACTCTGTAGAAGATATTCGGTCAGAACAAGATGAATTGGATAGATAAGCTTTCTAATGCTCTCTAGGCTTATCAGACGACGACGTGAAATTCCACTTAGGTGACCCCATATTCCTTGGTGTAGGGAATAGAGGAAGTCATGTCCATCGAGATTTAGTTGCCATCCTTATGAGTAGTTGTCTATGAGCAGTAGAAACCAGATATGGTAGCTAATATTCATCTGGCTAAACTAGAAGTGCTCAACGACAACAACCTTTGTGCCCTATACAATCTAAAGAGGCATCAAAACAATATATCCAGATCTTTTTACAAGAAAATTTTCCTCCACTCTATCATACAAGGTGACATGTTGTTGGCCCTAATAATTCCAATGATACCTAGTAGGAAACCTCCCAAATTAGAGCCCATATGTGAAGGTCCTTACATCATTCACAAGGTTTACCCCAATGGAACATACTCACTAGTTACCATGGATGGTGAGCATATAACCCCTTCAACCAATGTCCAATATCTCAAGCAATATTTTTAATTAGTAAACTATTCCTTCATGACATTAAACTATTTCATTTTCACCGTGATGTTATACTACGTGATCTGTCCATGCTGAATGCCATTAAACTACTCCGCACTAGCCCTGTAGGATGTTAAACTATGAGAAATAGTAATACCATTGTGGTCAAAGATTTGCAACCAAAATCTAAGATCTATAATGTCCTAATATTTTACTGTCACACATGACTATAAAATATGATGTATTTACCACATGACGTTAAAATCTTTGATCCGTCTGAGCTAGAGGATGTAAAACTATTCATCACTCATCCTGCATGATGTTAAATTGTATATGGTCTCGCATGACATTAAATTTTCCTATCTTATCGAAATTCCATTAAAATGGGTGATCCATCCAGGCTGAAGGACGTAAAACTATTCGGCACTTGTCCCGCATGACATTAAATTATATGTCATCCCGCATGACATTAATTTGTGTTCGATCTCACATAACAATAATTTGTTTCATCCTGAAAGATGTTAAATTTCTTTTTCATCCCACTTGATGATAAACTATCCATCTTCCCAAAAGTCCTTAAACTGTTCTGTCCTTCATGATGCTAAAATAATTTGTCATCCTGCATGACATTAAAACGATGATAGGAAGATAAGCTAAAAACTGTCAGAGCTCTATGACCATAAACTATGATCTATCATGTCCTTGATGGACAACATTGAATTTCATAGTATTTCAAGAACAATGTATGGATTAATTCACATCCTCATGGGATACGTAGGAATGCTCAATCATATTGTATTAGAGTCTAGCTTCCAAAATATTCTCTTTGACTACCCCTAGGTATAGTTCTCTTGGAGGATCCCACATGGTGTAGTGTAGGCTTATTTGGCCCCACTCATGTTAGGATTATGATGATCTCACCATGTTCCACTCCTCGTTCTTCTATCCTCCCACATCCTCACATCACAACATTAAACTACATTGCCCCTACAAGAACTACATATGGCTAGATTCCCATCGTTATGGGATATGTAGGAACACCCAGGTATTTCACTCGTAGGCCCAGGCCCAAAAATCAGGATCTACCCTTGGGTCGAAACACATATTGTGGTGCATTCTTTTACCTTTATTGACATCATGTTCATCATTACCGCACCATGTATCCCTCTCCGTGGAGATCTCTACCTCTTTTATCGTCCCACATGACATTAAACTAAACTGGAATATACACGCTTCATATATCCCTTTTTTGGGTTTTCATTATCTTCAACATCCGAAAGAACCCCCAAAATAGTATGGACTCTAAGATCCAAGGTTATCCAAAAAAATTGAGCCAATTTCTTTCGGGATTTTGAACGAAAATTTGATACATGTCCCGCTTTGCAAATATGGCCACCAACTGGCACTCATTTGTGGTTCTCACATCATGTCACATGATATGGATGTAGTATTTCGAATGTAGTGAACAACCATCTTTCATCGTTATCACCACCCATGTATTTCCAAAAATATTGGATGCATTGATTCATTTTGTCCTGATATCCCTTCAAACATCAGTCTACCTTGAATAAGAGAGTTAGTCTAGTCGGGATCAACCTGTCTAATCTCTTTCCTTTATTGTTGTGCCTTCATATACTGGATAGAACCTAATCCCACTCCTTTTTTCCCACACCAACATTTTCTCATGTGGGATTAGGGGATTTGTTATGGAAACACCCACATAAAGTGTCATGTATCTATGGTCTGAGCCGTATGACCTTAAACGAAGATCACCACCATCCTCTCTACAATAATTTGAACTAAACAATTGTTGGGACTTCCCATCTTGGGTCCCTTAGTCTTTTCAGCCCCAAGAACCATGTTCTAATTTAGTATTGAGTGATGTGGTATAGACTTTATGTCCTCATTCATGTTAGGATATTTTTTCCATGCCATACATATCCCCTTGGGGAATCCGTCCATCCATCTTCTATGCCACAAGACGTTAAGCTTCACAGGTCCCACCATGCTTTACACAACCCATCATTTGGGTTTCCATCATCATTCAAATTTGAAAGGGCCCCTAAAGGTCTTGGATTCTAGGATTTAGGGCTCTCTTTCCATCTCAGTCCAATGTCCCCGAGGATTATGGATGAGAATTTGATTCAATTCCTACATTGAAAATATGGCCAGCGGTTGACACTCATTGTGTGTCCCCATCCCTGGTCACACAATAGGGATATTGTGTTTCGATTATGGTTAGCAGTTATCCTCAATAATTTTTCTCTTTATGTGGTCTCCCACATGATAGGTGTGATGATTCACCCATTCCACCCATCTGTCACACACGTATAACAATAAACTGGGAGTCTACGGTCTGAGCCCTATGACTATATACTAAGATATACCACATCCTCGCCACACAATGTTATACTTTTCTGAATCTCATAAACTACATTTGTCATGATTCTAAACCCCATGGTATTTTTTTTGGAAATCCCAGACATTTTGTCTTTATGTCTAGCCCATGTTCATTTATCCTTTCTCTTGGCCTCTTGGTCCTAGTTTTCTCTAGGAATTATAAATGATGTTCCATATGTGGTCTTATTTCCACATTCATGGAGGGTTAATCTTTATGATATTCGTGTTCCTTATTGAGATACCCTCTCCCCCCCATCTTCATACTTACCACAAGACATTAAACTATATGGAACATTCAGAAATATATGTCTCTTGATTCCCATCCTCATGGGATATGTAGGAACGTTTGGAAATTTTGTAATCCGGTAATGCCATTTTTCATTGAAACCATCTCTCTTGACCCGTGCCCTGAGTTCCCTAAGAAGAGGGTATGTGGTGTGGTATGTGATTATGTCCTCATTCACATCCGTTTTGTAGCAGCCACGATATGTACCTCTCTATCTTGAGATATCCTCGTCCCCCTATTCTCTAATAATATTTTTGAGTCAACTACTCTTGAATTGGGCCCCTCAACCCTCTTTGTCAATTCAACAATGTTCCCAACAACACGCTGGTTCATGACCTCGAGTGTTGGATTCTACATAGAAATGTTGGGGCCCAGTTCCACGCTTTATGTTTCCCTTTATTTTGGATTTAATCATCTTTCACATTCAAAAGGACTCCCAAATGACACGGATGCCAGTCCCAAGGGCTCTCTTATCATATTGAGCCAATGTCCCTGAGAATTTTGAAGGACAATTTGATACAAGTTCATCATTGTGAATATGGTCAGTAGTCAATGTTCAATTGATTGTTCCCATTTCAGGTCACATGATATAGAACTTGTTTTTCAAACACAGTCAATATTTATCCTCTAGAGTTACTCACACCACCTATTACACCCTAAATATTGGTTGCATGAACACCTCTTCCACTCCATCGTTTTCATGTAGAATTTCGACACCCATGGATCTATTAATCAATGCACATGTGCGTTTTTAGAGGGCTAATTCATGGTATGGTGTCATTAGAGGCTCCAAATCATTTCCCATTTTTCTTTATTCAACGTGTTGCGAGGATCTTATCCACCCTTTTTTTCACATCGAGCATGTATCACGTTTAATTAGGGATTTGGTCATGGTTTATGCCCAATTGGAAGAGTCTCACTTCTCATGGTCCAATCTCTATGAAAATAATCTATGATCTCCTTATGTAATTTTTGAAAGACATTAAAATGAATGAAATCATTAATAACTACATGCAGCTTGATTCCCCTCATAATGGGATACTTAAGAATGCCCACGCATCCCATCTTCAGATCCAGTGCAGGTTCTACTAATTACTTCTTCTATTAATCCTTTTCGCACTGACATTCATAGGATTTCATGGTGGGGAGTGTGTGGGATTATTTCCTCATTCACGTCGGGTTTAAAATATCCACACCAAGTACTCCACTTTTATGATCTAGTCTCTCCTGCCTCTTGTCCCACATGATGTTAAAATACACTCAAAGAACTATGTATGGATTGATTCTCGTCATCATAGGAACACCTAGAAGTTTTATCCTTGGGTTCAAACCCATATTCTATTACTGTTTCTAGCCCCATGCCCCGAGGTTTCTTCCCTAGAATTGTGTCTGTTGTGGTGTGGACCTCATTCGGATTCACATTAAGTATGCTTTATCACACCATGCACATACCCCTCTAAAACCTTGTTTCTTCTGTATGCATCAAAGCCATATGACTTGAAACTATAATTCCTGGTCCCACATATATTCAAACTATTTCGTGATTACTACACGATGTTAAAATGTATGGTTTTATCCAATCATACGACCGTAATCTATGACATTATCATCTTGGAACCACAATGAAAAATATTACTACATTGTGACATCCTCGCTCAAGGGGAAATCATGTTTTGTATTTTTCATCCACTATTCCATTTTTCAAGGCCATAATATGGTTTGATTCCTATAGAGACACATAGATTATCCATCATAGGTTTTTTTATTCACAAAAAACACACACATCCATCCTAAATAACAAACAAGATCTATCAAATGGTTCTTCTTTTGGTGCGTGGACCAGAACCACACGACAGTATTGTCCCTAGATTTGGAACCCTACCATTCCATATCTAAAACTAGGTATGGATTTATCCCCATCATAATGGGGTATGTAGGAAAACCTTCACAATTTTCATCATGCGCAACCCAACATTCATTTTCGGTCCCTCGACCTAAAACCTCTCCAGAGATAACATGGTGTGATATGGACTCCTCCTGTCCATGTCCACATCGTGTTTTATAATTACCACACAACTTTTTCCCTCCCTCCTTTACATATATGGTCCGAGCTATAATACCTTAAAACTAATATCCAATCATCCTTATCGCAGGATTTTAATCTATATGACATCTCTAGAACTACATGTTTCTTGATTCCCATACACATGGGATATGTAGGAATTCCCAGACATTTCTTCTGTGGGTCTAGCCCCATGAATCTTTGTCCATCCCCCTTTTCAGCCCGTTGTCCTGAACTATTTTCAGAGCATGTGGTTTTTAAATTACCCCTTTGGTTCTCATTCATGGTAGGATTTTCTACAACCACACCATGTGTCTCCCATGTCCCGCCCAACCTAGTCTGAGTTCCACAACACTAAACTACTATCTCACTATCATAACTATGTGTCGGGTTTTGCTACTACACCACCCCACACACATTCTATTAAAACAGGTCCCCTATTAATGTTCCACTGTATGAAGTTAAGCTAAGAAAATTCTACCCCAGGGCCCTTGTCCTTGGAAAGGGATTCGACTCCCTTTATATGACATGTCTCATTGGCGTACTCAAATGTGTCATGGAAAAGATCTCAAATTGTGGAATTTTCACATAAACATCCCCTCATTTCATGTCCACACTTTTTGTTCCCTTTATTTGGATCCACATTCTCTTCTACATCCAGAGGGAGGCCCTTTATGGCCTGGTATTGGCCAACATTGGCTCACCTACCTTCTTATGCCAACGCCCCTGAAGAACCCATATGACATTCACGACAGTTCCTGTATTTCAAACATGGTCAGCAGTCGTCCCTAAATTTTTTGTCCCAACTCCAGGTTAATGCAAAACAAATACTATGTTTTGAACATGGTCAGAAGTCATCCCTTATCATCATGCCACTATTATTGTGATCCAGATCTCTAGAATATTTATTCACATCTTTTCATTACATTATATTTAAGTGGAATTCTAGCACACTCGATTTTACCCCTTCATGAATTTATGTGTGTTAAGTGGGCATATCAGTAATATTGGGACGTCGTTCACCTAGAGTTACATTTCTCATGATGTGTGCCTCCTTATACCTTGAAAATTCCATCACTCCCCCTTTTTTCCAAAACTGATCACGAGTCACGTGTTCTTAGTTATTTTGGTGCAATGAGTACTGGAACACCATGACCACACACGCCTTTTTCATCATACATGATGCTAAACTATAATCCCATAAATATGTATGGATTGATTCATATTATAAGGGGATATTTAGTAACACCGAAACACTTTTCTTTGGGTCTAGCCCCATGTCAGGACACCTCTGGTCTATGGACTAAAGAATCCCACCGGGAACAAGTGGTGTGGTGTGGAATGCTTATGTTCTCATTCACATCAGGATATGTACTGCGTTGCATGTTTTTTTTCTAGGGAATCATGTCCTCAATGACTGAATTTAAACTACAGTTATACCTTGAAAAAGATCATGAGGACGCTGATAACTATAGGATGCTTTAGCTTCCTCAACAGAGAGGATTTTCCCTACCAGTGTTGGCCTCTTACCACGTTGTGCATAAGAATAATGTTTGGATTGATTTTCATCCTTATGGGATAAATAGTGAGGTATTAGCATTTCACCTCGGGCCCATCCCCATGGTAATTAACACCTCGATTACAATCCAGTATATATGACCTTAATCTAGGACCCTAGAGTTTGTGCAACACATTTTAAAACAATTTTCCTTGGTCCAATAAATATGGCCTTAAATCTATGTGCACCATCATTATGGTACACTGTTAACCTACATATCTGTCATCTTCATTGGTATGATGTAAAAATACCAGTCATTCTAGGTCCTCGCCAGAGAGGTCTTGTCTGCAAGTAGGCATGATACATGATCAACCCATGTGATCTACTAATCTGTTTCCAACACGGTGGCCTAATTTCTAGAGTTTTGGACTCCATTCGAACAACCCATCACTCCACCCTCCACACTTCACGTTCCCTTTATTTGGATCTTCATCCTCTTTCATTCCTGATAGAAACCCCCTAAAAGTATGGATGATCAGCCTACAGATAACCTACTATGATGGGATAAATTTTTGGAAGGATAATGGATGACATATTGATTAAGGTCTTATGTTTCAAACATGGTCAGATGTTAGACCTCATTTTTTATCCCCATTTTAGGATAACAGAATAGGGAGATTTTTTTTAAAACACTGTCAAAATTAATCATTAATTTTCATTCCATCCCTATAGTGTTATGAATTTTGGGTTTCGTGATTCACACTTTCCACCCCCTCTATTCGGATTCATTCTAATTCCCCTCATGTTACCCCACTCGTGCACTAGAGCACACTGGGAAAACGACGATTTGACAGTTCTGATAACTTCATTCTCTAATTGGGCCTCTCTCTTTATTTCTAGAAATCCAAGTTGTTCATACCCAAAATTTCAAAATCTTGGTTGGAACTCTCACACTGGAATAGAATAATGATGTGTTCATCCCTTATTTCTACATCGGGAATGACCCCCATGAGAATAGGGAGTGATCGCTAGATATTTCACGAATGCTGTGTAAATGCAGTAGACCAAAAAAAATAATGGAACTCATGCACACAAATAATATAAAAAACAAAATCATGAAAGTATATTTATGAGTTTAAACACATCACAACACCAGGGGATTGTCCCCTCCCATGGATGGGTTAACATCATTTATGGAGCATCTCAGCTCCGATACTCTCTGGCTTGTAGCCTCTAGGATCCACTGTGACTGATTTGTCTCTTGATCCTCCTTAGGGGAAATTGCACGCACTTCATCATCCTTGATCCATGACTGATCCTCGTCAACTCAGATAATATACATCCCCTCAAAGGATTGATTCATTCATTCTCTGGCCTCTACCAGTTGGGAATTTAGCTGTGAGACGATCCTTGATTGGATGTCGAGACAAGAATAGTACTCGTATACTCGTGCCCTCAACCATTGGATCTAATGTTCAGCCTCCTATAGCCTTTTTATGTACACCTATTTCCTCTGCTACCAACTTACACCAAGTCCACGATCATGCTCCCAAATCTTTTTCTCTGCGAAGTCTTAGATGAGCATATGTGGAAACTAGGTTTCCACTCTCCCCAAACTTAGTTCATGCATCCAGTAATGAAGCCCCACCATCTGGTCTATCCCTTGAACTTAAGGAGTCTACCCAATGAAGCACTTGATCATCTTCCATGACCGGTAATTGACGATCTTTCCATCCTCTTCATGAGAAGTCATCTCGTCCCAGTCTGCAGGGTCGGTCAGTTCATATATAGGGAATTCCTCTAGGAACTCATCAGTAGGGTATTCATCTAATTTCTAATCGGGTAGGTCAGGACCCATCTCATCCAGTTGATCCCCATCATTGGATTCCACCTCAATGACATCAGGTTCTGTTCTTCTGATAGTCCCACCCTTGATCAGGATCGCTGCATCTTGGTAAGTATGGATGTCCACCTCCAAGATAACTGAATTTACCATGGGAAATGTAGTTCCATGAGCTCCGACCATCCTCAACAAGGTGTCCCATTCCATTTAATGAACTGTACATACAAAAATGTCATAGACATAAATTAACCTGATCAATGGATAACAGTTATTAATTATGTGAAGAATACATACAAAAATCAAACAGTTTTCCCTCCTATAAGCTATTTCTATCGGGAACCTGAGGCATGGACCTCCGTATATGGTTGGGAAATATGAAGAATTTGTAAAATCCACAATGTGTACCACATACCTTCTAGGCCTGATAATCGCTACTGCCACGGGTGTAGATGATGATCCTACAGCAGTATCTACCATTACATGGGAGTGAGACTTAGATATGAGGCTCTCCTTCATGGATCAAATGTTAGTTTAGAATTCCTAAATAATCTGAATGAGGACGATGGGAATGTGGTTTAGGTTTTACCTCAAGAGCCTCTAAAAACTCCTCATGTTCTGAGTTTGTGACCTCGCCATCCTCTAAAGGGCTCCCTCCACCAGCCTCTTCCCCCGCGGGGGACCCCTCTAATTCATCTAGTAGAGGGAATAACTCCCTAAGTTTGGTAGTTGACAACTACCAAGGGGCCATTTGATCAAGAATCACCTTCACTCAATCTGTCTGTAGATATGGAACACCTTTGGAGTGCACAAATTCCTCCATCTCGACAATGTATTTCTCCCCTTCCTCCAGGGATACAGTAAATTCATCCATGATAGGACCGATCGCTAAGAAATCCATCCCAAGATGTATTGGATTGTTCCAAATCTGGGAAGGGTTCAGCAATTTTCTTTTGGCAACCTAGATGTCTCAATATTCCAAGAAGACAACATTCTTAGGCAATTCTATAGTGGTCTCCACTCATCACTTACTATGTCATATGCATTCCTCATATGAAAAGGTTTAAACATAACACAAACATTAGAATTAAAAATAGCATACGAAATGTCAATACATTATTAATAAACCATGATTGGTGTAAAAATAACATATCCATAGTCAAAAATATCACAAAACCTTAAATACAATATTGAATTTTTGTATCATAATAAATCAACCTCAAACAAGCTTAGAATCCATCAAAGGATGTCGACATAGATAAAACCAAACCCTTTTAAGAGAAATATATATTTTAATTTTGTAATCATTTAAATGGAATATAATTATAAAAGAAAACATTTATTTTTAAAATATTCTTATAAGCTTTTTTGGGAAGTTTCGACAATGATATAATTGAATAAAATAGCCACACCCGCTGTATAAGTTAAAAAAACATTCTTAGCTTAATTTTGTCAAAAAGGTCATAAATTACCTTGTATGGAAAATGGCAGAAAGATTTCATTAAAATAATATATGGTAAAATAAGGTCATACATGACATTAAACCATAGTATATAAAATAAAAAAAATGTTTTGAATTAAATTTTTAAGTAAACACGGATGTGGATGACAAAGAGGTCTCATTAGATACTTACTTAAAAACCACCACGGATAATAAAGAGATTGTGAATTTAACACTTACCTTGTACTTTTCCTAGGTATAGGGTACATTAAAATCCTATATAATAGTTAAATAATTGTTATTAAATTATAAAATAACTACATACATAAATATGATATCATATATGATCCTCTAATATTGCTTTGTTAATATTATTTCAGTAGTATCATCATTTCGGGGGTTAACTGATTTGTTTTCCTTTATATGATTGGTTATGTAAGCCATGTTTATTTTGTATAGGATTTATTTTATTCATATCCAAAATGATATTAATTTTTTAAACATTTTTTTAATCATAAAAAAAATTATTTTGGATTGATTATGATGGGGAATGAATCTCATCACGTTCTTGGAGATGGTAATCTGTACGTACGCACGAGTGACAATATCATTATATTGATTGTGAAATCATATATAATTGGATGATATATCATATATACATAATTATTAACATGTTATATTTATTATTTAATTTAGTTATACTCATTATTATACCCATACAAATAATTAAGTGTTCGAAGAACAAACTACACCATGACCTGGAGACGGTAAGCCAAACATACGCATGTATGGTGACATTGTCATTCACATGATGGATGAAATAAGGAATATTGTTGTAAAATTTATATAATAATATCATAGTATATATAATATAGATTATTTTTTATTTTATAATAGAAACAACAAATAAAGTGGAAGTAGAAGAAGAAAAAAACTTGAAATAGGTGATGAACTATTTACCTCTTCTTCGGGGTTTTCCTTTTTATTTGATCAAAAGGGCTCATTAAGATAGACTTATGACCAATGGAAGGCCACTAGGATGATATTAGTGGATTTGGGAGGATATTTGGGTAGGTTTTTGCCAAGAAAAATGGTTTTGGAGGTGTGAAATTAAGAGAATGGGAAGTGCCCTTTTAAAAGAGAGGTGAGGGTCCCTTTAGGAAAATCTTGAAATATTATTTTATAATAAAATCATTTTCAGTTTCTAGTGGCTCCAAAATTAATTATTTCGAGGTTAAGGTGGGTATGGGTATAAAAACTCTCAATTAATAGGTTTCATATAGGTTTATTTCATCATATTAATCTTATCTTTTAGGGTTGACTCTTAGTTAAATAGTTTGACATTTACCATGTCTCTTTGTATTTTTATATTATATGGATAATAAACATACTATAACAAGCCAGGAGAACCCCATTTGGTTCATTATTAATATATATAACCTTCTCTATGTTCTTTGGCTGATATTTATATTTTTAGGAATATTATATCAATTAATAATACAGTATTTGTTTTAAGAACCCAATTATGTCCATTTTAGCACTATTTAGTATTTGATTTTTTTGAAATCCATAAAAACATTATCACTTTGAATGAAATTTATTTAACAAACAAAAAAATTTCATATTAACCTATTAAATTAGTGTAATTCATCATAAGTCTCAATTTAAATCTATTTTGATATTTATAATATCAATTATTTTAATATTTCATTAATAAAGAAATTAATACATCATAATTGTGTCATAAATAAAATAAATTTTATAATATATAACAATTATAAATAACATACAATTACGTAGGAAATATTTTTAGGTTTCGAATAAATTTTTAATGTTTTATTTATATGGTTTGTAACCCTATATTAAAAATGGTTTAGTAATTAAACATTGAATTTAACTATTTTAACAGTTCATTAAATAAAATAATATTAAATATTCTAATCTGATCCAAGTGGGCCAAAGAGGAACATATTTTATTCCTATGGGTTTTTTGGTCGAATTATACTTATCTAATAGAATTTGGACATGTGTTAAGGGAATTGTGATATCATTTATACCATTAATTACCCTATTTACTTTTAACCGTGGTAAATAATAGTCAACAGTTGCTATTAACTAAAACTTATTTTCATCTTATTGACAAAATATTACATACTAATATTAACCTTGTCTCTCAAATTTTTGAAGTTCAACTCATAGAAGCGGAAAAATTATTTTTTATAAAAAATTTCAAATGCTCCTTGGAGGTGGGTAAAAGATGGTAAAAAGTTCAACAAAATGTTTATATATTTGAACTCGTTATATTATGACTCCAATGAATTACATTGAACATAAAAATGTTTTATATATCTATTTTGGACTAAATTAAATTTAAATAAAATAAATTATTATTTAAATAAAATTTGGGTTTAAAATAATAACTTTGTGTTTTTCACTATTCATAAAAAATTGAATGTTTTCAAAAAAATTACCAAAAATTAAGCCTAAGATAATTTCAATATTACGAATCCAAAATGAAGTCCATTTTGAAAGATAAAATTTAAAAAATTTAAAAAATTGTGTATTAGTATTCATAATGGCTATTTTGATTGGTTGTGGTGTGTTTGAACTCGATGTTGATTACAACAAAATCTATTATATTATTCAAAGGGAAATGTACCGTGGAAGCTTGGGGTGTTACCTTATCCCCTCATTAAAATAATTTCATCCTCGAAATTTCGAGAATATTAATGCATAAAATGATTCAGGTGGTTCTTCATCATAAGTTCCACGAGTTCCCACATTGCCTCTTCCATCTTAAAGTTTCCCCATAAAACTTCTACAAAACGAGTCATCTGGTTTCTCATCACATGGTTTCTTGTATCAATAATCTTGAAAAGATCTTCACAATATGACCAACAAGGTTCCAGTTCAATTTACTCATAGATGAGTACATGCATTAGGTCAGGTATGTATTTTCTCACCAGTGATATGTGGAACACATCGTGAACATTGGAGAGACTTGGTGGCATTTCCAAATGGTATGCTACAGACCCAATTTGTTCTAGAATTTTGAAAGGTCTGATGTACCTGGAAATTATTTTACCCTTCTTACCGAATTGTATAACACCCTTCCATGGAGATACCTTCAATAAAACCTGATCTATTACCTGAAATTCCAAATCCTTCCTTTGTTTATCACCATAGTTCTTCTTCCTATTTTATGCTGCTTTGAAGTGGGTTTGGATAACCTTCACCTTTTCCATTGTTTCCTCAAAAGGTTCTGGGCCTACGAGTTTTCTTTCACGAACATAATCCCAACAAGTTGGTGTCCAACATCTATTTTCGTATAATGCTTTATATGGTGCAATCAGAATACTTGAATGGAAGCTATTGTTATAGGAAAATTCTACCTGAGGTAAATATTGATCCCACACACCTTAAAAGTCAAGTGAGTAGGATCTCAACATGTCTTCTAAGGTTTGAATAGTCAGTTCTGAATGTCCATCGATTTGATGGTGGTAGGCAGTGCTCATACGAAGTTCAGTACCCAGGGAATTCGAAATACTTTTCCAGAATCTTGATGTAAAATGGGGATCATGATCAGAAACAATAGATAGGGGTATTCCATGAAGTCTTACAACTTCATTAATATATAGTCTTTCCATATGTTCAAGTGGTACATCTTCTCTTATATCATGAAAATGTGATGACTTGGTAAGTCGATCAACAATGAACCATGTTGCATCATTCCTTTTTGGATTATTTGGTATCCCCATGACAATGCCCATCGTAATATTATCCCATTTCCACTCAGGTATGGGAAGAGGGTGCATGACTCCTCCAGGTTGTTTCCTTCCATCTTTCATTTGTTGACACACCATACATCTTGACACAAAATCAGAAATCTCCCTCTTCAAGTTGTCTCACCAAAAATTTTCTTTCAAATCTCTATAAATCTTGGTGCTCCTAGGGTGTATAAAGAAATTGGAGCCATGAGTGTATTCCAACAATTCCCTTTTTATATCAGATATGTTAATAACACAAAGTATCTTCCCAAATTTTAGAATTCCATCTTCATATATGAATTCACTAAATCTCCCATCATTCATAGTTGTAATCTTCTTTTCAAACTCCTTACCATCAGTATGAGAACTCTTTATCCTTTCTATTAAATATGATTTGGAAACCATTTGAAGAAGTATTGATGTTTCACCATCCATGGTTATTCAAATTTCTATCTTTACTAGATCCATGAAAATAAGATCCCTTTCAACTCTCATCTTGTTCAAATCTTCATGATCCTTTCTACTCAAAGCATCTTCCACCTTATTTTCCTTCCCTAGGTGGTAGTGTATAGTTCAATCATAATCCTTGATTAGTGTAAGCCATCGTCTTTGCCTCATGCTGACTTATTTCTGTGATAAAATATACTTCTACCTCTTTTGATCAGTATAAATATAACATTTTTACCATATAGATAGTTTCTTCATATTTTCAGAGTAATGATTGGACATGATAACTTTAAAACATGATTAGGATAGATTTCTCATGAATTTTTAGTGGTTGTGATGCATAGGCAATAACTATATCATTCTGCATAAGGACACAAAAAAGTCCTTTATTTGAAGAATCACTATAAACAACAAACCCATCAATCAATGATGGTATAGTCAAGATAAGATCACTGACTAATCTTCTCTTCATTTCTTTAAAACATTCTTCACACTCTTTTTTCCAAACAAATTTAACCACATCACATGTGATCTTGGTTAATGGGTTAGCCAATCGGGAAAAATTCTAGACGAAACATTGATAATAACCTGTTAAACCAATAAAAATGCATACCTCAGTTATACTTGTCGGTGTTTTCATTTCTGGGATTGCCTTGGTAATTAAAGGATCAGTAGAGATTCCATTCTGGGAGTCAATATCGCCACGAAAAAAATCCCCTAAAGCTGGAATTGACACTTTTTAAATTTCCCATATTATTCATTTCTTCTAAGAGTCCTTAGAATAATGTGCAAGTGATTTTCATGATCTTCATATATATTTTAGTATACCAAAATATCATCAATAAATACCACTAAAAAACCATCAATATATTCCTTCAGAACCCTATTCATTATATTCATGAACACAGAGGGTGCATTAGTCAATAAACAAAGAATTACTGTAAACTCGTAATGTCCGTACCTGGTTCGAAATGCTGTTTTCGAAATGTCTTCCTTTTTTACACACAACCAATGATATCTAGATCGAAGGTCAATCTTTGAAAAATATAGATATCCATGATGTTGGTCGTTAAATCATTAATGTGCAGTAGGGGATACTTGTTCTTTATTGTTATAGAATCGATCATCCAGTAGTCAATGCAAAACCACATAGATCCATCTTTCTTTTTAACAAAAAGAACAGGGGTTCCCCATAGAGAAACACTAGGGATAATAAATCTCTTATTACTCAATTCATCAAGTTGTTTCTTTAGTTCCACTAATTACATAGTGTCCATTCTACAAGGGGTCTTCGATATGGGCCTTGAACTATGAATTAAATCAATGGAAAACTCAATTTATCATTCTAGAGGATGTCTAGGTAAATCCACTAGAAACATGTCAACATATTCTTGAAAAAAGGTACATCCTCTATTTGAAAATTCTTTTCCTCGCCCATATTTATTTCATTCTCTTCCTCCCCAAAAATTGAATTTAGTTGGGCTACTGGTGGTGGATCTAGATATGAATTAGGTGTTGAATTTTCTTCTCTAATGATAATGTACTCATTATAATCATAGAGAATTTTATCCTCCTTATTCTTAGAATAAATTTTCGAATCATGGTCTGAAAGCCTGTCCATACAAAGGATTATATCAAATTCAAATAGGGGTTTGATGGTGAGATCAGCAGATAAAGAAAATTTATATTCCCTAATGGGAACTGATTCACAAAAAGTATTTTGCAGTGATACTTACCTTAGGAGTTTTGACTGACAACTCCCTTGTAAAATCAAATTGGAAATATCTAATTTTCGTATCAAACATTGAAGATATGAAACAATGTGACGACCCATAGTCAAATAATTCATTGGGTAAACTTGAGGAAACCATTAATTACCTACCACCACGTCTTTTGCAGCGTTAACCTTAGCAGTAGTGATCGCATAAGCTTGGCCTTGCTCCCTTGGGATTTTCTGGGGTATGTTTACATGGCTCTTAAGACATTCATTTGCATAATTCCCCTTTTCTCTACAATTTTAGTATTCAACATTAACAAACTCTTTCTTCCTCTTGCAATCACAATCTTGGTTTCCTTTTTCATCACACTTATAACAGACTCCCATTCCCTTCAGGAAAGTACCAAGGTGTTTCATCCCACATTTTACATATGATGGATTCTCAACATTTCCATTCTTCCCCTTATTTCTATTTTCAGATGGTTCAGAAGATCTCTTATTCTCCTACTTTGCTTTAATGTTGTAGGACTTAGAGGATTATTTTTATATCTTGATAGAACATGAGACAATATCATCCAATGATAAGAAGGATTGTGAGACTAAGGCTCACATGAGAAATAGTTTTAACCCATCAAAGACTCGATCAATATTTCACCTTGAGTTATGTATATAATCTATATCATTCCTTACTAGCCTTGTAATGTTATCCTCATATTTTCCAAACATTCTCATCCTCCTTTTGTCTCAAAATAAAAAATTGACTTTCCATATCGGCTAGATGATCACGAAGAAAATATTTTTCTGAGAAATTTTTCTTAAACTCCCTCCATTCCATATTTGATACTTCCTCATCTTCCTTTCTGTTTTGAATCAATGACCACCATTGATCTGCATCTCTCAGGAAGTGATAAACTTCCATTGCAACATTTTACCTACGATTACTCTCCAAAGCGTGAAAGATTTTCTCTAAGGAACATATAAATTTTTTAGATACAAATGGATTTGTAGTCCCATTGAATGTTGGTGGTTTTGCCTCATGAATCAGTCTAACATTAATCTTCCACGTTGTGGATCAGGGTGCTCCATACGGGTATGGTTATTATTCATAACCCCAGTGAGTTGTCCAAGATTGGGGTTAAGCTGATCAGTACTAGTTTCATCACCAACCCCACTATAATTATATTGAGTAGGAGAGATATCCCTACATTTATTACGTTCTTTGATATGATTACCATTCCATCCACTGGGTTCCATTTAGAAACAATGGCATACAGTAGATTAGTTTATGAACTACAATACATAATTTTGAACATGTAAAACCCTTAACATAAATTTAACAATTTGTGGATATAATCCATAATCATAAAAATGTTTTCTTGGAGGAAGTAGATACTCTCAAATCCTTCATAATGGTTTGTAAATAAAATATGATTTTTTCAAAGAATATACCTTGGGTGTGTCATAACCAAGGGTGCTGGGAGCCCCATTGTTATTCCCCAGTTTCTATTGAGTATATTTCAATGTGGGTTTTTTTGGGTTTTACCGTTAGGTAAATCTGTGCCAAAGCCACCTCTAACTGCTTGCATCCAGACATGGATTTATTTCTTGGAAAACACACAAAATCTCTAGAGTACCAAAATTCTAGTATGTTCTTCTTTACTAATCCTGAAAGCCTATCTAAGGGTAGTGTTCTCTAATCAATGTTTTTCTAAATCTAGTTTCCAAGGATATTACTAAAATTCATCTGATACCAATAGTAAAGCCCCAACCATAGTTACCCAGAGTCAGTGTATTACAACATAACAATGGCAGGATACAAGTAATCATGTCCCGAATGACTGATTAGTTTAATATCCTTGGAAGTACTAGATACATCCATAAGTTTTACATTACATCATGAAATAAAAACATCAAAAACATTTTGTCCCCATTTTAACACACTTATATCCTTATGCTATCCTTGCTGTTCAACCATAAAATACTTCTTCACATCCTGGGAAAAATAAAACATAGAAAGGGTTGAGCTCAGATTCTTAGTAAGGATTACAATATAATGGGAACTTTCAGAAATAAGTGTAAACATTTAAGGAAACATATAAGAATAAAACAAAAGCCTTTTGAACTTAATCCTCAGCATAATATGGTAGTGATAAAATCAAATAATTATATTTACTTATTCACATGGATATTTTATTAGTTGAATATTCAAATGCAATATCAATAGCCACTTTCATAATGATGGAATGCATAATTCTAGACTTCATAACCACATAGTTAAGGCCTTGTGCCAATACTACAAATAAGATTTTGTCAAGGCCTTGTTCAAAGACACTAGTTTATCTTATGAGACCTACCGATGTATCGAGGAGCTATAGTGGACACCACCCATCATTTACTATGTCTAATGCATTCCTCATATGAAAAGGTTTAAACATAACATAAACATTCGGATTAAAAATAGCTGACGAAATGTCAATACTTTATCGATAAACCCTGAATGGTGTAAAAATAACACATCCATAGTCAAACATATCACAAAACCTTCAATACAATATGGAAGGTTTTTATCATAATAAATAAAAATAAACAAGCTTAAAATCCATTAAAGGAAGTTGACATAGATGAAATAAAAACATTTTTAGAGAAATATCTATTTCTATATTGAATTCATTTAAAAGTAATATAATTATAAAAGAAAACATTTATTTTGAAAATATTTTTATAAGCATGTATGGGAAGATCTAATGACGATATGACGACGGAAATTTGCCGCACCCACCGTATAAGTTATAAAAACGTTCTTACCTTCATTTTGTAGAAAAGGTCATAAAGTACCTTGTTTGGAAAACAATGAATATATTGATTTCAAAACATATATAGTCATATAAGGGTATAAATGACTTTAACCCATATTATTATAAAAATTAATAATTTTTTGAATTACATTTTAATGAAAACACAGATGTGGGTGATAAAGGGGTCCCAGTAGATACTTATGTAAAAACAACCTCGGTTAATAAAGAGATTATCAAATTAACTCTTACATTGTACTTTTTCTTGGTCGAGAATATGTTAACATCCTATATAATTTTTAAATCTTTGTTATTAAATTATACATAAACTGTATACATAAATATGATATCACATATGATAGTCTAATATTTCAATTGTTAATAATATTTCATTAGTATCATCATTTCGAGTCTTAACTGATTCATTTTCCTTTATATGCTTGGTTATGGAAACCATGTTTGTAATGGATAGGATTTATTTTATTCATATACAAGAAGATATTAAGTTTTTAAACATTATTTTTAATCATAAAATGAAAATTATTCATGAATGTTTACGATGGGGAGTGAATCTCATCACATTCGTGGATACAGTAATTCGTACGTATGCACGAGCAACAACATCATTATATTGTTGTTGAAATCATATGGAATTGGATGGTATATCATATATAAAAAATAATTAAAATCTTATATTTATTATTATCATTTGATGTACTCATTATTATACCCATCCAAATAATGAAGTGTTTGAATAACAAAGTACACCACGACGTGGCGATGGTAAGCCGTACGTACACACGTATGGTGACTTTGTCAATCATATGATGGATTGAATAATGAATATTGATATAAAATTTTTATAATAACATCATAGTATATAGAAGATATTTTAGTTATTATTTTATAATGGAAACAAAAAAGAAGGAGTTAGTGGAAGAAGAAAAGAACTTGAAAGAGGTGATGAAATATTTATCTTTTCTTCTGGTTCTTCCTTTTGATTTGATAAAAAGGGCTCCATAGGATGTCTTTCTGAATAAAGAAAGTCCTATAGGATAAATTCAGGGGAGTTGGGAGGATATTTGGGCAGGATTTGGCTGAGCCAAATGGCATTGGAGGTGTGAAATTAAGAGAAGGGGAAGTGCCTTTTTATAAGAGAGGTGAGGGTCACTTTAGGAAAAGCTTGAAATATTATATTATAATAAAATTATTTTCAGTTTATAATGGCTCTAAAATAATTTATTTAGAGGCTAAGATGGGTATGGGTCGATATCCTCTAAAACAATTGGTTTTATATAGGTTTAGTTCATCATATTAACCATATATTCTAAATTTAACTCTTAGTTAATTAGTTTGACATTTACAATGTCACTATAACAAGCCAAGAGAACCCCATGTGGTTCATTATTAATATATATAAACATATCTATGTCCTTTGGTCGAAACATAGATATTTAAGAATAGTAAAACAATTATTAATATAATATTTGTGTTAGAACTCAATTATGTCAATTTTAAAACTATTTAGTATTTGATTTTTTGAAAGCCATAAAAACTTTATCACTTCCAATAAAATTTATTTAAACAACCCTAACATGTCATATTAATCAATAAAATTATTTTAATTCATCATAAGTCTCAATTTAAAATTATATGGATATATATAATATCAATTATTTTAATATTTGATTAATAAGGTAATTACTGCATCATCATTGTGTCATAAATAAATTAAATTATTTAATGTCTAAAATTTATTAATAAAATACCATTATGTAGGAAATATTGTTATCCTTATAATTAATATTTATAGTCAAATTTATATTTTATGTAATATATTATTAAAAATGGTTTAGTTATTAAACATTGAATTTAACACTTTTAACTCTTCTTTTAAAAAAATAATAATAAATGTCCTAAAATAATCCAAGTAGACCAAAGAGGATCATATTTTAATAGTATATTTTTTCGGTCGAATTATACGTATCCAATAGAATTAGGATATGTGTTATGGTAATTATAATATCATTTTTACCCTTAATTGCCGTATTAACTTTTAAATGTGGTAAATAAATGTCAAAAGTTACTATTCACCAAAAATTATATTCCTCTTATTGAACCACATTATACTTATTGATATTAATCATGTCTCTCATATTTTTGAAATTCAACTCACAGGAGCGGTAAAATTATGTTTTATGCAAATTTGTAAATGCTCTAAGGAGGCGGGTAAAAGACGGTAAAATGTCAAATAATTTTTTTATATATCTAAAACCATTATAAAATCACTCCAATGAATTACATTGAACTTATAAAGTTATAGTGTATCCATTTTTACATAAAATAAATTTAAAAAAAATAATTAATTATGTAAATAAAAATCCGGTTTTCAACAATAACTCAATGTTTTTCACTATTCATCGAAAAATTGAATGTTTTCTGAAATATAACAAAAATTCACCGAAATATAATTATGGTACTCTGAATCCAAAAATGATTTCCATTTTGAATGATAAAATTTATAAAGTTTCAAAAAGATGGTATTACGATTCATAACATCTAGTTTAATTAGTTGTGGTGTGTTTGAACTCGATGATGCGTACAACACAAGCAAATGTATTATTCAAAGGGAAACAAGTCGTGGAAGCTTGGGGTGTTACAGAAAGTGGTGTTCCTTGACAACCACCTACTCAGTAGCTTTGGCATCAGCTGCTTCGGCCAATAGATGTGGAATTGGGATTCTGATGCCACCTCATACAGGCCCACTCATATCAGCTCTGAACCAAACTCCTCGCACGAGACACATACCCTATATGTTCATGCCCCGTCATCTGTAAAATTTTCCCCATAGTGTAGATCCAACTCATTAGTACGCCCCTTATTTGGATATCCCATGGCCACCTTTAGAATGGTGTGATATAGTTGAGGGGATACATCTGGATGCAATGCCTTCCCATTAATATTGTTCAAATTGTTATACATGTAGTCGACATTGACGGGTGTCTGATCTTCCTAGGTATGAAAATCAGCCGCCCTAAACCACTTTTACTGGCACGACATTCTCATGAACTAGTAGGTTGTCTCTTCCCTGATCACATCAGGAATGATAATGTCATCCCTCTCGACAAATTCATATAGAGGAAGCATCATTCACAAAGGTTAGTACTTTTTACTATCCGACAACAACTACACCAGATATTCATGGTCTGAGTGTCTCCACACACACTCCCTGATGACCTAGTTATTATCCATCTCTTCCCTTTGAGCATCATCCACAAGGACCACTATGGTAGCTTCTTGGTGATCCATTACTTCTTACTATTTTTGAAATTTTTGTTATGGATCATGGAGCTCATTCGTGTTGCTTTTTCATAGAGCTCTATTGCAGAGAAAGATAACATAGCCCTGCCACAGTGCTCGCAAATGCAAGATGTAGAGCATGCACTCGCAAATTAGGAAGACTCATTGTGCACCTCATAGCACGAAGGACGCAATTTACAAAGAACAGTCATAGAGTGTGATGAAATTTACAAACCGATAGCTCAAGAATGTGAATGAGAAGATGAGAAAGGAAAAAAGAGATGTTGGCCTACCCTATTTATAGACGACATTCCCCTTGGCATCACGGTGCGTCTAGCTATGGCGAGATTCATGACATTCTCAACCTGCACACCCCCTCTCACATCACATCCCTTCTTCATAATCATTATTTGTGATTAGGAATATAATTTTGGTGATCTAAACTTGGACTTCGACCCTTTTTTTCCTTAGCTCAAAGTTTGAGGGAGGGAATTTGTTGGCACCAAAATGAGTGCTAGGGAAAAACAAGAAAAGAGGATACCAATGACAGAGGGGATAATTTTCAAATCCCATTCATGAATCCCTTCAGCATCGTAGCCTTCACAGATCCCCTTTTCACCATGTCTGGCACAATGTCGAAGCCACCTCTACAGCCACCACAGAGTAAAAGAGGTGGGAGGCTCTGCAGTCATGATGTAATTGGCTAGAAGAATCACACAGCTGATGGGATCAAATAGCTTCTATGATCCATTGGAACTTGATGGAAGCTTCCGTGAGCACTGCAAACTGAATTAATGAGTGATCTACACTAAGGATAGAATGATGTCCCACTTATTAGTTACACCAAACTTGATGCAATCCACAACCTATTGTAGATCAACATGTGGTTTTGCACCAATCATTTTGAGCTCTATGCAACCCCTTACCAAAAAATACTAGGCTTCCCTCAAACCCCAAGGACAAATAACTGAACTTTTCTCTTTCTCAACACTCAGATCATGAAACACCATCTACTATGAAAAACCCCAAGAAAAATGAGCTCTTCATGGTACATGATCATTGTGAAGTACCTTTCCTTTAGCACAAATACAACCCCTCTTCATGCAGCGATGCCCTTCATAGATCCCATGACCATCGCGATGGAAGGAGATCCCTAAGGGGACATAGGTCTTCGTAAAGCACTCATGCTTCACAATGTACCTTCCATACACATGTGAACCACATGCTAAGGCCGGATCACTATGCTTTGTGAAGTACATTGCTTCCCAATGCGGATCTTTTAAAAAAAACCCATGCTTCACAAAGTCTTACTCCGTGAAAGTATTGGTACTTCATGAACCACCATTTATATGCATGTATACCCTATTCCAAGGCTTGTACACTCCAATTCACAACGAATACCCCTTCATGATGTCCCTGAACTATGTGGGGCACCAGAGCTTCACAAGGTCATTTCCTGTAATCCCATATTCTTCACAAATCCTTCTCCCATACGACCCTCTAGGTTTGTACGTACTGATATCATGGTCCATTGGTGGGTGCTTCATGATGTTTTTCTTAGCCTCATGATTCATCACATAGGAACCCTAATGGATATTGCATCTTCACAAAGAAATGATAATGTGAGCCTCTTAATGGATCACTCCATAACACTACCTCTGCAAGGCATGTTGATGCCTTCACTTCCCCTAGGGTGGGAGGGTATTAGTTATGTAAGTCCTAGGGGTGCAGAGTTAACTCAGCTCATCCACGTTGCATGACGTTAAACTATTATGAACCATCATCCTTAGCCCATGACGTTAAACTGTAGCCTCTCCCCATGAAATATACATGGGGTCCCCTGTCTCAAACAATCCCCACTCCTGCTCATCTAGATAGAAGTGAGATATTCCTCACAATGAATGAGATCATATTTCATGGAGTGGAATCGATCTGTGGGAAGGGAAACCATCTCAGAATAATCCCCTAGCCTTTCTTGAGAGGGGTAGCATCCCTACTTGTCCTTTTTACATTGTTGACAAAGAATATAAGAGATATGGGAACAAAAACCTTTGTTACCTTGTCACTCTCCCTTTGGGATTTGTCCCCATCAGGCCTCCATCCTATAGTAAGTCCCAATCTCCATATCCTTGGGCCACTAACCACATGTATGACCCATTCCACTTCCCGCGTATGCACCTTTCATGACATGATCATTATGTATTTTATGCCTCTTTTTTCTCACACCAAGCATGACTCATATGGTATTAGAGAGAGCATTGAACATGGTATCGTTTTTAGGCCACCCTAGAGTATAAGTCCCAAGTTCCCCTACCGAAATACGTAGAATTTTACCATTGAACCTATCTCAGAAAGGTACATAGGAATCCTTCCTGAGGTTCAATCCCAACACCCATTAGTCCCAACCACTTAACGTCAGTTTTCACTATTCCTACAAGATGTTAAACTATCCCCCCCCCCTTTTCGTCCAGCATGACGTCAAACTGTACCACATCAAACTACTTGGTTTTTTAACTGTATCTATTAAACATGGTATGTAGGAAGCCTCCCAGAGGTTTAACACAAACCAGAGTTAAGTATTTGTGTCCCCCAATAAGAAGTATGCAAATTTAACTCCCAACCAGCAGTAAGACGTTGTAACCCCCAACATGCTATAAGCCTTTGTAACCAACAACCAGAGGCAAGCCATTGTAACCCCCAACCAGTGGTATGCAGTTGTAACCCCCAACCAGTTGTATGCTGGAGTAACCCCCAAATAGAGGTAACCCATTGTAGTCCCCAACTAGAGTTAAGTCATTGTAACCCCCAACTAGTGGTAATCCCTTGTAACCCCAACCAATGGTAAGTCAGTGTAACCCCCAACCAGTGGTAAGCAGTTGTTGCCCCCAACCAGAAGTAAGCCATTGTAATCCCAAACCAATGATAAGTTATTGTTGTCCCATTCGTTGGGACGCACATCTCTGGTCTACCCCATAGTGTCAGACCAACCCTGGCTGCTAACCACACAAAACCCCATTACATCACCAAGTCATTGTCCTATGTGTACAACCTGATTCTATTCCCCCATCATGAACTATGTGGACTTTTATTCCCTTACATGTGGATACATATAAATTCTCCTTGAGTATCAATCCCATTACTCATGTCCCATCGTTGTCTCTACCTTGAGACTATATGTTTTTGGAAGGTTATTCCCCACCCTGAAAGTTCTACTTCCTCCAGACCTCATCCATGTGTCCATTCTCACGGCCCGCCTTCTCAGGTGTCCCATCGCCCCATCCCAAACCACGTGGACATTTATTCCCTGCCACAGGGATACATAGGAGGTCTCTTTGAGGCCCAAAACCAACATCATTATCATCCTCATGTTGGTTCCATTTCATTATCCATAAACTCTTATCATCCATCTATATCCATCTTGATTCTTACCTAGGCTACCAAATCCTAGTGAGATTATGTCACCCATGTTATCATCGCACCTAGCAGCAATCAGGTATCTCACCATGTGTAAGCCCCACATGTTACATAGTCATCCACCCAAGAGAATACCTCTTGGGATGGGACTCAATCCATTTGTAATCCCTAACATCATCCCCAGGTATCTATCCCATAGGCACAACCCGATTTATCACCCCTTTGAACTATACAGGTTTTGATCCCTCTCTATCAACATAGGGTATGTTGGAAACCTCCTTGAGGATCAATCCCATCCAATGAAAAACCATGGTATCTATTTTATAGGGACCCAACCACCCCCCCCCACCCCCCCGCGGACCCATCTCCATTAGACGTTGTGATCTGCCTATATAATAGGACTCTCAGGTTTTCCCTCCTGGGGATGCAGCCATCTGCTCCACTCTTACCAGTGTTCTGATCTGTCTCATCTATCTCCGCTATAGATTAAACATTTCCCATACCCTGTGTTAAACATGGGATGTTGTGGAAACCTCAGAGACATTCATGTGGCATATAATTACCAGTATTGGACATGGTATGCCTCGGGATACCGCACATTTGAGATTCCCTATCATAAGGGGAAGAAACCAAGACACATCACTGTTCTAGTTTCCAAACACACCAGTGATGTCCAATGTGACTACTCCCCAATCATTGGTTTAGCTCTAACTTCACCCCTTAGAATGTCTAGACAGAAGAAGTGTAATTAACTGACACCCATGAAGACATGGCATTGGGACGAGTTTCAAGAACAACATCTTAATCATTAAGGGATACTCGGACTAGGTAACGAGTTATGAGGAGGAGTTCATAGAATGATATACCGACATCCCATCACCCCATTTAGATCAAGGAGAAAACGACCCTGAATAAACGGTGGATGAAACCCACCTTTGGAAAGTAGGAATGTGGGGAAATAGATTAGTGCATCCTCGACCGATGGATGCATACCTTGGAAAAAGAATCAGAAATAAAAGACCAAACATAGATAGTACATGATTCAATCATCAAGTGGAAGATGGTTACACACATTGAATATAATTTACTTTATATTCAAAAGTATCATGGAAAACTGAGACTTATGTAATTATATATCACATACTCTCTTCAATAGTATTATGGGAGTGAACTATAAGATTCATACAATTAATTCATGGGAGACATGATAAAATATTTATAGCTTCATATTTTATAAAATGTTGGTTATTTTTTATATATGTATCCTTTATAACATTTATCTCATGGAATTTTTGTATTTTTTAAATTGACTAAATGGATATTTTAAAATGATTTATGTGTTTTGAAATGTTTCAAAAAAAGGTATATGTTTTCAACATACCGTTTTTTTGTTTTAAATTTCTTTAAAAATATTTAAACTCTTGTCATGGACATAGGTTGCATTTAATGTGTTTGTGGACTCACCGGATTGACTTTCATAATGGGATGTGAATGTTTTGAAAGTGTATGTAATGTCGGCTTTATTTTAATAAGGTTTTGGAGAATTTTTAAACGATAATTTGTAAAATATATAGGGTTCTCTCTCATTTTAAAGGATTAACATTTTTGGGTCATGAAGATTCCTTGAATTATTTAAAAAAGGATTTGGGGTTTTTTGAAAGAGTGTTTGGAACTGATTGGTTTATTCTAAAAAGAGTGAGTTATATTAAAGAGGAATTCTTCTAAATGGTTCATTTAATTAATGGGATTTAAACTATGAATTTATAAATAGTTTTCAAATGACATCTAAAATTTAGTTTTTTGATAATATTTTTACTTTATATTTTTATAGAATTTGGAAAACAATTAAAAAATATATGGGAGACAAGTATATAGATAATAAAACCATGGAAATGGTAGATGCATTATAATAATTAGAAGGATTAGATTTTATTTAGATTGTAACTCGTACTATAAAGCATATAATAATTCACATAGTTCTCAGCTATATTTTCATTGAAGGTTTATTTCTTGAAAAAATGGATTTCATGTTTATACTACTTCATTGAGATTTGACGGAAAAAATACACATAGATCAACTAGAAGGATTCATGCTAAATGTTATAGAAGGTTCAGTTACAATCTCAAATGGATTTTTTTGGGCTTAATTAGGAACCAATATTGTGTAACTATAATTTCAATGCTTTCATCGTAGAACCAATGCTCATGAAGTGTAATGTAAATATATGAAGGTGTATTATGATGAGAGTTTATTTATTTTACTTCATTGTGTGGATGAATTTCTATTAGTTAGAAGAATGACAGAATGCCTGGAAGATGTGAATATTTATTTATCTACAAGTTCCCAAATGAAGGACCTTAATTTTGGAATGTTGATTTCATGGATAAATATTGATGGAGACTTAAAGTTTATAACATTATTTATCCTTGGAAAAAATATATATCAACATTTTGTGTATTTATTTTGTTTAATATTTATATTATTGAATCAAATAGGGTGTATATGAATAAATAATGGATTGATGTCAATTGTAAGACAAAATAGTATGAAGATGGAGTAAAATAGTTCGTCAAGTTTGAAAAAGATCATGCATATGGACCTTCTCAAATCCTTTTTTCATGATTACAGCATTTTTATTGATGACACTGTAGTCTATAGGATTTTTAAGAACACTTTATTTGTCACTGAATAGATAGAAGTTATAAATTGAGGGAAAAGTGAATTTATCTAGTCCAAGTGTGTCTTTTTTTTAAAAAAATTGACATTAATTTAACTAAAAAATAACAAGTGAAATTCTGAAAACCAAAGAAAAATCATTTGGATTTTTTTTATATTTTAGGAATATGACCCACAAGTCACATATGACATGTATGAGTCAACCACACCTCAATACAAAGCTTGGCATGACTGTTATGACTCCAAGAATGTCTTTTTATTTAAAATTGACATTAATTTATTAACAAATTTGTAAAATACTAGAGTCCAAAAAAACACAATTATACTGTTTTGATATATTAGGGAAATGATCCATTAGTCCATCATTATATATAGTAATTGACCACACCTCAATTCGATGCATGTTGTGACCATTATGAGTAGAAGTGTCCATTATCGATTTAAAATTATTATTTTTGTTTAAAACATGCCACTCACTAAAAACCAGGAAAAATGATCTGATCATCTTATTAATTTAGTATAGTGACTCATAATTTATTTCTAACCTCTATGATGTAGTCTCACATTAAACTGATGCACGATTTGATCAGTATGACTCATAATGTGTGTTTCTAGTTTGAAATGACATTTTAGTAAAAAACACAATTGACATACTGAAAACCCATAAAAAATACCCCAATTATTTTGATACTCTAGGAAAATGATCAATAAGTCATTTTTGATATTTATTAATCATCCTCCCCTCAATTTGATTCATGGTGTCATACTGTTTATTTTTATTGAAAATTGATATCAATTTAATTAAAAAACAACATGTGACATACTACAAACCAACCAAACACGTCCATATTGTTTTGATATTTTAGTAAAATTATCCATGAGTCATTCAAGATTGTATACGTAAAACTCACCTCATTTGACACATGGTGTGACCGATAGGACTCCAAGCGTGTCTTCATTTTTAAAAATTTTACATTCATTTATGTGAAAAAGAACAAGTGACATACTAAAAACTAATAAAATGCGTTTGAATTTTTTTAATACATTAGGAAAATGATCCATGAGTTATTTTTGACCTGAGAGAATCAATCACACATAAATAATATTAATCGTGTGGCTAGTATGACTCAAAGTGTCTCTTTTTATTTAAAATAGACATTAATTCAAGTAAAAACAATAAGTGAAATATTAAAATCTAATAAACCACATTCAGATTGTTTTGATAATTATGGAAAATGATTCATCAATCATTTATTAACTGTATTAATAAAATTCACCTCAATTTGATGCATGATGTGATGGGTATGACTAAAAGTTTCTTCTATCAATTTAAAATTGACATTTTAGTTCAAAACATGTCACTCACTGAAAACATAGAAAAAAAGTTCTGATTATCTTAATGATTTAGTACATTGACTAATAAGTCATTTTTGATGTGTATGAAGTTGTATCATGTAAAACTGATACACGATGCGATGTTTGTGACTCAAAATTAATGTTTTGAGTTTGAAATGGAATTTATTAAAAAAATTACTAACATACTAAAAACAGAAAAAATGTATTCATATTTTTTTTATATTTTAGTATAATGGTTTATTAGTCATTTATGATGTGTAGGAATTAGCCTCATCTCAATACAATTCAGGTTGTGGCTGGTATTCCTCAATATGTCTCATTTTATTTAAAATTGAAATTAATTTAAGTAAAAAATAGCATGTGACATACCAAATATCATGAAAACAAATTATGATTATTTCGATACATTAATAAAATAATCTATAAGTCATTTGTGATGTATAGGAGTCAACCAAAAATCAATCTAATACACATTGTGACTAATATGGATCAAAGTATCTCTTTTTATTTAAAATTGACATTAATTTAAGTAAAAACAACATGTGACATAATGAAAACCAAGAAAGCACATTCAAATTGTTTTGATATTTTAATAAAATGACATATTATTCATTTTTGAGGTGTAAGAATAAGTCTCCCATCAATATGAAGCACATTGTCTCTAGTATGAATCAATTTGTCTTTTTTTTAATTAAAATTGACATTAATTTAAGTAAAAAAATCAATGACATACTGAAAATAGAGAAAAAAACATTTGGAATGTTTTTATATTTTAGGAAAATGGTCCATGAGGCATTTTTTATGTGTAAAAGTCAATCGAACCTCAATTCAATACACAATGTGACTAGCATGACGTAATGTGTCTATTATCATATTAAAATTGACATTTTTGTTCAAAATTTTCCGCTCACTAACAACCAATAAAATGCACTATGATTGTCTTTATAATTATGTAAAATGATTCATAAGTCATTTTTCACATTTATAAAGGAGTCTAATGTTAAATAGATGCATGATGTGACAGATATGACTCATAATGTGTGTTTTCAGTTTGGAATGACATTTTAGTAAAAAACAAAACTGACATATTGAATACAATGAAAACAAATTCAGATTGTCTTTATACCTAAGGAAAATGACTAATCTCTAATTTGTGATAGTTATGAATCAAACTCACCTCAATAAATATTTATAACTCCAAATACGTCATTATTTAAAATTGATATTAATTTTAGTAAAAGAAAAAGTGACATACTAAAAAATGATCAAACACATTTGTATTGTTTTGATATATTAGGATAGTGATTCATAACACATTTGTGACATATAGGAATCAAAACCACATCCATAGGATTCATAGTGTGACCAATGAAACTCTGAAAGTGTCATTTTATTAAATATTGACATTTTATTAATGTATTCTTTCATATTAATGTTTAATTTATTTCATTATAGTATAATTAACATAATATTTCTTTATTATATAGGAATAATATTTTTCTTAGGTTGATATGATTTTTTTATAAACTAATACCATGGGAGGAATTTTTTAAATGCAATGATAGGCATAAAAATATTAAATATAAATATTTGAGAATGTTTGTTGGATAATTTTAAATGTGATGATATAAAACAATTTGTATGAAATGTAAATCATATTGTTTTTTGCATATAAAATGGTTCGACATTTATCTTTTCATGATGTCAATTAATTTAGATAACATTAATTGAAATTATAGCATTGTTTGAAATTAAAGTTTGTATATAGAATTTGAAATTGAAGGTTTTTTCTTTGGGGTGTGTTGTAGTATTAACAACACACTTCAGGCTATTAAGCCTTTATCAGTTCATTTTTTTTCTAGGATAAAGGACCCCCTTTTTCATTTATTTTTTATCATGGATAAATTGCTCCTTTGATTAGTTCTTTTTTTAGATTTGATAAAGGGGACCCCCCTTATCATCGATGCAACTAACAGTTCTTTTTTAGCGCTATTAAAAGAGGATTTTCATGATGTTAAAGGGAATATGTTTAGTATTGTATATTTATGTGTTATGTATAAATAATAATAATATTATTAAAATATAATTTAATAAAAATAAAAAATTTAAAATAAATATTTTAGTATCAATGGATTAGTAAAATTTAATTTTGAAATATAAATAATTATTTTTAGTGGAATTTGTGAAACTGTATTTAGTATAAAAGTAATATTTCATTTTTTACAGAATCATTTTGTTAAGTATTATATATTTTATCCTTAAAAATTAAATTAGAAAACATTAAAAAATTATATATAAACAATCATATTAATATATTTAAAATTATAAATTTATATGAGATAATATTTAAAACCCAAAATGTATATAAACATCAATTTTCAATAATTGGAGTTTTCCATTATATTTTTTATTACCATTTAAAAGATAAAATCATAAATTTTAGATTATAAATTAGATCAAAATGAATTCATTTTTTTGTTTATAATTTAAAATTTATAGTATCATTATCTTTTAATATTTCATTAAAATCCTCAATTTTTATGTGAATAGAGATAAATTTTGATTTTAATAATACTAATATTTATATGACATTATAATATAATATTTCCCTAAATGATTTTGAAAACCCTTTTAATAAAAATAAATATATTTTTAAGGTTAAAATAATTATTTTAAAATAAAATGATGATATATAAAACCCATGCATAACATTTTATAAAATGTATGTAATGTTTTCACGAACACTTTTATTCATCTCATTTAATTAATATGATTTTTACATTATGGAATTAGGGTATCAATTATTTAAATTTAATTAAATACTAATTTTATATAAATAAACAATTTAATGTTAATATAATCAACAACATTTATTTTTTTATCTAAAACATAAAAGATATGCTTAAAAATTGACATTTTATAAAAATAGTTATTGATGCATTTCATGCAGTAATGTTAAAATTCATTTGACTTACTCATAGATATTTTATTCTATAATTTGATTAAATATTTAAAATAATTATTTTTATATAAGCTAATAAGGATAATTTTCTTATAACGCATTAAAATAAATTACTTTATTAAAAATTATTTCCCTAGGAAAGAAGAAAAAATAGTAAAAGAAAAAAAAAGAGTAAATGACATAAAAACATGTTTAAAACAAGTGTGGAAAAGTTTGTTTCTATTTTTATTGACCATAACCCTTTACACACTATGTTATTTTTAACACTAGATTCACATTACATGTTAAATATGTGCTATATTTTTATTAAGGAGTTATATATGCCAGAAATTTCATTCTATTCAATTATAGAAGGAACCACAAACCCTCCACCTCTCCACACTTCTATATCCCCTCAGGTTTTACCGACACACTATCATTGATTCTTCTAAACTCTCTCCACATTTCATAGAATCATTTAACCTTCCAAAATTCCAAGATAGTTTTCCTTAAGGTAGTTACCAAAGTAGAACATTCATTGTAAGAGGATGTTAAGTGAAAGTCTAGATAACTTTCGGGTATGAGGTAAGGATTATTCCATATGAACCTAATTAATTATTGGTTATATTTTCTCTTCATTTTCCTCAATTTATGTAATATTATTCTCATGAAATTATCTTATTTTTTTTAATTTTCCTTACATATATACCTCTTTAAATATCTGTTTCATTATTAGGGTTATACATGATTTTATTTCAGTTCAAAATTCCCACTTTTAAGTAAACCATATTTGAGAGAACATTTCTATTTCATGTCCCATATAATTAATATCCCTTATAATGTTCATTAAACCATGAATATATTATAAAAACAATTATTATTTTATAGATAACCCCCTCTTTAAAATTATGGTTTTCTGGAAAATAAAACTTTCCTTCCTTCTTTAAATATTCCCTTTACACATTTCAAAAAGAATCATGTATATTGAATTTTATTATTTATCCTTTGAGATCATTCTCAAAAAATTTATAAATTATTACTCCATTTTCATGCACTATATACTTTTCTAAATTATAAAAATTTAAAATGATTTAATTCCCTTTTCTTTTAGTAATCTTTTTGATTTATCCTATTGTTAAACCTTGAATCAGAATTATAAAACCAAATTCCATTAGTATGGGTATTACCATGCTTATAATTAATTTATTGTTTTTTCTCATATATAACATATATACATATAAATATTATGTTTTATATTATCTAATGGGCAGTCCTAGATATTTATATCCCTCTAATACATTGGATAATGTTTTCATCTGATGAGATATTTTGTATGGTCCACGAGCGGTTAGCTTGAGAATACTATGCTTTGTGCAGTTGGTGAAAAAATAAAATAGTGCTAAAATTCTCATGTAAAGGTATATATCTAATGAATGGAATGTATGGAATTATGGTTTTAAGAAAATATAATATGGTTCTTTTTCAAAATTATTTAGGGTAATGGGGATTTAACCCATTATAATATGGGACTATCCACACTGAATATCATTGTAGTGAGCCTTGACATATGCTTATGATGACATATGTTATTTTTATTTCCATATATTTCATGATTCCATGATATTATAATTTAATTTCTTTATTCCATGTTTATTTTCGTATGATAATTCTTTTTATTATATAAAATGTATATTTATTGACTCTTATGATAGTAATTATTTCCATGTTTATTCCCATACTGGGATTCTAATCTCAACCTTTTCCTTAAATATTTTCCCAAGCATATCTTATATAGTTTTAGAATACCTATGGGACTTAGATGAACTATTTGTAGTTTTAAATAAATATTTTTTTACATTTAAGATGATTTATTTGTATATGAAATCTTCCAAATAAACTATACCTCTTTATCCTCAACATTTATTTATTGGAAAAGTATGATTATAGTTTTGTAATAATATGTTTTTAATGAATTTTTTCACTATTGTTTCTATGATAGGATGTCCCAGTTATTTTTAGATATTGGGATAAAATAATATCAATTAAAACCCTCGTGGATATGTCTATATATATGATTATACACTGATATTTGTAAATATTTGAGTGTGTGGTTTTCCTATAAATTGAATCCCTCTTTAGATATTGGCTAGTGCATGTGGTTGTGATACAGATTCACCTAGGGGTAATCACCCTTAAAATTTTGGTTGGAAATTGAATCGATCGTCACTCTAATTCATAAATATTGAACCTAATAATTAACCCCTTGATAGAAAATCTTGAGGTATATTCTTTGGTTGATCATATACTCATTAAAAAAACATTTAAAGGAGAGACTTCAAGTAACATTTGTAGACAATGTTTTAAAGTATAATATAAACCAAATTAATGTAACATGGTTAATATTAGAATTATACTGGTTTACCAAAAGTAATTATAGGAAAATGTAATGATATTAATGGGTAAAAGAATTTATGGTTAAATACCATTTATGTTATTGAACACTATAATCCCCCTAAAATGCCAAATTTTAGTCACTCATGTTAATCTTTTTGGTTTTAGTAATTTCTCAAACCAAAAAGAACCAAGTGGGCCCTTGGTGTGGTGGAAAATGTGATGATTTGTTTAATGATCAACCAATTAGAATTGGAGAGGGAGTAATAAATATGGTCATATATTGAAAATAAACCCATACCCATAGTTTTTACTCATCAAAATATTTTTAGTAAGTGTTGGAATGGGATATACTTCTAAAACAAAATGTCGTTTAGCGGCGATTTTGTAGCGGCAGTTCCTAGAACAACCACTTAACCTTTTTTTAAAAATGTTTTCACTATGGTTTATAATATACCTCCGTGAATTTTTTTTAAACAGCCCCGACCCTTCCCCCCCACCCCGACCCTCCTCTTTCTCACCCAGCGACTATGATTCCCCTAGCCACCTGCTTCCCCCATGACCCCGGCGACCCCACGACCCTGGAAACTCTACTTCCCCAGTGACCTATACAACCCCTAGGGTTTTATTTCTAATTTTTTTGTTTTGATATTAGTTATTTATTTATTATTATTGTTTCTTATAATAAATTGTAATGTTGTATTAATTGTATTGTATGCAGATGTTTTCGTTTATGATTAGTTGTTTTTTGACTTATTGAATGTGTTTTTTATATGTGTTTGTTAGTTTTTATTATTAAGTGATTGTTTTTCTATCTGATTGATTGTTTGTGGTTTTTTTGATACTATACTCATGGTTTGTGATGGCTCATGGATACAATACATGCTTATATTATGGGTTATAATAGATTAAGGTATAACATATAGACATTTCCCTAGGTTGTGATGGATTTGAGGATATGTCATGTTTTTGGTTGTGATGGCTCAAGGTTATAACATGTGTCTTTGAGGTAATGCTGTGGAAATTTAGTGGATGTTGGGATGGTTAACACTGGTATAGAGTTAGACTTTCTTATTATGCTGATGTGATGATGATGAGATGATTGAAGTAGGTTCAGAGTTGGGATTACCTATTTTCAAGCTAATATGATGATGTGACAGTGATAATTGACACATGTTAAGAGTTGGGTTTTCTGTTTTGTCAAAAATATTGATGTCTTCCATATTATGGAAATTTTTGTGAAGTGGAATAATTATTTTATGATTATGTTATAAATATGGAATCTATACATTATTGTTATAATTACATTGAAATCAAAATCTGCATTGCTTACTTTCTTTTGATAATACATTGGTTTAATATTATAATACCTTTATAGTTGATATGGTTAAAGATAAAAAATATATAATGTGTTACATTTCTATTTAGCACAACCCATATTATAGTATTGCTTAGTTTTTTCACATATGTCTATTCTGGCACATATATCTTACATGGATAGAGAATTACATAATAATATATTCCTACTGAGTACTCCCAAGTGTTCACCCCCTCTATAGTGTTTTTGAGTTGTTTTTCTAGACAAATCGATAGAGATTATAGATGCTACTATTTGGGAAGCCAGATTAGATCTTAAGAGGTCATTTTTCATTGTTCATGATGATTTATATTAATTATTATATAGATTTTAATTTGTATGAAATTTTTTATTTATTTTATTACATATATATATATATTATGTTTATTTGAGGTTATATTTTTATACCTAAGAAATTAAGAAGGTGATTCCTCTCATAAGTGTCACCCCCTCTAATAATTTTCTAGTTTTGATGTTATATAATGTTCATTTATCTTTATTGATTAAATATTTCATTGTGAATTTCCATGAACACCACTACTTATCATGCCTCAATACTATCCCTCACGTGGTTCTTGCCACTCCAAATTAACAATGTGTTGAGTTTTGTAAGTATCATAAGGTTTTCCCTAAACATTATTTATAGTATATTTATTTGATATTATTGTTTTATATGGAGAATCTATAGAGAACATAGGTTAAGGTTATTCCAAATTAACAATATTCTTTGGTTTTAATGGTAAAGTTGCTACCACGTTGTTAGCACATTGTATCTCTTTACCAAAGAATCTTCTCCTATCCCAAACACTAGAGGGTTCATATATAACTCAGGGGCTCATCATTATTATATTATGTTTCTATAATGTTACACTATCTTATATATGAATCTTTTTCGCTATTTAGTATTATCTAAGTGTTTTAATTATTTTTATTAGTGTGAATGCACATTGTGATATACATGGATAAAAGATGGATCACATTATCAAGGAACACACCTCAGTATGTTAAGGGTTTGAATGAGTTTTTAGATTTTGCAATTTCTAATCGATCAGTTGAAGAATGAATAAAATGTCCATGCCCTAAATGTAAATTTAGAACATGGTTAAATAGAGATGAGGTTTATGAACATTTAATACTGAAGAAATTCCCTGGTCAATATTTGTGTTGGATTCGGCATGGAGAATTTAATGTTACAGAAAGATTGAGCACTGATGTTAATCTACAGAATGAGGTCCCATGTTCGTCGAAAATGGAAAATGAAATGAAAAACCTCATAAATGATGCATTCAGCACTGCAAGACACCAGTATAAACATCAAAACATATCAGAACAACCAGAATAGGGTGCTACAAATTTCAACTTGATAAGTGATATTTTTGAGACTGTAACACAGGAAGATCAAGATTGTAATATATCATTGGATCCTCCTCTTGATTCTGTGGAGCCAAATTTAAGAGAAAACTTCACTGAGAAAAATGAATTTCATGATTTAATTGATGATGGAAATCAAGAGTTGTATAGTGGGTGTTTGAAATATTCAAAGCTTTCGTTTCTGTTGAAGTAGTACCATATCAAATGTCTCTTTGGAATTACAAATAAGGCAATGTCCATGATATTGGAATTGACTCATTATTCATTTTCTAAAGAAAAAATCCCCGAATCTTTTTATGATATAAAAAAATTTGTTAAGAAGCATAGTCTGAATTATACAAAAATACATGTGTGTCCCAATGATTGTATGCTTTATTGGGTAGAGGAATCAAGTAGACAGAATTGCAAGAAATTTTCTTCATCTAGATGGTAGGAAAATGGTGATGTTAGAAGTCTGAATGAACATAATTTCATGGAGAAGAAGAAAAGGAACACACCTGTAAAGGTTTTGCATTACTTTCCATTGAATCCTCAATTGAAAAGGTTATTCATGAAATAGAATACCGCTAAATACATTAAGTGGCATTCTGTAGATAATAACAATTATTGGTTAATGAGACATCCACGAGATTCTCAATCATGGAAGACATTTTATTCATTATATCTCTATTTCTCAGCTGATCCTAGGAATGTTCAATTTGGATTGGCTGCCAATGGATTCAACCCATTTGGGACATTGAGTACTAGTTATAGCATTTGGCTAGTTGGTTTGATCCCTTATAATCTTCCTTCTTGGATGTGAATGCAACAAATATCTTTTATCCTTTCGATGATTATTCCGGGAAAACAAATTCCTAGAAATGATATTAATGTATACATGTAGCCTTTGATTGAAGAATTACAAGAGTTATGGAGCAATGGTGTTAAGACATTTGATGCTTCTTCTAAAACAATGTTCAAAATGAATGATGCTTTAATGTGGACATTTAGTGACTTCCCTGGGAATGAGAATTTATCTGGTTGGAACACTTACACGGGTTTGGATTGTCCCGTTTTTATCTTTGATTTTGATCCCAAATGGCTACCTCACAGTAGAAAATGGTGCTTCTTGTTTCATCGAAGATTTCTCGATGCATCTCATAGATTTTGGCTGAACAGATCAAAATTTAATGGTTCCATTGATCGTAGACCCCCTCCAAAGTTTTTAACTAGTTATGAAATATTGACACAACTTGAAAATGTTAAAAAAAATATTTGGTAAGGTTCATCATTTGAATGAGAGCGGAAAAAGGGTCTGAAGTGCATCATCAAGCGAAACTGGAAGGCAACAATGGAAGAGAAAAAGTATATTCTTCAAAATTCTGTATTGGGAATTTAATTTGTTTCGGCATAATCTTGATGTGATGCATATTGAGAAGAATGTTTGTGACAATTTGATATTCACATTACTTAATGAGCATGTAAAGTCGAAGGATCATCTCAATGCTCACAAAGACTTACAAGAAATGAACATAAAATGCGATCTATGGACAGATGAGAATGAAAAGTAACATCCGGAAATTTCTTCAATGAAAAATAGGGATAAAGATACATTCCATACAAAGTTAAAGAATGTTAATATATCTGATGGGTATTCAAGTAACATCTCGAGGTGCGTTGACTTGAATAATCATAAGTTACATGGATTGAAAAGTCACGATTCACATATTTTGTTACAGAAGTTACTACCATTGGCATTGCGTACATTATTACCTGAAAAAATTACTGCTCTTGTACTCCAATTCTGCACATTTTTCAGAAAACTTTGTGAGAAATCGCTACATCCATTTTAGCTTGACATCCTCCAGGAGAGGTCGGTATTTACCTTTTGTGCAATGGAGATGATATTTCCTCCGTCATTTTTTTCTGTAATGATGCATTTAACTATGCATTTTGTAGAGGAAGCTAAATTAGGACGCCTCATTCATTATCGATTGATGTATCCAATTGAGAGGTACTTTATTTATATGTTTTCCAGTTAAGTAAACAGTTTTTGGTACTTAATTAAATTCATAATTATGTTTATTTTATTTCACAGATATCTTGGGGATTTGAATTCATATGTGACAAATAAAGCATAACCAGAAGGCTCTATTGTTGAAGGCTATTTGGATGAGGAGTGTCTGTCCTTTTTTCTCAATACTTGGATGATATTGATACAATATTTAATTGAGTTGGACATGTTGACAACACATCGAATCGATCTCAAATACATCCGAAATCCAAAATATTTCTTATTATTGGCCGATCAGTTGGGAGGACCTCAAATGTGACATTGACTGAATTAGAATTATTACAGGAACATAGATATGTGATACTGAATAGTGAAATTCCAGATCCATTTATTGAAGAGTTGAGGATATAAACAAAGAGACGAATGGGAGGCCAAACATTAAATGAGAAATATATAACGAAATTTGTTAATAATGAGCTTGTATAATGGTTTGCACGACGTGTAAGTTCATAAATATTGCAATAAATACGAATATTAGTTGGACACATACATTTTGTAAATCTAATAAAGTATATTTCTATTTTTAGATCATGAATACGGATACTCGAGTAGAGGTGTCATAAGATTTGAAATTTCTTGCTAGAGGTTCTCTAAAACAAGTTAGAAAGTTCGACACTTATAATGTGAATGGATTTAGATTTCTTACAGTCGATCAAGAAGTGGGTTTGAAAACACAGAATAGTGGTATATTTATATTTGCTAAAGTGGAATATTGTGGAAAGATGCATGATATTATTGAATTAAACTACCACAGACATGTTTCGGTTGTTTAATTCGAATTCAAATTTGTCGATTTTATCAGAGGTGTTAAAATAGATTCCTTGCAATTTACATCTGTAAACATCTCTCGCTTGATGGATGTTGGTGATCGTGAACTGCAAGATCGATATATCTTTGCATCGCAATCAAAAATGGTATATTATGTGAATGATGTTGCCGATGAAGGGTGGAGTGTAGTTTCTCACGTAATACAAATAGATTTGTATGATATGGGGGATGAAGTGGAAAACATGACCTCTGAAATTGAAGTTAATCAGAAACATGTAGAAGGATTATTTGTCCATCATGATATTAAAAATATTATTCTAGCAAGGATGAATGAAGTGGATGATGAAATGGAGTAGGAAACCGACATGGTTGATGGGGAAAATGATTGTATGTACAATTATTTATTTGTTCTGCAACCGCTTGTTTCATTTCTGCAGTCGTTCATTATCATTGTTATATATATTTGGTCTGTTAGTATTGGGCATCTATTATCATTTTTAATTTTTTTCTGTATAATTTTTTGAAAATATATATTATGAACATAATTTCATTTGATTAAATGACATTAATGCCAAGGAAGAAGCGATACACTATTTCATCTAGTTCTACGATATATGGAGATCCATCTGGCTCCCTCCCCACGACATCTGAGGCATCAGCTGCCAACACACATGTATCATCTCCCCCTGCACCATCTCTCACACCATCTGTGGATGTCCCACTAATGGGAAAGTCGTAGACTCCCCCTTCAGGAGACTCAGTAGTGGGGCAGCGACACGCCTTTCCAGTTCATCCTGGGCATACTGGAGTGTCGCTGTCATATGTACAAATTTTAATTAAATAAATTTATTGTATTTTGTTTATAAAAATTGTTTTCACATTGAAGATGAAAAAAATGAAATTATGGAGAAAGACATAAAATTTTTAGATGTTTGGAATATTACTGGCGAGAAGATAGTCATTCCATTTGATTATTATGGGGTCCCTACGGCTGATGTCGTGGGGTTACATGGCAAGATTTTAGGCTAGCTGAAAGTGAAGCCTATTTCCCATCCCATTTCATATGATGATTCGAGACATATGCCTCCAAGTTGGAAAAACAAAGTTTATTATTCTCCAATAGAGGTAAATTTATTACATTATGGTTTAATTGAATTTCATATTACTAATATGTTCAAAATGAATTTATGTATACAGATGTTCTTCCACCTTACCGTTGCTAATGTGATAGCACATAAGTGGATGTTGAAAAATCTAGGTAAGAAGTGGATGGATTTCAAATTGAGATTGTGGTGTTATGTCAATGATAATTCATTGACCGTGCAGAAAATGTATGAGAAGATACCCAGTGGGGTACCAAAAGAACAATGGAAATTGTTTTTTGACAGACATCATGATCAGAAGCGGATGGTATTGAAATATATATTATTATATTATCCTCATTTTAAATTTGTACTTGTATATTAAAAGTACATGACATTCAATACATTAGTATTAAATTGCATTTTATTTATTTCAGGATCTCTCAAGACAGAATGCATCAAACTGGGCTAAGCAAGTTATCCTGCACACTGCAGGCTCAAAAAGATTTTATAGAAGTCGAACGAAATTGGTAATATTTTAATTAGTATAAATATTTATAAGACAATATTATCTATTTAATATATTGAAATATTGATTTATCTTTGCTTAATGCAGTCCCAGAGTTTAAGGCATGAAGCATCCAGAACTGATATGTGGTTAGATGATCACAAGAAATCAGATGGAATCTTTCTTAATCAGCCTACTAAATAAGTCGGGGTATGAAGTCAATTTTTTTAGCATAGTACCTTATAATCAGTTTTTAGTATGTTAATATATTTTGATATTTTATTTATTGGTAAAAATTAATGAACTATGGGATTCCAATCTTGCGCATTCCTACTCAGTCTCCCAGGACGACCCGGTTCCTAAAGTCCTTGGGAAAGATCATCCTAAGAGAGTGCACGGGATGGGTTTGGGACCCGTACCATCTGATGTTTTTATCAGGCCACCGGGGATGGTAGATGCATCTAATCCTGACTTTACTCAGTCCATACCCAAAGATGATAAGAAAGAGATTGTTTCTTTACGAAACACAGTTCACCAGCAAGGGGATCAGATATCTTTTGCAGAAAGAGTTGACTGAAATACGTCAGCAGATGAGCAGATATTCCCCGGGTGGTAGTGCATCGACTGGTGGTATGCATGTAAATCACAAAAAATAAAATTCATTTAGTTTGATAAATTTCATCGGTTTTCTGTTATAATATAAATATGGAACCGTATTTAATTTTTAATATAATGTTCTTATAGGTGACAAAAGAATGTGGAGATGAAAGTGGAGAGGGTGACGATGCATCCTAGGACCCTGAGTAGTTGTATTGTTGATATGTTGAAAACATATGGGAACATTTGGTTTGTATATGTACTATTTTTGGCACATAGTTTCCACCACACATTTTCATGTTCTAAAATTTCTTAGATTTCTCATGTTTCTATTTATGCATTTTATTGATTTCTGATGTTTCTTTTTATGTCTTGTTTTCTCGAGTGTGGTATACATCATTCCATTTAGGCCTGTATTAGAATTTGTAGTTTCCTCCACACATTTTAATGTCCTAACTTTAACCCATACTATCACACATCAATCACTTCTACATCCTCCCTCAAAAGTAGAAGTAATAATGAACTCATTATACACTAAATAATTTGTATTTCAAGAGGGTTACTGGATAAAATTAATGATCTATGCCTCAATGTGCATTGTGTGCATCAACTGAGAGGGTTAACAACTCTATGAATGGAGGACCCATGTCCTATAACTTTGATAGGGTTACATAATCCAAAAAATAAATAGAGGACTCATTCCTTGGATCAATTATGCTACCAGGAGGGTTATCAACCTGATGGATGCTCCAATTTGCCACCCACACCTCTCATAATCCCTACAAAGCTATAAAGCACCATCTACTTGTATGTTATCAATATAAACCCCAGATTATGTATGCATGTGTATCATCATGTTATATATAGAAAAATTATTAGAATGGACTACTCATATGTCCCAAACTAACACTCTAGTGAGAAGAAATATAAATTACTAGAATATATCTAGCACACATGACCTGGTGGATTTTTTGCAAAAAAGGTACCACCGTTAGTTATATATTAGTCATATATTATTGATTCTTGTTGAACTAAGTGTCCACCACAAATATTTCATGATAATATATTAGAAACACAATAAGAATCAAAGGGTCTCATCCATCCCAACATGTGATTGACAGGTGTCCAAAGTAATGAAAATTGTGTCATGCCCAATTAGAGATTCTAATGAATCTTGTTAAATATCATGAATCAAGACTAAATATAAATATAAATAAAACCATGGTCAACTGAACACCCATTCCCATCATTATCATCTTAGCTACATTAGGCATCCACATTGGTTCAGGTTCTATAATGACACCTATAACCATCTCTAAAGAAACACTTGCACCTGTTCAGGGTAGGTATATCTATTGGGATCCCACATGGGTCTTCTACGTCTGTATGTAAGTAGAGGAATCTCTCTTGAGATCCTTTTTCATGGGCCACTATCTCAATCTAGTACTTTTCATTTTCAAATAAAATCACCATTTCAAGTAGTGTCAATATATGAAATAACATCTCGGCCTCAATGCGGAAACCAAATAATGGGTTTTCTAGGAATATGGATCATGGATCATCTTAGTTAGAAGGTTCCACTTAGATGGTCCACTCAACAAACCCAATCCTGGTCCATCCTATATTCATCCACCTAGAGTAAATCACAACTAATTGAAAAAGGTTTGGTCAATACAAACAATTACTATGATTAAATAACTTGATGGTATACCCAAGACACATTCTAGACTAGATAGGCCATGGTTTCTAAGTCAAACATTACTTAATTTTTGGCGGTGTCTCAAGGGTCTTAGCTATCCCAAACTGGATGGTCATCTTATGTCACAAAACACCTCAATAAAAAGGTATACAAGGTTCATCATCTAGGTAAAAGACATCTCAAAAGGTCCCCCTCCCAAGGATGGGGTCTGGAAGTCACATGTGATCTCTAAGTTCAATGCATCTTCCTTTAGAGATCGAGGAATCAGGCCCGTACACAATATTCTATTTGTTCCCTAGCACATAGTTTAGTTTTCTCATAGTCTTCCATCACCGTAACATTTTAATTTCAATTAACCATTTAATTAAAATAATTATAATTGGGTTTATAGAAGGATAATGGAATCCAATGGAAATCTTACACACCTCAAACCACACAAAATAATAATAAAAAAATAGGTCTAAAACATTAGAGAGCCTAACTCATTTTGAAGCCCCTTCCCATTGACACACCACTTAACAGCTCATGGATAGACCTCACCCCCAAGATTTCCATGGACCAATCTTTCACCACCCATTCTCTTAGGTCCTATAACATACAAAGGACTCATACATAATTAATTATAATATTTTATCATCATTTATAATTAATTAATCCATTTTAACCAAATATGAATAATAGGTAATTTCTTACTAAATGCTTTTTTTTGTGGAATGTGATGTTTTGGTGTGTGATTGTCAGGTTGTTATTTTTGATATTGAGGAAGTGATTGTGGGAAAGTGATGTAGTGAAGGAGGAGGGCTAGTGATGTTGATACATGATGTGAGTTATGCATGGTAGGAGGGCTACAATGTATCTCATTTGGTTTATATTTCTAGTTTGATTTGTTTTTCAGGGAAGTGGTATAGCAAAAGTAGAATTTTTTTTTCTGGGTATTTTTTAGCGGCGGTGTTAACCACTGCGTCATTTATATGGGCAGAGGTTTAAATCGGAACTAAACTATGAAAACCTCCGCAAAAAATAAATTTTTTTCTTACGTTTAGTGGCGGTTTTAACCACCGCGACATAGCCGAATCGTTGTTGCCTCGTTCAGCGGCGGTTCCCGTGACTTCGGTGGCGGTTTTACGACCGCTGAATTTGGGTTTATTCACAGAGGTTATAACCACGACGAATAAATTGATTTCCAGGGATCTTAAAAACCACCGCTAAATTCAGGAAAACTACTGCGAAATGAGGCAACTATGACGCTTTCCATAAATCACCGTGAAATGGGAAAGCCACTGCGATTAGATTGGTGATGCCGTATTAGGCGGCAGTTTCTGTAAACCACAACAAAACCATGTCGCGGTAGTTTAAACCGCATCAGAATGCAAAACAAACCGCTGCTAAACGGCGATTCTGTTATAGTGTACCATTGGTTCTCAGAACCATTGGCATGTAAGTTTTGTGGATACCTCTATACTGATGGTTCTTTATGAACTATATGTATATATGTATATATTTTATCTATAGCAATGGTTTACTGGAACCATTCATATAAATTTTATAAAAAACATTATAAAATCATTAGTATAGTTTTAAATTATAGAAAAACACATCTCTGGCACCTCTATCCCTTGCCAGCTAATACACTACATGAAAAAAATGTGAATTCAACCAATTAAATTACACGTTTAATCAACTGATAATTTAAATACCAAATAAAAGACAATATTCAATAAATTTCAATCATAAACAAAATTCAAATAGTTATCTAATATATTTTATGTCATGAATGTTGGTGATTAATATCTCCCTCTTGACCATCAATACCATCATAGCCATTACTGTCATCATTAACGTCCTTAGTAGCCTCATCTCCTGCTATATATCTATCAACCTCACCATCACCATCAATAAATTCATGACCTCTAACACTAATAGGACTATAAGTTCCATTGTTGGGTGCCTCACAAATAGAGTGAATCATCAATATGCATGTATAAATAATCATAGTGGTTCTTAGTGGTAGTAATGGATTTAGAAATGCCACAGCTTTTAAAAACTGCTCGTTAGCCTTTTTACTTATTTCATGCTCTTACATGGATAATTTATTTTTCTCATTCTACCTATGAATGGGAAAATATTGAAACTACATGGCACTCTTGAAAATTTGTTGCACTAAATTTGTTAGAGGCACCTAATTAGATACAATTCTATGTTGGTAAGATACTCTTCTCAAGATGATAGTGAACTCTCCAATATCTATCATCACCAAATATATATAAAAAATGATCATCTAGCCCAAATTTTTAACCTATTTCTCATCAAGGGCCTCTAATTTATATTTATTACATTATAAATTACATATTTAGTATCAAATATATTTTTAAATTTGAATTACAAGAATCAAACAAATTATCTTTTCTTATTCCCATTCATTTAAATCACTCCCATCATTTTTTATTTCTGCTGAAGAAAAATGTTTTTTCCCATGGAACACACCCTTTTAAGTTAAATACCACCCATTTAAAATAAACTAAAATCTAATAAAACATCATTGAATAATATTTTATTGATAGTTTAATTTAATTATACAAAAAGAATAGAAATAGTTTAATCTTTTGTAATTGGGTTGTTAAAAAACTTTATTGAATATTTATTTTTTATTATTTGGAATATTTGGTTTTCAATATAAAAGTGGTGATTTTCTGTTATTTTTAACTTTAAATTATTGTGTGACATAAATATCATTATTTGTAATTTAAAGAAATTTTTTCATATTATTTCCATATTAATACATACTTCATTTTATTGGATATGATATTTTTGGTTTAACTAATATATATTATTAATGATATTGATGTTTCTGTAGTTGGAACCATAGTTTCTATAGTTCTCCAACATGATATTTTGAACTAAGTGATTTATCAGTACTATGGATTATTTTAATTTTGATTGTAATTTTTATTTCTTAATTTGATGAGTGACTAAGTAGATAGGTATTGTTTGTTTTGAAGATAAAATTATAGAATTTATTATAAACTAGAATGATATTGTTGATTTTGGATCCTATGTGTGATATTGATATAATAATGGTTTATTTTGGATTACATATTTATTTATGGTTCCCTTTTATTGAATTATTTAGTACTATTTTGGTCTGGGTGGATATTTTCTATGTTATCCATTTTTTGTGGATGTTATGAGTTTAAACGAAAGGGTGAAGTAGCTTATTTTAAGGTTAACTATTTTAGTTTTCATATAGATGGAATTATTTTATTTTATTGTCGATCAATGTGTATTTTATTATAAATATATTATTTGGATGTTATTAGGTAGTACCATCAAGATAATTTTATTTTTAGTAATTGAGGATGTCAGTATTAATAGGAATTCTAAGGGATACTGATGTTTAGGGTAGTAAAACATTAAAATATAATTAATTCTGTATTTATATTATTGAAACTCATAATTATTTTTAATAAATATATATATATTGATCGTGGAAAATTTTTAGTTTCAAAAATAATACATTTTTAAAACCATAAAAAATTTACAAATTGTATTTTGTTTACTACATACAAGTAAATATTTAACATTTTATAGTTCATTATGAATATATTATTTCATTTTATTTTGAGTAAGTTCAAGTTATATTATATTTTTTTCATTCATTTTAATTAAATTATATTTTATTAAATTAGGAATGGATCAATTTATGTGGAAGGTTTTATTTGGTATCATTCATTTGTGTTAGTACCTAATTAAACATAGTTTTATTTGAAAAATACATATTGTCTCTCATGATTCAGAATAGTAGTTCATCCAAAAGTGTGGAAATATTTTGAAACATACTTGTTTTTTTATTTTTATCTAATGATTTATATAAAAAAATTCAATAATATGAAACAAAGTATCAATATAAATCATAATTAGTGTCAATAAAAAACATTAAATTTTATTACTACATTAATATTGTCACTCATCCAAAAAACATTCATTTCCTAGTATTATATTAATGGGTTGTCATAAAATTTTAGTATAATTGATAAATCAAATCCAACCCTTCCAATAGATCCATTATATAACTCATACTTATACTCTCTTCATTTCTCACTTAATTCCATTAGTCATGTAGCCCTCGTATCATCACTATCGATAAACTTATAGTGATGATGCTACAATAAATATTAATTTATTTAAATAAATTAATAATACAAAATTTAATCTAATAAACCATTGTACCCACATTTGAGACCATGAGGAATCATTTATTTCATTATCAAGGTCTCTCCTATAAATTAGTTTCACTAGAAAAGTATCACGGTATTTCGAAAGTATTACCCTAAAACTCCAAAATTCCATTAATGTTTTTCTAATTGTCTGATTTTCATCATTATACTCAACCATCACCTATGTTTAGAAGTTACACACTTTACGTATGAAATTAAATCCCTGACACCTAATAGTATTATATCATATATTTAATTAAATAACAATAGTAAATGAAAGATTTTATATTAAAAATTATGCTTATAAATTTTACATGGGATTAATACATATATATGATCTATGATGACCTATGGGATTCGATTAATCCCTTGGAACTAAAGCACCTGTAACATTTTAAGTTCTTGGGGTATCTAATGTATGATCTATATGATCTAATGGAACAATAATATATGTTATGGGAGAATGGTTGTAAAATCTTATAGAGAATGGAGATGTATGTAATGAATGTTATGAAATAAAAGTCTATTAAAAATTAAAATGTTTATGGGTATTGGGAGCTTTCATCTAAAATCTAAGTGATAAATGATTATAAATATTAGATTCCAATTATAGTGATAATATAGGTGGTCTGAAAATCCCTCATTCATCTTTGGGAACATTGGGAAAAGAAGTTGTGGTATATAGATTATCAGGGGAATTGTATGGGTTTGATTAGGTATGTTGAGTTTTCCATGTATCTCTAACCCCCTCCCCCCACCCAAAATTGGTAGGCTAGGGACCATTTATACTTTTCTAGAAGGATAATGTTTTCTCCTAGAAGATATAACCATATTAGAATTAAAATAGGTTTAGTGATGTGGAATTACATTTTTCTAAATTGATTTGTATGTATCTAAAATAATATACTCATATGGGGAACCAGAAGAGGAATCCATATCTCTCTTTTATAGATATCATTTTTATACATCTATATACTTCATTTATTTTCAATATTTGACATTTTTTGTATTAAAATATTAATATAAATTTAATTTTACACATAATATAAAAGGAAAAACATAATCATAAAATATTAATTAGCATGTTAAAAATTGGTATGATATAGTTCTATACTTTTATATTCAATTTGATCTAATTATGTTTTTGTTTAGTCAGATGGTTATTTATTTCTTTATTTATTTTATTTAATTATCCATTTAATTCATTTTTTGGTGAGGTTATCTTTTAATTTTTCAATTTGATCAATTCATTAGATCATTTTGTTTATTTTTAGGTCTCTTGATTTATTTGAGGTGAGGTCATTTTTTTCAATAATGGTTTTCGCCATTCAGTTCATTTTATGTTATTCTGTTTTCTTTATTTTTTCGTTATTTCATTTTTGATTTATATAATTTGGTTCATTTTTTAGGTTATTTTTTGTATTTGGGGTTAGGTTACTTTTTATTGTTTGGTCATTTTGGTTGAATTGGTTTTTGCCATTTTCTTCATTTTTAGGTCATCCCATTTTTTAGTTATATTTTTTAGTTCATTATAGGTAATTTTATTTGATTATTTTAGGTTAATTTTTTTATTTTAAGACATTTTGGTTTATTCTATTTATTTAATTTTTTTGTAGTGTCATTTTTTAGTTAGGTAATTTCGATTATTTTAGGTTAATTAACTTTGTTCGTTTTTGTGTTATTTCATTTTTCAGTCATTTCACCAATTATTCATTATTTGGATAGGTCAATTAGCTCAATTGGGGTTAGTTTATTCGGTTTATTATTAGTTATGTTGTTTTTTTATTTTACTTAAGGCCATTTTTGGGTTAGGTTATTTGGTTCATTTCAGTCATCATTTCAATTGTTCATTTTGTATTATCTCATTTGAATGATTGTATTTTTTATGTCAATGGGTTAATTTTGGTTTTTTTTGTTACTTCATTTCGGTTTATTTGGGTTATTCAATTTTTTTGGTCATGTCATTTTTGAGTTACATTAATTTTTTATTTCTATGATAATTTATTTGGTTCATTTTGGATTATGGAATTTTGGTTAATACTTTTGGTTCATTCTTGTTTTATTTTATTTTTCAATTTTCTCTTTTGGATTGTTTTGTTTTAGGTTATTTTTTTTATTTTCAGGTAATAAATATTTAGTTCATCCATTTTTTCATTTCTTCATCTTTTTCTTTGGTTAATTGGTTCACCTGGGATTATGTTGTTCGGTTAATTTTTGGTTAAATTTCAATTTAGGCCATTTGTGGGTCTGGTTATTTGGTTCATTTCAGTCATTTGATCATTTTTCATTTTAGGTTAAGTCATTTGATCAATTTTTCACTTTTTTATGTAATTTTATTCATTTTAGGTTAGGTTATATTTTTAATTTTGGTTAGATCATTTTTGTGGAATAGGGTCTAGTCATTCCCAAATTTTTTTGTTTAATACATTTTTTATATACATTATTTGGTTCATTATGCGTTGTTCATTTTGGTTAAATTCATATCAGTTTAAGTGATATGTGGTTATTCCATTTGGATCAATTTTGGGTTATGTAAATTTTGACTTACATTATTTGGTTCATTCTTAGTTTTCTGATTTGGTTCATTTTTCATTAGGTAATTTTTTTAATTCATTTTGGATTAGTCTATTTGGTTCATTTATTGGGTTATATCGTTTTTCATTTACATTATTTGGTTCCACATGTGTTGAATCATTTGGTTCATTTTAGATTAGTTCAAATTTTCTTTAGGCCATTTTGGTTTAGGCCATTTGGTTCATTTTGGGGACATATAATTTTTTAGTTAGGTCATATTGATTATTTTGGGTTAGGTAATTTGGTTCATTTTTTTGTTATGTTATTTTTGGTGTGTTCATTTTTCATTTGTTCAATTTTTATATAGTTCAATTGGTTCACTTGAGGTTAGGTTTTCTAGTTTATTTTTTGTTCAGACCATTAGTTACATTTTTTGGTTATTAATTTTTTTGGATAGGAGGTTTTTTTTACTTCAGAAATTTAGTACATTGATTATTTTGAGGTAATTCATTTGATCAATTTTTATCATTTTTATTTGGTAAACTAGTTAATTTAGGGTTAAGATCATTTGTTTAGTTTAGTTTATGTTTTTTGGATCATTTGTGGTGATGATATTCGGTTCACTTTACATTATGTTCTTTGGTTCACATTTGTTTTAGGTTATTTTTGGTTGGGTTGATTTGAATAGAATATTTGAAATTACTTGTGATAATATTTTTTAGTTTACATTAAAAATATATATATTATAATTTCTAAAATGGAACGAAAATAAAAAACGTGAATTGAATAATCCTGGAAGAATCAAAAGAAGCTAAAAATGCTCTATAAACACATATGGGTGCTTCTATATATTACCATCCACTAATTATGGTTCATAATAAAATTTGGCCACAAGACAATTTGAATCATTATACATGATAAATTTATCAATATTAATAGGGGAATCAATGGTGTGTTCACTTCATTCCCACTCTCATAAAAAATATGTTTTTAGTTGATGAAACTAATGAAACAGAATGCAGTTCTCATATAATATTTCAAATATAATAATTATTTCACCATTAATACTAATATATGAGGCTCATCTGTAGTTAAGGGGTGAGTCATGAAAATAACTCTAAATATATACTCGTCAATAAATGTATCATTTCATGTCATTGAATGAAACAACTTTAATTTCATCATAGTGAATTCACGAAGGGAGTAAAAATATAATATTTGTATTTTGTCAATAACTCTATAATAAGACAGATTTTTATATCAAGGCCTACTATCTAATGCATTGAAAAAAATAATTCATTACAGCTAATATAACTCCACCACATAGTGTTCTCAAAATCACTACTCTATTAGTTATAAAAAATTTAAAACAATTGATGACTAATGTTTTTCATTAATAAACAAAAGAATTTTTCCAAAAGTTAATTATCTTATTTATTTATAGAAATATTCAGCATGTAAACAAAGTACATAAAATAAAAATGTATATTGAAATTATGTAAATATTTAGTTTTTCAATTTTAATAAATTATTACATATACATTTGATTTTCGCCAAAGAAGAATATCATGGCTTTGAAAAGTCTCTCTCCTTATCAAAGATTAAAAAAAGTTGATTTATACATTATATTTTTAATGTTCCGTATATAAAATTATAATAATTGTATAATATTTATGTGAAACAACTTATTATGAGATAACATATACATGTTCAGATCATAGGATGTATTTATAAAAAAAAGCTGTGTTAAATAAGACTTTTTGATGTTCCATATCATGCTCTTCAATGTTTAATGTACTTAATCTTTATGATATAAGAATTACCCTTTTGGGGGATGTAATGTAAAAGTTGGTTTAATTACCTCAAACTATGATTCTAAATTTTGCATTAGTCGGTTACATATTTTTCTAACATCACCTAAATACATTAAACAGTGATCCATACTTTCTGGAGGAAATAAACGCTTTACAATGGAACCTTCATAATGATTCATTTTCTAGAAAAATAATTCAGTGTGAAAATATTTAATTTAGTTATATACATAAAATAAAAATTAACTGGTCCCCTAAGAATAATTTCAATTTGTATATGGATAGTTAAATTTACAATTCAAGTGAAAAAATATTGAGGAAAAAACTTTCTAACTCACATATAATTAAGAGTTCTTAATCCTTCATTTTTTAAGAAAGTCATAGAAAAATAATTAGACTATATTTCTTTTTCAATGCGGATCAAAAGCATCACCATCGCCTATACATTATTGGAATGTAAATGGTGTATTTCAATTGTAATTAATTCATGTATAAGGATGTGGAAGTCATGAGTTTTTAGAGATTTTAGTTTTAACTCTCTTTCATTGAATTTTTTAATATGTTTCCTGAATATAAATTATGAATCATGATAGTCTCTAGTACATCAAAAAATTTATTTCTCTATGAATATGAAAAAACATTACAAGCATAGGGAACATCCCATATATTTTCATTGATAATCAAGGGATATAGTTATGGTTAGAGATAAAAATAAACCAATATATGTCTAGATAGTATATCATAATTAGTCTTCCCCTTGACATTTAAATGAATTTTGTGCATTATTTTACTTATTTTTTTCTCATTGTGCATTAACTCTAAACAATTACCTAAAAAATGTAACCAATAAGGATAATCAATTATGTTAATTTTTTCATTCCAATTTCACATGGATTTAGTGGAAAAATTATTCCAAATTTTTTATTTTATATAAACTATACCAAGTCAAAAATCAACATATAAAAATTCTTTAAGAACATAAGTTCTAGTAATATGTTTTTCTGGCCATTCAGTCTCAATGGTATTATCAATCCTTCATTGATTATTCTTGTATGAGTTATCAATTGGCAGGAATCAATGATGTCCAATGAAATTAAATCTATGGTAATATTTGTGTGTTATAAATCAAATATCCTTGATGAAATAGTACATATTACATTTCTTTTTTTGTTTTATCCATAATCCATTTCATAAGATAGATATTCATTTAACATCCATATAAGTTCTTCATGCATCTGAAATATGCCTTTCAAAGAAGCATCATTTGTATGAACACCCATATTCCAAAGTGACTTTAACAATTTTAATAAATTTTTAATCTACACATATATTTCATTTCTAGGATTAGAAGTTAATGATATGAGTATTCTTAATAATTTTCATGGATTTTAACATTTATCAATGCATGAAGGCTATAAATGACAATTAAAATTGGCCATGTGTTGTATGAAGTAAGTAGGTAAACAAATGGATTAAAACCATTATAATATATAACCAACATTACATTACAAACCTCAGTTTAAAAATTAGGATACCATACATCAAATGAGAACCATGCTATTCTATATTCAGGACAAACCAAAACATATGTATCATTAATTTTATCACCATCATTCCATCACATATTTTTTGAGATATCATTATACATGAAAACATATTAGAGCCTTGGAATCAATGGAATGTTCCAGATTATATTATGTGTTACACGATATGGTGTTACATCTATATTTAGCTTCCATAATGGTTTACCATATTGTTTAAAATTGTTTATACTCATATTTCAATCCTATAAAAGAAAGAAATATTTCATGAATCCATGAATTTTACTAAGTGAAAATCCGATTTGGTAAATTAACATTGATTTAATAAAATGATTTGAGGGAATATTTTGATAATAAATGAGTAAGTCCTTAAAAAATTTAATAATTTGATTGATGGAAGTATATGAAATCCCATAGATGGATTTCCTATGACACAACCACATTAATAACTCTAGCCTTTTTATTTTACCACACTGTTGACATACATGAGTCTTAGGACCATCAATAAATTTTTCCACCCTATCAACATTATAATTTTTAGTAGATTCATCACGTTTATTCATATAATTATATTTTTTAATTGGAATACATTTTTTCTCATTTTAATGAAGAAATAGTAACAATTCAAATATAAAATTCTCTATTTTACTTTGTTCATTTAAATCATGAATATTATAAGATTGTCTTCTCAATCCATTATGACTCCATGAATAATAGTTTATTTGAAAGCATAAATCTTTATATGTTAGAAAACATCTTCATGATTTTACCAAGGACATACAATACAATTATAATAATAATAGTTTATAAGATGCCTATCTAAAGAATTGATGAATTTAAAATCCAAAAAAATAAAAAATATTCATAAATAAGGTTCATATCTGGCTAGTGTCATAAATCCTATTTTTATCCATTCTATTGCCAAAAACATGTTTGTATTAATATTAAAATAGTATATTATAACAAAAAAATTCTTGATAGAGGATATGATGCTATATTTTTTACTTAATGTAAATATTCATTCCATTTTCAACCATCATGGTCTATGATGTATCTAATAAATAAGAAATATAGTGTATTGATTTAAACATACCATTAAACTGGGTATCTATGTTATTCACACTTTCGTTTACAAAATAATATTTCTACGCTAAAATTATACTGTTATGTTAGGTGGTTTCAATATATTGAATGATAATATATAAATTCTCGATAAAAAATTTGAAACATAAACTAACATCTTCATTAGTTATCCATATATAATATAATCATGATAATTTATTTATAAGATACAAAATATAGATCATAATATTAAATATCGACATTAAAGATCATCCTATATAATGAAACTAGGCACTATAACATAACATATTTATTGTAACATCCATAATAACAATAATTGGAACATAAGTTATACTCATAATCATTTCATAATTCTAATATAAATCATAAAATATTCAATCTCAATGTATATTATCATACCATAATTATAAAAAAAACATTTATTTATAATGAATAAGTAAACCAACCATGATTTAGTTCACCGCCCAAATTTCATTACCAAATCCAAACATTATTTAATGAAATGGTACATGTTAACTTTATTTTAATCACATAGAAATTCATTGAAATAAGATTAAATCCAAGTATATTTTAAATCAGTCTTTATATTTTCCTTAAAAATTAAATTTAATATACATTAATAAATCATTATAACAAAAACAACGTATTTTATCACAAAAACTACAAGTTCAGAAGGGAAAACTCATTTGGAAATAATTCAAACATTATATTTATCACTTAAATATATAATTATGTTATTATATCCCATGATATTACAGAATTACATATATATAAAACCATAATATTTTAATCATTTACCTAAATTACTAATAACTATATATTTATATGATAAAAACCTCTAATATAATTAAAATTGAACATTTTTTATCAAATAATGATCATTTAATATCATATAATATCAATGTTTACAAATTCCTTCACATAGTGGGGTTTTAATTATGTCATGTAATGTAAATAATTAAGTATTTTGTATATATGTCATTAAAGTCAATATAGATATTAATCCAATGAAAATTATTTTGAAATGAAATTTATAAAAACTAAAATTAAAATTGAAGAACACTACTTTTACAAAAATATCTTATCAAAATATGATTTCAAATAGTTATATAGATTTGTAACCAAAAACCCGGTGATTACATTCTAAAACACTCATATAAAATTATAAATCATAAATAATAGTATAATAAATATTATAATTTAATCTCCATGACTAATATAGTTTTATATAAAATTATAATTCAAAAATAATTAAAAAATCACATGAGAATTTAGTATACAAGAGAAACTTAGTTAAATAATTCAATCATTCATCGTTATTGAAATTATGGGGTATAAAATTATTACGTTAATTATTCCTCCCAGATAATAAAATAGAATTCCTTGATTTGATATTTGTAAACTGAATATATTAAACAACACAAATAAAATGTGCACAACACAAAACCATAGTTACCATTGTAATCTAGGGTATTAAATGGATAAATAATAAAATGAAATATGATAGATGGTGGAAGTAAAAAAAATACCGTGATTCCACTCAAAATAATTGAAAAATTGATAGTGAATTGAGGAATACAAAAAATACTTAGAGGGGAGAGAGACCACTATAGATGGAAGCCGAATGCGATGGGAATAAGGTGGATATGGGAAACATGAGATAAGTAAGGCGTAGAGTTTATAAATCAATACATTTAAAATATTTTTGGTACATATGTAGACAAGAATGGGGTTGTGATCTATTGGAAATTTGGGGACCCTATACCCATATGTTTTTAAAATTATTTGTATACGGTAAAACTATACCAATTGTTTATAATAACTGTTATTATTTGGGACATATATAGATGGTTTTAGAAACCATTTGTATAGATTTATTGGTATATCATTGTATTCTAGTATTTTGTTATTATTCAAAACCAACTACCATGAAACATGATTAATAAAATAAGCATTGATGAAATATTAAGTACACTCAAGAAGAGAATGATGGACTATCATTAATCTTATAATAAATAAGATGATGATAGAAAGAAGAATTAATTTCTTTAATCTAAAAATATGCAAAGAATAACTAATGGAATTCCCTCAAGGGGACAAGAATATGATTTACTTGTTAAAAAGGGGCCCATTGAGCATGAAGTTGTCATAATAAAATGAAGAGTTTAGTTAAATAGATTTGAATAAATAGAGTTCATCATATGTTACGATTAATAATTCAATGCCTTTTGTGTGAGGAACATGGAAATTACACAAATCATTTCCCTAATACCTTGAAAAACCAAGTTGATGAGAATCCCCAAAGTCCTAGACTAAGAGGTAAATGTAATACTTATGAAAACCCTACTCTTTATGTTAGTGATGGTATTTAAGGTACATATACCCTCTGATCTAGAGTTTTATATTTCATATAAGAATTTGATTATAATAACTCTTGTATATGTAAAATGATTTATATGTTCATTAAATAACCACCCTGATAATTTCATTTTTGAAGTAATCATATAGTGTTTAGATTATTCTATTCCAAGTTAATTTTAATATGAAAGTTCCTTGTGTAAATCTTATAACCCATACTTGAGACATATTTAATTCAAATTTTGTGGTGGATTGGTTCACTCCATTTAGAATAAGAATTACCTATTGTATGTAAAAAACATTTCATATTAACCTGTAATATTCTATCAATGAATGGATAATAATAAACACCCTATAAAAAATTATATAATTTCTGCCTTGATACAGAATAATGGTAGACTCTTGGCATAAATAGTTGGAGAAAAAATATGTGTTTGGGATAATACTATTATGACGAAAGATATATATTTCCCAATTTTTAAATCATAATATCTCCCTATAAATTATGTCATGGATCATAGAAATACTTTAGATACCCTTATATTATTTTATCATAATATATTAATTAAAATTGCAAGGACGCAATTTTTTTAGGAGGGAATGTAACACCCTATGTTTTAAGAGTAATTATTATTATTTATGTCCATAATTTTATTAATGTTTCTATATTTTTTCAAAAGGATTGAAACATCATTAGAAAATGTGCCCTATAAGATATAAACCAAAATAAATACATATTATTCATTCATAATTGGAAAATTACAAAAAATAAAACATAAAACAAATTACTTCACACCACGCATTATTTTTCACCATTGATGAGTTAAATCCATTAAAATTAAATTAATCAATATGGGAAATAGATAGAAAACAATAAAATCATCACGATAAGGAAATATCATGGATAATATTTATCCTTGAGGATCACCTATAGTAAAACAACACCTATAATGAGTAATACCACCATGAAATGATAAATAATTATGAAAAATATATAATATGAAATAAGAACTGTTCCTCAAGAAGTGGGAGTGGAATGGATGAATGATTTAATAATTCTATATATAGGAATGAAATTTGGTTGTTCAAATATATTTGTTTCAAACATGGTCATTAAAAATATGACAATCGGTTATATATTAAATAGGTATACAAATGTTTTGTATTGTTAAGAATTAAAGTTAAAATAATATAAATCATAATGAAATAATAATATTATAAATATATACTTATTCATTAAGTATAATTATTAATATGATAATTTTAAAAATATTATATGATGAATAAATAAAATTAATATAATAATTTTAATATCAATTGAGTATTAAAATTAAATTTTCAAATAAAAAATAATTATTTTTAATAGTATTTATCAAATGGTGTTTAGTATAAAAGTATTATTTAATTATTTAATTAAATTTTTTATCAATTAATATATATTTTATCCTAAAATATTAAAGTTAAAAACTTTAAAATATTACATATTATAAAACATATTAATATATTTTATATTATAAACTGCTATAAAATAATATAAAGAATACATACTTATTAGAAATTCCATTTTTCAACAAAATTAGTTTTTCTTTACATTTTGTACTTTCAATAAAAAGAAAAATTCAAAAATTATTATATTTTAAATTACATAAATATGACTTCATTTTTTGACATTTAATTTAAAAATCATTTTAGCATAAATTTTTTAGTCTTTTTTAAAATAATTTATTTTAGGTGAACAGTGATGAGTTTCAATTTAAATAATATTTTAAATTTTGTTACATTATTATAAATCAATATGATGATTTTTTAACCATTTTTTACAATGAAAAAATATTTTATAAATTAAAAAAATATATTTCAAATTTATATTTTGATATATAAAGCTCAAACTCATCATTTTAGAAATTTTTTATATGTTTTAGTAGAAACTATTTTTTGACTATATCACTTAATAAAAATTTAACATTATGTAATTAGGTTTTTGAATTAGTTTAATATTATTTGAATATTATTTGAAAAAAAACTAAAAATATTAATTTCTATACAGTCAATAATCTTTATAATTTTATTCTAAAGACAAAACTTATTCTTCAAAATAATTTTTTTTTAAAATGGTTTTTGCGTGTTACAAGTGCTAATGTTATACTCAATTTTCCTTGCACAATGATATTTTATTTAATAAATTATATAAAAAAAATTAACTAATTAGTTTTAAATTATTAAATAAATTTCATTTTATTTTTAGGCAATAAAAATTTATTACTTATGTAAAAAATAGTTACCTTGGTAAAGACCAAAAAAATGTAATGGTAAAAAAATTAAGAGTAACTAAGTTAGAAAAATGTTTTAAATATGTATATAGAAATTATGGTTGAGGTTTGATCTATAATAACCCTTAACATGCTCTATTACTTCTCACATTGTCTTTAAATTACATGTAAAACATGTTATCTATTTTTAATAAAGAGTTATATGTTCCATAAATTCCCCTCTCTTCAATTATAAAAGAAACCACCAACCCTCTAGCTCTCCACACTTCCAAAGTCCCTTGGTATAGACCCATAATATACCCTAGTTTTTCCTTGACCCTCTCCTCATGTTCTTAAATATTTTATCCTTCCAAAATAACATGATAAATTTACTTTGGTGGTGACCAAAGGAGAACATTCAAATTGATAGGATGTTAAGTGAAAGAGCGCTTTCGAAGCTGATTTTAGGTATCTTCCAAACTACCCTCATAAATTATTGTTTATATGTTATCATTATTTTTATACCTTTACTGAAATATTATTCTCCTGAAATTAGTTTTTTTATATATTTCCATTATAGAAATACCTATTTAAATATCCTTTTCATTATTAATGTTATACTTTTTTAGTTACCTTTGAAAAAAAATTTAAGTAAACCTGATTCAAGGGAACTTTCCAATTTTTTTTATCATGTACAAAAACACCCCATAAGATATTTTTAAACCACGAATATATTATAAAAATATCCATTATTTTATATAAATCACTCATGGTTAAATTCTATTTTTTTTCTAAAATAATATACTCTTTCCTTATTTAAAAATATTCTTCATTTATTTCATAAAGAAACACCCAAGTGGTTCATTTTTTATCATTCATCTCATATATTATTCTCATGAATTTTCAAAATAATAACTCAATTTTCAAGACCTTTTTCCATTATAAATTATAAATGATAAAAATGATTTAATTCCTTCTTCTTTGGGCAATCCTTATGATTTAACCAATGTTTATGCGTTGAATCAAAACTATGAAACACTATTCCTTCCTCACAAGTTTTATCTATCTTATGCCTTATGTGTGGTTTATATTACTCATGTGGAACATGTATACATATACATATTTTTATTATAATAATTATCTAATTGGTTTTACTGTAATTATATATCCCTCTAACATATTGGGTACTGTTCTCATATTATGACCTTCCATGTATGGTTCATGGGCGATTTTCATATGAACACTATGTTATATAATAGGTGGTCCTGGAATTATATATCCCTAAAATACATTATTAATTATTTATATCTTATGAGATGAAATTTATGGGATTAGGGAATGAACCTAATCTACTATGGGGCTTCTTCATCTCTTTTTATGGGAATGAGAAGTGAACCCAATCCACCATGGTTATTTTTACGTAATGATAGTCTTAGAAATGATCCTTGACATATAATTAATATGATATGTGTTATTTAGTTTCCCCACATTCTATTATAACATTATATTATGGTTTAATTTACTTATATAATTTATCCATGATTATGATCATTCTCTTCGAGATATATTATTCCAATAACTCTCATGTTATTCTTTATTTCTAGGTTTATTCCCCTACTGGGATTTCATGATTACTCTTTTACATATATATTTTCCATATGTAATCCTATATAACATTAAATTATATATAGGAGTTAATATAATTGTGTGGAGTTTAAAATAAATATTAGGATTTTACATTTATGATTATGTATTTTTATTTTAAGTCTTCCAAAGACACTACACCTCCAGTTCCTTAACTTGAATTTGGTTGAAATTAATTTTAATAATAATGAAATATATTTTTAATGAATTATGTCACTATATCACAAACATGTGGAATTCTCCCTGAAATAGTCAACCCAATGTCCAAGATACACTTTAGATCTATATCCATAAAATATCCAATAATTGAAACCCAGAAATCCCCTATAGAAGTTTTCTTATCTAGGAATCATAATCCTCCCATAAATGAGTTTTATTATCCATGGGAATAAGACTTAATATAAAATGGACCTCCAATATTATAGTTTTGTCAAATAAATTCATAATACCACTACTTACAGAAACCATAAATAAATACGTTTTTATTAACCAAGAGCTAAATTAAATAAGTAATAAAGACCTACACTACATGTGATTTATCAATTAGTAAACAAAACCACCTCAATGGTATTTTACATTTAAAAATTAAACACTATACTAAGCTCATTTTCCATATATCACCATCTGTTCAATTCACACATAATCATTTACCAAAAAAATATCAATTCACTATTTTATTTCAAAATTAAAAATTCATTATATAAAATAATTTATTCCAATTCAAAAAAATGCATAAAAAATTAAAAACCATGTTTCTCAATAAATAACAATTTATTTTTAGAATGGGTCTATATTGGGTTAAACCCTATTCAGGAAACATTTAGAAAAGGTGTCACATGAAACTTTTTTGTAAAAAAACTCTACCCTAGTATCTTAGAGTCGGTGGTCATTTTATTACAATGGCATAGACACAAGTTATCAAATCAACAAGGATATATTAGTTTAGTAGTATTAAAGATACATAATACATGCATGGTTCCATTATTACATTGAAAAAAATAAATATAAAACATAACAAAGGAAAATATACTATATCCTTGTCACATATTAAATGATTTTATCTTCAAAACCTGGGAAAGAAAAAATTAAAAGGGTGAGATAAAATTCTCAATAAGTGTTACATATAGAGGAACCATTAATCAAAAATAAGTGAACCAGAATGAATTAGTCATAATCAATATGGAATAGTGAATAATTGAAAAACACATGCCATCAAAACACTAAGAATGAAAATGCATCCATAGAATTTACCATATTGAAAATTTTATGGATAATGACAACTGAATGTCAAATGAATAATTTTCCTAATTGTTGGAGGTCATGTATCTAGTACATGAACCATCATACCATCAATATAGATTATGTATGTGGGTAGATACATGTATAATTATGTTTTATAAACAAATATAAAGGGTTTACCACGAACGATTGTTTCTCATGAGACCATTCGATGCAGCAAGGGGATATAATGGACCCTTATTGACACTAAAATTACAAATAATTATTTGAAAAAATATATAGTTCAGTAGAAATATTTCCTTTCAATATCCTTATTGAGTAGAGGATATGGATTCATCAATATTTCCCTAGTTAAAACAACATTCTAAATAATCATCATATGTAAAATATTGTATGACTAAGACAATAATAATATCAATAATAAAAGAATGTGGATATTTAATAGTATAATTAGATACATCACATAAGAATTATTAGGTGAAAAATCCCATGTAAGTCTCAATAAAAAGGTAATTGAGACAAAGTCCCTTACCTTGTGCCTAAATGTGTTCTGCACTTGATCTTAATTTACAGGATAGTTAGATTAAATCAATTAATTAAATAATTCAGAACTTTATCTACATGTATTTAATTTTTTATAATTTTATTAAATTCATTTATGACCATTTTTATGATTTCTAAGATAAAATTTTATAATTCGGGGGAGTTCGTTTCATTGGTTCTGAAGATCGGTTTGCTTGTATATATTTATGTAAAATCATGTAAAATGAGAATAGATATCCATAATTGAAACTATATGTTATTAATGAAATTACAAAATTTTTAATGGTTATATATTTCATTCAGTTTTATGGTATAAGGATGAATAATTACATAAAATGTTAGTAATAATCATTTAAATTATTTAGGCATTTTTTTTTCATCACGAGCTAGTTTTGTTTTTATAAATTCATGTTAAGTATATATACTACTTCTAGAATACTAAATAAGTTGTAATAAATATATTATGGTCTTTTTATACATAAAATGGTTTCATGATGAGCATTGAAGGTGTAATTCCGAGACGAAAATATGTCATTCATGGAGGTAGTAAATCAGCACCTCATGGATGATGTTTTCATTTTTTAAAAAAGTTGAGGAGAATGGGTTTGATGATGACTATTATATTATCATACTAAAATTTTAATATATATATGATACTAATTTTATCCTGAATTTCTGGATAGACTATTCAATGATATAATAATAATAAAATAAATTAAATGAAATTGAAAGATAACAAAGTAGGGTTTACCTCTTGAATTATTCTCCTTGAGAAACACCTTAAGGAAATTGATTTTGGTGTTTTTTAGAGACCAATGGAATTTATATGTGGGAGACTAATTTGGTAATATTATTAGGTAGAAATTAAATAGACTTAAAGTCTTTGGTGGTGTGAGAATAAGAGGTTCTGAGGGGTGGTTTTTGTAGTTGGTGGAGAGGGGTGTTTTTGATTATTTTATTCATTTTTTAATATTTCGGCTTAAGACTATGAATATTGATGATTATTGTGACTCAATATAGTAATTTTTGCTTTTCCGTATGAAACAATGATAACTACATCATCCATGACACAATGAATAGTGTATTTTACTTATAATGTATATATACGATAAATTACAGTATTTCACTATTCATAAAAACTCAACTATTTTAGAAAAATCCCAAAAATAAAACCTATACATTTTTTAACAAGTAGAAATAAAAAAATGAACTCTTTTTTATGAAATTGAATTTCTTAATATTATTAATTTAATTTTTAATTTAAATTATCATTTACCAGAAAAATACAAATTTTGATATTATAAACATTTTTATGACACATTGAAAATTTAATTAATGTCACGAAAAATTATCTTATATTCAGAATACAACAAAATCATAATTTATAATTCTATTTTATCAAAATAAATTCTATTTTAAATCATTATATTAATTATAAAATTGTAAATAAACATTTATGTTTCACAAAAAAAGTAACACCTAATTTTTTATTTTAGAAATAATTATTTACTTATTCAATGATATAAATATATTGTATTTTCATTTATAAGATACCTTATATTTATTTAAACATTCATAAGTGAGAATACTAGACTATTAGTCATTTTAACATTTTTAATGGCCACATTATTATTCTAACAGTCATGTTAATATTCATAAAAAAAGATAGTTATTAAAAAAATACAAAAAAAGTAACCAAATAAATTTCTGATATTACGCTTTAAAAAATAATGTTTATTTAGACATATATAATTTAAAAAAGTGAAAAAATTTAGTTTTAAAACAACTGCACCATTTAAATTTGGTAAAACTGCCTTTATAAAAATATATCTTTTTTAATGCATAAAATTATATTTATTCTTATCTTATGCCAATAAAAATATATTGATGGATGTTAAAATTTTTGATTAAACATATAAAATATAAATTTCAAATATTGGTTAATAATACTCATTCCAAATTATTTAATGTCTCGGTATCATTAGTAATTTTTAAATAATCATATTTAATTACATATCATTATTTGTTTAAACTTAGTGTTGTGTTAAAACTATGTGGTTGAAGAAATTTAATATAAAAAGATACATACTATAAAATCATGGGGTGTTAAATTCCACCCTCCTTATGTAAAATTTAATCCTAAAAATTTAAAATTTTTACACAATAAACAAATGATTATACCTTAAAATTCTTTTGTGGGAAACCCACATCAGATATAGGATTAATAAAATATATACTTAATAATAGGAAAAGGTAATTGAAGAGGTCACCAAAAAACTATGAATTAAAATAGGATAAAATTAGGGAAATGTGAAAATATAGACATGGAATAATATTTTATTCATCATGTTCTGATGGAGAGTGAAAGATAATAGGGTCAAATAAAAGATAACCATAACAAATAAGTAAATTTGTGACAGGTTAAAAGGCCATTGATTTCTCAGATAAAATTTTTTGTTCCAAAATATTTTCCCTAAAGTTGAGGGATTATTTTTATATTCATATAACTACATGATAAAATAATAATTCTAGATTAATTTTCATTTCATAAGTTTAATTTCATTCTTTGTTTGTGCTTCAATTTAACTCCACTTCATTTATTAAATAAAGAGATAGATATTCAAGATGAATTTGTAGGCCTAACACAATATTAATGAATCGTATGGTTATTTAGCTATTCCTTCAACTTTTAAATTTTTTTATTAAACCAATAAGGTTAGAATATGTTATCAATAAAAAATTATTTTACAAAGTTTAACTTGATCCATTTCACCAGTAGTTTATCTTAAGACTCATCTGAAAAATGTTTTTCGATATTAAATGTACAAAATTTTTTATGGTTGGTCGCAAAATTTCCAAAATAAACATAACATGAAATTCCCCATGTAATTTATCGTTTATATTCAAATATCAAATATATGAATACCTTCATTTCCTATAAACCTTTTCGTTACATGCATACTACCAATAATAAAATATCATGTTGTGGAATATATTCCTTAAATTACAACTTCTAATCTTTTTAGTATAATGTAGATCATAAAATCATTATACTCCTTCATTGTCAACAATACGACCTCATAACCATCAATTTATTGTTATATCTATCATAAAAAACATACATATGGTTATCTATAACAATAAATGTGGTTTAAAAATGATCAACCTACTACAAAATCATGTCTTATAATTACTAGTTCTTTTCATCACATGATTCCAATTCCTTAAAGAAAATATACTCCATTACAATCATTATATATCACATGATTATTATAAATAATTAATTATTCATAAAATACTCAAATAACTTAATTATTGAGTCCAAACATTGGCATAATATTTACTTATATTCATTCATGGTAGTAGCATAAGCAAGTTAATGATCTATGTTCCTCTTTTGGGGTATATTATTTTAATGCATGATACATTGTTTTATGTAGTCTCCCACATCAATGATGTTGAATCATTGTACATAGACAACCTTTTTCTTACCCTATAAATCACAATTATTATGGATTTTCTCTCCATGCTTATAGAAAACTCCTATTCTATTTAAGCAAGTACCAGGGTGTTTATTTCCATAATTATCACATGTGGGAAAATAATTCTTTTCTTTATTTCCAATATCAGAACATTCTATAGTTTTACTCATGTTATTTTTCTTCCTTGTAAATCCATATTAGATAGATAATTATTTTTTAATCATGATAGAACATGATATTATATCCTCTTATGATGAGAATGTTTTGTAGACTTATTCCTTAGAAAAGAATATAATAATACCATAAAAGATATGATCATTATTACTCTATGGATCATGTGTATTGCGAAGGTTCACATTTCTTATTTGAGGATCTATTTATAAATTAAAACATACACTATATTTGATTATATAATTATTAAACATAATTTATAATCCCATCATTTGTTAAATAGGTAACATAAATAGAAAATTTTATGTACAGCTAATATTATAAACATAAAAATTGTTTATTTGTGGAAATATTTAGTTGTAAATCATTTATAATGTATTGTAAATGATATGTGATTTATACTATGCATGTCCCTTGGTAGTGTCAACCGAGGTGTGTAGTAAGGCTCGTTGTCGTGTACTAGGTTACGTAATGTTCAGCCTGATAAACCATGTTAGAGTTATTACCCCTAGGTACATCTATGACAGAACTATGTCCACCTATTGTATCTAAATAATATATATTTCTATAGAGACCACGGAATATACACCTTAAATAATATAGGATTTTAATTTATTATTAACCTCAAATTCTATCTTAGGGTTATGTTCCCTAAACAATGTTTTCTAAATCTAGTTCCCAAATTTTCTACTAAACTTGTTCTGATACGAACTGTAATAACCCCAACCATAGTAGCCCAGAGTCAGTAGTCCATTTATTACAATAGTATAGATACATGAGAAAAAATCACCAAGTATAAATCAATTTAGTAATATATAATAATTTAGATAGATAAATTCTTCCCTTATTACATTGTAAAAATAAACATAGAATATAAAAATAGAAAATAAACGGCTTCCTTGTCACTTATTCAGATATTTCATCTTTAACACATGTGGAAGGAAATCAAATAAAAGGGTGAGTTCAAATGCATAGTAGGTTTTAAATATAGCAGAAACATTTATCAATAATAATTTAACCATATTTAATTATCTATAATCATTATGGAATTGTTAATAATTGAAAAACACACCTCGTCAATACACTGAGAATGAAAATGAATCCTTAGGTTTTTTATAGTGAAAATCATTTGTATAATGATAAAAAAATTCTGAATGAATAATTTTATTAATTACCGGAGTTTATGTATCTAGAATATGAAATATCATACCATCAAGATGGTTTAATTCTGTTGGTAGATACCCATCTGATTATGTTTTAGAAACAAAAATTAACGGTTTGTTGCTAATTGTTTTGAATCATGAGACCTATCAATTAATTTGGGGTCTATAATGGACCCCACAAATCACTTTATGTCCAAATAATTATTAATACATAGATTTAATCCAATAAAAAAATTCCTTTTCAGTATCCTTATTGATTAGAGGATACAGATTCTTTAATTATTCCCCTTGTTAAAACAACATTAAAAATAATCACCGCAAGAAAAATGGTATATGGAAAATAGAATAATCATAAACATGAAACAAGAATACTGATATTTAATATATAAATAATTTATAATGAAAAGTTAACTCAAATAATTAGTAGATAAATAACATAAGAATGACTAGGTACACAATCCCAAGTTAGACTCAATGAAATGGAAATTGATATAATGTCCCTTACCTTATATCTCATTGTATTCTGCACTTGATTTTATTATCCTAGACAATAAGATTAAGTCAATAAAGTACATAATTTGGAACCATTTATACATATATTTTATATATTATAATTTTATTAAGTTCATTTATTTCTTTTGTGATGAGTTGTAAGATACAATTTTATTGTTCGAGGGCATTTGTTTCCTTGGTTTTCAGGATCAGTTTACTTGTATATATTTATAGAAAATCATGTAAAATGAGATTAGTTATCATGAATGTAAATTAAATTTTTTTAATGAAATTAAAAAAAATTAAATGCTTATTTATTTCATTAAGTAATATGGTATGATTATGAATCATTAGATAAAATTTTAGTGATAATATTTTTGATTATTTTGGTGTTTTCTTGATCATCATGAATTAGTTTTGTCTTAAAAATTAATATTATTTATATATACTGGATTAATAATATTTAATATGATTTATCACATAAATTATAGTCTATTGTAACCATTAAAATGGTTTTATGACATTCCATGAAGGCATAATTGAATTATTAAAAAACCTTCCCCATAATGGTGGTAAATCGACACCCATAGATGATGTTTTATATTTTAGAATAAAAGAGAGCAGAGAAGGCGTTTGATGATGAATAATTTATTATCATAATAAAATAACAGAATATGTAAGATATTGGATTTATCATTCACGTTTGGATAGAAGAGTCATGTATAGAATAAGAAGAAAATAAATTAAAAGAAATTGAAAGTGAACCAAAATGTATTTACCTCATCAATTTTTCTCTTTGACAATCTCCTAAAAGAAATTTATTATGGTATTTTGTTATGAACAAGGGATCATGGATGTGGGTAATAGGTTAGGGAAATTATTTAGTTATAATTCGACAATCTTCAATGCTTTGGCATTGTGAGGAGAAGAGGTGGCAAGGGGAGGTATTTACAATGGGAGGATAGGGGTTTTTTTATTTTATTCATTTTTTAAACATTTTAATTAAGAATTTGAATAGTGATGATTATTATGGATAAATATAGTAATTAGTTCATGTGAGTTTAAAAAAATGGTTCTTAAATCATCTAGGATTCAAGGAATAGTTTATTTTACTTGTAATGTACATATACTTTAAATTACCATATTTCATTATTCAACCAAAACACAATTTTTTTAGAAGAATCCAAAAAAATCACCCTGACCATTTCTCAATGTGAAAAATTCAAAAATTAACACCATTTTATGAGATTATTTTTCTAAAAAAGAGAAATTTTATTTTTAATTAAATTCTTCATTTACTCAAATAAATATAGATTTAAATATTATGACTATTTTTATGACACTTTGAAAAATTAGTTAAGGCCACAAAAAATTATCTTCTAATGAAAATAAAACAAATTATTAATTTATGATTCTATTTTATGAAAATAAATTTTATTTTAAATCATTATAATTATTATAAAATTGTAAATAAATATGTACGTATCCCAAAAATAGCAACACTTAATTAATCGTTTTTAAGACATTTATTTACGTATTCTATGATATAAATATTACATATTTTAATTTATAAGATATATAAATTTTATTTATACTTTCATAGGTGAACATATTATTCTATTGATCATATTACTATTCTTAATGATCACATTTTTATTCCAACACTCACATTATTTTTCATCAAAAACGTATGTTTTTAGAAAAATATTATAAATTAAGCAATATAAATTTTGATAATACTCTTTAAAAAATAATGATTATTTTGTTATATAAAATTTATAAATGTTTGAAAAATATGTTTTAAAATAAGTGCACTATAGAAAATAAGTAAACTTGACGTAATAAAAAAAATAGGATTTTAATGCAAAAAATTGGATTCATTTTTATCTTAATCCTCTAAAATCATTTGGTTTAATTAAAAAAAATTAAATATATAAAATATAAATTTCATAATTTGGTTAATACTATTCATTACCACTGAATTAATGGTTGGGTTATAAAATCCATTTTCAAGTAATATTATTTATTTTTAAATCATTGTCATTTTCAGATTGGTGTTGTGTGAAACCTATGAAGTTAATGAAATTTAATTTAAAAAGATATATACCATAAAATATTGGAGGGTTACACTTTTCCCACATTTGTCCCACGGCCAAAATCCAACAATCCTTCTTTAAAAATTCTATTTTCTTTTTATAATGAGCAATATAAAATCTATTCCATGATTTATCAAATCATATAACATTTCAAAATTCCGTCTATTTTCAAAATTACAATATCTATGATCCTTCATAATTAAAATAAAATTCCAATATCACTTACACAAACCCCATTATGTCGGATGATAATTGTTTTCCAAAATCATTTTTTCTCTAAAATCAAAAATTTTGATGGTATTTACCCTATGTATTCCAAGAAACACATAAAAAACTCAATCAATTTATAAATAAACCAATCACCCATTACAATAAATATGGGAATATACTATTTATAATATAATTTTATTCAATTAATAATCGATTCTAAAAAGGGGTTATCAAAATAAAAACTGATTTCATCAACATATAACATAAACACCATTGGTTCTCTTCCTATTTTCATTTTCACACAAGGAAATCCTTGAAATATACTGTAAAAATATAAAAACTAAATAGTATGTGGAGTCATTCTTGACTATTCCACATTGTGACAAGACATCTTCCAATCACACATTTATTCTAAAAATACTCTAAAAATAATGTTATTTGGGAGTACATAGTTTGTTATTCCATATAACATGACCTAAAACACAATAATTCGTCTCATATCTATCCCAAAAAATAAGAAAGATCCATAATCCGACCTTTTATGAAAATAATTACCAAATAACATCACCATAGATAAAATCTCAATCAATTGGAATAATAAAATTAAAATCCAAATCCCAACTTCCCCTGAAAACTCAAGGTATGGATTAGAAAATATGTGGAAGAATCTTCTTCCTAACATACGACTTGAGTCCTAAGAGTCTTAATCTCATACTAAAATTATTTTCTAAATAATAAATGGATATAATACTACTTTCAATGACCTCTCTTGATCGACCATCTTACCAGCATCTAAACGATGTTTCTACTAAATCAAGTGGAATTTTGATCCTCATGGGATGGTGAAAATTACCAATGAATCAGGTATATATATAGTAAGAATGTTTTCAACCTTAAACCAGGTCTAATATATAGTAAAATTCAACTCAACCAGTAGTTTGAAACATACATATGTCATACTTCCAAACCAAAAGTAAAACAACAGATATAAACATACCTTAAACATGTAGTAGATATAAATAGAAATAAATAAATCCCTTATCTCTCCTTTAAACTCCCTATCCTAGCCAGCATACCACCCCTCACCCACAAGCTCCATGAACATGATGTGGCTCTATAATCTCCCAATGTCAACATAAGTTGTTCATTCCATTAATAACCAAAGCTGAAATAAAAAAAAGAACTCATTTAACAGTCCACATGTGAGACATTTTATCAATATAAAATCAAGTCCTACAAAATTAAGTAATATGAACCACGTACCGATTAACATAAATAAATGAAAACTGAGATCAATTTCTCAAAATGATCAATTCTCCATGATTGGTCTGATGTTGATGCTCAACCAAAAACAAAGATATAATATTGTCATGAGAACATAAGAACTTAGTTTTACAACAACTGCCTTGTCATATAACCTACCTTTAATTATAAATCCATTTTTAATCTAGTTTGAAATAAAATTAAAAAAATACTTTTCAATTTTATTTTCCTTATATGAAAAAAATAACATGAAATTCATTTTTATTATCCTAGCCCTCCTTTGAAAACCAAAATAATAATTTTTGTAATCATTTTGAAAATTCATCAAAATCATTTAGTTTAAAATAGTATCTAAAACCTCATTTAAAGAGGATTGTAAATAAAACTAACCAAATATAAATAATAGATCATGTTAAAACTTCCACTACAAGTCAATCAGGTAATAAAGTAAATTATAATAAAGTTAGGGTTTCCCTAGAAACACAATCATAGAAAAAATAAGTCAAAAAAATTACAGGATCCTTATAATCAACTTCCAATCAAGAAATAAGTTATCATGGTCTTTCCCATAGGTTCTAATGTAACTTGATATGAAATAACAACATGAGTCCCTAAGTCATCACTATAATTGTATCTTGTTGTAGTATCCCCATTGGTATAGTTATTCCTATTATCCATCCAGGAAGATCATTACTTCCATGACCACAAGAACAATGCTAACAGCTCACACAATATATCTTGCTACCTTACCTTAGTTAGCACCCAACCTACACTAATTCATAAATAACCATTAAATAATAAAAAATAATCCTTCTTCTAAAAACCCCATGGGAACATCATCAAAAAATTTACAATAAATAATAACCCCTAAATGGATAATTAGAGGAACTAAAAATCATTAGACTAAAGAGGGTTTCACATACACAATAGACATTGAAAATATTTAATGTTCCAACCTAGACTTCTTTAAAATCCAACTCGAGTAGGAAAATTTCATTTTACCACATTAATGAAATTATATCCATTAAATTTTCATATAATATACATGACACATTTAGTTAAAAACAACATATTTACAATTCACATATACACATATACATACATGTATATATCCCAAAAATATCCTTATCCACACATTCACTGATTCTATTGTGAATAATTTTATCCATTTATATACATATTTCAAAATATATTTATCAGTTTATAGGATTAACCATCAAACACTTAGACTATTAAAGTAAAACAAGAGAATAGGTTATCATTTTTAAAACCCAATTTTGAATCAATACACCATAAAAATACACCCGATTTTTTAAATAAAAACATTAAACAATATAAATTAATTATAATTTCAAGTTCCATTTGAAATTAAAAATAAAACATTTCTAAAACGATTTCTAAATTCATTTGTAAACTTGTTCTAAAATGGTTATAACAAGTCCCATTTAAACCCATTTGAAAAATTAAATTAAATTTTCATAAAAACATCCAAAAGTCTAAAAAATTATTATAAATTTATTTGTCGACCCAACCATGGTAAAAAAATTAAACGTAATTTAATTATAATTTTTTTCAAAAAAATTGAATACTTCTGATTTAATGTTCCACTTTAAATTCCAAAGGAAGAACTCATTGAACCCTTTAATAAATTAATTTTCACAATCATACAAGAGAATAATAAATTAAATGTTTTATTTAAAAAACATTAAATCAATGATTAAATAATTTAATTCTATTTCATCTTAAATCCTACCTAAATGATGTAATAAAATTGACGCGGGTCTAAAGTTTATTTCCTATTATGGATAAGGAACCACCAATCAAGATTGGGTCCTAAAATATCTTTAAAACCCAAGATTATAATTTCTATAAACCTTTCTTAATTTAAATTACAAAATAAAAACCCCTAGTATTTGTCCCAACTAAATCATAGTGAGGGGGAAGTGAAATTTATAGGAAATGGAAAGGAGAAGGATGTTAAGCATTTACGCCATAGATGTTGCCACAAAAAACCATGAAATTTCATTAGAATCAGGTGTGAATGGGGGATATCAAGATTGGGAGCTATCTGTGGTTGGGGTATTTGGATAAAAGCTCACATATGTTTGTATGTCATGAGGGAGGATGCAACTCGGAGCGGGGGTCTGGATTCCAGATGAGGGAAAACACATGGGGAGGGGGATCATTCAACCATGTCATGCAAAACAATTGGGGGAGGAGGGGCTATGATATGTGAGGGTGGATCCCTCTATTTTCTTTTCTTCATTATTTTTATTATTTTTACATGATTATCAAATTATTATTTTATATATAATTTTTTAAATTATTATTTATTAACAATTTTATTATGCTTAATATCATAATTAATAAATAATAATTTAAAATTTTGAAATTCAAGTCGACCCCCTAAATATTTAAATTAAAAAATAATAATACTAAATAAATAAAAAATCCAAAACATTTGTCATTGAAAATATGGATTCAAGATAATGAATTGGAATTAAGAAAAATGATATAGTATTGGAAACCCAACCCTCAAAATTTTCAAACAACACCTTTTTGATTAAGCGTATGGCCTTTATTGAAGTGATATTTGATTACAATAGGGGAATTGGGATGTGGTATTGAAGGTGTGGGTGAGATTTTGTTATATTTTTCGGTGAAAATTGAACTCAAAAATGTCTTTGAATTGGATATATTAAGTTCTTTTTATAGGAAAAAATCAGTGGTGTTTTATTAAATACTTAGTATTTAAGGGTTAAACATATAATGTAAATTTTTTATGGGGATAAAAAATGAATAATTTGGGTTTTAATGACCATTTTAATATAAAATTGAATCATTAAATTATTTTTATAGTTTTTTATCCATTTCATAAAATATTATTTTACATTAAATTTCCTTAGATTCATTTTCAGAACTATTAACATAAATATACTTTAAATACACATAGATAATAATATTTTTTTAATTTTAATATTTAAAACATTTATTACCATCAACTCTGATCAATAATTATCATAAAAGACTCTAAAATATAAAAAACCATCACTTATAAAAATTTTAATACTATTTAATGTTGTTTTTCACCTATTTTTTTCAAGCACTACAATGAGGATGTGTAATATTTATAAGTAATTATATCATCAAAAAAATTATAAAAAACATAAATATAAATTATTTATCTTCAATTTTATCATCTATATTCACCTATATAGTGTTTCTATCTATATCATTGTCATGAGAATTTAATAAGTGATAGAATGTGAAATTTTTTGAAATATAATTGTATTAATATAAAACGGAAGTAATATTCCTAAAAATTTACTCATAATTATACCAGTAATGAAGGTAATATCAAAGTAGATTGATAATAACATCATAAACTCATCTTAATATAAGGTTTTGTGATATTTTATTGTTTTAACCCTCGATGTAACACATATATATTATTTTAAGCATTACTATAGTGATAAACATATAAGGACCTAGAAATTTCAAGGAAATTTTTTTCTTAATTTCTTTGGAATATTATGAGTCTATGAATTCTGACAACACTTGATTTCGAGACTCGATGTGCCCAGAATCAATTTCCGAATTTTAGCTCAGGTACGTTCAATGAACGAATGAGTGGGTTTTCCTATCTTTTAAACTGGTGCTCTGAATTGAAATCTGAGGGCACTGATTAACTTGTAGCACCGATAATTTCATAAGGGGACCTTTAGCACAGTTTCATTTTAAGTAGGTTGAGAATTAATTTTTGGGGAATTAGTTTTAAAATAAATAAAATTGGTGTGTACAATTTTATCTATATCTGCGGTGGTTAAATCCTACAAAGGGGAGTTAAGGGTGGGACCCACAACCACTTAACCACCCTTGTGTGGATATTTGGGAGGTAGGGCCCACATGAGCCCCAACCTTCCACCTTCCATTACACTTCTCAAACCCCTCTTTAAACTCCCCCATTAAACTCCCATGTTAATGTTGACAACTCTCCCATTTATGAGACCTCTTCACTTTCTCCTCTCCCATTAATTCATGACAACAACTTAATTAATAAATTGAATACTCCAATTAAATTAATGAGTTGTTTGAATTTGGAAATGGATGTGTTAATAAAAATATTATCCAACCCTAATATTTTATTAAGGGAGGAGCTTTTTAAATGGGACGGGGTCCACTGGAGAACTTCCTCTCCTTCCTCCATTGTTGCACCACCACCAAGGTTCCATCTTCCCCGAAAAGTAACTGACGAACGAGCAGGGCTAGGTAGCATGGTGCGGGAACAACAAACTATGTTTACTTCAACGTCTTCCCTGCTTCGTATCAAACAAATTACACTTTTGCCGGGATCGAAGGCACATTACAGAAGTGACGAACGCCAACAACCGTTGTCACCTACATCTCTTACCATGCGATGACGTCAACGAGCATGGCACGGGCTAAAGAAAAATCTCGCACCCTCCGCTTGTTGTTCTTTTGTTTGCGGTTTGATGGGTGACGATGAAACGGGCTGCAACAGTGATTTGAAGCAATTGCTGTTAAGATCGGGTCTTGGGAGAGTCACGGGCGCAGAATGAGGGCGAATTGGACACCTGGAGTGCGTCTTGTGGTCCGCGGAAATCACTGTCGGCACACCACAATGGCACGACCGCACCGGCATCCGGTAGGGCACCGCTGGAAGAAATCCATAGCGGGTGAGCTGTGGCGGCGGAGGAAAACCAGAACGGCCTGGCCGTTCTGGAAAGGGGGAGGCTGGCTTAATGTCGTGCCAACTGGTCGCAAACGCCCCCCGGCCGGGCCAGGGTGGGCCACGCGGACCGGAACACCAACGCTGGCTAGGGCCGCGCCGTCCAGGCGGGGTCACGGCCTACTATTCCGAACCCGGACCTGAGTCGGGTCGAACCGGTTTGGGCCGACCTAGGGGGTGTTGGGCCAGGTCGGACTGGGCCCAGACCCCCTATTTTCGAACCTTCTTCAGTTAAACACCCATAACATGAGTTTTGCACCTCCGATCGATGCACCATCATTTTCATAGGATTCCTCGGATCGAGACCGTCATTTTGGAATATTACATTCATGTTTTTGGTAAAGTTTGTGTATGTTCGGGTTGGTTCGAACTCGAATCCAACCAGGCCCTCGGAGCGGAAACTCTTATAACTAGAGCTACGGACGTCGGATTGACATGCTGTCAAATTTATTGGATTACACTTGATGAGAAGGTTCTTTTGGCATTCTACACTTGAGGTTTGGATGTGGTTGGAGTATGGTCTAGTTGGTTTAGATTATAAATCAACTGGGACCCAGGAACGAAAAAACCAATAACTCTCAGGCAGGACGTCCTTTTGATGAACCGTCAGCGGCGTAGATAATCCCATTGAGAAATAGTTCCATTGAGTTTATCCCATGGGATTTTATGGTACTTTTGAGATACAGTTGCGTTGGTTCCTACATGAAACCAACCAGGCCCTCAGGACTAAAAGGCTAACAACTCACAGGCTGGGCGTCCGATACACGTGTCGTCTGATGCATTGAGACCCTTTTGACGAGGAGGTCCTTTGAGATAATACTTAATGATAAATTATGATACTTGGAGTATTTAATAGTAGTTTGTGGAGTGGATACTCCCAGAGATGAGCGTACGAAGTATGGAGACCTTGTAAATGGATGAGACCTGATGACTGCTTGACTGATTCGAGTCAGAGTGACTTGACAAGCCCAGTGGGGTGAACTACTATGTTTGGGTGGCAGACCCGCGGTACTCGACAGAAGGAGTACCTCTGTAGGATATTAGGGGGAGCATTACTGTGTTGGGGTGGCAGACCCATGGTGGGGAGCACTACTGTGTTTGGGTGGCAGAACCACAGTACTCGACAGGATGAGTACATTAGCAGTATAAGGTTAGTGAGAAGTGACTCGGAGTTGTGATAGGATCACTGTACTCGACAGAGGATGATCTATTCAGCAGTTTTGGTTTTAATATCATTAATGAAAATCCTATTTTGATCTGATTCAATGTCCTTTGTGTTTAGCTCATGATTTAGATGGGTCACTTAATAACTTAGGTATTTGTATTGGCATATAACTGAGTAGTGGTTATCCGTTGATTTCATAACCTTTGTGTTTCCTCATGATTGAGATGGGTTACTTGATAACTTAGGTATAATTATGGTTTTATACCTAAGTAAGGGTTATCTGTTGAGATCATTATTTGTGGTTATCCTTTTTAGATTTATTGAGACCCTGAGGGTATCGGGGTCCCTACTATGTACCGTTATACTCACCCCTACACAGGCTATGCCCGCACCTCATTATGTTGGATGCAGATGACGGACATCACTGAAAGAGACAGAGTGTACGAGGATTGGACGGTACACGTAGGTGGACCTCAAGACGAGTCAGTACCCGGAGGTGGACATCACGACGAGTCAGTACCCGGAGGTGGAATTCATGATGAGATGGTACTCAGAAGAGGTTGGTGGGTGAGAGTGTTGAGGAGGCTATCTGTACCTACCCTTGAGGTAGGATCTGAGGTGGACTTACCAGTAGCTTCTTCTATCTTCCAGTTGTATGTCTTTTCTGTTGTAATTTCCTCCAGTTGTAGCTGTACTTTTCAGTTGAGTTTGTATTCTATCCCATTTACTTTTCATCACTTTCTTTTGTACTTAGTTTTTTACTTCTTATTGTACTCTGGTTGGATGTGTTTATGTTTTATAAAGGCAATGCCTTCCAAGTTATTAGGATTTACACCATTGGTGCTAGTCACCAGCCCTTGGCCAATGGAAGGCGGGCATGGGGTAGTCACAGCATAGGCCACGAGGACGGGTCGTGACAAATTTGTATCAGAGGAGTCGGTTCTACCGCAGAACATATAACTCTGATATTTCTTTTATGTGAAGCAATAATGTTAAGGGTACCGAGTGTAGTTTTCAGTTCAGCGAGTCCAGGGTTGGTGAGGGGGCCGATGTATCGATACACCAGGACCCTGACTTCTGATTTCTGACACAGTGCATGAAAACAATTATTGTTTGTGTGTTTTTCAAAAGTTTTCTTAAACTCAGCTCAACCAGTTCAGCTCACCAGGTTTATATCGTTTGACCATGTCGCATCTGTTCAGGATATCTCCACACAGACATTCAGTTAGAGTTCTGAGAGATTACTCGTTGACCGCCCACCGAGCGATGAGACTCCTGTGCAGGGCCCTCTTTCTATGTTGGCACCTTCAGGTGGTGTACCAGCAACACCACCACCCGTTAGGCAGCAGATTCCACCAGCCGTACTAGTGGACGGTGCACGCTGACAAAGCGCGTTGCACGAGTTCCAGTATTAGAGGCCTCCGATATTATGAGGCGAGGATGATTCCCAGGAAGCAGTGGACTATATGGAGGCGATTGTTAGAGTTATGGACAATGTTTTGACACTATTAGAGCATATGGTAATCTTAGCTATTGGTGTTTCCCAGTGAGTGACCATGAGGATGGTTTGCATAGTGATGGTACTTCAACACCCAGACCGATGCCTGGGATAGTACCTTAGGGTAGTGTTCCATCTATATCACCACCTATTGGTCAGCACTTACAACCGGCAGTACCATTATATGACACATGTAGGCTAAGTTCCTTACACGTGTTTTAGCATCAGATACCCCTCAGGATTTGTGGCGAGCCCAACTCACAGGCGGCTAAGGACTGGCTTGAGGAGGTAGCTGAGGGTTTTCAAGAGCATATACAGCTTCGACAAGTTGACAGGTCGGTAGCTGAGTATTCATTGGGGTACCGACCATTCCTGGTACTTGATGAATACGATGCGATCAGTGCTTCAGGGCTCGGACTTCTGAGTGGGATGTGTTTAAAGGACATCTGAGCCAACAGTTCTTCCTTTACGCCTTCCTACTTATGTTAGGGTGCTAGAGGAAAACATTGTGGTTGAATGTTCTTTGGCTTAATGGATACAGCTAGTGAATGTAACCAGTAAGAAACAGAAAACGGGCACCAGTCTCAGAGACATGGGCATGTAAAATGTTTCAAGAATAAGAAAAAGTTATGGATAGAGGAATCTATAGAGAAGTAGACGTGGAAGTAGAGATAGGAGATCAACATGAGGTGGTGAACATTTCAACATGTTACAACCACCAGCCTTTGTAGTCCCCTCTAGGATCAGGGATATGGAGGGCAGGGGAAGATAGTAGCTGCATGCAGTCAAGGAGTGTGATTGAAAGGCTCTAGGAATGATTCGAGGTATGGTCTATGTCTACTACTAGCAACCATAACAATAGACCTTGATACGAATCATTCATTCTATCCACGAATCTTGTTCCAGACCTACAGTTTCTGGTTAAAACCATTAACTCGACCCTCGCGTCTGGAGATACCTTTGGGAGGAGACACGCCAATCACACATACATTTATAGTGTGATTTGACCCTTGAGGCGAGAGTTTTGGTTGGAAACTGTTGGTGGCAGCGTCGTGGACTTACGATGTTGGTCTGGATATGGATTGGATCCACAGTTCATACACAGATTGACTGTATTAGGCAAAAAATTTGTGGTTTACCTACAACGTTGGTATGTGGTTTTCCCTTGGTCGGAAAAAAGAGAAACCCATGCAGCATAGGATAAACTAATGCATATGAGGGTGAGGCTAATCACTTTTGAGTAGGACAACCTTACCCTCATGGAAGTGGGAGTTTTTAGTAATCGGTTCCTCCAGTAATATGAATTCGATATAGTCTATACTCTTGGGAAGGGGAATTTTGTTGCGGATGCGCTCAGCAGGAGGACTGGAATTCAGCTTCTATAAGAGGCGACAGAGCAGCTGTCCGTGTTTCTAGTATCCAACATGGACAGTCGATTCCTCATATGCGCTTTCACTAGCAGCACAGGAACCTCTAGGAGAGCACATGGGAGCGGGAGGCTCAGTTGAATGCTCGACACCTCTTTTTGTTTTCTCTAGTGTGTGTTGAAGCTTTACGGGGACTTAAATCCCTGAGGTGAGAGTAATTCAAAGACCCAAACATTTCAAGGAATTTGTTTTCTTAATTTATTTGTAATTATACGAGTCTGTGGCTTCTTACGAAACTTGATTCTGAGGCCCGGTGTGCCCGGAATCAATTCTTGAAGTTTAGCTCGGGTACGTTCAGTGAACGAACGAGTGGGTTTTTTTATCATTTGAACCTTTGCTCGGAATTGAAATCTAAGGGCACCAATGAACTCTCAAAGCCTGTAATTACTTAAAGGGACCTTTAGCGTAGTTGGGTTTTAAGAGGGTTGAGAATTAATTTTTGGAGAATTAGTTTAAAAATAAATAATATTAGTGTGTATAATTTTATCTATATCTGTGGTGGTTAAATCCTACAAATGGGAGTTAAGGGTGGGACCCACAAACACCTAACAACCCTTGTGTTGATATTTGGGAGGTGGGGCCCACACAACCCCAAACCTTCCACCTTCCATTACACTTTTCAAACCCCTCTTTAAACTCCACAATTAAACTCCCATGTTAATGTTGACAACTCTCCAATTTATGAGACCCCTTCACTTTCTCCTCTCCCATTAATTCATGACAACACATTAATTAATAAACTGAATCCTCCAATTTAATTAATGAGGTGTTTGAATTTTGAAATTGTTGTGTTTATAAAAATATTAGCCAAGACTAATATTTTATTAAGGGAGGAGCCTTTTTGATGGGAGGGGGTCCGCTGGAGAACTTCGTCTCCTTCCTCCATTGTTTCACCACAACCGAGGTTCCATCTTCTCCAACGAGACACCGACGAATGAGCAAGGATCAGTAGCGTCGTGTGGGAAAAACAAACTATGTTCACTTTGACGTATTCCCTACATCGGATCCAAAGAACGACTCTTGTGTCAGGATCGAAGTCACCTTACAGAAGTGACGAATGCCAACGACCGACGTCAACTTCATCTCTTACCTTACAACAAAGTCAACGAGCCGATGTCGGCCCTTTAGCGACACCATCATCCATGATGATCAGCTACCGTGGATCTTTCTCGAGGTATGGGGTTTTTTTATATAGCGTATCTGTGATTTATACCTCGTGCATGGGTATTTAATTGCAGGGTTTTTGTATGATTTGTTTTGAATAAATTAAACCCTTGTCGTTGATTAATTTTGAATTGAGCCTCTAATGCGGAGGGCACGGGCAAACGAACAAGCTCGGACCCTCCGCTGGTCATTCTTATTTGCGTGGCTTGATGGGCGATGTTGAAATGGGCTGCAATGGCAATTTAAATCCATTGAAGTGAAGAGAAGGTCACGAGAGAGACACTGGCGCAGACGTAGGGCGAATCGGACCACTGGAGTACGTTAGGTGGTCTACCGAAAACACTGCCGGCACGCCACACTGGCACGGCGGTGCCGGCATCTGACAGCGGCGAAGTGCCGCCGGAACAAATCCACCAAAGTTGAGCCATAGCGAAGGAGGAAAACCAGAATGACCTGGACATTCTGGAAAGGGAGATGTCGGCTTAATGTCGCGCCAGCTGGCTGCCAATGCCCCCCCTACTGGGCCGGGGCGGGCCACGCGGACCGGACCGCCAGCGCCGGGTCGGGCCACGCTGGCCAGGGCGGGCCATGTCACACTAGTTGTGCCGGGTCACTCCCAAAAAGGCTGGACCTGGACCCATGTCGGGTCGACCTGGTTAGGGGCGACCCAGGGGGTGTTGGGCAGGGTCGGACCAGGCCCAGACCCCCTACTTTCGGACCTTCTTTAGTTAATCGCCCATAACATGAGTTGTGGACCTCCGATCGATGAAACATCAATTATGTAGGACTCCTCATATTGAGACAGTGGTTTTAGAATATTACACTCAAGGATTTGGAAAAGTTTGTGTACAACTGGGTCGGTTCAAACCTGAAACCAACCGGGCCCTCAGAGCAGAAACACTTATAATATGAGCTCAGGACATCCTATTGATGTCCCGTCGACTTTGTTGGATTACTCTTGATGATACAGTTCTTTTGGCATAATCCACTTGAGGTTTGGATGCGTTTGGAGTATGGTCGGGTTGGTTTAGCTTATAAACCAGCCGGGATGCTGGAACGGAAAATCCAATAACTCTCAGACCAGACATCCGTTTGAAGAACCGTCCGCATCATAGGTAATAACATTGAGAAACGATTCCTTTGAGTTTATCCCATGGTAGTTAGGTGTACTGTTGAGATACGGTCGGTTTGGTTCATACACGAAACCAATCGGGCCCCCAGGACTGAAAGGCTAATAACTCACAAACCGGGCGTCTGATAGATGTGTCGTCTAATGCGTTGAGACCCCTTTGACGAGGAAGTCCTTTAAGAGTGTAATTAGTGGGAAATTGTGATACTTGGAGTATCGAAAAGTATCTCGGGGAGTGGATCCTCCGAAAGTCGAGCGTATAGAGTATGGAGACCTTGTAGCTGGCTGAGACATGATGACTTCTTGTCTTATTCGAGTCGGAGTGAATTAAATGGCCTAGTGGGGAGCACTACTATGTTTGGGTGGTAGACCCATGGCGGGAAGTAGTACTGTGTTTCGGTGACAGACCCATGGTACTTGACATAACTAGTACCTCTGTAGGCTATTATGGGGATCACTACTGTGTTGGGGTGGCAGAACCATGGCAGGGAGCACTACTGTGTTTGGGTGGCAGACCCACGGTACTCGACAAGAGGAGTACCTCATCAGTCTAAGGTTAGTGAGCAGAACCTCGGAGTTTTGAAAGGATCACTATACTCGACAGAGGAGGAGCTCTTCAGCAGTTGTAGTTTCGATATCATTAATGAAAATCCTGGTTTGAGTTGAGTCAACAACATTTGTGTTTACCTCATGATTGAGATAGGTCACTTGATAACTTAGGTATATGTATGGGCATATACCTAAGTAGTGGTTATCTGTTGATTTCATAACCTTTTTGTTTCCTTGTGATTGAGATTGGTTACTTGATAACTTAGGTATAAGTATGGACTTATACCTAAGTTAGGGTTATCTATTGAGATCCTTCTTTGTGGTTATCCTTGTTGGATTTAGTGAGACCTTGAGGGTCTCGGGGTCCCTAGTGAGTACCATTATACTCACCCATGCACGGGATATACCCGTACCTCGTTGTGTTGGATGCAGACGATGAACAGTGCTGACAGAGACCGAGTGTACAAGGACTGGACGATACCTGGAGGTGGACCTCAAGACGAGTCAGTACCCGGAGGTGGACCTCACGACAAGTTAGTTCCTGGAGGTGAACTTCATGATGAGACTGTACTCGGAGGAGGTTGGAGGGCGAGAGCGTTGACGAGGCTATCTATACCTACCCTTCAAGTAGGATCTGAGGTGGACTACCTAGGAGCTGCTTCTATATTCAAGCTATTTGTCTTTTATATTGTTCTTTCTTTTAGTTGTAGTTTTACTTTTCAGTTGGTTTTGTATTCTAGCCCATTTACATTTCAGCACTTTCTTTTGTACATAGTGTATTACTTCTGCTTGTACTCTGGTTGGATGTGTTTATGTTCAATAAAGGAAATTTCATCCCAGTTATCAGGATTTATGCCTTTGGTGCTAGTCACCAGACCCTGGCCTATGTAAGGTGGGCTTAGGGTAGTCATGACACCGGCCATGAGGATGGGTCGTGACAAAACAGTTATCATTGATACTATACATACTAAATAAAAAATTGATATTATTACATAATTTGAATATGATGATTCAAAGTATGGAATTAATTTTATAATATTTAATATCCAAAATGGTAAAATTTAACATTAAAGTAGGTGTTTTAAATTCATTAAAAATTTCATTATAAAAAATGTAGGTTTTAAGAATAAAGATGATTTCATACCAGAATAATGTATAATGTTGATTAATATTGAATTAATTGGTTTATTTTTAATTATAGTGTACTAATTTTAACTCAAAACAAATTCAAAATTTAATGGAATCTTTTAAATACATTATAATAAATCATATTTTTTATAAAAATTGTTATTTTCCACTATTATCCAATAATCAATCATTTCTGAAAATAAAAACCAAACAATAACCCTATGCATTGTTTGACATATTGATATCCAAAATTACATCTATTTTATCAAATAATATTTATAAAATTCATAAATTTAACTTTTAAAATAAAATAAAAATATACAGAAAACTTGATTTTATATAAAAGAGAATGTTTTATAATTTTAATGTTTTTCATCTTTGTTTGATTTAATTATTATGTTTTTAAAAATTTGTTCTCATTTATTAGGAAATAATAAATAAATTTTAATATAAAAAAATGTCAACATATATTTCTTAATATGGATACCCAAATTCATACCCTCCAAACCAATGGCTAGGATATAACAACCATATTTAAATAATAATATTTCTACACTATATTGTGATTCATTTACCATAGTTATTTCATGTGGTACGTACTATCAAACATAGTATTAATTTAAATTATAATTATATATTTTCATATTGAGGTGTTATATTCTCCCAGTCTTTAAAAAAAGTACTTTTAGTTTGAATTTTCTATTACCAAAATTAATATATCATTACATATGTTTAATCTATGATATAGATCATATCATGGTATAGAATTTATAATTTAAAAATAAGCCACATAGTATCACTTAAATATTTATATTTAATTTTTCTACCATCAGAACACTCATACTTTTGAATAGTTTTTCAAAATAGTACCTTAATAACTGAGCATTATTTTCCAATTATGTCATGATAGATTTATCTTATTATTGTTTAAATAGAGGAATTAATTTATCATCAAGATAAATAATTAGAAAAAATACCTACAAGATTTATTTTCATTACCTAAGTATAATTTTTTGTTAATTTTTATTTTGAGTAGTTTCCACCTCTTTATCAACTCGTAATCTAATTGATAAATATCAAGATGAATTTTTTAATTTTTAAGTAATAAATTTATCTTTTAATAGATAATAAGATCCGTGAAAAGAATGAAAATTTATTCCTACTGTATCAATAAATATAATTAAATAAAAAAATAGTTATAAAATATTAATATAGTACTCAATTTTAATAAAACATCATATGAAGATGTAATACATTAATCTCTAATAGCACACAAAGTTCCACCTAAATCATTTTACAATTAACTAATCTCTAAATCTTCTTAAAAATATTCCTGGTATAACTCAAAAAAAATTATATTTTGAGAAAAACTTCTTCCCAAATAAACATATAATTTATCTCCAAATAGCATTAATCACATATAAAATCCAAAAAAAAGAATTCTATATTCCCAAGAAATATATTCTAAAAAAATTTATTTTCCTTTCACAAAATAACATGAATCATAGTGACATAAAACAAGAAAAAATCATATATACTTCTAAAAGATGACCCGATATTTATTCCTCGGATAATATCAACCAGATTGATATAAAATCTTATCCTTGTCATATAAAGTTCCCAATATTGTGAAATTATTCAAAAATAAATTTCATCACATTGTCACCAAATAACTTCTCAATCCCCTGGTTATCAATATTATAAAACAAAATTTCCAATAATTGTAATAAAACATTATCCCAAACATATTTTCTCTAAATCGCATACCAATTTCATATTTTATATGATTTATTCATAAATTTTCTCTTAAAATATATTTAATATCTTTCAAATATAGTTATATAGATCATCAATAGATTATTTGTGCCTTTGAAGTTATAATCAAACAAAAGATTATTTACCCATGATGGTATATAAAACTATTAAATTATCCTTAAAAAATAACATATTAACCTCTAAATTTATCTACACCCTTCTTTGATAATAACTGTAAAATCCCAGAATCATACCCCAGAATCTTGAGCTAAAAACATAATAATTATATACTTGTTTTAATATAATATCAAGTGACCCAATTTTGACCTTATATAACTACAACATCAATGAAATCATTGAGTCACTTGCATACCAAATACTATTATATATTTATATCTTTATAGAATTTGGAAAATAAATACTCAAAAAAACTCATATCTTTATCATCCAATACACATTTTTCCACTATACCTAAATTATTTAATGCTGTTATAAGACTTCAAAATCACCCATAATAATATCCACTAATAATATTATTCTATAAGTTTCATTCATAATATCATTCTTCATAACCTTATAAATGTTAATATAATATACAGTGAGCTCAAACAAACATTAAGGGAAAGCATATAGTGGAAGTTATCAAGAATTCGTTAGGTAAAAACAGTAGGGTAAAGAAAAATAATAAATAAATATGACATATAACAAATTATAATGAGAGGGTACTATTTACATGGATGAAATAAAAAACATAATTAATCACATGGACAATAATAACTGATTTTATAATTCTATAATTCATAATGTCGGACCCTATAATCTCACTGTTAAGACTCTTTGAAAGAAATTAGACATAAATATAAAAGGCATATGCCAAATACCCAAGATAGTTTTTCTCATGGTCCCAACTAATGAATCAAGGGGAAATAAAATTTTGATCCTCACACATCACTTATTAAGTCCTTTACATTCATCATTTCAAAGAAATTAATAAGTATTCAATACATAATCAACTTTCCTTAACAATAAACATTCATATTAGAAAGATAGCATTAAAAATGTCAATGTTTCCCAAAAACATATTAAACCTACATTATAAAAAAAATTCACCTATATGTAAATAAAAAAGTAAACATATTTTCAATGTTTTACAATTTATGGATGATTTATCTTTCTTGGTTAACACCCCAATCTAATTTACAAAAATGGGGTATTTACACCGTATTAGGTAATGAGTATATGGTTAATTTGATACAATAAATTATGTAGAATAAATTTATGATGATAAATGAAAAACATAAAAATGACCATAAATTCAGTATAAATGTTTTTATGGTCATAAAGATAATTCCTTTGGAAAATAGAGAGTAAAATGTAAGTGAAACATTTAAAATAAATTTATCTTAATGATTTTGTAACGTTTTTGGAAAAAAGTTCTAAATACCTTCAAAAACACATATAATTTTTCTAAAATATAATATGTAAAATTATTTAAAATAATATAATCTTCAACATAATAAATACTAATATAAGAAACTGTTGACTGAAAGATAAAACATAGAGTAATATATTAAAATCCCATTTCTAAACTGTAATGAAAATAAAACCATTTTCCTTTGAAAAATTAATAGAATAATTGTTGTATATATTAAATTTTAATAATTAAAAAACATAGAAAAGAAGCTAAATAAATAAGAAGGTTCATGATATTTGGAAAATCTATTCATGCAGAAAACTTTTAAAGATATTTTGTCACAATTTTTTAAAAGAGATTACATAATGGATTTTACATACAACATTTAAAATAATACATTAAAATTTTCAATAGAAATTAATGTTTTTTATAAAAACATATAATATAGTTAATGTATGGAAGATAAATTTCTTGAATGAAAATAAATAATATGGTTTTAGAAGATAAAGAATCACAACCAAGAAAGAGAAATAAGGTCAGATAGACTTATAAACAAAATTTATGTCGATTTTAGTACCAAATAGGTGTCAAATGAAAAATAATACTTTTAAGACCTATAAATAACTATATTATAGGAATATTTTAGAGGGTTATGATATAAATAAAATATATTATCCCCTATGAAGATTCAAGCATAAGTAATCATTGTTAAAATTGAGATTGAATCATAAACCTGTATGGATTTGTTAACATTCCAATCAAATACCATGGAAAATTATAACACAATATGGTTCAATAAATACCATGAATTTAATAAAATATTATTTCAAAATATTTTCTTGAGGAAGTAATTATACCATATAAACAATAATTGAATGTTAAAAAAAACAAATCTCAAGGAATGAAATTGTAGATATGAAACCCCTACAAGGATTGTAACATTGAAGTGATAATTAATCAATGAAGTGAATTATGTGTAAAAAATTTAAATCCACCAAAAAAGGAACAAATACTCATTAAAGAATCATATTCCATTAGACACATAATCTTGGTTTAAGATAGTAAATGAAGAATTAATATAAATTAATGAAATAAAATTCGGTTTAGAAACCCCTTACCTTGAGTCCAGACATGCCCTGTAAATCTACTACCTTCCTAAATAATAAAACTAAATTAATTATATACTTGATTGAGAACATAAGTCATGTTTATTACCTTACTATTATCTGTTATTTATGTTTCACCAGCTAATTTGGTATAGTTCCCATCAGTCATTTTGGGATCATTTGATTCATAATATCCAAACATGTGAGGTATATTTATAATGTCCAATTTTCTAAGAAAAATGTTTTCATAAACTGAGAGATATACAAGTAATAATTTCTATATCATTCCATATGTATGGATTTTTAAAAGGTCCTCTAATCCATACCATCCAGAAAACTATCACCAATAATACTATTTTTTCAGTTAGATATAACCATGATCGTTTAGTTTTATATTAATTATTATAATTAATACATTACCATTTAAAAAAATAAACATAAAATTATTTTTCTCTTAATTTTATGTTCAATCATAAAATCAGTTTGGAAGAATATCCATGAGAGAATTAAATTCATTAAACCATAATCATTCATGTTGGTTGTATAAAACCACCATGGTAAGTTATGTTTTTCGAAATTGATAAAAATAAGTGTAACATAATAAATATGTGAGTTTTTTTAAAACACATTTTATAATTCATAAAAATATAATTAGTATAAAATTTTATTTTTTAGATACATTATTTTAAAATTAAGAGGATAATTGAAATTAAAACATCATCATTGAAAACCCTATATTTTGAATAAATAACTACTTATGGCGGAGAGTTTTTTGAGGGATGACAAGTGATTATCCATAATAAGTTGATCAAATATATTCTAATAAAATATAAATTAAATTATGGTAGAAAATTTAACAAATTTTTAATAATGTTTCAAGATAATTATCCCTAATTAAGACAGGTGAACGAGGCTTTTAATCCCATGTTGTGAGTGGGTTCCATAGACCCACCTCTTTTATATACTTTGATTATTATTACATGTATATAGTTTGATATATACATGTGTTTATTCTTACCATAATATTGTTCATACTTTTTAATACATTGTTTAAATAGTAATTTCAATACATTACATGTCATATTAAAACGTTGTATTAATTCCCACATATAATGATATCCTTTAGATATAATGATAGCAATATTAAATATATTTACTATAGTCTAGATACATCATAATAATATGAGATAGATGATGTTTTACTATTAGGTGATTGGGATCATAAGATTTGATAATTTTTCTCATTATGTTCATAAAAGGTGATCTCAATTAGATGAGATCATGTGTACAAACCCTACAACATGATCACCACTTTTTTCAGGTTTCATTAGTTGTTCCAACCTAAGAACACAATTAATGGTCTCCAAACTTGATATTGTTATACATTTTTACAATTTTATTATATACCTTGATAAAATAAAAAATTGTGACATTAAACTCATTTCATGTTCTTTGGTTTTGGGTGTAACATGGGTGGTATGGCACTGGTTGAATTATAAAAATGAAATTTTTCACTTCTGAGATGAGGAAGTGTAATATTTTTCCAAAGTTGACTAGGATGGTAGTGAATCCAATAAATCCATGGATATGGTATGAGAATTTATGTTTTCTTAGTAAGGGAATGAAATAAATAAACCATCATTAGGATTATGTAATGGATTTTCATCTTGATATATGAGATATCATGATACAAAGAGATAATAAATTGCACAAAATGTGTTCATGGGATATTTTTATATCTATGAAATTCTTTATCTCATTAACATCTATGATGGGTTGTTATAGTCCACTATTGTTATATGTGTTGGACTCACTACTGTCGAGGTAAGGCCCTAGAGTGTCACACACTATGTATTTCCATTGAGTTTAGGATGAATTGGGACGCATATATAGGGATGGTATTCAACTAAATATGATCAATCGCAAGTAAAACTAATTCAATAATGTCATTAAATTTTATAATAATGGTTATTGAATTTATTTCTCAAAATATTCACATTTTGTTTGATGATATGCGTCATTATATGAAAATCTAATTCTCCAGTCAAACATAGGATGTTCATTGTTCATTGATATATATGGGGAGATTATGCATTAACTTAATGGTTATTATTTTATAATGTAACATTTTATAGTGTTATAAGTGAGTGACAAAATATTTTTAAAATTTATGATAAGTTTATTCATTCATATGTGCTTGCAAATGCCTAAAATGAATGTTATTATTTTCTAAGGACCAATGTGAAATTTTGGAAAGTATAACCTAGTTATAAAATCACATTTTAGACTCCAAAATAGGAATCTACACCATTATGACAAATTTAGTGAGACCAGATCTCTTCTCCTCTCCTATCATTTCTTAGAGACATGTTCCCAAGAAAGAATAAGGTAGGTTTGATTCAATCTTCATTATCGAGTCTGTGTTCATCATGTTATTGAAGGGACATTGTAAAGCTATTCGATTTCCTATTCTAGCACTTTAGAATCATACATCGATGATTCAGGTGTCATGGTAAAATTTTGTATGATCTATAGGATTCCATGATTGGTTCCATTGATCCATAACACATCAGTGATGAGTGAATCAAACTGGAAACTTCAATTTAATAGGGTTTCCTTTTATCTACAATTAGTATTTATTATTCATGTTCAAAATAAATTACATGATGTCCTTTAATAATAATAATCAAGTGATTATTTTGTATTCAATGTTTTGAACATGAATCCAATCCCAAAATTTTATATTTTTAATTTATCATCACTCTATTTCACATTGGGTTCCTTCAATTGGTATTAGATGGAGCGTATGATTATTTAGTCAAAAAAATTCAAATTTAAATTGAGTATGTTTTTACATTGAAATAGGTTTTTCATATAGTCTCAATGCAACTAACAGTGCATCGATTTGAATTTGTATCACCATTATAGGGATGATTAAAGATCAGTCGTTTTTTCATAGAAATTGTAATAAAAATTAATGATTAATTTTTTCTTCACATCAATGGATATCAGTTAGAAAAAAAATGTATCCAGTGCATAATATGGGTATAATTCATGTTGTACCGATACTCAAGAGGCTGTTTGGGGTAGTCCTTTGGTAATAAAATATTATTTTGGAAACACGATTTAGTTCCCAAAAATAAAAAAGACAAATCTTCTAATGGAATCTTGTTTAATTAAAAGGTTTAATCTTGAATTTTGAGATTTTTTATTGATTACATTGGAATATTTTTAAATTAAAATGAAATGTCTTCCCTTATAAGATTATTCATATCTTCCCATGGAATATTATTTAAAATATAAAAAAAATCAAATCTTTCATTGGATGATTTTTATCATTTTGATATTATATATATATATATTATTTTTTTAAAATAGATTCCTAAATAATCTTTTTCTACCCTGGGATAGTCTAGGTATGACCATCTTAATGTGTTACTAGCCCTAAATTATTTTTCATGGGTCTATTTTTGGTCCAATTGGACTAAAAATATAATGAAATTTTTTGAAATTATATTTAATGTTCTAGGATTTAATAAAACGTTTTATAGTATTTTAAGACATATCGATAATTAATTATAATTATTTTAATTAATGTTAACACATTAAAAATACCCTCTAGTTGAATTTGATAAAATTTAATATTTTTAGGCAATATAATTTCATGTCGACTAATCATGGGTTGAGATCGACCGGTGCATGTTTAGTTTATTATATATTTCATTTAATTGTTTCATTTATATTTTTAAAATGTAATAATTATTTTATTTTGATAATTTCAACATTGTCCCTCTATCATTAATTTGTATAATGGTCTGTGTGTCTACACTTGATTGATAAAATGTAATTTTGCACCTCAATTTGACCTCACATGTTGCTGTTTACATTATAAAGTTTAGAGGAGTCTATGGAAAAGAGATTTGAGTCGAGATCATACATAAAAAAACAAGTTAAGTGAATAGGAGTTGCATGTAATGAAATTCAAGTCATGTATTGAATTATGGAATTCCTGTAGGGTCTGAGTTAATCCCTTAATCACTCAATGGATTTTCCAATAGTTAATGCCTCATGACCACGTCATTATTTATTTATTTACTTTATCATGTGAATTGTTTATTGTTTTTCAAATGTGTATTTATTATAGGAGATCACATAGTATAATTATAAACAATCATGAAAGGATAAAATGAACATGTGTCATGAATTTTCCTATTTAAAAACATGGTTATGTTGTGAGCACAATCATGTTGAAAAATCATGTCAAATTGAAAAAGGTTTTAATTTATTCGGATAATCTTACCAAAAACCTTAATGAAAATATTAATTTATTTAATTATATTCCTCAATTGAATTTTGACAAAAATGAATATTTTAGGTTCTCTTCATCCCGAGTTTAGGATGCCTCTTACTACTGCAGAGTTTTTATGAAAGTGGTGGGTTGACCTAAATAAAGGTGTAAAAAAGGAGTTGTCAAGGATAGATTTTTTCAACTTTAGAGTAAAAGTGTTGAGCGATTAAAATTAATTATTTATATAATATGGGACTCCACTCTACAGATCAAGGAGCCACTAGTTAATTTGATAGGCTAATAATATGCATACCATGAAATTATCTAACTAATTTCATATCCATTGTTTTTAGAATATGAGAAGAGGTATCCAGGAACATTTCCACTAGAATAATCAAATGATTGGGTATTTCAAATCTAGAATTTGAGGGATATTACTATTTGATAAAATTGTGGGAGACATTTAAAAATTTATAATTTAAAAATGACTATTCCTATTCAAGATTAATTATTAATTTTTTAAGATTCTTTTTTTTAGATTAAAATGGAACCCATTATCAATTCAATTTCAATCCAATCAATATTCGTTAAAGAGAACATCAAAACTAGTCATAAAATTTATGAGTGGTACAATAACTTATAGATTTTACTATGCCATGGGAGGAAGCTTTATGTGTTTAAAAAATCTTTTTGATATCCCTTTGGGAGAAATCAAGGTAGATGAAGATAAATAAAAGATGAATAGGATGATGCACTGGATTTTCAGTGTAACATTTTGGAATCTATTTCCAATGAGATGACGAAAATGCATGAGGAAAATGATACTTTCCAAATGCTATCTTATCTATAAGAGTTATACCATTAAAGAGCTCTATATGAATTATATGAGATATAAAGTGCTCTATATAGACACAAGCTAGAAAATAGAAATCAAGAATGACCTTAAATACTCAAAATTACTGGGTATATTGATATAATTGAGTCCCTTAGGTTCAAACTAAACCAAGATCTAGAAAATGATCTCATTAATTCAACTTTACCATATAGATTCATTACTTTCATTGTTAATTATAATATGAATAACATGAATAGTTCACTCCAAGATTTGTTTTGGAATTAGTTCACCAAAAAGTTAAGGACTTGAAGAACTATAACTCTTAAGACCTTATGGTGAAAAGGAGGAAAGGCAAGGCTAAAGTGTCGAGGGATAAATCTAAGTCAAAGACAATAATGCGCAAACCATTCATGAATATTAATATATAATGGGAGATAAATGAGAATGAGGTAGTCTACTTTTCATGTGGTAATAAATTCCACTATAAGAAGAATTGCATAGATGGTATGAATATGCTAGTTGACGCTTATCCTTCCAGTATATTTGTCATTGAATTAAATCTATATATTTCTATAATTTGGGTATTGGATAATGCATGTGGATTGCACATTTTTAATCAAATATAGGACCAAAAAATATTTGATACAATTGATAAAGGTGAAGTTGAACTATGAGATACAAATGGTGTGAGTTTATCAACATTAGTGTGGGATATTACCATCTTACATTTGCAGGTGGTATGGTTCTTAGACTAAATAATTTTTATTATGTACCACACATTAACAAAAACATAATATTGATTTAAAATTTATATACTATGGGATTTTATTTAATGTTTTGTTGTACTACATTATTTTAATTATGCACCATCTATTATTAATAACAAAATATTAGTGTTTTTTTTACTATAATATTTTATTTCATGATTGGAAATACATTTTTTCTTATGTATAAGGATAACATATTTTGTGTTATAAAACATCATAAAAATGGGTTATATACTTGAAATAGAAAATCCAATATTTTAAATCAATGATATATATAGTGAGAATGACTCATATCATACCCACCTATGGAACTACTAGCTAGGTCATGTAAACAATAAGTATTTACAAAACTACATCACGTAGGGTTTTTAGGATACAAAGAGTAAAAACCCATAGATGTATGCCATGATTGACTAGAAGGTAAAATTTCCAAATAAACATTCATTGGGAAAGGATAAAGATCCATATAATAATTGTAATTGGTTCATAATGATGTATGTCATCCACTTCCAGTAGTGACAAGGGGTGGATTTTCTACACCATCACTTTTACGGATGACTATAGTAGTGATAGATATATCTACCTATTGTGTTGAATGTAAGATTCCATTAAAAATTTAAGAAGTATCATAATTATGTATAGAATCAACATCATAATATGATTAAGAAACATCCCTCAGATTGTGGTGGAGAATATCTTTACCAAGCATTCAACGATCATTTAAATCAGTGTGGGATAATTTTCTAACTCACACATCTTTATACACCTCAATATAATGGTGTTATTATAAGGGGGAATAATACCCTTCCTGAAATGGATAGATCTAGGATCATTCATGAAACTCTATCATTGTCCTTTTAGGGATATGAATAGTAGACTATGGTATATACACTAAACTAAGTACCAACTAAAGAAATAGATGGGATAATGTATGAGTTGTGGTATGGAAATAAATCAAGTCTATGACAAATACATGTATGGGGACACAAGTAGTTTTTAATACTATACCAAGTGAAAAATTAGAATCTCAGAGCCTAAAGTACATCTTTTTAGGTTATCCTAAGAAGACTAATGGATATTACCTATATAAACCTTCATATATAATTTTTTTAGAAATATATGCCACATATCTAAAAATGGAACACATTTTTTATAGTAAAAGTAGAATTATGTTTGAATTTGATGTGGTTAATGCTCCAGATGTGAAAAAGTTATTATAGAAACAATCTCTACAATAGACCTTGGGTGGGAATAATATTCTTAAGATACATGTACTATGTTATTCTAATATAGTTGTTAGGTAACTAGAGATATACTGTTTCATTATTACAGAGTAAGGGGATACATTAATCCGAGATAATTATGAACCAATAAAATATAAGGTATAATTTTATTGAAAGGATGCTAATAATTACAAGAACAGATGTTTCTATAATAAGGTTAGTGTGAGTTCTATATTTTTCCTTGTCTTATATGTTGATGACATATTATTAATCAAAAATGAAGCGAAAGGATTACAATCAAGGAATACATGGTTAAATGAATGCTTCACCATGAATGAATTAGGCAAAACATTCTATATTCTAGGTATAACGAATCATCGGGATAGATCTCAAAGGATTATTCTACAATGATAATGTACATATATTGAAATAGTACTCAAAAGGTGTAATATGGTATAATCCAAGAAAGTATTATTGGAGATGTCACATTGAAATAATATCCCCAATAAAATATGTCCATTAACATAGTAGGAGTTTGAAAGAATTAGTATAATCTATTATGATTCAACGGATTAATCTATCTTGTATTCCATGATATATACTAGTTTTGAGGTTTGACTTACTTTATGAATGGTTGAAAAAAACTAAGGAAACACAAGAGAGCTTAATTGGAAAAATTTAAAAACTATCCTAATGTACATGTTAATTATAAAGGATATTTTTCTGATGCATGGAAATGTATAGAAGCGATTCGTGAGGGGATAAACTAATGTTATCTTCCCGATGGATCATGGTGATATAAAAGGATAGTCAGGCTATGTATTTTGTTTGAATGGTGGTGTAGTGAGCTGGAGGATCTCGATGTAGTTTGTGGTTGTCAAATCTACAGTAGAGTCCAAGTAAATAGAGTCTTTTGATGAAATTAAATAATTAATTTGGAAATGTAGCTTTTTTTCCAAGATTTCCATTTTACCTAGTAGTGAAAAACCAATAACAATACACTATGATAATACTGTAGTAGTGGTTCCTTCTAAGGAGCCTTGGTCACACTAGTGAAAAAATCATAAACATTGGATTATTGATCTCTTGAGGGATTCTACTCAGAGATGTGAATTCATAGTTATAATAGTAGACATATAGGATAACATGGAAGTTACCATAACTGAATCCATATCTCAATAGAAACATGGTACTCATGTCAGAGCTAGCGTGTTGAGAATTGTTAGATGTTGGATTAAGTGAAAGTGGGAGTGTAGTGAGTGGGTTCCCTAGACCCAAATCCTTTATGTACATTGATTACCATTACATGTATATATTTTTATATACAAATGTGTTCAATATTAATAGAATATTGTTAATACTTATACAACCACTATTTTTATGGTAATTTCCATGGAATATGTGTCATATCAAAAGGTTATATAAGTTCCTTTATGTAATGATACTCTTAATATATTATTATAGTAATAGAAAACATATTTTATATGCTCTAGATATATCTTACTGATGGTACCTATGTTATTTATGGAAATTAGGTGTTGGGGATCATAATCATTGATATTTTTTCTCATGATGTTCACACATGGTGATCTCATGTAGATGATATCATTAGCATAGATCTTCTATTAGGAACCCCATTTGTTTCTGGTGTCAATTTCTATTCCTATATTTAAACATGTGAATTGATATACATACATGATATTGTTAAAAATTTATACCATTTGATCTTGTATTTTTTTTCAAGGAAAACTGCATGACATTGAAGTTGTAGTGAGGTATCTTGTATGGATGTGTCCTTGGTGGTATGGAATTGGTAGAATGATCAAGATAAAAATTGTCTCTTTCGAGTTAATGAATAAGTATATCATGGTACCAAGTTGACTAGAATGATAGTGCATTCATTAAATCCATATCCATGGTACAATAAGGTAATTCCATCTTGTTGATTCATGAAATATATAAATCAATAAAAGGATGGTGACGCAAGTCTGTATCCTGCTTTATGATATATCATGATACAAGAAGTTTATATTATATAGAACATGTTTGTAATAAATATTCATAGCTATGAAATTCCTTTTCTCCTTATGTTCCATAATTATTTTCTATAATCATCTCTTTTTCTATGAGTCGTTATCACCACTATTGACATAAGTACATAGAGGTTCACTAATTAAGTGTATCCACATGTTCCACCTATTCTAATTAATAGTACTTTAGGAAAAAGTGGTCCCCACTTGCAGTGCTGGTGAACGTATGAGTATGATCTGTCACAAGTAAAATTAATTCAATGATATTATTAATTTTTATAATAATAATAATTGAATTATTTTCTCAGGGTATTCACATTAGTTTTATCATAATTTTGAATACAAAAAAATATATTTTTTTGAACAAACATTGGATGATCAATTTTTTTTAAACTATTTTGGGAGATTACAGCCCAATTTAATATTTCATATCTTATAAACTAACATTTTATAGTGTTATATGTGAGTGATAAGATATTTGGTACATTTATGAATATTTTATTAAGTAATACGTGTTGGAAAAAGTCTAAAATATTGGTTATTACTTTCTAGGATCCAAATTGAAATATTGTAAATTATAACCTATGTATAAACGCACATTTTAGCCTATTGAATTTTTAATTACACCATTTTGATGAAATTGGTGACATAATACCTCATGTCCTATATTATAATGCTCTTATAGAGAGATTATGAAGAAATAACAAGTTTGGATTGATGTTGTATTCTTAGTGACGTTTGAATTATTCATGACATTAAGGGGATCTCATAAATCTCTTTGATTTCATTCAATAGAACCATAGAAATGTATATTGATAATCTTAGAACTATGGTTAACCTGTGAACACTCTATAGGACACCTATCATGGTTCCTTTGAGCCACAACACGTCGACGGTGGGAAAATCAAACCTGTGACTTCAATAAAATAAGGTAACGCTTACGCATTTATTTGATTTTATTCATCATGCATAAATAAAATTACACACGATCCTTTAAGAAATATGGTCAATGGGGTTTTAATATTCATTATTTTGAATAGGAATCGAAACAAAAAATAATTTAATTGTATATTTTTTGAGCTTTCATTACACCCCAGGTTCCTTCAACCCTTACCTCATTCGTTGAACTGCCACTTTTTAATTGAGCTTAAGCCCTTTTGAGAAGTGATATTTTATTATTCAATTTTCTTAATGATATTTTATTGAATATTTTGATATGTATTTAAGTATAATTTTGAAATAAATAAAAATTAATATGTTTCTTTTAATGTGTTATGTTACGTTTTTTTATGGTTAAATGTCAATGGTGTTTTCTTAAATAAATAGTACATAAGGGTAAAAATGTTATTTAAAAAATTCAGGTCGTTAAAAATTGGAGAATAAGAAATTTTATAGGCTATTTTACAATACACTTTATTTATTACAGTATTTTTATGATTATTAATTCATTTTATATAATAGTAGTTAATATTTATTATCTTTAAATTCATTTTTAGAACATTCACATAATTTGAATTTAAATACAAAAAGATAAAAATTGATTTATAATTTTAATATTTAACACATTTATTTATATTAATTTTTACCAATAAAAATAATTCAATACTCCATATTATCAAAATAACATCAGTTTTAATATTTCCAAAACTATTTACATTGATTTTACAGCTTCTTGCAATAGCACTGCATCGACGTTGTGTAAGAATTCTTGGTAATTATATCCTCAAAAAAATAATAAAAAATTAAAAAAATAAATATAGCGTATATATATTCAATTTCATTATCTATATTCATTCAAATATAATTTCAATCTATATCCTTATCATGATACTATAAAGTGGTAAAAAGTGAAATTTTGGGAAATATAATTTTATTAATATAAAAGGGAATTAATATTCTTAGAAAGTGGAAAAAAATTATTCCATTATTGAAGATAACATCATATTAGTTTGTTCATAAACTCATACATGAATTTTCAATATTTTTTGATATTTTAAGACTTAAAGCATTGATTTAACAATTTTACACTATATTAACCACTATTGTGGTGACAAACATTGATCACAGTTATTATTCATTATGACTGAAAAAGAAATAATGATTATTAAATAATTTGAATGTGATGATTCCAGAAATTTATTTCATTTTTTATGCTTTATTTTATAGAATTGGTAAAAATTCATTTTACGGTATGCGTGGGAAATGCAATGAAAAAAAATATTATGAAAAATGTATGTTTTGAGTAGAAAAAATGATTTAATTCAAAAATAATGTTTAATATTCAATAATATTTATTTAATTTGACCATTTCTAATCAAAGGGTAGTAATTTTATTTAAAAAAATATAAAATATAATTTTTATTTTTATGTACTTAATATGAGATGATTGTTTTTATAAGAATTGGCATTCTCCACTATTCACCCATTAGTTGATATTTTCAGAAAAAAAACCCAAAAAATTTACCTAAGATATACTATATATCATAATCTCAAAAATTATTCCCATTTTATCTAATTCAAATTTTAAAATTAATAAATTTATATTCCAAATGAAAATTAAAAATATAAGGAATTCATAATTTTATAGATAAATGAACCTTTATATTTTTAATTTTTTTTATCCTTTTATGAATTAATTAATTATATTAAAAATTGATTAATTATTTCCTAGGAACTAATAAATAAATTTGATTAATTAAAAAGTATCAACATGTATTTTATAATGCATTTACTCATATTCATACCCTCCAAACAAATATCTTGTCTATAAGTGGCATATTTAAATAATAATATTTCTATAGTATAACATGATTCATTTATTCTCAGTATTGTGCATGGTACCCAATTTAGAAAATAGTTTTCATTTTAAAGAGAATCACATATTGAAATATCATGCTGTTACACAAAATGTTGAGGAATATCTAAATAATACATTACTATGTCGATCCTTTCTAGAATCATGTACAACACTACAAACATGGGTGAAAATTTCCAAAACCTCTGAATATGAAGATGTCCTAATCTCAGTGAAACATATAGAAACATCTAATTTTTTCACCTCTTATTATAACAAGAAACATTATGTGTCAGTATAAAAAAACATTTTATGCTCAATGTGGTCTCTTCTCACTTCATGGTTGTCTAAATATGCTTTGCGGTTTCCTACATAAGACTTGGCCTAGTAACTAATGAATCTATGGTCTCAACCCTTATAAAAGATATTGATACAACATACTTTAGAAGGCCACAAAATGATTCATCTAAACTGATTCCGGATAATTTGGTTGTAGAAAAAATAACAAAGAGTCAAATAGATTTTCCATGAACATATAAAATCCAAAATACAAACCCACAATAGATCCTCTAATATTCATATGGTACACTCAAACTATAATATGTCTGAGGATGATAAACAGTGATCAGATGCACCTATCTGTCATGTACATTCTTCTACCCTTTCTAGAAGCATAATTTAAAATTGGAATCTTAGTAAGAAACTATAAAAGTAGATTTACAAAGTATACATAATATCTCTCATGCAAAGATATCACCCATCCCATCAATATAAAAAGTATCTTATATCAGTTGGAAAGGCGAAAACCATATCGATCCAAAACAACCACCACTACATCACATCCACTGGGAATCCTCGGTGTCCTAGTTAAAAAATCCAAAGTCACATCATCCAATTTCCACTAAGGAATAAGTAATGAATGAAGAATACTAGTGGGTCATTGGTACCTATCATTCACCCTATAACACGTACAACACTACATGATGAAACCCATTATATCCTTCATCATCCTGAGTCGTTAGTACTATCGAAAAAAATCAAGATGCATCTTGGTTTGTCCCAGATGAAATTCCCACATCATGTAATTTGATTCCCACATAATATGATTGTCCATGCTTGTAGGGACTATAACATGCCACAAACATAATGGTTATTTTCTTCTCAAAAGACCAATTCTATGGTGGTTATACTCTATATATGATTTCCCATAATACCAGATAGTATTAATATAATACATTACTCTATTTCACCCTATCCAAGAGTAATAAAGTGTTAGGTGAAGGCATAACGTTCACTTAACCTTGATACTCCAAAACATACAGGTTTATCTCAACAAAAAAAATCCATCATCTCCCACTCACTACTAAACTCCTACAACACCTATGTGTAACTCTTCAAAATCAATACATAAAAAATAAAATTATAATTCTTATGGTTATAATCCAAATCAAAATAAATGTACTATGGGTACTCAACCCATTTTCACTAATAAAAATCCATGTCATGTTGTGGTAAAAACATATCACAAGGAATTTTAAGGGATATATTCCCTCAAACCTCTCACCCAATAAATTGTATCGCCAACACCTTATAAAATACATTGATATAACTAGTCCATGATCACATGTTTGGTAGGTATACTCATGTGGCCTCATCTTCCTAAACTCATAAGTGACTACCTGAACCTCATGTATAAGAATTACTGCATGTTTGGATCCCGATGCATCATAATAAAGAGTATGATATTTACATAAATCTAGTATCCTCAGGATCACCACTATCAATATCATCCCTTTTAGATTATGAATTTCCCTCTCCCAATTATCCAACTATATCAACATCACCCCCTTCTTGGTCTCATTTTTCATTGGAATTGACATTCATCATAAATCATGTATAAACCTATAGTATTGACCAGTCAATCCCCAGAAACTAAGGATCTCATAAAAAATATTAGACCTCTCATAATAAATTATTGGCTAGAAATTCTCAAGGTCTAATAACACTCCATAAACTAATATCACAATCCCTTATAAGAACACATACTCAACACAAATGTGACATTTAATGATCTAGGCATGTAACTAGTTTTCTCTAAGATTACTCTAAATAATATCTCGATATTGATCATTCTCCTCCATTGATTGGTTGTAAAAAAACAATCTCAATAAAAATCAAAAAAAATCCAAATAAGGATGTAAGACCTATTTCATAATTATATAATCACTAACGGTTCATTTATTAACTAAACGACATCACTTAGTAATCATATGGATTATACCTACTTATAAATATACTGTGAGGTAAGTTAGAAGGCATCACCCTCTACTACATATTGTCTAGTCACATATCAATCTTAAAAACACTCTATCCCAAATAATCATATAAAATAATCCATAAATATATGGAATTGGAAACAATTTCATCAATGTTACCGAATTCAACATTCAATAATTCAAACACAACCTTAATGAATTATCTGCCTTCCTAGAAAAAAATGAATAGATCACCCTAAAGGGAATTACTCTGTTATATAATGTCATTAAACTTTAAATACACTAGATTATCCTTCAACTCTCAAACCTCTATTGGATCCATCTTATAAGATAATATAGATATAGGGTTAATGCCTGGCATGAGCTTGACCATGAACTCAATATCACACTCAAGTATATTTTTAAAGAAATTATCATGAAATTCATCCTAAATCTAATAAACCATGGGTGGAATAATAGTCAATAATGCCTAATTTTCATTACATATGATATTAGAAGACTATTCTATGAATCCAAACAACTACTAAAAGTCACTCCCTACATGATCTATATGCATATATCATTCCTCAATGTAAATATAACCCTCATCATTGATAGACATAAAAAAAACTCATTGATGGTAGCAGTGAACAAGGGCTAAATATAGATCCAAAAAAACACATCATGGAGATAAATTTAATACCACTAATCTCTAACATAATGAAATTTCATATGAATCTAAAACATCCAATCATTATTGTGTAGTTATAAACATTTGAATACCCCCATAGAACACCCCTAATGGAATATTGACTTACATCGCCCCATAATGGATCATTATGTCTAGACACATGCAATTAAAAACCCAATAAAATGTAAAGGAGTGTGATTAACTATTATTAAATAGAGATGATATCACATTTGAAGTGAACAAAATCAAACCTAGAACTATAGATGGTTTGGAATCATATTCAATAAGAGTAGGCTCAATATCATATAATCAAACCAAACCTCTTCCTTGAGACCCTTCATTGGTCCTCTTATAATAACCTGATTACAATAATAATTTACCCTCCCCTAGGGATCCATGTCCACCACCATAACCAAGGCATGACATGGATAACTAACTACAACTCTGATATAGAATACTATAACCAGATCTCAAACCCAACACCTATCCAAATCCCTTTCTACCAGCTTGTTTTAGAGAAGTCTGGTAATACCACTGAAAGTGACCCATAATCCCACACAATTGATACTCAACTATAATCTTTTATCACTAACAACATACATGACTAAATCAAATACACTATTAACACTCCACCAGATCACCTTCCCAATGAGTAAGAGATATACCATTTCATTGGATCATCTTTACATCATCTTGTTGGTGTGAACCATCATGTCATCACTTCGTTTTTCCTAAGAACCACTACTGGTCCCCTTAAAAGAATATAATTGACCAAATTCTCAACCCTCACTCAAGTTCCTCTTATATATGTGTTTCTAGTTCATAGTTATGAATGGAATTCACATCTACTCATATAGTGTACTTTAAACCTTCCTCAAATTTCACATACCTAGCTACTTCATACCCCACAAACATCGAGGGGAAATTATATAGGTATGTAAATCATGTTGTATACTCTATAACCAACATCCCACCCTAGGTATGGTGAATAAATTCATGTGGAATATCCTTTCATAATGTCTCGGTGAAGATATTTCCATAGAACCGAACATAAAAATTACCATAGAAAATCCAACATTTTGGTCCTCTCATATAAAGAATTCCCTCTATTTCTTATTTATCCCTCACGACATATAGAACTCTGAATTCTCCCTCCTCTTAGTTGGTTTCTCTAGATGATCAATGATAGCCCATGTCAACTCCACCCAGAGCTCATTAGCCTAGGGACCAACCTCACCCATGAAAATTGCGGGTTTAAGATAAAAATATTCCTAATCCAATTAGAACTATAATTTAAAGCTCATGGATTTTATAACTCGATAGAGTTCATAACCCATAATATGATCTCATATATCTGATCATCCATAATCTATTCCATGATTATCAGGGGCTCAGGCCCAAATGATGGTTGATCACGCTCATACCATTTATTCTATATCTCCATTAGTTTTCATTAATATATAATTTCATTATAATTCCAAACATAAGCCTCAGAATACATTTATATCATAATTAGTAATATAATATCTATGGTAATAAGTAATAGGCATGGATTCCCACTCTTCTATACACTCAAATCCCATATCATAAGGGTCTCACGAACTATTTTCTCTCTCTAGACATGTCTACCCATTCTTAATGTCATCATCAAATACACATATGGTCAAAATTATTTAATTTCCATGTAATTTTTTTTAAATCACAACTATGGTTTAATAAATGAAAATTTGATAGAATTTAATTTTGGAATGAAAATTATAATTTTTTATAAGAATTTTACTTAATTCATCCCAATAAGAAAATGGATAATTAATCATCAAAAATAATAAAAATCATTTATGGAAAAAATTAGATAATATTTTACAAAAATGATATATAAGAAAATTTAATATATCTTATTATTGACACATTAAATTACTAACCCCTATACCATATTCAAAAGAACCAAACAAAAAACTCATATAAATGGAAAGCGAATCATACATGGTTGATACGATGAATGGACCCACACCCACATTACACCCAAATCCAATAAGAAATCCCATAAAATACCAATAATAATCAAGATTATTCATTTTTAGTCAAGAACCCCACCCATAAATTAAAACCTATGAATGATAGTCTCTTATGTAGTAATATATAATTTCCTCAAATGTGGGTAAGCTATTCCCAATACAATGATTATAAAAATCACTGAAACATAATAGCCCTTATCTAATATGCATAAATAGTAAATTAAATTAAAATATTTATTGTTATGATGCCACTTTTGTAACATTACCTTCAACATTCACCTACATTATGGCCAGATCAGGTTTCCACATACCTCATGTGAACATCCATATCAACCAAAGGCTGACTGCTAGCATTGTGGGTCACATAATATTATGGTAAGACTATACCACCTAATTTATGTAACCATAAATAAAATTAGAAGGAAAAAATAAAATTTATCTTTGTAATCAAATATAATCAATGTCTTATCTAAATAACAAATAACAAATAAATCAAATGATGTAATATCAATATGGAAAATAGTTTGTATAATATGTGAACATGTAAAACATTAACATCCACCATGGGATGATTTTATAAAATAGGTACTAAAATAATATGAATGTTAAAAGGATCTGTAAATTGAAAATTGGTATTGAGACCGGGTTCAGTCCCTTCCATTATACTCTAGCCAATAAAATAGGATCAGTAATCATGTATAAGTCCCTTACTCTTGTCCTAACCTATAAACATTTAGTCTACTCATGTACCCATTATTGTCATGGTAGGAAGTGAGTGCTACTCAATCATCTACATCCAACGGTGTCCCAAAATATCCAATCTAAATAAGGTGCACGATGATATTCCATAATAAATAAATAAATAATAAATAAATAAATTAACCATTACTAATTTTCAGATATTGTGGAGGCATTTAGGAATGACCATACCAACGTTAGATAGTTTTTAATATCTCTGATCATAATCCATAAACAAACCAAGGAATGGATAAGTGAACCCCCATACTATCACCACCACGTCACATAGTGCCATAGGGATGGATCCCACCTTTTATAATCACCACATATCATATAACTTGGGGGGTTCCAACCCTACCTAATTATAAACTATTATACAGCTTGGGGGGAAGGGAGATCATCCCATATAACTATTTTATACCATATATTTTTGGTGAAATACATCCCAACCCATATAACCATTATATATCTAAAACATTTTGGGTGGTGGATCCCACCCCATATAACCATCATATATCATATACATCAAGGGGAATATAATTCACCTTTTAGATCCATCATAAACCATATATGTTATGGGAATGAAACCTACCCTATATAACCATCATATATCATTGCTTCACGGCGAAGGGGGACATGATCAGTTCCTGTGTCAGATTAAATGGAGTCAGTGTTGTTAAAACATTTATATCAGGTTCCCTATCTCAGTGGCTTCTCCTAGTTTCCAACAGGTTTATTCGCAGAGCCAGAAATGCCCAATGGTCATTTTATCCAATGATACATGGACCTTTATTCCAAAGTCACGATCTCATTGGGTGATATGGCCAAAAACACTTTAGGACTCACATTGGCCGAGTGGATGGGAATTTGGGCTCATCGCACCCATTTGGGGGGAATTATTTCCTATTATGGGACTATCTTATAGATTTATGACGTGTTCATATGTTCGTGAATATTTGTTTTATCCCCAAGAATAGTGTCCATAGATTACCCATGAGTTGCAAGTTAGAGGTATACGTAGGGATCCAGATCCATCTACATCTGAGGTTTACCATCCCTCATTGGGTTAACAGTTCTTTGGAAGTCATAGTTTGTTCAGACCGCAGTACTCCCAAGCCTTATAATTGGGTTCTCTAATGTTTATTGTTATCCATCGTGGATAGAGAGTGACTTGAGTGTCTGGATAGAAACTGTAATACGAGGTTCCTACATATCTTTGTGAGAGGAACCAGAATCCATGTAGTTCGGTGCCACATAACAGGACACGTCACTTTTTAAGGTCATGTGACAAGGACCCAAATGTACAGTTTAACATCATGTGTCAACGACAAATAGGCTACAAGTGCCTAGTCAAGGTTGGTGTGGGACTTAAGCTGATTTAGCCTAGAAGACCTGGGGGAAAATTATTTCTTGAGCCTAGGTATGGGCCTTCTGGGAGAATGAGGACACAGTCTGATAAGGATAGATGGGTATCAGACCTGGAAGTTGAGTATTACATGTCTTTGGTGACCCAATTTGTTATTGAACCCCAGGGAGGTGTCTTTCTTAACCTTCTTGGGAGATAGGGATCAAAACCCATGATGTTCGTCCGATGTGGGGCTTACGAATGGAAGTTTCCCAATTGATGGACTTGATTGGGTGGACACCATTTAGAATGGTAACCCTTTTGAGATCAGCCACTCTGGAAGGAATGATATATATCTTTATTTGGATAAGAATTTGAGTTCCTATAGATCGGAATAGGTTTTAGTGAACTGATGTGAAGTGGTTGGTACCAGTAGTTTTTGGGCTTGAACCTTAGGGAGACTTCCTACAAACCTTGTCCCGGAAAGGATCAAAGTCTGCGTAATTCCGTATAGGTGTTTGTGAACTGACGTGAAGTGTTTGGGACCAGTGGTTTTTGGGGTTGAACCTTAGGGTGGCTTTTTATGTACCTTTCCATGGAAAGGATCAAAGTCCACATAGTTTGTGATAGGTGTTGGTGAACTGACATGAAGTGTGCGGGACCAATGGATGTTGGGATTGAACCTCAGGGAGGCATCCTATATACCTCGCCTTGGCAAGGATCAATGTCCACATAGTTTGGGATTGGTGTTGGTGAACTAACGTGAAGTGGTCATGACCAGTGGTTGTTGGGATTGAGCCCCATAGAGGCTTCCTACGTACCTTTCCATGGAAAGGATCAATGTCCACAAATTTTGTGATAGGTGTGGGTGAACCAATGTGATGTGGTCAGGACCATTGGTTGTCGGTCATGAACCTCAGTGAGGTTTCCTATATACAATTCAATGGAATTGATCAAATTCCACGTAGTTTGGGATAGGTGTTAGTGAACTGACGTGAAGTGGTCGGGACCAATGGTTGTTGGGAATGAACCTCAGGGAGGCTTCCTTTGTACCATGCCATAGCAAGGATCAAATTCCACATAGTTAAGGATGTGTGGCAATGTTGTAATCCTTACAGACCACTAAGCACACGTGAGTCATTATCGGTGCGAAAAACAATTGGATGTGAATGATTCAACAATGCACATGCCTCCTACCCTATTGGTGGGGGGGAGCCCATTGCGGAAGAGGCCAGGGTAACCATGGGTGATGTCACGCCATGATTAACCTCCCAGTATGAAAGGGGAATGGATATTTTCATCCGGTGAGGATGGTGTGGGGCTTACTCTGATAAGGATACCTTATTTATATCTTCAATGGAGGGAAGAAGTACTCACTTATGGTGCTCATTGAATGGAAAATTGAGTAGGATCCCTCAGTCCTGAAGAGTGGAGGGGAAGAAAGGGGATCCTGGGCTCAAACCTTGCACTACCATGGGTGTGTGAACCCCAGATGGCTTGCTAATGCGCCTGAAGGATTCAGCAAACCAGTTTGGTGGCTTTGGGAGTGTCCTTGGCATAGTGTTGATGGATAATCTACTAAAGGGATTTTAGAGGATTGGATGGAATTGGAAGGGCCTTATCTGATATGGGGGATGGAAACACTAATGTTCATGCTGTAAAGCATGGCCATATGAGGAGTGGATCCATTCTCATAGGTAGGTGCTACGTGGATGGAGAGGCCATCCTCGTACTAGTGTGGTATGCAAACTGAGTGGCATACCATGTATCAGAGTAGGTTGCAGCTTTGGGTTTGGTGTCTGTACCAAATTGGTACGTGGTTCCCAAGTCCACTCAAGAGGAGGTGGCTAGAGGTAGCATCGATAAGGTCTTCTCCCACGTAGGGGGGGGGGGTTCTACATGGTGTGCTTGATTGAAGAAGGGGCATAGGATCCCTAGTTCTCTTGGAGTGCATCCATGTAGGGTCCATGGGTTGCATTTTACCAATTTTAGGGTCACAGTTTACCAATTTACTTATGTGTTCTTCAGTTCATAACAATTTTTCCCTAGTTTATACCTATTTTTGGTTCTCAAATCAAAACATCATGGTCCATGAGATCTTAATCACCTAGTTTCCTATTCCTTCTCCAAAAGACTGATTCCTTCAATCAAAGAGAATATCACCAATAATTTGATCCTCAATCAGTTGATATTTCTCTTCTCCCCCCTTGACGTCCTATTATAGAGGGGGAAAGGCTTGTATCTATGGTCATGAGGCACCTTGTGTGGTGGTCCATGGCATAAAACCTGGCCTATGGATGACTTAGTAAATCTGAGGTCCATGGGGTATATTGAATGCACCTCACCAGCGAACCAACTCAGTCATGGTCGCGCAGGGTTCTGCCTCCATTTCCGGAACGACATTGTGAGCGATGGTGGGGGGTCCACCTAGTTCATGACTATCATCGTCCACATATGTGGATCAGTCTGTCCACACTTTTCTGGCCATTTGGTTCACTCTCACATAGGAGTTTGGCCTCTCTTTTGCGAATGAAACGGTTCGCGAGTGGTGTAGTTCGTCGAACCAGACATGTAGCACTAATGATGAACCAGTACGTAGACTGGTTAGGTCCTTTACCATGTTCTTCTGAACATTATTCATGTTTTTTCTAAATTATTGATGATGATTATGTATATTCTTCCACTTATTTTAAATACTATCTTCCTTCCCTTCGAGGTATTTTTCAAGACCCTACAAATGCCCCCCCATCGGAATGGTGTCCAATCAGAACGAAGACGAGTCTATTCTGATATTGATTGGTCCTGAAACTAGAGAGGTTTGTAGTAGATAGGTGGATGTGATGGGTGACCATGCCTATATAAAGGGTTCTACTCGACTAGTCCTTCACCATATCCTTTGGCAAAAAGCTCTCTTGTTCCCTGCTTTCATGAACTGCCTCCACATACGACTTATTTCACAAATTTCATTGTCTGTGAACTAGCTTCGGCTTCCAAAAACTGATCCTCATTCGCGATCACCCCCATATATGAACTAACTTCCCAGTTCCAAACTAAACTTTAACAACTTTAAAAAGTAAGTCACGAAGGTCTTCTTAGGGAAAACGCTATGTGGTTCACTAGTCTTTAGATTAGAATTATCCTTCAAACATTGAAATTTTCATTTCACTTAAAACCTGAATTATGAAAACCCACATAGGGGCTTGGTACGTGGTCTGATGGCCATCGCTTCACATGCTAGGATGCTGCAGACCACTTCCATGTACTGCGAGTGCTTGTTCGCAGAAGATGGGCATCGCGAACTAACTCTGTGGTTGGTATGTGGGGCGTACTATGCATTCCCTTTGTGGATCCTTTTCCAAATATTTGGAATTGGACTGTATATTATCCTTTGGACTAGACCATGGTATGGTTTCCCAATTTAGGAAAAAAATATACTTCCTCCATGAGCATTTTCTGGATTTCTGAAGATGATTGCTGCCAGGGAAAGGAATAGTGATGATAATTTTCAAACCCACGTCATCCCCCATGATAGGGTTCTGAAAGTCTTCCTGATGCCACAACATCTAACTTACCTATTATCCATATAGTTTCTTCTTTACGGTTTTGGTCTTCTTGCTGATGCTCCTCTGCAGTTGTCTGATCCTGAACATCCTTACGTCCCCTTAGAGGCACCTCACGATCGTGAATGTGACAATATTTCCTCAACTGAATAAGTCATCCACACACCTATTCCAAAAAATATTTTCATACTGTGAGGTTTGGCCTAGAATCTGAGCAACCATGGGCACCACACTGGTGTCTTGATACTATACATCTGAGAATACCCACCCACTATCAAAATTTCTCGAGAAAGTCCTAGTGGTAGATGGAGCACCAAATGTGATTTGCAGGAGGGAGGATGTTTCTCCGATGAGTTGGCATGGGCATTCTGGGTGCATTAGACCTGTCTGGAGTCCCCTGACCTGCTAGATGTGGTGGTCCTGCACCAGAGAGCCAGGGTGTCATAGTTTACAATCATTTATCTGGGAGAAATTTCTCCCAGAGTTGTTGATCCATGTGTGTTTGAGTACCAACACCTTTTCACCTACTGCATGGAGAGGTGGGGATCATTTGTGGGACATATTTTAGCTTGGAGGTCTCCCTATCCTTTGATAAATGTATGATGAGTTTCTCCCAGCAGGTGCCACATGTAATTATACTAATCACGTGTCTCCTGTGATAAGAAGTTAACATGTTGCAGCAGAGGGATTACTAGGTCATCCTCTCGAGGCCCGTTCCCTCATCTCATTCGAAGCGTGGATAAGGTTATTATTATAGATAAACGGGCCTAGGCCGAATTCACACCATAGTCAAAATCACCCAACCAGTCAATCCTACTAAACTCCAGGGTCATACTGTTCTAATCTTGAAGCAGGGTGGTATTCCTCATGGGGATACGATCTTCAACCTGACGTTTCACCTGTGATTAGGTTTGAAGGTATCTTCTCCATGTTCTTAAGTTTATGACTCTTCCCATCCTGTGACAAATACAATGGGGTTTGGGACTGCTCCTTGATGATGGGAGCCATGCTGGAAGAGGGTATACTTATTAATTAGGCCCTTAATACCCTCACTCGGCTTTATGAATTATTGGGACAAATTTAGGAAGGCAGGTCTCTGCACTGTCTCAGCTGACCGTTCCAATTCATGTACTAGTGGATGGAAAAACACATCCCCTATTATGATTATTGGCATACTGCATGGGTTCCCCATTCCGTCATTCATCCAGCTCTACTCAGCAATTCTTTTGTTCGTCCCTTGACTCTGGCCATTGACAATGTGGTTGGGTTGTTGAATGACACCTCTATTTTATCGTTTTCACCGCATCCTACCCATTATAGATCATTTAGAGGTGACTAGGGTGGTTCCTTGGAGGAATGATCATACATCATCAATATTTTGGATGGTATTACCACCACCTATGTAAACCGATTAGTTATCTGTGAACTATACCACCCATACCAGTTTTCCAGGATACTTTGATGCCTTCAACAGATTGTGTTGCTTTTGGTTATTAAAATAAGGGGATAATTTCTTCTTGTGGTTCTCTATTAATTGTGTTTTATGATGATTCATGAGGTTTATGCTAGAGAGATCATCATTCCAACCATGATAGGGCCCAAATTCTTGTCCCTTGAGTATTTCCAACTATGGGTTGATTGTTACCCTGTGGGGATACTGAAGGAACCATTCCGGCATGTATAGAAACCCTTCACCATTTGATGACCCATCCCTTTCTTGATAAGAATACCGCAAATTCCCTTTTCCATGAGAGGTGCAACAACCACGCCTTTTTCTTCTTGTCCCTTCAGTATCCTAAATAGATATTCCTACTACTCCCACTCTCGTGGTGAGAAGGAACTCGATCCATCATCAAAAGTGCATGGGAGAAATTTTATCTGTGCAACCCATTTCGGTGGGGAATGATTCAGACTGCTCCCATCCTACATATATTTCCCATGATCTTGATGATATGGTCACTAGTCAATCATCACTGATCAACCTGGAGGCTACGGTTAGTCCTCTATATCTGGTTCTAGTGGATGGGCCATTCGAGGGAAATTAGAGTCTCATGCCTTGGGTGAATAGATTTTGGATTGTCCCCACTCCAATGGCGATGTTTCTTGCTTACAAATATGTGACAGCAAAGGAGAATTAGAGTACAGATGTTGTAGAAAGACTCTATGCACTGCAAAAAAAGGCATGGCACTAGTTGCATTTTCTTTCCACGGAGACACCCCTTTCCAATCTCTTCATTGAAGGTGACAAATTGGAGTGATTATTTATTGAGCTGGGTCCTAGAAGCTTTGACTATCAACACCATCACTCCCTTATTTACCTAAACGTCAATTCTTGAGAATGCCTCACCTCATACGAGGACAATCTAGGTAGGTTTAATTCTTCACATAAATTGGTGGAAATATTTTGAGATATTTCCAAATAATTTTCTTATCTGATGGGTAATGAGGTAAAGGATCATGATCTGGTGGTAGCCCGAGAGGAGTAGCTGCGAGAATGTGAAGCCCGTGTAGCCATATTGAGAGAGAAATTAGCCTCTTCGCACGTCAATTATGAAGACTTCTAGAAGAAGGGACAGGACATTAAATCTGTCATGGAAGAAGTGAATTTGATGGTCAAAGGCAAAAATGATGAAAGATATTCCTTGGAATAGAACATCTATGGCCTGAGGCAATCACACGCTATCCTTTTGGAAGGGGAGAACTGAGCCCTATTGTAGCTCTGTCACAAATTACATCATGTACTCCCCCCTTTTGTACTCTGGAGAGTCTCTAAATTGGGGATGTTCCTCAATTTTTTCTGAACCTGATGAAACATATTTTTATTTTAAACATCTCTTCTTTTCTATTCTTTTCGGCATTATTTTAATAAAGTACATTATTCGTTAACCATGACTAAAAATCAATAAACTCAAATAACTAAATCGAGCTCAAATTTGTTTTTCCTATGCCAAGGGACTTAGTGAGCATAGTTTTACAATTTCTAGGGTTTTTCAGAAAAACCATAAAAACTTTGTGTCTCTTATTATGACACCCAAATTTTTTCCTAGGCCCATTTAGAGTGGACTTAGTGGATATAGCTCGAAATATTCTTAGGCCTCCCTTTGTGAATTTTCGACCTACCGGAATTTTTTCCTCTTTATTTTTTATTTCTAAATGCTTTTTCAAGGCCATACAAGGTGTAGTCCTGGAGAGCTGATACTCATCTTTTTCCCAAGATTCTCTTTGTGTAATTTTTTCTTGGTGAGTTTCATACCTGTTTTCGTGAGTTGTTTAAGTCTCGTAATCAAGACTATCATTACTAATGTTTTTGGTCGAACAGCTTTGACCAAATGTGGGGCAGTGAGGGCCCGAATGGGGGTTTTACTAACTGTGGATTCCTTAATAACTTTCATACATATATGGAGCGAATTCATTCACTCTTGTTTGAATAAAATTCAGGGAATTCCATGGGACATATGAGCCATATGGGAATACAATGGTAGGAAAATCATCGCCTAAGGAAGACTTTCCATTGGTAGATGGGCCATGGGCCTAATTATACAGAGCCAGTGAGGGCATGGTATGCATAGTCATACAAAGGTTTCCTAATGTAAATGACTATCCATTTCTGATGGCTGGGTATCTTTAGGGATGTTCAGATTATGAAGACCACTTGGGGTTGCTGAAAAGGGACATGGGGTCTGAAGGGTTTGGGGACATCCATATCAATCAAAGGATATGGATAGGGCACCACTTCTAAACATACATGGTTGTTGTGAAGGAGATTTGGATCTTGATGCAATTTAATGTCATGCAGCTGGGACATTATTTCAAAATTTATTGGCTTTCCCAAGTTCTCAGGAATTTAACCAGAAATGTCCCACCATACTCAGACGTGATTGTGGAATGGTTCGTAAACTATAGCTCATATAGTTTCGAAATCCCATGAATGATATGAGTGCTGAGTGGCACGAAGGAATTTGGAATGAAGCATTTATTAAGGAATAATTTCCTTCGGCAGATGAACTGGGGGTGATCAATATGCAGAGCCGCTAGGGGTTTGGTATGCATTGTCAGGAAAAGGTGTCCTCAGATCAATTGTTTTATTCTCTTGATATTCGGGAAACATCAGGGAAGTTGGGATTCCAGAACACCATGGGTGGTTTATGGGAGTTTAGTTATATCTAGTAAAAGAGTATGATTCATGAAGAGGGGGTGTCTGGACATGAGAGAATCATTTTGGGTTATGTTATCCCGAGAATGGGTGAATTCATCCCTCTCACAGAGGTGCGAGATGATGATCTGTGAGGGTCCGGCCCATGAATTGAGGAATAGAGGGAAGCCTCCTTTCCTAACCAAACCCATGAAAATTTATTTCAATACCGTCTAGTTTAATTTCTTTTGGCCAGGATGGTCTCCGTGTAGTTTAACATCATGCGCTAAGGACAATCTATGCAGTTTATCGTCATATGGTGAGGACGCTCCCCATGTAGGTCTCTCTTGATTAGAATGTTACTGGATCTGAATACCCTAACATGTCTAAGATGAGGGAAGGATACAAAAAGTGTAAACTGTGATTCTTGGGCCTCTTAGATCAACAGAAATGATATGAGGGCTCTAATGTTGTTGAGCATACGGGGGTAGGAACAATGTCACCTGAGGAAGACTTGCCTTTGGTAGACGGGCCAGCGGGCGATCAATATGTAGGGCCACTGATGGCATGGTTTTCTTAGTCATTAAAATGTGTTCATAAGTTTATTAACTTCCATGAATGGTGGACTTGGAGGTTTATGAGGATGCATGATTATTTGGGTCATAGAGTCAGAGGTATGGAAAGGGTAGTTTTGGTAATGTTGGATAAATTAGGTCACAGTTGTCTTTGAAGCTTAGGAAGTTCCTTGTGCTGATTTACCCTGTCTGTGGGGTAAACTATTATTTTGTGTAGTTTAACATCATGCGGTAAAGAATATATTCTTTTAGTTTAATGGTCATAGAGTTCGGACCACTATTGGATGAAGTTGCGGTTACTCGTGGGATAATAGAATTAGAATTATCGGGCATGCACTGGAGAGAAATGGAAATGAAGGTGTACACTATAATCCTGGGATCTCTCGAATCTGGAGATGTGGTGTGGGGGCTCTGAGGCTGGTAACCATATAGATATAGGAAGAGTGTCTCCAGAGAAAGACTTGCCTTTGGTGGACGGGCCATGGGTAATCAATATGCATAGACGCTAAGGGAATGGTACGCATAGTCATGAAAAGGTGAATTCAGGTTGACGACCTTCCATGTCTGATGTCCATGAATGATTATGATGATCCTGGATCACTCATGAAACAGAGTCTGACATATGGGGATAGATGTTCCTGAGGATATGAGGAACAACAATATTTCAATTTTCCATTGGGGTAAAGAATAAAAGTTATTGAATTATGTTGTGGATAAGGACCATCATGGAAGAAACATGTGGATATGTAGTCTAACCCTATAGATTTACCATGTAAATGTAAGGATGTGAAGGGAAAAAAAATGTAAACCATTCCTCCAGATATTTTTGGATCAAGAAATATGATATGGGGGCTCTAGGGCTAGTAAGTGTATGGAGCTAATAAGAGTGCCGTCTGAGGAAGAATTACCTTTGGTAAATGGGCCAAGGGTAATCAAAATAAAGATCCACTGATGTCATGGTATGAATATTCATACAAGGGTGTCCTCAGGTCGATGATCTTCCATGTCCTATGGCCATGAATGATTATGATGTTTTTCAATCCTCCGGGTCAGGGAGTCTGATTCATGGGAAGGATGCATCCGAATGTGCAAAGAGTGTTCTAGGCATGTTTTCCTGTGTATCCTGAGTGGATAATGACTTGTACCATGCAGTTTACTATAATGAAGTAAGGATGATTTCCATGTATTTTATTGTCATGTGCTAAGGACGAGGAGTAATTTTAAATCTGTATAGTTTAACGTCATGCGGTAAGGACGAGGAACATTTTTAAATCAATTTAGTTTAATGTCATGTGGTAAGAATAGAATTGAACCAATGTGAAAAGGGATTCTATGTAGTTTAATGCCATGTGGTAAGGACAGTGGTGAATTGATGTGGAAATAAAATGGGTTTCATGCTGTTTATCATCTTGCAGTAAGTACAGGCTCCATGCAGTTTAGCATCATGCAGAAAGGATGAGGGGAATTTTTTCAAGTGTGGTTGGGCCAAGATACAGAAATCTCAGCCTTGCTACGTATCCGGTGAGGGTAGAAATCATGATTCACGTAGTTATCAAGGACCTTGTAATTTAATGGGTATTCTTGTGAAAATATGACTCATACACAGGTGGGGGGGAATTTTCATGCTGGCTAGGATACGATACAAATTCTCAGCGTCTCTACATATCCTACAAGGGAAAGAATCAATTCATACGTAGTTCTTCGAACATGGAAGAGTAGATGATGAATTTAGGGAGATCAATGTATTCTCAGGTGAAGACAATGTCTCGTTATAATGATTAAATTAATGTATCTATGATATATTTCTCTTAATTTAGGGTCATAGAGTATGGATAGGCAGGACACAGTTTATTGTCATGTCACAGGTATGAAGTATCATGCAGTTTAACGTCTTGTGGTAAGAGCACAAGGCATTTTTAATTTAACATCCTACAGCTTGGACAATTTACTATGAAGTTTATTATCATGAAGTAAGGACATATTTCTCTTAGTTTTGGGTTATTGAGCTTAGACCAGCAGTAATCGCTTCCAAACATGGGTGAAGGCTATGATTTTATAGCAGTACCTATGTGAATGAGGTCCGTAGCCTCTAGCATGCACCTCCGAGGGGAAAATCATGGACAATTAGAGGTCATTGTACCAGGACTATTGGCTCTTGGTTTAGGATCATAGAGTTTGGACCAGTGTGGCACCATTTATTTTCATGTCACAAGGAAGAATTACCATGAATTTTAACACCATGCAGTAAAGACACTCTACTATGCAGTTTATTGTTGTGAATTAAGGAAACTAAGGGATTGGTAGATTAATGTCATGTAACTCAAATGAAAACTTATCTTATTGTTACATGAAATATTTTTTTAGAAATATCGTATTTTTTGGACTAGTGTTGTGCTTCCCATCCATGGAGATCAAGGCATATGCTCCACTGTAGTAAAACTTTTGTATGACATATGGTCCCTCCCACATTGGCTCCGAATTGGGTGGCTTCTTTCCAGGTATCATCAGATTCCGAAGCACCAATACCAATTATCCTTCAAGGAATGACCGAAGATGAACCATTTTATTGAAGGATCACTCAATCCGGTTTTGATATACTTTTAGGTTGTGAAAATTTGGAATCACATCTCATCCAGTCACTCCAATTCATCAAGTCAATTTTCTGCTCACTCATCGTCTGACAGTTGATCACAAATGGCCATGTGGAGTTACATGAATTGGAGTTCAATGGGAATAATATCCTATGATTCTTATACTAATGTGTATAGAGTATCCTGGGTAGCGATGTGAATTGTGGTTTGATAGTACCACAAGGCATGGAAGAGTTGGTATGGCCATGACTTCTTGTCACTGTCCACCCTTTTCTGGAGTATGTTAGATAGGATCTTTTTGAAGGATTTTTTCTATCCATTGGCCGCTGCATGGTTGTAGGATGAACATTTGATCTTGATGTCATATTCTTTTTATAGTATCTCCAATTAGGAATAGCAGATGTTGGTGTCCTTGTACGTCAGTATTGTATAAGGGACCCCAAATCTGTTGATGATATTGGCTTTTAAGAAGCTGACAATGCTTCTTTCCCCGACTTAATTAAGGGGTATAACATTTACCCACTTGGAAAAGAAGTCGGTCACTATGAGAATATATTTGAATTGTTTGACTGTGGGGGGAGGATATGGTCCACTGACGTCTATTACCTAGATGGCGAATGGACAGGAGTACTTATCTTGGTGAAGTAGCTCCAGGGGCTAATGAATGAAGTTGGCATGAATTTGACAGGAGTGACATTTCGCACCAAATTTCGCACAATCCCATGCCAGGGTGGGATAATAGTATCCAATCCATCGAATCTGATGAGAATTCTTTGATCCCGATTGATGTATCCCACACACTCTAGCATGCACTTTATTAATGATGACAACAATCTCTTCTCTATCAATGCATCTGAGAAGGACTCCTTCAAGGCCTCACATGTAGAGAACATTCTGTTGGATCGTGTCTCCAAACATGACAAAATTGACTGCCCTTCTCTATATTTGTTCTATTCTATCCCTATCTGATAGAATTTATCACCTATGATGGTAGTTCGTAATGGGGGTCATCCAGCCAGTAGTAGGAGCATATGGCTCAGGGACATGGTTGACTTCCTCAATTTCTTCCACGTTAGTGTCAAAAAAAGGAAAGACTATTTGATGGTGAAAATGCTGCTGATAATTGATTCTTCTTTGTCTAGGTCAAGTTGGGATGTCTCCGCATTGGCTAAGGTGTCTGCCTAAGAATTCTATGACTGGGGAACATAGGTCATTGTTTGTTCTTTGGGTAACTCTTCCATTAACGCTCATACGTGGTTGAACAGGGGGATCAACTCCTCATTCTTAATAGCATAGTCACCATTGACATGTTTGATGACCAGTTTAGAGTCTCCTTTTACTTTGAAGGGATGTACATGATCCAAGAGTGCAAGATCTAGACTAGTAAGGAGGGCCTAGTATTCCAACTCTTTGTTTGTGTATCCTTCTAAAAAGATGAAAGAATGTGGAAAAATGACTTGCTCTGGGGATATGAATATGACTCCTAGCCCCACCTTGTTAAACATGGGGTATTGTATTCTTTTAACTATCAGGCTTCTGGATGCACCATCAAAGTACATTTCCCATGTTCAAGAATCTTTTTTCAAAGAGAATACATCTTCAATTGAGAGTTTGGCCTCTGATTAGGAGGTCTCTGTTGAGGAATTTTCTGCCAGAAAATCTGCCAACACTTGGCCCTGGATAGCTTTCTAAGGCACAAACCAGATGTCAAACTACTATAGGATGAATGACCATCAAGATAGGTGTCTGGTCATCATTGGATGGCTGAGGATGTAGCTCAGCGGATTACTGCCCGAGATCAGATGGAATTCATGATGATGCAGATAATGTTGTAACTTCGGGACAACAAAGAAAAGATCCAAATAACTCTTCATGATATTTGAATAATGGGTCTCACCATCAATCAAGGTTCGGTTGAGGTAAAAATGTTTTTTTCACTGCCGACATCATTCTTCTGCACGAGGAAGGCTCTTAGTGACCGTTATAAGGTCATCATATACATGATAAGTGGCCTTCCTTTAACCAGAGGCATGAGAACCAGTGGAATCAAGAGGTACTGCTTAAGACTGTCGATTGCCTCTTGGAAATAATTTTTTCATTCCTAGGTAACTCCCTTCTTCATCAACTTGGTAAAGAAGAAATATTTTCCAGTGAGGTTGGCTATAAAACGCATGATATTGGCCAAGTTTCCTTAGATTCCTCTCATATCAGGGAGTTTTAAGGGAGGTTGAAAACCAAGGATAACCTTTGACTTATCAAGGTCTATTTTGAAGCCATGATGGTGTACGACGAAGCCTAGAAATTTTTCTAAGGTAACCTCGAAGGAACATTTTAAGTGGTTCATCTTTATGTTGTGTTGTTGATGTTTTATAATGATGGTTTCATGGTCTGATAGGTGATCAGAGCACTATCATGATTTGACTACCATGTAATCAACATAACATTTGTCAAAATTCACCAGGAACATTTTGAAAATGTGATGCATAGTGAATTGATATGTGGCACCGGTTTTTTTCATACCAAAGGGCATGACCTTGTAGAAATTACTCCATGGGGCCCTGAAGACAGTTGAGTCTTCTTATTCTTGGGACATTCTGATTTTATTATATATTGAATAACCATCCATGAAGGAGAGAGCCTCATATACAGCTATCACATTGATCAATAGTTCGGTGATCGGGACCCAGAAATCATCTTTAAGGTAGTGCTAATTGAGATCTCTAAAATCAATGTAGTTATAGATCTGTCTGTTCTACATTTTTATGGGGACTATGATGGCCAACTCGATGGTATATGGGACCTCCCGAATGAAGTATTCTTTGATGGTCTTGTTGACTTCATCCACTATCTTTCCCGCATGTGTGGGGTGCATCCTTTTGGCGGCTTTCATATAGCCTCTAGGATCTTCTGGAAGTCCTAGGTGGTGTGTTGCCACACTAGCATCGATTACTAGAATTTCTGTGTAATTCCAGGTGAAAATTTTTTATGTTGCCTCAAGAAGAAGATATATACCTCTTGTTCCTCGGATGACATGGCTTCACTAATGAGAGTGGGCCTCAGGTCTTCTTTAGTACCCAGGTTTATTTCCCTGTGTTTATCAATAGTGGTATAGATACCCTCTATGAATGCAGGAGGGGCATCTCTAAGGTCCTCTTCCCCTTATTCCCCAAAATCCTATACCTTTTCTTCTTCTGTTGAGGGGAGATCTCTTGATGTGGGCTCTCCAGATCTCAGAGGCAAAATGTCATGTGGGCACTCTGTGGCAGAAGCGACTTCCTCTAAATCAATTGGTAGTCAGGAACCCTCTAGAGAGGGAGAAGCATGAGGGTGACAAGTTTCATGTTCTTCTGCCACTTCACAGAGAGCGACAGGGATATCTTGAAATTCCAAGGATGGGATGCAGGCACTCATTCTCAATAATATTTCCTAGTATTGAGGGTCATCAGTTATTTCTGCATTATCAGACTCAGCTATCACGACTGTGATCATGAGAACAACTAAATACGCATTTGAACACAGATGCATACTCTCATCATAGTTCATATGTAGCATGTATTCTTCACTGAGATGCTTGAGGGGGTCCTCAGGAACCACCTCTATACCGTTTGGGGTGGGGAACCTATCAATATAGTCAATTGTAGATGTCTTCCCCTTTTTCTCATAAAACCCAGCATCAATGTAATGTGACTCAGAGAGATCAAAAGGGGCCTTATCAGCGTGCGATGTCCCACCACGTCCATTGACACAATATTTGATACACCGATGGTAGGAGGAACGAATGGCCAGGTGTTATTGCATTCATGTCCTTCCTAATAGGGTGTTGAATGTGGTGTTTTTTTGAACAACTGGGAACTCTGAATAGGCCACCAGGACACCAAAATAGGTTCTGCGCATGATTTGTCCCACTGGATTTTGTTCACTCTTGTCATAACCCAAGAGAGTTGTGGACGAGGGTGTTAGATCATCCTCATTGAAGCCCAACCTATGAATTGTTCGGAATGGGATAAGGTTGAATCCTGAGCCATTATCAATGAAGAATTTTTGTACTTCAATGTCATTCAGCATATTGGACACATATAGGGTTTTGATGTGTCCATGCATGATGGAATCTTCATCTGGAACGGTGAAGGAAATCACTTCATTACATTCAGTCAGGCTAGTCTTCGTTCGATATATCTCATTGGTAGAAACTTCTGCTTGAAATTAATAGGGGATGAGTAGGGCTTCTATGAGTTCCTCCCTAAGGTCTACGGCCAAAATAAGGGCATCCAGGACTGATAGCTTGGTTGGTACTAAGGCCAGATTCTTTAGGATATCATACTTTTAATCCAGAGTCTGGAACATCCCTATTTGTGGGAGCTCTTTAATGATCACATTTGGGGCTGGAGCATGAGATGAGGAGGGAATGTCACAGGGGAAAAAGTTTGTGGTGCTCCTGCATTTTGAGGGCCTGACCTTCTTAGTTTACCCGGGCGCCCTGGGGGGCTAGAAACTTGTTCCTCCTCTTGTGGAGACCGTAGAATAATGGGGCTTGAATGGCTGAACATGGGGGCAGGGTAATATTCTTGCTCTTGTTGGGTCCATTAAAGGGCTCTCCCATGAGTTTTTGCAATTTAAACAGTTTGAGCTAGGGTATAACCATAGGGTTGGTTTCGACAACAGTTGTGTCTACCTTTGTATCCCCTACTTCTGTGATTCCTCCTTCTGGTCCCCTGATCGGGTGTCAGGAACTCATGATCATATCCATACTCTTCATCATAGAATGGATCCATTAAATGGACTACATTGGTGGAAGTTAATATTAATTCCTCATTTAATGATATATTATCCTGTCTGGTTGTCTCTGATTGTGTCATTTGGTGGGTCGGTGCACGTTGGGCCAAGCCTGAGGGCATGAAATCCGAAAGTTTCAAGGCAATATTTGGTCATGTCATAGACATTTCCTCTTGTACATGTTTCTTCCTTTTCTAATTACGCCTAGATTTTCGGATTATGGAGGGGTTTAGGGTCGATGATGGTGTCTATGTTTCATTTGGAGCTGTTGTCAGCACAACCGATTGTTGTAATTGAGCTCAGAGTACTCCATGAGCTTAGTTGACTATCTTCCAAGTCATCCAACTATCAAATTTTTTCACCCTTTTTCTAATGACTTTCTGTCACTCCTCTCCCTCATATGGGTTAGTGGTAGAAACATATTCTATGTGTTACAGGGGCGGTCCAGGCTTGACCAACCTCAAGTACACCATCCTTTGTAGAAGTTCATTAAAGATGAAGCTTCTATGAATACTGTGTCCCAACATCCGATGGTTGGTACAATAATCTTTTCACTGTCGAGGCCGAATTCTTTAGGATTTGTTGGGTCTCGTAAGTAGAGAAACTTTCAATTAATTGTAGCTATTAAATTTTTGTGGACTTGGTCCTCTTGGAATGAGTAAAATTTATTTCTTTGTTCCTCAAATTGTTTTTGCCGGGGACCTCTTTGATCGTCTCGCTGTGGAGGAGGTAGTAATTAATATACAGGAGTCCCTTAGTGACTTGGAAGAGGACTAGGTGGTGGAGTTGGTGTGGGGGATGGCTTGAGCATGACCGAGGATGCTTCAGCTCTACCATCTCTCTTTGCAAGAGCCTATGAGGTTATTTGGGACTTATGGGTTGTTCACTGTAGGTAGTCTTCTATTCTCTAGGAAATAGCAAAGAAATATTGAAATTTTGTGGTTCATATCACTGGTATGAGTGGTGTTCACAAATCATCTCAGTGGTTGTCGATGCATATAGAAAGTATCTCGTTCTAGGGATGTGGCATGTTCAGAGAGTATATCACACCCTTCCATCGGGTGATGAAGTTTGAGACCCTCTAATTCTCCATCTGTTTTCAATTCAGGCAGTCACTAACCATAATCATAGGCAATGTTGAGCAGAAGTAGAACTAGAATTGCTGCCAAAGATCCTCCCATCCATTTATTAAATGATCTATAAAACTTGAATACCAGAAGAAGGATGAACCTTGTAAGGTTTTCATGATGCATCTGAGTTTCACTACTTCTTGTTGTTCCCGAGTTCACATCATAGGGTCACAATAATAAGTGTAGTGCATCAAATGATTTGTTAGGTCACATGAGATATTGAATATTAAAAATAAAGGACTCCCAAAATTCAGTGGCAGTGGCGTGTTGCTCACCCAATCTGGGTAAGGCTTTCACTCTGGCTGTAATAGAGCGTGCTAGCCTTCTATTTATTCTTATCGAGATGCCAGTGCTTACATGGTGTTAGTGAGACCCTGGTTTACATCCAATTGGGTCTGATCCCAAATGTGTACATCCTCGGGTATTACATGAAGTGATGGATCATCAGGTACCAAAGGCGTGTATGACATCATTTGTACCTTCGCGGATTTATATGTACTCTCTCCAGATTCTTCCTGAGTGGAGGGAAGCCTTGGTATGCTTTTGAATCCAAAATCAGGTTTTTGGATGGGATAGGTGCCTTGTTGGGTGGGAGCCATGTATTTATTTCCTTTTTGGGGGGAAACCCTAGTTTTTTAGGTGCACTTTATGGAAGTGTGTATTGTGACTCATCTTAGTGAATGTATTCGACCTGACAGTTCATCCAGAGTAGATCAGTGTTAATCTAGCTTAATTCCTTCATTTCCTCCTCCTACTGAGCGAACCTATCATTGATCATGAGAGTCTCTTTGGTGTTGACAGATGGATATTGGTTGACTGAAACCTCACCTTTGTTATTATCTCAATTGGTGACTTGTTAGGGGAGTGAAGGGGGGTTTTCTAGAGCATCCAGGTTCAGGGTGGCCCACAGGTTCTGGGTGAGCATGCCTACTATCTCATTGTGAATCACATCCTGAATGGAACCATCTTTTCCTAATCCATCTAGATTTTCATCATCTTCAGTGCCACCCATGGGGTTAACATCCACGATGTTGACAGATTCATAATACGGGGAGGATGAGGTTTCATCTTCCAAGTAGGAAGAGGGCCGTTCACACCTTATACTGGTTTCCCGCCAATTTTTCCCTAGATTGTCTTCGGGTCTCTTGATGAAGGGTGATGTGGAAGGATCCTTGGTGCGACCTTATAGCACACATCCCTATTGGAGGGGATGATGTTTCAAAGGATGGGACTGTATATAAAGCTCCTCTTCTGAATACCCTCCCTAAATGAGAGAATACTTATTCTCGTGGGGGAGGTTGTTGTAGATGTAAAAATTCCCTCAGCCCTGAGGGTTTGGGTTGGCTCCATTCCTTGGGTGCTATGCCTCTTCCCATTTTTGTTGGTCTTATGGGGGAATTTGTTGTTAGAAATGACCTTATCCCTTCAGGATAGGGTTGGTCATGTATTGAGCAGCTGCTACTACTATCACTTCCTTCCTGATCTTTTGTGCTCCCATTTGAGAGTGATTCAAACCTGGTGTTCAGTACCCCTGTGAATTAATTCTCTCTGGGGAGGCAATAACTGATCGCTAATTGGATTTTATTAAGTGAGAAGCCAATCAAATATTTTTGGTAGCATGATTCAGTAGTTCGTGAATGATTCTCTCTCATCAAGAATGACACTTTTCAGACTTAATCAAACCCTGTTTCTTTCAGTTGTGCCACCTCTCCTGAATAGATGCTTCATTTGATTGTCATCTTAAAGTAATGGCATTGCAAGACCTTATGCTGAATGAGTTTTACGGGATGGGAAGTGGAGTGAAATGTAGATCCCCATGTTTTTCCCATCCACGGATATGAAATAATGTCGGAGTGCCATCAATAAGTTGACGCAATTAGTGCAGTGCATGGAGGCAGGTTAACTAAAGGTCCCTTTTGCACCTCTCTGATCGCAGTCATTGCACCGAAGGAAGGGCTTCAAAGTCAATGTGATGCATGACCTCTCCTATTGTCTTGACATGACCTACAAATCCTTAATATGGTATGAAGTTTAATTTCAACTGGTGAAGGGTTTTCCAGATATTGGAGAAGATATCATGTATGCTTCCTTCTGACAACTCTCTTGGTATGTCAAATTTAGAGGTCGCCGTGGGCCAAAAAATTACTGTTATATCATCCATGGCCTGCCATTTCCTCAAGTGAAATACATCCGAATGAGCCTCATCCATTGATTCATATATTTGATCATCCCATATGAGATGCGCCATGACAATATCATCTAAGGTAGCAGGGTTTATATGGATCAAATCTCCATGTGGGGGGGTTCGGGGTGCCTCGGAGATGAACGTGGTCCCAAACCGTCTCCTGATTGAAGAAGGGTGTCATTGATAGTTGGATGGAAATCTGACATGCTTGATCCCCTACATCTGAGTACCCCAGAAAACAAGGGCTTTTTTATACTTGATTCGATAGGGGAGGACCTTCCTATCAGTATGACCTGTCACCGTGGGGAGGACCTACATAGTTTGTGTTGTAGTGTTGAGGACTAGCATCACGGCTTTATGTTTGACTACCAAAAATAATTCAGAAGTTTATACCCTAGCGAGGAACTTTATAGTAGACTACAGTAATGGGAGGACATTCTTGATTTTCAAGACTATTGTGCGGAGGTCCTTCACAATGGCTATCATGGTGGTGAGGACTACCACCATTGCTGTTTTTGGGGAAAAACCTATGGGGTTCACCCTGGGGAGGGACTTCAAAATATACTGTAACAAGGGGAGGGCCTTCTCATTGCTTGAGGTCTTTGTAGGGAGGACCTCTGCAATCTGTGCTGTAATTGTGAGGACTACCATTACCACCTAACATATCACTGCATAGAGGAATTTTTCTATCCGTACCCTTGGGAGGACCTTCAGGGTGAAATGCATCAAGGGGAGGACCTCCTGGCTACATAGCTTTGTTACAGGGAGGACATTTTCAACAACTACCATCATAGTGAGGAAGACCATAGTGGTTTGATGTTCGGTGTGAATCTTGGGGAAGGCCTTGGGGACACACTGCTAAAAGGGGAGGAGCTTCTTATTTCTTAAGTCCATTGTGGGGAGGACCTTCGCAATGGTGGCCATGATAGTGAGGACTACCATCATAGATGTCGTAGGGTGAAGGTCTTTAGGGCACACCATGGGGAGGTCTATTTGAATGTACCGAAAATAGGGGAGGACCTTCGAATTTCATGACATCTCTCTGTGGAGTACCTCCGCTATTTGTGTTGTAATGTCAAGTACTACCATTATAGCATGACACCCCCCTGCATTGAGGTCTTTTTTAGTACGTGCCCTTGGGAGAACCTTCAGGGTTAACTACAGCAAGGAGATAACATTTTTTCTATTCTAGGACATTGTGGGGAATGCCTTGCAAATTTCTACTACAGCTCTGATATTATGGTAATGGGTTGGCAGGATTCCGAGCCTTCGAGACATGTTAGTAGGCATTGAGAACCCCATATTTCAGTAGAGTAAATTCACGAACCCACTCTTTATTTTCCGGCTTCCTTTAATGTATTCGGGGTACTCTCATGCAGGCAGCGGGGACCGTCTACTATTGATAATGACTGTCACCTCTTGGTCCCTATCTAATTGGGCCATGTGGTGCTGCCGGGATACGCTGATGAACATCTTGAGTATTTGTAGAAATATGTTCCTACCGTAGAGCATCCATCGTGATGGATGGGTGTCCCCAAGTTGGAATGACTGAGTATGCTCGATTTGGTTTCCCATGTATCACAGGATATAGCTGACGACACTCTTGGGAAGATGTAGGGATACAGATATACTCTAAGGTGGCTATATCATCTCTTAGAAGAGTCACCACAATTGGAGAGATAGGCTCACGGGCCCAAGTCCTTGCTGTTGTCGCTGATTTAATTACATTCTGGAATGTCTGGAAGATATGATCTGGGATCGATACCTAATCCTCCATTATTTCGAGGGTATGTAGAGTGAAATCCTTGCATAGAATTGGTATGGGAGACCAATCCACTTTCGGAGTAGGAATTTCTTTCTCTGGACCTCCACTGGTCAGTGGATACTGACGATTCTCTTGTGTTGGGGTAGGTGAACGAGTCTTCCCCTATGTTGGGATATGCCAGCTTACTTATCCATTTCAACCACATTAGGATGAAGAAAATTACTTGAATATTTAGGGAGTTTTCCCTGCATATGCTGGTGTCCCACTGTATCGAGTCGGTGGCGTTAGTTGGTCGGGAGACATACCTACTGGTTGATCGCCAACATGTCGGTTTGGCGGAAATCGTGAGCGTATGCAAGGAGCTGGTCTTGCAGCTGTTGGATTTCCACCAAGTCTGGTTGGTGGGATTCATGATCTCGGGTAGGGAGAGGCACATTCCAGGTAGGTATCATCTTGTATGTGTGATGATATTGACGAGGCTCGGTTGGGATGCCTGCCTGCTCGTAGGTTGTCGCCATGTCGGGATGGCCTAATTTGGAAGTGCGGACAGGTGCATGGGCATGCCTATGATATGTCTCCATGTCTGAGTAGCCGAATTCTTCCTTATAAACTAGGGTGATGACTTTTTCCTAGTTGTATGTTTTCCGACCAAGGAGGGCGGTCCGAGGGGATGGAGCTTGGGGAGCGTGGTCGTGGATACTCGGGGTGGTATCCTCTTTAGTGTGAGGATATGAGGTCGTGGTGTAGTTATGGAGATGTCTTCCAGTGGGGGCCTTAGAACGAAACCCCTTCTGGTGGGGATGAAGTCATCAACATCGACCTCATATACCTCCCTAAGATAAAGAAGTTATTCATTATCTCGTTCCTGGGACAGGCTCCAAAAATGGTTCAAGATGGCCACAAGGGCCACACGGATCTTCTCCCTAGGTCGCTTCTAGGAATGTGGCGGATGGGACTTAGCTGATTGGAAGGTGTACATTGCCACCTCCACAATCGAGAGTGTACAATTTAGGATGTACTCTCATATCAGTGCGTTTGAGACCCAGTGTTGAAGACTCTGGGTGGGTGACGGGATCCTCTGTAGTTTGAGAGGCCCAGTTTGCATGTTGGTCATCGTGTGTGTTTGTGAATTCCTTTGTGATTCCATTAGATTGATGGATGCACTTATGCATACCTGTAAAACATTTGGAAAATACAAACAGCAAAACCCATAAACGTATCATCTCATAATCCAATTTATAGTTAATGAACTTACTTGGCCCACCTTTTGAGCAGGAAATTGGCGTGAAGTGGGATTATTTCACCACATCGGTGAAGGCTCACGATCGGGTCCATTTTAGTATTGGTTAGAGAATAAACACGGTGGCTCATTGGATATTGATCATCTATTTATTGTTATGGAGAATTTAAAATTTTGGTAAATTTTACATGATGGTTAAAGATTAACATTGGGATCACCATTTTAGTTTTGTGGAGAAGGTGGTGTGAACAGTTCATGTGTCTGATTAAAGTGAGTCAGTGTTGTTTAATTATTTCTATCAGGTTCCCTATGTTTATGGCTTTGTCTAGTCTCAAACAGGTTTATTCATAGAGCTAGAAATTCCCAATGGTCCTTGTATCCATTGATCCATGGACCCGATTTCAAGAGGTAGGTTCTCGTTGGGTGATATGGCCAATGACACATAAGGACTCACATTGGTCAAGAGGATGGGAAGGCATGTTAATCACACCTTTATGGGGGGAATTATTTCTTATTCTGAAAATCTCTTATAAATTTAAAATGTTTTCATATGTTTGTGAATATTTGGTTTATCCCCAAGAATACTATCCACATATTACCCCTAGGTTTCAAGTAACAGGTATACGTAGGGAACCAGAGCCATCAACCTCCAAGGTTTACCATCCCTCATTGGATTAACGGTTCAATGGAATTCTATGTTTTTTCAAACAGCACTACTCTCAAGCCTTATAATAGGGTGATTAGGAGTTTATTGTCATATAGGGGAGACATAGTGTTACTTGAGCATCTAGATCAAACCCGTAATACAAGATCCCTATGTTTCCTTGTGAAAGGAATTAGAATCCATGTAGTTCAGTGCCACTTAATGGGCCACATCACCTTTTAAGGTCATGTGACAAGGACCCAACTGTACATTATAACTTCATGTGGCGAGGATGACCAGGCAACAAGAGACTAGTCATGGTTGGTGTGGGACATACGCCGATGAGGCCTAGAGGACCTGAGGGAAAATTATTTCATGAGCCCGGGTATGGTAGTGCTAGGGGCATGGGGACACAGCCTAATAAGGATATATGGGTATCAGACTAGGATGATGTGGATTACTTGTGGTTGGTGGCCCAAGTTGCGATTGAACCTCAGGGAGGTGTCCTACGTACCCTACTTAAGAGACAGAGATCAAAACCCATGTAGTTCGTCTGATGTGGGGCTTATGCCTAGAAGCTTCCCAATTGATGGACATGATTGGGTGGACCCCTTTTAGAATGGGAACCCTATTTAGCTCAGGCCTTCTGGAATGCATCCTATTTTTACTAATTTGGTCAGGAATCAGAGTTCTCGTAGTTCGGTATAAGTTTTGGTGAACAGACGTGAAGTGGTTGGGACCAATTGTTGTTGGGATTGAACCTCATGGAGGCTTCCTACGTACCTTGACATTGAAAGTATCAAAGTCCAAATAGTTCAGGATAGGTTTTTCTAAACCATTGTGAAGTGGTCGGGACTAGTGGTTGTTGTGATTGATCCTCTGGGAGGCTTCCTACATACCTAGCCTTGGAAAGGAACAGTGACCACGTAGTTCTGGATAGGTGTTGTTGAAATGAATTGAAGTGGTCGGGACTGATGGTTGTTGGGATCGAACCATAGAAGTATTCTTACATACCTTTCCTTGGAAAGGATAAAAGTCCACATAGTTTGGGACAGGTGTGGGTGAATCGACGTGAAGTGGTCGGGACCAGTGGCTATTGGGCTTGAACCTCATGGAGGCTTCCTACGTACCTTTCCATGGAAAGGATCAAAGTCCACATATTTTGGGATGTGTGGTGATGTTGTAATCCATACAAATTTCTAAGCCCATGTGAGTCATGCTAAGTGTGAGAAACAAGAGGTTATAAAAAAATTTAAAATGCACCCACCTCCGCCCCTATTGGGAGGGGAGAGCCCATGATGAAAGATGTCGAGGTGACCATGTGTGAGGGAGGAGAGTGATAATCCTTCCCGGATAAAAGAGTAAAGGCTATTTCCATCTAGTGAGGATTGTGTGGGTCTTCCTCTAGGAATAATTCCATGTCACTCTCTTCAGGGGATGAGAGAAGTGGTCACCACTGGCGCTCATTGAATGGAAAAGCAAGCAAGATCCCTCGATCTTAAAGAGTAGAGAGGCAGAAAGGGGCTACTTGGCATTGACTCTACAATACCATGGGTGTGTAATCCTATGAGGGTGATCTAATGCACCTGAAGGTTTCATCATGCGGGTCTGATGTCTTTGGGTGAGGCCTTGGCTTAGTATAAATGGATAGGCTACTGAAGGGATTCTAGAGGATTTGACTGAACTAGAAGGGCCTTATCTGACTTAAGGGATGGAAACACTGAAGGCCTAGGTAGAAAACATAGCCCTATGAAGAGTGGCGCCCTTTGTGTAGGTTGGTTCTATGGGGATGGAGGGGTCATCCGCATACCATTGTGGTACATGAAATGAGGGGAATTTCGCGTACCAAAGTGGTATGCAGCATAAGGTTTGGTCCACGTACCAAATTGGTACGCAACGCCCGATTCCACTTGAGCAGTGGTGGTTAGAGGAAGCTCCAGTCAGGGCTTCACACTCATAGGGGGGGTGCTTTGTGGTCTGATAAATCAATAATGGGGCATAGGATCCCTGGTTTATGGGGATTGCATCCATGTAGGGGACATGGTTTCTAGTTTACCAATTTTTGGTCTACGGTTTACCAATATACTTATGAGTTATTTAGTTCTTAACAATTCATCTCCAGTTTATACTTGTTACTGGTTAGAAAATCGGAACATCAAAGTCTGCAAGATCCTAAGCTCTCGGAAGCCTCTTCCTTATCCAAAACTCAAATACCTTCCTTCGAAGAAAATATCTCCAAGAATTTGACCCTCAATCAGCCAATATTTCCCTTCTCCCCACTTGAGTTCCTTTTTAGATGGGGGAAAGGGTTTTATCTATGGTCATGCAGCACGTTTTGTGGAGGCCCACGATATAAAAGATGTCCAATGGATGACATAGTCAATCTGAGGTTTGTGGGGTATATTGAATGCACCTTGCCCGAGAACCAACTCGGTCACGGGGGGTGCTTCATGGTCGCGTAGGCTTCCGCCTCCATTTTGTGAACGGTGCTTTGCAAAGTGGGGGGGGGGTCTGCCTGGTTTGCAGCTAGTGCGGTCTGTGTCTACAGACCAGTCTAGCCACACTTCACTAGCCATTTGGTTCACACCTGCATAGGATTTCTACCTCTATTTCACAAACGACGCAGTGCGCAGGTGGCATGGTTCGCCAAATCGTCTGTGTACCACTAATGATGAACCGGTAAACAAATTTGTTAGGTCCTTCACCATTTCTCCTGAACATTCTCCATATTTTTTCCAAATTATTGATGAATATTGGGTAGATTCTTCAACCAATTTTAAGGGATTATTTTCCTTCCATTCTATGGAATATTCAGGACCCTAAAATCATATTCTTTAGGGGATTGAAATGCACTATGCATAACTATCATATCTAGTATATGTCAAGAGAAATGGGTCCCACCTCGTATAACCATAATATATCATATACGTTGGAGGGAATGGATCCCACCCTTTCTTACCATCATAAACCATATACATCAGGGGGAATGGTTCCATCCACATATAACCATTATATACTAAAAACTTCATGGAGAATGATTCCAACATCGTATTACCATTATAAACCTATATGTTGGTAGAATGGAACCCACCACGTATAACCATCATATACCACATTCATCGGTGAGAATTTCTTCCAACCTGTATAACCATCATGTCTCATATACATTAGTTGGAATGGTACAAACCCTATATAACCATTATATATCATACAATTTTGGGGGAGTGATTCCCATCCCATATAACCAACTCAACTAGGGTTCATCCTAAAACATCTATGTTTGTATTACTATGTCCTTGTTCCACATAGGTAACCCCTTAGATTATGAGTAACATTTACCATTTCCATTAGTTAAATACATGACTCACATGGTAGCCACAGTTCTAGGACATACATTAGTCAGTGAACTGTTCAAGGATCGAAAGCATGATTCCAATATGGAATAACAATATATGCCTTTTATTTATGTCATGAACCAAGTCAGGATGTTATCAAATCCAACACCTGATAGGCCTAAGACAGTCCATCAGAGGCGTTCTTGATCCTCTTGAATTGGAGAATAGCACTGGGTATCACACCTAAAACAATTGGGATTGATTTCTCCCAAAACATCCTAGGATCAAATACACAATGAAATCATGTCTCATGAATGAATAAAAACTAAATATCCAAAAATAACAAACCAATCCAAATACATCAATAACTGAATAGAAAACAAGATAAACATACTAAAACCATATCGGAACCCAACTAGATCTCTACATGAACTCATGGTCACCATCATCCACAAACCAGCTCGCTACACAAGAAACCTATACTAGAAAGATGAACCTGGAAAACATATAGAGTCTACCGCCACTCTACAGAACAATTAGGGTGTGAGGATAAATATACTTTTATGAAATCAACACATAATCCAATCATTTCCATTCCAATAAAAATTCCACAAACACTAGTTTTAAATTTATTTAGGAAATAGGTTTTTGTCGTCTCAAATATCCAAAACCATATTTCCAAAAAACCTCTTTTAGAAATAACACACATCACATTTCTTTCCAAATAATTTTTTGATCCAAAAACCCAGTTCACAGAACCAAAATCCTAAATATTGTCCATATATAATGGTAAAAGGGGATATGCTGAAAATTATGGAAACAAAAAAAAGAATGAAAATTCTAGAAGAGTTAAATATAAAATTGAAATAAAAACATAATAGATAATATAGATAGATAATCATGAGAAATTCCTAAACATCTATATAACAAATCCTCAATATACATGGTTGGGGCGCACCTACTGGCCTATGGTGAAACTCCATAGGTAATTACGAACTGGCCACTCTAAACTAACCAATCCAGTGGCACGTCCTACATAGCCTTTATTGAAATCCAATGGCTACCAACATGTCTAATGTGTTTCAATAAACCACCTTAATTAAACCTTCAAGATCACACCCATGAATCCCATGATAAAACTAAATGGTGAATGGGGATATCCTCACATGTGTGGATCAAACCAATAACCAACAACTTCCATGCTTTCCTAGAACAAAATCCAACACCACCAATGTTATGACCCTATGCACATAAGTCCCACCATAGAGGTTCCCATCTCACATCAAGTCATGAACAAGTGAAAATAGGATCTTCACATCACCTGAATCTCAAAATACTTTCTAAAATTCATTAAGGTACCAATTGAGCCTTTAATATGAACATTTAAATGTATATCCAAAACTACTATAAATCCAAAATGAAGACACCACTTATGATTAGGAAGTGTGAAATGGTCCTTTATAACATTTAGTTACCAAACCACATCTCAAAAATTCAAAATGGACCAAAATTTCAAAAAATATTGACACCACAATTTAGAACCATTTAGTAACCAAGTAATAAATTATAAATAACCGAGGGTTTTTAAAGGACCATCTTGGGACGAGGAGGGAGAATAAAAAGGAAGATGGGATGTGTGTTTGAAAATCCACATTCAAGTGAGAAACATTTTATATAATAGGCTATAATAATTTTTGAACCCATTCATATGTGCACCCTAGGAAAATATGGATTTTGCCACATCCAATGGTTCAATCAAAACACTACTAGGTTATAAAAAGTTCCCATTTAAAATATGTAAGAACCTTTAAAATGAATTACACCTAACCATCAATCCATGAAGAGGAAGCCAAACCACACACCACATTCAATTCATAATAAAATTAAAATAGCCAAGATATTTCCAAGGGAAAAAACCATCCAAATAACCCAATTTAATTTTCAAATTCTAATTATATTTTTTTATTAAACATGTTGTAAGCATAAATATATAGTTATAAGTAAGAAAAATAGTTGAAAACCAAATTATCATCACAATTCCACCATATAAACATATAAAAATCAAACTAACATGCCTCAAGAAATAAATTCACATTTAGAAAGAAATTAAAAAAACTCAATAATTAATAGAATTTTATAGAAAAAAATGATGGAAACTCCCAAATAAATGGTGTACAATCAAAATGAATACCTTAGATGAAGAAAAATAAATCCTAAAGATTAAAATGAACGACATAAAACCAAATAAATCAACCATAGTCTTCCAAAATACCCCATAGAGTTTGTCCAAATAGAAACCAAGACAATAGAGAAGAATAAAAAATAAGAAGAGAATGGGAAGGAATCTTAAACAAGGAGAAAACCACCCAATATTTGAATGAGAATCACCTTGATTCCAATTAGGTAGGGAGGATTAATCCTTCCAAGGCTCCTCTAGGGCTACCCGAATAACGAGGACAAGAGTGGAGGGGATTGGGGATGAAATAATGTGAAAGAAAAGGGGGAAATTCAGACTTTTTAATGACTCGGATAACTCACATAGTTTAGTCGCATGATTTCTAAACTATGCCCCAACATTGAGCACCCTACTAGAGAAGAAGAACAACCCTATAGTTTGGTTGTACAGTTTGTGGAACTGTGATCCAACCATGAAAATGGATATATGAAATTGTAGATCCTCCTACACACATGTCAAATGGTTTCTCCTAACCATGCATAATCCATGCACCTTTTCCTTAACACCAAAAATGATTTGTATGGATTGTCCTAGGACTCACAAAATTTGGGTCAAACCATTATTATTTCAGGCTAGGAAAACCATGCATGAATAAAACGAACTAAAATGGACCTCATCCTCAATTGGCTATATGGTTAACCCCCAATCCCTTTACAAAAACCATGGACATTTCAAAAATGTAAAGTGCAAACAAAAAAACTCAAATATTATCACAAAGGACTTCACCCAATCCTCAACAAAAGGATCCAAATACAAGAAAAGAATAAAATAAAATAAAAATTGTTGTCCTGTGTGATAATTTATCTTTCAGGTCAATCATGAATTTTTTTCATTAAAACCACACATAATATACACAATTGAAGAGATTAAATATTAGGGATAGCTTTGAGACAACCTTCCTTATGCTCATAGGAACCTATCTACTAAATATCAGTAGTTTATTTGACCTCAAAAATAAAAATTCAAAAAATCTATCAAGTCCCTTGAATTAGGTGATAAACTATGATAATTTGTTCCAAACCATGAAATATTTAGTAAAAATGGAGAAGAATATTAAAGGACTGACATAATTACCTATAGTTTCTTCCCAAATCAAATTGAACAAGAATCGTGTTAATATTGGTAGAGCACACAATTTAAAAGAGAAAAGATTTAATGGAATAGAATAAGTGCATTTCTACCTAGGAAAGAGAAACCATATTAAATAACATCAATATTAAAAATCTTATTTTATTAATGATTCTTAAAAATCATTTATTTCATGAATCATAGTGTCACCACACTGTTCATGGTGTTTCATCATCAGGTCACTTTGTAGTGCACATATCCTAGTATTAGTTAATAATTGTCCTCACTAGAACATCATGCTGGGACCTTTCACTTTCATAGAGTAATGGGTATTCCATCTAGGATCCATGGAATTAAACCTTTACCATGGTACACTCTCACTCAAGCCTTCATAGTGAGCCTTCAGGTCATAGCTTGACCCACCATCCTAATGGGATCTCAAAAAGGAAAAAAAATATAAGGGGCTTAATATAGTATGGTAGTCATTATGGTTTTATTCCTCTCACCATAGTGTGATACCCAAACATATTGGTTTCACATGACATCACAACCTCCTCCTTGGTGTGATCCCTATATGTAATGGTTTCACATATTGTATATCCCTTGGCCACAATATGACTCCACTCAGATTAAGAAAATAAATTGGTTCATATAGGCACCAATTATGACATGAATTCTATCTATCACTACATGAGGACCCCATATTTGAAAATTATATCCACCTATATAATTTATTATTCCTAAATCCTTATACAAATCTACAAAAACATTATTTCCAAGCCAACACCCAAAATATTTAATAATTCCCTAGACATGTAAGGTTTGGAAAACAAATAAATTTTTTTTATACATCAACATAATCTAGGTTTTTATAGTTTATATTTCATATATATCATCATGTAGATTGTATTATTTCATTATGAAAGTAATAAATTTATCAAAACACAATAAATTCATTATGTGAAAGAGTTGTGTGTTAGAGATCTTTTATTTTTCTCCCATTTTTCAATATTTTCTTTTTGGATTCCTATAAAGTTTTCTTGATATTTTCCATGGTATATTGCTCATATAAACCATTATCATGTGCCTTTATATGTCATTTTTTGTCTATACTTGAAGTAAATACGGTGGATACATGTTGTGGTCCAACAAAATTCTCTAATCTTATAGTTTTCTCAAGAGAGAACAACATGTATTGTTAGATTTGTTGGTTAGAGATGATTTATTTCTATTCCTATAGGATTATAAGACTTATGGTATGTTCTTATGTTTAGTATTTAACATTTTATATTTTATTAAATGTGTTCATTTCAAAGGATATGGTATTAGAATAATCCAAATAAAAGGTTCGTAGTTTTGGAAGGATATAATTTATTTTATGGAATATAAAGATAGAGTTTTATTTATATCAGAGATATCTAAATCTACGGTTAACTAGAATCGATCTAGAGATGATGGATAACAATAAATGGGATAATTTTTACTATAAGGAACATAGATTGGTAAAAATGAAATTATCATTTAATGTTACATTTAATATAGTATAAATGAAAACCACTATTGGGATAATATCTATTCTTATAAAACCTTATAAGAAATCAACAACAATGAATAAGGTGTCTCATATATAGAGATTACCTATTCTAAATATGTTTGGTGGAAATTTAGTTTTTGATCATGTGATTCAATTCCACATGATCAAAAGAGAGTAAAACTATATGAAACATAATGTTTGGGAATACATTATATGTGTTGATCTTATTATCACCATTATCAAAATAATTGGATACAATGGTCACCATTATGAGAACCATAAATGATAAGACAAAATACATATATTATTTTATACAGGGTATAATTATAAATGAATGGATTTGAAGAAAGAAAATATATAATTCTACTAGAACAACATATAATAGAAAGGTTAAATAGTGACTTACTTAATGAAAAATCTGGAAAGATATATGTCTGTTGAGAGAAATGTGTCACATTTAATTGGTAGGTATAGATCCTGCGTAATGGAATTATGTGATGAAATGATGTCTAGATAAATATTTCAAAAGATAATATGTAATTTATAAGGTTTCTTCCATGAATACAATGGTTGGGAATGGTTATAAAAAAATCATGTTTCAATAGTCCATTGGATTCATGAATTATTGACTTTGATGAATTATTTAACTCTACATTAAAGAATGTATATTGGAAAATTTATATATATATAATATTTATCAAGGTTAATCATTCAAAAGTTAATTTTTCTTATATTTTAGTAAAATATCATGTGCATGTTTGAACAAATAATGAATTCATACTATAGTTATATGGGTCAAAATATGTAACAAGAATAAGGAAAAAAATTATTTTCATAGGTCAACTGAATGATGTGGGGTTTTATATAACATTTTCATATGTGGTGTGGAAGATCATCAATTGTGTCATAGTAGGGGAAAAATAGTGAAATAATGAACTTTGTAATTAATATGGATTTCCTGAAGGAAATTCATATTGGTATATCTACAAAAATTCTTATTTTTGCAATTATTATTATGTTCACATGAGTGATAAGGGGATGTGAGTGTTGGCTACTAAATGTAGAGAAAAACTCAATAAAATTTAGTAAAAAACATATGAGGAGTATATATTTGGAAATAAAAAACAGTATATTTATAAAAAACATATAAACCTAATTACACAAAGAAATGGATTATGCATATAGATATATAAGAACAAAAATTGGTACATCATCACTGTGGTTCATTATATTACATTACCATCATCGTTGATGATACACATAATGTGTTGGTTGACCTTCTGAGACATAAGTCATAAGTTCATGTAATATTAAATAAATATAGATTTATATTAGAAAATGAGACCAATTTTATGATTAAATTCTTTAGGTTTGGAAATTTTATTGAGTACAATATTAAAAAACCAACACACCCTAGTAAAATAATGTATTCGGGTTTAAAAAAATAGTACAAGAGACATAATAACAGAATGGTGTACCAAATAGATGAATATGAAACTGAATTGAAGACTCTAGAGGATATATCTTCATTTTAGTTTTCTAAATGAATTTTGGAATATGTAATGAAAATTATTGATTATCTAATCAGAAATAGTTTATTCAATTTGATGGGGAATGATTTTACTTAGGATGCTTGGGATACTATGTTAATGGATGCATCCCATCTAAAATAAATCATATATATATATATATAACCTAAGTCCACATTGATTCAAGTGAAAAGGATAAGGTAAAAGAAATTTATAAGACATTTTTCTTTGTGGTGTATGGTGATAATGACATTGGATTTTGGATATGAAATATGGATGAATGAAAGTTCATTAGAAGTCAAATTATCATCTTCAATGAAAGGGTCCTATAAAAAGGGATCGTTGAATAAGTTTTAGTTGTGAATAAAAAATCAACTATGGATATACTTGTTAGAAAAATTGAATGTTTTAAAATATTATTTAGTTAATGGGTGATTATTTCCCATATGTACTAAAATATTCAGAAATATTAATTTTTTGTTTGGTTTTTGTGGCACCAGAAAGAATAGATATTGTAACACCTTGTAGATTTCTATGTTGTTATGTTATAGAGGGAGTTTAAATGTTGATCCCTGATAAGGTTTTTTTTTCTTCAATTTGGATTCAAATTATGAATCTAATCATCGTAATATCTTGGTAGTATTTTCCTGGATATGATATGAGGCCCAATTGGTGGTTTTAGTGATAGAGTAAGTTGTATTGCAATGCCCAATGGTATTGATTAAATTTTTTTGCATTAGTAATTTTCACAGAAACTTGTAGATCATTCTATAATGGACTATATTATGTGACTCGTACAACATAGTGTTGAGATGTAGTTTTACAAAAGATATATGTAGTAACACCTCCCCTGTAGAGGAGTGCTTTTTGATGTGAACTCCGGTCAAGCCATGATTTCTTTTTGAAAATATGGGATTTAAATTGTGAACCCCGGTCACTCTACAAATGTGGTTTGGGTGGGTCTTTTAAAATAGGGGAAAACCCCACTTTTGAGGGTATGTAAATACTCGTAAATTTCCAGGAAAATTCTTTCTAAAATTCGTTAGGATTTAAGGAGTACGCAGTTTCTGACGAAACCTGATTCCAATGCCCGGTGTGCCCAGAATCAATTTATGATGTTTAGCACGAGTACGTTCAGGGAACAAACGATCGGGTTTTTCTATCTTTTGAACCGGTTCTCATAATTAAAATCTGAGGGCACCGATGGAACCGCAGTGGTGGTAATTGCTTAAGAGAACTTTTACCATAGATGTGTCCGTACGGGAGAAGGAGTTTAATTTTGTGGTTTAAATAAGAATTGAATAAAATTATAGAACAATTTTTATTCATTATCTTATGTTTTTATATCCTACATAAGGTAGTTAGGATGGGACCCACAAACTCCTAACTACCCATGTGAGGATAATTGTGAGGTGGGGCACACACGAGCCCCAACCATTCACATTCACTAACCCCCTTAATCCTCCCATTATACCCCTTGTATTTAATTGGGTTACTCCCCACACTCCCACATTAATTCATGCCAACTCACACAATTAATAAATTAATTGAATTAAGTGATTAAATTTTGTAATTTGAGTGCATGGAATGTTTTAATAAAATAAGATGAGCCTTATTTTATTTTTGGGTGGGCTTGTTGTGTTGAGAGTTAGAGGAGAGAGATTTAGTTTCTTTTAAATAACTTCATCTTCAACAAAGAATGTGAATTCTCCGACGAAGAACATCGACTCGGTGGTCCTGGATTTCTCCATCCTCTTCGTCGTCCGCAATAAGGGAGGAGACTCCGATGACGACGGAAAAGACACCATAATCCATGGCACCTGAAAACCGCGAACTTATTTCGAGGTAAGGTGTGTTTTGATTAAGCAATGTTTGTTTTCCTTCCATGTTTTTGTTTCTCATAAAACCACTTGATATCGGACTAATACGGACGAAACCGAAAATAATAACATGGTATGATTCCTCCGTCATTATTGTTGTTGTTTGGTGTTCTCCCATCGTTCTTTGAGCAGTGAATCAAGTCATGTTTTCAGAGCTGATCGGAGGGCCGAAAACATCGAAAAAGGCCTCAGAGCACCAGGGCGACCTAGAAACGGAAGATTTGTAGCAAATGGATAATCAAAATGAAGAACTGACACCTCAGGGGACGTGCTGTCTAGAGGTGTCGTTTCTAGAAAATTCCATAAGACACAAAATATACTCTAGAATCACACACCGTGTAGTACAAGCGTATTGTTGCTTCTGTTTAGGATGTTAGAAAAGTAAAACATTGCGTGTGACTCTATACACATGGTGTGTACTCTCCACACAGTTTGTCAGAGGAGGCTTCAATGAACATGGTGTGTATTTAGGGAAAATGCATGGACATAGGCAGAACCACACGGCCAAGATCCATGGCGTGCACTACCTTCACCATGGCAGAAGCGGCTTTGTGATTACTCAGCATGTATACCAGAAATACACGGACTCGGGGTGGAGTACATGGGCATGTATTCCACCACATGGCCAGGTAAGGCCAGCGCACATGGAATTGACCCTTGAGGGTTGGACACAGCATGTAACAATACTACATGTCGTGTACTGGCTTATCTACAAGACCATCCCTGTGAAATGGGCTGTATAACATGGGTAGTACCCAGTGTCTGATGACATGGCATTGGTCGCATACCTACACACCATGTACTTTAAAAAAAATTCTTGGTAGTCTTGTTCTTCGTGACTTGGGCATGTTTTTTTTGGTTTTTCCCCTATGACGCGAGATGGAACTTTGGGATACATCAACACTGGACTTCGTGATAGTTGATGTTTGACCCCCTTATATCATGGAGCGGACCCTCCCAGAATCGAGCATGGTGTGTGCGGGAACCCTAGAACTGGCTGCGACTGCCATGATGATGATGACTGTACATGGATCCTACGTGGTTTCGGTAGTGAGGCCAACTGTACTTGAATCCTCCATGGGTTCGGCAATGATGACGACTCTAAATGGATCCTACGTGGGTTCGTTAGCGATGGTTACTGTACTTGGATCCTATGTGGGTTTGTTAGTGATGACTTCTGTACTTGGATCCTACATGGGTTCGGTAGGGGAGATGATTCAGATTTTACATCTATCATCTCCACCCCCTCTTCGTGAGTAGTATACCTCTGTGAGTTTAGTCATGACTTCAATCATTATCATCGATGTGATTGACATGATTTCCTGTGTGGATTGGGTTGTTCTTTCCTGTGTGGAATGGGTTGTACATTCCTATGTGGACTTGGTTGTACTAGGGCTTGTGAGTTGGAGCTGAATAGTAATTGATGACTTAGGTATATGTATGGGAATATACCTCAGTAGAGTTGGTTGATACTTCGTGTTTGTATCATTCCTTTGATTTTTACCATTGTGGATTCTATGAGGCCTTCGGGGGTCTCAGAGTCCCTACTGAGTATCGTATACTCACCCTTGCACGGGCTATGAATGAAATACGTTGTATTGGATGCAGATAACGGAAAGTGCTGATCATGGTTGAGGCTCATGGAGCGGGACGGTATACAGAGGTGGACTATCAGGCGGAACGTACACGGAGTGGATGGACGGATTCGAGGAGCCGAGGAGACCATCTATACCCACCCTTCAGATGGGATATACGGAGGATGACTCATTGGTTGCTGCTTTACTTTTCAGCTGTTGTACCTTACTTTTCTCAGTTGTACTGTACTTTCAGTTGGGTTTGTATACTGGACCATTTACTTTCCAGCACTTACTTTTGTACTCAGTTTACTTAGTGTTTAATTCAAATTGTGTACTCTATTGTTTTTGTTTTCTTATATAAAAGAAATTTTTTCCCTTCTATATGGATTTACGACTTTGGTGCTAGTCCCCAGCCCCTGGCCTATGGAAGACGGGCATGGGGTAGTCACAACACGGGCCCCGAGGATGGGTCGTGAAAAATTGGTATCAAAGGAGTCGATTCTACTGTAGAACTTAGGACTTTGATAATTTCGTCTATTTGAAGCAATAATGTCAAGGTTATTGAGTGTGGTTATCAGTCTAGGGAATCCAATATTGGTCCGGTAGCCAACGTATCCATACACCAGGACCCTAACTTCTGATTCCCGACTCAGTGCATGAAAACATTGATTGCATGTGTGTTTTTAATTTTTTTTCATTGTGATTGCTTAGTATCATCGCACCAGGTATACTATATTTACCATGGCGCACCTGTTTTTTTTTTCAGGATGGCGCCACGAAGGCAGCCATCTAGGGTTCCGAGCATTGTGCGATATGGCAGCCCACCGAGCGACAAGGCCATGGTGCAGGGGCCCATTACAGCGGAGGCACCGGCAGTACCTCTACCCGCCAAGCCACCGATGCCACCAACCCAGTAGATGAGAGTGCACGTCGCCAGAGTGCGTTGCATGAGGTTCAGTGTCATAGGTCTCCCAAGTTCCATGGAGAGACGGACCCTCAGGTAGATAAGGATTGGCTGGAAGCTATTGTCCGAGTCTTTAGATTAGTAGGGACACCATCTGACATCATGGTGATCCTTACGGCAAGTCTCATGCACACAATAGCCAGTAGATGGTGGACCCTGATGCTCCACGTGCACGATGAGGCATCATTACTTTGGATGGACTTCTAGAGCCTCTTCTGCTCAGAGTTAATTCCTACCACCCTCCGTGCGGTGCGCATCTAGGAGTTACTACAACTGCGGCCGGGTAGCATGACAGTAGCCCAGTACTAGGTGAGATTTACTAATCTCTCGCACTACTCCACATACATGGTATGGGACCCATTCATCCAGGCCCAGACCTTTGATCAGGGACTGAGGCATGAGATCAGATCTTTGATGATCTCCCTCATCATTCTGACACATGCAGGAGTACTGGAGCAAGCCCTTCTTTTGGAGAGATTTCTTTCTAGGCCTTCACTAGTAGTGAGACCTACCGCATGGCGACACGTAGAGAAGTCTACTGCAGCCGGTAGTAGACAGATGTCATAGAGGTCCAAGAAGACCAGACCATCAGGTGGGCGACCATAGGATACTGGATCGGAGGTGCAGGGCACACGCTGTAGAGCCAGTCATACTAGAGGCAGGCAGTGCTATGCATGCGGCAGGAACAGCCACATGGCACATGACAACCTGACCCACCATGCAATGGATAAACAGACGGTTGAGGGACCAACTAGGAAAAGGTAGAGGTTCGACAGTGGCGGTCCATAGGGAGCAGTCAGATAAGGTAGAGGAGCTGACGGAGTAGTAGGTGGTGGAAGACGCTTCGGGGATCTACCACCACCACCACAAAGAGGTCCAACCCGACCATAGGGAGCTGGCGGGCAGAGGCAGGCTCAGCATCAGGAAGTGGAGGCCTACGACCACGACGCACCAGAGATGATTAGAGGTACTATCTATTTCTACTCCACCGTTGTTTCAATTCTTATAGACACAATAGCGAGTCATTTTTTCATTGTTGCTGCCCTTTTTCGGAGCTCTCAGATTCCAACAGAGTCATCGGATCGATCATGACAACTAGAGACTCCTACAGGAGCAGACTCGACGATTACGCACTTGTTATAGCAGTGTGAGCTTACTCTAGGAGGTGAGAACTTCGGATGAGATCTTTTTGTAGTGGCGGCGAGGCCTTATGACATCATCTTGGTCATGGATTGGTTATTTAATGTCCATGCTTAGATCGACTGTATTAGGTGCAAAGTGTGGTGTGTCTGCACAGATGGGAGCAGGTTGACCTTCAATGGCAAGAAGGTTGACGTTTTAACACAGGATGGACTCACTTAGTGGAGTCTTTATCCAATTACCCATCATTAGGCTTGTCTCATCCTAGGAGTAGTTGATGTGCGGAGTCCGAGTTTTCCTGTTGTGGTGGATCAGTATGCAGACGTTTTTTCGGATGACATTCCAAGACTACCTCCTCACAGAGAGGTAGACTTCTATATTGACTTGTACCCTGGGATAGCTCCGATATCTACTCCATCATATCAGATGGCTCCTGCTGAGCTTCGAGAGCTATGGGTACAGCTGGAAGACTTGCAGAGCAAGGGATTCATTCGACCTAGTATTTCACCCAGGGCTTCCCTGATTTTGTTCGCCAAGAAGGTGGACTAGAGATTGAGACTATGTTTCAACTACCGTCTCCTGAATCAAGTGACTGTGAAAACAAGTATCCACTTCCGAGGATTGACGACCTCTTCGATCAGCTCAAGGGATCACGATGGTTCTCGAAGATAGACCTCAGTTTAGGCTATCATCAGGTCAGAGTTCGAGATGAGGATGTGCAGAAGACAGCCTTTACGTGTCGGTATGGCCATTATGAGTTCATGGTTATGCCTTTTGGCATAACCAATTCTCTAGAAGTTTTTGTGAGTCCCATAAACAGGATCTTCCAGCCTTACCTCGATTGGTTTGTCGTAGTCTTCATCGAAGACATTTTGATTTACTCGACTACGGAGGAGGTGCACGCCTACCATTTGCAGGTTGTAATAGACAAAGTCTGAAAGCACCAGCTTTATGGTTAGCTCTCGAAGTGTCAGTTCTCTATTCGAGAGGTCCACTTATTAGGGAAAATCATCTCTGAGGGGGATTTTTGGTGGATCCAACAATGATGGAGGCAGTATTAGCATGAGAGCCACCCAAGAGAGTGACTGAGGTGCGGAGTTTCCTAGGTATGGTTGTGCACTATCGTAGATTTGTACCAAACTTCCCCATAGTTTCAGTACCGCTTTCAAATTTAATGAAGAAGGGTAAACCCTTCATGTGGTCAGATAGATGTCAGTAGAGCTTCCAGGAGCTGAGGTAGAGATTGACCAGTGCACCCATCTTGAGGATACTAGAGGAGGGTGTAGGATACATATTTTACTACGATGCATCAGGGACCAGTATCGGGGGTGTCTTGATGTGGGAGAGGGCATTGATTGCCTATGGTTCATGACAGTTGAGGTAGCATGAGTAGAACTACGCTACCCATGATATGGAGTTAGCAGCAGTGGTCTTTTCCTTGAAGATGTGGCAGCTCTATCTGATGGGCGAGCGCTTTACAGTCTACTCTGACCACCGGAGTCTTAGGTACATATTCTCACAGAAGGACCTAAACCTGAGATAGCGACGATGGCTCATGTTCATCCAGGACTATGAATTTGAGACAGTCTGTACTCCTAGGAAGGGGAACGTAGTAGCTGATACTCTCAGCAGGTGGTCGGGTATTCAGCTACTTGGAGAGGCGACCGAGCAGTTTCCCACTTTGCATATATCCTTCATGGATACAGATGGGGAAACCTTTCTATATTCGCTCACAGTTACTCCTCCACTACATCAGCGGGTCAGGGAGGCATAGCGTTGGGACGTTGACATTGAGGCGCGACGTGCTCAGATATCCTCAAGGATGGCACCCGATGAATTTTCTGAAGGCAGGGAGCACATGATCCTCTTTAGGGGAATTACCATGGTACCAGTTTCATTACAAGAGGAGGTGCTGAGGGATTTTTACACTTCCCCATTAGCGGTACATCCAGTTGTAGTGAAGATGTACCAGGATCTCAGACGACAACACTGGTGGTCGGGTATGAAGAAGGATGTGGCAGAATTCGCTTCTCGATGCCTCACCTGCCAGCAGGTGAAGGTGGTGCACCAGGTACCAGCAGGTTTGGTGTAGCCCTTAGAGGTCCCAAAGTGGAAGTGGGATGGGATATCTATGGATTTTGTGATGGGACATCCACGTACTTCTAGAGGACATGAATCTATCTGGGTGATCGTGGACCGACTCACCAAGTAGGCCCACTTCTTACCTATCAGAGAGCAGTGCTCAGTGGAGATCTTGGGATGCCTCTACGTTTAGGAGATCATACGACTTCATGGTGTGCCATTTTCTATCGTCTCTGATTGAGACGCTCTATTTACTTCCCAGCTTTGTAAGGGGTTGTAGGAGGCATTTGGGACGTAGCTATGCATGAGCACCGCCTTTCACCCTCAGACGGATGGCCAGACGAAGGGGACCATGCAGACACTCAAGGAAAAGCTCTGTACATGTGTACTTGACTTTGGTCGGAGTTGGGAGGATCACATACCCTTGGTGGAGTTTGCGTACAACAACAACTACCACTCCATAATAAGGATGACACCATACGAGGAATTGTACGGCCGGCCTTGTAGATCACCATTGTGCTGGACAGACCCTGGGGAGTCAGCACTTGTAGGACCAGAGATGGTTCAAGCTATGACAGAGAAGGTGCAGATTATCCAGGAGCAGATGAGGAATGCACAGAGATGACATAAGTCCTATGCTGATAGGAGGCGGAGACCACTAGAGATTGAGTATGGTGACCATGTTTTCGTACGTGTCTCACGTCGACATGGATTACAGAGATTTGGTCGGGGCAACAAGTTATCTCCACGCTTCATCGGACCATTCCAGGTTCTCAACAGGATAGATGAGGTAGCTTATCACCTGGATCTTCCACCTCAGTTGGACTGGGTGTACAACTTCTTCCACGTATCTTAGCTGATGAGATACGTGCACAACCCGTCGCATATCATTGATCACTAGGAGCTTGACATCGATGACTGGGAGACATTTGAGGAGGTTCCAGTGGAGATCGAGGATTGACAGGAGTGGGTCCAACGTGGACGGTTGATTCCTCTAGTGCGCATCAGGTGGCAGCACGAGAACCTCTAGGAGATCACATGGGAGCGGGAGGCTCATATGCGTGCACATTACCTTCATTTGTTTCCCTAGTTTATGGTGTAGCTTTACAGGGATGTAAAGCCCTGTGGTGGGAGTAATTTAAAGACCCATAAATTTCAAGGAAATTTTTTTTCTTAAATTATTTGGGATTTTACGAGTACGCAGTTTCTGACGGCACCTGATTCTGAGGCCCGGTGTTCCCGGAATCAATTTCTGAAGCATAGCTCAGGTACGTTCAGTGAATAAACGAGAAGGTTTTTCTATCTTTTGAACCGGTGCCCAGAATTTATATCCAAGGGCACCGATGGAACCACAGCGGCGGTAATTTCATAAGAGGACATTTACCGTAGATTCATTTTCACGGGAGAAGGAGTTTAATTTTGTGGTTTAAATACGAATTGAATAAAAATTGTAGAGCACTTTTTATTCATTATCTTAAGTGGTCATATCCTACATGGGTTAGTTAGTATGGGACCCAGAAACTAATAACTACCCATGTGAGGATAATTGTGAGGTGGGGCCCACATGATCCCCAACCATTCACATTCCCTTATCCCCTTAAACCACCCATTAAACCCCTTGTATTTAATTGGGTAACTCCCCACTCTCCCACATTAATTCATGCCAACACACACACTTAATCAATTAATTGAATTAAGTGTTTAAATTTTGTAATTTGAATGCATGGCATGTTTTACTAAAATAAGAGGAGCCTTATTTTATTTTTGGGTGGTCTTGTTGTGTTGAGATTTGGAGGAGAGAGCTTTAGTTTCATTTGATGAACTTCATATTCAATGAAGAACGTCAATTCTCTAACAAAGAACGTCGACTCGGCGGTCCCAAATATCTCCATCCTTTTCTTCCTCCAAGAAAATGGAGGAGACCCCGATGATGACGGAAACGACACCATCTTCCACGAAACTTGACAACCGCAAACTTCTTTCGAGGTAGGGGTGTATTTTGATTGAGCAACGTTGGTTTTCCTTCCAAGTTGTTGTTTCCCATAAAACCACATGATATCGGCCTAATGCGGATGGAACAAGACCAAACTAACACGGTCTGATTCCTCAGTCGTTCTTGTTGTGGAATGGTGTTCTCCCATCGTTCTTTGAGAGGTGAATCAAGTCATGTTATTGGAGTCGATCAGAGGCCCAAATACATCGAAAAAGGCCTCAGAGTACCAGGGCGACCTAGAATCGGATGTCTCGTAGCAAACAGATAATCAGAACAATGAACGGACACCTCCGGGGGAGTACTGGCCAGAGGTTTCATCTCTGGAAAATTCCAAAATACACACCATGTCCTCTAGAAGCATACGCCGTGTAGTACAAGCATATTGTGGCTTCCGTTTCGGAAGTTAGAAAAGTAGCACACGGCATGTGACTCTATACACACGACATGTACTCTCCACACAGTTTTTTAGAGCAGGCTTCAATGAACATGGTGTGTATTCAGGGAAAATACATGGACAAGGGCGGAACCACATGGCCAAGAGGAACGGTGTGCACTACCTTCACCATGGCAGAAGCATCTTTGTGATGACTCGACGTGTATACCGGAAATACATGGACACAGGGTGGTGTACAAGGGCATGTACTCTACCACACGACCAGGCATGGACATCGCACATGGAACTGAACCTAGAGGTTTGGACATGGTGTGTAACAATACTGCATGTCGTGTACTGACTTATCTACACAACTAGCCCTGCGACACGGGTCGTATCACACGGGCAGTACCTGGTGTCTGAGGACACGACGTGTATCGCTTACCTACACGCCGTGTACTTTAGGAAAATGGTTTTTTCATCTTGTTCTCTGTTACGTGGGAATGTTTTGCCTGGTATTTCCCTTATTATGTGAGATGAAACTTTGGGATACATCAACAATGGACTTTGTGATAGTTGATGTATCTTCCCCCTTGGCTCGTGCAGCGGACCATCCCAGAATTGAGTGTGTTGTGTGCAGGAATCCTAGAGCTGGTTGCGACTGCGACAACGATGATGATTGTACTTAGATCCTAAGTGTGTTCAACAGTGAGGACGACTATACTTGGATCCTCCATGGGTTCAACAATGATGACAACTATACTTCGATCCTACATGGGTTCGGCAGCGATTGGTACTGTACTTGGATCCTACGTAGGTTTGGAAACGACAACTTCTGCACTTGGATCCTACATGGGTTCAGTAGGGGAGATGATTCAGACGCAACATCTATCATATCCACCCCCTCTTTGTGAGTAGTATACCTGTGTGAGTTGAGTCTTTACTTCAATCATTATCATCTATGTGATTGACTTGCTTTCCTGTGTGGATTGGGTTGTGCATTCCTGTGTGGACTCGGTTGTACTTTACTATGTGGACTTGGTTGTACTTGGGCTCGTGAGTTGGAGTTGAATAGTAATTGATGACTTAGGTATATGTATGGGCATATACCTAATTAGAGTTGGTTGATACTTCGTGTTTGTATCTTTCCTTTGTAGTTTATCCTTTGTGGATTCTGTGATGCCTTCGAGGGTCTCAAGGCCCTACTGAGTATCATATACTCACCCCTGAATGGGCTATGCCTGCACTACATTGTGTTTGATGCAGACGACGGACAACACTGATCTTGGTTGAGGCTCGTGGAGTAGGATGGTATATGGAGGTGGACTATCAGGTGTAACATGCACGGAGTAGACTAACCGATTCGAGGAGTTGAGGAGACTATCTCTACCCACCCTTCAGGTGGGGTATCCAGAGGACGACTCGGTGGTTGCTGCTTGAATTTTCAACTGTTGTACTTTACTTTTCTCAGTTGTACTATACTCTCAGTTGGGTTTTTTTACTGGCTCATTTACTTTCCAAAACTTACTTTTGTACTCAGTTTACTTAGTGTTTACTTCATCTTGCGTACTCTGTTGTTTTTGTTTTCTTTTATAAGGCAATGTCTTCCCTTCTATCGGGATTTACGCCTTTGGTGCTAGTCACTAGCCCCTGGCCTACGGAAGGTGGGCTTGGGGTTGTCAAGACACGGGCCTCGAGGATGGGTCGTGACAGGATATCGCTACTTCATTCATAGGTTAAGGGGTGCATGGAAGAGGTCAAAACTGACCGAATCATCTCTCCCTATTCCACCATTCAATACCACAAGGTGTAGGTGGGGGTTGTGTCATTCTATTGTGATTCAAGGTATTTCCATCCTCCTATTATTTTAATTTTGGTTCCCCATTAATAACCCTTTTTATTGGTTTGGTTAGGGATAATATATAGTTTTTTATTCCACCAAAACATGGTGTAATTGAGTGAGGTTGTTAAGGATTCCATTTTTAGTAGTAATATGAGATCCTATAAAGTTTTATCACACATATTTGGTTGTGATTTCCACAATGTAATACTCTCTACTGTGTTTTTAATGAGTATTCCTCATTGGTTTATGTTAAAAAATTAATTAAAAATTATTATTATTAATAATTATTTATGTTTTAGAGTGTATGAAAGGATCTGGGGTGGTGGTATGAGGTGTTATGAGGCATGAAAAGTCATAACTAATGGAATTTGGAGCATAATGAGAATGGTAACCTCGTTTTTGGGGGTAGGAGGCCCCTTTAATACACAAAATAATATTTTTATGCATGATTTATATCTATAATGCATGTTTTAGGGGACAACATAGGAGGATAGGGTATGATGGTGCCTTAGTTAGAATATATAGGGTAGATCTATGACTTTTTTGATCAAGATAAGTGGTCATTATTGACTTATGAAATTGGGATTTCCTTGAAACTATGTCGCAGAGGGAAGATATTGTTAATAAAAATGATGAGTGGACTTAGTTAGTTCTTGGTGTGTGAGTGGCGATGTGTTTAGCCTATGATGGGTTCCCAAGGGTTTTTTGGGAATGAAAGAGAGTCTTAGGTCTAGTAGAAAGGTTAATATAATCATAAGTCTCACACCTAAAGAAGATAACCCTTTTGATGGTGGATTAAGGGTTGGTGATTATTGTGAGTAGTATGAGTCCTTCAAGGAAAAAAGGGGTATAGTGGAGAAGGGTTCTTCTTAGTGATGGGTTGAGAGATCTCCATTAGAAGATATGGTATGGGACACAGATATAGATCATGGGAATTGTTTTAGACTTTTCTTCGGGTTTCTAAGGAGCTTGGGATCAGTTAGCTTGGGACAATCCTTGGATACTGAGACCAGTAGTAAGGGGAGTTTCTAATGGGGTTTAACTAAGCCTTGAAGTCTTGTATATAGGATATTATAAGTATTATTATCACTAATGGGTTATGGTTATGAGATGGTATCAATGTAGAGAGACCGTGATAGGACTATATGACCAAGTGGGTGCCCTCGAAAGCAATATGATATGAGATGTGTGGTGCAAGGAGAGTTCTAAGTTTATGGCTCTCTATTTATGAGATAGTGACATATATGTTAGACCGTGGGATCTATGTTCTATTCAATAGATTTTATTTGGATATGTAATGGACTTTTTTTGGTAGGGGTCCTAATGCATAGTCATGCCATGAGTGATATGGAACTGTATAGATATTCATTGATGATACGGAGTCATAGGGTGGTTGAACATTGTACCTTTCCATGAGTGAGAAGTCTTTGTTCGTGATAGTGGACAACCCCAAGTAATAGGTATTTGTCATGGTATGATGTGAAACATGAATAATAGACCCCACCTTGAGTTTGGAGACAATGAATCAAGATTTTTATGTAAGACCATACTATACACATTCAATTGTAGGACTAAGTAATTAGACAATGAATAACCAAAGTCATCAAGCGTGGGATTGGTTATTAGTATGATCACATTAGTCAAGGTGAAAAGAGGATTCCATTATGGCATTGAATCAGGTATGATCAGGTTTTATGGTGTCTTAGTTAGCTCATGATAACCTAATACACATGGATTCATGGTGTCCTGATTGTCACATGCCATCCAATACACTTTTGTGGCATATTTATTTTCCTCCTGTGTACATGTATATGATATAATATGATATGGAAACGTGAGGAGGCCCTACTTAGATGTATTTATCACACCTTTCATAGTCACTTTGGTGCATGTCCAGACCTTATGTCATCTTCTTGGGTTGAGAATATGACATGTAGTGGATCTGGATGGAGTAGCTTGATGGGTATGGGAGATGGGGTGTGTAGTGTTGATTAGGGATAGTAGTAGGGAATTATGATTATATTTGTTATTTTGATTATTTTTATCTATAATTATCCCAATGGATAATGAGTTGATGTATGCTTGTATGAAATCTACATGGAATTTATTATAGATTGCATTAATTTAATTATGGATAATATGATGTTAATGATTTTTTTTGGTTATTTGCACAATTTTTTAATACTCTAATTTAGTATCATAGTATCCCAATTGAATGGATTTGTCCCTCACTACTAGTATGAAACCTCTTTTATATGAAGAGCAACATTTGATGCCACGTAGTCCACCTTTTAAATTGGTGTTTGGGGTTGGAATATTAAAAGGTGGTATAAGATATTTTGTATTTTCCAAATATTTGAAGAGATAATATATAGGTGGTTAGGAATTTGTTGGATCTTTTTATTAACATCAGATTGGTGATTTATGAATATGTGTTCAGTGGGGAGTCTTAGATATAGTGTAAAACATGATTTTTTACCTTTTTTCATTGTTATGGAATATATTTTTATTGAATATGATTATTTTTTGATGTTTTTAGTTATAGATTTATCTATTAGATAATTGGAAATAGGATGATGTATTTTCATCATATTTGGTGAATATTATTAAAATTACATACAAATTCTAATTTTTGGAAGTTTTATGAGGATAGGGGGTCTATCATTTAATGTGTAAACAATAAATTATATATAATTTTTTAAAATAAATTTATGCGGGAATTATACTAATTTGAACCATGGCGTCTTCTATGATGATAATTTGTCTGGATCCTGGTGAAATACATTATCCCACTTTGGATATACAATCTGTTATGAAAGTGAAGTTTAGTGACCCTTTATGGGATAGTGTGGGCATTAAATTACTTGGGGATGGAAATATAACTGGTTCATTGCAGATACTAAATACCTAAGTGATTATCCAGCGATGGGAATTGATTCAAATAATGATGTAGGTTTGGTAACGTAAAGAGTCGGTCACAACCATTATGTTGTTTCCCTATATAGTTTCAAAGTGGAATTCCTCTTAACGAAATGGGGAACTTGAGTAATGTTATATGAATTAATTGGGGTTTGGAATGTGAAGTAATCTGAGTGATCTTGTTATCAAGGATTTATTCTTTTTGTGGAATATTGGGAGCATGGATACATTCTCATGGTTTTGTAAGGATAATTGTATGGAGGGTAGTCGTTTGTAGGGCTATGAAAGGCTATAATACCTTGAGATTGTGGGAATGAAAGTAATAATGATACATTTGTTAGATATTATTGACCTAAAATAAGAGAACATTCAGTGGATTAGATGTGTGGTCCTTGGGATTGATTGGACATGACTCATGGAATCATGAGTCTGGGTGTGTCATTGGGTTTTACAAGAGAATGTGGTCACTATGTAGGGTGATATCAAGATAGATATAGAGTTTGTACATATGAGAGTCTCTTTATGGATCACTCTCCTTGACCTGTAGACTGAGATTTGGTGTGACATTTAGGGGATAATTCTTAGTTTGAGAGCATGAAAATGCATTGGTTATGCATGGTTCCCATTGGGTGGTGAATTAGAGAACATGAAGTATGTGGTTCCATTGAATATTTTTCAGATTTCAGATAAACCCAAATGATACAAAATAGGTATTCAAGAGATGATATTTTTTAGGCATGTTAGATCATGGTTTTTTGAGATTGAATATGTACCTTGATGGTGGTGTGTGATTTTGTTAAGGGATTGAGGTACAATGGTATAGTCAACATAAGTGAGTACGTTAACAAATATTTTTATAAAGGGGTGATGTTTAAACATGTTCATGTTTCACTCGATTACTGGTGTAAGAGAATCCATATGGTGGGGGAAAAACATTGGTTTTAGAAATTTCTTTTTTGCATGGTTAGTGGATTTTTGGATAAGAATGGTGATAAGGTTTACAGGGTGAGAATGTGAGGTGGATGTTTCATGATGTCACTCTAGAATGATCGATTTGGTCATGTAAAAATATTGTGTTTAGTAAAAAATATAGCATGGGACTTAGAGAATTGTAGTTTGGTTTCTTCAATGAGATAATAAAAATACTATTATGATGGGGAGAATGAAACAATCTAGGGAGTATAAACATAATGTCAAAAGGTTATTCATTGTGATGAATCTAGTTTGAGAGGAAATCCATGTGAAATTGAGGCATTAGTGTGCAGGTGAATCTAATGTGATCTAGTTCCTCAAAGAATTTAATTTTTAGAATTCGGATGTGGTGTTGGATGGATTTGGTGCCTTGGCATCTAGCTCAGAGTAGAGCTAGTGTGATCTAAGATTAATTTGCATCAAAATGTGCATTGGTGCATGTAGAGATATTATGATGGTTTGTATATGCTATTGTTGATACAACCATGGATTTACATCTGGAGTTAGGTTTATACAATTTTGGTATTTAACTTTCTAATGACGCCGTAGAGAGTAAAGGCATCAAGACCGTGTGAGGTGGTAAAATGATGCATCGTTGAGTATGGTTGATCATTTTCTATAAAATCTACCCATAACAAGAATGTATTGTGTTTTATAATGGAATCATATTTGTTTAAGTTAAAAACACATCAATCGTATCATTGTACAACTATAAAAGTGGTGGCGTGGTGATTTCTATATTGGGCAGTTCCTTGTCTCAAAATTGGTCTTTATGAGAAGAGTGATATGGCGGGGAGAACCATAAGCCTTGGGATGAATTGGTTGAAGACACCATTGTTTCATAGGGAAGAATGGTATGATTAAGAATAATCTCAGTTTTGGTTTCTGTGGGGACCCGAGAGACCGTACAGGGGTAAATTAGGGTCTTACTAGAATTAAAAATTCTTTTAACTTTTTCCCTCATCTTTCATTAATTCGGGATATTTCTACATTATTATAGAGAACACTATCCAACCATTTATTTCTTATATACATAAAAAAATATTTACGGAGAAATTCAATGCATGTGATATATATATTTTCACTTGATTCACTATAAAAATTCTACTCCAAGGAGAATACACTCATCATTATGTTAGTGTAGTATGAACTACAATAAATCACTCATTATGTGGATAAAATGTTTAGGTAAGGGTACTCTACGCCAAGAATAATTTCATATTCCTCTGTTATGCTCGATGATTTTAAGAGGTTTAAGGGTTTTGGGATTGAGCACTACATCCCAAGGGACACTCAATCAACTTCTCCTTTATGCACTTCTATATTTATTATCACATTTTATATACTTATATTTATATTCTTAGTTCAAGTATGTGAAAGTAACATCAATAATTGTACTTGAAAAATTCATCAAAAACACCTATTGTTGACACTAGTGAATTCTAATGTTGCACAGTTTTCCACTTCCTGATATATACAACTCTTAATAAGTAGAGTTTTTTTTATCATCAATTACAATTTACATTGAATAAATCAAAAAAATCTAGATAATACTCTCATTAATGGAATTTTTTTCAATGAATTATGTCTTATATTTCATCAATGAACTAGATAAAAATTTGATAATCCTCAAAAATATTTAATAGGTATTTAAGCAACACTTCATCTCTGTCAAACATATAATTTCTAACATGCAAACAACATTATTTTCACTTCAAATACTAATCATTAATATGATATAATTCATCAGTAAGTTTATCTTATATTGGATATTATATTTAATTAATATTCAAGTTGTTATCTAATTTTTGTTCCCTTCTTCCAATTAGAACATGTAGTTCCACTTCCTCTCTTGGAACACATAGTTCCTCTTATCTCCTTTTTTAGAAATTATTTTATATTCTCTTTTAACAATTATGTATGGTATATATCTATAAATATATTGGTTTTAATTTAAAATTTGAAATTTAAAAAATACTTAAATTCCAACTTTGTATGATTAGATTCATAATTTTTTTCTTATACACTTAATATACACCATTAATATTCTTAATGGTCTTTAATAGATTTTAGAAATACTATAAAACATGCCAAAGAAATACATGACTACTATATTTTTTGAAATATCTAGATTTTAAACCTTACAATGTAGCATAATCCATTTCAATGTGATGGAATAGTTTTTAATTAGTTAACTAAAAACTCCTTCATGGCATGTTCTATAGACCTCGTATTGTAGCCTTGGAGTCCCAAAAATTACAAGGTTACCAAATCTCAAATGATCTTCAATTGTCATGAAATTTACTCCCTTATGGTAGAAAACTCCTTTTATTCCACTAGATATAGAGTGAAGATCCACCATGATGAAACATCCAATAGATTTGATTAGAAACCTAATAAAATCACTTCCAAATATAGACATGATATGGAATAATCTCTCTCTGTAGCATGGTTGACTTATTCTACATTATAATTATTTCATGGACTACTTATCTTAATAGTGGACTCATATAGACTATTAAATACTCAAAAGTTTTTTCACTTCCTAAAACACATACCCAAGGAAACAATCCCTTATTGTAGCTTATAATAATTCTTCTTAAATATGACTCTAGTATAGTCATTAAAAACAACATAGACACTGTTAAACCTCTAATGAGATTTAAATTCATACATTTCACCTCTAAAAGTTTGTTATTATTTATATGTCACGATGTCCTTGAGGAAAAAAATTAAAAAAACATACCTCCCTATATAAAATATTCATTCTCTATTGAGAAATAAGTGTTTTATCGTGTGGTCAACTCAATCTCCAACATAATTGTGCTATTGAAAAATATCCATGGAGAATGTGCATTCAATTCAGTTGTTCAATTATTCTCCATGGTGTGGCCTATCCACTACTGTGTGTAAAATGCCTTCTCCTCCAGATTAAAATCTAACAAACATATCATTTTAAGTTCACGATTTTTCACCAAAAAATATGGAAAACATTGGTAAATGTTTCCATTTACAATAAATATAACATTAAATCAATTCAACCCACTTCCATAAAAATTCTCAATATATTTATAATTTCATCCATCCTTGAAACATCATCACTAGTTTTCTCCCTTTCACCTCTTCTCAAGAAACTTATTGATTGAATGTATTCATTATATATCTATTTTAAAATTCACAACATCATATTATCAACAAATCCAATATGTTATAATTGTTCATCACTATCAAAATGAACCTCTTTGAATTTCTTATCTTTAACTTTAGTAACTATCAAAATGTTTCAAAATTAATTAATCATAGATTAATCATTCCTTATATCAATATCTTTTTTAGATGTCTTCCTTAAATGATTGGAAATAAATAAAACATAAAATACTATGGTTTTAATAGTACCTCCCTTGAATTTTATTTACAATTTTTTCATAAAATTGATGAACTATATAAAAAACATATAGTCCTCTCCCACTTTCTTTCATAATCCCATAACCTCTAAAAATATGGATTTCATGAATTCATCATATATCCCCTTTTGAAAATAAAATTTAAAGGGACTTAAAATCTATACTTCTTTTTTTATTCTCTTCCCTTGTCTTATAGAATACCATAGGGAATAATTCTCCCATTCACAGTAATAATCCCTCTTTTATATAAGGGCTCTCGTTTTCTCCATCAATAATCTTTTTCACTATATTTTTCAAGTAAAATCTCCAACTCATCATACCTCTAAGAATTACAAATTTAGAGAGTCAATACTCCCATTTCATATACACCATTAATTCTATTTTCATAGAACTTATGTAAATTTTTTGGAACCTGGGTAATTATTTCCACCGACCTCAATTCAATATCAATTTCAATTTCAATTTCACTAATAGTTTAATTCGTTACAAAATGATTCTAGTGAGGGAATTTACAACTTAGTAGCAAGATATAATCTTACAAATATAGTTGTTTCATTTCATTTAAAAATAGTTTACCCGAAAAATCAATCACCTTCACTCAAAAACAATTAGTGCATAAACATTTATGCATAATAGGGTGATATATAATATATCTAAAATGAATCAATACCTCTTGTGAGTAAGAAATATGCTATACCAATTGATGTACTCTATATTATTTTCTATCAAAGGGTCTCTCCTCTAATTTTAGATAGTGGTAATTATCCTTTAATAATATGGTCGAAAATTCCCCTAAATATCTCCATCATTGGACTAGTCCTATATATTTTGGAAATTTTATCAAGGGTAACTATCTTTTTAAAAATACATTCTTAATCTTGAAATTTCTATGAATACTAATAATAATCAGTATTGGAACTCTTTAGATATATCATAGAATCATATTCAAATCTGATTAGGTTATTTATTGATTTTTCACTTTACCATATAATGAAATATGCATATTTGGATTTGAGAAATCAATAAGGTTACATAGAACCATTTTAAGGTTCATATTATTATAAACATAGTGCATCTTTAGCTTTCTCTATGAATCCATCCCTTTTAGATGCATACACACTATATATCATTTATCCCCCTAAATATAGCATCAATAGCCAATATATATACAACTTAGTAAGAGGGCTTCCTAGGACATACTCAAATAGATTATTTTGATTGGCCATGAAAATTCAACCCTTTTCCTCTCATCTACTTCAAAAACATTTGCCTCAATAAATCCACTTGTGAAAATTTCTCCCTCGATGTTTGACTATAAATCCTTCTTCTCAAATTTTTTTGTATTCACATCCATTAAAAAATACATCCCACCATTTTAAGTTTAACTTTCTATTTCACCATTTTTACATTCATTTACATATTACATCCTCAATTCATTAGAAATTCCACCAGTTTTTACCTCATTATTTGAAGTGTTATGAATGAATCCACTTAATCATACATCCTACTATTCATTCATGATTTTCACGAGAGAAATATCTTCATTTTTCTCTCTCCATACATGCCTCTACACTTTTAAACAAAGTTTTTTGTGAATAATCCACGAATTATACTTAAAGAATTTCACATATCTTTCCATTTCATAAACATCCATTTCCACAAATCTATTTTTGAAAAGAATGTATTTTAATTTCTACCATTATTAACTCCTTCTTGTCATATGAGTGGGGAATACTTTCATGGATCCTTTATTTTGTTTGTTATTGTTTCATCTTTCCCAGCGAATATAATTATTATTAATATATAATCTTTCAATAGATCATTTATCCCATTAAATATACTTTCATGGATAAGGTATGTCATGATTTCTTCTATGATAGTCTATCTTTAATTTCTCACACCACAATTTAATTTTTTGTCCCTTAATACCATATAAATAACACTTCCTGATTACAATATTTTGGAAATTTTCTTTTCTAGATATACTTTCCAAATTATTATTATTCATACTTTCATGTTTTTCTTCTAAATTTTCAATCATCAAATCCATCCCCTTCAGGTAAAAAAAATTGAATTTGATTTTACTTTAATTGTGGGGTTTCTTTAATGGAATTTTAGATACCCTTGGGAGCTAACCAACTTGGTAAGTAAATGTATAATGTTTATAAAGGAGGGGATTCAGGTCAGTAACACATGGAGATAAGATATGTTTCATTCTAATTTATTAGCATGAAACAAAACATGTGGTAAGATTATTCATTACACCATGACTAGATCTCTAAGTAATAATTTTAAGATCTTTATAAAGGGATATTCCATTAGTAATCATTATATTTTTCCTCATGAGTGGTGTGTGGCCTTGTTTGTGTTCTTTTAAAATAAAAAAAATTGCGTTTTCAGTCATTTTCAATGACCATTTAATTTTACATTTTATAAGAAAATTTATTCAATATGGTTACATTGAAATTTAATATTCTTTTTCATATTTTTTATTGTCTTCCTTGGAGATATATCCACTTATATAAATTTTTTATATCCTTCCTTAAAATATATGTTATTAGCATAGTTCTATTACCCTACATTATTCACGAATTGAACTAAATTATTTCACTATAAAATATCATATTTTCTTCTATAAAAACAATCCCCGGATTTACTTTATGATTTGGTTTTCTCCATTTTACAATCATCCTTTGAGCATTCAGGTGTTATGTAGTCTATATCAATAGATTTACCATAAAAATTTAAGATAGGTTTATATTCTAAAATGCATAATAAATCTCTTTTTTCCCTCTTTAAAGATTTTAAATTTCCGGGCCAACTTCTTATTTTTCATTTTCTTCAACATATTTATTCAATAAAAATTAAATTATTCAATAAAATTCATTTATAATTTTTCTAATACTATAGATTTTTCATCTATAAATGAAATTATATTCTCTTCTCTTAACATATATCCTTCACTATACAAATTTTCCAATCTCATCTGCATATCCTTTGAAAAATATAAATTAGATATCCTATTGAATATTTCTTCATTCAAGGAATTATTAAATTCTTCTTTGGACCAAGATTCAATATACATGTTTCTTTTATTGATCGTATATATAATTAATTTCCAAAATTTTTATAATATTCCATAATTAAATAAATGATAAGAAATATAGACATGAATTTCAAAATATTATAAAAAATCCTTCTTCTATTTAAATTAATGACTTCCATTAAATAAAGTAACCATCACAATTTATTCCATTTTAAAAAAAAATTCAGGAACTTCACAATCAATATTATAAAGGTTGAATAATAATAAAATCTCACATTTATTCAACATGGAGGGACCTAGGGAATCTTATGGTGGTGAATTTGGTTTGTAGATTATTTAAAACATATTCTAACATTTTACTTATATTTTATTTAATTTTAGATCTTATTATATTTTGGGGGGAACTCCAATAAATCTTTTATTTCTTTTTCATTCACTAATACATTGATGAAAAATATTAAATAGATGGACATTAATATATTTACTTTTATCAGCTTTAGATGTTTACTCCAATGAGCATACACATGGTATTTTTTTAGGGTGTCATAATCCATTATAAATAATGTTTGTGTGGATACCACATTTTGGTAAGAGCACTCCTCACCATAGATCACTACCTCTTCCTCTCTTATACTCAAAACATTAAAGAGGGTTTCAGGTTTAGTGATATCATATTACTACCCAAGGTTTACTCCCTCTTCATATATTGTGTGCACTACTTTAGTGAAGGTATCAGTTTATAGACTTTTTGTCCTCTTCAATATCTATGGAAATAAAGGTCCCTTGAAGAATGTTACTTGTAATTTTTATAAAAAAAATCACATTTTTGATTCTCTAGTGAGTTCCATTATTGTACTCTATCCATATTTTATATATATACAATTTTCAAAATTGTTTTAATCTTTCATCTTCAATTTTACTTTATACAGAACCAACCACAACCTCTAGATAATATTCTCAAAAATGAAAATATTCTCCAGTTATTTCAATCTTCAATTTTTTTCAAAAAAATTAAATAAATCCTTAACGATCCTAAAAATTATTTTTCAGAAATGTATACAACACTTAATCTATGGTAAACGTGAAATTTAATACTTCCACACATTATTATTTTCAATTTAAAAAACTAATATATGATATATATATATATAACATATAAGTAAATATATCTATACTTGGTTAGGATTTTTAATGGATTTTCATGTTGTTATCCCCATGATTTATTCTTATTACTATTGGTATGCACAATTATAATTCTACTTCTAGAATACTGTAGAGACCCGGAGCCTGACGTATATGAACATTACATTACTTTTGCGGAATACAAAGTACATAACAAAAAAATACACACACAAGGATCGTAATAATTTAGTGTCTTTGGAAACTCGGAACGTAATCTTCTAATCGTGGTGAAATATCTCCAATATCTCCCATAAAGATCTTCCCCTTTTATTTACCTAAAACATTTCGTTATATCCTGGGGAAAAGAAAACAAAAAAGGGTGAGCTCAAATGCTCAGTAAGGGTAAACAAAAGAAATATAAATCTCATCGTATACACAAGCACATAACTTTTGGAAATCTTAACCTGCAAAAGAGATCATAATTTCATAACATGGGATAAATCATGGAAGTGAAATGTAATCACAATAATCATAACATAAAACATGAAACTTTGTGGCATACACACATAATCATAGATAATCATTTCTTGTTAGTCAAGACTCATTGCGAAGACTATCTTAGTGGACAAAGTCCCTTTCTGAATCGAGTAACCCTCGTTTCAGTCCTGTTTCACTGAACCGGTATAACCTACCATTTCAGCCATGTCTATCTCATGAGATATAAAATCTTTACCCAATGCATTGGAGGGAGATATAGGTCCCACCCATCTTATAATGAATCCTTTCTTATGTGTGCCACATAATCATAAACCATACATCATAAAGTAACCCATGTAATAAAAAATGGGATTCTTAAACAACATGACATCATAAAACAATTCATATAAGATAAAGGAATTCATAAAAATATTTCCATAATAACATAATCAAATCCATGTAATAATAGGGATAAAAAACAGAACCCTTTTATTATCTTAGATGGAAAATAATTTTGATAAAATACTTGAACTCCATTCATGAGGAAAATATCCTTTCTACTTCAAAAACACTTTTCCTTTCTTAACATGTCATACAATTTTAAACTAAAAGAAAGTTGATTAAAAATAAACTTGAATACTTGTAAAGGAATCTTCATGGAAATAATGTTTTAGAAATCCATTCATGCCGTATAAGTTAAAGAAACATTCTTCGTACTTTTGTCGGAAAAGTCAAAAAGTACCTCGTACGAAAAATGACAAAAGATTCCTTTCATACATATTACTAAGAACTCACCGAAACGTAAAAATGGATTTAAACAATTTTAGGTGGATGGAAATAATATCACATATTGATGAAACATGAATGTGGATGATAAAATACACCCCAGTAAATACTTACAGATAAACAATCTCGGATAAAAATGAGATTGTGATATCTCCCTTACCTTAGGTCCGACTTGCTTTGTAAGTGTCCGAACCTCCTGTATAATAATTTAAATCATGTTATTGACTTATTCCAGAATCATATTCATTGTTATTATATCATATATGGTCCACTTATTACTTTATATTACCTGTTCTTTTGTAAATTCATGTTAAAGTGGTGTTTTGGTTAAAATCGTCTCATTTGTCATTCGTGTTTTTGACTTGTAATTATTAATATGATTACTTGGATCATGATTACTTATATCCAGAATTTAAAACGTGATTTATATATAATATATATTCAGAATATACATATATAATAAATCAGTAAATGGAAAGAAATACACCGTTCATGGAGACGATAGTCCGTACGTACGCATGAACGCTGTTTTCGTTTCCTTATTGAATTGAATGGAATTAGGTAGATGACATACATATAAATATACATAAATACATTATCATTATCAGGTCATACATTTCATTAGTACTTATTATATATACTTTATAATCATTCATGAATGGTTAATTATTGAGAATGAATCTCATCGCGTCGTGGAGACGGTAGTCCGTACGTACGCACGAGCGATGATATCGTTCCCATGGTCATGGAATTGTGTTGAAGTGTATGTAGACTATTTCAGTATCAATATCACTTTATAATAATCATATATATTTACTCATTACACCATTATACCCATCCTTGTAAGGTTATGATGGAAAATAGATTACACCACGGCGTGGAGACGGTATTCCGTACGTACGCACGCGCGGTGATTTCATTTTTCCGTAGGATGGATAGAAGGTGAATTAGGGTTGTTTCATATTTATAATAACATATCAGTATGTAAGTAATACTGATGTTATTACTTTATCATGAAACAACTAAAGAAGAAGAAGTTGAATAAGAAAGAAATTGAAAAGATCGGTAATGGATATTACCTCTTCTTTGAAACGCCTCTTGAAATCCTCCACTTAGGGAACTAAGATTGGTCTTTGAAGAAGACCAGGACCTCTAGGACTATTCTAGGGAAGTGGATAAGGGATTTTGGCAGGGGTTGGCCGAGCTTGAGTGCTCAAATTGGTGTGAGGAGGAGGGGGAGGAGGTGCCCTTTTATAAGGGAGGAGAGGGGCACCTTAGGAATATCTCAAAATATTATTTTATATTAAAGTCAAAATCGGTTTATAATGGTTCCAAAGGGTCTTATTTCTAATATAAAGTGGGGATGGGTCGAAATTATATCAACCAATAGGATTTAGACAAGTTTAGGTTATTATTTTAACCTTATCAATTAGATTTAACTCTAAGTTAAATAATTTGACTTTTACCGTGTCTTTTTGTTTTCTTACACTATATGGTTAATACACTTACTATAACATGCCAAACGAACCCCAAATTGTTTATTATTAATATATATATCCTTATCTATGTCATTTGGCCGAACCTTAGATTTTTAGGAATAAAATAACAATTAATTATATAATATTTGATTTAAAAACTATTTTGTGTCAATTTTGACACTATTTGATATATGATTTTTTTGAAAGTCATAACAGAATTATATGTTTGAACAAAGTTGATTAAATCAACACTAATATATCATAGTAACCTAGAAAATTAGTGGAATTCATAAAAAGTCTCAAATTACATTTATTTTGGAGTTTATAACATCAATTATGTCAATATTGCATTAATAAGATAATTACTGCATCATCATTGTGTCATAAATAAATTAAATTATTTAATTTCTAAAAATTATAAATAAACTACCATCATGTAGGAAATATTTTTAGATTTCTAATGAATATTTATAGTCGAATTTATCTTATGTATAACCCCATATTAAAAATGATTTACTTATTCAACTTTGATTTTAACTATATTAACCCTTCTTTAAATAAATTAATAATAAATGTCCTAATCTAATCCAAGTGGACCTAAATGGTCATATTTTATTCCTAAGTTTGTTTTCGGTCGAATTACACTTGTCCAATAGAATTAGGACATGTGTTAGGGTAATAATAATATCATATTTACCCTTAGTTACCCTATTTACTATTAACCGTGGTAAAAAAAAGTAAAAAGTTACTATTCACCAAAAATTATTTTCATCTCATTGAACCACATTTTAGTCCTTGATATTAACCGTGGCTGTCAGATTTTCGAAATTCCATTCACAGAAGCGGTAAAATTAAGTTTTATGCAAAATTCAGTTTTTAACCTACCACTTAGTGGTTTCACTATTCATCAAAATTGAAAGTTTTCAGAAAAGTGCCAAAATTTCACCCTAGGCTATAATTGATATTCCGAATTCAAAAATGATTTCTATTTTACAAAATTCCCAACATATAAGTTGCATTAACTAATTTTATAATTAATTTCCGCTGTCACAACAAATAGCGTGTTTTTAAGAGATAATAACTATCAAAAGATTGAAACTTGTTTATAACTGGTTTAAATGTGAAATTACATCCAATGTCCCACATTTTATTAAATTGTAAAACTATATTCTAAATATACTTTAAAACCACTCAAATTAATAATTTATAACTATTAATTATTTCGATTGAAAAAGTTGTTTTTAATTAAAATTTAGTAATTTCCACTATTCATCAAAATATGAAAGTTATCCGAAAATTACCAAAATTTCACCTTAGGCTAAATTCGATACTCCTAATCCATAAATGAAGTCCATTTTGAAAAATAAAATTTAAAAATTTTCAAAAAGTGGTTATTACTATTCATAACGGCTAGTTTTAATAATATCTTAATAGCATATCGTTGTTTAGCGAAACTTGGTGTTGCGTACACCACACGCTATCGTGGAAGGTCGCGATTGCGTGTAATTCAAGCCAGGTCAAAGATGTGTGTTGTGAAAGCTCCTTTTGGTGTAGTGTATAACAGAAGACATTAATGAAATTAAAAAGAATACTTTTCATAAAATCTCGTGGTGTTACATTCTACCCCCCTTAAAATGAATTTTGCCCTCGAAATTCGTCGGGGTTATAAATGGTTTACTATTCGAAAGTTTCTTTAATCGAAACCCACATCGTAAAAAGGAATACCAAAACCAATCTTTAAAACAAAAGTATGAAACGTAACGGTTACCCAAATAAACTAATCAATGGGTTTCCACATAGGTGAAAATATGGATATGGAAGAGAAATCTAACCATCATGTTCTGATGGAGAGTGGTAGAGAACATGGCTATGGAAAATCCAACAATCAAAAATCCATAAATTTGTGATGATCTAAGGTACCATCTGATTAATCAGATATAAGAGCACTAGGAAAACATTTTTGGTTTTCAATATCATTTCCCTAAAGTTGAAGAATTAGAATTAGAATAAATAAATACTTTATTTTGGTACAATCTCACTGTTGTTCGTGCCTTGAACAATTTCCACTTCATCTCTTAAATAAATGAATTTGAATTTGTTATTCGTGAAGTGTTAGCAGATTATGTGATAGAATGACAGGTCATTCCATCTATCTCAAACAAAAGGTTAGCAAAAGTTATTAAATATACATAAGTCATTCTATAGTGGGTTAATCATATATGGTTCCTAAAATGGACTTATACTTCATATATCATACTGCTTAATATAATAAAACTAGTTTCTACTAAACAGGGACTTCCTGTAGGACAGTGGTAGGTGATAAAGGCCAGTCGCACTTCGGTTGTGGGTTTGATTCCAACATCCTTGTCCGACGCAATGGGATGTCGCCCGTCCTGCAGGTTGTCCTTTTTCTAAAGCTATATTACTATAACATCCCATCAATAATATTGAAAAACGTTTTATCCTAACTTATGCCCAACATAATCCATTCTAATGTTTAGGCTTATCTAAAATACTTCAGTCCAAGCTCATAGTAAAAAGAAAATGATTACTTGAAATGTCACCGAATAATCACGTGAATGCCATCATTTATCCCCCATATATCATAAGATATATCTTGTTGGTCAAATTATAAACATGTGAATACCGTAATCATGTATTCTCTTGAATAATTAATACCCATTGAACCTTAGTGAAAACATGAATGCAGTTAAAAGTTAACACTTTCCACATACCAAAATCCTCAAAATTCTATATACTCAAACCACGATATCACTTAGTCCTTATATCAATCATGAGCTCATGAATACAATCAAACATCTTATTATCTTCTTATCCCTTCATTATGCTCATATCATCTGTTTACCAAAAATGTCTCAATCACTTTTCATGGTTACTGGTACCATAAAATTATTGAAATCCAAAACATAAATATTCCAATATTCCACGATACTATATACAACATTATTTTGGAATCCCATTACATAAACACTTAATCATTCCACCACATTGTTGTCATATTCAACATCGCCAATAGTGATCGCATGTGACTTCCCTTTATCCTTTGCCTTAAGCGGTTGGTCATGTCGATCATCACTAACCCTTGGATTAGGGCATTTATTGGCATAATGTCCCATCTCCTTGCACTTGAAACATTGAAGTGTTGGTGGTGCGTTCTCTGCAGTCTTTTCTTTATTCACAGCATTAGAAACCCTTTTCCCACTACTTCGACATTCAGCTGCTCGATGACCTTCTTTTCCACACTTAAAACATTTTCTAGTCCCTTTAAGACAATCTCCACCATGCTTATTTCCACACTTTGAGCATAAGGAAACATTCATCTTATTTTCACCATTATTCTGGGATTTCTCCTTGAACTCCATCTTTCGTTTCTTGTCAAAACCCTGAGATGGATATGTAACACCAACTTCCATTTCTACCTTGATAGCACAACGCACAATTTCTTCATAGCTACTGAAGTCTCTTATAGCCAATGCCCTTCGAAGACTTGGTTTTAAGCCACTGAAAAATCGATCAACTTTACTTTCAGGTTGGATGATAATGCCAGATGCATACCTTGAAAGTCTTTTAAAATTCGCTTCGTATATACCAACAGATTCATCATCCTTCTGCTTCAGCTTAAGAAACTCTTTTTCCATCTTTGTTCGAAGAATACGAGGGAAGTACTTACTGGAAAACAAGTTCTTGAACTCGTCCCATTCTATGGACTCAATTTCATCTCCCGGCCTCGTATTCTTGATAAGATTCGACCATTGATCAGCTTCACCTTCCAAACGATATACTGCTAAGATGACTTTATCATGTTCAGAACAGTGAAGAACTGAAAATATCTTTTCAGTGGTACTGATCCATTGTTCAGCAACAAGTGGATCAGAAGTCCCACTGAAAGAATGTGGACGTTGCCTCATGAAGGACTCAATAGAATATTGTTCCCTTCTCTGCTCATTTGGAAGTCCATAATGATTCATAGCTTGTGTAAGTATAGCAATAAGATTTTGAACTCCATCCCCCATAACATTTGTTTGTTCAGGAGGGAAATTATTGCATTGTCCATTGCATTGATCAACACGGTTCCTTCGGGTTCCAACCATCGTCTAAAACCCAAAAAGAATAGTGTGAGAGGCAAAAATCATGATAGGGAAAACAACATAATAAAGGGGGAGTATCCTCAATATCTAACTTCTTAGGTTAAATTCTAAGATCGTTACCGTAGTTATAGGACTGTATCCTATACGTATACTTATCCTTAGGGACATCCCTAGACAAACCTTATAAATATCTCTAGGGATCTCACTAAAGTTATCGCATCCTAGTTTCCAAAGGTTGACTAAACATTTCCTCTGATACAAACTGTAGATACCCGGAGCCTGACGTATATGAACATTACATTACTTTTGCGAAATACTTAGTACATAACAAAAAAATACACACACAAGGATCGTAATAGTTTAGTGTCTTTGGAAACTCGGAACGTAATCTTCTAATCGTGGTGAAAGATCTCCAATATCTCCCATAAAGATCTTCCCCTTTTTTTACCTAAAACCTTTCTTTATATCCTGGGGAAAAGAAAACATAAAAGGGTGATCTCAAATGCTCAGTAAGGGTAAACAAAAGAAATATAAATCTCATCGTATACACAAGCACATAACTTTTGGAAATCTTAACTTGCAAAAGAGATCATAATTTCATAACATGGGATAAATCATGGAAGTGAAATGTAATCACAATAATTATAACATAAAACATGAAACTTTGTGGCATACACACATAATCATAGAGAATCATTTCTTGTTAGTCAAGACTCATTGCCAAGACTATCTTAGTGGAAAAGTCCCCTTCTGAATCGAGTAACCCTCGTTTCAGTCCAGTTTCACTGAACCGGTATAACCTACCATTTCAGCCATGTCTATCTCATGAGATATAAAATCTTTACCCAATGCATTGGAGGGAGATATAGGTCCCACCCATCTTATAATGAATCCTTTCTTATGTGTGCCACATAATAATAAACGATACATCATAGCATAACCCATGTAATAAAAATGGGATTCTTAAACAACATGACATCATAAAACAATTCATATAAGATAAAGGAATTCATAAAAATATTTGCATCATAACATAATCAAATCCATGTATTAATAGGGATAAAAAACAGAACCCTTTTATTATCTTAGATGGAAAATAAATTTGATAAAATACTTGAACTCCATTCTTGAGGAAAATATCCTTTCTACTTCTAAAACACTTTTCCTTTCTTAACATGTCATACAATTTTAAACTAAAAGAAGTTGATTAAAAATAAACTTGAATACTTGTAAAGGAAGCTTCTTGGAAATAATGTTCTAGAAATCCATGCATGCTGTATATGTTAAAGAAACATTCTTCGTACTTTTGTCGGAAAAGTCAAAAAGTACCTCGTATGAAAAACGACAAAAGATTCCTTTCATACATATTACAAAGAACTCACCGAAACGTAAAAATGGATTTAAACAATTGTAGGTGGATGGAAATAATATCACATATTGATGAAACATGGATGTGGATGATAAAATACACCCCAGTAAATACTTACGAATAAACAATCTCGGATAAAAATGAGATTGTGATATCTCCCTTACCTTAGGCCCGACTTGCTTTGTAAGTGTCCGAAACTCCTGTATAATGATTTAAATCATGTTATTGACTTATTCCAGAATCATATTCATTTTTATTATATCATATATGGTCCACTTATGACTTTATATTACCTGTTCTTTTGTAAATTCATGTTAAAGTAGTGTTTTGGTTAAAATCGTCTCATTTGTCGTTCGTGTTTTTAACTTGTAATTATTAATATGATTACATGGATCATGATTACTTATATCCAGAATGTAAAACATGATTTATATATAATATATATTCAGAATATACATATATAATAAATCAGTAAATTGAATGAAATACACCATTCATGGAGACGGTAGTCCGTACGTACGCATGAAAGATGTTTTCGTTTCCTTATTGAATTGAATGGAATTAGGTAGATGACATACATATAAATATACACAAATACAGTATCATTATCAGGTCATATATTTCATTAGTACTTATTATATATACTTTATAATCATTCATGAATGGTTAATTATTGAGAATGAATCTCATCGCGTCGTGGAGACGGTAGTCCGTACGTACGCACGAGCGATGATATCGTTCCCATGGTCATGGAATTGTGTTGATGTGTATTTAGACTATTTCAGTATCAATATCACTTTATAATAATCATATATAGTTACTCATTACACCATTATACCCATCCTTGTAAGGTTATGATGGAAAATAGATTACACCACGGCGTGGAGACGGTATTCCGTACGTACGCACTCGCGGTGATTTCATTTTTCCGTAGGATTGATAGAAGGTGAATTAGGGTTGTTTCATATTTATAATAACATATCAGTATGTAAGTAATACTGATGTTATTACTTTATCATGAAACAACTAAAGAAGAAGAAGTTGAATAAGAAAGAAATTGAAAAGATCGGTAATGGATATTACCTCTTCTTTGAAACCCCTCTTGGAATCCTCCACTTAGGGAACTAAGATTGGTCTTTGAAGAAGACCAGGACCTCTAGGATTATTCTAGGGAAGTGGATAAGGGATTTTGGCAGGGGTTGGCCGAGTTTGAGTTCTCAAATTGGTGTGAGGAGGAGGGGGAGGAGGTGCCCTTTTATAAGGGAGGAGAGGGGCACCTTAGGAATATCTCAAAATATTATTTTATATTAAAGTCAAAATCGGTTTATAATGGTTCAAAAGGGTCTTATTTCGAAGCTAAAGTGGGTATGGGTCGAAATCCTATCAACCAATAGGATTTAGAAAAGTTTAGGTTATTATTTTAACCTTATCAATTAGATTTAACTCTAAGTTAAATAATTTAACTTTTACCGTGTCTTTTTGTTTTCTTACACTATATGGTTAATACACTTACTATAACATTCCAAACGAACCCCAAATTGTTTATTATTAATATATATATCCTTAGCTAAGTCATTTGGCCGAAACTTAGATTTTTAGGAATAAAATAACAATTAATAATATAATATTTGATTTAAAAGCTATTTTGTGTCAATTTTGAGACTATTTGATATATGATTTTTGTGAAAGTCATAACAGAATTATATATTCGAACCAAGTTTATTAAATCAACACTAATATATCATAGCAACCTATAAAATTAGTGGAATTCATAAAAAGTCTGAAATTACATTTATTTTGGTGTTTATAACATCAATTATGTCAATATTTCATTAATAAGATAATTACTGCATCATCATTGTGTCATAAATAAATTAAATTATTTAATGTCTAAAAATTATAAATAAAATACCATCATGTAGGAAATCGTTTTATCTTTCTAATTAATATTTATAGTCGAATTTATTTTATGTATAACCCCATATTAAAAATGATTTACTTATTGAACTTTGATTTTAACTATTTTAACCCTTCTTTAAATAAATTAATAATAAATGTCCTAATCTAATCCAAGTGGACCTAAATGGTCATATTTTATTCCTAAGTTTGTTTTTGGTCGAATTACACTTGTCCAATAGAATTAGGACATGTGTTAGGGTAATAATAATATCATATTTACCCTTAGTTACCCTATTTACTATTAACCGTGGTAAAAAAAGTAAAAAGTTACTATTCACCAAAAATTATTTTCATCTCATTGAACCACATTTAAGTCCTTGATATTAACCGTGTCTGTCAGATTTTTGAAATTCCATTCACAGAAGCGGTAAAATTAAGTTTTATGCAAAATTCAGTTTTTAACCTACCACTTAGTGGTTTCACTATTCATCAAAATTGAAAGTTTTCAGAAAAGTACCAAGATTTCACCCTAGGTTATAATTGATATTCCGAATTCAAAAAAGATTTCTATTTTACAAAATTCCCAACATATAAGTTTCATTAATTAATTTTATAATTAATTTCCGCTGTCACAACAAATAGCGTGTTTTTAAGAGATAATAACTATCAAAAGATTGACACTTGTTTATAACTGATATAAATGTGAAATTACATCCAATGTCCCACATTGTTTTAAATTGTAAAAATATATTCTAAATATACTTTAAAACCACTCAAATTAATAATTTATAACTATTAATTATTTCGATTGAAAAAGTTGTTTTTAATTAAAATTTAGTAATTTCCACTATTCATCAAAACATGAAAGTTATCCGAAAATTACCAAAATTTCACCTTAGGCTAAATTCGATACTCCTAATCCATAAATGAAGTCCATTTTGAAAAATAAAATTTACAAATTTTCAAAAAGTGGTTATTACTATTCATAACGGCTAGTTTTAATAATATCTTAATAGCATATCGTTGTTTGGCGAAACTTGGTGTTGCGTACAACACACGCTATCGTGGAAGGTCGCGATTGCGTGTAATTCAAGCCAGGTCAAAGATGTGTGTTGTGAAAGCTCCTTTTGGTGTAGCGTATAACACAAGACATTAATGAAATTAAAAAGAATATTTTTCATAAAATCTCGGGGTGTTACAAATACACAGTTCCTCTTACCTCTTTTTTCTTCTGTATTCACTTTTTCTTGCTATCCACATAATATTTCTAATATCTATTGAATAGTTTAAATATTAAATTTTAAATTATTACTATATATTAGTTCTAACTTATGTTACATTAAATTTAGCCTTTTGATATTTTTCAATTTAATCTCAACCACTAAGAGTCAAAATGGTAGTTAACAGATATTAGGTTAACTACTAATCTCACTAGAGAAATAATTTATAGAACATAAATTTGAAATGCCTTGATATAAAATCATATGGAATAACATAACAATTTGTGTTGTAATGGAGTATTTTTTAATTAGTTTTCTAAAAACAACTTTAAGATTTACAGTGTGGACTAGGTATTTTTGCGTGGGAGTCCCAAATATTATTGTGCTACCAAACCTAATTTATTCTTCTTTTATAGTGAAAATTATTCCCTTATAATTAATAACACATTTCACTTGACTATTTTTTGTGTAGGGGTCGCTGATGAAACATCCAATAACTTTTTTGAAGACCCTATATGTTTCGCATCCAAATTAAACCACACTGTAATGAATTTTCCTTACGTGGTATAGATGAATTCTTTTTCATTTTTATTATGTCATGGACTGCTTCTCCACTAATTAGAGTCCTATAGATACTGAAATACACAAAACTATAACACTTCCTGAAACACACTCTATATAGCATAATTCCTTTCTGTGGAATATGAGTCTTCTTTTTTAATATGACTATGGTGTAATATTTGACTATGTTATAGAAAATACCAAATTTCCATCACTACTGAAATTCAATTCACCCATGAACCATGGTAAGTATTTCCTTGGAATGAAAAAATAGCGAAAAAAATAAAAAACATACTTCACTATGTAAAATAGACATTCTCAATGGTAAAACATGTGTATTATGGTGTGGTCAACTCAAGATTCAACACAATTACATCTCGGATAAATCTCTATAGTACATCATACTTTAATTTAGTTATTTTATTTTTCTCCATGTTGTGGAATATATTCCACAATGTTGAAAATTCCTAATTATCCATATTAAACCCCAATGAACTTCTCATTTTAATAACAAAAATTTAGCAATAAAAAAATATTACAAGGAATAAGAAATTTTCCATTAACAAAATCTGTAACTTAATATTAATTCACACCGCTTCCATGATCATTATCAATATATTTATGCTTTAATAAAATTATTAAACCTCTTCAATATAATTTCCACTTTCACCTATTCTCAATAAACATCTTGTTTGTGGGTATTCATCATATCTCTCTTTAATAATTCCAAGAAACATATTTGAAAGAAATATAATTAAATAAAATGGTGTATTATAAATCCAAATGCACCACTTTATCTTCTATATTTTCCTCTTAAATAATTGTCACCATTATTGAAAGTATATTCATTATAGATTGATTAAACCTTATATCATGCTTGTTCTTTAAATTCATTCTTCATTCATTATCAAAAAATCCTATATAAACCCCTCTTTTTATAATTGAAATGGTAATGACTGGGTGTCTTGGATTCTAGTGAATAGTGTGCCTTGGAATTGGAGGTATGCAGGAGAATATTATATCATTCTAGAGCTATAAAATAGTGATTTTGTTGTGAATTATAAATTTTGGTATGTTGAGTTTGATGGTTGGGGGACTACTACTGATTCATATGGATTACAAATGTTATGGTATGGAGTTTATAATACCCTACATATTTCTAGGTCTATAAATTCTGGAGGGAGTTTAAATTGTGATCCTGAAGATGGATTTATTTTATGATTTGGTATCTAGATCAAGAATTTTACAATTCGAACATCATAGGAATATGTTTGTAAATATTGAATGATGATTTGATGGTAGTTTTGGTGCTCATTTGAGCACTGGATTAAGGTTCAACGTCCTTACTAAAGTTATTCTATAAAAATATTCTCATTATTGCCTATATTTCATACCATAACAAACTATATTATGGGGAATCACATCACATATTCATGAGTAATTGTTCTATGGAGGAGAGAAGACATTCCTCCTACCATACAAAGGAGTGATTTTCCCTTTTTCCTCTAGTCACACCATTAATTTTTCAAGTGAAGGTGGTCGCTGTTCTAAAACCCCCTATTCATGTTTTTAGTGTTCTTGGTTGGTTTTTTAAAAGAGGGACAAACCTATCATTTGGAGCTCATCCCCACCATTTTTTTTTGTAAATGGATACATGAGAGAGGGTTGAATTGGTTAGAATTTTCCTCCCTCTTTCTCCATTTTCTTTCCCATGGTTATGGATGGGTTTTCATGTTATTTTTTGGTGATTTATGGTACATTTATCTACCTCTTATCCATGCCATGGGTTCCCTTTTCTATCGATTTATTTTTTTTAAAAATTTGGGCTTGTTTTTTTCAATTCCACTAGATCTTAGTGGAATTGAGGAGGGGTGATGGGGGGGTTTTATGTGCAGTGGTGAGAGGAGATTTCATAAGGTTGGTCTCGTGTTGTTGGGTGTGATTTTGGAAAACCATCAACTCCCGGTGATTTTTATACTGATTCTATGTCACTTATTAAAGTTAAATAATTAATTATAATTAATTATAATTTTTTATTTATGTTTTATGGTTTAAAAAGGAACTTGGGTTGTGGTTTAACATTGGATGAGGAATGAATGAGTTTAATCATTGGTGAGTAGATCATGTAGAATATGGTTACTAAATTTTAGAGGTAGGTGATTTATTAAATATAAATCCATATGCTTATTAGGCCTGATTTCATGCTTGTATGCATATCACATGGGATAAGTGATGTGACAGATTTATTCATACTAATTAAATCATTTTATTGAGAGTAAAAACCTATTTTAACTAGATAAATGTTGTTTTATGTATCAAATGGCTTATTTAGGTGTTCAAGGTGATTTTTTAAAAGTTTCTAGTTGAAATCAATCATAGGAAAAAATAAAAGAATCAAAAGGAAAATACAAAGTGTGTAATTTATAAACCCATGTTGTGTACAGGTTCAAGGTGCATAGATCATCCTACTTGAGTACATGACCTTGTTGTGGATTAGAAACCACATGTCATGTATTAATTAAATATTTAATATAATCTAATTCCATTAGTAATTAGTGGCCTATATAGAGGAAACATGCCATGAATATCGGCACCACACAACGTGTACTTCCACCAAATTTACACTGATGCACAAAAATAAATTAGAGGCCCAGTTTGCTGACTATAGGAAGAGCAAATAGATAAATTATCGATTAACCATAGTAAAAATTATTTACCAATCCATAAAAAAATGTTAATCTAACTTTCAATAAATAGATAGGAAGCCTTAAGATTTCAAGGTTGTTAATTCAAGGTGGAGGTTTTTCTTCTCTGCCAATGTGTTTCTTCCTCGATTCTAGTTGGATACATCACTTCATTTTTATTTTTGATTTATTGTATTTATCTTCTACCCATTACATCCCTCTCATACCCAGAGTAGGGATTGTGTTTCCACTCAATACACACACATTGACTATGATCATAAGATGGGGATTTTCACATGTTGGAGTTTTAATAAGGTTATGGGTGTGTTATAATATAAATAATGGTGTATTTACTTTTGTTATGATTAATGTTTTATAATACCTTTAATGACTAAATCTAAAATTTTACTAGTGGTATCATATCGAACCAAGAATTAAAAAACTCGGGAAACAGAGTGGGATTCAATAGGAAAACCATTGAACATTGGACAAACCTATTTCCACTAATTTTTTGAGTATTGATTTCTCTTTTTTTTAAGTAATTAATTACTAAAATACAAATTTATTTCTAAAAGTCATAGTTATTTGTTGTCGGACCATAAACAATAACACAATTAAATTCCCATGGTAAATCATTATCATTAATTATTTTAATAATAAAAAAACATTTTTAACTAACACTATTCATGTTGGAACCCTAATGCCTCTATTTTTCGTTTTTATTTCTCTTCTTTTGTTTTCAAATATATTTTTTAAATAATTTAATATTTTTCATAACTACTTCACCATGACTCATTTTTATGGATAATTCAATGATTCTCCCAAACTTGCATCTTTTATTGATTTAAAACTCTTTCCTTTTAGGATTCACCCTAACATCCACAATCTACTGAATTAGTTGGTTTAAGAGAGAAATAATTTTCCTTAACTTGGGATTTGAGAAATTAAATTATGGCATAGTTATCAAGGAAACTGATGGAAATAATCCAAGTGAGTTATAAATTAAGGTTCTTTTCTTTAGGTTTTTTTTTGGGACCATTACCTCACATCCGCATGTATATTTATTCAACATATGATTGGTAGACATTTTTTTACCGTATTTATATATGTATAATCTAGTGACGTTAAACTCTTATCCATAAGAATACTACTTGCATATAGATGATGGGTTTCAGTATGAGGGCTACGCATGTACATCCTTCACACCACCAATTTTTTATTCTATTCTATGATCATTATTGGGTAACAATGAAAAATTATTATCGATATTGTAAACCATTACCACACACCAGTTAGACCAAAGCAGGGGTTGGGAAAACATGGAAATATGGAAGAGAAACTTTATGAGATAATTATAATTATGGATAATGAAATTGATTATGAATCTAGGTGTTCTTATTTTATTTCAGTTGAAAAATAATTCTATGATGTGGGGACAGTATTTTGTGAATTTTTTTTTCTAAAAATGACTTTATGAACATAGAATTTGAATATGGGAACACATCATGTCATTTTAATACTGAATTTGATCAATTAACTATTAATGAACCCTTTTTTGAATTCTCACATACATTATAAGATTCATTCAATTATTTTCTAGTTTTTATCTTTTTAGAGTAATTATACACGGTGTTGGATAACATAGATGATCAAAAAAAGGCACAAGTCCACTTTCAACATTTACTGGCCATGGAAAAATGATACTACAAGACACTACCAATACAACATAAATTTCACATATAACTACTAAACATTTATGTTGATGGGAATTTTTTTTTCACACTGTGAAATCCACATCCTCCTTTAGATTAAGGGTAGGTATTATAACTTTTATCAATTGAAATAATTAAAAAAAAGGAACTTTCTAATAGGCAATCTAGTATTTATTTCCCCTTATAACACCCCTGCCATCGAAAATCTGGAGATGGTGAATTTTATTATCACATAGCAATGATTATATGAAATTTGTATCCCAGCAGAACAAATAATTCAGTAGCATTAGAAAACCATATATATATATATAATAGTTTCATTTAATCTTGAAATAAAATAAAACATATAAACTTCTTTTGAATCTCACATAAACTCCCATGTTATCCTTAAGAGTTATTTACAATATACATATTCAAATCCTAGGGAAAAATAAAACATAAGAAATGGGTGAGAACAGATGATCTATAAGTGTATGTAATGTAGAATAATTTATCATAAACGTAAAAACCAAGAAAGGCAAACAACTATAAGAATGTGCCTTTAAAAAATATATACCTGATCATAATATATATGGAATGAATGTTGATTAAATAATTCCATATAATTGATCATAAGAAAATTAAACACAGCCATTAGTATTATGTTAGTTAAATAATCACATGTTTTATAAATTATTAGTATCATAATGAGAAAATATATAATAATGGTCATCTGAAACATACTATCAAGGCCTCATCGAAGTCATCTGAAAATAATAGGGTATGGCTTCAACCAAAACCCCATTCTTTTTTTGTCTCCAAATACCTATTGATGAATCAAGGGGATATAAAGGCCTCAAACATGACATTCTACAACCACTTAAGTCCTCATATTAAGGGGTTTAAACATAAACATCATATACATATGCAATGTAAATAACTTTCCACAATCTATAAACATAATTATTAACCATTCTGAGTAGTCTAGTGAATTTTATCAGGATAGAAGATCCATATTCCAAATTTTAAAAAGAGATTCAAAAAAATGGTATATGATATCATAAAATATTAATTTTAATAAATAATAATAATCAAAAATTGTTTTTAAATAGATGAAAATACTATTATAAAATCATTGAGTAATTTTTAGAGAAATACTATTTTACTTTTCAAAGAAAATTTCATTTGGAAAAATATTTTTATAATAAAACAATTTAATTAATATAGTTTTTATTTCATAATAAAATTCGTAATTTTAGATAAATAATGGTTTCATAAAATATATTATATATTTCACATTAAATTAGGAAAGAATTTGAGAAATTTTGTTGCATCAGGAATGTTTATCGGGAAGAATTTGAGAAAGATACTTTTAAAATAGTGAATCTCCATAAAAAAAAGAAGTATTAGGATTCATAAATATATATATAACATTCAAACCAAATTAATTATGAGTAAATAATATTAATTAATAATTTCATTGTGTAAAAGAGAGAAAAAAGTAACCCCAATGAAAATGGTGGTTCGGGTAGAAACCCTTTTTTATGTCCAAATGAGTTCTACAATTGACCTTAATTCCATGGATAATAAAATTAAATACATTAATTAATTAATTTAAGACCATAAATACATTTATTTATGTTATTATAATTTTATTATATTCTTTTATATTCTTTTTTATGAGTTATAAGATACAATTTTATTGCTTGTGAGCATTCATTTCCTTCGTTTTCAAGATCATTATACTTGTATATGAGTATCAAAATTAATGTGAAATGGGTAAAATCTCCAGAATTGAATTTATATGATATTAATGAAAATTAAAAAGTGTAAGTGTTTATATATATCATTTAGATATATGGTATTAGGATTAATCATTAAATAATACATTTAGTTATAATCGTTTTCATTATTACCGTGATTATAGATCATAAGGAACTCATTTGGTGTATGAATTAGTATTACGTATATATACTGGTTCAATAACATTAAATGGGACATAATTAATATATTCTATTCTATTCTATCCAAAAAAAATTGTATCATGACCATCAATGAAGAACGAAATTTCATCGTCTACGAAGGTTGAAAATCGGCACCACCAAAATAACGATTTTGTTTTTAAAATAAAAGATAGAGTGTAAAGAGATTTATGATGGTTTTTCCATTAACATTATATAATTCTAAAATAAACATTATACTAGAGTTATCATGACCAATTAGACATAGGATGTGAGTAGATAATAATAAAATTAAGAACTTGAAAAGAATCCAAAAGAAAATGGAAGAGGATTTTACCTCTTGAATAATCCTCATTGAGAAACTATTAAAGGGAAGGGGTTTCAGTATTTTGAAAAGACCAAGAGCTATTAAAAGTGGGGATAGACTAGATAAGTGTATTTTGGAATAACATTGATAAGATTAAATATTAATAGTATTGAAGAGAAGAGGGGGTGTTGGTGGTTTATATATTTGAGCGGAGGGGTAATTTCTCATTATTATATTCATTAATTTATTATTTTGCTGAAGACAGTAAATATTGTTTATTCTTGTAACCAGAAACATTAATATGTTTATGTCAGTTCGAAATAATAGTTCTTACATCATCTATGAATCTAGGAATAGTGCATTTACCTTAATATGTATTTATAATGTAAATTGTAGTATTTTACTATTCACTAATAATTCAAATATTTCTGATAAATCCTCAAAATTCACTGTAACCATTTTACAATGAGTATATTTTTAAAAAGGACTCCATTTTATAAAAAACAATATACATATGTGAAATTTATTTATTTAAAAAAATCATTATTTACATGAAAAACAAATATTTTAAATTTAAAACTGATTTTACTATAATTTCATAAATTAACTAAGCTCACATAAAATTATCTTAAAATCATATAACAACAAAATATTGATTTATTAATCAATTTTCCGAAAATGAATTTTATTTTAAATAAATTTATTAATTACAGAATTTTAATTAAATATCTATGACTTATAAAAAATCAACATTAGATATATTTTTTAAATATTTACTTACTTTTACTAAGATATAATTATATATACTTTCACTTATGAGATGCTTAAATTTTATTTATACTTTAAAGGGTGAGTTTACTATTCATTGGGTAAATTTACTATTCATAAGGGTAATATTACTATTCCTAAGGGATAGTTATTTTTTCATCAGAATAGGTTCTTTATTATCAATAAATACCTATTATTTATTTTATTCATCATTTATAAATACTTTATTGTGTATTCTATGTGGTTTTATATGATTCATAATATATAAAATAAACATAATAAGATAACTTTCATTGATATAATTTTGGGTTGTTACATTCTCACATCCTACAAAAAAAATTTCCTTGAAATTTCTAAAATGTAACCTCAAAAAAAAATTGGGTAGTTCATCATCATAAGCTCCTGAGTATCCCACATAGCCTCTATAATTTTTTGATTTTTCCAAATTACATTTACCATTCGAGTTATTCAATTCCTCAACAAATGTTCTTTAGTGTCTAGAATCTAAATTGTCTCTTCATAGTAATATAATTCTAGTTCTAATACGATGCCTTTAGAAGTGATTATATGTGGTGGGTATGGCATGTACATTCTCAACAATGAGACATGGAACACATTTTTTACTTTAGAAAGGCTAGGTGGAATCTCAAAAAAATATTCTACATCTCTTACTCATCTAGAATTTCAAAAGGACGGATATACCTGGGGATTAGTTTCCCTTTCTTTACAAATATTATTACACCCATCCATAGAGATACTTTCAAGAAAACATGGTATTCTAATTGAAATTCAAAATCCTAAATTCGATTATTGGCATAAAACATTTGCCTACTTTGAGATAATTTGATATGGGCTTGAATAGTCTTTATATTCACTGTTATTTCCTCCACAAGTTATGTTTCTATAATATTTCATTCACTAAATTCATCCCAATATGTCAGTGTGCAACATCTCTCTCCATAAAATGCTTCATATAGTTTCATTTGAATACTATAATGGAATATATTGTTATAAGAAAACTCTACCAAAGGTTTCTACAGATCCCACATACCTTGTAAATCAAGTGATCATTATCTAAACATGACTTATATTGTTTGGATCATTCTTTATGACTACCCATCAGCTTTAGGATGATATGAAGTAATCAAGTGAAGCTCTGTATATAATGAAATATAGATTCTTTTCTACATTTTTTTGAAAGTCATGGATCATAATAAAAAAAATAGAGAGGTACTATTTGATGTCTTAAAACATAATTAATATAGATCTGTGCAAGGAGATCCAGTGAAAATCATCCCTTATAGAGAGGAAATGTGCAGATCTGGTAAGTGGATAAACAATCACCAATATTTCATCATTCGCTCTTGTATTTTTTTGGTAATCCAATGAAATAATCCATAGTGATTTCATCCCATTTCTATATAGTAAGAGATATAGGTTTCAATAATCTTCTAGGATGTTTTATTTCATCCTTCACGTAGTTGGTAGTTTATAGAACATTCATAATCATAGATTATCTCAAGTCATTACATTTGCCTCATGTTGAGTTCCTTCTAGGAGAAAGTATATTTTAATCTTTTTTTATCAGTATAGATCTCACATATTTCACCATAGATATAATGTCTCCATAACATGAAAGAAAATATTATAGTTCCTAACTCAATATCAGAAATTAGATAATTTTGTTCATGAATTTTTAGCGGCCTTGATGCATAGCTAATAACTCTATCATTTTGCCTAAGGTCACATCCAAGTCCTTTCATTGATACATCATTATAAATCACAATTCCACCATTTCGTAATGGTAGAGTCAAGATTCCATCATCCACTAACCTCTAATTCAATTTTTTAAAAACAATCATCACATTATTTTGTCTTTATGAACTTAACACCTTTACGAATATGCTTGGTTAATGGGTTATCTAATCAGGAAAAGTTTTGAATGAAACATTGATAATAACCTACTAAACGAATAAACCTACATACCTCGGTTATGTTCATCGATGTTTTCCATTCCCGAACCACCTTTTTGTTTTTATGATCCACTAGGATTCCATCCTTAGAGACAATATAACGAAGAAAAGATAATGTATAAAGATATAATTCACACTTTCTAAACATCCCATATAACTAATTTTTTTCTAAGAGTTTTCTGAATAATTCACTAGTGATTCTCATGTTCTTTATATGTTTTAGAATATACCAATATATCATCAATAAAACCCACAACAAATCATCAAGATATTACTTGAAGAAAATATTCTTTAGATTCCGGAAAACATAGGGTGCATTAGTCAGTCGAAAAGTAATTAATGTAAACTCATAATGCCCATAACTAGTTCGATATTTTTCCTTTGAAATTTCTACCTTCCTCACACATAATTGATGATATCGATATCAATGGTCAATCACCAAAAAATATTTGACTCTATGAATTTGATCAAATAAATCATCAATGTGAGGAAGGGGATACTTGTTCATTATTTTAATATCATTGATCTCCTTGTATTCAATTCATAGCCTAGTAGATTTATATTTTTTCATAAGAAAAAGAATAGAAGATCCTCATGGATAAACACTAGGGTGTGTAATCCCCTTATCACTCAATTCCTCTACTTATTTATTCATCTATACTAATTCCATTGTGGCTATTCTATAAGGGGTCTTCGATATAGGCCTTGAAACAGGAATGAAATCAATAGAAAAATCAATTTCCCACTCTGAAGGATTTCTATGTAAATAAACTAGGAATACATCAACATATTCTTTAACAATAGGTACATATTAAATTTTAATATTTCTTTCCCTGCTGATAGATTTTGTTTTATCTTCTTCCTGAAGAATTTAATTCGGTAGAGATACTGAGGGTGGATCTAGATAAAAATCAAATGATAAGGTTTCTACTCAAAATATAATGGATTATATATCATTTTAAAAAATTGAAACTACTATTATCCTGTAAAATATATTCACATCATAAAATGAAATTTATTTCATACCAAGAATTATTTCAAAGTCAATCATAGATATGATGATAAGGTTAGTGACTAAAAAAGATTTATGTGTCATAAGGGGTATTGATCGACACATATGTTTTGTAATGATACATCCATTAATATTTTTGACTCACAACTCCTTTATTAAATAAAATTGGAAATGTCTAATTTTATTGAAAAACCGGATACATATAAAGAAATAAGGTGATAGAGAATCAAATAAAGAATTTTCTAAGATTGAGGAAAATGATAAAGTACTTCTCACATCATCATTAGGGACTTAAACTTCAAGAGTTGTGATCACATATTCTTGGTCAATTCTCCCTTGGCCTTATCTATGGAATGTTTCCTTAATGATTATGACAATCATTTGAATTATGCCCAATATCTTTTAAATTTTACCAATAAAAATTATTACCTTCTTTATTTCCCTTTCAATCTCATGAATGTTTTCCTCTTTCTCCACATTTGTAACAGACTTACTTTCTTTCTAAGAAGGCTCTGGGGTGTTTCTTTCCACAAGTATCACATATTGGAAAATTCCCCTTTTTATTCTTCCCATTATACATTATTTCCTTCATCGCCCTCTTCTTATCTGGATTTCACATAAAGTCATATGACATAGATAATTCTTTTAATGTCTTGATAGTACAGGATACTATATCATTATATGATGAGAATGTTTGGGAGATTAGTTCCCTTTAAAGGAATGGGTTTAAACCATAAAATAATTGATAAATATTGATCCTTGGATTATGTATGAAGTCTATGGAATGTCGTTATAACCTTGTAAAATAGTCTTCTTACATCGTAGTGTTTTCATCCACTTTTTGTTTCGAACTCAGTAATTTCCTCTCTATAACTTATCATTATTCTTGAGGAATATATTTTTCTAAGAATATTTTCTCAATGTCCCTCCATTGAATTATTTTATTTCATACTCCTTATTCATGTTTTTAATTAATGACCACCACTGATCTGTATCTTCTGATAGATTATAAACTTCCCTAACAACCTTATCCCTTTCATTACATCCCAAATAGTGAAATATATTCTCAAACGAACTAATCCTTTACACATATACAAATGGGTTCATAGTCACATTCAATGATGGGGTTTATTTCTGCATAAAGTAGTATAACATTGATACCCCACTTTGAGGATCTGGATGATCCATATGGGTAAGGTTATTATTCATAACCTTGTTCTGTTGTCCCAATATAGTTATTAGTTGATCAGCACAAGTCACTACTCTAAAACCCACATCATTATCTTGCATAGGTTGGAAATCCCTAAATGGGATAATCGTGTTCATGTGGTTTCCATTACTTCCAATATGTTCCATTTATAAATAATGGCATACACCAAATTAGGTTATGAATCATATTGTATAATGTTGAATTAGAAAATCACCTAACATAAATTGAAATTTTATGCATCCCTAATCTCATAACCATATGCATAATTAATTTGAGAGAATATTTACATTTAAATCCTTCATAATTGTTTATAACGAAAATCATAATTATATAATAATATCCCCATTGTTTTTTAAACCATGTGTGTATTAAGGCCTATTTTCATGTACTAGGTTACCCCGTGTCATGCCCAGAACAACTTGTTGAAGTTGTTACTCCTAGGTATATTCGGGCCAAAACCATTTTCACTTGTAGTATCCAGACAGAGATGTATTTTCTATAAACATCCACATAATCAATACATTAGAAAAATTAAAGGATTTTCTTGTATCCTCAAAGTCAATATTATGGTTTTGTTCCCTATTCAACATTTTCAAAATCTAATTTCCATGTTTTCTACTAAACATCCTCTGATACAAACTATAACACCCCGACCACTAAATCCTGGAGATGGTGCATTTTTTATCACGTTGGAAAGATTACATGAAATTATTATCCCAAAACAATGAATAGTTTAGTAGAATTTGAAAAATAGCTATATATATAACAGTTTCATTAAAACATGAAATGTAATACAATATATCCACTTCTTCGGAATCACGCATAAGATTCTATGTTTTTCAAATTATTCATTAATAATATAATTCATTGCATCATGGGAAAAAATAAAACATAATAAAGGGTTTATCTCATATTCTCACTAAGGGTACGTAATACAGTGGATGTTATCATAAAAATAAACATTATGCAAGGTGATCAACTATAAACACATGCCTTTAAAAAATATACTTTATCATAATATGGTAGGAATGAAAGCTGATTAAATAAATCCATATAAATAATCATATAAGAATGAAACATGACCATTGATATTATGATAGTAATAAAATAACATTTTTTATCAATTAATAATATCATACTGAGGGAACTCATAATATCAGACATCTGAAACATAATGTTAAGGCCATGACCAAGACATCTGAAAATACTAGGGTAAGGAATCCTCCAAAAACCAATTGTATTTTGTCTCATGATACCTACTGATGCATCAAAAGTCGATAGAGATCCCCAATAGTCCCTTATTATTTCCAAATCATTCCACATATGAATGGGGTTAAACATAAACATCATATATATATGAACGTAAGTAACTTTCCCTAATCTGTAATCATAATTATTAACCATTCTGAGAAGTATGGTGATTGGTATCATGATAGCACATCCATAGTCAAAGAAGATCAAATTTTATTAATAAAAACGGAAGATGATATCATAAAATATTAATCCTACTTAAACAAAATAATCAATAAGTGTATATGAATTGTTGAAAATACTCTTATAAAATCATTGAGTAATTTAGAGAGAAATACACTTTTACTTTTCAAAAAAGAGTTCATTTGGAACAATATTCGTATAAGACAAGAAGTTAAATAAGATAGTTTTTCCTAATAAATGGATATATTCTAGAAAAATAATTGTTTCTTAAAAAAATTATAGAATTAACTAGAATATAGGAAATAATTCTAGGAGTTCCCTTGAATCGGGCTTGGTTATCAAGAAGAATTTGAGGAAGATCCTTTTAAAACATGTAACTCCCCATAAAATAAAGAAGGATTCTAATTTTAAATATTTATATAAAATGAAGAAAGAATTTATTATGAGTAAATAATAATAATTAATAATTTATTTTGTGTAAATAGATAAAACGATTAACCTGAAAGAAAATGGAGGTTCTAGTCGAAACTCTTACCTTACTTCCGAATAAGTTATGAACTTGAACTTAACATCCAGGTTAATAAAAATAAATCCATTAATTAATTAGTTAAATAGCTTATATACATGTATTTGTTTTATTATAATATTATTATGTTAATTTATGACATTATTATGAGTTATAAGATACACTTTTATTGCACGAAAGAGTTTGTTTCCTTGGTTTTCAAGGTGGGTATACCTGTATATGAGTTTAAAACATCATGTGGAAAGAATATAATTGTCTAGAACTAAATTTATATGATATTAATGAATTTAAATAAGATTAAATGGACATATATATATCATTTCTTTATATGTTATGATGATGATTCATTAGGTAATTCATTTAGTGATAATCATTTCCATTATTACGACGATTAGTAATCATAACGATCTTATTTGGTTTATGAATTAGTATCATGTATATATACAGGTTTAATAACATTAAATAGGTTATAATACATATATTATATTCTATTTCGACCATAAAAATTGTATCAGGTCTAGTTATTAATAATAAATTGAAGAACAAAACTTCTTTGTCCACAAAGGCTGTAAATCAGCACCTCTGGAATGATGATTTCATTTTTAATATAAAAGAGAGAGAGTAAAAATACTGATGATGGATATTTATTTAACATTATATAATTATAGTATATAAATTATGGGGGAGTTATCATGATCATTTGGATTGAGGGGGTGATGAAAGAATAATAAAATAAAGAACTTCATAATTAACCAAAAGGAAAAGGAAGAGGATTTTTCCTCTTCAATAATCCTCGTTGAGAAACTCCTTAAGGGAAGGGGTTTTGGTCTTTTGGAAAGACAAAGAGTTCATGGATGTGGGCAGAGACTATGGAAGATGATTTTTTAGAACTTTTACATACTTAATGTCTTATAGAATTTATGAAAAAGGTGGTGAGGTTGTTTTTTAGAGTGGAGGAGAGGGGTAATTTTGTATTATTCTATTTATTAATTTATTATTTTTCTCAAGACAACCAATGGTATTGATTATTGGGACTAAATATAGTAATAAGTTCATTTAAGTTATAATAAAGTGTTCTTACATCATAAATGACTCTGGTAATAGTGTATTTATCTTAAAATGTAATTATACTATAAATTACCATATTTTACCATTCAATAAATATTCAAGTTCTTCAAAAAAAATCAAAAAATTAACCCTAGCCATTTTTTGATCTATAGAATTAAAAAATAGACACATTTTTATCAAAATAAGTTTCTAAATATGTGAAATTTAATTTCAATATAAAATAATTATTTACTTGAAAAATATAGATTTTAAATTTAAAATAAATTTTACAACACTTTGAAAAATTAACTATGGCCTCATAAAACTATCCTAAAATAATAAGACAACTAAATACAGATTTATGAATCCATTTTTTGGAAATTAATTTTCATTTAAATAAAGTTATTAATTATAAAATTTTAATTAAATAACTATGAATTATAAGAATACCAAAATATAAATATTTTTTTTAAAACACATACTTTTACTATGATATAATTATATAATACATTCACTTATGAGATGAAGAAATTTTAATTATACTTTCATGGGTGAGTTCACTATTAATTTGTATGATTTAATATTCATAAGGGTAATATTTCTATTCCAAGGGGAGTGTTACTATTTCACCATTATAGGTTCTTTATTATCTTGAAATACCTATTATTTATTTTATTATTCATTTATAAAGTTTTTATTCTGTTATTTATGTGGTTTTATATCATTATTATTATATGAAGTAAAAAATAATAAGGTAAATTTCAATGATATAATTTCGGTTCATTACAACCCTTCTCTCTCTTTTCTATTTTTAATAAATACATGGTGTGTACTATTTCTTAACATGTCGTTCACCATAAATTTATTCTTCCATATTGAAGACACTATTGTAACACGAATAAAATGTGAATACACATCATGTAATCATATAAACATGGTGATTACTTCTTGGTTTAGATTAAATTACCATAATAATCTTAATTTAACTAAATAATGGGTTTTTAAATAATTAGAAATAATGTTTTTGTTGTTGGATTTCTTTCTAAAGCGTTTATGAGCTATCACTAGTTTGAATCCCTCCATGAACTCTAATGGTATATGGGCCATTCTTTTTAATTACATTTATTTTTAATGGAATGTGTCATATTTTCAAATGTAAATGAAATCATTTAAAAATACAGGATAACATATGGTGAGGCTGAATTAGATGGTAGGGTTGTAGGCCACAATTTAAAATACTCAGGTTTAGATCCTTCTATCTGACTTAGTTACAATCTATTTCAATAAAATAAACCATATATCATGTGTTTCATTATACATTTTATTTCTTGATTATAGTAATTTCATTAATAATTTAAAATAAATTGAAATATTAAAACACCAACAATGACGTGGGTTAATTGACAAAATTTTAAACCATGGTCCAAAATACCTAGGATTAAATTCGACAAATATCCCTGAATCATCCCAATTATTATAAATATATCCACATGTCATGTTATCCTTTTTGGACCATGTATAAAAATTTTTTTGATAAAATTTCAAATGTAAATAAAAAATAAAAACCAATAACTTTACTGAAGTGGTTTAGGGAATGCACTCAGATCGACCAGTCACCAGATTGAATCCTACCCCAAGAAGTAGACTGATGTTTTTAATTCTATTTATCAAAATTTATAGCACAATATATGTATTTTTTGATACACAAAATTTATATATTTATTTACATATTTATATATATAATATAATTTCATATAATAATAAATATTTAATACTAACATATATCCAAAAAACTGTTACACAATGTGTTTCCCTAATGTACATTCCATGTGTCAATGATTAAATAGTCAGGTGGCTAAACATGGGAAGTACCCTTGTTGTGCACCCCCTAACCCACCCCTCTTCTCATTTCTTCCCACAGAATCCACCTCTGACGGACGACTAATTATTTGATTCAAGGAGTTCTCGTCTTTGATTTCATCTCTATTTCCCTAATTTATCTTGGTATGTTCCCATGTTCATTTCATTTCAATGATTTAAAATATTTTTGGCAATTTAGGGCTCTGTGTGTCCATCAACTAAAACCCCATAGATATAAGTGAATACAAAAAGGAACACACGCCACGTAAAAATAGTACATGGAAAGATTCCCTTCTGAACATAATGTGAAAACACACAACATGTGTGTTCTACACACATCATGTAACTATACCTCATCTTTGATGAGTTGTGTCACACTAATACCACATAGCCATATGACCCATCTACAAAAACATGGTGTGTGTGTGTGTGTGTACTACACGCCGTGTATTATTACACATTCGAATAACCTATGTTGGGGAACTCACACAGACTAGATTCCCATGTGTCTACAAAAGGAGTGTTCATTCAATATGTGCCTTTTAAACTTTTATTATTGAATATAGGGTCTACTATCCATTTATTCTAGGGAATATAGGGAGCCACATGAGAAAATTACATGATGTGAACTTTGGAAATACCCACCGTGTACTTTTTGGAAACACATTATATATCTTTTTTTTTTATTCTAATTTTCCTATTTCAGATCATGAATGACCAAGATCACACAAGTGTGAAGAATATAATGATTTCTACTCACATGAGGCATGCCACGCTATGTCAATTTTAGGTCAAGACACCGGGTGTGATGATTTCCTAGCCACCAATCTTTGAGATCATGCTCCTGCTTTTTTTTTCCTGACATTCTATATATCATCTCCCATTTCATCAATATACAAGGTACCTATAATGTATCAAATTCAAATAAGGTATATTCCATTTAATTTTTAAAAAAAATTAAGTCCCATTCCTTAAAGTGATCCAAGGAACACTCTCGAGCGGTTTCTTGTAGGTCTCAAGCATCATTTTAATTTTTATTATTTTCATGAGATTATTCAAAATAATTCACCATGCCCTAGATTAATGTTTCAGGATAACATTAATTAAAAATATTTTAAAAATACAATAAATTTAAATAAATCAAATTTTTTGAAAATGAATAAAAATAAATAATAAAATAAAAAGTGTTTAGAAAAAAATTATAAATAATTAAAATGGGGTTAACCCATTATTATCATTATTTTTAATTTCTTTTATCCTTCCCTTTTATTTTTATTTTATTTTATTTTATTTTTCCATATATATTTATTTTATTTTTCTAAACCCTCTTATATTTCATTACTTTTTTATGTTCTTTTCTTCCTCTCTTCTCTTCCATTCCTCTCCTCATTTGTATCACACCCCCTACTATCTAAGTGGTGCACCACCCTCCACCTCAACTTTGAATGCCAGTTACACCTCTGATTCTCCTCTATTTTTAGTGCTATCGTAATCTATAAAAAACACTCAATGAGGATAATATTCCACACCAATAATCATTGAGTTTCATTCAGTCTCTGTCACGTGATCTTCTATGGAATGTTTTTACCCAAAAATTTTGTTTCTCTGTTAAATCCTCTTATTTCTTGTTTTTTAGGTAATATAAATGGTTATCATGTGGTGTATAATTTACTAAAACTATGATGTAGGAACTTTTTATTCTTTCCTGACATTTCATTTCTTAGTTCAATTCACCCCATTGTTCCTCTTGTCAGTGCCTACCAGCGAAAGCCTAATAATCTGTATCAATATAATTAAATTGTTTTTCAAGATCCCTATGACCTTTATTTATGTTTAACCCCCTATTATTTTTTTTCAATGTCATTGTAAACCCATTTAGAAATTCCAAAATAAGTAGCTTCATTAAATGTTTCCTTTAGTCTTCAAATTATCAATTACATGTGCATGTGTTATAATTTGGGGTCAAGTTCTAAATTAAATAAATTATTTAGTATAAATCATAAACTGGAATTTAGATTTCCTTTTATTTTTTTGCCTAAATAAATTTTTATATAATTATTGTAGTGCTTTACCACTATTAAATGTCATTGCCTCTACTTTCATTGATAAATTAAAATTCTGTTTAATATTATGTTAACATTAGTAGTAGTGATTGTTGGGATTGAAAAATTTGTAAGAATGGAATTAAATGGTTGATTAGATGACTACAATCAGGAATGTTTCTATGTTATATATATATATATATATGCCTATCTTGTTATTCTAAATGAAATAAGACAAGGGAGAGAACATGTGTCCCGTATTAAGAACCCACAATTGGACACTCTGTATATAATCGGTTATAACACAACATGCCTAGAAAGTTATATTTTAGGATCACCAGGAAAGGGATTTCCCCATGCCTTTTACTATACTATTGGGTAATTCCAGTTCTCAAATGGGAAACCAAGGACATACCCACGGGAAAAATGGTTATTCCAAGACTTGGTAGACACTCAGTCCCTTACATGCGATACCTGGGATGGAATCATAGTTACCATACCATGAGTGATAATTGAACTTTTGAAAGGATCTCCTTGGATGGGTTCGAGGAATTGGATATAATTGAATATATGTACTGTAGTAATACCTCAGAAATGGGATTAGACTCCACCTCTGATATTATCGATTTTAATATAAATTATTGATAAGTTTGTATTAACACTAAATAAAGTTACTTATGCTTTTTAATACTTCCCGTGTGCCTTTAGTGCACTTAGTGTTAGCATATGGATTAGACCCCAACAAAAAGTAGAATCTTGGAGGTATGACCATTTCTTTAGTATGTCATGTTAATTATACATTTATATATATATATACATATATATATTATTCATACCATATATCTCATTCAGACTTCTTGCTTAGGCCAAAATAGGTGGTATGGGATGGGTGTGCACTTGGGAACCCTGAATGAGTTACAATTATTTTTATTTACATAAAATGATTACATTTATTATATATGGAACATGGTTATTTGCCTACAACATGAAACCAAAAGGTTTAGATAGTATGGGTGTTGGCCTACTAAGATTATATCTCACACCCTCTTCAAGTGTCATTTTGTACTCAGGTAGACATTATGTTCTCTGGTTTAGATATATAGAAGTGTGTCACTACCGATGCTTGATTTATTTACTCTTTTGGATGGATCTTGGGGGGGAAGAGGACTTAGTCAATGCTTGAGATGCCATATCATGATTTTTGGAATTTTTGGAAGTTTTGTAAAAATGAAACTTATGCTTATACCCCATACCAAAGGAAACTTATTTAATTAATTTTGGAATCATACATCGACATCATCATGGTATCTATTATGACTATTCAAATCCCACAATTATTATTTATTCTATTGGGTCATTTATCTATTTTTATTACTATTTTCTTTTTTCAATATGCTTCAAATACTTGTTACATATCTTCCTTTTTGTTGTGTTATAAATAATCCTATGAGGGTATAGTCTCCTGCTGGACTTAACCAATTCTCTCGCTGCTAGTCGGCATCCTATGGAATTTGGGGATATGTGCTAGAGGTCTTGCGGCCCACCGTGTTGTGGCCCGATTCAGTGGTACTCAGGGCAGGATGCTATAAAGTGGTATCAAAGGGGTTTATTTTCCTTTTGTCTTAATTTTTGGGTTACACAGGAGACTAGGACATTGGAATTTATAATTTAATCTTTTCTTGGATGTATCTAACCCATGTATAGGGTAATCCAAAATTTCATAGGTTTGGAATTTCAGTTATTTATTATACCATTTGTAATTGATGAGAATTGACAATTGGTTGATAGAATTTCTTTATGTTTTTACTGGTATTAGTATTATTGAGATGATCATTTCGCTACTACAACATAGTGATATGAGGGAATTTTTTTTACATAAATCCTATTATGAACAATAGGGATTAAAATTACACGAATATTGTCGTGCCATATATACTTTCAGTGTGCATCTACCTATTTTCATGCGAGTTCTATTGTGTTTAGTTGTAATATCTTGTAGTACTTTTGGTTATAAATATAAATTGTTCATGTGTGTTAGTGATCCTTATAAGAAGTCTTCTTTTTCTATCTAGACCTGGAACATGGAGTGGTCTGTCTGTTGTGTAAAAACCTATTCAATGGTCATGTACCTACCTTTTTTATTTACCTTCCTTACCTACTATTCCATGTCCAGGGAGACCATGAACCCAAATTATTTTCTTACTCCTCATTTACTTGTTTACCTATTCTTTAATAGAATCTCTTTTAATGGTGTGTTCTGAAATTGAAGAAAAATTCCACCACAACATCTTCGTGTCATATGTAAAAAGAGTAACAATGATAACATTCCATAGTTGGTGGGTATATTACCACTTTTATAACATCATATAGTGCCTCATGTGGAATGTCCTTATATTCTTCCATTGGTAAATGATTCCCAATTCAGATAAAGTCTTATTAAGTTCCTATATTCAATTCAGAGTTTTCTTAGGCCTGCCCCAACTATGGAAGAGCTTATATATGACTTTTTGCAGTAGCATCCTCCCACATTCTTAAGTGATAGAGTCCCTAATGATTTTGATTCATGGATAGAATCCATGAAATACATATTCTATCATATTGATATGCATCTAGAGTGAAGGGTAAAACATTTGGTCTTTATGCTTCGTGACTCCACCAAGAATTGGTGGGATGTCATTTATCAGGCAGAAAAACCCTGATACATGGTTTGGGAAAACTTTTAAACAGCTTTCTATGATCACTTTTTTCCACAGACTCTAAGAGAATATTGATCTAGAGAGTAATTACATCTTTAGTAGGGATTTATGACAATGTTTGAGTATTATACTAAATTAATTGAGCTCTAGAAATTTGATCCATCTTTAAGCAGTGATGCATTGATGACTCCAAGTCACTTTGAAGATGGACATGGAAATGTTATCCGCTTGTAGGTGAACATATTTTGATTCTAAACCATTAAAAATATTATGAATTAGGCCATCATTACATAATTAAATATCAGAGAAGATGATCCTATGAGCTAGGGATGTTATGTTCTAAGGTAGGGTAATTGTTCTTCAGGCAATAAGAATCACAGTTTCCAGGGTTAATATGGAGGAAATTCCAGCCAAATGACATGTACTAATAAAACTATCATATTTCCTTAGTGTGACAGGATCATCCAAAAGATTACCCAACGCACTACGAACCTGATAGAGTGCTTAGATTTTGGAAATATGAGTCACCATCAATGTTTATTCCTTTCTTTTCCGTCAACATCAAGTGGTGGAGGATCTGAGCTAGTGCCTCCATCATGTATGGTATCTATGGATCCACATCAGAATATGATTTTTTTTTACTGGCCAATCAGGCCAAGGTAGTGGAGGTCGTTGTCGAGGCAATAATGTTATAAAATAAAAGCATTAGCAGAGTGGACCTGTTCATACTAGTCCGGAGGCACCTCATGGCTGAGGATCAGGACATATGTATGAAGTGCATCTATCATAGATATAGATTATTCTAGGGCCCTCTATGATTATAGGTACTATCCTTGCTTCCGGTGTGTCACAATCTTTCATATTTTTTGTGACTATTGAGATTTTGGGTCTTGTTATTAATTACATCTGTGGTGTTAGGTCTCTCAACACTCTTTTGGGGGTTAGAACAGATGGAATGAACTAGTGCTAGGAGTTCACCCTTGAGATAGGCGGGTACCATTTTTTCTAGAATTTCTTCATCCTCATGATAACCAGATTTGATATCATTCTCAGTATGGATTAGCTCATTCTTTATCATGCCCAAGTGGATTACTATCACTATAGTGTTTATTTCACAACACCAAATAGAAGCATGTATAAACACATGGGGGAATGGGATATCCAAGAAGGTAAAGCTATACATAATCATTATGTGATAGGTAGAGTGATATCTCAGCTAGAAAGTCTCTTTATAAGTTATTAGGGACTGCATTTAGTAGAATTCCTTCTCATTGTGGACCAATTCCAGGATGTATTCCCTGTGTATTTTTGTTTCTTACCTCATATAAGAAAAGTTTAGTTCACTATCAAAATTGTTCCAGGTGTGTCACTAGTGTTTATTTATCCTTATAGGATGGCACCAATAAGGATATAGGAACTCAAGAAGATTCTTGAAGATCTTGAGGTGAAGGTTCTCATCAAAACATTCACATCATCATGGGATTAACCAGTCCTTTTCACCAAAAAGGCGGATGGTAACTTCATATTTTTTTGTAAATTACCTTCAACTCATTTCGTCTTCTAGTAAAGAATAAATATATGTTTCCTTTTATAGAAGACCTCTTCAACTAGATCCGAGTATAAATTTTTCTCTCTATGATCGACCTAAGGTCCAACTATCATTAGGTGCATGTGCGAACATCATATATACCTTGTATAAATTTTTGAAGTTGGTAAGTTGTGTATGAGTTTTTGGTTATGTCATTTAGTTTGATGAATTCTCTTGTAGTTTTCATGGCTCTGATGAATTAGTTTTTTCTCCCATACCTCAATTCCTTTATGGTAGTCTTCATAGACAATATCTTGGGTTATTCGCACTCTAGACACAACCATGAATCCCATATTGAGATCATGGTGAGTGTACTAATAGAGAACCATCTATATGTGATTAGTAGTAAATTCCACTTTTGGATTGATATGGTTCACTTCTTGGGTCATATCATATCTGAGGTAGGTGTGTTAGTTGACCCAGAAAATGTGAGCATATTTGTTTCATGGGAATATCCCAAGAATGTGTTCGACATAAAAAATTTATTGTGGCTTGATGGATATCACAATAATTTCTTCTAGGACTTATCCTACTTAGCATCGCTTCTTATGTAATTGAATAAGAATGTATTACAGTTTATCTGGTCAGAATATTGAGAAAAAACATTTCAAGAGTTCAAGGGAAGACTCAAGTTAGCTCCAATACTAATTCTTCCTGATCCGGGTAGAAGTTATACTATATTATGTTATGCTTCAGAAGTAGTAATGGGTGTAGTTATGATGTAGGGTGATCAAGTCATGGATTATGGATCCTACTAGAAAAGGCATCATGAGATGAACTATCCTAATCACGACCTCGAATTATCATTTATAGTTCATGATCTATACTTTTTTAGACACTACTTTTTTGGGATAATGGTTTATTGTTTACACATATCATAAAATCTTGAAATATATCTCCATAGAAGGGGATTTAAATTTGAGGAAGTACAGGTGGGTTGAATACCTGTAGTAATTTGACTTTTAGCTTGCTTATACCCCTAGAAATGGTTGTTTTTAGCTAAAAATTTGAGCCACAAGACACAGAAAAAATCCATCCTGGTAGACAGATGATAATCGATGATGATGGTTTTGTTTTCTAAGATTCACCTGGGGGTTCATAAGAAACACAGACAAGTAGATATAGTAGCTCTTTCAGTGATGTTCTCTCTTCTATAGTGTGTCTATATGCGATAGTTATCTGACCATAGGTGCACATTTTTAGTGAAATATTCACAGGATAGAGCATGCCACCTAGTTGGGTTGATGATGATAGTGAAACCCTACTCTACCATGGTTGTGTATGGGTCGTTTCTGATATTCCGGAGGAGCTAATGAGAGTATCCCATGACTCTGTTTGGGTATATCATCCTAGATATTCTTGGATGTATAGAGATATGAATCGTTAGTATTGGTGGACTGGCATGAAGAAGAAAATAGCATGTTTCATTACCCGATGCTCTACCTATCAGAACTGAAGGTAGAGGACAAGTGGTCTGCTGGAATTCTATAGCCTCTATCAATTCCTAAATGTAAATGGAAGGACATAACCATTGATTTCATTATATGCTTTCATTGATATACTCACGGAAGTGATATAGTATGGGAGATCATTGATAGGTTGACCCAAGTCACACACTTCCTACCTATTCGGGAGAACTTATCTACTGATGAGTTAAGGATTCTTTATATTTGAGATATTTTTTGACATTATGACATTCCTTATTCTATCATGTCAGACCAAGACACCCATTTCACATCACAATTATGGAAAGGTTTTCAGAATCCACTTTGGTTACATGTTTTTTTAGTACTTCATATCACCCCTAGACTGATGGGAGGTCCAAGAGGACCATTCATGAGTTAGAGGATATGTGGTGGGAATATATCTTTGATTTTTTAGGTTATTGGGAGAAATATAATCCTTTATTAAAGTTTTCCTATAATAACAACTTCCATTCAATAATCCAAATGGACCCATATGAGTCCCTCTATGGTAGATTTTTCACTTCACCTCTATTCTAGATCAAAGTAGGTGAGGCTGCTCTTCGGGGTCCTCATCTCATTCTGGATACTTCAAAGAAAGTCCAGCTAATTCATATGTGTATTCCTACAGCTCAATCTAGATAAAAGTCTAATACTAATCATCTTCAGAGACCTCTAGAGTCTGAGGTGGGACATCAATTATTTCTGCATGTTTTACCAAGGTTGGGAAAAACGAAAATTAGGATAAAAGGGATGTTATGGCTGAGATATGTCGCACTATTAAAGATATTGGAGAAAATTGGGCCAGTGGCCTATTGGTTGTTACCTTAGAGGGACCATTCCATGCATGAAGTCTTCCATGTCCCTCAACATCGACAGTATCATCCAGACCTGTCTCATTCATCTATCCCTGATGACATTGATATTGAGGTAGATGAATCCCTTGAGGATTGTGTGATTTGTATCATCAATCGTAGAATGAAGGTTCTTTGAGGCAAGTCAGTTCCACTAGACTAGGTGCTATGGAAACACTAACGCATTCAGGACAATACATGGGACCGAGAGACTGATGTGTGTGCACAGTGGTCATGATTCTTATGACACAATGTTCCATGACCATCATGAGGGAAACTCAAGGATGAGTTTTCTTAGGCAATTTGGGTTTTAATGTATTTCCTTTAAACAAGGTACAAACCAATTATTTTTTAAAATAACATAAGTCCAGTTCCTTAATGTGACCCAGGGTGCACGCCTGTCCGATCTATTTCAGGTCACATATTGTAATTTATTTTTTAATGGTTAGATGGGGTTATCCAAAATAATTCACAATTCCTTAGTGAAATGATTTAGGTTAAAACTAATTAAAAAGATTAAAATAAATAAAATAAATTTAAAGAAATAAAAATAAATAAAATAGTAATAAAAATAAAAAATAAAATATAAATCATTAGAAGAAAAGTGGAAATAATTAAAATGGGCTTAGCCCATTTTTATTATTTTGAATTTTATTTTCTCCACCCCTTTTCATTTTATTTTATTTTTCCTTATTTGATTATTTTACTTTTCTTTTTTTCCCTCCTCCATTTATTTCCTTTCTTTTTTTCTTTTTTTCCTCTCTTCTCTCCCTCAACTCTCCTTTGCTGTGTCTCTTCCCCTACTGTCCTGATGGTGCACTACCCTCCTCCTCCATTTTTTGAAGCTATTGAACCTCTGATTATACTCCTTTTTCAACACCATCACAAGTATTTTTAATAGCTTGTTAAGGCTATTCTTGCACACCAAGAGTATTTTAGTTTCATCCACTCTATATTGAGTGATCTGTTGGGGAAGGTTTTTACTAAAAAATGGGTTTTTGATAAATCCCTTAATTTCATCTTTTTTAGGTCAAATTAAATGTTATCACAGGGAATGGGATATAATAAGACTATGAGGTAGGGAATCCTTATTATTTCCCATTTTTTTGTCGAACTATTCTATTTTCACAATTGTGCAGCTTGTCTGTGCCTATTGACGAATCTATAATTTTGCGAATCAATTTAACTAATTTGTATTCCTTGATCCTTATGACATTTTTTTAGGAAAACCCCTTCCCTGGTTTTTTTAATGTAATTTTACACCCTTCTGGGTATTATGAAGTAATTTTTTTTGTTAAATTTATCATTGAGTCTTTCAAATACAATTTCATGTTCATGTGCGGTCACTTGGGTTCAATTTATAAATTAACTAAATTATTTAGGATGAATAGTAAACCATGAATTTGGTTTTAATTTTATTTTGTTTTCCTCAATAAATTTTCCTATAAGTCTTGTCGGGATTTACAATTATTAAATATTATTACCTCTTCTTTCACTGATAAGTTCCACTTCTATTTAATATTGTGTTATTATTAGTATTCATGACTGTTGGGCTTGAAAAATTAGTAAGTGTGGCATTAAATGGATGACTAGATGGCTGAAATCTTGAATGATGCTCTGTGATATATATATATATACATATATATTCCACACTTGTTTTTTTAAATGAAATTTGATTAGGGAGATAATGTGGGTCTATTATTGACGACAAGAAATTGGACTCTCTGTAATCAAAATACTACAACACAATTAACTCAAAAAGAGAGTTGTTAGGCTCTCTATGAAAGGGGTTTTCCCAATCATTTTACTATACTATTGGGTGACACTGGTTGCTTATGGAGAAAGAAAAAATGTATCTGTTGGAAAAAAGGAAATTCCAATGTAACACCCCAAGCTTCCATGGTACACTTCTCTTTGAATAATGCAATAACTTGCATTGTACGCAACATCGAGATTCTAACACACTCTGACCAATCAAACTAGCCGTTATGAATAGTAATAACAACTTTTTGAAATTTTATACATTTTATCTTTCAGAATGGACTTCATTTTTAAATTCGTAACATCTAAATAATCTTAGGGTGAAATTTTGGAACTTTTTTGATAACTTTCATATTTTGATGAATACTGAAAATTACTAAATTTTAATTAAAAACATATTTTTTAACCGAAATAATTAATAGTGATAAATTATGAATTTATTTGATTTTAAAGTATAAATAGAATATATTTTTACAATTTAATTAAATGTTATTCATTGGACATAATTTCACATTTAAATCGTACATAAACAAGTGTCAATCTTTTTATAGTTATTATTTCTTAAAAACACGCTTTTTATTTTTACAGCGGGAATTAATTTTATATTAATTTCTTCCACATCTATGTTTTGAATTTAGAAAAATGGATTCCATATTTTTAATCAGGAGGTCCAAATTTTGTAAATATGTATCTTTTATTTTTAGACATTTTGAATAATTACTTCGGTAAAAATTTGATTTACCATAGTTAAAGGGTAAATCCGGTAAGTAAGGGGAAACAATAATATTATAATAATTTTAAATTACCCTAAAACGTTTCCTATCCATATTGGATGATACCTGTCTGACCATGGGAATCTTTGGGTCAATTTTTGGACCCGATGGAGCCACTTGTAAGTGATAATGACACTTTATATTAATTAAGTTAAAGTAAATACAAAAATGGCATAAGCATATATCTTCTAACAAAAGAATTTTTACATAGGTTTATATATGTTATATTTTTAACTATAACTACTAATTATTAATATAAAAATATTTTCTACATAATGGTATTTTATTTATAATTTTTAGGCATTTAATAATGTAATTTATTTATGATACAATATTGATGCGGTATTTTACTTATTAATGAAAGAATCAAATAATTGGTATTATAAATGATAAAATAAATATAATTTGAAAGTTTTGATGACATAAACGAATTTTATAGATTAATATGAATGTTATGAATTCTTAAATTAATTTTATTCAAATTAATAAAGTTGTTAAGAATTTAAAAAAAATCAATTATTAAATAGTGTCAAAATTTACATAAAGAAGTTTTTTAAAAAAAATATTATATTATAAATTGATATAATATTCATAAAAATCTATGTTTCGGCCAAATAAATTATATAATGATAGGTGTGTCAATAATGGACTACTTTGGGGTCGCTTGAATGTTTATAGTAAGTTTATTAACCATATAATATAAAAATACAAAGGGACATTGTAAATGTCAAACTAATTAACTAAGAGTTAAAACTAAAAGATAATGTTAATAAAATGACCCAAACCAATATAAAACCTATTGGTTGAGTTTTTTTCGACCCATACCCACGTTATACTTTAAATAATAAACTTTTGATCCATTATAATCCGAATATAAATTTATTATACAATAATAATTCTAGCTTTTCCTAAGGTGCCCCTCACCCCTCTTGTAAAAGGGCACTCCCCCTTCTCACGAATTCACACCTTAAAATCCTTTTGGATTGGCCAAACCCTACCCAAATATTCTCTCAACTTCCTTAAATTCATACTAGAAGACTTAGTATGATCAAAAAGCACGTCTAAGGATCCCTTTTGATCAAATCAAAAGGAAGAACCTGAAAAAAGATAATGATTTCACCACCCTCTTTGAAGTTCCTTTATTCTTCTACTTCTTCTTTATTCGATATTTTCATTCTAAAATAATTACTCGAGTATATTCCATATACTGGGATGTTATTATAAATATTTATCAACTATATTCGATATTCTATCCATCTTATGAATGATAATTTCACCATGCGTGCGTACGTACGGCTTACCGTCTCCACGCCGTGGTGTAATTTGTTCATCAACACACTTATTTGGATGGATATAATGATGATTAATATGTATATAGATAATTAAAATAACACAATAATGTCTCCATAGAATTATTATATGATCCAATTCCACACCTTTAAGGAAATGATATTGTCACTCGTGCGTACGTACGGATTATCGTTGCCACGACGCGATGAGATTCATTTCCACATTCACCATTCATCGATGATTATAAAAATATTTATTACTAATATGACAATATAATTCTACTGTAGAGAGAGATATATATATATATTTACTTACAAATATTTTATTCACTTGGTTTCGTTCAATACGTTATGAAAATGGAAACAATGTTTATGCGTTCGTACGGACTACCGTCTCCATAAACGGTGTCTTCCATTTCACATATATATCTATTATACATAATTTTATATTAAATATATATGATATATAAATCGTTTTTTATATTATAGAAGCATTTAAATCATGATCTAAGTGATACAATCAAGAGTAACAAATAAAAACATGTATGATAAAGAAAGCGATTACTACCCGAAATGTTAATTTAACATGGAAATTATTATTAAATTGGTAGAAAAAAGTCATAAATGAATAATGTATGAAATCATAAATATAAATATGGTACTTGTATAATATAATAACATACTATAGTCTTTATACAGGAGGTTAAATGTAGCCTCTACTAAAGGAATGTTCATGGTAAGGGGTTTAAATCTCACTCTTTATTCCCGTGAGATTCATGCCATATTTCCACTATTACCTTTTTTGTGGTGTATGTACTGCCCATAATTTTATTCATTGTGTAGTACACATTAATTTATGTGTATTTACATATTCATTTTATGATACCTCTTTCATGGGGTGTATGTTTCATAAGTTATCAAATTGGTAAGGGTTAATTTCACAATCTATTTATTATCCGAGGTTGTTTTTACGTAAGTATCTACTGGGACATATTTATTATCCATGTCCATGTTTTATAAAAGAGTTTTCAAATGGATCATTTTAAGGGACTTTTTTTACTAAAACATCATTTCAAATTTTTTAAATATTAATTCTTCGAAATCTTTCTCATTAATGTTCATGTGTTCGAAATGGTTTTTAAGGATTTATTTATATGGAAATGAATGTTTTTAAAATGATAATTCCTTTCAAAAGTTTCAAAGTGGTACGGGACACATTGATTCAAAAAAATGTATTTTAATGTCTTCTTTTCTAAATAGAGTTAATTTTAAATGTTTTCAAGAAAAATGGATATTTCTCAAATCATTTTACAAATCATTTTCATTTATGTCAACATCCTTTGATGGATTTTAAACTTCTTTGAAGATGATTTATTATGATAAAAATCTTTCATATTGTATTGAAGGTTTTGTGATATGTTCGAATGTGGATGTGTTGTTTTTATTCCATTCATGGTTTCGGCATAAATTATTGATATTTTTTATGCTAGTTTTATTACGAATGTTTATGTTATATTTAAACCTTTTCATATAAGGAATGCATTGGACTTAGTAAGTGACGGGTGGAGCCCGCTATAGCTCCTCGATGCATCAGTAGGTCTCATGAGACAAACTAGTTTCATGGCTCAAAGCCTTGACAAAATTCTTATTTTTAGTCTTGTCACAAGGCCTTGACTATATAGTTATGATAGTCAGGCATTATGCATTCCATCATTATGAAAGTGGTTAGAGATATTTCATGTGATTATTTGACTAGAAGAATATCCATGTTAATAAGTAAATCGAACTAATTCATTTTATATTTTCCATATTATGATTAAGCTTAAGATTAAAAGGATTTTGTTTTAATTATATATTTCCTCAAATGTTTATGATTATTTATGAATATTTCCACTGTATTGTTATCCTTAATGAGCATCTGATCTCACCCCATTCAATGTTTTATTTTTTCCCAGGATTCCAAGAAGTGTATTGTGATCGATATGCAGTGTTAAGCCATGGGATAATGGCATTCGTGAAGGATTATTTATGTTGTTTTGTATGTTATGAAGTGTAATGTAACATTCATGTTTGTAATCTATTTTCCAAGACTGCTAAACCAATTGGTCCTTCGGGACATGATTCCTTGTAATCATGCCAATGAATTAAAATAATGCACCGAATCTAGGTAACTGTGGTCGGGGCGTTACTTTCGGTATCAGAGGATGTTTAGCAATAACCTTGGAAGCTAGATTTAGATAAACTCTGATTATAGAACATAGACCTAAAATAGATTTTCAGGATTAGTTATAGAAGAAATTCCTAGAATTTTGGTAATGTAGTGATTTTTTTAGTTTTCCAAGAAAATACATCCTTGTATGGATAAAATAATGGTTTTATGAGTATATACGTCCTTAATGAAAACATCATTATGATTATGTATTGTATCTATAAACCATTCAATTTACATTAGTTATTTTCCATGTTTGGAATTGTTCATTGCAATTCATAAACGGACCTAGTTTTTTCCATTGTATAGAAATGTTGCCCAGTAGAAGGAATGTGAACTCCTGCAATATGTATGATCCAAAGAATAAGAAGGATCAAATTGTCCATGTTATTAAGCCAACATTTAGAAGGGAAATAGTCTCTTATATTTTCTCAACATATGGAGAAATAGTATCATGTGTTAATAAGATAAGTAAAGAATTCTATGAGTCATATGTCTTTGAAGGGAAAAAAGAAGAAAAGAATGCAAGAGAGAAAGATAGATAAAGGGAATAGGTAAAAGAACAGTTTTCCCATATGTGATAACCATGGGAAGAAACGACTTAGAACATTCATTAAGGGATTGGGAGTTTGTTATAAGTGTGGAGGAAAAGGACACCATGTATGTGACGGAAAGGGTAAGAAAAAGGTTTGAATTGTACAATGCTTCATCTGAAAGGAGTTAGGACACTACATGAACCAATGTCCAAAACATCATAGTATTACCCAAATGATGTTGTTGGATAATAATCAAGTTATGATACTACCACATATGGGGAGGAATGATTAGAGTTCTTATGTTGTTATTAGAGAATTATGTCATTTGAGTGTTGTATCAACAATGTACTGGTTAAAATAATTATGAAGTATATAAGGATTGTACTGTAGTAATATTTCATTAAGTACTTGAGATTGTGTGGAACCAATAAAAGTGACTCGATAGTAGGTTAAATTTTTGGGAAATATATGGTTATGAGAATGAAAAACCATAATATGGTTCTGATACCGAGGTAGTGATTTTGGAATAATACATGATTGATTATGATAAATTATATTGGATATTCTTGAATACCTTGAAACTGATTAATGATATGTATATTCCATCATTATTGTAGTTTACAACAGTTTTGTATATAAGGGGTATATCCATTATTCTATATGTAATAAGGGATCATGAATGTAATCAATAAGGTTTTATGGTAATTCCGGTTGTTGTAGTGTTTTAAAAGAATACATGATGAAGGTGTTCACAAGTTATTACGTGGTAAAAAGGATCTTCATTGTGTTTACCTTCCTTATAAATTTTGGAATATGATTTTAGATAGATGTATTTTGGATAATTATAGTCTGAGATTATTTTTGGATTTCCATAAAAGGACAACTCGGAGGTCAGGCGACAACCCGTCGCGTCCGGCAAGGCCGTGAGACTTGAACCCGCAACAGAAGGGCCACAAGGGTGTATCATCGACCACTGGCACATGTGATGTCTTGGATTGAATAATGTAGTCTTTTTAAAAAAAACTGGTATATGAATTATAAATTCATTTTATTGAACCATATACGAATAGGATAAATTGAGTATTATTTTTATGTTCTATTATCTTTTAGATTGAAAGATTAGATTGTGGTAGAAATTTGTTAAAGGATGGGATGCTAATTTCAAGTATATATTTTTCTTCTTATCATATTCTATGAATAAATTAATTCTTATACTTCAGTGAAGGGATATTAAAACAAAAAATGTGTTATCTGAATACCATATGTTTAGTTGAACCGATGGTATCTTAAATCATCATAGATTGATTAATTTTAGGCCCTCAATTTTACACTTATTTTTGATTGATTACATCAATCACTACATATAAATATTTAAATTATTTCTCCAATTATATGTCCCTAATAGCCACCAATGTTCTCCTAATCGATATCATAATTTGGTGGTAACCATTTCATTTCCCTTTTCCTCTTATTTAGACTAAATTTTATAACCTAATTTCAGATGTGGGGTTTCCCAAAGTTATTTTCTATTTTCAACCTTTTATTTTTGAAAAATAATTTCAAATTTCAAGGATGCAATTTATTGTTGGAGGGGGGAATTTAACACCCCATGATTCCATGGTACACTTCTCTTTGAATGATGCAATAGATTGCATTGTACGCAACTTCCAGATTCTAACACATTGTGACCAATCAAACTAGCAGTTATAAATAGTAATACCCAATTTTTAAAATTTTATATATTTTATCATTCAAAATGGACTTCATTTTTGGATTCAGAATATCAAAATTAGCTTAGGGTGAAATATTGGTACGTTTCTGATAACATTCATATTTGGATGAATAGTGAAAATTACTAAATTTTAATTAAAAACAACTTTTTTAATTGAAATAATTAATTGTGATAAATCATGATTTTAAGTGATTTTAAAGTATAATTAGATTATATTTTTCCCATTTAACACAATTATTCTCATTGGATATAATTTCACATTTAAACCGAACATAAACTAGTGTCAATCTTTTGATAGTTTTTATTTCTTAAAAAAATTCTTTTTGTTTTGACAGCAGTAATTAATTTAAATTAATTTCTACAAATTCTATGTTTGTAATTTAAAAATTTATTCCGAATTTGTAATCTGTAGGTCCAAAATTTTTAAATATGCATCTTTAATTTTTAGACATTTTGAATAATTACTTCGGTAAATATTTTATTTACCATGGTTAAAGAGTAAATCCTGTAAATAAGGGTAAAACAAATAATATTATAATATTATATAATTACCAAAAAACGTGTCATAACCCTATTGGTTGACACATTTCCGACCATGGGAATATTTGGGTCCATTTTTGGACCCCATGGAGCCACTTGTAAGTGATAATGACACTTTATATTAATTAAGTTAAAGTAAATACAAAAAAGGCATAAACATATATCTTCTAACAAAACAATTTTTACATAGAGATATATATGTTATATTTTAGACTATAAAAAATTAATTATAAATATAAAAATATTTCCTACATAATGGTATTTTATTTAAAAAATTTAGGCATTTAAAAATTAAATTTATTTATGACACAATAATGATGCACTATTTTCCTTATTAATGAAAGAATCAAATAATTGGTATTATAAATGATGAAAGAAATATAATTTGAATGATTTGATAACATAAACAAATTTTATATATTAATATGATATGTTTTTATTTCTTAAATGAATTTTATTCAAATTAATAAAGTTGTTAAGACTAATAAAAATGAATTATTAAATAGTATCAAAATTGACATAAAGGAGTTTTTAAAACAAATATTATATTATAAATTGATATAATATTCCTAATATTCGAAGGATCAGCCAAAGTAATTATATAATGATAGTTGTATCATTAACGGTCCTCTTTGTGGTCACTTGAATGTTTATAGTAAGTTTATTAAACATATAATATAAAAATACAATGAGATATTGTAAATGTCAAACTAATTAACTAATAGTTAAAACTATAAGATAATGTTAATAAAGTGATAAAAACCTATATAAAACCTATTGGTTGATTTGTTTTCGACCCATCCCCACTGTATCATTTAAATAATCCACTTTTGAGTGATTATAAACTGAATAGGAATTTATTATAAAATAATATTTCTAGATTTTCCTAAGGTGCCTCTCACCCCTCTTACAAAAGGGAATTCCCCCTTCTCAGTAATTCACACCTTCAGTTCTTTTTGGATCGAACAAACCCTACCCAAATATTCTCTCAACTTCCCTCAATTCATCCAAGAGGCCTTATTTTGATCATAAAGCCAACCTAAGGATCCCTTTTGATCAAATCAAAAGGAAGAACCCGAAGAAGAGGTAATGATTTCACCACCCTTTTTCCAGTTCCATTCTTTATCCACTTCTTCTTTATTTCTTATTTCCATTATAAAATAATATCTATAGTATCTTATGTATACTATGATGTTATTAAAAATATTTCACAACTATAGTCATTATTCTATCCATCTTTGTAATGATAATTTCACCATGTGTGCATACGTACGGCTTACCGTCTCCACACTGTGGTGTAATTTGTTATTCAACACTATGTTATTTGGATGGATATAATGATAAGTAATATGTATATAAATAATGAAAATAACATAATAATTTCTCTATAAAATTAATATACCATCGAATTCCTCACCTTTAAGGAAAAGATATTGGCGCTCGTGCGTACGTACGTATTACCGTCTCTATGACGTGATGAGATTCATTTTTACATTCACCATTCATCGACGATTAAAAAAATATTACTAATATGACATAATAATTCTAATGGAGATATATATATATATATGTACTTACAAATATTTTATTCACTTAGTTACGTTCAATACGTTATAAAAACAGAAACAATGTTTATGCGTACATACGTACTACCGTCTCCATAAACGGTGTTTTCCATTTTACATATATATATTATACATTATTATATTCTAAATATATATGATATATAAATCATGTTTTATTTTCTGGAAGTATTTAAATCATAATCTAACTGATACAATCAAGAGTGACAAGTTTAAACACGTATGATAAAGAAAGTGATTATTACCTGAAATGTTAATTAAACATGGAAATTATTATTAAATGGGTACTAAAAAGTCATAAATGAATAATGTATGATATCATAAATATTAATATGGTTCTGGTATAATTTAATAACATAATATGGTCTTCATACATGAGGTTAAATGTACCCATTACTAAAGGAAAGTGCAAGGTAGGGGGTTTTCATCTCACTCTTTATTCCCGTGAGATTCATGCCATATTGCACTATTACCTTCTTTGTGGTGTATGTACTTCCAATAATTGTATTCGTTGGGTAATACACATTAATTTATGTGTATTTACATATTCATTGTGTGATACCTCTTTCATGGGGTGTATGTTTCGTAAGTTACAACATTGGTAACGGTTAATTTCACAATCTCTTGATTATCGGAGGTTGTTTTTACGTAAGTATCTTCTGGGGAATATTTATTATCCATGTCCATGATTTATGATAGAGCTTTCAAAGATATTATTTTAATGGAATTTTTTTACTAAAACATCATTTCAAATGTTTTAAATATTTATTCTTCCTAATCATTCCCATAAATGTCCATGTCTTCAAAATGGATTTTAAGGATTTATTTTTATGGCCATGAATGTTTTTAAAAAGTTAATTCTTTTCAAAAGTTTCAAAGTGGTATGGGAAACATTGATTCAAAAAAATGTCTTTTAATGTCTTATTTTCTAAATTTTGTGACTTCTAAATGTTTTCAAGAAAAATGTATATTTCTTAAAGAGTTTTACAAATCATTTTCATCTATGTCAAGATCATTTGATGGATTTTAAATTTCATTATAGATGATTTATTATGATGCAAATCTTCCATATTTTATTGATGTTTTTGTGATATGCTCGACTGTGGATGTGTTATTTTTATACCATTCATGGTTTATGGATAAAGTACTTACATTTAGTATGCATGTTTTAATATGAATGTTTATGTTATGTTTAGACCTTTTCATATGAAAAATGCATTGGACTTAGTAAGTGATGGGTGGAGCCCACTATAGCTCTTCGATGCATCAGTAGGTCTCATGAGATAAACTTGTTTCTTGGCACAAGGCCTTGTCAAAAATCTTATTTTTAGTCTTGTCACAAGGCCTTGACTATGTGGTTATGATAGTCTTGCAGTATGCATTCCATCATTACGAATGTGGTTAGTGATATTTCATGTGATTATTCGACTAGTAGAATATCCATGGGAATAAGTAAATGACATTACATCATTTTATATTTTCCATATTATGCTTAAATTCAAGTTTAAAAGGCTTTTGTTTTAGTTATACATTGCCTTAAATGTTTATACTTCTTTATCAAAGTTTCTGCAGTATTTTTATCCTTACTAAGCATCTGATCTCACCCCTTTCTATGTTTTATTTTTTTCCAGGATTCGAAGAAGTGTATTGTGATTGATATGCAGGGTTGGGCCAAGGGAATAATGGCGTTTGTGAAGAATTATTTATGTTTTTTTATGTTATAATGTGTAATTTAACATTCATGTACGTAATCTATTTTCCAAGTCTACTAAACTGATCGGTCCTTTGGGATTTGATTCCTTGTAATCATGCCAATGTATTAAAATAATTCACTGACTTTGGTTAACATGGGTCGGGTCGTTACATCTTAGCCTCGACAGATACTCAGTCCCTTATGAGTGATACCTAGGATGGACTCATTATTACCATACCATGATTGATACTTGGAAAATAGAAAGGATCTCTTTGGATGCGTTCATGGCATTGGATATAATTGAATGGATATACCATTGAGATTCCTCAGGGATGGGCTCAGACTCCACCTCTGATATTTTCAATTTTATTATAAATGACTTATATGTTTTTATTGATACTGTATAGAGTTACTTATGCTTTATGATACTTCTCTTGGGCCTTAAGTATGCTAGGTGTTGACATATGGATTAGACCCCAAGCCAAAGCACAAGCATGGGGGTATTCCATTTTCATTGGTCTATCATGTTACTACAGACATTCTATGTGTATATATATATATATATTATTCTTATTAGGTATCTCATTTAGACTTCTAACATAGGATGAATAATATGGTAAGGGACATGTGTCCTCTTGGGAACCCAGACCTAGTTAGAGTTATTTGTAATTTTTTAAATTGATTTCCTTTACTATGTATAAAATACATATATTTTTCTACAACACAAAACAGAAAGATTTAGACACTGTGGGTATCACCCTATATAGATTATATCTCACACCCAGCTTAGGTGCCATTGGGTACCCAAGTAGACGTTATGTTCGTGGGTATGGATAAAGGGATGCATTCCATTCTTGATATTTGATTTCATTGATGTTTTGGATAGATTTTGTAGAGGAAGAGAACAAAGCCTATTCTCCAGATGAAATAGCACAGTTTTCAGTTTTTTTAGAATTTTCATTATCATAAAACTTATGTTTTTACCCCGTACCCATGAAAGATTATTTATTTACATTTGGCATCATATATTGACTTCATCATGGGGTCTGTTATGACTATTCAGCTTCTGTAGTTATTATTTATTAATTTGGTTAATTTATCTATTTCTGTTGATGTATTATTTTTTTTCTATATTATTTTGATACTTGTTACATATATACTTTTTTATTTTTTTATACCTTATCCTATAATGGAATAGTCTCCCCTAAAACTTTCCCAAGTCCCTCACTACTAGTTGGCAGCATCTGGCACTTTAAGAGATGTGTTTGAGGTCTTGTGGCCCACCATATCGGGGACCCAATTTAGTGGTTCTCAGGGATGGACTCTATAGTTCCACCTCCACAAATGACCATAATTTAAGAGCATTCCACTCAAGTGGCGGGAATACCACAAAATCTAGTTCCAAAAGATTCATAGTCATATCCCCACCCATGATTGGTTTTTTATTTGTATCATCCTTCTAGTGATCTTATGAGAAAACTCTTATATTGAATTATATAGATGAGTAGCGGGTTCCGAGACACCAATGTCCTAGAGCAGTTTCGAAAATTAGAGGAGATCAAGGAATTGTTAGGCTACACCCATTTGGTCATGATTCTTAATGTCATCACTCCTATGTTTTGAGATTTATTTATAGAGTTCACTACCACATTTTAATTTGATGGAGCTATGTGTTGGAATATTCTAAGCGGCTTAGTGAAATTGTTGCACTTTGTATTGGGTCTTTAGTTCTTCTCACTGACCAAGGAGGAGCTCGGTCGAGGGTGTAGCTACTAACAACATCCATCCAACCCACCTCCTAATTTTTTCCTCACCCACCAAGACTTCTCTATCATACTTAATGTTTAGTGGGATATTTTTGGACATAATTTCTGATATTCTCCCACCAAACCGAAGAGAAAATTTATTATCTCTATAGTCCTTTATTTCATCCATTTTTATTTTATTAACATTCTTCCCCAATGCAATGTGAATAGGGGTGTTGTTTATGAACATGATTCGGATCTTCTGACATGTTTCTTCTAACATGACTATCCATACCTACCCTCTATTCTTGCATCATACATTCACACTATGTTTATCTATTCTCAGGGTAACTTGATAGAAATATTATATGCTACTTGGTTGGTCCACTTAATGGGGGGGTGATCCCTCTCTCCATCATGATCATTTAGGATCTCCTATGTTAATGGAATATATCAACATTATTCTCATGGGGATGGTATATATGTGAGGGAGCAGATATGTTCTTGTACAGGATCACCAACACCCTCTACAATGATAAAGGAATCACAGTACCCTAGAGGTATTGCTGATCTAATACCATCACCACCTCTTCCACCAGAGGAGCCTTCATCAATATACCTTCTTACTGTCATTGTTACTCTATCCTCTTCTACCATTCCATATAATGACCAAACTATAACACCACCTCCACCTACACCCTCGTCTGACCCCTATTCCCTTTATTTCCTTGATTCCATTAAATGTTTCCATGATTATATGGAAGGCATATTGGGCCCTCTTTTTCATAGCCTAAGACATCTGTTACCATCATCACATACTCCTCAACCTGATACTCATCCACCAACCAAAGCCTCACATGGTTTATTCCTTCTATGGAAAGGGTGGAACTTCCTATATTAGGGACCATACCTTTTCATCAGGTCTAAGACATTGGGATAAGTGCCACATTACATCACCATATTCTCACACTGCCCACTCCCTAAAGGATCTCCCACCCCCTGATATTTTCTTTCTTGAGGATACTGAGGGACTTCTTATACATCATAGTTTTTCATTATATATATATATATATATATATTTGTGTGTGTGTGTGTCTATATCTTTGTGTGTGTGTGTGTGTGTTTGTGATGATTTTGACAACATTGTTTTCATATGTGTAGACTAATTTATGTATTCCATCGATGGCCACAGGTTCTCTAGAGCACTCTGGGAATTCTACATTTTACTTCTTCTATATTTTTGAGCTCACTACTAAGGGAGTATTTTTTTTTAATTATAGTATTTTCTCTCAGACTACCTCTTTCATTACTCCATTTGATTAGTTCATTTATGTAATTACACATCCTCTTCTCCTACATAGTGATTCACATAGAGGACCATGTGTGATATTATGTGTGGGGATAGTCTCTTAGCTACACTAGTATTTTCCCTTTGACTAATCTTGAAGATATCATAAAATAGATAATTTCTTTAAAATGTATAATTTTTTTAATTGTAATTATAAATAGTTAAACATAAGTTTCCATTTTAAAACTATACATGACTACATTAATTTTAACGTATATTTAAATGATTTCTAATATAGATTGATTTTTTATATTAATTCAGGACCATTTTTATTTATTTGAATGATGATTGATATTCCTGTCATGACCTGATTGAAAATTTTTCATCCTCATTCCTAAGAGGAATTCTAAAAACATTATGATATTTAGCCTTATAAACTAATTATATAGAGATTATTGGGATATGCATAACAACTTTAACATGTATGTTTTTATTTTCAATACCTGAAGATTCAAAATCACATTAAAAATACTAATGAATTTGATTAATATTTTGAGACCATTTTAACATTAAGACCCACCCAACATTTTATCTTTATGACACCCATAGAAACAATAAAATATCTTGATAGGAAGCCACATTACTAGACTATTTAACCATCCTACTCTAATTTATTAATTATACTACCGGATTCTTCATTTGAGATTTAAATATGAAATTTTTTAATTCATGGTATATTTTAGTGAGAAAACATGAAATTATGTTTGGGGGAGTGTATCACTTTTTCATCTGGTTAAAAGGGTTTAAAAACCACCATTCCTTCTATTCCTAAGTGGTCCTGTTAAAAACTTAAATGATGAGAAATTTAAAATAAGATTGAATTAATTCATTACACTCATTTACGGTTTACGAACCCATGTTGGTAAGGGGAGAGAATGGTTATGTTTAATTTTGAGGGATCTTGGTAGGGATGCATTTTCACTAATCTTTATCATTGAAGAGCATGATATATTATTTAGGAATTCAGCCTCCCATATAAGCCCATGAGTTTATTTTTCACATCATTACATACCTACCATTATTCTCGGATTCATCTAAACGTGACTGAAAGACCTCATGATTTTTGTGATTTAATTTCTATGAATATAATTAGATTAGTTACAAGATTATGCATAAAGTTCATAAACTTGATATTGTTCATAATTTCGATTACATGATCTAGAGTGATAAGTGTATCATTTTCCCAGTGAGGTAAATCATTATGTCACTGGTATATTTATTAAAATTTGAAAAATATAACTAAAAGAAAATGAAATTATTTAATTTAATTATATATGAGGTATTAATATAGTGCCTTTGAAATAAAAATATGTTATGTTCATTTTATAATCCTCTACTATGAATAAAATATTTTCAAGGTGTTATCAACTAAATGCTTTCATATTATAGTATGTATTATTTTAATTAGATGTTGAGATTTTTATTGAGGGAAAGTAAATGAGTAAGTACAGAGGATTTTCATGTTCCACATTTGTGCAAAAAAATTGGTATTTGTTATTGAGTTTAAAAATCCTTTTTCACGGGATACATGTTTCTTTATGGATAAAATCTTTTATTTCAATGTTCATGGTAATTTTTTGGGATTTTAAAGTTAAAATAATAAATAGTTAAAATTAGGTAAAATTGAAAATATACAATGTTTACCTAATAGACATAGGTTATGTGTTGTTGTAAGGTGCACAACTCAGACAGTTTGAGTACAGGCCCATGTTTCAGACCTAAAACCTCATGTCGTGTATTAATGATACACACTGTGTAATACCATTCTACAATTAGTTGATGGTTGACGAAGTGGATACATTCTGTGTCATTCATCACCACAATTCATGTACTTTCAACAACCAATAATTGAAATCAGAAAATCAATGGGTGGCATTGTTGACCACCCACCAGTGGAGAAAATTGAGAAATTTTCAACAGAAAAAAGGGCATTCCTTGTACTTTTTAGTACATGATGTGAAATTGTATTTTTCGTAAATAGTGGTGTATCCCTATGAGTTCAATGTTTTTCATTGATTAGCCACTAAATGAAGATAATATTCATTTTTCATATGTATAATATTCATGTGATTTATTAATCATAAACATAATTTTAGTGCATTTTACACTTTGAACATCATTTCACATTATGATTGTAATTCATTCTTAAAATGCACTATCATGTGGTACATTTTTTAACATCATTTAAAGTACCCAATGATTCATCGGATTTAAGGAATCTAATTATACATATTTTAATTTGATATTTTTTTAAATTGATATTCACTTAAATAAGAACATGTTTCATTCATAGATCAATGGATAATTCATGGAAGAAGATGGGTATATTTTGTGATGAAAGGAAGCAATTTTAGAAAAGGAATATTGGACACCATACCACCGATTCGAATATGGGGCCCACCATACAGGCCCAATGAATCCCAACATTAGTGGGATTACAGAAGACATGGAGAGTAACAAATAACTATTCATGATCCAATGCTAATTAGGCCTCCATTGTGGTCATTTAGATGGCCCAAGTTAGAGATAAAATTCTGGTCCAGATTCTGCGGCCCAGAAACACAGCCCACTAATATAATCATATCTCCAAACCTACAACTCTATAAGTTCGAAAATTTTACAGACGGTTATAACACATGCATGGATCCATTTTCTTCTTCTATGGACTACTCTGATTCGGCCATCTAGAATTACTTACAAGCACGTCGTTTCGGGGGATGAAAGTTGGATGCCACCTCGGGTCAAGGGTGGAAAATCAACTCTCCCTGAACTTTCAAAACACCTATGGTCTACCTGAATTAATTGAGAAGACTTGGACTATTTTAGGATCTACCCAAGGCATCAAAAATTCATATTTATGGCAGTGGTGGTGGAGGAGTTGAGAATATTTGGTGCTTTGTTCAATTGTAATGTCATGCTGCAATTTTGTTGTCTCAAATTTGTCTTTCACATGTAAGTTGTTCAATTCACTTTAGTTTTTTAATAAAAGTTCTTCTTCTCCTATTATTCTCTTTTTAGTAATATCACTTTGATACCGCTGGATCATGGTGTGAATTTATTCACACCAATCCTTGTGAAATTATCACACAACGGTGGAGTGATCATTATTTTATTGTGTTTCTTTTACTTCTCCATTTCTTCCCTCATGAGTCTACTTTCCGCTTCCATTGAAACCATAATATCAATGGAGAGCTAACCCACTTATGGGTTTATCCACGGGATTATCAAGGGGTTGGATTGGATGTTATTTATCACACCATTAATGTATAATCACTTCTTCAATTGGGATTTTTATTTGATTATTTTTAAACTCCATCGTCCTTGTTGAATTTAAGGCCACACACTTCATGTGCTAATACGAACATTTACCTTGAAGTGCTCAAAACATTGATCCTTACAGTGTATAGGTGATTTTTATTAAAGGGTGTAGGAATTAAACTAGAAAGTGATGATGCTGTTTTATATTCTTAAATGAATCCATCTCAAATATAAGAAATTGAAATCCTTGAAAAGGAAATACATCCAATCTGCACCAAGTGATAACCTAGGATCAACTCATTATTATAAATTGAATTCACTTAAATCTGTTAGATATCTTTCAAACCAATCTAAAATAAAGCCATTTGGACAATTCATAGCCAAAAACAGTCCATATAATGTACGTGTTTGTAGGTACTTCTTAGGTCTCTGAGGATTCGACAACCCAAACTAGACTACAAGGACCATCCTACCTTCTTCCTTTGGGTAAATTTGAGTGTGAATCAAATTTTGGCACCATTTCAGGGGACCTGAGTAAGTTATCTTAGACACTATCATCTTTTTTTCATCCCACTTCTCTTATCTCATCCCCAATTTCATTCCTATGGAAATCCCTTTTGAACAAATCCAATCATCGGGAACCTCTCCTTACATTGATCACTCCATAGCAAGTGTGATGTATGATGACCATCCTAGTTTCTACTGGTGGGATAACCAACAACCAATTGAGACTCGATGTTTAAACTCTTATCCTCCACAAAACATTCCAAAATATAATTAGTTTCCATCCCCACAAAGTGAATTTGAATATCCTCCTATGGAATTCCAACAACATAGTTATCCTGCTGGAATAAACCATCTGTCTCAACCCCTTATCCCTCCTAATCCAAATACATTACTTGGAAAATTGTGTCAAAAATGGAGATAATGAATTTTGAGGTTTCATCATTGAGGGTAGAACTACAAATCTTTAAAAATTTTGAGGAACCCATCCCTACACAAACTGTCCCTTCCATAACCTTATGTGAAGTGTCTAGTTTCCCACAAACCTCTCATGAATTTACTAAAGAGAAAAACATTATATTTGGGTAATATGAAGAGGATCAAGGAATTGTTGATGGGTTTTTAAATCAAGAGGAAACTAATTTTTTGTACTCACAAGAGGGAAATTTTACATCATTGATTGAGTCTCATGAATATAACTCCATTGATGATTTTTCAAAAATACAAATCACTGAACCATTAAGAGAAATCACAAACATTGAGTCCACAACCATTCCTAAAACTGATCTTTCTAATTTAGTGGATGAATCTTCTATGCAAAAGAAACCAATTTTTTTGAGAAATTTGGAAAATGAAACTGTGTTGGATTCAAAATATCAACTTGTGTCTAAATGTCATATCCAACCTGAGCTCAAAATTATTGTCCTTACCACCCCTCTAATGAATCCCTTCCTAATTTATAATCATGACCTTTCAATTGTATTTCATTCATCTCTTGAAACTAAAAAAGTTGGAATGGTCATTCATGTCTTAGAAAAGACTACAAAAGAAACTGGATCAACCATTTCTGATATTCCTTTGATTTTACTATTCATTTTAGAACATAGGATTTTTCCAGAAACAAATTATAAACATAGAATCAATCTCAACCTAGTATAATTAGCGAAACATGTGTTCCTTAAAATGTTGAAAATTGGTATTGGGTAAGTTGTGGGGTTCAAGTCGAGCTAGCGACATTAAACCAAAGAGTTGCACGAGAGGAAACCCGTGGTTTTCATCTTTATGAATGATTTTTTTCATCAAATAGGATTAATTAATAATTTTGATATTTAAAAATAAAAAACAATTGTTGATATGTTATTCTATTATGAGTATGGATGGGTATGAAAGGGTAGCACCATATTCATCGGTGTCACGTGGTGTGATCCTTGAGTAATACCTTACCCAAAAATTTAAAAAGAAGACAACGTTTTATCAGTTTGTTTCATTTTATATATGTACTTATATTTTACTTATATATATATATATACTGTTTTTTTTGTTTGTTTTTTTCCTTTTTCCACTAGGGAACTCTACAATCGACATAGATATCAAAGGACTAAATTGGAGCAGCAATAATTTCAACTTCAACCACCAGGTGACTTCATTCCATGATCATCATTTTCAATTTCCTTTTTGAACATTCATTCTCTACCTCTACGTACTTCTAAATTTTCTATTCTTTAATCACTGGGGACATTGTTATTTTATGTTCATGTGGAGATAAAATAGAAAATGCTTTCATGTCAAAAAAAATTAAAATGAATGATTTTAAAAGAAGAAAAAATTTCTGTAAATGGAAGGAAAAATTACTTTAACTTTGAACATGGTAATACACATTTTACACTTTAAAACTGAATATCAAATAATTTATCATGCCCCGATTCTGATTTTAATCCTTGTAAAATTTCATGATCATAGATTTTGTAAAGTATGGATGTCCAATGTGATATTTAATTGTTTATGTTTTCATCCAAATTAAAAAAGAATCACAATGCACGTCCTTTGGATAGTGGGGAATTAGTTTGAGTTCATGGGGTCCCCCAAATAAATAGCATAGGTTTGGGTATCATTTTATTTTTAATATGAGTATTCAATAAAAAAAATTAAAAAATAATAATAATAAATTTGCACGTAGAGCAATGAAATGACCTAATGTGTGGCTTTTTGCACATTGGGATCATGACTCCATAGTTGTATGGCCTAGAGTTAGTAATTTTATCTCTATTTTTGGTAATTTGAATTTGTTTTTGACTGAGTTAACTTGAGATGATGCCCGAGTATGTGGGATTCACTTGGTGCCCTAAGGCCTCTGATCCTGGGAGTCATCGGCAAAGTCTCACTACAGGGGTTGACTCTTTTGAGTGCAACTTCAATTACCATGGCAAAATTAAAAAAAAATATATACAATAAAAAAATAATACTCATATTAATATTGAAATGTTATTCCACCTAGCGCTTCCAACATTTACCCCTTGAATAAAGATGAACCCCCATGTCTATTGTGATACACCACACATCCTCATACAAAATTGATATTGGATAAAATATGGCAATTTATTTGAACAAAGGAACATGCTTGGGATTGGGATATTCATATGAAAATATCTTGTATTAAAAAATTATTTGGGTTTCATGATTTTTTGTTATAAGGATTTCTGGTGATCATTGTGTTTTAAAATGTTTATGCAAAAGGGAATTCGAATTTCATATTGTTGATATATATTTTGCTCGGAACTAGAAAAACTAAAGTTGGGGTGTGATTAGCCACTAAATGAGGCTAATATTCATTGTCAATATATATAATATTCATGTGATTTATTATTCATAAACATCATTTTAGTGCATTTTACACTTTGAACATCATTGCACATTAGGAATGTAATTATTTCTTAAAATGCACTATCATGTGGTACATTTTTGAACATCATTTAAAGTACCCAATGATTCATCTAATTTTAAGAAATTTAATTATACAAGTTTTAATTTGATATTTTTTTTAAATTGATCTACACTTCAATATGAACATGTTTCATTCAGGGATCAATGGAGAATTAATGGAAGAAGATGATGATATTTTGTGATGAAAGGAAGCACTTTTAGAGATGGCAGATTGGACACCACGCCACTGATTAAAATGTGGAACCCACCATACAGGCTCAATGAATCCAAAATTTCGTGGGATTCTAGAAGACATGTAGAATAACAAATCACTCTTCATTATCCAATGCTAATTTGGATTTTATTGGGGTCATTTAAAAGGCCCAACTTAGAGATAAAATTCTGGACCAGATTCTATGGCCCAGAAAAACATCCCACTAATATAATCATATCTTGGAATCTACAACTCCAAATGGTCCCAAATTTTACAGCCGGTTAGAGAAAATCTGGAGATCCATTGTATTCTTTTATGGCCCACTCTGATTCAGCCATCTAGAAGGTCTTCAAAGCATGTATGATTGGGGGATGAAAGATGGATGCCACCTCGGGTCAAGGGTGGAAAATCAACTCTCCCTCAACTTTACACCCACCTATGGCCTACCACAATTAATTGAGAAGACTTGGACAATAGGAGGATCTACCCAAGTATTCAAAAATTCCTATTTAAGGTAGTGGTGGTGTAGGAGATGAGAATCTTTGGTTCTTTGTTCAATTGTAATGTTATGCTGCAATTTTGTTGTCTCAAATTTGTCTTTCACATGTAAGTTGTTCAATTCACTTTAGTTTTTAAATAACAGTTCTTCTTCTCCTCTAATTTTGTTATTATTAATATCACTTTGATACCATTGGATCATGGTGTGAATTTATTCACATCAAACCTTGTGAAATTAACACACAATGGTGGAGTGATCGTTTTTTTATTGTGCTTTTTTCACTTATCCATTTCTTCCCTCATGAGTCTACTTTCCACTTCCATTGAAACGATGGGATCAATAGAGGGATAACCCACTAATGGGTTGATCCAAGGGAGTAGCAAGGGGCTAGATTAGATGTTATTTATCACACCATTAATGTATAATCACTTCTTTAATAGATATTTTTATTTGATTCTTTTTAAACACCATCGTCCTGGTTGAATTTAAGGTCACACACTTCATGTGCTAATACGAACCATTACCTTGAAGTGCTAAAAACATTGATCCTTCAAGTGTATAAGTGATTAGTATTAAAGGGTGTAGTAATTAAACCAGTAATTGGTGATGTTGTTTTATCTTCTTAAATAAATCCATCTCAAATATAAGAAATTGATATCATTGAAAGGGAAATACGTCCAATCCACCCCAAGTGATAACCTAGGATCAACTCATTCTTTTAAATTGAATTCACCTAAATATGATAGATATATTTAAAACCCATCTAAAATCAATCCAAGTTGGCCACTACATAGCCGAAAATAGTCCATAGAATGTACGTGTCTATAGGTTTCTTTTTAGGTCTCTGAGGATTCGATAACCCAAGCTAAACTACAAGGACCCTTCTACCGTCATCTCTTGGGTAAATTTGATCGAGAATCAGTCATTCTAATGTATTTAATTTTATTATGATATTTTTAATAATCCTTTTAATTATTAAATCCCAAATTATACCTAGTATGTCATATTGGACCAAGAATTACATAACTGAGGAAAATAAAGGGGCTTATATAGGTGAACCCAATACCATTGGGTGAACCTATTTCCACTGATTTTCAGTTTATTGATTTAATAAGTTGTTAAGTAATTTATTACCAAACCAAAGAATTGATTTCTATAAGGAATTGATTCTTTTATCCAAGAAACAATAATCCAATTTAATCCCCATGGAAATCCATTGTCATTAATTATTTTAATTATAAAGAATATCTTTTTAAATAAACCCTAATCATGTTACAAACCCGAAAAAACTATTTATATATTTTTGATTATCAATATGTTTTGTCAACTATTTTTCCAAAATAATTTCATGTTATTTATCCCTTATTCACCATGACACATTTTTCTATATAATATAATGATTCTCACCAACATGCATCAACAATTTCTTTTCTTCTCTTTTTCTATGGGATTAATCCTAAATTCCACTAGCTACCTAGTGGGTTGGTTTAGAAGAGAACAAATTTTTCAATAAATGCAATGAGTTTGGCCAATAGGGTTGGTGGATAGGGGTCGAGAATCCCTTGAAAATATAAAATTTGATGGTTTTAGGCCTCTTTCTTTTAGTATAAGTCCTCTTTAGAACTTTATGAAAATAGGATCTCTATGTGACTATGTATCCAAGGGCTTAGAGTGTCGATCGACCTAATGAGATGGATGGGGTGGGTCTAGAGGTATGAGTGTTGATACAGATACCATATTATTGGTTTCTTAGGGATGGTCAGGCAAGCATGGGAGGTTTACAACTAATGGGAAGGGAGATAAAGTCATATATCTCACACCTAGTAAAAAGACTCCACCTATGAGTGGATTGTGGATTGGTGAGTTTTTGAGTGGGAAGAGTGCTTTGGGGATAAAATAAGTGAAAAGGAGAGGGTTTAATCTATGTCATAGCTTAATAAATCCCCCTTAAGAGATATTATATGAGACCTAGGTGTGAGGAATGCGAATTTTTTAGGACTTGTAATCAGGTTTCTAGGGGTCTTGGGGTGAGATAGATTGGGGTGATCCCAATGTAGTAGTACTGGTAGTGTTGAGGGTATTTTATGAGGTTATACTGGGCATTAAGATCGAGGTTGGAGGAGGCTATGCGTAGTGTTTTCAATATTTGGTGACGGATGCAAGATGGTATTAATGTGCAAAGATAGTGATGGGTCTAGAGGGCCAAGTGGGAACCTTTGCATGTGAGATGCGATATTATTTAAGGTGAAATGATAGGTCCTAAGTGGATTTTACTATTCAAATGATATGGTTAGTTATATGATGGTCTATGGGCTAGGTGTGATACTTCATGTGTGTACATATGATAAGTGATGGATCTAATGGGGAGGAGGATCCTGAGGCCTATATCTTCTATGATTGGGAGAGTCTAGGATGTAATGACACTAGTAAATAAAATTCCTCATGTGCATAATGTTTTCAAATTTCCATGAGTGAGATGGATTAGGTCATGAAAGAGGACCACCCTAAGTGATAGGTTTAGATCATGTTATAATGCAAGGTGTGGATGATGAACCCTTGATTGGGTGATGAGGTAATGGGTCAACATTAGGATAAAATTTCCCACACCATTCCTTTAGTTAGAAATTTGAGGTCTTGGATTATGTTAACCCAAAATCATTGATTATGGGATAGGTTATGAGTATAATGGAATAGGTAAAGGTAATGATGGGATTAAAATATAGCACCAAAGAATGTATGATTAGGTATTTTTGTGGCCTTGTTTGTACATGATGACTGGGTACACACGGATTCAGGGGTCCTAGTTATCACACAACATTTAATGATCTTGTGTGAAATGTTGACTTTACTCATCCATATACATATATAATGGTTTATACTAAGGACACTTAGTGTGGCCCTTCTAAAAATTATTTCTCACACTAAGGATAGGAAATTTAGTGTGAATGGAAGCCTTATTCTAATAAAATAGTTTGAGTATAGGATGTGTATTGGATTGTTCTAGAGTAGATAGATGGGTATAGGAGATAGGATGTGTGGTTTTGACTGGGGATGGAAGTGTGGATTATTGAGTTTTTTTTTCATTATTTTGTATTTTTGATAATCTTAGTGGGGAATTAGATGATTTTTGACAATATTAATTACATATGTATGTTATTAGAGCATTTTTTTATTATGTATAATATGATGATTACAATGTATATTTGTTTGTTATTTCCATTATGTGTTTGACTCTAATTCGAGGGCATAGTCTCCCCATTATATGGATTTGGCCCTTGCCACTAGTGGGAAGCCTATTGTATATAGGGAGGATTTCTTTTGGCCACATTTCCCTCTAGCTCTGACAATGTTCTAGGAAAGGATGTTATAGATATACTATAATGTTAAAAACGACTGATGAATGGATTATTTTTATAAAGTATCAGTTAATAATATATTTTAGATGAGGAAGTTTACTAGAGATAGAAGACTGGTGTAGAGGTTTGAATCAAACATACACTATTTTATTTTTATAGATGGTAGATAAATTTAAATCTTGAAGGAGTTGTAAAATCCTAAGGGAATTAAAACAATGAAAATTAATAATGATGAATGAAATGGATTCCATACATGAGAATGGAAGATGAGAGTTGATGGATCTATCATAAGGAATTCTAGCACAATAGAACAAATGGGTCTACTAATTGAATTTAAAAGCATATTGTACGAATTCATACAAATAAATATTGGCTATAAGTGGTTTTTAATAAAATCAATTGGTTGATTTATTGTAATATTATCTTTGATAGTGAAGCCTGAAATAATCCATACTATATTAAAAATGTCTTCCATTAAAATTTATATATTCTTAGTTATTAAATTTAAAGACTACATTCCTTCATGCTGATTTCGATTATGAAATTTTCATGGGATAAAAAATAGGTTTCAATGAAACCAAAAAGGTGGATCTTGTTTATAAACTTAAATGGAGTTTATATGGTATAAAAAGGCCCTCAGATAATGGAATAAGATATTTAATTCTTTCATAATGGAAGAAGATTTCATCCAATGCCACAAAAATCATTTTTATTATTCTTAGGTGTTTAATGGTTGTGGCTTCATCACACTTATCTTGTATTTGGATGATATTCTCATAGAAGTAATGATGATATAATAGATATTATATTTGAAGTGGGAGTTGACCAGAACATTCAAGAATAAAAAATTGAATCATAAAAAATGATTTGGGGGATAGGGATCAATGGGTAATGAAGAAAAATATTTTTTATGTTGCCTTAGTCAAACTATATTTGATGTTTTTTGGAGAGTTTTTAGATTTATTTGTCAAAAAAAATTCAACCATATTTTCAATTCACTTTAGGTTATATGAAGAGAAGAAACCCACAATAGATAAAAATACTAATTAAATAAATTGGGTTATATGTGCATCAGTAGTGAAAAGATTAATTTATGTCATATATTCTACAAATTCATGTGTCATTTTTTTCAGTTAACGTTTTCAAAAGATTCATCATGGATCAAAGAAAAGAGTATTGGGAATTTATGGTATAACACCCCAGCTATAGTAACCCAGAGTCAGTGCATATTTTTATATATTTTAACAAGATATAATAGATCAGGTCCTGAATGATAAAATAGCTTTATAGTCTTCGGAGACTATATACATACATTATTCTCACATTATATTTGAAAACATGGTATGAAGCTTATTATTCTAGCGATAACTATTAAATTTTTTTCTAGTATATCCCTAAAATAATTAAATACTACTTTAATTATAACTCAATAAATGGATAAATAATAAAGATTTATCTCACATGCTTTGTAAGGGAATGTTTATAATAGAAGAAATCATTTGATAAATAAATCATGAATAATAAAGTAAAGATAAAAAATAATAAAATATACCATATAAATAATATAATAAAATGGGGAATATATACTTGGATGAAATAACAACATAAATAATCACATGGATAATAATAAATAGTTCTATAATGATTGAATGCATCATTTTGGGAATCATGCTCTAACTAACAAGGCCTTGCAGAAAAACATCATACATAAATAGGTAAGGTGTATGAGAAATACCCAAAATAGTTTGTCTCATGATACCCATATATGTGTCAATGGTATATAATGTCCTATTAAAATAATTTATTAAGTATAATTCATTCAACATATCAAAAAAATTAGTCAAAATTCAATTCATAATCAACATAAAAATTCAGATTGAAAAAATAGTGTATGAAATTTTAATAATTTTATAAGTCAATAAATAGAACAACCTGATCAAAATACATCTAGAGAAATAGAATATAAGGTATTATTATATTATATCCCTAATAAATCATAATATTCCTAAAACAATACAGAAATATATTAAAATACTTTTAAAATAACATTGGAACAATTTTTTAAGTGAATACACTTTTCATTTTGAAATATCTGATTTTAAATTTAAAAAATTCAAAAATGTTTTGAACAAAATTATTTTAAAATAACCATGAAAAAATATAACGGAATATTCAAATAAAATAATAGTCATTGAAATGGGTAAAATTCATTCATGTGGTAAATGTTAAAATAAAGATTTTATTCAAACCTTTTGTAAAAAGTAACTCATTTAGAAAATGAAAATAAGATTACTTTTAAGAAATTTTTTATAAAGTCAAAAATATAAACCAATTTCTTTAATTAATCATTTTATACTAATAAAAGCATTATTTAAATATTTTTAATAAAATATGTACATGGAAGGAAATATTCCTCAGGGAATAGAAAAACAAAGTCACATTTCCTTACAAATATTTTTTTTTGAAATATAAGCACATAGAGTAGTAAAAATTAAATTAAACCATGTAATTACTATAAAGATATTGGTGAGAAGAAAATATATAATATTTTTTAGTGATATATCATATAATTTCATCATCATAAATTTAATGATAAATAATCATGGTAATAAGTTAGATTGTAACCTAAAAACCTTGACTCATTTCAACATTACTAATAAAAGATTTTAACCTCATGTATAATTTATTTAAATTAATTTTAATTATATTAAAATATAATTAATTATAAAATAATATATGATTCAATTATATGATTTCAATATCCATTTATTCATAATTATTTATTAATATTATCATTTATGATTATTAACTCTTTTAGTTTTCTAATATGCTTTGGTTTATTGGTTTCAGTCCTTGAGTCTTGATCATGGTTCTATAATATAAAAACCTTAATCATGTAAGTATCATATTTAATCATTATATATAATATTACAACCATTTATATAAAGCGGTGATGAAAAATTGATTACATCACTTCGTGGAGATAGTACATCATACATATGCATGAGTGATGTTTCAGATTTTCTACTGATGGAATGGATGAAAATTAAATAATAATTCAATTTTTAATAATTGTTATTATATAATAATAATCATATAAATTCACTAAATCTATACTTATTACTATCCATGTAAATATAAAATGAAAAATCAATCACATCATTTTGTGGAGGAGGTATTCCGCACATACACATGAGTGAACTTGTCATTTTAAGAATGTTAATAATATATTATTATTAATGATTTAAAATTATGTCAAAAAATATAATATATAAATTTTAAATCCAAAATTATAACAAAACAGTTATTATGGTTATGTAAAATGATTAATATTTTTATGTGGATATGATAGTTGACATTTATGCACGAGTGAAACATCCATTATACATTTGATTGAAAGGTGGTGGATAATGGTTGTTACATAATCTTAATAATATCTCAGTGTATTGATTATATTGAAGTAATTATGTTAGTATGTATATAATATATTTATAGTAAGTACTAGAATAAATAATCTTTCAACGAGTCAGTAATGATTATTTCATATTCTTTGAGATACCTCATTTGGCTTACTTTTTAAGCCATATTAGGATGATCTTACAAGAGTACTAAAATCTCCAGAATGAATGGAATGAATCTAGGAAGGCTTTTTTATAGGTATTTGATGATATAGTGTGATAATTTTTTATGAATAATCATGTACAATGGGTTCCCTTTTTTAAATGTGGGGGGAGAAATAGATATTATTACATAAAAGATTTAAATAAAATAAAGATGTTTTCTTATGAAAGTAGTACCAACTAGAAAAGAGTTCAAAGGTAATATAATATATGTTAAAATCAACTTCAATAAATAATATTTAAACAGGTTTAACTATCATTTTTAACCTTTTATCATAGTTTATCCATCCCTTCACCCTCATTAAACCGATTTTAACCCCAACTATGGTAAAAAATTTCAACTATTTAAAACTATTCATTATGAACAAAAACTAATTTGGAATTATTATTGAAAATTAATTATACTTATTCAAAATATGGAATCTATTTTATAACATTCTATTTACAAAATTCATTGAAATTAATTTTATTATAATTCTTCAAAAAGAAAGGAAAAGAATTTTTAGAAAAATGTTTTTTAGGAAAAAAATAAATTTTCAACAAAGTAAAGTATAAAATTAATTCTAATGGAATTAAGTGGATTATATTAAATAATATGATAATTTTATTTTATTAATAGAACCCATAAATATTATTTTATATACATGATTAAAATAAAGTAACTAAAAATGTTTTTATTTTCCAAAAAATATTAGTTAGAATTCTTAAATGTTAAGAATATACTTCTTCGTTAAACATTATATTTTAATATGAATTATATTACTAATTAAATATATAGGTTGTCTACAAATAAATCCATGATATTTTAATTTATTGTTATATCATTATAATAAGAGAAAAGAAACAAGTTTTATAAAATATTTATTTTTAAGAATTCACCAAAAAATCAACTATTTATGAAATATCTTAAAAACATTATCATATGATAATTAATTCCTAATATATTCATAAATGAAACTTATTTCATCAATATAAATATATGAATTTTTTGAATATATTTTTTAATCACATTATTGAATAAATATATATTCATTATGTTATATGTTTCATTTTGAAGAAAATCTTACTATAATTGAATCATCAATGTTACATTCTTACCTCCTTTAAAATTTTCACCATCAAAAATACCAAAATATCATTTCATGAATAGATACAGGAATTTCTGAATCATAAATTCCTCAGTTTATCACATTTATTCTTCTATTTTATTATTTCTCTAATTTACATTCACTAAGTGATTTATCTAATTCTGTAATACTTGTTCTCAAGTGTCAAGAATTTGGGTGGTATCTTCATAGTAAAATAAATTAGGTTCTAATTATATTTCCTCAAACCTGAGGACAATGATTGGGTAATTTATATACTTCCTCAATAGATATATGGAAAAAAACCAAAAATTAATATAGGATATGTGGTATTTCCAAATGGTAAGTCACAGATTTAATTTCATCCATAATTTTGAAAGTTTTGATGTATATTGGGCCTATTTTCCCTTTCTTGTTGAACCTTATAATACCCTTCTATGAAGATAACTTATAGAAAACATAACATATCACTTGAAATTATAAATCCTTCCTTGTGTTATAAGTATAAATTGTTTTTCATAATTGATCTTTCTTATTATGATTCTGAATAGTCATAACTTTTACCATTGTCTCCTCAACAAAATCATTCCCTAAAAGCTTCCTTTCAACAACTTCGGCCCAAAAATATGGAGTAAGACACCTATTTCCATAAAATGCATCATAGGGTTCTATTTTAATTTTTATATGGAAGCTATTATTATTTGGTAATTCCACCAAAGATAAATATGAATCCCACATTTATTGAAATTCATGGGAGCATGAACTCAACATATCTTCTAATATATGAATAGTATTATCAAACCTCACATTAGTTTGAGGTTGATATAGGATATAAAAATATAGCTCAGTGATAATATTCTTATAAATAATCTTTAATAATCTAAATATAAACCATGAATCATGATCAGATACAATCAAAATAGGTGTTTCAGGAATTATCACAACTTCATTATTATATAGCCTTATGAGGCACTCAATATATAGATTTTCCATTGTTGAAAGGAAATTTTTGGGCCAAGTAAAGAGATAAATAACCACCTATATGGAATCCTTAATTCTTGGAGTCTTGATAAATCCAGTGACTAAGACAATATTAATATCATATCATTTCCAGACAATAATTGTTAGATGTTTCATGTCTCCTTTAGGATATTGCCTATCCACCTGCACCGATTGAAAAACCAAATTTATACATGGTCTAAAATTTCTCTATTTATATCTTCAAACCAAAAATATTCCTTAAAATCAAAATACATTATATTAATACTATGTTTTATATATAAAATTTAGTTATTATATTTATCTAAAAATTCTTATTTACATTCGAGCAAGAATGGAACATATATCAACTTTCCAAATTTCAATATTTTTTCTTCATAGATTAATTATACATATCATTATTCTTGAATTTGATTATATTTTTAATATTCTATTCATCATGTTGGGAACATTTAATTTTTTACAATACATATAGTTTAGAAATTTATTGGAATAGATGTGATTTTTCTTCTACTTTAATGATTGTCATATCCAACTTTACTAAATCCTTGAATATAGAATATTTTTAAATATTAATTTTAGTCAAATTTGTTTGATATTTCTTACTCAATGCTTCATCCACCTTATTTTCAGTCCCATTGTGGTATTGTATTGATAAATCATAACCCTTGAGTAGTTCTATCCATTTATTTTTTCTCATATTTAGCTCTTTCAATGAGGAGATGTATTTCGATATTTTGTGATCCACATATATATCACAACATTGACCATAAAAGAAATGACCATATATCATCAATGTAGTTACCATTATTTCCAAACCAAGATAAAGGGTTGGATAAATATATTCATGAATCTTTAATTATCTTGATTCATAAGCAACAAATGTATTATTCTATATAAGAAAACATCTATGTCCCTTATTTGATGCATCACTATATGTCACAAATCCATACATTCCTTCTAGTAAATTCCAAAACATTTCATTGAACAAACTTATATTTAATTATTTAAAAATATTTATATTCTTTTAACCATATAATATTAATCCCATTTTATTTTAACTTGTTTAATGGGTTAGTAAATCAAAAAAAATATGGAAACAATTAGTGATATTAGCCTACTAATCCAAGGAAACTATATACCATGGTTATATTAAATAGTGTTAGTCATTCTATTATTTTATTTATCTTTTAAGGATAAAATAATATTATATATATATAGAAACATGTCTACGAAAATTATCTTCTCGAATTTAGAATTCAAATTTTAAATTGTTTCCACATAATTATTTTTCTCCAAGAGTTTTAATAATTATTCCTAAATTTGCCATATAATCATCAATTATTTTATATTACATCATAATATCATCAATAAATATCTCCAAAAATATCAAGAAAATCCATGAATATTATGTTCATCATATCTATAAAAACAAAGGGTTTCATTAGTCAATCTAAAGTTAATTATTGAATATTAATAATGTCTATACCTTTAAAAAATGTCATCTTTAGAATATCCTCCTTAATTTCGCATAATTATTGATACGCAGAATGAATATCAATCATTGAAAAATATTTATCCTCTTGATGTTGGTCAAAAAACCCATAAATATGGGGTAAAAGACACATTTTCATTAGAGAAATGGCATTGGTTTCCCAAAAATTAAAGAACAACCTCATAAACCCTAGTTTATTCTTAACAATAAAAACATGGGATCCCCATGGTGATACACTAGGGATTATAAATCCATTATCACAAAACTCCTATAGTTTTTTCATCGGTTCCACTAATTCCATTATACCCATAATATGGGGAGTTTCATAAATAGGTTTTTCATCAGGGATGAGACAAATGGAGAACTCAACTTCACACTCATGTGGGTATTCAGGTAGTTCTTTGGGAAACACATAAATGTATTACTAAAAAATTCGTACATCCTCTATTCTAAGGATACCTTCCCCATTAATAGGTTGTGTCTAGTCTTCCTCTCTAATAATTTCATTAAGGATATCTACTAGTGGTGGATCCAGACATGATTCAGGTAAATTATTCTCACCTCGAAAGACTATGGATTCCATATCTCCATCATAAATCAGAATATTCTTCTCTAGAAATAAAATTGCATCATTATAATTTTAAATCCAATTTTTACAAAGGATTATATGAAATAAAACCTTAAGTATACTAATCATGTAGGAAAATATGGTATTCTAATTTTTCATAATGGTAACTTACTTCTATATACTTTTCTAGTAGTATTTTCACTAGGAGTCTTTATTAATTCCATCACACTTAAGGGTATATGGAAATATATTATTTTATTAAAAAACATAGATGATATAAAATAATCTGAATATCGAAAATCAAATAATTCATTTGAAAATTTGAGGTTATATTTAATGTACCTTACACTATATATTTATAATTTTCAACCTCATATATAGTGATTTCATAATCTTAGCTATAATCCCTTGGTTTTGTTTGAGGAAACTACCCTAGACACTTGGGTAATTCATTAAAATAGTGATCTATCTTATTACATTTGAATAATTGGACCTTAGAACCTAGTTTATTTCCATTAATATTATGATTATGATGGAATTTATCTATAAGATTAAAGTGAACTCTCATTTCCATAATTCATGTTCCATGATATTTATTTCAAGAAAAACTTAAAGTTGGAAATTCTACCCCTAACTTATTCCTTTTTCTTTTATTTCTTTTTCCAACATTCTTATCCACCCACTTCTTTTATTTTCTTCCCTAGAAAACATAAGACATTGAGAATTCGTTCTTTATCTTGATGTAACATGATATTATATCCTCATATATTGAAATTGTTTTGAGATATTAATTCCCTTAAAATTATAGGCTTTATCACATAAAAGTAGCAATCAATCTTACTTCTTGTATTATTCACATAATCTTTAGCATGTGTTGTTTACATAGTAAGGTTATAATATTATTCAAAAAAATTTACACTTCAATTTACCTTAAATTTTATTTTAAAATAATAACTCCTTGAATGTATTACAATCAATATTATCAATTTCTTATGACACTTTAGTTTTATGGATCAATTACCACCAATAATTAGTATCTCCTTTATCTAGATTAACTCCCATGGTAAATGTCAATTTTTCCTTACTTCTTAAAGATAGTAATATCTTCTCTAAGGACATGATTCATTCCTTAACTACAAATGGATTATTAATCCAATTGAATTATGAAGGTTGTTATTAAATGAAGTGGTCCAAAATTATTACACCATGTTACGATTTAGTGGTATTCTATGTATGAGAAATATTATTGGTTATAACCTAAGTTATTATCCCTAATATAGTTATAATTTTTTTAGCTCCAGATCTATATCTACCTTTAGCTTTATTTTATTTCCCATGAGGTATTTCCCTAAATAGATTATATGAAATGATAGATTTTACATTCCTTATTCTATGAATACTTTCAAAACAATTAAATATATTGCATTATCTCATCAAATCATGAACATTAAATCAGGGTATATAACTATAAATCTTATGTAACACTTAAAATAAATTGAAATTTTATGCAAATATAATATCATAACTATACGCTCAATGTCATTGGGAATATCCTCAAATCATAAACATATTTTCAAATCATTCATAAAGGTTTATAAAGAGCATTTATATCAACCAAATCATATCCCCTGGTAGTTTCTATCTAGGTGTGATGTCTTAAACTAACTCATCATGCAATGATGATAATCAAGTTAATAACTAATCCACCCCTTTAAGAGTTTTAACCTTAGGTTCAACTATGCTATAACTGAATCTAATTTCAAATATCTAGACCTTAATATATTTTCAATGAAACAAATATATACTTTTACATAACATTTTGATAGTATCCTATACATATACTAATACTCAGATTCTAAAAAAGTATTATGTTCTCTGATCTATTTTTTGATATATCTAGTTAACATGTTTTATATAAAAATTCCTTTGATTCCAATAGTAAAACCCTAACTCCAGTAACCCAGATTCAGTGGTTATTTTAATATATTTTCATAAGATACAATATATCACATTCTAAATTATTGAATTATTTAATAGTCTTTATACATTGAATACATACAAGATTCTCATACTATATTTGAAAAAATGAAGTAAAACATAACATTATTGTGATAAATTATTATTTCTTTTATTAAATCTCTAAAATTATTTATAAATCTCTTTATGGTAACCTGGTTAAAGGAAAGCATAATAAAGGGTGAGCTCAGATGCTTGGTAATCGAAATTGTTAACAAAATCTATCATAAGAAAAATAAAAGAAAAATAAAATGATAGAGATAAATAATAATCAAATATTCCATATAAATGATATCATAAAAATGGGAATATGTCCCTGGATGAAATAAAAAAAATCACATCGATTACAATAAATTATTTCACAATGAGAAAATGCATAATTTGAGACATCGTAACCTTATTATCAAGACCTCAAGCCAACAAATATATATAAATACTTATGGTGTTTGAAAAATACCCAAACTAGATTGTCTAATATGAAATAATGATTTATTAAAGGGAAATAATAAGCCCCACCCATCACTTACTATGTCTAATTTGTTCATCATATGAAATAAATGATTAAGAATTCAATACATAATCATCATAAACATTCATATTGAAAATCTAGAAAATAAAATGTTAATTTTTTCTCTAATAAATAAATAGAACAACATGATCATAATTCATCCATAGAAATAAGTTTCATGTTATACTTATATTACTTCCTTATTAAGGTATAATATTCATTAATGTATATTGAAATTGATTGAAATAATTTTAAAATATCATTGGAACTTTCCTTGTGGAAAATAACATTTCATTTTAAAATCACATATTTAATACATAAAAATTTCTATACTTTTAGGAAAAATATTTTATTTAAAAATAACCCTGGAAATATATATAGTAAGCATAAATGTAAATAATAGTCCTAATAGAAAGAAAATTAATTCGTATGATAAACACTAAATCAATTAATTTATTCATGCCTTTGGTAAAAAGTTCCTAGTTCAAAAAATGACAAGAATATTCCTTTTGAATCATTTTTTAAAAATTAAAACATCAGTTAAAATGAATTTAATCAATCAATATAAAATATTAAAAATGTTCTTGAATGTTTAGTAATGAATATATATACATTTAAGAAATGAATATTGGTTTAAGATAAAAACAAAGTCGGGTTTCCTTAAGAATGTTTTTCATGACATTTTTCATGTAGAGAGAGAAAAATTGAACAAAATATTGTAATTTACATATATAAATAGTGTTGAGTAAAATAAATAATATTTTTAGGGAGTTATAATAAAATTTTATAATAATAAAATTAATCATAAACAATCCAAGTAAAAAGTGAGATTGTTACATAAAACCCTTACCTCATGTTCAACGTTCCTCAAAAGTAATTTAAAACTCCTATATAATATATTAAATTTTATTATAATTATATAGAAAAACCAAATACATACTTAAAGTATAATATATGATCCACTTATTACATCCCAACACCCTTTTATTAATAATTCATTATTAAAATTGTCATTTCTAAGTGTTAACTATTTCATCTTTTATGTAAGTATTGATTAGGTAGTTATGGTCCTTAATATTTATCACGGCTTCATTATCTCTAAAACCATAATAATTTCTTAATTATAAATTTATTAATTATATAAAATTTTATAACCATTCATATAAATATGTGATGAAAAATTAATTACATCACTTCATGGAGATGGTAGTCCATACATATGCATGAGTGATGTTTCCAATTTTTGATGGATAGAGAAAAATTAAAGAAAATAAATATTAACTATTCAAAAATAGTATATCATAAATATAATTTATATTTTTTAAACATATCCTTATTATAATCCATGTAAATCATAAATTGTAGACAAATCAAATCACTTCAGGGATGTGGTAGTCCACATATATGCACGAGCGACATTATCATTTCCTAACAGATGGGATAGAAAGATCGTAGATAATATCCTATAATTAAATAATATTTTTTTTAAATGTTATATATAAAAATTAAATCCATTATAATAAATAATAATGAAATATGGCTATGGAAAATGAATCATATCACTCTATGGAGGTGATAGTCCACACGTAAGCACGAGCGAAACATTCAATTCCCATTTGATGAAAAGGAGGTGTAAAATCATTTTAGGATAATCATTATAACATATTAGTATATTTAATATAATTTATTAATTATTTATGTATGTATAAAATATATTCAATGGATTGGGAATAATAAATAAACATTGAATGATTTTAGAAAGACGATTACCTCTTCCTTGAGATACCTCATTTCACTTACACCTAAATATTTCTTAGGATGGTCTTAGGAGAAGAACAAAGAAAAAATAATTAAGTTATGTAATATAGGAATGTTTTTCTATATTCATTTTATGCGATATAGTTTTCAAAATTTGTGTATAAAGGATGATAATAGGTTCACTTTTTTATGTGATGGGTGGGGTACACATGGAATTATTTAAAAGCATCAAATAAAATAAATTCATCTTTTTATAGAGTGGAAGAAAATGGATATTAATTTTATTTTAAGATAATATATGGACAAAAAATATTCAAACAATAATATTAAAACATGATTAAGTGTCATTTTTTCCTTTATCTCTTAGTTTAAACACAGTGTAAACTCATTTTAACACTAATTTTGGTAACAAATTTTTATTGTTTTTACTATTCATTATGCCTAATTTAGTTGTAATTATTAAATAATAATAATTATTCTTATTAAAAATATCTAATACATTTTAATATATTTAATTTTAATAATTTGAAGAAAATAATTGTAATATATCTGCGTAAAAGGAAATAAAAATTGTTTATAGAAAAAATTTGGTTTTCTACATAAGAATGATTTCCCAAAAATATAAAGTGTAAAGTTGAATAAAATATGATTAATTATATTGCGTTAAAAAAACTAGATAATTATTTTCTTTAAAACCAAACCAACCCCTAATGGAACCTTATATATAAATTTTTTAGAGAGAAGAACTTAAAACAGTTTTTATTGGAAGAAAAACATTACTTAGATTTCCATAAGGTTAAGTATATATTTCTACGATCAACATTATATTATTATTTTCATGATATTACTTATTAAATATATAATTTTTCTTTAAAAATTTATATAATTAAATTTATTATTATATAATTATAATTTCATAAAAGTGACACTTTTTTGTAAAATCGGTATTATTCACTAGTCATCCAAAAATCAGATATTTCTATAAATTTTCAAAAATTCACCGTATGCTAATTTTTATAGGATTAATTAAAATATGAAATTAATTTATCAAATTTAATTAATAAAATTATTTTATTTAGTTTTTAATAATATTCTTGAATAAACTTGTGTTCATTATGTTGTAGTTTATTTTGAATGAAAATCTTATTATAATTGAATTTCGGATGTTCCAAGTGGAGTGGATACAAGAATATCTCTAAGTAATTAATAAATTTATTTTATGTTTTGGGATGAATGAAACACTTCAAATATATTTTGATGTGAAATTTGGAGAATATGAGAAAAATCAGAGAAGTACTATTGATTATGTGTACTCTTATATAGAAAAAATATTTAGTTCAATATCCCAACTATAATAGGTAGTAACATTGTAATGAATCAATCATTTATGAAGAAAATTAACATTAATTTAATGTATTATGGATATAGAAAACACATGTACTATTTTTTATTATTATTGGGTTTGAATGTCTATTAAATATCATTACAGTTGAAAATATAATTGTTGGACAGAGATCACATGACTGATATAAATATAAGGTTTTAAAAAAATTCCTTTCAACACAGACAAATGAGAGGATGGATTTATCCATTAGACTTGGGCCATAAGAAGCTCATTTTTTGGAGCTCAAAAATGAAGTAGTGTCATTGGGCTTCACTCTTGACCAAGCCCATGCTAATCTTCAACATGTTAAGTATGAATGGAATCTCTTATGGGAGAAGTTAATGTTAATAGAGATTACCACCCGAAATATGTTACTTGAGCGACCCCAATATTTTATCACCATCGCACACCTTACCCTTAGGTCTTATTTGAGTTTTATAAGGTTTTATGTAACAAGTTATTAGTTAATTATTTTTTAATTCCATTCTATAAATAAAATTATTATTCCATCAATTCCTTTATGATAATATTCTATCTTTAAAAAATGATTAATTTGATAAAAAATACAAGTAAAAATGGTTCTTTTGAGAAATATATATATTATTCTATGAAAATAAGGTTTTTATTAATAATATTAAAAACAAAATTCTTATAAGTTATGATTATATCATTTCCTTATCTGTAAATGATTAGGTAATCAATTTGATAAGACTTACATTATTTATATGATAAAAGAGAAAGTGAATTTTTAAAAAGAAAATATTTTAAGTTATTTTTTTTAAATAATTAATATATTAATAAAATAATATTATAAAATTAATTTTACTAATAATAAATGATTATATATTTTTAATGAATTCATTTGTAATTTTTATTAAGGCTTGAAAACTATTTTTGTTAAAACCCATGAATTTTCAATAAAAGTCAGTTTTCATTTTAAAAGTAAAAATTTAAATTTTTAGAAAATTATTTAGATAAAATGAATATTGGTTTTTGAATCAGGACATGAAAGTTATCCAATGGTGGTTTTTTAAAAAACAATTGAGATAGTTGATTTTTTGGTTTAAAATTAAATACTGTATACATAAAATATGTGTTTTATGGCATCAAAACGACCCCCACAATTTTTTAATAAATACTATAATAGGTATTATCAGAAAATTATATGTTTTAAATTAAAATAATATGTTTTTATATTTATTTTAATTATTTTATAAATACTTAGTGAATCCTCCAAAATGTGTATTATAATTTATGATTTTATATTCATTTCTTCAATAGTCTAACTCACCTATACATAAGAAAAGATAATATATTAATATGTTGGGAAATTGGCCTTACAAAAAAATTCCACTATTATTTGGAAAAAACATGTTTAAAAACTATGGGAAGGTTTTTAGTTTTAATTATTTAATTATATAAATTCCAAAACCTATGTTTTAAAATATTTACGAATTCCCCTCTCATTTCCTAAATAATCACATGAAATATCCAACTTATCTTCACTAAAAATAAATTTAGAACTTCCCTACTCTGTCCTCAGCTATATATGATCCTCCCAAAGTGATTCAAGCTCTCAGTAATCCTCTCTTCATTCTTTTTAAGTCACACACTCAAGTAAGGGATCCTCGCTTTCCTTCATTTCTCATTTTGTCCAATTTTCATTATCTTTTTATAACTATTTATTTTTCATTTAAAAATTACGTGTTATGTTTTTGAACCTCCCTAATACTAGGCTTATTATTTTTGAATGATTATATACCTATTTCCGTGTCATTAATCCATCCCTTGTACACCCGTTAGCATTCCAAAATTTCGTAAGAGTTATTCTATTTCCCATCTTTCTTCGAGCTTCTTTATTATGTGACACCTTCTATTTCAAAATTAGTTGTTTTAGGAAATTTATTTATATTAACCCTTACTATAAATTTCATTTATATATGATTAGAGACCCCTTTCTCTCTCATCAACCATTTTTATGAATTTTTATGTCACGTCGTTAGGCTGCCAAAATTGCATGTTGCTTTTCCCTGCCAAAATAATCATTTGTTGATACTATGACCATTTCTATATCAAGGGTATTCACATTTATTAAAATGTACCTACTGATTATAGAATTCCATATATGTATTACACATTTCGTTATCTTGGAATAATTGATGAGGATGAATGAATCCATGTTATACGATATACATGGCACACTTAATCACAAGATTGAAATGATTATAAAGGGTGTGCCCTGATAGTGCTCTAATGAATTGTTTATTTTTTAATATCGTGATATGTCATATTGGGATAGTGGTTTACTTGGTTACTTTTAAGACATTTTCGCCCCATGTTGGGACAGGGGTTTACCTGAATTGTTTAGTTTAATGATGAAATGTTTTAAGTTGTTGCTACATCTCCATGTTATTATGATCATGTTATATATTTCCTTTATGTTCAATTTTCTCTTATGATCCATTATTATTTCTATTTCATAACATGTATTTTATTTTTCATGTTATGTTTTATTTACTCCCTTTTTGGATTTATAGCTCACCCTTTTCTTATGTATGTCTATAGGTTATCCCATGAAATGTTAAGTACGAAGGAATATTGTGGTCAGGTAAAACAATTTTACAACATATATGTTGTATTTTATGTCTTATATTGACATATAATTTTCCTAAGCCCCAAAGACACTACACCTCTTGATAAAATGGTTTGTATTAATAGAAAGATTATGTAATAACTCATAATTAATTGTGTAATAAAAAATAGCATTGTTATAGTTGGTATCATTGGATATGTTTAGTAATTATTGGGATTGGGATTAGAAAACCCTAGTGAAAGCCTTAGGGATAAGACTAAGTATAAGAAAAACATCCCAAATTTTTTTTTGATTATAGAGTAATTGGTTTATCAAGAAAATACATCCCAATCAGGATACGAACAAGTAGATGTGGCTCTGGAACATATATATCTAGTGGGAAAACACAAAAACACTACTTTGATCTAGACTCAAACAAGAACTAGTACATGACAACAGGCCTTTTTCCACTCATGGTTCAACACTCCAAGGCGATATACTTTGAAATATTTACAATTTTATTATGAACCATTTTTAAGGGAGAAAACAAATCTCATAAGAAAATAATTTAGGAAATAGATCATGGATAACTTAGATTGAATCCTATAAATTTATAAGTTAAGGAAATAAATGTAATTTATAAGTTATCCCTTTTGGTCATTGGATTCCACATTATGTGTCAAACTGTTTAGGATACCCATTCATAATTTTAATTTTATTCTAGCCAATGGCTGAAAATATGAGGAATCAGGGTACCAATGGAAATGACGGGATAAGTGATGAATGTCCCAACGAGATTCACAATCAAATGGGAGGTTAAGTAGGAAATATCATGATTATACCAAACCAGCTATCAAAAATCTTAATTAATTTTTTTTCTTTTTTGAATTCCCAATGACATCAAGAAAGAGGAAGATGAATTATCATGAGATTCCATTTGATGAACATGATAAGGGAGAGAATACCCAATTTCATTTGTTCAACATGTGTGGAAAGAGGCACCATAGGAAATGTCACAAAGGGGCTAGGAGATGTTTTATGTGTGGAAAGGAAGGGCTCAATGTATCAAATTTACATTAAATAATGGAAAATGTGATGGATGAAAACAAAGATCCATCCAAGGCATCTTACATAGTGCTATGTAATTAATGTGTAGAAGTCGAGCATTATCTAAGACAATGATCTGTTATAAGGGATGAGAATCATGGTGAGCATCAAAAATTTCAATGAATAAGGGAGCACGATAATTATTATGCTAAAATGAATAACATGTAACCACTACATCAAATTAGTGTATGTCATAATGTATTTCAATTCATGTCATAATAGTATATCTTTTATGTTTTATAAGAACATTTAGTCCCCACCATAATTGATATTAAATAATTATGGAAAACATCAATAACCATTGTATCACATGTTGAAGTTTGTGGGAATGTTCTTCTTGAAAATATTATAAGTATCCATTTGATTTAATTTGAGGAAAAATGACAAACTCATTGCCTATGTATCAAGGTAGTTGAAATTTCATGAGTAAAACTATCACACACATGATCTCGAGTTGGAAGCCGTTATATTTACATTGAAAACATGGTGTAATTATCTCTTTGCATAAAAGTGTTAAATATATATGGATCACAAAAGACTCAAATATATATTCACAGAGAAAGATTTGAACATGTTCCAATGAATATTGTTAGATCTCATCAAGTATTATGACTACACAATCAATTTCCACCCTAGGAATGTAAACAAGGTTGAAGATGCTCTAATTAGAAACGACCCAGTGATTTTATCATTAATGATAATTAAAAAGGATCCAATCGTCTTAGATTTGATGAATATGGACATGGGAATTATAAATAAGGGATCATAATCAATACTTTCACAAATTAACACTCAACCATATCCATTGTAAAGATTAAATGATCCACAAAAATATGATGTTATAATTCAAAAGAAAGTGGAAACTATCAAAAAAGGGAAATCCTGAGAGTTCATTCTTAATTATGAAATAATTGTGAGAATTGGGTCAAGATTATGTGTTCCATAAATTATGGAGTTAAAGAAATAACATTTAGATGATGCACATATTTTGAATTTATCCATCAACCGAAGAAACACAATGATTTATAAGGTTATCAATAAGCATTATTGGTGGGAAAACAAGATGAAGGAGATTTGCTGAGTATATATTAATGTTCCTAGTATGATAGAAAAGTGAAGTCTAAGAGGTATAAATATATAGATATTATGAAACAATTACCTATACCAAAAAGGAAATGGGGAAACATCACTATGGACTTTGTCACCAGACTTCTTAAGACATACAAAGGAAAAATGCTATTTGGGTTGTTGTGGATTGTCTTACAAAGACTGCACACTTCATTTCCATTTGGGGGGATTTCCCATTGGATCAACTGGAAGAATATATATTAGAGAAGTGGTAAGGCTTCATGGTGTACCACTATCAATTGTATCTGATCGAGATCCAAGATTGACCTCTATGTTTCGGAAGAGTCACTAATAGGCTCTGATTATTAAGGTGGACTTCAATACAACTTATTATCTTCAAACTGATGGAAAATATGAGCAGAAAATCCAAACACTTTATGACATGTTGAGATCATGCTCAATGGACTTCATGTTAGGATGGTATCAACATCTTCTTCTAGTTGAAATCACTTACAACAATAGTTTCCACTATATAATCTAAATGGATCCTTATGAATCGCTTTATGGGAAGAGGTTCAGAACACTGTCATGATGGGATTAAGTTGGGGATTAAATGCTTATAGGTCCAAAAATGGTTGAATAAATGGTGGATAAGGTTAAGAGAATCCAATAGAACATTAAAGTTGTTCAAAGTCAATAAAAGAGCTATGCTAATAATCATCGATGAGACCTAGAGTTTGTTTTTAGAGACATGGTATTCTACGCATATCACCATAGAAGAGAGTTATGATATTTTTGAAGAATGGAAATCTTAATACAAGGTACATAAAACCTTTTGAGATCCTTTATTGCATTGTAGCTTTAGCCCAAAGATTATCACTCTCACCAAACATGTCACAAGTACATGATGTATTCCATGTATCACTCTTAAGGAGGTACATACCTAACCATCTCATGTACTAAATCAAGAGGTGCCACCATTGAAAAATTACCTCTCCTATAAAGAGAAGCATTTAAATTTATTATATTATAGAGAAATAGTTCTACGAAATAAGATGATGACCCTCATCACATTGTTGCGGGGAAATCACAAATAAAGGATCCTCACATTCCTTCATTTATCATTTTTTACATGTTTCTTAATATTCTTATACCCTTTTATTTTTCAATTAAAATTGATGGGGTATTTTTTTCACTACTCCCATACATCCCTTATTATTTTTTAATGATGAGAAACCTCTTTCTCTCTCATTAATTTGTCCCATGTACACCTGTTACCATGCGGAAATTTCATAAGAGTTATTCTGTTTCACCTCTTTCATCAAGTTTCTTTATTATGTTAGACCTTCTACATCCAAATTAATACTGTTGAGAGATTTATTTATATCACCCCCTTAATTACCATTTCATTTATATATTTTAAGAGACACCTTTCTCTCTCATCAACCATTTTATGAATTTTTATGGCACGATGTTAGGCTCTTGAAAATGAATTGTGATTTTCCATGCCAAAAATCATTGTGTAGTGAATACCATACCCATTAAATTATCAAGGGTATTCACCTTTATGATAATTTTATTATTAATTATATAATTTCATGTATGTATTCCATATTAGTTTATTATGGAACAAATAATGATTTTGAATGAATCTTTGTTATATAATCTATGCGGAACACTTATGCATGAGATTAAAATGATTATGATGGGTGTTCCCCGATAGCACACCAATGAATTGGTGTATTTTTAGTATCATGATACATCTTGTTAGGATTCGGTTTTACCTGATTCCTATTAGGAAATGTTTTCACCATGTTGGGAATTGGGTTTACCCGATTCTTTATGTTAATGATGGAATGTTTTAAGTTGTCGCCACATTTCCATGTTATGATGATAATGTTATATTGTGACTTTATGTTAATGTTTATATTATTCTCCATTAATATGTCTATTTCCTAACATGTATTGTATTCTTTATGTTATTCCTTATTTACTCTTTTACTGGTCTTTATAGATAACCCTTTTCTGATGTATGTCATTAGGTTATCCCATGCAACACTAAGTATGAAGGAATGTTGTGGTCATGTAAAATATGTTTTCAATAAAGCTACTTTATTTTATGTGTTAAGATTTCATGTAATGTTCCTAAGCCCCAAAATAAAATATACCTATCGATCATATGGTTTTTATTGTATTCATTTTGTGTAATAAAACATGTTTAAGTGTGAAATAAAAAATATGGGTTGTTATAAACAGTGTCAACCACATAATTTTGGTATGTATATGAAATTAAGGATGAAAATTAGTTAATATGAATGAAGGGTCTATTTTAGTAAATTAAAAGAAAATGGGGGAACTAAATATTATTTTATAAAAACCATTGTTCAATTTATATTCCTAAAAATGGTGTGTCATTCAAGGAAAAAACCCATTTTATTAAAGAAACACATTATGATAAATATTCCAAAAAATATAATTTTGGTTCTATTAAATCCAATGGGAGTGAAAATATAATAAATATATTGACAAGGGTGAAAACCTGGTAAACTCTAGATGTTGTTTTGTGATTCATTTAGACATGAATGAATGGAAGGTGATTTTAAGGTCATTAATATAGTGTTAGGTTAATATAGGGAGATGTTTTGAAGATGTTTAAATAGAATCCTCTAAAAGGTATTAAGTTGGTGAATTATTAATTTGGGAAACATTTTTCTCAACCTAGACACAATTGTTAGAGTGTTAGTGGATTATCTTGATCCCTATTAGAGTAATCATGATGTTTTGTTGTTGTTATAATAAAATTAATAGTAAAACACTATTAAATGATACAAGGAAATTAGATCAATGGTTTGACATAGTTGGGAGGTGTTAATTTGGATTACATGATATCAGTGGGAAATTCAATTTATTTATTAGAAAAAACAACAAGAAATGTAGGGTTATTCTAGGAATACATGATCCATATACAAAATAGTGATTTATTATAGGTTTTTAGATTTACCTATAATTATGTGGTCCCCATGGTGATTATTGTTAGTGTAGACTTTAGAGTCACTCAAGGTATTTTACTTTCTGGTATTGAGATATTGGGGATATTTGGAGTAATGTTTTTGGAATTTAGGGGATAAAAGGTGGTGTTTAACTTAAATTTTAGTAGTGAGGTAAGATAAAATTATTGAAGTGTTTTGGCATCATGATTTATTAGATTAAAGAGAATTGTTTTTATTTTAATGTGTTTAACACATTTATTAGTGAGATTGAAACATGAGGGGGTGTGTTGTGGCATGGATCATAGGCCATGAAAGGCTGGTGTACATCTGGATGGTTATGTTTTTTTAATTGCACAATTATTTATTATGTCGTGATGTGAATGGTCTAGTTATTATTATTTATTAATATTATATAAGGGTCTCATTTTCTTGGATGTGTTTCTCTAAAATATTAGTGTCAATCTATTCTAGAGAATTGTTCTATGGTGGTTCTCATTTAATTGTGTTTTGGTTTGGGGGGTATTAATCATGAATTTGGGAGGTTTAATTTTTCACCATGATTTATGAGTCTTCATGAATTTAAGAAAATGGATAATGTTTCATCAGGACCCTTCCTTTGTGTATCAATTCTAAAATTGTTTTCACCCCCATGAATTGGGGGGATCATATCAGGGTTTATGGATCAAACTATCATTTCATTATGAAGATCCATGATGAATTGTGGTCTTCTATCCTTTTATTTTTAACCGAAATATTAGTTCCTTTTTGAATTAATTTCATTTACTCAAAACCTATTTTAACCTTAGTTTTACTATGACTCATCTTGGGTGTGCTTTGGTTATCCTTTGGTGGGTTTTAGAAACTTGATACAAGAGATCAATTACATTCAATCTAAGGTTCACTTTCATCACCTTTTCTTATATTCCTTATTATAATTTCTCATTCCAATGGAAGAGGTCCATTACTGATTCGTAATAGAGATATGGTTATGTTTTAAGATGGGTTTTTTAGTTATTTAATAGTGAGTATATTATGAGTTTGGTAGGGAGGAAATTTTATTTGAGCTTATTTCAGATACAAGCGAGGGAGACTTTCCAGAACACATTATTTTAGGTATCCCTATGATCTGATATAGAACACATAATCTTACCAACCATTCAAAGTAAGATTATGTTGAATGTAGGGTAAAGAACTTTTCCTTTTACATATATCATGCTTTATTATTCATTTATCATAATTAGGAAATTTATGGGTGAAATAACATTAATTTAATCATATTAAATTAATTACATGTTTCCATGTTTATAATTCTTGTATGTTACAGATATAATTGGGAGAATTATCCTTATATGGTTTAGGTAAGAGAGGTGTAATAGGATTCCCTAGTTAACCACAAGAGGGTCGAACTTGAAAATAATGAGTCTTAAAGGTAGACATTGTGTGAAATTTGATGATAGATCTTATAAAAGTATGAGGGGAGGTCTCTATTCAAGAGATAAAGAAAAAAATAAAGTTCATAGAGATTTTTTTGGTTTGGTATATGTTCTAAAGTATAATAAGATCATGTTAACTATAATTTTATTTTTTGAAATATTTTGTTCATTGGTTGTGGATCTTACTTTTTTATGACTAGGAGAAGTTTAAGGTCTGGTTGAATGAGTTCTGGAAGAATTTTTGGGAAATGTTCCTCTCTTTAATGAATAAGGTGACAAGGTAGTAGTAGTTGACTAATCATTATTAGGGGATCCTAATCATATGGGATCTTGGTGTATTATTTAGTAATTGTTTTATTTCTATATTTATCTTCTACAATAATATGAGTTTAGGGTATAGAATTATGAAGTTTTATTATTCCCAATGATCTAGCATTGGGTTACCCCATTTTCATTATTGATATATTATGAGGTATTAGTAAAGAAATAGTGGTAGTGAAGATTATCATATGGTGAGGTTCATCTTAAAATAGGATTTATCATAACTTATGATGGAATAATGTTGTGCATAGGGGTTCTCACTTTTTTGGGCATTCAAGGTTTTGATCGATGTGGATTTAATATCAAATTTATTCTTATCATATCATTGGAGCCTATACTTATTTTCCCTTTATTGAGGGTTTTGGTTTATAGGTGTTTTCTTATGGATTTATTAGTCATTGATAGTTCTAGTGACTAACCATTGATGATGGTTAGTGAAAAGATGGACGTCAATTCCCTATACAGCCTCAACAATAGTTTTCATAATGGACATAACAATAACAGTAGGGTCAGTTGGATTTTGGGAAGAAGAGTGATGATGGAGTAGGAAATGGTTACCACCATGACATACCTCATCCTCAGGTACATAGATCGGAGCAGGGTTATGTATGAAATAATCAATATATTCAATAAGGAATAGGCACAAGGCGTATACAGTTTCATGTTATAGAGTTCTTAATACCATATGGTTTAGAGATCACCCAAGGTGCCATCAATTTTTATTATTCCCATGATTTTGAATTGGTTTATTAAGGATCTATTTTATTATTTATTATTCATACCTTGTTATGAGATTTTTTACTTATGGTCGATATTAGTTACATTGGTGTTGATCGCACTAGTTGTAGGTTAATATATCTTGCATGAGGATTGTAAGGTTTTTAAGCTGATGATGAGGAAATATTAGTCTTTGGAATATTTCATCCAAATTTAGATACAAACATACTATATCATTTTCATAATGGATTTATTATTTTATTTGAATGTTATTATTTATTACATCTGTATGATGTTTTTTCCTATAACATGGTAGATAAGAATGTGAAATTTTTCAGTGAGAGATATCATCAAATATGGCATCATCTAAGGGGTTCCTTTTCATCATTTTTCAAAAAATTAATATTAATATTAGTGTATGTTCAAGAAGTGATGATTACAAGAGTGGTAAAATTGTTTCCAATTGATTTTATGAAGAGGATGTCATGCTACCCCCCTCAACCTATTATTTAGTTTAAGATAGAGTTGTGACCTTGTGTTTCTCTAATTATGATGCCACATTATTGGATTAAACATTATGAGTTGAAGAAGTTATAGATACATATTAATGATATAATATATAGTAATTTCCTCTATCCCAGATTCTTACATTAAATTTCTTTAGTATTTTTCTTAAATAAGGTAGATAGTAGTCTGAGGTTGTTTTTAGACTAATGATGGATGAACCAGGAAACGATGCAGAACCATTATCTTTTTATAATAGTTTGTTTTTTTGTTTGATTATTTGAAGGGATATGGTTGTTTCTCAAAGACCAACATGTTTTTCGAGTATCATTAGATGAAGTTCTAGGAGGAAGATGTTATTTTTTTCCCACTGATTCAAATTAAATCCAACAAAATTTCAACCTAGGAATATACTCTAAAACTTCCAAAGCTAGAAAAACATGAAATGTTGATGCATACATGATTAAGAATATATTGAACCATATAAATTAACTAAATATAAACCATTCTTTAAAAGTATTTCTAAAAAAAATATCTCAAAATAAACAAACCCACCACAAAATTGAATGAATACATAGAAATTAAATAGTTTAGTAATTTCTCTACTCTATAGGAGAATCATTGAAAACTTCTATATATAAAAGAATATAAAATATAAAATTATGAGCAAAATGAATCGTAAATATTGGGGTTCTACCCAAAAATAAAATACAACTCTATAACAGTTTACTATTGTACAAGTTACCCAACCAATCAATTTATTGATGAGCTTTTAAATAGCTTGCTGATTTCTCTAATTTCACCACGATCTGATATTTTGAAAATACTATCACTTGATTGAGGAAACTATTAAATTATCTTTGAATGTATAATTTTAAATTGAATATATTATTGAATAGTTAAATAATATAAAACTCATTGTTTATACAATTTAATTCTAGTATAATGTTTTAATTATTATTCCCATTACCAATTTTCATGGCTTCACTATGACTTAAATTATCCAGTTTCAGTCTATAATAGATTAAATTACACCTTCTATAAATTTCCAGTACATATCCATAAGATATTTTCTTTATAACCAAGAAAAACAATAATTCACGTAAATTATATTTTTCATTATTCAATAAGACCTCTAGTCACTTCCACATGTCTTCCTTCTACATCACTTTTGTAGTGGTACCGTTATCCTCAAACAATGTTTATCATAGAATACCACATATGTGTAGAATTTCCCTCAAATTTATTGGAATGTGACCTCCATCATTATATGTACAAAATTAATACAGTCATCAGCCTTTCATAGCTCTAGAATTTCATCCTTCAAAAACTTCTAGAGGAATTGATACTTCAGCTTAATATGCTCTATCCTATAGTGAAACATTATATACTTCACAACATATAAGATTTTCTAACTATGATATAACAAAGTCCAATTACCTTAATTATTACATGATCCCCCAATATCCACTTCATTCATATCAAATCTTCCCCAGTGCTAAATATTTCCACATACTCTACTTATTTTGTAGATAGAACAGATACAGGTTGAATTCTAAAAATCAAAATCACATTCAATCCTCTAAAATTGAACACAAGGCCAATGGTAATTCATTTTTTTCTAATCTATTATAAAATAGAAATATATAAAAAAATCTATATGAGATCTCCTATTCAAAAATAGAGTTTTATGTCTTTAAACCATTGAGATAATAAATTATACTTCACCACTTTCCACTTCTCTCCCCTATATTCTCCATCAATCTACTGATGATGCTCATTTTATATAAAAACCATCACATACATCTGGAATTAAAATATTGATGCATATAAAACCTTTTTCATTTACCCATCCTCATATTCCATTCTTGGTGCATTCTTATTGGATATATTAATGTCTTATTCCATGTAAGTGCTCATTGTCTTAGATTCACAAATTCTTAATCTTTACAATGCCTTTTGAATATACTTCTACTATAATAGGAATACTTTTTTTCATGTCCCTTCTATTCTGTATCCCCATCAACCATTTTTCAAAATTGATATCATTGAGATCAAAATTTAAAGATAAAATAGATTTTAACTCATCAATATGATCTCTCTTATTACATGAAAGATTCATATCATCCAATTATAGATGAAGAGCGATAAAACTCCAATAATCATATAGAATATAGTAAAAAATTATATGTATTACACTGGACAAATATATTCTTTATCATAATGTAATACAAACTTTGGCTTCATTTTCTATGTGTGTGTTTTATTCCACACAAAACCCATTTGAGTAGATACATGGTCTCTTATATTCTATTTTTAAAAATCCCATTTGGTTTATCAATGAATATTTTCTCCTCAAAATACCCATGAAGATATTTCATCTTCATATACAACTAATAAATATATAGATCTCCATAGTAAACATTCAAATAACTATTTTAATTATTGAATTATTAATGACTAGGTAAAATGTTTCGGATAAATATACACCTTTAATTTATTGACAACACTTCACAATCAGCCTTGAATTATACCATTTACCACCATATAATTATTATTTCAACTGGTTGGACCACTTTTTTGCAACACTACTTTCCTAGTAGGATTTTTAGTCAGCTCCCATTTTTAGGAAACATGAATGGAGAAAATTTCCTCCTTCATTGCTAACACTTATTAACTTAAAACACACAGACTTATCACTTATTCTATGATATGAAGTTAAACACTATATCTAACAATAATAAATGAATGTTTATTATAAACCGTTAAATTTGATGTTTTCCATAATAGAATACCTCAATCCAATATAATCATCAATAAGTATTGGAAATAATCCTTCTAAAACATCCAATTTCATAGATCTGCTAAAAGTTTTAACAGATCATCAAAATTCAGATACATCTGTTTTTATTAAAAAAAAATTAATCTATCTTCCACCTAAAACATCACCTTCTAGGAAGTCGGGTATTTCTAGAACTGTCAAACTCCATGAACTAATTATCCCTATAGAATTATAATGAGATATACTTTGGTATGCATTGATTATTTGTTCTCCATTGTATCTTCTTTAAAGTTTGGACCCTTCTAAAGGATCACTTCTTTGAGAGGAAATTTATGCTTCTGAAAACAATCTATTAATTATTTTCTCATAGTAAAAATCCATAACATTTGTGACTATAACCTATATAGAAACATTCCTAGAAATTATCGTCCAAATTATACTTCTCTCAAGAATAAACACCAATATAAGATACATGTCCACAAGGTTTAAGGTATGATACATAAATAAACATTCTATATTCAATTTATTCTATAATATCCTTCCCCATGGAGAAAAATTAATCTCTTTTAAAAGAAATGTTGAATAGTTTTGTTCCTCAATCCAAAAATCATTGGGTAAACAAAGATGAACCCGCATTGTCCTAGCCCTCTCATTTAGCATAAAATTCATAAATTCTACTACATCATTCCTCTCTGGTGTTCTTGGAATGGTATTCTAATACATTATGTTATTCATAAAATATAATATTTAGTACTCTCAACATCTATAATATCCAAAATTACCTAACCTCAAGAGTTTTAGCTTAGTCTTACTATCATTTTCCATAATGGATCTCTATATAATAAAGGTTTTGAAAACCTCATTCTTATGTTTTATAATGAATTCCATATTTTTTGTGTCACATCATAAATGAATGTAAAATTGTATAGTGATCTATCATGTGAATAAACTTGCATTATCCATCATAAATCTATATAAACCAACCCTAAATTATGATGCTTCATTGTCTTTCCATCCTTATTGAATGGATAATTCCATTGATTTTGAATGATACACTCTATATATATTTCTAGAAAATATAGTACAGAATCCCACATCACCCAGTTTTCTAACCATGATCATGTTCTTCCATATCCCTGGTATTTGTTTCATAAATTTAAATTATAAAAAAAAAGATTTAAAATTTTGGATGGAAACATCAACCTTTTTCACTCAAATGATTAATTATATTCAAGGTGAATCCTATCAAATAATTGGGATACATAATTTAAAGTACATATTCTCTCATATATATATTAAAAAATAATCCTTGGAGTCAATAAACCATGTCTCAAGAAGATGGGAAATAATAAAAAATAAACTACTCACATATTACAAAATGAAATTTAAAAATAAAATTCTACAAAAGTTACTTATATAATTGTTTATTTTGTCTCTATAGTTCTTTTCCACATTTTATTTCTTCCCATAATTCAATTATATTGTTTGGGCCCATTTAAATAACTAAAGATTCCTTTCTCTCTTCTCTTTCCAATTCTCCTAAATTTTCAATTGAGTAGATAATTCTTTACATTTTGTATTAAAATTATATATAGTTGTTTTATTTGCCAATTTACACTAAATATATTCACTAAAAATTTAATAGTATATGTCATAAAACACTAATCTAATGTTACCGTAGGAATTTCTCACTGTAGTGACCATCACATACAATGATTCCAAAAATGATGAGAAAAGTATTATAACCCACACTGTCCCTAAAAACTTACATTCACATCCTATAACTAACTCTAAATCATTATTAGGTCATTTAAATTATCAACCATTGTCATTGTTTCTAAAATATTTATTACAAAAATTCATCACAATATAAGTACTTTGTTCATTAAGGTTTTATTCTCATACTTGTTTGAAATTATTTTTATCAACTCAATGATATTATTCACTTCCTAGATATTGGATTCCCTATTCTAGGATAGTATAATCCAAACTACACATTGTTCCCTCCAGAAAATATTTTCACATTATTCTTATCACATCAAATCTAGTTTGAATACCATTAGAATAAGCTCTAAATCTCTTTGAATCAAATATTATTCTCACACCATTCTTTAGAATCTAAAATATTATTCATAAAACCTGTCAATATAGATCTTACATTATTTAAATTCAATAACTCTGAATAAAACACCCATTGAAATATAATATATGTTATAGGGAACTTGAAACTTGATTTATTCTATAACGATAAGCTTAAAAACATTTCAAATTCGATCTCTGAATACCTGAACAGGGTATTAATATATTGAAATCTATAATTGATCCCTCATATCAATTTCATATCATATAATATATATTAATAATAAAAAATATGGAACTAATTGTTGAACTTCCTAAACCATAATGACTTGTATCGATGGTTGAGAAGACAACACAACCCAACAATGAATTAAATTACAACCCTTCCTGACAAGACCTATCAATCCCAAACAACCCTTAAGAACCAAAATCAAAAAATAATGCAAACAAAACTTAGAAGTTATGTGGTTCAAGATAAGCTCTACTCTATATGAGCAAAATGAAAAACATATATCAAGGAGAAGAGGATATAAGAGAAACATCTAAATAAAAAAATCTTAAATACTAGAAGACATCCCAAAAATAAAAGGAAACTTAAAAATGGTTCACTATCATAAAATTGAACCCATCCATATATATATAGGAAATATAATCAGTATAGAATTATTGTTACTTGTTCTACCGCAATCTAATGTTTTCAAATGATCATTCCGCAAGCTAGGAAACAACCAATGGAATGATAAATGTATTGATTCAACTTAAAACATTCAATGAATATTGTAAACATATAAGTCTCATCCTTTATATTGTTCCATGGTTTTATTATTATTTTTATTCCATGTTCATTTAATACTTCACTTGTTTAATTTTTCCTAACTTCCTCTATTTGATTATACATCATAATTACAAGAATAATTCCCTCTATAAATTCCTATAACTTATCCATATAATAGTTTATTTACTACCAATCCCAAAATAATATATCCCAATGACTAAATTTGTATTTCATTAAAGACACTTTTAATTCATTTTTATTTCCTTTAATCCAACAAATACCCCAGTTTTTTTCTTGGTAATAAAGAATTTAGTGTTCTATGAGTTCATGGATCCATTTATGGTTATGTTCATCAACGAAATTCTCATTGGTTTTGTGTAAAAAGAAGAATTTTTATGCATTTTAGTATTAATTTAGAATTCCTATGAAGGTATATTTTTTATGGTAATTTTTCCATGTTCATGTTTTGGGTGAGAGAGGTTTATTTTCTCATTCATGTTATATCTCAGTAGGGAACAGTGGTCAATCCTTTAATGATGGAAGCATATGATTCTAAGTTGGATCAATTGATTTTTGTAGAGTTTCATAACTTCCTTAGTCTTCAAAGGAATTAAAGAGTTTTGTGTTCAATGTTTCATGTATTAAATCACAATTTATTGATTAAACTAGGAAGAAACAGGACTATGTATCGATTGGTTAGTGACATGTGGAATTTAATTACATAAATGGGATGTTGATCAGTGCTCTTATTCTATTTTTATCATATTATAGAGTTGTTTTTGATATCTTCTATAATGATTCACATCATGGATTGATATTTTTTTAATATTGAAGAGGTTTATGTTATCTTATGTGTCTTATAAGTTATGTTTTCATGAGTGTAATTATGCCACCCATGACATTGAGTTGGTAATAGTAGTTTTTTCTCTAAAGTTCTTATAATACTACCTAATTTTATATAACTTTTTTTATGCATCAATCAAAAAATATTTTAGTATGTATTTTCATATAATGAATGCAATCTTCATTAGTATTGGTGGATGGGATTCTTTCTTGATTATGAATTAAAGATCCATTATAAATCCGGGAAAGGAAATGTATTAGATGTTTTACAATGCCATAAGTTTCATTGTATTTTTATTAATGATACTAAATATATACGGTTTGTGATATAGTATGTTTCATTCATCCATATTGATATATTGTATATTGGTGGTAGATTTTTTATGTATCAGATGATGGTGTATTCATAATTTTGGTAGTAAATAAAGGAGTCTCATTTGGAAGATCATGAGGTGTAGGTTTCACATGAATAAATCATCTATGAATACATGAACTAAGGATTTCCAAAATATGATCTCCATCCATGTGTTTTTTTTAAAGATTATTGTTTCATCGGCTATTCATGATATGGTTATTCCCATGTTTTAAAACAATACTCTATAAATAAATCGAGCATATCCAAGATGTGTCATTCCTGCAAGAGTCAGTTCTGGTGAATAGTGATGAATAAATTATTATCATAGTATATATCACTCTGAGGTTTTCAAGGGGGTGAATTTAATGTATCATGTTTTTTCTGATGGAAGACCAAAAACGCCTTCAATATTGGATATTTTGAGTTATTTCCAACCTACTTTCCATAGGTAAGATGTTATTGGGACATTACCAAGGACACATTGGAATGGAAATTGGGCAAGAGGATATAATATTGGGTTCATCACACCCTTTATGGGGTAATTATTTCCAGCTATGGGATTCTTATATATTTAATAGATGTTCCTGAATCCTTCACAAATATCATTGTAGGACTAGTTAAGATAGTGGTAGTGAATCAATTGAAATCATGTGTTGAGGTAAAGAATTATATTCATCATAGGTTCTCTATTGATGTGACTATATGTATGTTACTATAGATCTAAATAAATGGGAAAATTTTTACGTAAAATATGTTCTCTGTATTTTTATTATTAATTAATGATTATTTGGTTTAATGACACATATCTAGGTCATATGAATTTTTCACTATAAAGTGAGAAGTTATGTTTGTGGTGTTAGAATCGGGCTCATGATAGGGGCTTCTTAAATATCCTAATATTGAGAATTGGAACCCACATAATTTGGTTCCACTTAACAGGACATGTTATAGCCTTTATGGTTGTGTGGAAAGGACTATTATAGTGCCTTTTAAGGTCATTTGGACATCTCCAAATAAATTCCCTTTTAAGGTCATGCATCCAATAAATAAAAAATACTTGGAAGAATATTCCTTAAAATGGTTGGGGTTGGATTTATTCATTATCATCCATTTCTAGTTCTTCTTGTAAGGAATATAGCATTTTAAGAAAGGTGATATCATGGGGAATATTGACCTTTGAGGGATATTTACATGAATCCTAGGGAATATAAAGAGATAAAGAGGGCTATGGATTATAGGGGACATGTCTAGGTGAGTATTGGTTCAAAAAGTTATACAACACAGTTGGGATGGTTCTCATAAGTAATATAGCCCAAATAGAAAAACATTTATATGGAATATGTCTTGGTGAGGAAATAGTCTTCATGGGGAGTATGGGATGGTAATGGTATGGCTTTAAATTTTGTTGTTTTTGAACCATAATTAGTTTTATTATGTAAAATATTTACCAAGAATCAAATCCCATATAGTTCTAGTTTCATAGTTTAAGTTCATCTAATTGGACCATACCATGCAGTTTAATATCATGTGGTAACACAACTAAAAAAATGGCCTATATCAGCGCTCAAAATGGGCTTTTATCAGTGCTAAGAATGTTCAGTAAAGCTCAGCATGGATATTGGGGGTCCCTTTTATCAGCACTCTGAAAAGTGCTGATAAATGCCACTTTTATCAGCGCTAAAAAAAGTGCTGATAAAAGTCAAAAAAAATTATAAAAAATAAAAATAAATAAATAATGAGCGGGGAGAGCTTTTATCAGTGCTTTACCACCCCTTTATCGGTGCTAGGATGTCTCCCCACGTGCAGCCCTTCCCCCACATCCTCAAACGTGTGCACTGCCTCTGCCTCCACCTGAACTCGAACCCGCAACCTCCCCCTTCCTCGGTCGCACCTCTACCACTATGCTCTTTCGTTTTTTCTCTATTTAATGATATATATAATTATATATATAGTTATATTTATTCATATATTGATATATATTCATATAAATTTGAAGATATTTATTCACATATTAGTATATATATATATATATTCATTCGTACATTTATATTTTTTTATATTTATTTATTTATATATATATATTTTTAGTTATAATTTTTTATCCGTATATTTATTTGTATATTAATATATACATATACGGTTAGATTTAAATATAGTTATGAAATATTATTTTTAAGTGTGCTTATAATTAAATAAATACATACATACATACATATATACAACACACACACACAAACACACACACACAGAGACACAGACATATACAAATAAATACATATATATGTGTCTTTGAAAAGACATTGAATGTTAAAACGCCCATAACATAAAATCTAGAAGCCCATTTCAACTCCACAATAAGTCAAATCGATTAAAATGAATCAATATTTGATATGATTTGTGTTATAGCCTTAACAGACATCAGGATCAGAAGTTATACCTGTTTGAATGTTAACAAATCCGGGTAACCCGAATAAAAACTCAGTTTTAGAGGCCCTATAGGCCTATTTTGCCCCTGAAAAACCTATAACGTGGTCTCCACAAGTCATAGTGACATAGAGCTCGCCGCAAACTTTGATTTGATATGTGGTGGAGCTCAAACGGACACCCGAATCAAAAGTTATGGCCATTTGAATTTTGAGTTACATTTTCATCTTGTTTAAGATCTTTTATTAATTGTTTTGATTTTTTGTGTCTTCAAAGTGTTATTAAATGATTTTTAATCTATAATATTTTGAAAATTTTTAATTAATAATATTTTTTAAAAATATTTTGAATCCATTTTAACTAAATTTTTTATATATTATAAGTAATAGTCTATTTATACGTATATAAACCATATTTAAAAAATATATATTATATTTTTATACAAATATTTATACTTTCATAAAAATAATTTATTTTTCATGATTTTATTTTGAAATATAAATTTTTTCAGTGCTGATAAATCCCCCCTTATCTGCGCTACTAAAAGAAGCACTAGTAAAGGGGGGCCTTTATCAGCGCTAAAAAAAGCGCTGATAAAGGCCACCCTTTATTAGGGCTTTTTTTGAGGGATGATAAAGACCCCCTTTAGCAGTGCTTTTTTAGCACTGATAAAGGGGTAGCGCCACCCTTGCCCATTTTTGTAGTAGTGTAAGGATGTTGTTGTGTAGTTTTACATGATGTGACTATGGAGTTATTGAAATTCTTTATATCATATAACATGATAAATTTTTAGTAGATTTACATCATGTGACTAGGATATATATTTCATGAAAGGGGTGGAAAAAAGGATTGTGTGGGACTTATGTATGGTAATTCTATATGTGTTTCAGGGGGAATTTGTCCCTTTGAAAGATGTACCGTATGGAATATGGACCTTTGAGGAATGAGTAATGGTTTTTTCTTTTTGGGAGGAATTAGATATGTATAGGCATCCATCTCATGAATATTTTTTGTTGGATATATAAGTGTGAGTGGAATCATGAGAAATATAGCCCAATGGTAATGGCATAGGCCTTACATGTGACATTCCCTAAGATTCCTAGCATGATTGATGACTCAGGTGATGATAGGATAACAAGTCTTATAGTTAATAAGATACCATTTGAGAATGTGTTGGGGGTTATGTATAATCATCCATTGGGAATTTATAGGGTAATATTCCCCTTTTAGAGAATTTTTAATGGTGCATATGGCCTTTTTATGAATTATTTTTCAGATTATGAATTATAGTGATCAGCAATAATTGGAATGAATGTTTTTCAGGGACCTTTCTCTCTCCATGGATAATTTATAGATTATATTGATTAAATCATAAATGAGAACATGTTTGGGGATTACACAATCAAGAATGACTACCAAACTCATTGGTAATATATCCTCATGAGGAGTAGATTGGGGCTTATGTATGATATTCCATACCTTTTCTCTAGTGGAAATGTAGTGGATGTTTCCCATGGACCTTTATCATCCCCTAACTCATTGATCCACCCTGGTAATGAAATCATCAATGGGAATGTTGTTGGGGATTATATCTAGGATGTATCCCAATACATGCATGGCTCATTAATTGTACTTGGGGGTCGACTAGACACTTAAGTAGACAAGATAGGTATCCCGGACCAGGGGAAGATTCACTAGTGTACCCATGATGATTACTCTCGTTATAAATGGTATTTTTTATTGTTATCACTCATAGGGCCCTATTAGTTAGGGTAGAATAAGAGTAAGAAAGATTTATCAAGGTGATACATGATCTATGGGGTGAAGATTGGTGTTCATGGATTGGTCATGTATCTCCAAAGACCATCAAGTATCCCTTATTAAATGATCACCCAATTAGGTTACCTAAGATATGTTTTGATCAAACATTCATATAGGGGATATGTGGCACCCTAGTATCGAATATGGGAAATATTTCTCCATAATTTAGGACATTAGTGATTCTTGAGTGCATCCCAACCCTAGTTGGAAGGTATGTTCAGGGATCTACTTTATTTAGGATATCGAGTTAAGTGATCACAATGATTGTGAAGGCTTAAGAAAAGATCCACTCCAGTTCTATGGTAGAGAAAAATTCAATAATTGAAACCTATGGAGTATGGTGTTCCTTAATGAATCCATTTTTGAATGGGGCACACTAGTAAATACTATGGTGAATGGGGAAACCTATTTGAGCCTAGGGTGATGATTTTACCATATAGAAGGCTAGGATGAAGTTTCTCTTTTATTAAAGGTTAGTGAAAAGTACCTCCATTATTTAGGATTAATGTGAATGTATTTCCCTAATATACCCTAAGGGAAAATGTTCACCAAAGTGTGGGAGCTGTGATAATGGATCTCCCTAGTGTATAATTAGAGAAAATTATCACTCTAAATATACATCATGTTGATGTTTCCCCCTAATGAGAAGACTAGGGTGATGGTTTTCCCTAGTGGAGATGCCTCCTAAGTATTACATGGGAAAATAGAGCTCTGATGTTTCTCACATGGGGGGATACATTACCCTAGTTTTGGATAACTGTGGGAAAATTGGACTTTTGTGAAGCTTTTAATATATTTAACGTTAAGGAAACTTAATTAACCTTATTTTCTAGTTAATTCCATTATGTTTTTATCTTAGTTAAGCTAGTTGAATTGGGTTTTGGATGATTAATTATATAAATATTATCAGGAATAATTTTATCTTCCATGATATCCATGTTCTCTCTCAATTGTGTCATGTGATGAAGTTATGGGGTCTATGAGACTATGGTACATTAGTATTTGTAATATGAGGAAGTTCACACAAATTTTGAGTTTTAAGATATAGAAATTTATAAGAACTCACGTAAACATTATTCTTAAATAGAGTTATTTTCCTAGTGATTTAATTCAAGAAAAATCATGATATCCTAATGGATTTCCATAATATAATATATAGGGTCCAAGGAAAACAACATTAACTACATGGTTTGGGCCTTGGGAAAATTAATACTCCCCTTATTAAGGATTTTAATTTCACCATATCAATGTTTCAATCCATTGTAGAATCATGAGTACCAACCCCCCCCCCCCAACTAGAATTTGACTTGATTAGAACAAGAAGGATCTAATTATAATGAAAATTTGATATTGGAATAAATATTGAATTAATGGGAGAGTATTGGGGGATTATATTGTATTAGGGTGTAACTCATGTGTTCATAACTTCACCTATACATTGTGTGTACCAGTGTGCACTAATCACAACACGTTATCCCTAGGTCAAATAGTTTAGGTGGACACATCGGTGAAAATTTTGATGTTTTTTTATAAATCGTAGGGGCCTATTTCTCTACACACTCACCTGACTAGATATACCTCTATAGCTTCACAATCTTAGATCTCTTATTTCATTCACACTATATATGGTGATCTTGTTTTCCTTCTCATTTTCCCTATCCTGAGAATGTTATTTTTGGGTGTGTGAGCCTCATGAAGGAATCTAATTGAGGATTTCATTAGAGAAACCACCTAGGAAATGTACTATAGGAAGATTACACATATATGAAAGAACATGGGGAGATTTTCTTTTCATAATTACTACTACGTTGTTTTCATGCATGCAATGCATTCACCATGAAGAATATTTTATATTTCCCATTTATCTTATTGATATACTACTAAAATATCTATAAATTCATAATGTATATAAATTCAATCATTATTTCAAATGTTTAAGTCACTATAAAAATAATGTACATGGTTTAAGATGTAGAGCCTGGCTTATGGAATACAGTCACTTTATTCCTTAAGGCCTTAAAAAATATCTTGAACCAAATTTTATTAACTATCCACTATTAAATAGGATTCCCCTATAGGTATTCATCTTTCAAATCAACACACCAATAATATAAATAGATATCTCCTTTATCCAAATCATATCAACTATTGTTATCATCCAAGAGAACATCTCTCATTGGGAGTATATCATTTTGGAATCTATTAGTGGTGTGTTATTCCACCTAGATCATACTCATATAGTAGTGGCTAATGAGCCCAATACTTACTTAACCATCAATAAATTCCCCATTAAATATCATATAAGAGTATGGAACCTTTAGTGGGACATCTATATTGGAGAAAACATATTTAAAAAAGTTCATGTAATTATAGGGTAAAGAAAATTCATATAATGCAAGATGACCAATTAAGGGATGTAGAAATCTTGAAGGTAATATTGTTTTTATATTTTTTACTTTACCTTTGTCAAAATCTCACCCCAAATTTTCTCTACTAATGGTTTTCTGGGACCAACACCTTTCATCTACCAACTAGGGAAGTCAGTATTAATTCGTAAGATATCTATAAGATCAAGGGAATGGCCATTTGGGTAAATATATATGATGAGTTCATTCTCCTTCACAGTTCCTAGAACCGTGTTAGGTAAAATCCAATTCTACTAAGACAACTAATAAAACTGGTTGAGGTGTAGCTGAAAAAGGAAGTCTTCTCATCAATCAGTATCCCTTTCAGTTCTTTGATCAAAAAAAATTATTCCCTACAGATAAATACCTATGGTGGAATGAATAAAAAATTTCCCTACCCATCAAGCCAATGGTTCCCAGAATACATATTAATTCATCCACGATGATATTTATTATGTGATTTGGGGTTACAAGGAAAAATCATTGTTTTTTCCAATGTTCGGTTGGTAGGACTTTTAGCCATTTTCTTCGATGTGTGGTTGATGTATACCTAATATGCTCAAAATGGGGTGGTATTAAAAACATTTTTTAAGGCTAATCAACACACATATAGTGTACCACTGAATCTCATTGTGGTGATTTTGGGAAGTCTTATCAAGTGTTATTTCAAGGTAAATGAGGTGATACCCCACATAGTGTTTGAAGCCATATCCAATTTCTATATGGTTGTGTAGTTGTGTACCTTGGTTATTATTCCACAAGGAATAAATTTAGGGCCCCTCAACATGATTTCAATCCCACATTACTAGATATTTCTAGTGTATAACTAATAATAATGGATAATCAATCTCCATATCACCTCTTGGGGAAGCATTATCTATTCACATTTATTCCTTATGACCCCCCCCCCCCCGTCATTTCGATGGTTTTTATCAATGATTTAGTTGTCACCTATTCTATAGGATTACATTTTAGGTAAGAGTCCTCATAGAAAGGGTTGGTGGGGTCTACATTTGTGAACCGTAAATTCCATCTAGGATCAGGTGCCAATTTTAGTGTATTTAGGAGGTGAAACAATCTCTTTTCTTTGGGGTATGTGGTGAGAAGCACACAATAATCTTTCACCAATTATAATTGATGCTCAAGTGGAATTAAATTGGTTCACTGATCACTCTCACTCCAATAGAATCACCAATTATTCAATTCCTATAATTGGATCGATTGTTGTTTCAATGACACTACGTTATGGCTTTAATGGGGGTCACTCCATGAACCACAAACCACCCATACAAACTAAAGAGGAATCATAGGACTAATATTAATTTGGTGATGAAATAATTAGGATGGTCTCTACAGTCGATGAAGGATATTCCCCCACACATTAATTTAGTTAAAATATACCCATGAAACATCTTTAAAGGTACCCTTATCTCTTAACATAATTAGAATTTCAACTATCTAGTCCTCCCCAAGGAAAACATCTCCTAACATAGAAATCTTGAACTATATTCCAAATTCATTATTTATAATTATTTGGAATTCCTAAATAATGTAATATATCCTAGAATACATTCAAATTCTTGAGGTTTATATTTGTAACAAATATTGATGCCACCACTATGAATCAGTTGATGAAAAAAAGGGGATGGAGGAATGTATACTTCTTGAATACCACGGAACCAATTTCTAAAATAGGGACAAGATCTAATTTCCTATGTTAACTATTTGTAGGTCTATGGATAACTGGATTTGACTACCAATGTAAATGACTAAACACTAGTATCCAAGATTTGGTGGTTACTTTATTACATTGTCACTATATACAAGGAATCACATCCTAAAGGAGAAAATAGTTTGGTATATTTGGAAAACGAAATACATACTTGAATATCATATTATAATTGAAAACATAAAATAGAAAATATAATTTTCTTGATAAAATAAAATTCCCTTTAGCATATCCCTTCATATCAATCATACGAACTTCATGTCATCATGGGGAAAGGAAACATAATAAAGGAGCGATATCTAATGCTCAATAAGTGTATGTGTATAGAAGAAGATATCAGGAATAAATAAGGAATAATAAATATGGGAAGGTAAATAATAGAAACATGTTTCATTAAATAAATAACTTAATCCTTAATAATAATATAGAAGGAATAAATTATGTATAAATAATACTGTATAGATAACTACATAATATTGAAAGTTATCCTTGGATATTATAACTAATAGAATATTCAAATGGATCATCAATAAATAATCTCATAATGTGGTAATGCATAATTTCATACATTATAACCATACCATAAAGTCCTCAAGGCATGAAATCTTAAATAAATGGGTAAGGCCTTGTCCAAATAACCAAGCTAGTTTCTCTCATGAGACCTACTGATGAATTGAGGGGTTATAATGAGCCCTTTCCATCACTTACTAAATTAAACACATTCCTCATACAGAAGGGGTGAAACATAATCAATAAAAACATTCCTATCAAACAACAATAATATGAAATGTTAATACTTCCCAAAATAAATAAATATCATCATAAACCATCCAAAGTAAAATGAAGAATTGTATAAAAAATGTACATACCTAGTCAAACTAACCGTAAAAGAACTAGATAAATAAGAAGTATTGTTTTATTCAAACAAATTTCTAATTTAGTATAAGTTAAATAACAGTTTTTCCCTTGATTGATAAAACAACAAAATGCGTAATTAAAAACATTTTTGAGGAAAATAACCTTGTCACTTCTAAAAAATTATTTTTAAAAGGAGAATCTTCCATAATATTGGGTAATATAATTTCTATGAAGAGAACCTTGTAAACTAGTAAATGAATATTCAAACAAATTAGTGTTCATAATATTATTTAATTTCATGCACATCAAAAAAATTAGAAAACATTTCCTTCAAACGGTTGTAAAAATGTTAAAAAGTGCCTCATTTATAGAACAAAAAACTATTCCTTTCAAACTATTTTTTAAAAATTAAGTCATGAATAAAAATTTATTTAAAAAATAATTTTTTTAATGTTAATACATTCTTGAAAATATTATTATAAAACATAGATATGGAATAAAAATGATTTTCCATCAAAGAGGGAAATGTAGCAGCTTTTCCTTAAAATATTATTTTCATCTATATTATTATTAAAGAGAGGAAAATGAGAGGAAATAATGTATTCCCAAAAAATAACAAAAGGATATGAAAATTCATGATTTCATTGAAATATAGATCATAATAATTCACCATCAAAAACATAATCATAAATAATCTTGATAAATAATGAGATTGCAATATAAACATTTGACACTTTGGTAACTTCTAAACCATAAGACCCATGAAATAAATATCATCAAATAAAACATTAAATACAATAAATATAAATTTATTTTTGATATAACATATCTAATTGATATTATATATAGAGAAAATAATAATAATTAGTAAATATGGTATATATCTAATGGAAGTAAAAGCATGGCAAGAAACCCTTTCTTTAAGTCTTAATTCTTTCATATGTGTCCACACCTATGGTACAATAAATATATATTTATTATAAATATATTTCAGAACCATAATAATATATTTCATATCATATTTTATTTACTTATTGTCTTTTATGATCCGTTTATTAATCTTTTTCTTAAATCAATGTTTTTGGTGATAATTACTTCATTTTGATTGTATTTTTTGGTTTGATTATTTCATTAATTTTACTTTGATAATGGTTAAATAATCAATAAAATGTTATGAATTATATAAATATAATATATAATCATTATATATGTATTTATAATGGTATATGAAAGTTACAGATATAGAAAAATGAGTTACATCATTTATGGAGATCATAGGTCGTATATATGCATGGATGTTGTTTCTATTTTTTCAACAGATGAAATGTTTGAAAGTTAAATAATATTATACATTTTAAAACCCATTATTATATCAAATATATCATTTATATTCATTAATTTCTTCTTCATTACCATCCATTTCAAAATAAAATGTTAAACATTTCACATTGTTACGTGGATGCGGTCGTCCAAATATACACATAGCGAAGTTATAATTTTCCAACGGATTAAGTGTTTAGAAGGTAGATGTATTATTATAATTAAATAATTATAATTATTTCATAAATATAATATATAAATGTTAAATCAATCATTGTACCCATCCTTGATATTTGTTGATGAAAAATGATTTACATCGGTTCGTGAGGTGACAGTCCGCCATACACATGATTGGTAGTTTGTTTTCCCATTCGATGAAAGAGAACATGAACATAATTTGTTACATTTAAATCATAACATATAAGTATATATGATATTTTGTTTAATTATTTTACCTTAATTTTAGAATATTTTAAGGGTATAGTTGAAGAAATAAAGAAAAGATTCATGGATAAGAACTATACATCGTTTTTAGATAATATCTTCAGTATTATACTTAAAGCCTTCCTAGAATTCATTTTTATAAAAAAATTGGAAATTTATATCATAAAGATGGATTTTAGGAAGATATTTGAGAATTTCTAGGATGAAATAAAAAGATTTTGGAGGGTAAATATTATAGGAGAGGGGTGGCCTTTTAGATGTGTGGGAGAGGACACACTTGTAATTTTTGAAAACAAAAGGTGATACCCATGTTTCTAACATGAAACAAGGCTCAAAATTGGATAATTATTTAAATATAGATTTTATATGGTTGTTATATTTCTATAATATATGAATTTTACAAGTTTAATGGTCATTTTAACCCTTATCGTTTTAGTTTAAACCCCAATAAACCCGTTTTAACCCCAACAGTGATAATTAATTTTTACAATTTTTACTATTCATTATGAAAAAACATTAAGTTGAAATTATAATATAATATTAATTATTATAATTAAAATATTAAAAACTTTTTAATTATTCAATTAATATAAGTGGAAGAATTTATTTTAGAATCAATAATGCGGACGCGATGAAAGAGCGGTTTTCCAATGAAAATTTACTACAAGTATAGAAAGATATAATTTCAAAATTCAAAATAAAATTGATTCAAATGACCAAGTATGTATTTATTATAATATAATATAACTAATTATAGTGATAAATTAATTTTATTTTAAAATAAAACAATTTCATTATTTAAATGAAAAGGTAGTTCTCAATAAAAAATATCATTTTTCACTGTTCATTGAAAAATTATTCACTTAAAAAAATTATCAAAAATTAACATAAATTTAATTTTAACATGATGATTTAAAAAATGAATTTATTTATAAAATAAATTTTATAAATAGGTAAAAAATAATTTTAAATTATGTGCGAAAAGTGTGATGAATCTGCTTTTTAGAAAAATACATTTTTCAAAAGAAAAATACTTTTTCTTTTAAATGATTCTTATTTTATTTCAAATAAATACATAACCATTGAATTTATTTTAATCATTTATAAACCATATAATTCTAATAATTTAATAATAAATATTCATACCCTCTAATTTAATGTCTAAGTTATAATGGTATATTATTTTACCGTTCATTTAGACTCAGCGATGCGTGTACTATAAACTATCAAAGAGATTCAATTTATTTAAAAAGAAATATATCGTAAGATTTCAAATTATTACATTATTCACTCACAAAAAATCATTATATAAATAATCAAAATTTCATCTCTTCAGTATATTTTCGTAGTTCTTCATCATAATCTCTTTGGGTTTCCACATAGCCTCTTATATATTATGATTTCTCTAAAATTCCTTTACCAGCCGAGTCATTTGATTCCTAAAAATATGTTTCCTTTTAAAAAAAATATGGATAGGCTTTTTATAATAAGATATATTATGTTCCAATTATATTTCTTGAGAGGTGATCACATACATTTGGTATGCCATGTATGTACTTAAAAAGGATATATAGAAAAAATTATGTACTTTAGAGAGACATTGTGGCATTTTCAAATAGTAGTTCATGGCTCCAATTATTTAAAAAAATTGAAAATGTTATATGTACTTGGGGATTGTTTTTCCTTTCTTTATGAAAAATATAACACCCTTCCATGGACATATGATCTATAAAATAATATCTCTCACATGAAATTAATAATCATTCCACTAGTTATCTACATATCAATTTTTCCTTATTTGAGATTTGTTTATGTGTTTGAATAGTCTTTACCTCTATCATTTTTTAACTAAAACTTATAGATCTATAAGCTTCCTTTTCACCAACTTCATACCAAAAAGTTGGATTATGACATATATTGCCATATAATGCTTCATAAACTGCCATTTGGAAATAGGAATAGAAGCTATTGTTATAGTAAATCTCTACCAAAGATAAATAATGATCCCACATACCATTAATGTCAAGATATAATGTCCTAAACATGTCTTCCAAAGTTTGAATAGTTCTTCCAAACATTTCATTAGTTTCAGGGTGATAAGTGGTTCCCAAACTAATCTTATATCAAGCATCTTCTAAAAACATTTCCATAATTTTTTTATAAAGTTTAGATCATGAACAGATATAATTGAAAGAGGTGTTACATTAAGTCTAAAAAAATAATTAATACAAAGTCCTTTAAGGTGATCCGGTGGTAAATATTCTCATATAAGGAGTAAATGTGATGTTTTCGTGAGGTGATAACAATAACCCATAATGCATCATTCTTTATGAATTATTTGGTAATTAAATTATAAATTCAATATTAATGTCATTCCATTTCTATGTATGAATAGGAAAAGGTTTCATGACTCCTATATGGTGTTTCCTCTCAACATTAACCTATTGGAAAACCAAACCTCTTGATATATAATCTGAGATTTCACACTCCATACTATCCCACCAAAAGTGCTCCTTAAAACCTATTTAAATCTTTGAGATACTAGGTTTTATAGAGAAATTAGATCTATCATAATAATCCAACAATCCCTTCTTCAACTTAGGTAATGATGGAGCATATAGTCTCTTCCCAAATATTAGGACACCATCATCATAATTTCTGTCTACAAATTATCAATTATTCACAGCATTAATTTTCTGTTGAAAATTATCCTCATCATGTTGAGAAATTTTTATATTTTACAATAAATATAGTTTAGAAATCATTTCTAAAAGGATTTATATCTCCCCATAATGATTATGAAATATATCTTTACTAAATCCATGAACATGGGATCTTTTTCAATCCTCGTTTTTTCTAGGTCCCTATGACCTTTTCAGATCGATGGATCTTTTAATTTAGTTTCCTTCCCTGGGTGAAAGTGTATAAAGTAATCATAGTCATTGAGTATTTTGATCCATCTTTTTTAACTCATATTGATATCTTTCTGTGAAAATATGTATTTCATGATCATATGATCCATTTATAACTCACACTTTTTTCTATGGAGATAATGTCTCTATATCTACAAAGTAAATATTATAGTTTCTGATAAAATATCATGGGTTTTATAATTCTATTCATAAATCTCTAATTTACATAGTTAATATTTACTAACTTTACTATTTTTTATATGGACACAATGAAATGGAAGATTCATTCATGAGTGTGTACGACCTATTGTCTCCATGAATGATGAACTACATTTCTAATCTCTTAATATAATAAACTACTATAAATACATATATACTCATTATATATGATAATTAATCATTTTTTTACATTCTAGATATGATTAAACCATGATCTAATTAATTATAACAACAAATAGTATCTAAACATTTCTATAACACTATGCAATTAACACCCAAAATAGTGAAATTAATGAAAAGGTGTTCAAATATTGCTAATAAATATATTATATGGAATAAATATTTGATATTATAAACATTATTATGATTATTTTATAATTTGGTAACATATTTTAAACTTCACTAGAGGGGGATATATACAACACAACAAAATGAAGGTTAAGGTGAGGTAATTTCATCTCAATTTACATTCCATTAAGACTTATATTTAATAATGCACCAATTCCATTTTATTTGGTGTATATACTTACTTTTTCATGTTATATAATGAATCAACGTCTTTACATGATATTAAAAGATTTAGTTAATGTGATAAATTTCATGATATTATGATTTAAATGTTTCAAACTGACATGGGATGCTTTGAAATGTTTAAATGTTATTCTCTTAAATAATGAACATAATTTCTATCATTGCAATCACACTCCTTTTTGTGATTGTTAACTTTCTCCGGAAATATTCACATTGTTTTAAAAATTATTCATTTGATTTTTACTTGAATATACATATTCTCATATTACGAATATTATTATTTCTTAAACCGTATATCATTTTACTTACGGTGTTCACATTGACATTTATTTTATTAACTAAGGAATTATTGATAAACTATATTATTTATTTAATAAAGATATTTGATAAGTAATAGTATTCATTTGAATTTTTTATTTGAGTAATTATTTTTATTGGTATTATTGGATGGATCTCAAACATTATATTTCTCCTAGATGCATCGATGGATTCTCATGAGACAAATTAGTTGGCCAAATTAAATAGGATTCTATCTGTAGTTTTAAATAATCTTGTGAAAGGTCTTGATGGTATGGATTTTCATGTGCCTAAAACATGAAATCAATTAATAAACTATTTACACCATTTATTTTTCTATATTATTCATCCATGAGATTTTTCATTGATATATCTATGGGTTAATTTCATTTTAGTTCATCGATTAAATGGAATGTGCTTTAATTTCTTACCTTGCCATATTGATTTTTCCTTACCCAGTTACTTGAATGGCATGTGTTATTAGTTATTTACCTTTCCATGTTAATTTATACTCCTTGATTCATTATTTACTCCACTTTACATATCCTTACTGAGCATTTCAAGTCACCATTACTATGTTTCATTTCTCCAGGTTATGAAGATGATATATTTGAATAAGATTACAAGGATGAAGTTTAGTTAATATTATTATTTATCATGTTATTGATTTCTATTTTCCAATGTATTATGGGTATCATGTATGTAATCCGGCCTTCCAAGATTTTTAAATTGAACGGTCCTTCGGGATTTGATTCATTGTAATCATGCCAATGTAATAAAGTAATGCACCAGCTCCGAGCATCTGATGTTAGGGAGTTAAAGTGTAGGTATAATCCTTAGAATAAAAACTTATCGGTATATCTAGTATACTTCATTTAATATATATTTAAATAATACTAATAATTGAAGTGTTTAAGAATGTATAAAATACAAATGATCTTATGGAAAGATGTTACCTCTTCTTTGAGTAGTTCCGTTTGGTTTGTAACAAATGGATTACTTGGTTGTTTTTCTTCCCACATTACATCTTCTACTTTTATATGAGTGATTTTGGGAGCTTATTTTGGTAGGATTTTTATTATCCAATGTGGATTGAAATTTTTATGGAAGGGGAAGATTGAATGCCTTTTCATGGAGGAGGATGGTCATTCCTGTAAATACCAAAAGGTAAACACTATTGGGAGGCCTCCCTTACCTCATATGCTTCGAAAATGGAAAAAATAATGTATTAAAGGGGAATTATGGTCAATAAAAACCTCTAACACACAAAAATAAGTTTACTTTTATAATTTGGTTCCTTAACTTCTATGTTTCTCCACTTTTATCATTTTTTTATTAAGAGAACTAGTTTCCAAACCTATGTAATTTTTCTATTAAGACTAAATTAAAGTGAGATTTATTGGAAAATAATGTCCCGCATAATTATAAATATTATATCTAATTTAAAAAATATTAAATCCCATGTGTGTTTGAAATTGATTTTAAAACCAACACATGAAAGGCATAAAAACACTCATTTAATATGAATTATGCTAACAATGTATTTTTTTTAAATGTCAATATGTTCATTATAAAAGATAAATTGCTCGATGAATAGACCATATTTGATATTTATTAACATATTAAATATAATTTTTAGGAAAGTAGGATTATTTTTTAATTTAAATCTTTTAAAAAATATCATATTTTATAAAATAACATTAATATCTATTTTAACATTATTTACCTAATTTAAATTAAAAAAAAATAATAAAAACATAGATTTTGAATATATTAAGTTCAAACCAATGTAAAATGATATATTAATTTAAAAAAATCAATATAGCAATTCAATCAATTTAATTCCCTTTTAATATTATTAGTATCATTTATTTTAGTTAATTATTAACTAAATAGTTACCGCATTTGGCATTCATTAAGATATTAATATAAATAATTCATCTCTAAAAATTAATTATAAATTAATATGATGAAAAAACTCATTTAAATTACAATATAATGTGTACAACCGAACTAAGGTATTTTTTTCTCACTGATTTATAAATGTTAAAGGTAAGGAAGGTTATTTTTTTGTCTTCTTCCCTACATAAATTATTATATAGGTAAATTTCCTGAAAAAGTTTCCCAATACCTCATAAAAGATGATAAAAATGGTTATATAGTATAAATATGGGCCCAAAATAGATTTTAGACAAGTTTCTAGGTCATTTTTTCTTTTAATATTAATGTTTAACCACTAAGTATTCTAATTTTTCCCCTAATCACTATAATTAATTTTAATTAATTTCACTAATATTTTTTTGTAAATAACTAAATTTAACTAACTAAAAATTATGAATTATGATTATTCCGAATATTTAATCCATTTTTTCAAATTCTAAAAACAAATTTGGCAGAAATTAATTTAAAATTAATCCTGCTGATGTGTCATGAAAGTAGGTTTTTTAAGAGAGTGTTTGAAATTATGAAAATTTTTTATATCCAATTTCAATATTAAATTGGTTCCAATGACCTATATTGGATTAATTTATATAAAATTGATCTGATTAAAAATTAATACAAAATTAAAATATAATTTAACAATATAAATAAATTTCATAAAAAGAAGTTTTGAATTAAAATTCAGTATTTTTTACTATTCATACAAAAAGAATGTTTTCAGAAAAATCCCAAAAGTTCACCCTAGGATAATTTTGATATTAAGAATTCAAATATTTTTTTTTATTTTATATAATTTATTTTTTAAAATATTTTAAAATAAAGTTTATTATTATTCAGAGAAGGACAGAAAAATATGTTCATTTGAGAAAATACTATTTCCAAACTTATTAAGACTTTACCAAAAAATATATGTTTTATTATTAAAATGTTAATTTATATAAACCCATTATAAATAATAATTAAAAATTATCTATTACTATTTATATTACCATGTTTGATATCTTTGTTATAACTATCTCATTTAAATAATTAAAAAAATAAAGTATTGTTTCGTATAAACTCAGTGTTGCATGTAACGCAAGCCAAGTTGTTGTTGTGTGTAGCGCAAGTTTATCCTGAGGTAGCATATTACAAAATATTAAATTGTCATAGTGTAAATAGTAAGAATAAATTTATTATTTCTAATAACACAAGATATATTTAGTGTTTCATGAAATGAAAAATATCCAAAAAGATTAAATTAATTTGAAACAAAATCACAAAATATCATGGAGTTACAGTCTAACCCCCTTAAAATAATCTTTTCCCTCAAAATTCATCTGTTATATCAAAGGTTTAAAACATGAAATTTACTTTTATAAAAACCCTCATATTAAAAATGAATGCTAAAACAATTTTAAAAAAGGTGATGTTGGAAACATAATGGTTACCTGAAGTAACACATAACTAGGTTTCCACATAAGAGAATATTGATGGCACGTGAAAATATGGATATGGAAGAGAAATGTAACTATCAAGTTCTTATAGACAGTGATAGAGAATATGGTTAGGATAAATTTAACAATCACAAAGGCATAACCTAGGTAGTATTGACAATGTTCATTGATATCATCAAAAATGAAGATAACATGATAACATTTTATTTCAAGACCATTTTCTTAAAGTTAACGAATTTTGATGAGAATATATACTTTCATGATTTAAACATAATAAAACCCTTTTTTGGGCCTTGATATATTTCTACTTCATATCTTACTCCAAGAGATGAAGGTTATTTTTTTATTCACGGAGCACTATTCGATCTTAAGATCCATAAATAGGATGACAAGTCATTCCATCAATCTTTAGTTATAAACATAGAAACATGGTTTTCACATGTTATTTAATATGTATAAATACTTATATGGAGAGATAATAATTTAACCTCTAAATTCTATTCTTAATTCTAACAAAATACATTCTATAAATATTTAACCTTAAAACCCTTATGAAATACAATTCACCCTTTATAACAGAAATAAGTTATTATCTTGTATAAAAAACACTTCCATTGGAAACATGGGTACATCCTTGTGCTGAAATAATATAAAATTGGATTTTATTATTCTATAATACATGTAGTGTGAGATAATCACATGAAACATCACTGAAGGGTGAGAAATAGGATTTTCATTGGGGATAATCATACAAAATCAAACATGAACTTCCCAACTAAGGTGGAAGGATAAGTGTACCCTAATTATCCTGATTCAATCCATCTATTATGATTTCATAATCATTCCCTTTATCTTTTTTCCACCGAGGATCTATAGTCCTATTTTCCATATCAGACCTCGGATTAGGGAATTGATTCACATAATGTCTAAACTCCTTGTAGTTGAAACCCTGGAGTATAGGTAGTGTATTATTTGGAATTATATTTTATTCCATTAAATTAATTGTCCCATTAATTAAATTTTGAAATTAACGTATTTTATCACCATTCCTTCCACATTTATTGAACCTCCTCGTTCTATTCACAGAATTCCCTTTATCCTTCTCCCCATATTCCTAGAACGAAGATGTCAGGAATTTCATTATATTATTTGAGTTTTCATGAGACATGGCCTTCATTTTCTTATCAAAACCATAGAGATGATGGTAATATAAAATTTACATTTCTTATTTTAGCACATATTGAATGATATATTCATAAATAATAAATTATATTATAGTCATTTCCTTTCAAATACTTGGTTTTAGGCTACTAAATAATTGATTGATTTTGATTTCTGGGTTGATGATTAATTCAAAACCATACCTTGCAAGTCCTGTAAAATTAGCTTCATATGTACCAATAGATTCACACTCATTTTTATTTAACTCAATTAATTCCTTATATATTTTATTATATAATTTGATGGAATTATTTACTGAAAATATCTTCTAAAACTGTTCACATCCCATGGAATCAATTTCTTCTTATTACATCTTGTTCTTAATAATATTCCACCACAGATCCACTTCACCTACCAAAATATAAATTTTTAAAATGACTTTTTGAAACTCTAATAACTGAATAATGGACAATATTTTTTTAGTGGTACTGATCAATTTCTTAAAAATTTGTTTATTAGTGGAACCACTAAAATATAGTGGATGTTTCCACATGAAGGACTAAATAGAACATTTCAGCCTCATTTCCTCATTTGAAAGTTCAACAAGATTCATAGACTAGGATAGTTATTATGGAATATAAAGAAGAAATTTAATTATAGATCCCATATCAATTGGTTGATCCATATGACAATCATCGCATTTTCCATTTCATTCCACATTGACATGGTTCCTTTAGGTTCTATCCATTGTTTAAAACTAGAAAACATATCATGGGAAAAACTTATCATAAAATAAAACAACATAACCATGAAAATTTACTTGTATGACCTCTAAATCATAACACATAATCCTTTAATATATAAAACATTAGGATTATACTTACATAAATCTATAGACACTAATGTTTTCTCATCCATGTTTCCAGAGGTTGATTAAACTTTTTAATTGATACCAACTATAGAGACCCAGGATTAACATACATTGATATTACAACATTTTAGAGGAATATTTAGAACATTACCAAAATACATTACTAAGGGCCATAATATTTAAGTGTCTTTCAAAATGTTGAAATATAATATCATAACTCGGTGAAAGATCTTCAACATCTTCCTTAATGACCATACCCTTTAGAGATCCTACTTAAAACCTTTAATCATAACCTGAAGAATGGAAACATTAGAAAGGGGTGAGATCATATGCTTATTAGAGTTAAATAAGGGAGATATATATGAATAACATTAGCCTAAGGGTATAACAACATTATCATAACAATAGAAGATCGTACCTTACATACCAAAGATCATAATCAAGAGTCATGGCATAAGGATTGGTAGTTCATAAGACATGAATCAGAAGTGTGATAAATTATTATGAATAAACTATGAACCATAAGATCAATTCATATGTGTTTAAAACAACTATAACTATATAAAACCATTTTATTTGTCAAGGTTAACTATCAAGACAATAAAAATTATGGATCAGGACACACATGTTCCACTTTTTGGATGAGGTGACACATGTATCCCCATTTTAGATTCGGACACACATGTTTCCCATATTGTATCTAGACACACCTATTTCCCATAGTGGATCATGTTTTCCATCATTCCATAGTGGATTGGGTTTCCCCATGTTCCCATAATGGTTTAGGACACACCTATTTCCCACTTTGGATCTGGACACACCTATTTCCCATTATGGATTAAGCTCATTGATTTTTTCCCCATCATTATCTCATGAGAAATAAATATTTACCCAATAGATTAGATAGATATATAGGTCCCATGATTCAAATAATAAAATCATACATACATGTATGAAAAGATAATAAAACATGCATCATATCATGACCAATAAAAAGAGATAGGTTTCAGAAACCTCATATCATAACATATGAAATGAAATGGGTATCAAAAATATTTCATCAGATCATTATCTATGGAAAATATTTATGTTTCATAATTATTTAATTAAATAATTACACATGAAAATAGGTGAGTTTCAAACACATATAACATGGGGAAGGAAAACATGCATCATAAACATCATTCCATAAAAACATAAACCATTCAAGAAATAATATGATTGGTATTATTGGATAATATACCTAGTAAAGCATAAACTGTAACAAAGTATGTCAAATTTGATGAATAATTATTTTAGAGGATAAAATGGAAAATTTCTTTGAGAAAATTTTAATTTCATTGAAAATATCCTTCATAAAACCATTTCAAAACACCTTTCTTATAAATAAATCTTTAAAAAATCATTAAAAACATTTCTTAAGGAAAACACCTCTTCTGATTTGAGAAAATATCCTTAAAACATAAATAATTATGAAAGAATTTTTATTTTAAAATATATTTTAAAACTTATAAAAGAATATTAAAAACATATATAATATCTTCTACATTATAAATAATTTGAAAACATATAAATATAGCTTGAAGTCAATTTGAAAACTATTTTCCTTGAAAATAGATTTTAAGACATATAATGGATGATTTGAAACCCACTTTAAACACTTTAAAACATAAAAAATTTATTTACAATAACTTTCCCTGAAAATGATCTTATGATATCATTTAAAAAATTGATTTTTTTTTAAAAATGTGGATTGCGAATAAAATATATTTCTGACCAAAGAAAAATAATGTCATATTTTCTTAATTATCATAATTACCAAATACTTAAAAACGGTATAAATGCATTAAAATTTCATGAATAAATAGACTATAAGAAAATTTATGATATTTATTTATATATGTATCATAATATTTCATGAATATAAGCATAATCATAAACAATCCTGATAAACAATGAAACTATAGAAATAAATTGTTTCTTATTTGGTAACATTTAATCAAAAAAACCATGTAATAATACCATTAAATAAATATTAAAATATTATAAAAATAATGATATTAATGATATGACATTTCAATGGGCATTATATACATCCCATAGAAAATTATTGGTGAATAACATGGAATTCATCTCAAAGAAGGCAAATTGATACCAGATTACTCTACAAATTTAGTAACTTTTGAACCACAAATACCATGAAAGAAATATCATAAAAGGATATGTAAATACCAAAAAAATTAATTTTAAGAACTATATAATACATTATTATTTGTATATACACCACACGTAATAAATGATTGGCGAATAAGGCATTAGTCTCATAGAAATAAAAGTGAGATGAGAAAACTCTTACCTTAAGTACTGAATTTATTCATACACATTCAAACCTCACCTATAGTAAATATATTTTTATTATGAATTTAAAATATAATATTATTATTATATTTAACACCATATTTTTTTATGACTTTATATTACACTTTTATTAAAAACCCCACGTTAATGTTACGTTTCAGGTAATATCCTCTTTGTTTTTCGTATATGTTTTGGCTTATTGTTCATGATCATGTTACTTATTAAAATTATTTAATTATTTATATAATTTAAAATGTGATATAAATATCTTATATATTCAGTATATATGTATTTATAATAATATATAAAATATAGAAATATGAAATGGAATACATTGTTCATGCAGACGGTAGGTCGTACGTACACATGAACAGTGTTTCTATTTTTTCTCATATTGACAGAATGAAACTAAATGACATATATGAATATATATATATAATATCCTAATATTATAATTATCATGTCATATATATCATATAATTTCACAAAAACTATCCTTAAAACATTCTATGTAACCTTTGAATGAATAACATTGCACTGAGGAGGCAGTAATTCACTTGTCCATGAATAAGGATATCATATTTACACAAAATATAATGCGTGAAGGTATGTTTTATAATAAAATTAAATAATATATCATATATCATATATATAATATATATTAAATATTAATTTAGTTCCCATCAATATTCTCATCCATGAGAGGTGGTAATCAAAAAAACAAACAACATCATTTTATGAGGCGGTAGTTCTCTATACACATGAACAGTATGTTCGTTACCCATTAAATTGAAATTTGTTTATTTTTAATTGAAACCCTTAGATTAAAAAACAATAAGTATATTTTTTATACTTAGCTTATTATATGATCATGGAATATTAATAATTAAGGAGGTGGAGAATGAAAATAAAAAAAAAAGATCTTATGGAAGGATATTACCTCTTCATTGAGTAACTCCTTTCGGATTGCACGAAAGGTCTTCCTTTGTTGGATTTATTCAAAAATTTATATTTATATGATTATAATAGGTATTTTTTGAGATTATTTGGTAACGGTTTTTATTAGAACAAGTGGCTACATAGGAGTAAGTAATGGTAAGATTGAATGCCTTTTTATGGAGGAGTAGGGGCATTATTGTAAATTCCAAAAAGTAAACACTATTGTGAGGTCTCCCTTACCTCATGTGCTTAAAAAATGGAAAAAATAACGAATTAAATTGTAATTATGGATTAAAAAAACTCCACCATATAAAAAAATAGTATTTTTATAATTTTTCTTCCTTAACTTCTATGTTCCCCAACTTTTATCATAATGGTTTTTCATAAGGAAACTTGTTTTCTAACCTATGTAATTTAACCATTAAGACTAAATTAAATTCATATTTATTAAAAAAATATAGAACCAATTAATTAAAAGTAATATATCTAATTTAAAAAAACTAAATCCCATGTGTGTTGGAAATTAATTTTAAAACAAGCACATGTAATGCACAAAAACACACCTTTGACATGAATCATGCTAATAATGTTTTTTCTATTTAAAAGTAGATATGTTAATTATAAAAGATCAGTTGGACAATTAATAGTACATATTTTATATTTTTTAACATTTTAAAATAATTTTTAAAAATAAAGTATTTTTATTTATTTTTAAATCTTTTGATAAAATATCATTTCTTATAAAATAACATTAATGTCCATTTTAATGATATTAAGATAATTTAAATTTAAAAAAATCCTAAAAAATATGAATATATTAAGTTAAAACATGTTAAAAATGATATATTTATATATAAAAATCAATTCCAATAATTCAAAAAAATTAATATATTTTTAAAATTTTGAATATCATTTATTTTTGAAAATTATTAACTAAATAATTACCACATTTGTAATTAATTAAGAAGTTAATCTAAATAATTCATATCTAAAAATTAAATATTAATTAATATGATTACAATAACACCAATACCATTTGAAATAATTTTTTCAGTAAAACTAATGTAGTTTTTGTACATATCTCAAGCCTTTATAAATATAAATGGTATGGACGGTTCCTTTTTTTATTTTTCTTCACCCAACATATTATATTGTTCACCTTCATTATATACTATCCCATTAATTCATAAATTTAAAAAATTGGCTACATGGTTGAAATATGGTTATAAATTTTTATTATAACTGACTAGGTCATTTTCCACTTAAGAATAAATTTTATCCACTAAATAAACTAATTTTTTCCCTAGCAACTCTAAATAATTTTAACTAATTACCTTATTTTTTTTATTCAAATAATAATTAGAAAATAAAGAAAATAATTTTTTAAAAATATGGAATCCCTTTTTCCAAATTATAAACACATTAGTCGTAGAAATTAATTTAAAATTAACCTCGTGGACATGTCATGAAACCAAGTTTTTTTAAGAAAAAATGATTAAAAGTTTGAAAAAAAATTATATCCAATTCCAATGAGGAATTAGTTTAGATAAACTATATTGGATTAATTTAAGTAAATTTTATTTAATTAAAAATTAAAAAAAAAATAAAATTTATTTTAAAAATATAAATAAATTTCATGAAAAGGAATTTTTGAATTAAAATTCATTATTTTTCACCATTAATCCAAAAAATATTGTTTTTCTGAAAACAAACACATAATATTCACCATAAGATTATATTAAAAATTAAAATTAAAATATGATTTCTATTTTATCTAATTAAATTTATAAAATATAAAAAAATAAATTTTATTATTATTCAAGGAAGGACATAAAAGGCAGTTCATTTGAGAAAATGGTATTTACAAACATATAAAGACGTTACAAAAGTTTTATGTTTTATTATTAATAATTTTATTTATATAAAACCATTATAAATAATATTTAAAAATTTTCTATTAATATTAATATTATATTGTTTGACAGTTATGTTATAGATATCTCGTTTATATAATTATAATAATGAAATATTGTTTTATAGAATCTTAGTGTTGCATGTAATGCAAGGCAAGTCAGTGTTCCATGTAACACATGATTATCATGTGCTAGAATATAAAAAAAGAATAACATGGTGTATCATTCATAGATAGAATGGCTTTTTTATTTAATATAACATAATTTCTATTCAGTGTTGTGTGAAATGAAAAATATCCCAAAAAGTTTACATTAATTAAAAAATCACAAAATATTGGGGTGTTACCGGAACCTGTCATGGTTGACCAAGATTATGGACCTACGGATAGAATATGGTGTCATGTTATTTGTTTTATTTTTGTTTTCCAACATTTTCTTGGATTTTATGAGCATATTACAAGATCAAGAACTTATAAGAGTAGATTTATATGTTCATCCTTATGGTCTCCTACTAAGATTATTTCCCATCCCTATACGTGCACCAAAGTGTGTGTACAGAACTTATGTCTATTTTTAGGTTGATCAAATATACATTATTATCGGGGTTGAGTCCTAGAGATACTTGATCGAGTGTAGTTAGTCATTTGTATTATTATGATTATGCTATATAAGTGTGGTAGTGTCTTAGAGGTTGTCTATGTGGTCATTCTTAGAGTTAGTAATTGAGCCCTATAATGTTTTTCAGTTTACTTTATGCACTCTGGAATGTATGATCGGCCCATTGGGTGATCAGTTTTTAATGAATGACATGTATGTTTTCAATTATATATCTTTTCTTTTATTATTATAACATTCTTCTCTTTCAATTTATTTACAATGTCCCCACTTTGTTTATTTACTACATTGGATGAAATCTAGTCATTTCTAATGTTTATTACTCTGATATGAGGAAATAGTTTTTCTAAGAAACACACCTTATTCCCTCACTGTTGTTTGAGGACTCATTCATATATATATTGATTTTTGAGTCCTTATGGAAAACCATCTTGGAGCACTATATTAGTGGAATCTAGGTTGGGGCAATACACGTGATGCAATAGTCCACCACACACTAAATTGATGATTTCATTTACCAGATGAAGGAAAAATATATGAATATAACTTTTTCAATTTACATATTGATCTATAATTATATTGGATATACTGGCTTCATTACTTTATAATATTTTAGAATACATTAATTGGGTAAAGTATGAAATAAAACGAAGATGCATGATTAAGAACTATACCACTTCTTTAGGGAACCTATTTTAGTTTATAACAAAAGAATTACTAGATTGATTTTTTAACACGCCAAGGTTCTTAAATTAAATTCATTTTATAATATATCCATTAAAAAAACTTTTCCACTACTGTGTTTTGAATTTCAAAAAATGGTCATCTATCGTTTTGATCAGTAATTCATTTGAATTCTGATAGAATAATCATGATTTTTGGTGAATACTATCATACCCTTATTAATGGTAATATAAATAGTAATGTGAATAGTAATATGACCCTTATTAATAGTAAATAATGGTTTTATTTTATTTTCTTAATGTAGCAATATAATAAGATCTTAATTGATTTTTCAGTGTGATATAAAACTAATTAGACCTTTAAAATTATTATTTTTCCAATTAACTATGATTTTATTTAAAATTTAAATTTATAATATTTAGAAAATAATTTTCGAAAAATGGAGTTCATTTTATAATGATTCATGTCTAAATATGGTATGGGTTAAATTTTTGAATTTTTCTGAAATTCATTAATTTTTTTTTAATATTTAAATACAGTAAAATACATTATATTCAAATTATCAGTTAAATACACTATTTAGGACATCATAAGTAATTTAAGGCCACTTGGTTCGAAATCAAATGCATTTATTACTATTATGGGTCACATGAAACAATACTATTGATTGTCTTGATGCAAATAAAAAAATTATTAAAATATTTAAAATTTACCCCTCTCCTCCAATATTACCACCCCCCACTCCCTCTTCTCTTCACTCCTCTAAGACTTGAAGCTCCTAAAATATATGCCCAATTACCATTCCCTAGTCATATACCATGTCCAAGAAGCTCCTGGTATTTCCGAAATACCAAAACCCTTTCCCTTATAGAGGTTCTAAAGGAGGTTATTTCAAGAGGTAAAGCACCATTCTTTTTCATTTCGTTTCATTTCAATTTATTTTCTTTATATTTACCTATCCTAACCTACTCAGTCCAAATGACCATGATTAATCCAATATAATTTATATCCTTGATTTAAATAATTTTAATTGAAGAAACATCATCAATATTTTTACTCTCTCCCTTTTCTTTTTATAATCAAAATCAACATCCATGAGGTTCCAATTTATAACCATCCTGGATGACGAAGATTCATTCTTCAATTTCTCCTTCATTACTAGTAATGATACCATTTTTATGGTTGAAAAAAACTATGATATATGTATTATAACCTAAATAATATTAATGAACCAGAATGTGTACATATTATCAATTTATATGACAAAACTAGTTCATAATAATCCAAATACCGTCAAATATTCGAAGAGGTTGTCATCTAATGAATCATCCTCATTCCATGTAACCAAATCATATAAATGACCATTAACAATTATGTATATTCATAAATATTATTTAATTTCAATTCTATATATTTAAAACTATTCCACTTGAACTCCCTTACATAAAAACAAAAGAACGCATTTTTAAAGTAAAGAAAACAAAAACACTGTGGAATGACAAAATTCTATATTATAACTTATCAATAAGGACATAAATGAACTAAAAATGATTATGATAAACTAAATAAATGACTAATAGGTTCTTAATTAAGACATTATTGAGTTTAATTTCATATTCCAGGACCTTAATTTCAAGAGGGAAGCACTTTTAGATTTAAAGTAAGGGTTTTCTCACCAGAACCTCCATTTTCATTCAGGTTAACTTTATTGTCTAATTACCTCAATGAAATTCATTTATATTATTATTTAATCACCATAAAATATGTTTCAGTGTTCTAAATATGTTTGAAAACCATAATCATTCCTTATTTTATGGATAGATACACATTTTAAAAGGAACATTCAACGTTTTTTCCAAAATACAAGCCCAACTCAAGGGAAATTCTCAAATTCTTACCTATTTTCAAGGGCACTCTATAATCTGTTTTGGAAACCATTATATTTATAAAATCACTCATTTTATTCAAAAATTTGATCTTACTTCACTTCTGGTTTTATATAAATACTTTTCCAAAAGAACTCTTCTTTTCAAAATAAAAGAGTATTTATCTCAAGAATTGCTTAATGATTTTATAAGAGTATTTTCATCTGATTCAATAGTCCTGTTGATTCATATGTATTACTAGGTTTAAAAATTTATGATTTCATATAACATATTTTATTTAATGGTTTATGACTAATTTTAATGTGGGTGATCTATCTTAAATCCATTCACCATATTACTTGGAATGGTTTGTGTTTTATGTTCATTAATTGGGAAATGCTAGTTACATTTCAAACGATACTTTAAATATGAAAGTATATGTTGTTTATGGATATCCTTGCTCATATTAGGAATGCATTGGAGTTATTAGGTGACGGTTGGATCCTATTATATCCCCTCTATGCATCAATTGGTCTCCTGAGACAAATAGACATTGAATTGGTCGAGGCCTTTCCCAATGTGATATATTGATTTGGACGAGGCCTATATAATTTTTAGACGTCTTGGTCGAGGCATTGAAAAAATGTTTCAAAATGTCCAGTATATGCACTTTCCTCATTATGAAGCTAGTAATTGATATTTCATGTTGTTATTTGACAAGTAGAATATCCATTATTATGTTTTATTATGATATTATTTACTCAGCTCATATTCCTTCCATAATGTGTTCATGTTTATAAATTTTAAAGGAATGTGTTTTCAATTATTCACAATGTCTTATGTTTATATGATCTTCTGCTCTATTGCTTACCCTTACTGAGTGTTTGAGCTCACCCCTTTCTTATGTTTCATTTTCCTAGGATATAAATAAGTATATTATGAATGACTTTCTAGCATAATCTAGGAGGCATGGATGTTTCTAATGGAATAATTTAGTGTTGTATTTCCATTTATGATGTAATGATGAATTTATTTATGTATCTTGTTTCCAATACAAATAAACTACATGGTCCTTAGGGATTCATATTCCTTGTTTATATGCCAATGTAATCAAATAAGGAAATGGCTCTGGGAAAATGGGGACGGGTCCGTACAATTGATATTAGATAAATTTTAGTAGAAAACAAGGAAACTAAATTTAGAAAACATAGATTATGGAAGAGTATATAAGATATTCATTGAAGATAAACATACAAGAACATCCTGGTATTTTGGTAAGGAATATATTATGTTGTTCTTTCTCGAAAATGCGTCCCTATCTAGATACAAATAGGTAGAAGTGGCTCTGGAACATATGTACCTAGGAGTGAAAACTATGACAAAAAGTTTCAGGCTTGACCTGGGGTATCCTAGTACATGAAAATGGGCCTTGTTGTACACTTGGTATTGACACTCCTAGGGGAAATGCTAAGGATATTTAACATTTTCTTTATAAGCCATTATGAAGGATTTAAATATAAATTTTTTCATCAGAGAAACCATTTTTATGATTATGGGATTATCCATGCATATGATCTCATTTTATGCTAAGAATTTTGTTAAGTTAAGATTATACATTATGATTCATACGCTAATATATTATATTCCATTATTTAGAAATGGATAATAGTAGAAGGAATAGAAACGGCATGAACACATGTGTCCCCTATAAGAATTTCCCTTAGAAGCAAGATAATGATATTGGCTCTGGTGTTGTGACTGGTACTGAGCAACTTATAACTATATTGGGACAACTTACTCAGGTTATTAATAATAACCTTACCCGTATGGAGCATTTGGATCCACCGCGTGGAGGAGCTATGTTAAATCGCTTTATGCGGCAATAGCCTCTACCGTTCAATGGGACTATAAACCCATTTGAAGTTGAGAAGTGTATAAGTTCCCTAGAGATGATATTTCTCACTTTGGGATTTAATGAAATAGAGAGGGTCATCATGGCAGTTTATCATTTATCGGGAGATGCAGATCTGTGATGTTTGTTAATCCAAAACACAAAGGAGGAGGAGGAGATTAAAGTGATGTAATGGAAGGATTTTAAGGAAATGTTCCTAAATAAATACTTTCCCCATGAACAATGAGTATAAATGGAAAGGAAGTTTTAGAATTTGAATAAAAAATAAAGATGATAATTTTGTAATCTATGAATCTAACTTCACAAGGTTAGAAAAGTATGTTGTGGACTACGTATGAAAACTGAGGAGAAAGATTGATCCGTTATTTGATGACATAATTTCATACCTATGGTGGGCAATTGTCTCGTAAATATTTTCATCATATGAGGATATAGTTTCATGTACTATCAAGATAGAAAAGTAATTCTCTAAGTCTTATGACTTTATGGGAAATAAAGAGAAGAAGGGGGCTGTTGAAAACTCTGGGAATGGGAATAAGGAAATAAGGAAGAAGGGAATAGTTGAATTTCCACCCTGTGATAATTGTGGAAGGAAACACCATGGTTTGTTCTTAAAGGGAAAAGGGGAATGGTACAAATGTAGATAGAAATGCCATCTTGCTGGTGATTTCAAGGGGAAGAAAGAAGCTATTGATGTTCAATGCGATAATTGTCAGGATATGGGACACTACGCTAAGGATTGTCCAAATCATCAAGAAAAAATTCCATAGAAAAGGATAAGGGAGTAGGGACAATCTAATATGATCACATCTACTAGTATTGAAGATCCAAATAATGTGGTGGCGGTTACATTAATTGTTTCATGAAGCTTAGCCAATGATTTATTTGATTCTAGATCGTCGCTTTCATTTATATCTTCCCAGTTTTACAAGAAAATTATATTTGTCCAATTTGATTTTATAGAGGAGTAATCTATCAAAACTCATATTGGATGTATCATGGAAACAAAGGCTTGTCAATTAGTCCCCCTCATAACACATAAACATGATTTAGTTTACAAACTTATCCTCATACCAATGAGTGACTTTTATATAATTCTTGGTATGAAATGGATATCAAATTATGATGTGAATATCTATTTCAATAAGAAATAAGCTACAATTTTTTAGAATGGTGTGGAATCCCTTATCTTTAGAGCAGAAACCTGTCCTTCTTATTCTCATCTTAGCCCACCCCCAGTAGCTCTACTAAATTCAATCATTCGGGTGGAAGGGAATGAAATAACTATGGGTGAGTAAAATAATGTTCAAATAGAAGATTTACTTATTGTACAAGAATATATTGGTGTCTTCCCAGAGGATTTACCTAGATATCCTCTAGAGTGGGAAATTGAGTTTTCCATTGACTTAATTCCCGGTTCAACGCCAATATCAAAGACCCCTTGTTGGTTGTTCATTGTGGATTTAGTTGAACTAAAGAAAAAACTTAAGGAATTGAGTGATAAAGGATTTATTCACCCAATCATTTCCATATGGGACCCCATGTTCTTTTCATTCAGAAAAAAGATGGTTCTATTAGGTTGTCCATTGACTACAGGGAGATCAATGCTATAAAAAAAGAACAAGTATCCCCAACCTTGAATTGATGATTTATTTGATCAACTTCAATGAGACCAATAATTTTTGAAGACTGATCTTCGATCTGGATATCATCAGTTCCCTGTGAGGAAGAAAGACATTCCAAAAATAGCATTCTAAACTAGGTACGGGAATTACGAGTTTACAGTAATGCCTTTTGGACTAACTAATGCACCATATGTTTTCATGGATATAATGAATATAGATTTCAAGTAATATGTTGTGGACTTTTGGTGGTATTTATTGATGATATACTAGTGTACTCTAAAAGATTTGAAGATCATGAAAATCACTTGGGCACTATTCTAAAGACTATGTGAAGAAATGAATTATATGTGAAGATTAGAAAGTGTGATTTTAGGCTACATTCAGTATCCTTTATGGGCCATATTTTTTCTAAGGCTAGAATATCTATAGATCCTGCGAGACAAAGGTTGTGAAATAATGGCCTACTGAAATGAAAATAACAGAGGTATGTAGTTTTATTGGTTTATTAGGTTATTATCGACGTTTCATTCAGAACATCGCCTATTTATCCAACCCAATGAACAACCTCACAGGAAAAGGGGTTATGTTCGTATGTAAAAATGAATTTGAAAAATGTTTTAAAGAATTGAAGAGGATGTTATTGAATGATCTGATCCAAAACCTACAACCCGGAAAGATGGGTTTGTTATCTATAATGATGTATCAAAGAAAGTACTTGGTTGTGTACTTGTGCAGAATGATTGAGTGATTCCCTAGGAATATATGCATCTAAAAATTCATGAAATAAACTATCCAACTCATGATCTTGAGTTTGAGGTGTTAATCATTTCTCCGAATATTTGGATACATTACCTCTATGGTAAAAAAATATAAGATATATATATATCATAAGAGTCTAAAATTTATATTAGCACAGAAAGAACTCAAAATGAGACAAAGTAGATGGATAGAGCTACACAAAGACTATGATTGCACAATACACTACCACCCAAGGAAGGAAAATAAGGTAGAAGATGTTTTGAGTAGAAAGGACCATGGAATTATAAACAAGAAGGGAGTTGAAAGGGATTCTATGTTCATGGATCTAGTAAAGATGGATATGGTAATTATCAAGGAAGGTAACACATCACTACTTTTTCAAATGGTTGACAAAACATCTCTTCTAGAAAGGATAAAAAATTTTGAGGTTGATGATGAGGAGTTTTACAAGAAAATTAAAGCTATAAATGATGCGAAGTTGACTAACTTCGTATATGAAGGTGGAATTTTAAAATTTGGAAAGAGGTTATGTGTTCCTGCTATTCTAGAGCTAAAGAGAGAACTATTGGATGATGCTCGTAACTCTAATTTCTCAATACACCTTGGCATACCAAAGATGTATAAAGATCTAAAGGTACATTTTTTCTAGGGAAACATGAAGAGGGAGGTTGTTTATTATGTGTCAAGATGTTTGGTTTTTCAATAGGTGGATGTTGTAAAACAACATACTGGAGGATCCAGGAAACCCCTTCATATTCCTATATAGAAATATGATGATATTACAATGGGTTTTTTCATTGGTCTACCAAATAATCCATGAAAGAATGATGTGATATGGGTCATTGTTGATAATCTAACAAAATCAGCACATTTTCTTGCTATAAGAGAACATTTACCACTTGATCATTTAGAAAGACTATATATTAAGGAAGTTTTAAGACATCAGGGTATACCTTTATCAATTGTTTCTGATTGTGATCTCTATTTTACATAACAATTTTTGAAAAGTCATCATAAGGCCCAAGATAATATTCTACATTTGAGCATTGCCTACCACCAACTAACTGATGGACAATCAAATTGGACTATTGAAACATTAGAATGTATTTTGAGGTCTTTTTCAATTTACTTTCAAGGTATGTGGGATCATTATTTACCTCTCATAGAATATTCCTATAATAATAGCTTCCATTAAAGTATTCAGATGGCACCAAATAAAGCATTATATAGAAGGAGATGCCATACACTAACTTTCCGGGATGATATTGGTGAGAGAAAGCTCATAAGACCAAAAATTGTTGAGGGAACATCGAAAAAGGTAAAGATTATCCAAACCCATATCAAAATAGCTCAAAGTAGTAAAAAGATCTATTCTGATAACCAAAGGAAGGATTTGGAATTTCAATACGGATATCATGTTTTCTTAAAGTTATCTCTATGGAAGGGTATTATACGATTCAGTAAGAAGGGAAAATTAAGTCCCAGGTACATCGGACCTTTGGAAATTATAAACTTAATTGGAGTTGTAGGTTATCATTTGGCAATGCCACCAAGTCTCTCCAATGTTCACAATGTGTTCCACTAGCCAATGTCAAGAAAATACATACCAGACCTAACACTTGTACTCACCAATGAAGAAATAAAACATGGGCCCAATATGTCTTATTGTGATGTGCCTAACAAGATTCTTGATACCAGAGAACAAGTTTTGAGAAATCATACGACTCTTCTGGTAATGGTTTTTTTGGAGGAACCATAAGATTGGGGAATCAACATGGCAGCCTAAGGAGCTTATGTTGAAGACAAATCCGATTCATTTTAGGTAAAATTTTGTGAATTTCAAGGATGAATTTTTTTTAAGGAGGGAAGAATATAACACTCCATGGTTTTGAAAATAAATTCATTTTATAATATAGCCATTAAACACAACATTACATCTATTATGGTTTGAATTTTGAAAAATGCTTATCTAGATTTATGATCAGTAAGTCATTTGGAGTCTGATAGAACAAACTTGATTATTGGTGAATATTAACACACCCATATGAATATTAATATGAAGACTATTATTACCCTTATGAATATTATATAATGGTATTGTTTTATTTTTTAAGGTAATAAGATAATAAGATCTCAATTGATTTTTTAATGTGATATAAAACTAATTATACCATTAAAATTGTTATTTTTTGAATTAACTATGATTTTACTTTGAAATTAAATTAATAATTCATAGAAATATATTTTTTAAAAATGGAGTTCATTATTGAATTCTACACATTCAAAATTAGTAGGGGTTAATTTTGTGTTTTTTCTGAAATTCTAGAATTTATTATGTATAGCGAAATACAATAAAATACCATATATTCAAATTATTAGTTAAATACACTATTTATGACATAATAAGTGATGTAATGACACTTTTTTCGAACTAACATGCACTTATTACTATTATGGGTCACATGAAACAACACTATGGGTTGTCATGATGGGAATTAAAAAACAATATATAAAATATTCAAAATTTACTCCTCTCCTCAATTATAACCACCCTCCCTCTTATATTCACTCTTCTAATCCTCAAATATCCTCAAATATCTTCCCAATTACCCTTCCTTGGTCAATTCCCACATCCAAGAATCTCCTGGTCTTTCCAATATACCAAAACCCCTTCCTTTATGGAGGTTCTCCAGGAGGTTATTTCAAGAGGTAAAACACCCATCTTTTTCATTTAGTTTCATTTCAATTTATTTTATTTTGTTATCCTCTACTCACCTCCTCTATAAAAATGACCATGATAAATATAGTTTCATTTATATACTAGATTTATATCATGTAAATGGAATAAACACCATCAATATTCGTACTCCCTTTTATTTTTATAAACGAAATCAATGTCCATGTGGTTTTAATTTAAAACCTTCATGGACGACGAAGTTTTATTTATATATTTATCCTTAATTACTGGTCATGAAAACATTTTTATGGTTTTAATATACTATAATATATGTTTTATATCCTAATTAATATTATGGAATCAGTATATGTACATATTATCAAATTATATGACAAAACTAGTTTATAATAATCTAAATACCGCCAAATAATCAAAGTGGTTGTCATCTAATGGATCATCCTCATTCCATGTAACCAAATTATAGAAATGACCATAAACAATTCTTTATAATCATAAATATTATGTATTTTTAATTCTGGAGATTTACAACCATTACACATGAACTCCATTTATTAAAAACAACAGAACTGATTATGAAAATCAAGAAAACGAACACTCCAGAATGACGAAATTTGATATTATAACTTATCAATAAGGTCATAAATGAATGAAGAATAATTATGATAAACTAAATACATTACAACTAGGTTCTCATTTAAGTCAATAATGATTCTAATTTCATATTCTAGGACCATTTGTTCAAGAAGGGAACACATTCGGACTTAATATAAGGGTTTTCTCACCCAAACCTCCATTTTCATTTAGGTTACTTTTATTGTCTAATTACCTCAATGAAATTATTTTATATTATTATTTAATCCTAATAAAATATTTTTGACTATTCTAAATATGTTTACCAACAATAACCCTTCCTTATTTTATGGATAGTTACACATTTTAAACATAACATTCAACGTTATTTCCGAAATACAAGCCTGATTGAAGGGAATTTCCCAAATTCCATCCTATTTTCAAGGGAACACATTAATCATTTTTGGAAACCATTATATTTATAAAATAAATCATTTTATTATTAAAATACTACCTTAATTCACTTTTTGTTTTATACAAATATTTTTTCAAAAGAATTATTCTTTTCAAAATAAAAGAGTATTTATCTCAAGAATTGCTTAATGATTTTAAAAGAGTATTTTAGTATAATTCAAAAATCTTATTGATTATTATGTATTATTAGGTTTAATAGTTTATGATTTCTTATACCATATTTTATATAATGGTTTATGACTAATTTGATTATGGTTGATCTATCTTAAAACCATTCAGCATATTACTTTGAATGGTTAATGTTGTATGTTCAATGATTGGGGAAAGTTAGTTACATTTCTTATGATAGTTTCAATATGAATATATATATTTTTAATGTTTATCCCCACCCATATGAGGAACTAATTAGACTTATTATGTAATGTTTTGGTCCTTCTATATCCCATAGATTCATCGGTAGGTCCCATGAGGCAAATAGATGTTGAATTGGTGGAGGCCTTTCCCAATGTGATATATGGATTTGGAAGAGGCCTAAATCAATTTTATACAACTTGGGTGTGGCCCTAAAAAATTATTCATAATTTCCAGAATATTCACATCCCTCATTATGAATCTAGTAATTGAAATTTCATGTGGTTATTCAACATGTACAATACCCATGATTAGGTTTTATTATGGCATTATTTAATCAGCTCAAATTCCGTCTATAATATGTTCATGGTTATTAATTTTAAGGGCTTGTGATTTAAATTATTAACCATGTCATATGATTATTCTATATTATAATGTATTTCTTACCCTTACTGAGCATTGGAGCTCTCCCTTTCTTATGTTTCATTTTCCCAAGATATAAAGAAGTAAATTATGAATGAATTGAAAGCATAATCTATGAGACTTGGATGTTTCTAATGGAATAATTTATTGTTTTATCTCCTTTATGTTGTAAATTTGAACTTATTTATGTATATTTTTTCCAATAATACTAAACTAATTGGTCCTTCTAGATGCATATTCCCTGTTTATATGCCAATTTAATCTAATAAGGCATCGATTCTGGGAAATTGGGATTGGGTCCTGACATTTTTTATTAAAAAATGTACACTATGTTATGGTTAGGAATGTATAGAAGATTTTTAGTCAGTTATTGATAAAGACAAAAGGATTTTGGAATGTGAATAATTGAGTAGAGGGGTAGAATTTTATAAGTTGGGGAGAGAATGCACTTAGAATTTTTTAAAAGAAAAAGTGATACCAACATTTTCAAATGCCAAAATGATTCAAAATGAATCAATATAAAACCATAGATGAGATGATATAATAGTAAATTTAAAATTTTATAGGTCATTTTAACCCATATTTTTTTAGTTTAACCCCTCGTACACTGATTTTAACTTTAATTGAGTTAATTAATTATTATAGTTTCTACTAATCATTATGACCAAAAATTAAGTTAAAATTATTATAAAATATTATTTATGATCATTAAAATTATTTAATAAATTTTTCAAAATTAAATTATCATAATTAGATGAATTTAATTTAAAATTATTTCCCCAAATGAGAAAAAAAAGTTGTTTTCCAAAAGAAAAGTTTTCATAAATATAGAATGTTTGAATATCTTAATTAAAAATGAAATTGATTCCAATGAAATAAATTTTGTTGATTATAATATAATTGAACAATTTTTTATTTCATAATAACATTTAATAAAATTGGGACATTTAAATACATTAAATAAAAAATAAGTTTGACATACAAACCACTATTTTTTCACCATTCATCAAAACATTAATCTTTTTAGAAAAATTTTCAAAAACTAACTCTAGGATAATTTTGACATTCTATTTTAAAAAATGAATTTAATTTTTTAAAATTAATTTTCTAACTATTTTAAAAATTACATTTAAATTATGTGTGACAATTGATATGGAACTGCCTTTTATAAAAATTTAGTTTTTTAGAAAAAATTTCCATTTTCATCAAATGATTATCATTTTTAAAAAAAATATATATATAACCATTTAATTTATCTTATACATTTGTAAGCAATATAATTTTAATAAATTAGATATTAATATTTGTACACTCGATTTTAACTATTATGTTGTATTGGTATACTAAATTACGGTTTATTTAGACTAGAGGTTGCATGTACCACAATCTATTAAATATATTAAATTTATTTAAAAGTGAAAATATTATAAAGACTCAAGGTGTTACAATCAATATATATACATAGTCTTCCATTAAATTTTAGCTATCCAAAATTAGTTGGTGATTTTGGAAAAATACATTCATAATTATGAAAGAATAAATCACCACATATAACTCATGGAACATGTTACCAATTAGTTGACTTGTAAAAATACTAACAAATATCAACTTTCAGAACAAGTGTTTATTATTACTATAAAACTAAATGAATAAAATTTTCAAATGAAATTAATGAGATAATTCCTATCATATGTGACCATTGGTCTAGATTCCATTAGCTTGAAAAACAAATAATTGGTTGATAAGATTAAGTAAATCCATCCTCGGACTAAGGTTGAGGCTACCATGTGCACAGACGTTCAATGATCAATCCAAACTTATCATCCAGCATTGACCAGCCTATAGTTCTGGTCCAACTAGTTTCAATATTATTTTCTTTCATGATCTTTACATTATATATGATAATAGAGATATACACTAATCTCGATCTCCAATCCATGGGAATTTACCGAGATACCCCAATATTTCTAAAGACACCAAGACTAGGAAAAATAATTTGATTTCCAAGGCATAGAGTTTCCATCATATTGATGTGTTTGATATTGTGAACCTAGATAGGATTTGATTTAATGTTTATCTGTCACGACCCGTCCTCGGGGCCCGTGCCGTGACTACCCCAAACCCGCCTTCCATAGGCCAGGGGCTGGCGACTAGCACCAAAGGCGTAAAATCCCGATAACTGGGAAGGCATTGCCTTTATAAAAGAAAACAAGCACCACAGAGTACAAGCGGAAGTAAAACACTAAGTACAATAAGAAGTGATGAAAAGTAAAAAGGGGCCGGAAATACAAGCCCAACTGTAAAGTACAACTCGAAAGGGAAAACAACGACTGAAAAGTAAAGCTGCTACGCCGAGTTGTCCACTGGAAATCCCACCTGAAGGGTGGGTACAGATAGCTCCTCTGCTCCTCGGGTCCCGTCGTCCGCTCCGAGTATGTCCCGCCCAGTGGTCCACCTCCGGGTACCGCCTCGTCGTATAGTCCACCTCCAGGTACCGTCCAGTCCTCGAACACTCGGCCTCTGTCAGTATTGGCCGTCGTCTGCAACCAACACAACGAGGTGCGGGCATAGCTCGTGCAGGGGTGAGTATAACGATACTCATTAGGGACCCCGAGACCCTCAAGGTCTCACTAAAACCAACAAGGATAACCACAAGAAGATCTCAACAGATAAACTCTACTTAGGTATATGCCCATACATATACCTAAGTTATCAAGTAACCCATCTCAATCATGAGGAAACACAAGGATCATGAGATCAACGGATAACCACTACCCAGGTATATTCCCATACATATACCTAAGTTATCAAGTAACCCATCTCAATCATGAGGAAACACAAAGGTCAAAAGTCTCAGCTCAAACCAGGATTTTCATTATCGAAACCATAACTAATGAGGAGCTCCATCTCTAGAGTGTACAGTGGTCCTGTCACGACTCCGAGGTACTGCTCACTAACCTAAGACTGCTGAGGTACTCCTCCTGTCGAGTACTGCGGGTTTGCGGCCAACTACCGGGCGCTCCGTCCGCTGAGGGTCTGTCGCCAAATACCGAGCGCTCACCCAAATAGCCTACTGAGGTACTCCTCCTGTCGAGTACCGCGGGTTTGCTGCCAACTACCAGGCGCTCCGTCCGCCGTGGGTCTGCCGCCAAATACCGGGCGCTCCGTCCACTGGGCTAGTCGACTCACTCCAAGTCGAGTCGGTCAAGCAGTCGTCAGGTCTCAGTCGGCTACACGGTCTCTGTACTCTGCACGCTCGTCTCCGGGAGGGTCCGCTCCACGAGCTACTGGTCGATACTCCAAGTATCACAAAGTCCCACAAAGAAGTATCTCAAAAGACCGTCTCGTCACAGCGGTCTCAACGCAACAGACGACGCGTCGATCGGACGCCCGGTCTGTGAGTTATTAGCCTTTTCGTCCCAGGGGCCCGGTTGGTTTCGTGTGCGAACCAATCCCGGCCGTATCACAACTGTACCCTGAACTCCCATAGGGTATACTCAAAGGGACCGTTACTCAACGTAATCACCAACGCCGCTGACGGTTCGTCAAACGGACGTCCTGTCTGAAAGATATCAGCTTTCCCGTTCCAGGGGCCTGGTTGGATTTCGGGTGCGATCCAACCCGGCCACTATTAAATGTATCCAAAACTCGGGTGAAGGATGCCAAAAGTTCCATATCGTCAACAGGAAATCAACGCAACAGACGGTGCGTCGATCAGACGCCCGGTCTGAGAGTTATTGGCATTTTCGTCTCCGGGGCCGGGTTGGTTTTTAAGGCAAATCCAGCCCGACCGTACTCCACCTGCGTCCAAACCTCGGGCGGAGTATGCCAAAAGATCCGTCTCACTAAGAGAAACACAACACGGCTGACGGCACGTCAATCGGACGTCCGTAGCTCAAGATATGAGCGTTTCCGCTCCGAAGGCCCGGTTGGTTCCGTGAACGAACCAACCCGGACGAACTCAAAGTAATCCGAAACCTTGAGTGCAATATACCGAAACGACCGTCTCAATCCAAGGATCGTGTTGCCGCAGACGGTTTGTCAATCGGAGGTCCGAGGCTCATGTTATGGCCAAAAGACCGGAACTGGTTCGAAACGGGGGGGTCCGGGTCCGGGCTGACCCGGCCCGACCCCCCCCCCCCCCCCTGGGTCGGCCCGGCCGGCCGGCAGGCCAGCGGCGCGGCGGCCCGGTGCGGCACGGTGGCCGAACGCGGGGGGGGGGGGGGGGGGGGGGCAAAGCCCCCCGCTGATTGGGAAGGCGGCGCGGCCTTTGTGCCGCGCCTTTTTGCAGGAAAACACCCCCCCCCCCCACGTGGGGGCCGGCTTGAATTAAAACCGGGGGGCTGCTGCCCCCCCCCCCCCCTTCCTTCAGGGAAACCGCCCCCCTCATAATGAGGGGGGTTTTATGCGCTGGTCGGGGGATTAATTCCCCCGGTTTAACGTCATCCGGCCGGCCAGCTGGCCGGCCGGTTTTCTCCAACGGGACCGGAAATTCCGGTCCCCTCTTCGGCTTCCGACGCCGGCGGCCCGGCCGCCGGTCTTCTCATCCCACCGCGGCCCGGAACCGGCCGCGGTCTCCTCGTCCCGCCGCGGCCCGGAACCGGCCGCGGTGTTCGTCGTCCGGCGCGGTGCGACGGCACCGCGCCCCTTCGCCGTGCCTTGATTCCTTTCAACGCGGCACGACGGCGTCGCGTTCTTGAAGATTCTTCCTTGGCGTGGCGCGACGGCGCCGCGCAAAATAATTGCACGATTATCCGCGTGGTGCGACGACACCACGCCACTTTGCTTCCACCCACAAGAAATACAACAAGAACGATGGAGGGGGGTTCGGCCGTGTTCGTGCGGTCCGGCCCCCTCACGTTAAAATAATAACTCAACATAAAATATTCAAATTCCTCACGTTAGTCATGCGAACCATGAGCAAGAATAGAATAATTAAACAATAAATAACAACCCCTACCTCGGGTATAGGTTCGAAGATTTGACAACGTCCGCGGAAGTCAACGTCGCGGAGATCGGGCGTCGCGGTCGTCGTTCGTCAATTCCGTTGACGAAGAGATGTGTCCGATGTGATACGTCATTGGCGAAACCTCTTATGTCGACGAAGGGGATCCGAGGAGGAAGCGGCGTTCCCTCTCGTTGACACGGAAGACGAAGAAGAGCGGAGCGGCGTTCTTCGTCGGAACTTGAGCATTCTTCGTCAAGTTGAGCGTTCTTCGTGTTCTTCGTCAGAGTTGAAGAAGAAGAAGAAAATCTCCCAAAAGATCTCAAGGTGGCCAAAGCTATTAACCAAAATAAAATAACATTAAGCCTTATTTTATTTACACAACTAAACATTTGAATTTCAAAAGATAAGAAACGAACCATTAATTCGTAGAATTAATTCAACGAAAGAAACAGCTCATTTAATTTACGAAAGAAACAGCCCAATTAAATGGTCTGTTAAGATTTTAAGAAACGCGTCAGTTGACTTTCATTAAGACGGGTTTTCACGGGTGCGTTTCTTAGCGGAAAGTAACGGCAGGGCTCGTGCGGGCCCCACCTCACAAATATCCTACCAAGGGGGTAGGATATTTCTAGATAGCATTCTATCCATTTCAACTCAGTTCAAGCCGCCTTTAAGTGGCTTCAAGTGGCTTCCTAGTGGCTTAAGCGAAATAAAATAAAGTTGTCGCAAAATTATTTTATTTCTTAACTTTATGCCCGAAAATTAAAAACCACACCCGAGCAAACGCAACTCCGGAAGAGGCGTTTCTAAGCGAATACCAGCGCTGCGATTTCATCGGTGCCCTCAGAATTCGATTCCGGGCACCGGTTCAAAAGTTAGAAAAACCCGCTCGTCCGTTCACTGAACGTACCCGAGCCAAAACTTCAGAAAATGATTCCGGGCACACCGGGCCTCGGAATCAGGTGCCGTCAGAAACTGCGTTCTTGTAAAATTTCAAAGAAAATTAAGAAAAAAATTTCCTTGAAATTTACGGGTCTTTACATTACTCCCACCTCAGGGCTTTACGTCCCCGTAAAGCTTCACCACAAACTTAGGGAAACAAAGCGGTACTGAGCACGCATCTGAGCCTTCCTCTCCCATGTGTTCACCTGGAGGTTCCCGCGCTGCCAAAGAAAGTGCACAAGAGGAATCGACCATCCTCCAAGGATCCGCTCCTGTCGATCCTCGATCCCCACAGGAACCTCCGTATAAGACACTCATTGCCACCGTCTAGCTCCTCATGGTCGATGATATGCGAAGGGGGTTCAAGCACGTATCTCCTCAGTTGGGATACGTGGAAAACGTCGTGCACCTAGTGCAACTGAAGTGGATGGGCCAAGCGGTAAACCACCTCGCCTACCCAGCTGAGTACCTAGAAAGGTCCGTTGAACCTCGGAGATAACTTGCCTCCCAGGCCACATCTCCGTAAACCTCGTCGAGATGAGTCCCGTAAGAAGACGTGGTCGTCATCCTCGAACTCCAGAGGTCTCCATTTCTGTTAGAACTGAAACTAAAAGCGACTGCTGCTATGAGGGTAAGGTTGACCGACTCAAGAGTGATCGGTCGCACCCCCCTGTGCAAGAGTTACCCTGCACTGCCTGGGGTTTCCTTTTCCGCCGACCAAGGAAAACCCATCCCAACGTTTTCCTAAAACCGTCAATTTGAGTATGAACAGTTATTGCCCATTCTATACTCAAACTAACGTCGTAAGGCCTCGACGCTGCCACCAAGAGATTCCAACCAGAACTCTCGCCTCGAGGGTCTGACCACACCGTCGGCGTAAGTGTGATTATCGAGTCTCCTCCCAAGGTATCTCCAGACGTGAGGGTCAAGTCCACGGCTTACCGGAAACTCTAGGTCTGGAACAAGATTTGTGGAATCGAGGAATGATTCATATCGACGTCTGTTACTACAGCAGCTAGTAGTGGACATAGACTGTCCCTTGAATCATTTCTAGAGCCATTGGGTCACACTCCTTGACCGCATGCAGCCACACTCTTCCTCCGCCCTCCAGCTCCCTGAGCCTGGTGGGAATAACTAAGGCGGGTGGTTGTAGCATGTTAGGATGTACACCACCTCATGCTGCTCTCCTAGCTTTGCCTCCACGTCAGCCGCTTCGCAGGCTCATCTCTCCTTTAAGCTTCCTCTTCTTGAAACATATAACATGCCCGAGTCTCTAAGACTGGCACTGGTTTCCTGTTTCTTACTGCACTGTGCAGTCTTCATCCGCTCCTGGATGAACTGCACCTCCTTTGCATATGATCTGGAAGAGCTGCTAAAATTTCTCCTTTGCCGAAAAGAGAAACCTGGTCTCATCCCCTCTCTAAATGAACCACGCCCATTGCCTAATACAGTCAATCCTAGGATGGAGGATACATTCATGCCATGGATGACGTCGTAAGGCCTCGACGTAACTACTAAGAGATCCAACTGTCACTCTCGCCTCCAAGGGTCGAGTCACACTGTCGGCATTAGTGTGAGGTCACTGGGTCTCCTCCAGTTGAAATCTCGAAAGTGAGGGTCAAGTCAACAGTTTAACCGGGACCACTCAGTAACATCACAAAAGAGGACAGGAAGGCAAACATCACAAGATAAGTGTCTTTATTTTATTGCAGCTCATGGTACAAAGACACAAAAACAACATCAACATGGAACTAGAAGTACAAGAGACGTATCCACTAGTTCCGCTCCTGTCCACCTGCTCTAGGATCTCTACTGCCTTGTCCACTGCCCTACTGTTTCTCAAGCATTTGTCGCTGCCTCTGCCTCGGTGGCTCCTCAAAAGTCTATGGATCAACTGTACGAGGAGTCGGACAGTCACGTGCCAGGTGACCCTTTCCGCGGCATGAGTAACACAGTCTGCTTCTGGCACGCCTGGCTCTGTTCCCTCTCCGGGTGCCCCGCACCACCGGTCCTAAAACCCGAGATCGCCCAACTGCTGGTCTGGTCCTCCTAGACCTCTACATCATCTGTCTACTGCCCACAGATGACTCGGCTTCTGATCGTAAAACACGCGGCAAAGGCAGCAACTCCTGAACACGCTCGGGGTGTAGAGCTACTGGCACAAACTCCACCCTGAAGAAGGTCTCGAAGTCTTCCCATGTGAAAGCCATCCCATCGCAAAACTGGAACAAGTGGCTCCACCACCTGCCTGCTGCTGCCTGAAGAAGGCTAGTAGCAAAGGTCACCATGAAGTCTGATGGCGTCCCCACTAGCCTGAATACTCCCACCACAGCCTCGAGCCAATCCTCAGCCGCCTGCGGGTCCGTCTCTCCCCCGAACCTGGGTGGCCTCTGGCACTGGAACTCATGCAGTGCGCGCAAGTAGCGGGCATCGCCTACTGCTGGGGCTGGTGGCATCGGTGGCCCAACGTATGGTAGTACCGCTGGCGCCACCACTGGTGCCTCAACTGCAAGAGGGCCCTGTACCGAAGCCTCGTCACTCGACATGCTGTCAGCACGCACATCCCTCTGGGCTCTAACTGGTCGTCCGAGAAAAGGCATCCTGAAAGAAACAACGTAACACGGTCAAACGATTATACCTGGTGAGCTGACCTGGTTTGAGCTGTTTTAAGGGGAAAAACCTTTGAAACACACACGCAATCAGTGTTTTCGTGCACAAAGTCGGAAATCAGTTGTCAGGGTCCTGGTGTATGGATACGTCGGCCGCCCGCACCAACACTGGACTCCCTGAACTGAAAACCACACTCGGTACCCTTAACACTATTGCTTCACAGAAAGAAAGATCAGAGTCTGCGGTAGAACCGACCACCTCTGATACCAATTTGTCACGACCCGTCCTCGGGGCCCGTGCCGTGACTACCCCAAACCCGCCTTCCATAGGCCAGGGGCTAGCGACTAGCACCAAAGGCGTAAAATACCGATAACTGGGAAGGCATTTCCTTTATAAAAGAAAACAAGCACCACAGAGTACAAGCGGAAGTAAAACACTAAGTACAAAAAGAAGTGCTGAAAAGTAAAAAGGGGCCGGAAATACAAGCCCAACTGTAAAGTACAACTCGAAAGGGAAAACAGCGACTGAAAAGTAAAGCTGCTACGCCGAGTTGTCCACTGGAAATCCCACCTGAAGGGTGGGTACAGATAGCTCCTCTGCTCCTCGGGTCCCGCCGTCCGCTCCGAGTATGTCCCGCCCAGTGGTCCACCTCCGGGTACCGCCTCGTCGTATAGTCCACCTCCAGGTACCGTCCAGTCCTCAAACACTCGGCCTCTGTCAGTACTGGCCGTCGTCTGCAACCAACACAACGAGGTGCGGGCATAGCCCGTGCAGGGGTGAGTATAACGATACTCAGTAGGGACCCCGAGACCCTCAAGGTCTCACTAAAACCAACAAGGATAACCACAGGAAGATCTCAACAGATAAACTCTACTTAGGTATATGCCCATACATATACCTAAGTTATCAAGTAACCCATCTCAATCATGAGGAAACACAAGGATCATGAGATCAACGGATAACCACTACCCAGGTATATGCCCATACATATACCTAAGTTATCATTTAACCCATCTCAATCATGAGGAAACACAAAGGTCAAAAGTCTCAGCTCAAACCAGGATTTTCATTATCGAAACCGTAACTACTGAGGAGATCCGTCTCTAGAGTGTACAGTGGTCCTGTCACGACTCCGAGGTACTGCTCACTAACCTAAGACTGCTGAGGTACTCCTCCTGTCGAGTACTGCGGGTTTGCGGCCAACTACTGGGCGCTCCGTCCGCTGAGGGTCTGTCGCCAAATACCGGGCGCTCACCCAAATAGCCTACTGAGGTACTCCTCCTGTCGAGTACCGCAGGTTTGCTGCCAACTACCAGGCGCTCCGTCCGCCGTGGGTCTGCCGCCAAATACCGGGCGCTCCGTCCACTGGGCTAGTCGACTCACTCCAAGTCGAGTCGGTCAAGCAGTCGTCAGGTCTCAGTCGGCTACACGGTCTCCGTACTCTGCACGCTCGTCTTCGGGAGGGTCCGCTCCACGAGCTACTGGTCGATACTCCAAGTATCACAAAGTCCCACAAATAAGTATCTCAAAAGACCGTCTCATCACAGGGGTCTCAACGCAACAGACGGCGCGTCGATCGGACGCCCGGTCTGTGAGTTATTAGCCTTTTCGTCATAGGGGCCCGGTTGGTTTCGTGTGCGAACCAATCCTGGCCGTATCACAACTGTACCCTGAACTCCCATAGGGTATACTCAAAGGGACTGTTACTCAACATAATCACCAACGCCGCTGACGGTTCGTCAAACAGACGTCCTGTCTGAAAGATATCAGCTTTCCCGTTCCAGGGGCCTGGTTGGATTTCGGGTGCGATCCAACCCGGCCACTATTAACTGTATCCAAAACTCGGGCGAAGGATGCCAAAAGTTCAATATCGTCAACAGGAAATCAACGCAACAGACGGTGCGTCGATCGGATGCCCGGTCTGAGAGTTATTGGCATTTTCGTCTCCGGGGCCCGGTTGGTTTTTAAGGCAAATCCAACCCAACCGTACTCCACCTGCGTCCAAACCTCGGGCGGAGTATGCGAAAAGATCCGTCTCACTAAGAGAAACACAACACGGCTGACGGCACGTCAATCGGACGTCCGTAGCTCAAGATATGAGCGTTTCCGCTCCGAAGGCCCGGTTGGTTCCGTGAACGAACCAACCCGGCCGAACTCAAAGTAATCCTAAACCTTGAGTGCGATATACCGAAACGACCGTCTCGATCCAAGGATCGCGTTGCCGCAGACGGTTCGTCAATCGGAGGTCTGAGGCTCATGTTATGGCCAAAAGACAGGAACTGGTTCGAAACGGGGGGGGGGGGTCCGGGTCCGGGCCGACCCGGCCCGACCCCCCCCCCCCCCTGGGTCGGCCCGGCCGGCCGGCGGCAGCGCGGCGGCGCGGCGGCCGCGGCGGCCCGGCGCCGCACGGTGGCCGAACGCGGGGGGGGGGGGGGGGGGGGGGGGGGGGGGCAAAGCCCCCCGCTGATTGGGAAGGCGGCGCGGCCTTTGTGCCGCGCCTTTTTGCAAGAAAACGCCCCCCCCCCCCCCCCCCCCCCGCCCACGTGGGGGCCGGCTTGAATTAAAACCGGGGGGCTGCTGCCCCCCCCCCCCCCCTCCCTTCAAGGAAACCGCCCCCCTCGTAATGAGGGGGGTTTTATGCGCTGGCCGGGGGATTAATTCCCCCGGTTTAACGTCATCCGGCCGGCCAGTTTTCTCCAACGGGACCGGAAATTCCAGTCCCCTCTTCGGCTTCCGACGCCGGCGGCCCGGCCGCCGGTCTTCTCATCCCACCGCGGCCCGGAACCGGCCGCGGTCTCCTCGTCCCACCGTGGCACGGAACTGGCCGCGGTGTTCGTCGTCCGGCGCGGTGTGACGGCACCGCGCCCCTTCGCTGTGCCTTGATTCCTTTCAACGCGGCGCGACGGCGTCACGTTCTTGAAGATTCTTCCTCGGCGAGGCGCGACGGCGCCGCGCAAAATAATTGCACGATTATCCGCGTGGTGCGACAGCACCACGCCACTTTGCTTCCACCCGCAAGAAATACAACAAGAACGATGGAGGGGGGTTCGGCCGTGTTCGTGCGGTCCGGCCCCCTCACGTTAAAATAATAACTCAACTTAAAATATTCAAATTCCTCACGTTAGTCATGAGAACCATGAGAAAGAATAGAATAATTAAACAATAAATAACAACCCCTACCTCGGGTATAGTTTCGAAGATTTGACAACGTCCGCGGAAGTCAACGTCGCGGAGATCGGGCGTCGCGGTCGTCGTTCGTCAATTCCGTTGACGAAGAGATGTGTCCGATGTGATACATCGTTGGCGAAACCTCTTATGTCGACGAAGGGGATCCGAGGAGGAAGCGGCGTTCCCTCTCGTTGACACGGAAGACGAAGAAGAGCGGAGCGGCGTTCTTCGTCGGAACTTGAGCGTTCTTCGTCAAGTTGAGCGTTCTTCGTGTTCTTCGTCAGAGTTGAAGAAGAAGAAGAAAATCTCCCAAAATCTCTCAAGGTGGCCAAAGCTATTAACCAAAATAAAATAACCTTAAGCCTTATTTTATTTACACAACTAAACATTTGAATTTCAAAAGATAAGAAACAAACCATTAATTCGTAGAATTAATTCAACAAAAGAAACAGCTCATTTAATTTACGAAAGAAACAGCCCAATTAAATGGTCTGTTAAGATTTTAAGAAACGCGTCAGTTGACTTTCATTAAGACGGGTTTTCACGGGTGCGTTTCTTAGCGGAAAGAAACGGAAGGGCTCGTGCGGGCCCCACCTCACAAATATCCTACCAAGGGGGTAGGATATTTCTGGATAGCATCCTATCCAGTTCAACTCAGTTCAAGCCGCCTTTAAGTGGCTTCAAGTGGCTTCCATGTGGCTTAAGCGAAATAAAATAAAGTTGTCGCAAAATTATTTTATTTCTTAACTTTAAGCCCGAAAATTAAAAACCACACCCGAGCAAACGCAACTCCGGAAGAGGCGTTTCTAAGCGAATACCAGCGCTGCGATTTCATCGGTGCCCTCAGAATTCGATTCCGGGCACCGGTTCAAAAGTTAGAAAAACCCGCTCGTCCGTTCACTGAACGTACCCGAGCCAAAACTTCGGAAAATGATTCCGGGCACACTGGGCCTCGGAATCAGGTGCCGTCAGAAACTGCGTTCTTGTAAAATTCCAAAGAAAATTAAGAAAAAAATTTCCTTGAAATTTATGGGTCTTTACATTATCAATCCTTAAAATACATTGATGGTCTATGAGGCTTTGTAGTGTGAATTATTTAATATGTTACTATCATGAAGAGAGAATCCAATTTGTGGATTATCTTCTTCATTTTTATTTAATCTAAATGGAATTGTATTTTGTTTTCAATCATTATCAATTTTCCCCCTCATCCCACTCCAGATGTCATTTCATGATAACCGATGAAACACTGAATAACTAATATCATGATAACATGAATCAAAATAAACATTGAATGTGAATTGATTAAATAAATTATGTTTCTCAACTAATTGAGTTAGAGAGATTTCCTCTTGGGTGTGTGCTCACATATTGTTATAGGCATTTTTACCAACACTATAAAACTAGACTTGGTCCATTCGGATATGTGTTTGATTTCCTCTTGTGTGTGTACTCATGGATGGTTATAGTAATTTTTACCATCATCATAACACTAGAGTTCGTCCAGTCAGATATGTTTATGATTTCATCTTAAGTGTGTTATCATGTAAGATTATAAGCATGTGTACCATTCCTAAAACACTAGAGTTGGTCCATTTTGATATGGATGTGATTTCATAATAGAAATGTTTTCTTGGATAGGTATTGTAATTTATATTATCATTATGACAATAGATTTTGTGTATTTGGAAATGGATATGATTTCCTCCTTGAGATTTTCTCAAAGGAGGGTATAGGCATGTGAATCATCACTATTACTGTAGAATTTTTCGATTCCCATATGGATATGATTTTGTATCATGAATGTGCTCATTTATTGATATATGAATGGGTACCATCAACATAATAATATAGTTGGTTCATTGAAAAATTGATATGATTTCATACAAGGTATGTACTCAAAGATAGGTATAAAAATTTGTTCCATCACTACAACACAAGAGTTAGTCCCTTTGGATATGGAAATGATTTTTTATCATTAATCTTCTCAAATATGGTTATAGTAATTTTTACCATCAACATAACTCTTGAGTTGGTCCATTCTGATGTGGATGTGATTTCATCATTGACATGTACTCATAGATGGTTATAGGCATAAGTACCATCACTATAATAGTAGAGTTGGTCTATTTGGATGTGGTGGGGATGATTCACTTTGATGAGGATAAAAAGTGTGAATTTGAATGAGGATTCCAACATTCTGGGGGGGGTTGTCACTCTAAAGTAACATCTTCAATAATTTCACTCAGGTGATAATATCCTTGTATGATAAGAACTAGTAGATGCTTCTATTATTTCATGTTCAAGGGACAAAATGAGTATGGATTTAATTTTTATTAAATCATATTATGGGCCCCAAAATATATTTATCTCTTTATTTTTTATTAATATATTTTTAAAAATTCTGATATATGAAATATTTATCTTGATGGAACTTATATTTTTCATAGTCTGACCTTTATGGGTTTTCAATCATATAAGTTTTGTGAATTTTTATTTTCCATCAATCAATCGTTGTAGATCATGAATGGGGTATATCTAGAAAGTGGAGGCATGATTTTTTCTCAAGCATCCCATTATGGGTTTCCAAACCAGGAAGTTTTTCATCTCTTTCCTTAGTAATTTATAGTCTTGCATTCTAGACCAATGTAGTTGTTATTTTAGGTCAAACAGCTTTGACCAAAATGATTGAGGTAGTCTACATTGAAACATGGCTGAAGAAAATAGTTCATGAAAAAATATTCCAGTTTCAGTAATTTAGATATGATTTAGGAGTGATCAATGTATTTTATGGCCATAATTCACATTCCAATCTTTTTTATGTTTAATGTCAAATGGATTTGACCAAAAGGTTAGGTAGTCCTCCTGGTAACATCAGTGAGGCAAAGATGATGTGAATGAGATCCCCAATGCCACTACTGTAGATCATCCCATGGATAGGTTCATATAGTTTATGTTCATGGTGCTCACACTATTGTTCCTTATAACATCTCAGCATGGGCTCCATACAGTGGTACCCTAATCTATTCGATCAAATCACCTCATGCATTTCTCCCCATATGCCAAAGGCTGCCGACTAGTAGCAACAGTTTGATATATTGATCATGGAGAGACTATAACCTCTGTTATCATAGCAATACATAAGTGGAAATAATAAACTATAGAAGAAAAACATATAACCAGGAGAAATACCAATATATCATGGTAAAAAACAAGAAATACAAAATTGATACTAAAGTAGAATATATGCCATGTCAATGTCCGTGTTAGGTGTCTAAAATGAATCCCAAAATAAAGACACTGAAAACTCCCCAAACGGGTCCCGAACCACATATGGTTCCTTTATCCATGCTCCATCCCAACTCATCCATCTATCTCAACGCCTTTTCCCTTTACAAGTCCAGAATACACAATGTCTATTTGGGTACCAATCAGGTAGCATGAGAAGTGTTTCAGTATAGCGTAGAAGGATACAACTAATGGCATCTAAAACAAAATCCTGAAAAATAATAGTGTATGTAGTTATTTAAAGAAAATTAATTACAATGTATAATTAAATAGTTATTACATTATCAATTAATCTTTATTAACCACATAACACCAAGGTTCTGTAGACAAATATACCTCTATACATAATTCATCTCATGGCAGATCCCAAAGAATTCCTATATGATATCTTATTTTGAAATATCTGTATTACCACTAATTAATTCGTACTTGAATTCCCATGTTTCCTCCCATACATTACAAAATAGAATGGACATGTTCCAATTCATTAAATCACAACTACATGACAATGTTACCATTCATACCTTACACATTAGAATGGCCATGTTACCATTATTTAATTCAGAACAAAATTTTGACATTACCATTCATACATTATACATCATAATGATAATGTTACCATTCATTAATGAAAAACTAAATTACCATGTAACAATTCATCACATAATTAATTCAACAATTAATTATCGACATCAATCCAATTACTAATTCATCAACTAATTAAATAATTTAATTTCATTAGTTATCTCAATAATTATATAATAGAATAAAACCACTTAATTAATTCCACAATTAATTGATTACTTAAAACCCATTAATTAATTGATCAATTAATTAAACAATAACCACACCTCAAAATCTCATAATTAATTACAAAATTAATTATCTCAATTATCAATCTCAAAAAATCATAATTAATTCATTAATTTATTATCTCAAAGAAAAACCTCTATATCACATAATTAAATAAATAATTAATTATCTACAAATAATAAAATTCTTTTTCTCATAATTATTTCTAAAATTAATTATCTCCAAATCCCTAATTCATAAAATCCCCAATTCACATCTTCTCATCTAAAACATTCACCAAATTAATTAATTTAAATAAACAACACAATAGCAATATATCTAATAGAATTCAAAAAGATACATAACCATAATTTAAATAAATACTATGATATTTGAATTATAGACCACCAACCACAATTATTTGTCAAATGATTGCCCAATAAAAATCCCCAAAATTTGGGGGGCACAACAACATAGAGTGATACTCAGATCTAAAACCCTAAATCAAAATTAAAACAATAATGATCTCTTAAATCTTGATATAGATCTATAGTCCATGATCTATATCCACAAATCCAGATCTATATCTAATCAAAATATGATGAACAACCACTTTTGTGAATAGGATAATATGGAATAAGGAATGGGAAACCAAGAGGGATGAAATCGACTTACTAGGAGGGGTGCATATCATTGATCTAGGATTCAAATTATAATGAATTGAGTTATAGAAGTCTTGGAATCCATTCAGGAGGTTCCAAAATCATGTAATACCTCCTAGGGTTGAATGGGGTCAAATATGAGTTAAAATGGGGTTTGGTTAATTAAAAAACTAAATTTTGGGAGACTTTAATTTCTGCACATGGTTTACAAGGCAAGGGTGGAAATTTTTCCGTATCCATGCACCTAAACTATGTTATTCTTTTGTATGGGTGAACGGTTACTCATAATAGGGTGTATATTTATTAAAACAATGTTCCAACCATCCAAATCCCTATTGTCCAGGGTTGCACAGTTTACTGGGATGAAGCACATGGTTTTCCCTAATAGTGTTAAAATAGTACACAACACATTTACTATCATTTGTTTCTCAGATTTCCACCCAAACACACCCCAAGGTAAAAAATAGATGATAAGTACTAAACACTAAACAAAATAGTACCTATAAATGAGCCTAAGAAAATTGTAGAAAAGTTGGGATCTCAAAATATCTCTACCTTAAAAAATCTTTTCCTTGATATGTATGTCCTAAAATCACTAAAATTTCCTGGAAAAAATATTGGGACACTAATCCCTCATATATTCTTCCATTTCCCATGTTTCCTCTTACATAGACCCATATTTCCATAATACATGATCTAGCGGTATGGTCTTTCCTAGAAAAACATTCTCATTTTGATTCAAGAAACGTATTGGATGCCCCTCAAATGATGAATCAATCTCAAGCTCAACTTCATCTATGTCAATCGAATGAGAAGGGTCATGGTGATAATTTCGTAGTAGTGACACATTGAAAATGTCATGCATAGCACTAAATTTCTATGGAAGAGAAAATTTGTACACCACCATCCTGATTCTCTCTACCAACTTAAATGGTCGAATGAACCTAGGTTTCAACATTCTATGTATATATATCCTACGCTGAACTAACCGAGGTGAAACCCGAAGGAATACATGGTCACCATCTGAAAAATCTAAGGGTTGTTAATTTCTTCTATCACACAACTTCTATCTAATTTGATCCATATCCATACATTTCCAAATCAGTTGTACATGCTCTGATGTCCCCTACATTAGACTTAGTCCCAATGCCTCAGGATCACCTACCTCCATCTAGCACAATGTTGATATTCATGTCCTACCGTAAAGTTCCTCCTATGGTGTCATGTATATCATTTCCTAAAAAATATTATTATACTAAAACTCCACTAAATCGATGTGCTTCTCCCAAGATTCATTGAATTCTAGAACACGTTCTCATAGAATATCCTCAATAACTTGTATAGTATTCTCTGACTACCTATCTTTCTATGGGTGGAAAGATGTACCCAAAAAAACATGTGTACCAAGTGCCTTTTGAAATCCCTACCAGAATCATGAAGTAAAATGTAAATCATAGTATGAAATTATAGTCTATGTCACCCTATGAAAATAGACAATCTCCTAAACATATAGATATCATAACTACACCATAGATAAGGAGTCCCATATAGGAAAGAAATGTGATACCATCACCAGTTAGTCCACAATAACACAGATAGAATCATTCTTTAGAGGCATCCTTAGGAGTCCCACATAAAATTCCAGCATCATGTCATCCCACTTTCACTCTAAAATGGGAAATGGTTATCGTAACTCTTTAGGTCATTAATGTTACACCTTCAGCTTCTGAAAGGTGTAACACTTTGTAAGGAACCCTATTATCTCATTTTTCATGCTCGTCCACCAAAACTATCATCGTAGGTCATAGTCAATTTTTTTCACACCTAGATGTACCACCAACTTTGAGGCATGGAAATCACATATTAGCTCCTCCATCATGATAATAGGAAAAACTATCTGATTCCTGACATAGAATATATCATCCTCATCTATGCTTCAATATAAAGGAGTCTCTCCATATTCAAGGATTTCCCTCAAGATCGAACATTCTGGAACCTCATAAAATCTATCCCTGATCCATATCAAAAGTGCATACTCCATCAAAACTAACACTATATTCATCCATTCCTAACTCTCCTAAACCACCACATGCATTTAATCTAGAAATTTCATCATATTCTACTCAACACTAGACTCCTAAACCACATGATTCTAAGTTTCCTTCTCAAAGAATAAGCAACATTTCCCCCCTTTTGGTTATATATGCTAACTCAAAATCAAAAGAATGCATATACTAATATGATATATTCTTCAATTTATCATAGTAAACCTTTCAACCAAAACATATTAATACCAACAATTTAAGTCAAAAACTAGTATATATAACTTGAGGTCTTGTGTAGGGAAATTTCGTTTAAGAGTGATCAACATTGAAGACCTATACACAAAAACTCTATCTCCTTTCACCAACATATCTCCAATTACAATCCTAGAATCCTCACAATACACCATGTAATCCACACCAAGCTCAAATAGGATCATGATTAGTGTTGTTGTCAAATGTTTCTCCACCTCTGGAAAGGCATCCTCACAATATTTTGACCATTCAATATGTATCCCATTTTTTGTTAAGAAAAAAATTAGTTCTCCCAAATGGTAAAAATCTTGGATGGACCTCCTATAATATCTACCTAATCCCAAACCCTTTAGATATAAAACATGTTCTTTGGCTTCTCCCAAGAAACCATTTTTTCACCTTCTCTAAATCTACAAACACACTTTACTCTAATTTGATGTGGCCCAAAACGTGTACTTGGTCAATCCACAAGTAGAATGTGGATAGCATGGAATTTATCCAATTCTGTCTTAATATATGTAAGATGATGTTAAGATGTTGGGAACGATCGCCATGCCTCTTTGAGTACACCAAGATTTCATACACAAACACCACCACAAACGGATCTAGGTACGAATGAAAGATTGTTTCATCAAGTCCATAAACACCACTGGGGACATATTTAACCCAAATGGCATTACAATGAACTCATAAAGGACATACCATCTTTTAAAAGATGTCCTCAGTATATCAGAAGTCTAAACTCTCATATGATGATACCCCATTGTTATTTTAACATTTTAGAATACAAAATATCTTATCCATTGGTCAAATAGATAATTGATATGTGGATGCAGATGAATTTTCTTCATAGTCATTAGGTTCAACATCTGGTAATTAAAACATATAAACAAAATCCCATCAAAATTCTTTGCAAACAATATAAGTGAACCCCAAGGCGACATACCCGGATACATAAATCCCTTATCCTCCAACTCCTGCAACTGGGTCTTGATTTCTTGAAGCATTATCAGTTCCATTCTATATTGAGGAATAGAAACTAGATCTTCCCCTAGAAAGAGATCAGTGGTGAATTCAACATCTCACTCGATGGGAAACCCTAAGAAGTCTATAGTAAAGACATCCAGAATCTGGTCCACTACAAGTATAATTATATTCTTCTCTACAACTCCATAATACAATAATAGGCTAGAAACCTAGGTTATGATTCCTCCTAGGTTTTGAGTAATTGTCCCAGCTTATCCTAAATTGATATACACCTCTCCAATGTGAATATAGTTTTTGACCTCAGGATATGTAAATGGCACTCTCCACTGGTAACAATCAATGTGGGCTTGCTAAGTGAATATCCATTCCATATCTAGAATTTGGTGAAAGCCTGACATGTCAATGATGTAGAGGTCCTATATAAAATGATACTCTCAAACATTGAGAGAACGCCACTTTCATAAATAGGCGTCTCTAGACCATATTCCCAATGGTGTATTCATAGTCATAACTCCACTCACAAGCTCCACCACTAGGATCAAACCATTAACAAATTGTTCAGAAATAATAGAATGAGAGGCATAGATATCAAATAAGACACTATATAAAGTAGAGGCTACAGGAATAGTACCTATCACTATTTATTTTCCACCCTCACTATTCATAGTTGTAGCCTGTACTAAATGCAATTGTCTTACCCCTCTCTCTAGTGCTGCACTACTCTGCTGATATGGTAACTCATTCCCTAAAGCTCCTCATTTGTTGCCTCTACCTCATCAGCTAGAAAAAATCTAGCTTCCATACTAATATAGTGAGGAAGACCCCCTTCTGAAACTCGAATCCTACATAGCTACCCCCCCCCACTACCTATATGCCATGGGGTCCTATTGAAGCTCAATAGATGTCCCATCTTACCGCAAGACTGAAACTCTAATACTGGCCAAGGAAATTTCTCCGGAAGTGTTCCAATCTACCACACTAGTGAAAAATCACTCATTTAAGGTCATTTCCAACTGATCCTGCTGTATGGGTACACCATTTCCCACTACCCGGGCTGACATTGTCATAGAGATGCTTCCAACACTTGGAATTCATACCTCCAGATCATCCAGCTAGGACTATATGTCCTATTCTAGAAGCCTCCTTCAAGTTCCCTTCAGCTATCAGAGCCTAAACCACCACCTCATAAAACTTATTTCATTGAAAAATATTAACATGGGACTTAATATCACATTTAATTCCATCCTAAAAACGTCTCATTGTAGTTAACTCATCCCCTTCCAATGTTGGAGCAATGCATCACAAATCTATAAAATGTATATTATAGTCCATCATGGATATACTCAGATATTTCATCCTCATGAACTCATTAGCTCTCTCTTACTTCTGCATCTCTAGATATAAGTTCTCCAATATCTTATCCAAAAATTCCTTTCATAACATCTCATCAGTATATCCACTTCGTGCCTGAATGTCCTACTAGTGCTTCGTTGATCATTATAGCATGTAAGCAGCCAATTTGACCCTCCTCTCTATACGAGTCTCTGTGTTTTCATGTATATTATCAATGGAGTAGTTGGGGTTTGGCTTAGTGGTAAGCACCGACTAAATCTACATGAAAAATGGGGGTTCAAAACCCATTGGGCGCAGGGTACTGTAGCAGTACTATAGTGTACTGTAGCAGCGGCGGCACTGTAGCAACGGCGGGCACTGTAGCAGCGGCAGGTCACTGTAGCGGCGGCAGAGCACTGTAGCAGCAGCGGGTACTATGGAGTACTGTAACAACGTGGTTACTGTAGCAGTACTATTCATAGAATGGGATTTTTTCCAACAAAATGGGCCCACGGGTCATGTATTGGGCTAAATGCCCACTGGGCCTTCGGGCTATGTAATGGGTCTCCCTCTACCCAGTTAAACAGGTCTTTGCTTTGCTTTAATAATAAAATGTGGCTTCGGCCCCAACCTTTTAAAAAAATGTATATTATCAATGGAATCAACTCCCTTAGGTCCACCCTCTCCATTAAAAGTTAGAAGGTGTTATGGCTGAAACTCCCTTGTTAGATCAGACATACTCTTCACAACCTACCTTGGGTCTCTTCCCATTAATTGCACGAATTGATAAAAGTTATCTTGGAACTACTCCCCAACTTCATCACCTAAAAAAATCAGTACCTCGGGTCACACTACTATAGGATCATCCTTAGACATGTCCTCAAGTCATCCTCACAATAAAAATTATCATGGATGCATACTCTCTATAATGCCAAACATGCACCGTAAGACACTGTTCAAAAAATCAGTGTGTTTACATAGGAGATAAACACAATAATCCACAACATGCCTTTTGTAAAAACCTCTCCATGCAATCATAATTGTCGATCTATTACTACACTTAACCATCCTACACTTAGGTCCTAGTTAACAAGGCTAAACACATTATTATTATCTATTATCACATTTAGAAACCCATTTTTCTCAGATTTCATCATTTTTTGATATTTCTCAATTTCATGTTAGGCATGATTTTCATTTAAACTTCAAACGTAAGGAAAATAGTTCAAGTTCAACAACCTACCCTATCCCTTTTTTTCATTCATTCCTAAAATGAGTCACATCACAATAACACTGAGTTATTAAAATGATGCATTTAAACTAATATCTTGTTACATACTGGTCCACGAGTTAAATATCAGAAAATATAAACATCAATAATCACAAAACATAACATGTGTGACACCTAAGGTGATATAATATTCAACTATAAAATCAAATTTCAATAACAACAATCTACATCCTGGATACTTTCGATCCCCTCTTTACTACAGTTAGATACTCCCATGAATGTGCTCATATCCAAGGCCTGACTCTTCCTAGTTTAATGTATACATTTCCCAAAAATTTATACAATATAAAATGAAAATGAAACTAGTCTCTGACACCACTTTGTAACATCCCAGCCAGGGTGCCACATATCGGTGCCCCAAACCAATCAGTCACATGACCTCAATTATACCTCCCAATATGCCAAAGACTACCAAATTGTAGAAATGGTATGATATATCGATCATGGGAGGACTATACACTCTATTTTCTAAGTAATACACTAGTGGAAATAATAAATAATAGAGTAATAATATATAACCATGAACAAAAACAATATCTCATGATAATCAAAACTAGAAATACAATATAAAAACTATAGCAAAAAATATGTCATGTCAATGTATGTGTCAAGTGTCTAAAATGAAACCCAAAATAAAGAAACTGATGGCTCCCCATGTGGGTCTCAAACCACACCTGGTTCCCTCATTCATGCTCCATTCCAAATCATACATCAATCTCAGGTCCTTTTCCCTTAACCAGTCTAGAAAACACAATGGGTAATCGGGTACTAATCCAGAACCCCATGTAGTGTGTACACCTTAGTTGGCCACCAAAAATGATTCCTAAAATAACATCCAGTCAAATAATAGTGTATTTGGTTTTATAATGGAAAATAAGTATAATTAATGCCTAAAAGGATATCATATTATTATTTAGTGATTATTTAACCACATTACCCATGGGTTCTCACAGACCCCTATACCTTAATACCAGCTCTAGATTATACTTGATCCAAAATTATTACCAGTTGATATCTGATTTAAAAATTAATTTGATACATTTATTTATGTCAAGATTGAATACATGTGTTACCATTCACACTTTACAAAATAAAATAACCATGTTCCAATTCATTAATTCACAACTAAATAACCATGTTACCATTCATACCTTACACATTAGAATGACCAAGTTACCATTAATTAATTCATAAATAAATGACCATTTTACCATTCATAACTTATACATTATAATTACTATGTTTCCATTCTTTAATTAACAACTAAATGACCATATTACCATTCATCACAAAATTAATTCAAAAATTAACAAACAGCGTCAATTCCATTACTAATTCAACAATTATTTAAATACAAAAGTTATATTAGTTAACCCAATAATTTACTAATCACATTATAACCTTAATTAATTATCCAATTAATTAAGTACATCAAATCCATTAATGAATTTATCAATTAATTAATCAACAACCATAACTCAAAATCCAATAATTAATTCCACAATTAATTATCTTAATTATCTATCTCAATACCTCATAATTCATTCATCAATTAATTACATCAAATAAAAAATCTCAATATCTTATAATTAATTCTACGAATAGTTATCTTCAAATCACCAATTCACGTCTCCTTAATTAATTAAGTCACCAAATTAATTAATTTAAATCAAAAAAATAATTGATAAATATGTAATAGAAATACTAAAATTACATACCTGTAATTTAACTAAATACCATGGGATTTAAATGATAGATCACCTACCACAATTCGTTGATGAACAACTTCCAATGGAAATCCCCAAAATTGAGCAAAACAACAATGTTGAAAGACAACCTTATCTAAAACACCGAATCAAGTTTAAAATAATCCAGATAACATAAATATAGATCTAGATCTATAATAATATATCTATACCAAAAAAACCAAATAATTGTTTAATCAAAATAGGTGTAAAAACATGTTTCTTGAATATGAGATGAAGGAAGAAGGAATGGAAACATAGTGAGATGAAATCCTCCTACTAGGAGGACTTCAAAACATTGATCCGAGATTTGAATCACAAGAAATGGAGGTTGAGAAGGAGTAGAATCTATCCAGGAGGCTTCAAATTTTTTAAAGACCACCTAGGGATGAATGGGGGTCAAATTAAAGTTAAACAATGGTTTCGGTAATTAAAAATTTAATTCTCGTGCATGGTTTTTTGGTAAAGGGCACACAGTTTTCCCTAATAATGAACCTCTTTAATATTGGTGCATGGTTAGCCCTAAGATGAAACATGGTTAAGAAAATCGTGTTCCAACTATGAAAATCCCTATAGTCTAGGGTTTCATTGTTTTCTAGGATTGGGCACATGTTTCTCCTTAATCATGTGCCGACCATGAACTACCATTTTTCTTTCATTTGATTCTCAAATTTCCACCAAAACACACACCAAGACAAAACCAAAACAAAAAGTACTCAACACTAAACAAAATAGTGCCTATTACTAAGCCCGATACTATTCATTAAAATTTTTGGTTCTCATATTTCGTGAAGTTTTATTTCATGTGATTAGAAATAGAAAAGGATCATGAAAAAGATTCCATATATTTTTTGGAAAATGTGTAAAGTTCATAAATATGTAACATTGAGGATATTCAAACCCACTTAAATATTTGTATAATAGTTTTTTCAAATCATAACATTAAATATTTTAATTTTTAAATGATAATATGTTGTAGGTATATAGGGTTTCACTATAAACCACATTCGATTGACAGTATTTTTTGTGATGTTGTTGTAGTTTACTATATTTATAGGTCTATCCCCTTTGGATAAAGATACCTCTTATTGTAATTTCTTATCAAGAGAATTTATTTAAATTCATATTAAGGGAATATAAGAATAGTCAAATAGAGGGGTCCCTTGGAGTCGAATACACTCATTTCCAATAGCTAGTGAATATTCAAACGGTTAAGGAATTAAGTGGGATTATGGTAGAATTAGTATTCAAGAAGGGTTTGAGAACACTAAAGGTTACACCACCTTATATTGAACACATATTTAGGATTAAGGGTATTTATGGAAATTTATCTTACCATTTCTTAAACCAGTGAGTCAGGTGAGAAAAACATGTCTTTTTATAGCAATATGGTGAGCCCTACAGGATTTATTACTTATTCAATTGGAAATATAACTTTTTCATAGCTCATAAATAGGATTTCTTAGAGAGTAGGGATATGAAATTTTTTCAGTCCACCCTTTTTCTTTTTTAACCCAATAAATTTTATGTCACTTTCATTTATAGTTTAAGGGTCAAACAATTTAAAAAAGAAATTCTGATATAGAGTTTAATATCACACATCTCATGTTGAAAATTATTATAGTATAAATGAAAAGAGAATATAAAAACTCAATGTGAATTAGGATATCAATGTAAGTATAGAACATCTCAAAAGGGGATGTGAAAAGTTTATAGTTGATGGGCTTAGACCAAAAGTAAGTTAGATAGTTTATGTAACCCAAGAAAGGAAAAACCCAATGTGAATAGAGGAGCCTAATTATTTTGTATACTATCACAAAAAAGGGTGTACATGCTTTTAGTTCATGGTTCTTAGATCATTAAAGAGGGAGATAGATTTTATAGAATGTGATATTTAGAATTAACATGAATAATAAGATCAATGCTACTCTATTCTATCTTGAATGTTTTATATAGTTTAGTTTCATAGTTCCGAGACCAATGTGTGGGGTGTGATATGACAACCTAGATGAGGCTTTGATGTTGAGAGTGACCAAACATATTTGAATGAGGAATTAAAATAGCATAAATCTTTGATATAAATTATTGGAATCATGAGGATGACATGGGATAAGTATATCAAGGATGACTGCTGAAAAAAATTTCAATGGTGGGTTCTACTATCATATCACCAGAGTTGTATATATTTTATAGGACTTTTTATCTATCACGAAGATGCCTCTAGTTTGATGGATATATTTGGGGCACATTTTAAAAATACATATTAGGGGAATATATTCATATATAAATAGAGGGGTCCCTTGGAGTCAAATACACTCATTATCGATAACCATTAATGGTATATGGTGACTCAAGAACATAAGGAATTATGTTTAATCAGTGGAAAATAATCATTTAAAAAGTGTTATAGGAGTTATCATATTTAACAGAGATGGGAAATAATTATCCCTTAAAAATAAGTGGAAATAAAATGTGATTTTTTTATTTTTTGAATTATACGGTTCAGATGTCACTCCATATCCAGAAATGGAAAGAATTAGGTCGACCTAGTTCCTATAAGGACCCTACAAGATCTATATCAGGTAGAGGAGAAGTTTTTTTATCCTATCATAGGTCTGGATTAGAATAGGCCCTATAGTTTTTATCCATGCTAATTTCCTGGTGCATATCCAAGAATAGATTTGGGGAACCCAAATGCTTGGTATTTAATGAACAAAGGTGACTTTTATCCCAATGCAGGTTCATGTATACTATGAAACCATAAATAGATCTAGATCTCATTTAAGGTAACTATTTCATGTGACATGGATCTATCTAAGTATTTTAATTTTTTATAGTATAGACGACATGAAATTATATTTATTTTTATTTGAGAAGGAATATGTGTGGCTCAGTTTATAGCCATGTAGTTAGGATGTGAATGACATAAAGTTTCATTTTATATGAATATGACCTTATAAACTAAGGATATTTTTATCTAAGAGTATTTTTCTGAATACACAACCACATGTTAAGGGTCATACACTGATCAAATTTGCATTAAGAGTAAGATATTTTGACTCTATTTTAGACTTATTAATGGAAAAACATCATGGATAAGAAGATCCCACATAGAGAAGAGTTTGAATAATAGGGAATTTTCTAATAGGCCTCAGATAAGAGATCTCATCATTACAATATACCTTGTGATTTTAGGGATCAATCCAATCATGGTTCAAATTAAAATACCCTTGTAAATATCATACTTGTACATAGACGAACTGTTTTGTACATTATCATAGGTTCATGGATATGGATTACTGTATTGAAGAGTTCCAAAATAAATATAGATCATAGATAAGAGATTGTGGTCTCGTGAAAAAGATCTATCTATGAAATTTAAATTCGTGTGGAGTGGACTATGGTAGGGTATTTTTTATTGATCTTTACCATTATCAAAAATGATATAGCTTAAACGTAGTGTTGAATCCATGTAGGAAAAAATTATGTGTAAGAGGGATCTAACAATGGGGTGAAACTCTTAACAATGGGGGGTAATTTTAACTAAAACTCTATATATGGGTATATAATTTGATGTTGGGGCATGTTATATAAATTTGAAATGTATATAAGGGAAATAGATCTCACCAATAGACTATCCTATGTGTCTCAGGATATCATGTGTGGTGTTTTATATGTCATACAGTTTAACATTATGTGACAAGGAAAAAGGAGTTATATAGTTTCACATAATACAATGATAATCTGTATATGGGGGATTTAAAAGAATATCATTCATGCATAATGTGAAATATATTTTTCTTGGTTCTAACCTATTAGAATGACACCCATTATGAATAAATAAGTTTCATTTTCAAGATGATGCAGGGGATTTGGTTTGAATTTGGGGTTTGAACATGGATAAAAGATCCAGGAATCACTATGTATCCTCAAACACAATGAATCAATACACATGTGATTTTTATATATGTGGGGGTATTTTAACTTATTATGAATCAATAAAAACACTAATAATTCATACATATATCAAGATCTCATGTAAGAAGATTGGGTCACACAAATAAGAAATCCCATACATTTTGAACAATTTTTCATAATATACTTTCTTGTTGAATTTCTTTATGTAATATGATGAGGATAAAATTACTCTACAGCTTAGTGTTACAAGTTTAAGACCTTTTTAATCATTTTATCACTTTTTAATGAGCATTAGTACAATATAGGGGCATTTCATTCTTAGTGAAAACTGAAAAATGTAGAAAAATTATGCACCTTGAATTTATACACTGATATGGATCTCATGTAAGGTAATCGATAGTGATGGTGATTTTTAACTGGGCCTAGCATAATAGATTTTTGAATCATGACATCTACTAAAAAATCATAAATTAATCCTCATGTAGTTTTTATATATGTTCTCCCTATATAGGTCAATCTCTTATTTAGGGAATGTTGTTTTTATTTGGTTCAAGTTAATAAAATAAGGAAACCATATATTTAGAACTCTTATAAGAATAAACCTCTCATGGAGAGAGGTGAGGCCACAAAAATTGGATATATAAAAGTAGTTTAACATTATACATAGTGGAAATCATGCTGTACAATTTATAGTCAAGAATATAGGACTTGGATCCCCATATTTGGATTTGGGCATATTTATTGTTTTAATTAGAGAATACATCGAAGACCTATAATCCCACATGATTCCTAGTCAATTTGATAAACAAGGGACCATTGGAAAATCATCCATATCGCTTAATAAATCATGTCAGGGGTTTCTACTAATCTTACATATTAATGTCTAGTGGCGAGGCCATATAATGTTGTTTATGTTTATGTAATTAGGAACCACTTCAATAACATTAACATCATGTGAATTTTATTTCATGATATGAAATTTTAACATCATGCTACTAGGATATTACACCATGTAGTTTAAATACATAATTTTAGGATAATGTTAGAAAATTTTCTATGGTACCACTAAGATGTTGACTAAGTAGTTTAATGAATTGTAGTGAGGATTTTGGATATAAAATTAAATATATTATAACCGGGATATTGATTATTATTTTTATCATTTTTTTTGTAGTAATGTTAGCTGTATATTTTATTGTCTTAAAGTGAGAACATAGTCTTTAAAGATTAATGTCTTGTAGTAAAGATTTGAACTATACATATTAATGGTTATAGTGAGGGAATTGGATATGGAGTTTAATATATTGTAGTGAGGACATACACTATTTAGTGTATCATCTTGTAGTGATGAAATTTACTATGAAATTTAACATCTTCAACTGAGGTTGTGGAAAACTCAACATGAAGATGTCTAAAGTACTTATTGAGATACCTTACTTTTGGGGATACAATGATATGTTATTCGTCCATTGTAATTAGATAGTAGGATTTATTAGAGTAATACTTATGTTTTTTATAAGGTCCATCCCATATTAGCATGATCTTAAGAGTTTTTCTCCTGGGTACCAAGTGGTTTTTTATCTATCACTGGTTTTTCATGGAATAATGAGTGGATGTGAACTTTAATACTGAATGCTCATATGACTCAATTTTGGTGGATTTTAAGTTTATACAGTGCACTTGACCTTTTCTCATCATGTCTCTCAAACCCATCTAGTCATATCTGAGGCTTATGATCTTTATAAATATGGTTACATATGGCAATGTGAATTGAAGGAAGTTGAAACTCAATGGGTAATACCACATCTATCCTATATACAATAAAATATGGGATCTCTTGTGTAGCCATACATGTTGTGGTCAGATAGGCCCACAAATCAAGAATACGTTTATCTTTCTAGGACTTCTATTCCTTGTCTGGCTTATTATGAAGGATGTCATATAGGGTCTTGTTAAATACTTCTATCAGTTCTTTCACCATTTAATGGTAGTGGGACGAGTGGTTATGATAGATATAATATTCCTAATATAACCATTTCAATTCAATAGAGTATAAATTGGTGTTGTTGCCTTTCAATATTTTATGACAGACAATAAATTTGGTAATGATGTTATTCTTCATAAAGTAGGTGGTTACATTTCATCCAACTACATTGAGGGATATAGCCTTATCCCATTTAGAGATGAATTTAGAAGAAGTAAGGATATGTGAGAATAGTCTAGTTGTGGATGGTGGATATGGACCTATAGAATCTACTTCGCATATGGAAAATGGATAATAATATCCAGTGGTATGAAACATCTATGTGGATTGAGGGATGAAATTGGAAAAAATCTGACAAGAATGGAATATATTGTTGATCTCCATACAATCATGGATCATTGATAGCCAAAAATATCTAAGCCACTTGATCTTATAAGATAGCTTAGTTCCTGTCTAATGAGAACTGTATGTTCCCCCATGAATATACTATATATAAGTGGTGGTCTATCCACCTTCAATTCATCTAAGGATGAATCCATTAAATCATATTTTTTAATGGACTTTATGGGAATTTGGGCTGTCATAGAGGAAAATTCTCATGGTCTATTATTGGATTCATTTCCTTCCTAGCTTGATTTATTGGGGGGGGGGGATATTTCTCTAGTGGTATTATATTATAGGGAACATCCATCCAATAGTGGTAACAATTAGAGAGAGAATCATCTCACTTTTTTGGGTGTGGAATTAATTTTTTTGATATCCTCTATATCATTATTGTTAAATAGAGAAATCATCCTATATTTATGATGTGAATAACCATCTTGTCCTTGATAAAATATTCCAGGAATGTGATTACATTCACTAATACATCAACCTACGGATTATTTGAATGTGGGCTATGAGAATATATAGTATTTTAAAGGAATTATTCCATCAACCATCATACATAATCAAGTAGGGGGATCAATTATCCCTTCTTAATGTCATATTCACCATTGAACATATTGATCACAATCTCTGGGTCACTTTTGATACTCTATGATCCATTGGTATATGTAGAACGGTATCCATGAATTAAATGGGAGATTGGTATTTTATATAATTCTTCGGACTCCTTATGGAAAAAGGAAGGAGTATGGTAGAACTATTTTAGTTAGGGAGATGAATATAATCTTCTCTGAAACCCTATTATCGTTCAGGGTTTCCATACTTCTTCATATTAATAATGAAGAACAATAAAATTGCATTTTTTATATATAAAGAGTAACATGAATTGTTGATATTCCTGCATCTAGAAGTGTTGTATCTATTAGTTCACTTTCTAGTGTAGGGTGCACTGGGAGAAAATGGGTCAACACTTTCCCTTTAGTCACCTTTTAAATATTATTCTCTTTTCTTGCATCATTATTCTAGGAAATAAGTGCACTAAGAAATCATTCTATGGTTTACACATAGATAATAAGATTAATTCCTTCCACTAGTGGAATCAGCATCAATGGACACAAGATATAGTACTTGAGATCATCAATATATTTCTAAAAATATTTACCCAATAGATAGGTGACTCCCTTTATCATCAAAATTATTAATGCTTTTAATTTACCAATGAAGTTAGCTATGAAAAATATTACATATGCAAGAAAAACCCTGGAGTCCCATGATCTCTTAGTGTTTTTTATGTGGAGGCATATTATGGATCACCCGAGTCTTCTCGAGGATGACTTCTATACCAAAATGGTACCCCATGGAGATGATGAATTTCCATGATGTCACCCTAAAAAACATTTTGGGGATTCATGTTATAGAACTATTGATATAGTTTGTTAACAAAATCTCAATATCAACAACCTGATCACATCCCCATGAGACATAACCACAACATCAACCACATAACATTATATTATCTTCCAAAAAAGGGCTTGAATATATTATCCATGGAGATTTGTTATGTAGTTCCAGTTTTTTTCAAGCCAAAGGGAACCACTTTATAGAAATATACCTATTAGGTTAACCTAAAAGAAATGAAATCCCCAACATTGGGGTCCATTCAAATCTCGTTTTATCCTAAATACCCATCCATAAAGGAATAATCTTTAAAATTTATTATTGAATTGATAAAGATATGTTTTGTATATTGAATTCATTTTTAAGATAGTTCTAGTTGAAATCCATACTGATAATGGGGACTCGAAATCAAATACTATTCTTTTTATGGGGATGATATTGGAGATATGTATTGGGTATTGAACCTCCTAAATGATGTTTGATTTGATAATCTTATTAACATTAGATTCTATCTAGGCAGCATGACTTGGATTAATTCTCCTAGCCAAATTCTTAGGGTTATGGTGATCATCTAGAAGACCCAAATGGTGGGTATCCACTATGTTATCATGTTTGGGAATATTTATATAGTTATAGGAAAATAAAACCTAGTTCTTTATATTCAAGGATACATATTACTCTTATTATTATGGCGATATGGCGACACAGATATTTGTAGGTTGTAAATCCTCCTCTATACATATATTTACATGCCATAACTCAGCAAAAATGCTTATTACTTCATCCTCAAATTACGGATGGAATCTATGAGATCTTACTCTCCCTGTAATGACTCAAAATCATCAGATGTTAGAGGTGATGGGGTGTATTTTGAAATATATAATGACATGATAATATTTTTATCTCATAAAAATGAAAAATAGGGGTCTCATGATCCTAAAATTTATGAGGAATATGTATAATTATTAGGGGAATTGTAGATATTTTCTCTATCATGCCCACTATCATTTGGGGAAGATAACATGATGATATCATGAGATTCCGACAATGAAATTGAGGCATTATCATTGGTGGAGTTATTATCATATTTGATATCACATTACCCTTTACATGGTTTTGTTCAGACGATGTGATCGATATCATGAGGATATAGAAATGTGACCAAGACGCTTGTTTTCCTTCTTCCCTTGGAATTCATATATACTTAATCAAAATCTTTGGATGTATTTCCTGAGTTCAATGACTGGTCAGACCTAAATAGTGATAGACAATCTTTGGATCCATGCTGATAAACATAAACGATGAAATTGTATATTCATTCCTTGTTGGTGGTTGTTCGATAAGGAAATCCACCAAGACAATGTTTGAAAAAAAGTGGTAATATATTTATTCATAATTTCATATGGAACTCATGTGACTCAATGAATTCAAATTTTTTGCATCAATTTGATTGATGGGAAATATGTAATCGTTATTGATAATTCTCTATTGGTTGTTAGGGTTATCCTATAGGCCATTGGGGAACTAATCTGGAAAAAAATTTCTACCATAAGTTGTTTCCCATCCCTTATGGAAAACCTTTTGTCTATATATTGAGCATCATAAGACTCAAATTGAAAATTATAACTATAAAACACAACGAATAGTCTATCAGTGGAATACTTGAGGCACTGATGGTTTAAATACGGTATTGTTTCATGCTTATGAAACCACATCCATATAAACAAGATATTGAAGGCTATGTATTATCAATCCAGCATAAATTTATATTTTTATATGAGATCTCCAGACTAGGCACTATGTTTCAACCTCCTAGGCATCTTCTACTCCCTCTTTTCAAATCTCTAAATTTTAGAGTTTGAGGGATTTAGGTCAACCTCACTATATCCCAAATGGTGGAGGGTCTAGTTTGGTATATGGTTAATCTGAGATCCAATATCAATTAGGTTTTTATTGACCTAAATATCATCTATATTTCTTGATATATTAAAGGGAATGATGTTCTTAGGCAATGTTATTTAATGATCTTGATCCATAAAAGAAAATTCTCACATTTAATTCAGTAGGGACTTTCTCTTTATGACATGTTTTGGATGCAGAATCATATACGTAAAACTATTGAGGGATCAAAAGAGACTTACTGATGGATTACCTATGTTCTGTAGATAGGTGAAGTGCATCTAGAATATATATCTTGATTTAAATAACGTATATATACTTTAGGATATAGTATTTATAGACCAAGGGCTTATGTGTTCTATCCTGGGGAAGTTTCTTTGACTGTATTTTAGAATTCATGGAAGGCTATGTCACTGACTCCTTCCCTTTATCAAAAAAAGTGGTGGTGTTATGGCTCAAGTGTTGTTTTTTATTTTTCTTCCTGCCATCTGTTGTTGACTAGACAACTACACATCTGTAACTTGGTCTTCCAGTATGAAAGGGTTCTAAAGAGACCTAGATGACTTTGGATCAGATATATGATATTTTTAATCTTTTTATTTTTCTTTTCGTTAGGTTTATTTAGTATATATTTCCACATTATAAATATTAGCAGAGTGTTCAGATCCATTTTTTCAAGGTATCCCATGGAATCAATACCTTATATGACCAGATAAATTATTATAGATAGAGATTTATGTTTATAAAATTAATCGTCCTTTCATGTATAGGGAGTAGTAGGGTGGATAGTTGTTATATATCGGAACACCCTGAGAGGAGAGGGGTGAATCAGGGTGTCAACCTTTTCATTGAATAAGACAAATCTTATCCCAATGTTGGAAGGAACTTGTTAAACATGTCGTACAGAATTGTGAAATTACCAAACACTCCTATTCAGAAATAAAATCAAAACATAGTCATTTGACTTAGTTCTCCACTATATTAAATTCTAAGGAGAATATTCCAAAAATGTTTTAGTCATACCTAAATCCACTAAGATTAGCTAGATTTTGTGGATTATAATTAATCAGAAAAGGTCACTCCATACCAATCACACTGCATTTACCGATATTTTAGGGATGGAACACTACATCCCTCAGATCTCTTTTGTTGACCCCCCCTTTTTCACTACATCAGGTGAATTATTTATTATTTTATTGATTTAAAGGTAAATTTTATATCATATTACATGAATAAGATGTTTTGGATCATGTAATTTCTCTTATAGCACTTCAATTCAAGATAATTTCCCCAAATTCAAGTATTCTCACATAGGTATCTTTAAAAAACACTATTTTTCATAAAACCCCCCTTTTATTTTAATTAACTATCACCTTATGAGAAACTAACCATGTTCAAGAAACTCACAGCATTATTAAAACTCTTAGCATTCATGAAACTCTCAACATTAGAAAATCACCATCACTAAAATACCTTAGCAAAAATTAATTCTCAAACATTTTTTCATGAAACTTTTGTTCTCATAAAGCCATGATTCTCATAAGAATTATGTTCATGTAAACCCTTCATGAAATTATTTAGACCAGCCCTCTTTAAGAAAAATTCATGATTCTGATATGATGAAAGACAACCTATATATAGGCGAGTCTTACCCTTTGAAAAAAATATGTGGCATTAATGAAACACCATCATTCTGGGAAATCATGTTACCTTGATTATACAATGTTAGACTATATTTATGGAAACAATCTATATTAGTAAAAATTCATATAAATTTTCCATTCTCATAACATATCATAATAGTTTTACTTACCTCCTTTTTCTAGTAAAAAACATCTCATAATCATGTAACTTACCACCATTTACTTTCACAGCTCAACATTATTTTGTAAAATATTGTTTCATGAATCTAAATATCTTAACAACACCATTTTTTTAATTTTATAAATTTTATATATTTTCACGAGGCAGCCTTGGAAATCCATATTTCATGAAAATAGTCCCTTCATCAAAATTTTAGATCCAAAAAATTGGTAAACACTATGAAATAATGTCACCTTAAACACTGAAGCCAGTTTCATTGTAAGACCACTTTCCTTGAAAAATCCTTGATCAACATAATATGGATTGAAAAAAATAATAAACACTATTCATTTCTAGATATGAAATCCCTTGGTTCTAAAAAACTCTCCCTCTGGGTTTTTTGAAATCTGTAGGGAAATTTAATAGATCACAAGCCTCGAACAAAAACAAGATAGAATAGAAATAACTCACACATCACTCTAATTCTATGTGAGAAAATCATAGTGTATAAAGCAAGATTTTAAATAAATAATTTCATACCTTGAAATTACACTGTCTAACCCTAAAAAAATTTCCCGAAAACCTACATTCCATTGAATCTTACCATTCTATAAACCAATCTTGTAAACCTAAATTACATTGAAAGTCACCATTACACCACTTTGGAAATTCAACCAAATAAATTGTATTTATACTTTAGTTATAAAAACAAACACACATGAATTGTATATCCCCCTGATACCTATATCACATCCTCATATAGATAAGAAATATTATCAAAAATAGAAAATGGGGTTAAACTATAACCTCCTCATGCAATGGGAGGTGGATAAACACTGAGAATCAACCAATTTTTCTCAAACATTCTAAACCCTTACTTAGGATTTCAACCACTTTATCAGTAGTTCTAATATAATAAATTTTAATCATACCTTATTCAAATTTTTTTTGATGAAGTGACATAAAATCTTAAAATGTTTTGTATGAAAGTGATGAACCATATTTTTTTATCTTGATCATTCTCTTGTTGTCATAGAGTTTCACCATCAGTTGTTTCGCCACATAACCAATATCCATTTATTGTATATTTATCCACAATAGATGAGTGACTGAATTTTTCATTGAGATATACTATTCTTTATTCATATGAATAAAATTAATTTCTTATTTTTTTCTTAACTATCCCACACATTTTTTCCAATAACGATTGCACCCCCACTTATGGACTTTCAATCCATCGCATCTCTAGCCTGAATATCATCATAGAATACTGAGAAGTATTTTTCCATTCGTTCTCTAAAGTAAAATAAAAATTTGATATCACCAATAATATACCACATGATTCTTTTAAATTCAAAAAATTCCCCTCATTTGAATTATTTTAGAAGCAAGCCAATAAACATGTTGTAAAGATTATATCTGCCCATGTTGTAATCAAATACAATAAGATTCTGATGATCCTCATGTAGAAGTTGGGATCCAAAAATGTCTCATCATCATGATTCCCAAGTTTTGTCTCAACTGCTATCAGATTCATCATTGGTTTGGATTCATGCATGTTGAATTTAATCAGAATCTATCTTGAAAATTTTTCATGAGAAATGATGGTTTATTCCTTCTTTTGAATCACCAACTGACCTGAAATGTATGTGAGTTCCCCAATAATAGACATTTAAAATTTTAATTTCATGTGATTATAGAATTTGTACACTAATTCATTCCTTCTTATTCAAAGTATAAAATCATCCATATACACAAGCATTAAAAATTAATTTCCTTGCGAATTATTCACATATAGATTATAATCGAGAGCTCCAATTATAAATTGTAGCTTCTCCATATAAGTATCTAGTTAATAATATCATACTTTTGGTGCCTACTATATACCATAAATAGAAAATTTTAATCTATAATCCCTTGTTTCATCATTTACATTCATATGTATTAAGGGTTGTTCAATGTATACTTCTTCTTCAATAACACTATTTAAGAATTATTTTTTGACATCCATATAATAAAACTTGTTCCCTATATGAATCATCATGGATTGAAATATCCTAGTCAACTCTAGTAGAGATACAAGAGTAAATATTTCTTCAACATCAATTCCTTTAATCTATGTATAGCCTTTACACACCTAGCATGCCTCGTTTCTGATCACATTTCCTAGAACATCAAGTTTGTTTTCAAATATCCACTTTGTTCTAATCACATTGTGGTTTTGTGGCCTCTTATAAAGATCCAAAGTAATTATTTTCAGTCCATTAATGTTCTTAATTCATGTTTGTAACCCATTATTCTTCATTAATTGATTCATTAAGTAAGGTTGGTTTCAAAATTGATCAGAGATAATAATGTGCTTCATTCTTCTTTTAATTCTACTTTTTAATCATCATAATTGGGAGAAACCTGAGTTTTAGGAAATCTGTCATCAATTTGGGTATTTTAATCAGTCTTTTTCCCACTTTCTTATTCATCTTCAATCATATAAAAATATGGTCTCATCATGTTATTCCTAATTTTATCCTCAACGATCTTAAAATATTTCACTTAAAAGTTTTAATAATATAATTATTATAACATTTCTAGTCTTTACTCTTCATTTAGTATCTAAGGAATATTCTCCCATCTACAGAATCATCATACCTTCCTTGATTTTCTTCTTTATATTGGATGAAATATTTAATTCTAAAAACATGAAAATACTTCAGTGGAGGATTCCTTCAATGTAATATTTTATATTTTTTTCATTTAAAATACTAAAACCCACCCTATTTTATTTTTATTGTACATCTTAAATATCATATTTCCATTATTGAATAGAAACAAAACTCTCAATTAGAATAGTTTTTGACATATAATTCACCTATAATTTTTTTTATCAATGACCCCATTTTGTTGAAGTGATGCATGATCATATTATTTTAGATTTAATTTTCAAATTCAATGGATTTGTATTCTATTCCATTGTCAGATCATAATATCTTGATTATGTATCTAGTTTCATTCTCAACACATCAAAGATATCACTTCATGCATACAATCACTTCTCATTTATTCTTCAAAAACATTGCACATGACATTCTACTATATTCATTATCAAACAATAAAGTACTCTTTTCCTATGTTCCAACCAAATTCATTGGACCACACAAATCTATGTAGACTATAGCAAATAGATTCTATGCACATTTTTTCTTCAGTCTATTGGAATATCATCCCATATTTCCTTGCATGAATGAATAAGATGTATTTTCTTAATCATGATTCATATTGGGAATGTCTACAATAGCCATTATCATGGATAAGTTTTCCATTATTTTTTATTTATGTGACCCAACCTCCTGTGCCACAAGTTGTTTTCCTCTTCAATTTTTAAGAAATATGATTTTTATTTAATGTCTACCTAGTGTAAATTACCATTTTCCACCATAATTTCTAGGTATAATTACATATATTTAATTTGATGATACACACTTTTTGATTAAATGACACTACTAATATTATGTAACAAAGTTGACTCAAGCATAGGAGATTCTGATGCAAGTTTTCCACATGGAGCACTACTGCCTTCATTATTTCATCATTTGATAATTCTTTATTTCTACTACCATTGATCATTAAGGCACCATAATTATTGAATATCACTATTCCATCAACCCATTACTTAACATTTTTCAAAAACAAAAAAAAATTTCAATCATGTGCGATGAGTTCCCATAATCAAGAATCCATGTTCTACTCTTCTTTTTAGGTTTCATAGTGATATCTTCCAGGTTGGATTTCTCAATCTTCTTATTTTCCATCCATGAGATACCTAGTTGAGTTGAGGCATAATATCGCATCTATAATATCTTTTAAACATGAATAGTTGAATCATACTAATATTATAATTCTAGTGGAGAGTACTTATTTTCAAGGGTAATTCTTCTTGGTTGACCTATATTAACATGTCTTAGAGTTCTATAGTTATAGTTTCCACCTTTCCTCCCAATTACATGAATAGATTTATGGACAATGATAGAATAGTGAAAAAAATATCCATACAAATAATTTATTCAATATGATTAAGGATATGGTATCGTTCTCCTTTGTGGACTACCATGTGCTTTCCTATTAAGATAGGTTATTTATTCTTCACAGTAAGACCTGGAATAGCCTAAAAAGACATATAATTGAAATTTAATAAGGAGAAATATTTTCTCACTTCCTTTTCTCAACAGGTTCCCTTATTTTGTATTGGTTATTGGTCAGTCGTTATATTTTGTTAATTGGGGATTATATTCATTTATCCTATTTTGTTGGTACAAAATTATCTCTATTATGAGATCAAGAACCATTGTGGTATGTCTAGCTTTTTACTTCCCTTTTTTTGGATCATCTTGCTTCCAACCATTCATGATTTTGGATCATATCCAATTCAAATTCTTACCATAAATTTATATCGTTGATACTTCTAAGATATTTCTACTATTTTGGAACAATGTTTAACTATTTTTAAAATATCTATATCTGAAATCCTTCCAAACTATACTTTCTCATTCATTTCCCTTGATTTTGATTTAGTTCCCAGTTTATTCCTTAAGGAAATTACATCTTCTTTATGGATATAAAGTATCTTATTCTTTTCCTCCAAACTCAATGTAATTTAATTGATAACTTTTTTTTCTCTTCAATCCTTAATATAAACTTCACAACATCTTCCAATCTTTCTAGAGTTGATAAATTTTCTTATGCATCTTCTTGTAGTTGATCAGTCTCTACTTTTAGAGGATCCACATACTATGATGAAACTTTCTAAAAATATCCGATCGTTTTTTATTTAGTTGAATGTGAATCTCATAAAGATAACCCTCAGGTTCTACTATGATATTAAAAAAATATATGATTGATTATCTTCCACCATTATAGGTTCTTTCTTTTCAACTGTATCCATCATGGAATCGACAACATAATATTTTAATGTTTGTTCTACACCCACAAAAAAATTATCATCTTATTCTTCTTTGGAAACAAATATCTTCCACTATAATTTCTTCCCTATTTTGGAGTATTACTTTTGAGGGAACCTCTTATAAGTTATCTACATGATTTGTGCTATAATTTCTATATCATCCAATATCTTTGAGCACCAAATAGAAATGTTCACTACTTCACCACAATGAAAACAAGTCAATGGAATATTTTAGTCAAATCTCCATTTTCACCTCTTTGATTTTTTGGAAATAAGTGAAAGATGTTCATTATACACATTTTCTCCATCATCCCAACATTTTTAAATGTTAATTTCTTCATGTATTTCAATTCCATTTCCTTACTTAAATTTTCATATCTTCTAGTTTTACTCTCATTTCATAAGACTGTAAATAGCTTAGTAGATCATAAAGAGAATTAAAAGATATATTCCTTTCCACAAGGGATGATAATTTTGGATTGTACATATTTTGAATCCTTCTCAAGATTTTTTATACAATTTCAATATCCATAATTTCTTCAATGGGTCTTCAAATTGATCCAAAAACTCATACAACTCGATTAATGAAATTATCTATATTTTCATTTGAATAAATGTATAGATCATTAAACTTATTAGGAAACACGTTAATTCACAATGTTATCACCTTTGAATATATTTTCTAGTTTCTACCACATGTCCTTCGTTTTATTGAAACTCACCACCATTAAATATATTCAATAAGATAGTGTTATATTATGATCTATATTTGATTTGATATATACATCAATCATTATGCAATTTCTTCCTATCATAGAAATACATATTTTATCACTATCCTAAATCCCTTGAACTATGGATAGGATAACTTCCAAACAAAGGTATTATAAAGAAGATCTCATCATATTCTCCCAATCTCAAATTTGGTTCCATCAAAAAGGAGAACTCTATTAATTTAAACAAAATTCTCCATAAAATATAGAAGAATTATTTAATGCCTAAAAAATACCATTGATACCACTTTTTATACACTAAAACACCCTGATAGGGGAGTGGTGAATTAGGTTGTCAAATATTTCATTGATGAACATGGATCTTATCCGCATATTAGTCGGAACTTTTTAAACCTATATGATGGAATCTTGTAATTTCCAAACACCCATATAAAAAAATATAAACACAACATAGTAGTTATACATGATTAACCACTAAGTCTTAGTCTAAGGATAATATATTGAGAGTGTGTTGGATTTACCTGAATCCACTGAGCTTCAGTATATTTGTTTATTACAATTTAACATATATTGTCAATTTTTTGAATAACACTACCTTTAAATAATTTTTGGGAAGGAACACTACCTACCTCATATCACTTCCATAGACTCCCCATTACTCACTACATTGGGTGAAGTCATTCTATCATTATTGACATAAAGGTATCTTATATATCATATCACATGAACATGATGTTTTGCATCAGGTAGTTTAACTATTGATACATCAATTCTATAAAATTTCTGCAACTTCAATTATTCTCGTATGAGTATATTTTTCATGAACCCCCCATTTTATTAAAATAATTTTTAGATTTTGTGAGACAACCCAATTTCACAAAACTCCTAGCTTTCATGAAACTCCTAACTTTTAAAAAACTCACAAATTTCATGAAACCCATTTAGGAAATTCCTTAAAATAAATTATCCATCAATTTTTTTTTCAAAAAACACATGTTCACATAATGTACCGGATTTATATAAGAATTTTGTTTGTGTAAAACATTTGTGAAATCAAAGCGATCATCCCTCCCCAAAAAAATTATGAATCACATATGATGACCAGCCACCCATTTATAGGTGAGGGTTAACCTGTTAGGAAACTCTACTTCTTTATCAAAACTCTATCACATCTGGGAAATATTATTCCATGATTTCCCAACTTCAAACTGTCTTTCGTCAATATTTCTACATTCTTGAAGCATCAAAGAAATTTTACTTTAAGGAAACATATCATAATCATGTAACATACCAACCTTTTTACATTTATGAAATTTTTTATAATCTCATAAATTATTATCTTTTACTTTCATAGCACAATATTATTTCTCGAATCATTATTTCATTAATCTCCAAATATTCATGACACCAAATATTCATAAATTCCATTACTTTTCCATATTATTGGGACAAATTCCTAGAAATCCATATTTCCTGAAACTTGTCCCTTCCTCCAAGTTTCAGGAACCTAAAAATTTTCAAGCACTAGGAAATGATTACACCTTCAACATTGAATCCACCTATACCATATGATCACTTTCCTTGAAATCTTCATGATGAACACAGTAAGGATTGACAACAAACACAAAATAAAATCCATTTCTATATATGAAACCCATTGGTTATAACAATATAATAGATCTAATATCACTAAGATTATTAATCTTATGAGAATCCCATTAGGTTGGGAGGTTACCATTGTCTCATTTGGTGTAATGGTGCTCATCCTCTAAGTGATAAAGGAATAAAGTCATGGAGAGTTTGAATTGTCCTAGGAATCCGTTATGACTCTTCCATCTATGTCTTGCCTCACTAGAGATGATTTTGTTTACTTTTAGAAGACTGAGATGGTGAATATGTCATACCTGATATTTAAATGTGGATATGGGATCATAGATGGTGGTTTTAGTTTCTCCCTATGTATGGTGTGTGTCTAATTGATTGATTTTCTAATCATTTAGTTATAAAATTTTCATGCATACATGCTCTAGACTTCCTATCAGTCTCCTTCTTTTTCTGGTGGAGTGGTAGAAATATGGGTCACCTACATTAGGGGTAATCCAAGTTTAACATTCCAAGAATGAACCATCTTCTAATGTATATCCTCATTCTTTGATATAGTGTCTTATCATATGATTGAAAGAGAGGTTGTTGTGATAGATTTCATTAGGTTTCCTCGCCTCTGGTAGTTTAAAGAGGTTATTCACTATAGATACAATGAAATATCCTGGAACCTATGATTTTCAAAAGGAACAAAAATTATTCTTTCAATACTAAAATGGAGGATTTATATTATCACTTTTAAAATATTGATAAGGCCATTGTTATTGATGTTGTTAATTAGAGGAAGGCAGTACATGACATTACACGAACATAGATTCATGAGTCAGCTTAAGAGTCATGGTCATAGACACTACTCTTCCAAGATTCCTTGCTTCTAATAATGGTTTTACTCTATTATTGGAATTTATTTTTCAAATAAAAATATCCTAGCATAGTTTTATGGTTTCTGAGAGTCTCAAAGGATCATATAGTCACCTTGATATGTGGATAAATAAGGGGTGACCGACTTTTACCAATTTAGTTCAACCGAAAAAATTCCCTTTGAGTAAATTAAGCCTTTATAATCGGTTAGGATATATAAAACTTTTTTGTTACATATGAACAATTTCTCTCTTATTTAAAGAAGATATTTAATGGAGATAACAAAAAAAATGAATTTTTCTGGGTTTAACCATGGTGTGAGAACCTACTCCTTATTGTGTAAACTCCCATCAAGACACAGATGTTAAACATATAATCTTATTATCAATTAAAACTAGCATGGGATGTTATTTTCCCTAATTAATTATTCATATTTCACACAATACTAACTCTTGGTAGTAACATAATACAATCACCTTCTAGTTACAATGTAAACCCTAGCAAACCTGCATAGATCTTCGACTGCCCAAAACTTCTTCCTCTAAAATTAATTAAATTTGTCCTTACGTTGCTTCCGGTAAACATAATTTGAGAGCTTTCACATCTTCAATAAATTCATCATATTCATCTTCTATATGTTTCACTTGAAATTGGTATTTCTCAATACTTTTGATCTTCTGAATCTAGAGACCTTACTCAACCTCTCTATAACATCAAGTTATGGTCTTCTCAAATCATCACAAAAACTATACTTTTGATAATGTAATGTTGAAACCCCCACTATAATTATTCATTTCTCAAAAATTAGTCCATATTATTGCTTTTCTCAATCAATAAATTTCCTTTCTATAAATGAGTTTAACTCCTTTTATAAGCTCAATATTTCCCGATAAGTTAACAGATTTAAAATATCCAAACATTAAGGATCTATATTGAATTCTTTGAAAATATCTTATAAAATCTCAAAGACAAGTCAGGTCTCTAAAATATCTATAATCTGCACACTTTTCAAACCTTCCTCAAATTACAGTTAGAATCACCAAATTTATTTCATGTGTGTTGGATATTTGAACACACATCTTAACATCAGCATAATTATTTTTACATTGAAAAATTTTAAAGTCTCCCTTTTTATTTCTTGTTCAGTTGTGTGAACTTTATTCTGGTATATTTTTTTTACTTAACTACCACCTCTACATAACCCATACTCACAATTATAAAATTATCTAAGCTTCTACATATGTGAAATGAAAATATTTTATCTACTAACCACAAAAACTCATGTATATATGAACTTCTCATATTCCTTATATAGTATATTTTCTAGACACTATTTATTATGTCTGTGTTTTATTACTAATGGTTAAATTCTGGTCATAATATAGCACAATCTATTATTCATAAAATCTCATATTATCATTGCAATAAAATTTAATGCATATTCTATCATTGTATTTCATTATAGATTTTCAAAAACTCACCTTGAATGATAGTTCTCATGTAGACTCTATTTCTAATAAGAACTTTTCAAAAGTATAATATTTTTTATTATATTATTTGTAAACTTATTTTTTCTTCCTGTAAGAGTTATACACCAAATTGTACTTATAGATTTATACATCTCATTTCACAATTATCTTATACACAACACAACTACATCAAGATTAGTGTTTAAACTACTTTAGGAACACTCAATGCTCCCTAACTGTTCTTTGTTATTCATTCAAATGCTAATAATAATAATGTATTTTATAACTCCATTGAATATTTCAGGTTCACTACTTCCCTTATGATCAACTCGAGTTAGTTTAAATGAATTAGCATAACCTCATTATATTAATACCCATCTCTAGTCTTCTTCTTATAATAGTGAAACAATGGGAAAATTTTATAATATACACCAAAATAAAAAATAGATACTCAATCTACTATGATGGAAAAACAAATTCCCAATCTTGTGAGAGGTGGGTCATGTTTTTTCTGAAGGTTGATCACTTATTCCGACAGTGCCCTCTTTACGATGTATTTTAAGAAGGCACTATATAAGAAAGTTCCTTCTTTGGATTATTTCAAGATAAGGCACTTCATCATAAAGAGCCTTATTTAAAACAAATCTTAAGATGGAACTCTCTTAGAATGTTTCTTCATAAGAGTTTTTTTGGAGAATATTCCTTATGAGACTGTACCGACCCTTCAACATATGATTTTTTTAAAAACAAAATGTTTTCATAAATAGATTTAATATTTGTTACTTTTATTATATATTAAATTATAATATATTTGAATATATATTAGTATAAATTTGGTAATAAATTTTATGTATAAGAAAATATTTTTTGTATGATAATACATATATTATTATAATATACTTGTTTCTGATGATTTACATTGGAGCATACATGTGTCATCATTTTCTTGGACAAATAGGATATATTATTGCCCTGCATTCCCTCTGTCCAATGGTGGGAAGCATTCATCCATAATTTAGTTATGTTTAATCCTTGATAGAAATAGGATGAAGGGATGTTGATCTCTAAATATATGGATTCCTCCTTGGAAATCGTTTTCTAGTTTGGGTCTCCCTTATAGATTAAGATTTTGTTCATGAACATCATTCTCAGTTCCATCTCTTTGTGGATTCGTATTTATTATGTTTATTTTTTCAAGACATTCAAAGGGGTTTATCTAGTGTGGTAACCTTCAGATAGTGATGTAGTCCTGTTGGGTATCAATGGAATTTCTAGATGTTAGAACATTGGATCACCTATATTATTCCTTTTCAGAGTGCTTCTTAAGGGAACATAAACCCAAGGCATCCCACATTGATCGTGGGGTATTTTATGTTAGATGCCTATCTTCCAAGGTTTTACATGGAATCCCTTGTTTAACAAGGGGTATTTAATGATTTTATCATCTAGTGGATATGGTTATGCTGAAGGTGTTCCTTCTGAGGTTTTCCACTGGCATCTCAAGTTTAACATGAGTTAAGCTACGAGTTTGACATCTTGTGGAGAGAAGGGTCTCAAGTTTAACATTTTGCAGAGTTGGAATGGGATGATCAAAAAACTTAGGTGGATCAGATAGGTACATCCTTAAGAGAGTGTTCCTGGGATGTTTACCGGATGGATGTATTAGAATACTCTATAAGGCGGACCATGGATGGTGTGTCCCCTAAAGGAAAGATGTCACACTAGAAAGGATAATCTCAACCCCACTGAGGGTGGATCAGGGAAGTTCACCCCAATGAGGGGGACACTATGTTTTACCATTGGATAGTATTTAATTTCAGGGAGGTTTACTACATACCCTGTAGAGAATATTGGGATGAAAAGCTACATAGTTCAAAGGGGTGATTTATGGATTATGTGTGGCTAGATTTCCTTCATAAGTGGATCTATCTTCGTTGGATGAATATGGATTGTGTGGGGATTAGGAATGGACAGATTCTTGTGAGATACTATGAGTAGTGATGATGTGGATAGAATGACCCCACAAATATGTGGTGGAATAGGTAATATTTAGGATAGAAATAGAGTAAGTGTTGAAGAATGGATGGAATATGGAGAGTGATTGGTTATTGGGCTTGAACCTCAGGGAGGATTCCAATGCACCCTATTCAGAAGATAAGGATCAAATTCTGTGTAGTTCAAGATGGCATCAGGCTAGATTCCCTTTAACATTTTGGTTCCTACTAATGGTTAGTGGCTTAAATTGATTGAAGAAGATGAAGTGGCCTCACTAGGATAAGGGTAAAGTGATAGATGAAGTGATGGCGGATGGATCAAAACACCTCCGAGAGTTGGACCTGGAGGATGTGCACTATAAACAGAAAATGTCACATCATGTGGTTAATCCCTAGGAGGGATCACCCGAGTTACCTTGTGGATGGATAAAAATTCCCTATAAGATCGGACATAGGGTGGTGAGTCCCATGAAGGGAATATGATACACCCTGAAGGGTGGTTTGAACACCAGAGAAGGTGGATCAGTGTGGGTGCACCCCTAGGAGGTGGGGAAAGTATTATTGATTGTCAGATTAGAACACCTATAGAGGTGGATCCGGAGTGGTGTTTCCCATGAAGGGAGTATTTCATGCCATTGAAGCTGATAAGAACACCGTTAGAGGTGGATTAGTGGGGGTTCACCCCTAAGAGGGAGATCCAAGGTTTACCGACAGTCAAGAATGACCCACATATATGTGTTCTACATACCCTATTTAAGAGGTAGGTATCAAATTCCACATAGTTTGGGAGTATCATGTAGTTTAACATCATTAGGAGAGGATGATAGACATGCAGTTTAACATCATATTGTAAGGATGAGAGTTAACTGATGTGAATATGATGGTATCAGGCTTGAAAATTGGGGAGGTTTCCTACATATCCCAACCGGTTGGGATTCAAATTAAACATAGTTTTGATGGGGGAGATGGGGCATACACCTAGTGATGTGGACCAAGCATGTGGTTTGGGGATTATGCATTGATGATTCCCAAGTGGACCCATAGGATATTTAACCTTTGAGTGAGGTACGACCCTCCTGAGATATAGTGGCTTGAGGGAAAGATCAAGATGGGAATGGATGGTGGTTGATGCTAAAATATGGGGGTGCATCCCCAGGAGGGGGGCACCAAGGTCTACCAATGGTTGTGATTTAACATCATGGAGGCATCCTAGATACAATGTTTAGAAGAAAGGGACCAAAACCCATGTAGCTTAGTGATTTGGGGATTACACATGGATAATAGCCTGTGAAGGTGGAAGATGGGGATTACACCAAGATGGATGTCTGGGAGCTTCCTTGGAGAGGAAATAGTGTGATTGTTGATTATGCATGGGAGCTCCACATAATTTCTTCCTCATGTATTCCCCTGAGGGAATACTAACCCATTGGTGGGTCGAGGTATATGATTCTGGATTACATATGAGATGGAGGACCATAGTGGTTTTTTCTATTCAACTCATGATTAGTCGTCTTTTGGATGATACATAAGGCAACATATTCTTGAATGATAGGCTATGTTACAGTTTAAATTCATGTAGTGAGGAATGTTGTAATATTAGGCTATGTGCATAATAAATCTTTTGTTTTGTACAGGAGGAATGTTAGGTTTTTTATATATGGTAAAATATAGTTTACGGTCATGTAGAAATGACTATTAGGTATAAGAGGCCTAGAAATAGCTGGTGTGTGGCTTATACAATAGAGGAAGTTTTCGGTTTAAGCTGGCATGGGAACCAGGTGATGGGTTGGAAGAGTAGCTTGGGGAATAGTTTGACTCAAGGTACTCGGGGAATTTAAAATGAGATTATCAAATAAAATCATAGAAAATTGATCAAGAGGAATATGTTGACTCAAGGTATTTCAGTGAGTGTAGAGGAGTATCTCAAATCACGGTATTATAGGGATGAATGTTGGGGTCACAGAAGGGAGAAACAAAAAATGTCTCCAACCTAAACCAAAAAGTTTTTTTGTTACTCTCCATTTTTATGGGGGTAAGTGATGGTAGAAAAGGGATTGACCCAAAGGTCTAGGACCACATCTTGGAATTGATCTTGATTAGGGGTGTTGGGGCACAACCACCATGGTATAGAGCAGTAGGTGTGAAGGTAATAGCTTTATGAAAGATAGGGATTCACAACGAATGGGGGTTCATATAGCTTATGGTCACATAGAAGATTCCATAATTCATAGGGGGAGTGTTTCACAAAGGCTGAATGCCCTGCGAATCCTCAAGTGCCTCAGAGGGCCTTTTTACCTCACGAAGGGAGTAGGACTTCATGAAGGGCATCTCCACAGGTGGTGGAGGATCTCAAGAACACAAGATATGTTGCTTTGTGAAGCCTAGGGGCTCCATGGAAGTGTATCACCCTGAGTAAATGAGCTTCACAAATTAAGAGCATGAAGATGAATCATGGTGGTTTCTCCCATTGAATTGAAGGCATGAGAGGGTATTTATAGGCAAGGGGGTCTTGCGGTGCTAGGAAGCGCACCACAAAGCAAACATGATCCCTACAGAATAGATTTGTGTTTTCGAATACATAGAGGCCTATGTAAAATTCCATAGTCATGGTCGCGGGGCTCGTCAGACACATGTAGGTGTTCGTCAACATTCATCACAATCGCAAAGGGAGATCTGGGAACCGTAGCTCCACGAATGGGCTCTAAAAACCATTTTTTCATCCTATTTCGAACAGCCATAACTCATTATTTGTAAATTTGTTCGGGATCCATGGCCAGTCAAATCGAAGCTTAAGAAACGAGTTATGATCATGGATTAGGTATGGAAGCATTTGATGCATCATTTGTATGAGTTATCTGGTTACAAAAATACACTAATATATATTACAAATAATTTAAAAAAAATAAAATTTTATGATATGATAATATTATAGTTATAGTATTTGTTAATTTTAGTGTTAATATATATATATATATTATAATAATAAATATATATTGTTATATATTTCATTAGAGTATATGTAAATATATATTAGAATAAATATGTTAATATTTAATGTTAATACTATTATTATATATATATATATATATTAGTTAACATTATTATAAAAATATATATATTACTATTAAAATTTTAATATATATATATATCACATGTATGAGTATATGGTTCATCAATATAACATGTTTTGTGCTCAGACATACTGAATAAAAATCATTAAAAATGAAAGTTTCAAAAAACATGCTTTATGGAGTCAAAACCATGAAAATGAGCTCTGGTTGCTTTGAAATCATAATATGACAACTATAGACTTGTTTTTTAATTATATGAGCTAACAATGTGTCAATATGAGTTGTTATTTTCATTAGATGACTCAAAAATTATTTTTAGTAATTTTAAACACCAAACGGTGTTTTTTTATGGTCAAAACCACATAAAACAGTATCCAATTGGGATGCAATCATAGGAAAGTTGTCTTAGAATTATTTTTTATGTGTATGATTAGATGGATTGTTAATCTAAAATGTGGTGTGCTCAGACATACTAAATAAGTAGTTCTTCCTAAATGAAGGTCTTTAAAAGCATGCACTATAGAGTCCAAGCTGACCAAATGAGCTCTAATTTTTTTGAAATCATAGGACTATGAACATAGATTTATTTTTGAAATTTAAGAACTAGATGCATTTAAATCCAATATTTCTTTTTCCAAACTTGAACAAATATGCATTTTTAGTATTTTAAAACACTAAAAAAAATTAATTGTGAAAATCATCACAAATGGACTCTATTTGATTTTAAATAACATAACACCTATATTAGAATTACTTTTAATATGTGTGAGTAGTCGGTCTGTTAATCTGAGCGATCATTTTTTTGAGATGACTGAGAAGGAATTTTTAGTAATTAAAAATAATAAAACTTGTGTTTAATGGAGAAAACCATTAAGAAAATATAAAATTTATCTTAAGTCATATAAAACCTCTCCTATAATTATTTTTTTCATGTATGAGTAGATTGAGTATCAATTTGACAAGCATTGTGATCGAACTGAGTAAAAAAGAAGTTCTAAAAGAATAAAAGTATTTAAAAATGTGTGCCACCAAGTCAAAAGAAAAAATTGATATCTGATTACTATAAAATAATAGGACAAAAACCAAATATTTATTATTGGAATATAATAAATGAAAGCATATCAATCCAAGATTCCATTTTCCCGAGAAGACTAAAAATGGATTTTTTTTATTTAAAACAGGAAAACAATAATTTAATGGCGAAATCTATAGAAAAATATATCTAGTTGATATGAAATCTTTTGAAATCTATATTATAATTATTTTTTATGCATATGATAATATGGAATGTCAATCCTACATATTTTTTACCCAAACTGATTTAATAAGGAGTTATTAAAGAATGACTGTTTTTAAAAACATGCCCTATAGAGTCAAAACCAACCAAATGAGATCTAATTAACATGAAATTAGAATAAAACAACAATATATATATTTTCAAAGTATATCAACTAATGGAATGTCAATCTGAGCTGTTTTATTCTAGAGATAATTGAAGACACATTATTAAAAATTTAAAACATTGAATCAATTGATTAAAAGTGAAAATAATAGAAAAAAATATTCAATTGAGGTGAAACCATATGAAACCAATCTTGAAATTATTTTTGACATGTTTGAGTAGATGATTCATCAATTCGATTTGTGTTGTGCTCAAACTAACTAAATGGTTAGTTCAGAAAGCATAAATGTTTTTAAAAATATACATCATAGAGTCAAAACAGAACAAATGAGTACTAATTCATAATAAATCATAAGAATAAAACCATAGTTTTATTTTTGAAATATAAGAACTGATGATGTGTCAATCCAAGATTTCATTTTTTAGAGATGACTAAAAATACATTTTTAATAATTTAAAACACTACAATGTGTGTTTAATAGAAAAAATTATTAGAATATTATCTCCAATTGATGTGAAATCATATGATACCTATCATATAATTATTTTTTACATGTACAAGTAGATAGTGCATCAATACAGCATGAATTGTGCTCGAACTGAAAAAATATTGAGTTCTTAAAGAATGACAATTTTAAAAAATATGTGTCAAAGAGTCAAAAACAAAATAATGAAATTTGATTAGTATAGAATCACAGGAAAAAACCATATATTTATTTTATTATGTATAGGAACTAAAGGCACATCAATCCAATTTGTCATTTTTCAGAGATGAATGAAAACACTTTTTAGTAATTTATAAAACTAAAATGTGTGGTTAACTATGAAAACCATTGAAAACGATATCTAATTGATGTGAAATCATATGAAACCTATATTAGAATTATTTTGGATGTATACAAGAAGAAAGTGCGTCAATATGACATTTGTTATGCTCTAACTGACTAAATAAGGATGTTCATAATGAATTATGGTTTTTAAAAACATGTGTTGTAATATCAAAACTAAGAAAATTACCTATGATTACTATAAAGACACCAAACAATGACCATAGAACAATTTTTAAAATATAGGAATTGAAGGAGCATCAATCTGAGTTGATGTTTTCCTAAGATGACAAAAAACTCATTTTTAGTAATTTAAAACAACAACCAAGTGCTTAATGGTGAAGATCACATAAAAATAACTAATTGGAGTGAAATAATATAAAATCTATCTTAGAATTATATTTGATGTGTATGAGTAGATGGTGCATCAATATGGTATGTGTTTTGCTCAAACTGAATATATAAGGAGTTTCTAAAGAATGAGAAAATTTAGAAACATTCACCATCAAGTCAAAACCAACCAAATGAGCATTTATTTTTTTAATCATAGGAAAAATACATATATTGGTTTTTAGGATATAGCAATTCACATCATGTCAACCCGATTTATCATTTTCCCGAGATGACCAAAAATGAATTTTTAGTAAATTGAAAGACAATACATGTTGTTAATGCTAAAACACATAAAAAATGAACTATAATTGGTTTTGAATAATATGAAACCTATCATAGAATTATTTTTCACATATATGAGGAGAAGGCACATTAATCTAACATGTGGTGTGGTCGAACTGACTAAATAAACAGTCCCTAAAGAAGGACGGTTTTAAAAAAAAGTTCAACACATATTCTAAACCAACCAAATAAGATATGATTTCTATGAAATCATAGAAAAGAACTGTATATTAAATTTTAAAATATAGGAACTTATGGGAAGTCAAACCGAGCTATCATTTTCATAATATGACCAAAAACACATTTTTAGTAATTTAAAACACTAAAACATGGGTTTAACAGTAAAAAACATAGAAAAAAAATCTATTGTTGACATAAAATAATATGAAACACAAATTATAATTATTTATTACATGTAGAAGAAAACAGTGTGTTTATATGACCTATTATATTCCCGACATGACCGAAAACACATATTTTGTAATTAAAAACACTATAACATGCATTTAACAATGGATTAATTTTTAGAATAATAAATAGTTGAGATGAATGAAGAATAATATATATTATTACACAGAAATAATAATTTTAATTAATTAACATTTAAAAGATTTACATCATCGATGTCTCAGGTTACATATGTGTCCTCCAATCCCACACCTCGACACTCTAATAGTATGCACATATCAATTAGTCCGTCTGGTAGGTTATTTAGTGTTCTCATTTATAGGTCCAGGTGTAATGCCTTCAGCTATAAGTCCAAGTGTTATGAACTCATTAGTGGGTATATTAGTATGCACTTGAACTGGTCTCCCATCCACTTGAGTAATGTATAGGTAACTAGAAGTTAGTAGGATTAAGGAGAGGTAAATCACGTAGTGGAGGCCTCAACCAATGCCTCAATATAAGGAATGTGGCACTACATGAGATGCATATGGTAAAGGAATCACAATATCAAAATTGGTGCCCAATAAATTCCATAACTAGGGCCTTAGTCTGAAGAAGGGTTCATCGAGAATATTGAATTTGGTTCCATATATGATGAGGAAGGTTTAGTCGGTGGTTGTGTAGTGGTATATGGAGCCATATGAAAAGTGGAATTATGTGAACGATATCATCATGAAGGTTAGTCCTCATTTATTTCGGATGGATTGAGTGTGGCATAAGGTGGAATGGGATGATGGTGAGGATTGTTCTCTAACTACAGAGAGATTCTCCTCGAACTGTGTAGCGTTCCTTTAATCGACTAAAGAACTGAAGTCAAATCATCAAAAATAAATGGATCTCATGTCCCTGGTGTGATCATATCATGACCCAGATCAATCCCAGAACCCAGAAAAACATTAGATAATAGATTAACATATTAATAATAATTAATAAATATGTGAGATAAAATTAAAATACAATGGTATAATATAACCCTCCGAGTTGAGTGATAATTCATCTAGTCACCCACATATACCATATCATGTACTTGGTGTGAGGACCATGATAACGATGCCCTCCAACATATCTAGTGACAAAATACTGCTCACATGAATACAATATGGATATGTATGGATCATGTGCAATATTTCAATCATGATCATGTTTTCCTATAAGTTAAATATTGTTCACATTTGCAACCAGCATCAGTGGACCCAGAATAAACAGTCAATATGTGAACTACCTCATAACCCTATTGAGTCAGTGTCATTCAACCATATAAAAATATATTAATGAACCCATAAAGATAGAATTATGTATCCCCATCGTACATTAATTTTTATGATATCCCATAAGATCACCTATTTATGGAATCCAATAAATCAACATAGAGTGAAATAAATTTGACAATTCTCTATACAAAGAACACACAATACAACAGGGTTCAAAATACCAGGGATCAAATCCTAACAATCCCCAAAGGGATATATAATGTTGACATGACATAGACCCGATGATGCAGGCATGATGGTTTGTGCATGACGTTGCACAGGGCCTTGAGGCCATGTTCATGGGCCACTTGTAATTGGTCCTTCAGTATATGTAATATGTATCCCTCTACCTATATTGAAAATAGTTGTTTAATTTCATAATAAAAGGAGTATTCGGTCTATCCTTTAAAACTACACAATTATATCAACAGCTATTCATTCATACCTTGTCATTGGAGAGAAAATCAAATAGAATATGATAATATGAAAAGGAATGTGCTGGGTTATATAAATATGTCTTCAAATAAATCCTCCTATGTATTATAAGTAAAAAAATTAGAGATTATATTATTAATATATGAGATTGGAATAAAATCACGTATTAAACATTTAAGGTGCTTGTGGGAAAAATTAACCATACACAATGTGTTGACTATTATATCAAATAAAAATTGAGGTGTAACATTACGGAATCTTGTTCATGACCAAACATGTACTAAAAAATAATATCCTTTTATCTCCTTAACCTCCATTGATGATTCACTACACATATCTCTATACAAATGTGCAAGACATATCATAACCCAACATTATCATCTAATATGCTCATAATCCCTAAGCAGTGATAGGAGCATAAGATGAACATATGATCCATAATGATATATAAATAAAGAACCTCCAATCAATATCAAAATGGATGCTCATGGAAATATCTGCAATTTTGCCTCATCTGTATCTAGATCAATGAGGTTGAAATGGTTATCCATCCAAGGAATATGTAACAAACCTCCTCTAAGTGTCCCTAGAATGTATGGTAATGATAAGTCTAAATATATATATATAACATGTAATCCTGGCAATATATCATCAGACCTATAACAGTGTCCCCATCCTCGAGATGAACTAGTAATATAGATACATCTTGTATTGTATTTGTTCCCCCCCCCCCTAAGGCATATTAAATGTATACATCTCTGGTATCCATTTCTCAACCAAAGTAGAAAATGAGTAAATATCCAATGGGTATATATCCACAAATGCTCTACACATAGAATATGAATTGTGGAAAATAGAGGATGATAGGCTCTCATAGGATCTCATGGTGAAGTGATGGGCCCTGCAGACTTTTAGTATCTTCTCTTCATAAATATCCCATAAATTTTGGGATATGTGCTCAATCTGTGTGGTAAGAAGGGATGGATCCTTTGGAAATGGATGTAACTATTTGGGTTTGATCAATATAAATGGTTAATGAAATGGGAATCATGTAAATATATTAAATAATATATATGTTGAGTGAAAAAAATTATGATAATGAAATTATTCATCTGATAAACCTTTTTACATGAAAAATAAAATAGTAACAATAATAAACCCATGGTAAAAAATCAAGTAGGGTGTGATGATGAACCCTAAATGATATCATTCTAAAGAAACTAACTATGATTATACCCCTCTTCCCTACACTACCACATATTTTTCGCATCCCTTTCTTCTTAGGCCAATCCATTTCATTTATCATGAATATAGATTTTGAACGACCTTTTATATGAATCCATAATGGATTTAAAATAACAATTGGAATATATAGAGGGGAATTTAATATTGATACCTCTTTAATTGGTCTTCACTCTACATCATATAAATCTAGTAACAAGTATAGTCTATACACTGGTCGACATAACTCTTTAATGATATATGAAGATGAAAACATGTTGCAAGTACATGTGAGAATGGAATCTTTAATTCTTGGAAGTAACCACATGCACAACTGCGGTTCTGTAGAAAAATGAGCATCACTATACCACTAACAAGATCAGTGTATCTTGACCATCTTCAACATTAACTTCAATTCCCATCATATGAAAATGATGCACCTGGTATGATGCCAAATGGGTTTGATTAACCACAAAATTCTTTATAAAACTTTTCGAGTATCGATGACCAAACAAAAGTTATTTCTCTACATCCTTTAATCCATTAACAAAGTATTTTATGAATTTATAAAAAAATTGAGAAACAATTCCCATAATTGGTAATTTTATAACCCCCTTGAATACATCATTTATTAATTCAACAATATTCATAGTCATGTGCCCATATCTCCTCCCTTTATAAAATTTTAATGACCAATTCTACTTTTGGATGTGCATCATATACTTATTGGAATCATAATTTATTCCACTTATTTATTCTTGTATTTGAAGGAAAACATGTTTTATTTATTTATATATTGTAAAGGAACGAAAGGAAAATTAAAAAATGTTCACATTGATATAAAATATTCTTAAGTACCAAGTGTGTACAAAATGTGAACCGTTGCCTAATTTGGAGACTTCATTTTTCATGTTCTCATCATGAAATTATTTCTACGCATTTCTAGAAATATGTCTCATGAATCAATGATGGTTGGGGTTAGATCCCAGGTTTTTCTTTAGGTATGTATATTTTAATTTTTAGGTTCAATGCTTGTTTAGTTCCCTTTTTGGATTAAACCCTAAGCCTGTTAGTGGGCTGATTGGTTTTTTTTGGGACAGAAGAGGCAGGAAGGTTGTGTACTAGCTTCTAGCCAACTACATGAAGTTTAATGGTCAGGCCATGACATTTCACGATGTGAAATGGTTTTTTCCTAGGAAGGGAAAACCAATCATCACATAATGTGAAAATAAATTACACATCATATAATTTCCCAAATATTTTTTAAAAATAGAGACAGAGGCCCATAATCTTTAAATAAAAGCCTCACCTCCACTCTTTCACACATAAATGACACGTTTTTAAAGGTAGGATTTTCTACGGCTTTCAAATCCAAACTCTTTTTCTTTTGGTTTCAGACTCATTGGAATCACACTGGTACGATATTGATTCCTTTTTAGCTATTCTGAATTATTTGGAATAATGAATACATTTTTTGTTTAGGTTCATATGCCCTAATTTATCATTCTTCATCCATTCTTAATATTTTTAATGAAACGAGGTGAATTGCGACTTGATATCAGATGATCACTTCACTACAATGCTAAGGTAGTTGGTTTAAACTTTTCATTTATCTTTTGATGTTTTATAGAGTTATCGGCCTTTTTGTCACTCGTTGGAATTTTCAACAGAGGCCCATAATTGAAATTTTAGGTTTAAATAGACAAAGTATGGCCTATTAGTGATTCCCTTAGGTTCCTTGAAATGAATTGTTGGGTTTTCCCTAACCTAAGGCCATCCATGGGGTGCACCATGCCTTCTCTTTGGTTTTGAACTTTTTTGAACTACCCATGAGGGGGTGTTCTAAAACTTTCTTAGTTTAAGGAAGCTCAGTTGTAATTAATGAGGTTGTTTTACAATGTAAGGAGGTGTTCTTCCTCCTTGTCTTATATTTTAATAATATTCTAGGATTAACATGATTATACGGCCTGATTGGAATTTGTTAAATCAGTGTCCATACTTGTTGGTTGTTTTTAGATTTCTTAAGCTGGTTATCAAAAATTATGATAAATAGATGGGTATACCCATGTGATGTGTTTAATGGATAATGGTGATAAATGGGTGGGTATAACCATGTGTCTAATTTATGCGAAATGGATTATATGAGTTGGAATAATCATATGGCTTAGAATTTTTCATTAAATGAAATTGATGTATATTTTTATATATGCCATGGATGACTCTCCATGGATCTGGAATGCAGTAGTGGGCGCCATGGATAGAGTAAGCTCCTAGGTTCTAGATTCCATGGGATTCCTTGGTCCTTGTTACCCCTTGGATACGACATTCTTGAAATCTCATAGGGCATGTTGGTACACATTATCCTAGGACTCCAACCAGTTCCTATACCATGATTTCATCAAGACGGTATTGCATTTCGATGAGGTTATCTTAGTCTTTGACACCTTGTATCTGGACCTTCATGTTTTAAACATCATCATCCAATAAGGCCGTGGAAATTGAGATACAATTCATTATACAACAAGGCTGTAGGATTTTGACATGGTTTTTTATATGGAATGATCGTGTGGATAGGATATGTATGGTTTTACAACTAGGCCATGTTACTTTGTTTATCCTTATTATAACTACCTTTTTAGGAGCTACCACTTGTTACAGGGACCCTTGAAAGGCTGTTTGATATTACTTGTTGCAGTAGACATATGTCATGGGAATTCACACTTATGTTACTACATACATAAATTTTTTTAGCTTATTTCATTATGTTGCTTAGAACTGTATAGATCATTGGGTGGAAATATACTGGTATGTATATCTCACACCTTGTTTGGGACTCCTTAAGGACCCAAAAAGACTATATGGTTGCAAATGATGGTAGGTGAAAGTGCCCTAGTACATGTTGTTGGATAAGGTGATCATGGGACCATGATGATTCTTGCAATGCTATGAAAACATTTTGGTCTTTTTTAATTTTGGATACATGTATTGTATTTTATTATCTTATACCTATTTTGGTTGTTTTCTAGATAAATATTTCATCTGCATCTTTTTATATGAGCCATATTTTTATATTTTAGTATATTCATGTTATGTATCTATTGTATTATTTTTTAATGCTTCTTCTATATATATGTTTGTTTTGTAGTTCCTTGAAAATTGTGTTCTAGTTTTAAGAATCTATACATCCAAGCAGTTTCCATTGGATTTATTCATGGAACTCGAAACACCCAACAATTCTTTATCCAAAAGGGATATGCTTTCCAAAGGTAGTAGTTTGTTATGTTTGAACTTTACATTACTTAGAAATATGAATTGGTCAAGAGGATGGGAGGTTGGACTCATCAGACCCTTTTGTGGGGAATTATTGTCTACTTTGGGACTCTCTTTACAAATATAAGATATTTTCATGAATCCTTTTTTATTCACTGAGTATAACATAAGTTTCCCTTGGAGTTTTCAATCACATATTAATATGTGTGAAATTTAGAATCATCTGTATGTATTCGAGGTTCTTCATTAATGTAGATTTTTTTTATTTGTGTTTCTCCTTCAATGGTATCCTCTCATATTCTATTTAGAGATTCTTTAATCATCGTTATAATGATACTGTTTTTTAAGACACTTAGTGGGGCACATTGGAATTTATTTTCATCCAGGGAGATGAAGGTTTGTTTTGATATTGGGATCATACCCAAAAAATGGGCTACCTATGTATCCTTGTGAAAGGAATTAAACCCCTCATAGTTCAGTACCGCTAAATGGGACACATCATACCTTTTATGGTCATGTGATAAGGACCTAACCATATAGTTTAATGTCATGTGGTAAGGACATCTAAGAAAAAGATTCTTAGTCAATGTTTGGTGTGGGACGTTTTCCAAATTATCCCAAGGAACATGGAAAGGATATGGTATTCTAAGTAAAATGAAACCCTATTGGGAATATGGCACAAGGACAATATGGTTGATTTGAATTGTTGGGTTTGAACCTCAAGGAGGCTTCCTACGTATCCCATTTGGATGGGAATCAATGCCAACATAGTTTGATAAGTCTCATAAGAGATTATAGTCCTTTAAGAGAAATGAGTTTGGGAATACATATTGAAAAGGATTACATGATGATATGAGGGTTAAATTTGGGGCTTACTTCTAAGAAAGATGACCAGCATAAGGGAATTTGGGTTGGATTCTTGAAGAAGATATCCAATGAGCTCAAACCCATATGAATGCTTCCTATGTATCCTATTTTTAATAGGAATCAAAGTTCTCATAATTCAAATGTTTGTGAAAATGTTGGGATCAGGAAAATTCTCTAAGCCCACATGATTCATGCTCAGTGTGAGAAACAAGAGGGTGTCAAATATTCAATGAAGTCACTCACACTTTTCCTTCTCTACTTGTGGAAGAGGTTGCACCTATAGTGGCTAGGTTGGATGAGGTCGAGTCGACCTAAGAAGTGGGTGAGGTGATGAAAATTCCCTCTCTTTAATATAAATTTGAAAAGGGTCCAATGAAGGAAGGATAGAAGGTGAAGGAAGTAGAGATAAGAAATATTGTAACCTCCTACTTGAATGTTTAGGGTCTTAGACTAAATGCCCTTAAATTAGTCTTGGTAGGGGAGGGAGACATCTCCATTATTCAAAAGGAAAAGTATGTGTGAACAGTATCTTCCCTAGAAAAGACCTGAGGTTTCGGGTCTTAGAGACGGGAAGGAGAGGTCAAAACCCAAACCTTAATCCTCCAAATTGGGGACTTCCAAAAACTATTCGTGGGAGAAAGGTCCATATGACTATGGACATACAAACCCACAAACACTCCATGAATCATAACCCCTTTGTGAATCAAATGTGGGAATCCTCTAATTGTGGGTATACAAACACAAATAGTAGACATGCAGTTGTGCCTTTCCAAAGGGTCTGATAGTTTAGGAGGTTTTGGTGAAGGTATCAACTGAATCACTTTCAGAAAAGGGATCTAATGAAGAATAGGCCTTTACATGAATGGATTTGAGGCAGTCTTGATGGCTTGTAGATTGAGATAATAGGTGAATCGAAAATGGGCTCCCAAGTAGATAACAATGCGTAAGTATGGGTGCACAAGTAGTCTTGGGTGACCTAATGTTCACTTAAGTGATGAACAACCTATATGTTAATACTTGGGTGAGACCTAACTCAATCCATCAAGATAATTCAAAGGTATTCCCATAAGCGGGCCCTCAATTTCCTGGGAATGGAATAATTGGCACGTGAGTGTTTCTGATTTAGGGAGGTTGGGCACTTTATTCGCACAAGTGTTATGGATTTCAAACACTAAAATGCATTAAGTACTATTTTCCTCCTTCAAATCCTCTACTCTACGTGTTAAATAACTACCTTGAATGTTTCAGAAGAATTCAGTGAAGCACTAGGGTGACCAGAGTAGCATTTAGGCTTTTGGGAAATTCGTCCATACAAATGAAGACCCCAAGGGTATTTTTGTAGGAAAAAATAAGACCCTGGGAGAAATGAATTTGTGTGTTCAAGTAGGTCATGAAACAGATGGGGGAACATAAGTAGGATGCACGATGATGGCTCCTTGGTCGGACTAGGGTGATTCAAAGCTCATGCCTTTTCAAATCTTGATTTTCTTCTTGTTTTTTCTCCCTTTTTTCTATGTAATTTTCCTCTATTATTTATTAGACCCTTTGATATAATTTAGTGTCAATAAAATCCACCATAAATATTGTATCTAGGAGGAAAAGAGAATCTTATACTGAGGTAAATTAATGTATGATAGATTAGAGGGCATTGAGACATGCAAGTTGGTAGCGCACAAGGAAACTGGTCATGAAAGTTGGTAGCACATAGGATCATGCCATACAGATTGGTATTGTGTAGGATCCTAGCATCGAGGGTGACTATCATCACTTATATATAGTTTCTTAACTTCTATAAAAATTATCCTGACTCTCTAAATTTTATCTCTCAGTGCACAAGATTTTTCTCGCTCAGAGGCTTCTTTTTAGTCTTGCTTCTGCCATATGTTTTTTCTTTGCGCGCTATAACTGGGATGCCACACTTGTGAATCGGCTTACATTTGCGTACCTAGTTTTAAATTTTTTTCCCTTAATGCCTTTGTCATGATTTTCAATTATTTTTTCAATATGTCAAAAATTAAATTACATTAATGATGATTTTTTATCTTTATACCATTTCAATGTCTCCCAAAATAATCAGAACCATTGATGAATTGTCCAGTAAGAGGATTAATGGCATGATGAATGTTGTCAGTCATGACTATTATGAATTTTAAGACACCACAATTCTAGACATGGAAAAATATCTAAATAAATATCACATCAACATTCCCCGAAGCACTTATTTCCTTCTGTATAGATATGGTCATTTCTAGGACATCAATATTTGAGGCCCAAAGAACTATGTCCCGCTATCTTGGTTTCAAGATTATACCAACTTCTCATCTGCCAATGTTTCTATTGTGGGTTCAATTTCTAATTTTGAGATATCATAAAATGTGCATATCATGCATCACAGCCTGTGTTCTCTAGATTTGAAACCACACACACCTATGCTGCAGCCACACTATTATTCATTTGTATTTCCAATTTCTCAGATAGATCAATCCAAAGGCTAGAATAAAAGTTAGGATATCTATCCTGGAGGAGTTGTAAAACCAACATGTATGTGTCAATATTGGGTGTGTAAGATGTTTGCATAATTTACATAAGACTTAATAGTTGTTGGGATTTATGAAGATTTCTAGGTTGGGAAAACCTATGTGTACTTGAATGATGATTTTTTTCCAGAGTTACTAATCCGATAGAGCCTAAAAACTAACTCATTACATTTAAAACATGGAGAAGTAGGCATTAGCTTATTGGATGTCTATAAGGATTTTGGAACTCCATTCCATGGAGATATGTATGATGAGTTTATTCCCCCAAGGTGACATGGAATGAAATGAAGAAGACACCATATTTGGTTCGTGATTTGATGAAAATATTCAACAAACTCAAGAACAAGACCACCAAAAAGTCTCATACAAGAAGGGATATTCATCTAGAGGAATGGATGGAAATATTCCTAGAAAAGAAAAAGGAAAAGGGTCTCACCTGCATTCAGCTAACCAGCTATCCAAAGGCTAAGTAAATAGGTACACCAAACACTTTTTGGTTAATATTGGATAAATGAGAGTTTGACATATGAGGATATGAATTCAATTAGAATATTCCTTCAAAGGAAAGTTTGGATGGTTTCCTGGCCATGTGTCTAAGTGTGTACTTATTACCAGTCTGAGATTCCAAAGAAGGTGTGAGGCCGGGATCTTTTATTATTGTGGCCAAGCTATATGAGAGAAGGATGATGGGGTTGGACACTACTATTTTGATTAATATATATAGGATCTTATTGCATATTTATAATGGAATGTCTAGTTTTATAATAGTTAGACCATTCCAGGTGTTATGGGGATATATTTCTAATCACTTCAGATCTTATGTTGTAAAAGTTTGGGTACAGGTCTCTGGAAGTTCTTTTCGACCATCTGTTCTGGATTTCTCTGTTATTTCAACCCTATCTTGGAATGCTTACCATATCAAGGGAATGTAGAGTATGTTTAAGGAATTTCTTTTCATTCCTTATGGTAATCCTACAATGGGGAGATTTATTGATGATGAGACCTCCAGTATAGAGATAAGGGCATACATGTTAGCTTTCATGGATGGTGTATTGGACACCAGGATTAACGAGAGAAATCATATGTGATACCTATGATCCTTATAGATTTTCACATCAAATCAAATTTCTATAAAAAATACTTTATCCCCCCCCCCCCGCTGTGCAGGTCAGATTAGAGCAACAGATGAGGGTTTCCTGAAAACTATGGTTGCTGAAATCAATGAAAACGATAGGGGAAATATTTAATTTACTAGTCACTGATGCAGTAAACAAATTGACAAACTGGTATGATGAAAATGGGGATGCATCATTCTCTAAAGGTGTATTAATCCTTGATATCTCTCGAGTGGGGGTAAAGAGAAGATGGAGGAGGGAACCCCTTTATTTGGAAGTAAATTCTTCGTCATCAGGGTCCAACTCACTAGAGTCATATGGTGGAGGTTATGAGGCTTGAAATTCACTAAAGTGGCCTCAGGATTGATATAATCCACCTACCAGAGTTAAGAGAGTAACCTCATCAATCCCTAATGAGTTTGTACTGAGGTGATCTAGACACCATCATTCTGAAGAGTGACCAGTCCAATTTTCCCATCCCCCATCAGTAACTGCAAGAGTTGGACGGAAACTTAAATCTCAGGCTGCATGATCCTCCTCACAACTATCTGGTGTGTACTCTGAATAATTATGACCAGAGTTTGTTCAAACATTGAAAAGTTTATATTGAGATGTTATTACCACGTGGATGGATCTGTGTGAATGTCTGATTATTCTATGAGTAGGGGATCTACAAGCCTCTTCTGATATTCTATTTAAGGGCAATCCTAATTAATTGAGAACTTACATCTGAGAGGTGCAAATACTCATATATACAACTGATGAATCAATTCCAACCACTAAGTGGGGGAAATAAATTATAGATTGTGGTACTGCTAAAGGGATTAGGGCTTCGTTAGAAGAAGAATTGCATGATTTTGTGGATATTGAATATGTAAGTTTTCTTTTTCTCACATTCTAATCTACATTGAAATTTGAATTTATTCAAATATTTATTACACAAGGAAAATATCATCTTAACTTGCATCTTGGAAAAGTAAAATAAAAATTAGTTCTATCACCATGATATAGCCATGATGGAACTGCTCTTGGAGCTACTGGATCACCCTGTGAATGGGGTGAAATATCTATAGGCCAACAAGCCATGGAGGATGAGATAAAAAAGTTATTACCATCTCCAATGCATGTCTTTTTTGATGATGATGCAATTCCTCCTAACAAGGAAAATAAATAAAATCATTAAATAAATAAATCCATGGTTAAATTCTTTCTCAGTAGTGGTAAGCCTTCCTAAAAATCATGAATTTCATCCTTATTCATGAAAAAGTGTTTATACTTCATGTAATTGTAGGGAATTCTTCAATTTCTTCTCAAAAAGAAAATATTGATAAGCTCCAAGGAACTGTAGAATATGGTGATGAAAATGAAAAAAATCCAGTTAACTCAGTGGTTCCATAAGTGTGATTGAGGTCAAAAGAACAAACATATGTTCCCAGAACTACTCATGTTCCTGCTATCAAAAGATAGGAGGCCTCTAGTAAATCAAAAATTCATTATAGGACATAAATTTTAACAACAAATGACATCCATACTATGGTACTTTAGGTTCATCATAGGAACCAGAACATCCAGAAAAAACTGATGTTGACCTCACTGCTGTTATTGAAGAAGATACTTGGGGTAAAAGGTTGTCGGAGGAAGGTTGTGAAGAAAACATGTTATGTGCTCCCACAGGTGAGACTAACTTGGGATCTGGGATATCATTGAATGATATGATGAACCTTGGATTGTCATTTGATGATGTATTAGAACATTTTAATAAACCAAATGATTTTGATGATTTTGAAGTTCCTTGTATAGAATCAACTGGATGTGATTTTTTCATTATTCATCATATTAATAATATTATGATTAAATTTCTAACCATTTTTTGTTGAAATATGTAGTTCCATCTAATGAAACTGGTTCTGCAATGATGATTGAAGGAATTATTGAAATTAATTACAATCATATCATTGTCAAGACATTGGCTCGGGTGAATCTTGAGACAATAGATATTCTTGAGATTCATTCTAAGGATCTTGAGACAATTATAGAGAGCACTCCTCACCAAGAGGAATCCAAAAAAAATATTGAAACTAAAAATATTGGGGAGGAGTCCTCTCAAGCTTTCAAACTACATATAGGGCTATCAACTACAATGTCTAGGTCCATAGGTGAAGCCTATACATCAACTCAAACGTTATTAGAAGGTGAAGCAGCCATTGTCAAGGAAGGAGAATAAAAGGGAAATTCATTATGTGTGATAATCCAGAATATGTCCCTCTTTATGATAGTGACTTTGAATCAGACCTAAAACAGAAAAAGGCCCTTTTTTACATCGTAAAGAATAGTAAAATATATGAAATATTGTATCTAAAATTCCCCTTGAGGAACTGCCTTCAATAATTACACAACTTTCATCTCTATTTATCACACTAGGATTCAGTGGTTTTGAATACCAAGAAATTCATACCACAGAGAATGATATTATCCAAAAGAGGGAGAAAGACCAGAGGCATCAGAAAGACTTGATAAATTCTAAACGGTTGATCAACACTGATGAATTCCAAGTAACACTGTTCCGAGCTCAGGCTAATCATACTACAATGTTGAAGGAACTGATGTAGATTATTAATGAAGAGAATGTTCAGTAGCTGCATCTTCAACTGGAATTAGATATTATCATAGGAGAGCTTCACCATCTTCATAGATCATTAGGATAAGTCCATAAGGATGGTGAAAAATCCATTGAATAGGCTAAATAATCACTTCATTATTCTAATTAGAAAGAAGGTAGTTGGATACATGAACATCAACGGGTAGTTGATGGGGCTCAATAGGTTGTTAACCAAACGAGAAGTTATGTAGAAAACCTTTTTTGATTTCTGAAAAAATAGAGACTCCAATTTTTGGATGCTCCTATGTGAAATTTTCCTCATAAATGAAAATCATTTCATCTTCAATCCTATATGTTTTCATTCTTTCTAGCTGGTTTTTTTTTTTACTTAAGACAATGGGCCTAGTAAGCATAGTTTTATTTTTCTAGGGTTATACAAACAACCATGAAAACTTTTTATCTTTAATTTTTTTTGTTTCTTAATATTAACTAATTCATACAAAATGTATGTTTAGTGAGATCGGACTCGACTTTTATTTAGAGTTCCTTTTGTGGGTTCTCAATCCGGTGAGTACCATGTCCCTTGTTGCTGGTAGTTTAGAGTTATGCATGTTGGACTATAAAGGTCAAGTGTTTAAAGTATAACAGCTTTGACAATTAGTTTTCAAATTAGATTACAAACAAGAATATGTTGTTATGAATTGATCTAATATTATTTAAATATTTCCAAGGGGAATCTTGAGCCCGTATTTTTTTATGGTCACCAAATCTAAAACATATATAAACATAAAGGATGTCTCTTCCAATAATGAAGTTAACATTATTTGACAAACCCATTATGGGGGTCATGTTATGTATGGCCAAATAGGGAATATGTTTCATAGAAAAATTGTGGAATCTTTAGAGTCATATGCCTTTTATGGAGGAAAATTTTATGCAAGGCCACCTAAGGGAACGTACTGCATAGTCAAGCAAAACTTTTCTTAGGAATTTAACATTTTACTGTTGATAGACCAAGGAAAATAAGATTTGGGCAACTCAAGACCACAGTGGGAGGTTTATTCAAGGAAAGGGTTTTAATAATAATGGTTTATCTATGCCAACATATGTCATGAATAGGAAAACCACTTCTACAAAACAATTGTGTATGAGGAATGGATAAAACTTTTCGGAAAGGAGAATTTCTGATATCAGGCTACACAATTTTAAGTCATACAGTGAGGACATTATACTGTGCAATTTTAAGTCATGTAGTGAGGACATTGTACTGTGCAATTTTAAGTCATGCAGTGAGGGCACTAGGTAAGATTAATTAAAGGTCTTTAGCTTTCACCAAAGGAATGAGACTCTCCCAAATTCTTGATAATTGTTATGGAAACATACTAAAATATTCATGTATAGAAGAGAAGAAATGTAAACTATGAATTGGGAATTTTAATATTCAAATAATGATAAAGGAACAAAAGGGATAAAGGAATTAGATGAATTCTTTTCCAGGAATGATGTTACAATTTTTTGAAAAACCCATTACGGGGGCTGTATTATGCAGGGCCAACAAGGGCATATGCTGCATAGATAAATAGTGGTATCTTTTGACCAATAAGCACGTTATGTTGGAAAATTTTATGCAATACCACCTAAGGGAATGTACGACATAGGTAGGAAAAAGATCTCTCAAAATTTTGACATTCTACTGATAGAAGTTGAAAAAAGATTATGGAGATTTAGATTTTCCAAAGCATAAAGTTCTGTTTATGAAGAAAGGTACTTGAATATGAATAGGGAATTTCAAATCAGAATTTACAAAGAATCAATGGAATATGATTTCTACAAAGATCTGACCCAAATGTTTGAAGTATGGTGTCTGTCATTTTTAAGTCATATGACTAGGACCAAATATGGAAATTGTATATAATATGTGGTGAAGTGATGATAGGTAATTTCATATTTCTTTGAACACATAGAGAGAGGGAAATATGGAAACCATGGTCTTGATGAATTTTAGATTATGAGATTGGTAATAGAACAAATATACATTAATAACTTCTTTAAAATATAGATTCTTTTATATTTTCATCAATGTTTGAAGGGGAAAACGATACTATAGCCAAGAAAGAAATTACCATTATTTGAAAAACCTATTATGGGGGCTGGATTATGCAGGGCCAACTGGGGAATATACTGCATATCCAAATAGTGGAATCTTTTGACTAACAGGACCATTATGTAGGAAACTTATGCAAGGACACCTAAGGGAATTTACTACATAGTCAAGAAAAAGAGATCTCAGATGTTGGAAACATTGTCACCAAAAATCGTAAGATAGATTATGACTATCTAAAAATATTCGAGATTAAGATTGTGAAACATGGAAGGGTTAATTATCAATGCATATGAGAAATATTTGAATAAAAATTTTCGATGCTTTTGGAGTCCCTTACATAGATCTTACTCATATGTAAAATGGGGACATTTTGGTTTCCTAGGTAGGTTCTCTGAGGAGAGGTCCTAATATAAAATCTTCCTGCATAGAATTTTTTATTGTATGCAATAGGGGGGGAAACAAATTTCCCCATGTAATGGGAAATGATTTAAGGTTTATTCGTCACTACGTATCTCAATGGGATGACAATCCGTCCACATGTATTTCTTAAAAGGACCGTGTATTTTATCATTATGGGACAAGGATGTCTATTGTGCCTTTTAAGGTTTTCCAGCTAAGACTTTTGATAATCCAAAAAGGAATTGAGACACTTTTTTTATATAGAGAAGCATTGTACTTAATTCCTAATCCCACGTGATCTATACTCGATGTTAGAAACAAGGATATGTAAAGGGTTCTTCTGTAACACAAAGCTGACACAAATAATGAATAGGGGTACTATGATTATGTGATGGCTAAGCCAGAGTGTTGGGCTCAGGCTCCCTATATATCTTGTTGGATGAATAATCAAACCAAATGTAGTTATTATATTTCCATGAAGATTAATTTTATTTGGTAAGGACAATGATTAACTGATTTGAAAAGAAGGACATGTTGTAGCTGGACAAACGAAAAAAACCCAAGTGTCACTGCGTGTCTTGTTGGGGGAAAAAATCAAACCAAATGTAGTTATTTAAAAGTTCTCTATGCAATTTTGATACTTATATAATGAAAAAAGGTATCTTTTATCATGGATGGGTCCAATATTGGAGATTGAGGCATCGCTATGTATATCATATTGGTGAGAATCAAGTAGTACGTGGGTCTTAAAACATTTATTTCCCACACCAATCAAGATTCATATGGAAAATGGGTGATTTTGACACATCCAAGAAGAACAGTTATACTTAAGACACCAAATAGTATAAATATCTATCCATTCATCCTAAGGGAACACTCTTTATAGATATGTTTCATATACAGGAGGAGAAATGTAAATAAAAAATTTCTGGTTGCAGGTGGGCCCAAGATTGGAGATCCAGCTGTCTCTACATATCTCAAATAGATGAGAATCAAGCCACATTTTGTTCTTGAAATCAGGTCCCTATGATGTTCTGACTCAGACATAGGTATGAAAGGGACTCATGTTCCAATAAAGAGAAACAATGATGTCAATTATGCTTGCATATGGAAGCTCATAACGTCAAATATAGAAGATGTTAGTCATATACTTTAATGTCATGTAACGTGGAAAACTAATGTCATGCAGTTTATCATCGTGTGACAAGGACAGATATGCAATGCATTTTATTGTTATATAGCATGGAATCTTATGGGTGTTATGCAGTTTAATGTCTTGCGACTAGGACCTCGGGTTGTGTAGTTTAGAGTCATGCAGTTATAACATGGTGTGTAGTTACACATTGTATTTCTTTAAGAATATCACATTGGTTGGAGTTGTGATAATATTTCCATCCATTTATTTTAATGAATAAGATCCATTTGAGAAGACCTTATGTATGGAATAAGTTCCTTCACACTTTGATTCAAGATTTAGTTGTATCTTTCCTAGTATAATTGGAGTCATAAGGACCAATACCAATTCTCCTTGAATAAATGAATGGAGGCGGACTTTCTTATTAAAGTATCGTTCTATTCTATTCTTATAGACTTCTAAATGATGCAAAGTATAAAATATTTTATTGTCTATTCCTTCCTACTCATCAAACCATTTTTGATACTTCTCATCTATTGACAATAGAGCACAGATATAAATTCTGAGTGAAGGTAATTGAATTTCAATTGGAAAAACTGTATCTCATCCGTACACCAATGAATAAGGGGTTTCCTGTATGGTAGTATGGATAGTAGTCTGATAAGCACATAAATCATGAAAAAAATTATTAGGACAAGTTTTATTATCATTATCCACCATCTTTTGGAGTTTACTTGATAGGGTCTTATTGAAGGCCTTTATCTCTTTATTTGTCGCCACATGACAGCATGATGAATGGTTGGTTTTGATATTGTGCTCCAGATATAACTTCTTTACCTCAATAGAACAGAAATTGGTGCTATTTTCCATCAATATAGTATGATGGACACAAAATTCGGTGATTATGTTAGTTTGGAAAAAACTAACAATGCTTTTGGATATGATTTCTTTGAGAGGTATTTCCTCAGCCTATTTGGAGACGAAGTCAATAGTAGTAAGAATATACTTGAACTGCAAAGTTGTAGCTAGGGGATAAGGTTCTACTACATCCATTCCCTATGTGGAAAATTTCTAGGAGTATTTAGCTGTATGTAGAAACTCCAGGGGGTTGATGAATGAAGTTGTAATGCACTTGGAATGGATGTCATTTCTTATTAAAATCTATGCAATCCTGCATCATCGAAGGCCAAAAGTATCCGAGCGTTCAGATTTTATCAGAAATCCTATGCCCAGACTTGTGACCACCAAAAGCTCTTGAATGTCCTTATTTCAGGACAGATCCAGTTTCTTCCCTATTAATAAACTTGAATAGGATTACATCAAATCCTCATTTATAGAGTTTCTTCTGATGATATAGACTATTATAAAGAGTAAAATTGGCCACCTTTCATTGTATTTGTTCGTTTTTATCTCTACCTAATAGAAGTACTCCATTTTGAAGGTATTCTACGATGGGTGTTCTCCATCCTGTGGTTTGACCATATGGATCAGAAATAGGGCTAATTTCATTAATTTCTTCCATTCTAGTTTGAATGAAATGTGATACCACATGACAATGGGCTATTCTGATGATTTTCACATCTCGATTTGGATATTCCAGGGTTGTGGCTTCATTAGCCAGTTCATCATCTTGGGCATTTTGTAATCGTGGGACATAAGACAATTTCATCTTTAAGGGAAATTCAGCCATTAACCCATTGACATATCACACAAAGGGATTAAATATTAATATATAATGGAATAATCCCCATGAATTTGTTTGATTTACAACTCCAAATCACGTTTTACTTTCAGTTGATTCACTTGCATTTGAAGTGCCAATTTAAATTCTGTGATAAGAGCTTGGTATTCTAATTCATTGTCATTTATTCCTTATAACAACAGGAAGGAAAAGGGAAACACAACCTTTTCTGGGGAGATAAGTACAATTCCTAACACAAAATTGTTGATTTTAGGGTTTTATATTCTCTTCCCTATTAGTCTTCTAGAGGCACCGTCAATGTACATTCCCCATGTTTCGAAATTATCTTGAATATAGAAAACCTCTTCATCAAGGATTTCATTATTTAATTATTTATCTTCCGTGGATGGGTGTTCATCAAGGAAGTTATCCAGAGCATGGCCCTTTATTTCCTTCTAAGGAATAAACGGGATATAACCTATTTCTAAATAGCTTCCCATCATTCCAGAAGCTCTATAGGCATAGGATGACTAATGATAAATTTGAGTAGGTTATTGCAAGACACCAATTAGACCTCATGATGTTGCAGGTAGTGCCTCAATTTCTAATCTACAAAGACCAATGTCAGGCATCACTTTTCAATACTTTAATACTGAGTTTCTATATCAATCATATTTTGACTATGATATTAAAGGTTGTTTTCATTCCCAGCATCGTTATTTTGGGAATTGAAGGCAACCAGCGATCACTCTAAAGCTGACCAATAGAGAATAAGTGGTCTTCCGTCAAAAGGTGTCACTAATATCGGTGGAATCAAGAGATATTTCATGATGGTATCAAAATATTTTTTGTAGTCTTCAATCCACTGATAGGTGAATCCCTTTTCATTAATCTAATGAGGGGAAAACCATTGCCAAATTGAAGATAAAGCACTGAATACTGGATTGGTTTCCTTGGAGTCATCTTAATTCATTAAAATTTATTGGAGGTGACATTCCAAGTATTGATTTTGTCTTCTCAGTATCAACATTGATTCCATGATGGTGTACAATGATGTCGAGGAATTTTTCTAAGGTTACCCCAAATGCACATTTCTAGGGGTTCATCTTCAAATTATGTCGCTGATGTTTATTAAATATGGTCTCCAAATGAACTAATTGGTTAGAAAATTATTGATAATTAAACCCCAAATCATCAAGATAACATTCTACATATTTCCCTAATAAGGGTATGAAGATATGGTGCATGGAATGTTGATATGTTGCACTTGAATTTTTTAATCCGAATGGAATTACCCAATAGAAAAACACACCTTTAGGGGATCTAAAGGCTATATATTTTTCAACCTCTGGGGCCATGTGGATTTTATTATACCCATAGTAACCATCCATAATGGAAAGAGATTCATATCCAGTCGTTTCATTAATTAAAATCTCTATGATCAGAACTAGAAAGTCATCTTTAGGACAATGTCGGTTAATTTCTCTGAAATCAATGAAATCTATAATTGTTGCATCCTTATTGTTTTCTAGGATAGTATTTTCCTGCCATTTGGGATATTGAACCTCCCTGAAAAAATTATCCTTTATAATATTATCAACTTCAGTATCAATTTTAGAGGCATGAGTTGGGTGTGTTCTTCTTGCTACCTGCTTGAATCCACAATGTTATTCGTGAAAACCCAAATGATGAGTGGCTAAATCAGGATTAAGACCTATAATTTATTTATAGTTCAAAGAAATTATATCTTGATGTTTCTTTAGAAAAAAAATATACATCTCTTTCTCTTCAGAAGTAGTGGGTGTGATAATTAGAGTGGGTGTGGATCTTCTTCTATACCCATATTTATTTCTCTAATCTCATCCATAGTGGTATAGACACCTTCCTTAAATGATGTAGGAGAATCCCTAAGATATTCCTCTTCTTCTTCATTATGTTTCACCTCTTCAGTTTCAACTTGCATAGTAGATAATGAAGCAAAACTTTTTGAGTTAGGGGGGGAGTTAGTATTTGATCATCTTGAAGAAGAGGCCAACATTTCTGACCCTTCTAATGATGAAGGGTCTTTTTGGATCATTACAGAGGATATAATGAGTAGGGAATCATAATTTAAGTCTTCCTCTTGTATTTCTACAAATTATTCTAGTCTTATTGGTGAATAAGAGGCTTGTTCAAGTTTGGTGGATGAAATGAAGACATCTCAATTAAAGCTTCCATCACAGATTGGTGAATCAACAATTTCTCACAAGCTATCATGCTCAATTGACACAATTGACATTATGGATATTAATGGATGGCTACTTGGATTTGGATTTACCCTTTCAATTTGATCGATAGGTAACACATAATCTGTACTCAAATGTATGAATGGGTTTGTTGGGATCTTTTCCAATGCATTCGGAGCATTGATTCTGGTTACCTCCATTTCTGTGGACCTCATTCCCTTTGTGTAATAACATTATGAATCAGTGTATTGAAATTTACATGTTATGAATGGCCCCTTCTCACCATAAAATGATCTAATTTGACTATTGAAACATTATTTGAGACATTGGTAGTGTAACGAAGGTCTGGTTGGATGTTGATTTAGCCAAGGCCTTCTTGAGAAAAATGTTGAAGGTTGTGTCCTGATGAACAAACATAAAATATCAATTAGACACCAGATCCCCAAACTAAATTCTGAGAGTAATCTCTCCCATAGGTTCTTGATCATTTTTTTCATATCCTTACAACATTTAAGTAGAATGAGATAAGTCAGATTCGGTGAGGCCCGATAAACAAAGTGTGAAAATAGGAATGAGGTTGACTACCAATCCATTATCAATAAAGGTCTATCGAGTGTCTTTTTCGTTGACCCTTTTAGAAAGATACAAGATCCTGATATGTCCATGCACAACATTATCACCATCATTATCCATAAAGGATATGACTGCATTAAAATCATGTAGGTTCATTCTCTATTCGGTAAACCTCAACAGTAATAACATTGGTTTAAAACTCTTGAGGACTTGAAAAATCCTCAATAAGTTATTCTCGAAGAACTTTTAACAAATTCAAGGCCTCAAAAATCGACAACATGGCATATACATGGGATACTTTTTTCAAAACATCATAATTTTTGTCAAGAGCTATGCATTTACCAGCATGAAGATGTGGTTTTGTAGGTGCCTTGGAAGTTGATTCTCCTAATATGGATATACCCTATGTAGGAGCAGAAGCTGGAAAAAATCCTAGATTTGGCAGATTAAACTAATAAAGTTTATCTACTTGCTGAGAGATAGATGGTGTAACCTCTAATCGATCCTCCAAAATAATCATGTTAGGACTGAACCTATCAAGTGTGTAAGAATATCTTTGTTCTTATTGAGCCCACTTAAGGTCTCCCCTATGAGTTTCTACCGTATATATAGTTCGAGAAGGGGTATCGTTAAAATAGTGTCTTCCAGAATACCCATGTCTTCCCCAATATTCTCGACCTCGACCTCTTCCTCTAGTTCCTTTGTTAGGTATAGGGAACTCAGGATCATTATAATCAGAATAACCATTTTTATATGGATCTGTTATTTTGATAAAATTGATGGAACCAAAGATCAATTCTTCATATGATGAAGATTATTCCTGGGAGATCGATTCTGGTTGTGTTGTTTGGCAGGGCGGTGCTTTTGCTTTTGAAACAGATGACATAAAATCTACCATATTCAAATACAACATTGTCCTTGACACGATCTCATATTTTTTTTGACTGTTATTTTACATTTTGAACACATCTCTTCTTTGAGGATTGACCTTTTGATGAAGGTGGTTTTGCTGTGGTGGAAGTATCAGACGACATAATCGGTTGATTCAACTGTGTTCGTACAATGGAATGAGTTTGGTTGATCATTTTCTAAATCATCCAATTATCATATTTCTGTGCATTTTTATTTTTTACTTCCTATCATTCTTTTTCTTCCTTGAGATCTGTAGTAGTAACACATGATACTTGGCCTGAAAAAAAAATTCACTTGTCTAGAGTCTACCATTTTTTGTAGGAGGTATATGAAAATAAAACACTCCTAAATGGGATTTCCTAAAATCAATTAAAGGTAAAATAGTTCAGAATATATTCATATCCTTCTTTGATCGGTTTCATCAGCCTTGGTAACTGAACCAAATTATTTTCCATGTCTGACATTAATTAACTGGGAACTTTTTCATTCTGTAAAGAATTAACTTTGTTCTTTAACTCTGTAAATTGTTTCTGCCTTTGATCTCTTTGATCATCTTAATGAGGTGGACGTTTCTACTAACACTTGGGATGTGGAGCACTTTGATATTATGAAGGTTTTATAGTGGATGTAGGTACATGTTCTTTTATAAGTGTGACTGTAGTAGCCTCTACTTTCCCTATTCATCTTCCTAGAGGTAATGGAATTACATGAGTTTTACCTTTAGTTTCCATAATGGAATATTCTATCTGGTTAGGAATTGAAGAAAGGTCTCAAAACCCTATTTTGTATTTCATAGGGATCAATTCTGTGCATAACTCATAATGTCGTTTTTTCACACAAATTAGAAAAACCTCTTCATGGGGGAGTTCCAGAATTAAGAAATATGTTAATCCTTTCCATCGAGCAATGAAATCTGAAATTCTTTCATCTTCCATTTTTTAAAAAATTTTGACATAAAAAACTATTTTTTTTATCATTTAGATTAATTGAATATTTAATTTCTGATGTAGATCTTCCCATCGATTAATTTATTGAGATTCAAAACTTGTATACCACACAAAAGCTAGTCCCTATAATGACTGCACAAAACACATAAGTATTACTACTTCTTGTTGTTGAGGAGTCCCTATAATGGGATCAAAATGAGAAAAAAAATGCAATAAGTGGTTTTCGGGATCTTCTGAACCAATAAATATTGGGAATGTAGTATTCACAAAATTTGGTGGGAGAGGGATCTGATCCACCCACTCAGTGTAAGCTTTATTTTTCGGTTGAACTGGCACATGTCATTCTTCAATAGCTTCCAATAGAGTTTTTAATGCCTCAATTGTGATCCTAAGAACATGGGGAATATTTGAATTAGTTGGGTCCTATATAGGTACAGAATCTTGAGCTTGAACTAGTGAAACAACCGAAAAACCCAATGGTGGTGGTGGTGCTGGTATTTTCCTTGGATAACCCATAAGAAAAGGGCCTATAAGGATGTGTTTGATTATGCTCTGGATGTGTACCCAATATAGAGAATTTATTATCTGTATTTGTAGTTACCACAAATACTCTTTTCTAAGGATCTCAAACACGATGTGAAAGTAGAGGATCTATCAGAAAAGTATGTCTAATAGAATTGCTGCTTTGAAGTAACTCTGTATTGAGTATTTTCAACTCTTTCATCTCCTCTTCATCCTATGAAAATCTTTCTTCAAGTGAATGTTATTGACCTTCTCTAGTGGATAAGTGAGATGTGATCTTACTTTTACACTTCCCCTTGTTATATGCCTTTTAGAGGGGGTGGGAGTTGGTTATTTGAGGGCATACCTATATTATGGCTAAGCCTCTGATTTTGGGTATGCACACCTTCTTCATTTTCTTCAGTGTATTCCACATTATAGATAAGAACATCATATTTTGATTCCCCTGAACAAGACTCATTTTCTAGAGGATATTCTACAATTGTGTTAATGGAATTTACTAATTCATATTGAATTGCTGGAATTATATCAGTATCTTATTATGATCATCTTCTTATGTATCTTCCATGAGACTTTTTTCTCCAATATGTTTAATTCTTGGGAATTTTTTGGCGGTCAGTTACCCTAAGGGAATCCTTTGATAGTTTATTTGTGCACTCTCTTTGTGGCTTCTTCCCTAATTAGGAGAAAACTGGTTTCCATTGAGGAGGGGATTTTAGATGTGAAAAACCCCTCATCCTTGTAGGTTGGGGTTGTTCCTGTTCTTCTCCTTCAAAACATCAAACCTATTTTTGGAATTCAAAGGATGAATTAAACTAGCCCCTAGCCCTACAGGTTGGGGTGTTTCTTGAACTACTATAGCTGAGATTTGCGCAGCTGCTCTTCTGATTTTTCAAATTTTGGATCAGACATTTGTTGGGTGCATTATCCGACAACCACTCAAATAATCTATTTCAGAATATCGTTTTGCTATTTTATACATTTTTTAAATGATTGTTGATATCCTATAACCGACATACCTAAATAAGATTCTAATATTCTTGATGAAAAAGCATCTCAACAACTTTTTTTCTTTGGGCCTGGCTTTGATGAGAGCTAGTTGAGGACTGTTCTTGAGCATACATTTTATTACATACAAAATTTGTTGATTGTAGCCGACCATGGGCAACAACATTGCCTGAGAAAATTTTTTGCGGTCTTTGATAATTCTGGAGTGAAGTGAAATGCAATCTTCCATGAACACCCCATCCTCTGATATGAACATCGGATGGGGTGTCAAAAACTAATAGGTGTAACCTCTTTAGAGCATTGAGGGATGCACACTGAAGAGTTCTCTGCTTATTTTTAACCATCAGATGTCAGGAAACTGTGATAGATTCCAAGTTAAATTGGTGTTACAACCCTTCTATTACTATTACATGATTTTGATATTCATCATATGGTAATAATTTGGTTTTTAAATGATGAAATTTATTCTGTTAGTTGTGGTGGACATCATTAATGCAATCTTCTACCATCAATTTTGGAATATTATATTGAGAATTTTCCAAAGTCGAGAACATGAATGGTATTTCTCCTTCAGATAATTTTTTTCTCATGTATAACATATCTTCATCATCTTTCACATGATTTTTCTATATATGGTCTAACCAAAGTGGATGCTTATTGATTGTTTTATTAAAAAAATGGGATCAGTCACTCATTCCTCTACTGTATTAGAAGACAAATGACACAAGGGAGGTTCAAAGAATTATTATTCCCTTAAGATATATTATGGTTGAGAAATTATTTCACCCATTATTGACATGGCATCATACATGACTATCCTTGTATTGGAATGTGCCTCAAGATGAGAGGGACTTCTCATTAATACACTATCAATTATATAATTATCTGTACAATATGAAATACTACTGTAGAGAGAACTTTTTCAGTGAATTCCATCATGAGGAGGACCACCATGGTGGATTACATCAAAGGATAAATCCTCTTTCTCCTTGGTCTACTAGCCACCCAGAGGGTTTTTTTGGATCTCGTTTGGATATAGGCTCTCCGGAATGAAAAATTTTCATAATGAAAGAATTAATGATGAAGTTTCCAATTAATAACATCATAATTAATTCTACTACTCCCATGATTTAGCATTGAGAGAGTAGGATCATGAGATGCAATAGATAAATGTTTGAGGGCTTCAAGAACTCTAGCAGTAAGAGGATCCAAATTACATCTTGACTCTTGATTTTCCATCTATATTTAGTGATATTTTTTCTTGGATGCTCTCTTACACTTAGTTAGAGACACTTGCTGGGAGAAGTGGTTATCATGGGTAGGTGTATGTTCCTTCACTTGAGTGGTTATTAGAATTGGCTAATTGCCACCAATTGGAAATGGTGTGTGTTCCTGATTCGGTTGTGCATATGATATGGGGGAGTATTCCCCATGACCCTCATTGACTAGTATAGAGGTATGTATCTACTTTGTAATGTCATGTCGATGTGTCATCCTAGGTGTGGGGACACATTTATGTGCTTTATTCCATGGTACTGCTGAAGTAGTTGGTATGATATCCTGGCATGCTTCCAGAATATTGGCAGGCATTTGTGTCTACCATGTCACCATTAATAAGATTTTTTCGGTGACTTTATTTTCCAAAATGGGAAAATACATCCATTATTTATCTGGAGTAGGTGTATTTTCCTACTCACATCCTCCTTTTACTATCAGTGGGTATTGAAAGTACTCTTGTATGGGGTTGGAGACTTGGGTCTACCCAAAATTTCTCGTTGGAACCTTCCAACTGATTTCTTCGGGTGTTTCCATATGAGACTGTTGGAAGGCTTGATCAATTTTAGAAGGTGTATGTGTCTGCTAGTTGTTTTCTATTAAGAAGGGTTGAAAAACTCCCTTCAATACTGACAGATGAGACTATTGGAAGAATTGGTGATTGTAAGCAGGTGTATGTTCCTGTTTACTAGTTGCCACCACATTTGATTAGAGGGTTCTTTAAATATAGTTAGATGAGCCTAAAAACTAGCTAATAATTTGTAAACAGGTTTATGTACATATTCATGGTACTCCTCTGGATTTTCCTAACGGGATTGGTGGGTTTCTTCCATATGAGTCTATTAGGCAGTGGAATTAGGATGGACAGGTGTATGTGCTCGCTCATTATTTTCCATCAAGATAGGTTGATGGAATTCTCTAGAGGGCGAATAGGTGAGAACCTACTCCCTGGTGACCAGACTTTATCCCCAGTGGTTATTCTTGTGTGTCGGGGTCTGAGAGACCTGCGCCGAACGTCTAGAGGCAACACCCTCATCATGTTGGGGGTTCACTACCACAATATTCTACTAGTGATGATTGTTTGTGAAAATCCTTCAGAAGGACCCCTGCATCCTCGAATTGAGTCCCTGAGTGACCTCTTGATCCACCTAACTATATGAATAGAGGGATTGGTTGTTGTGTTCTGGGGATAAGGACCCAAAACAGTTGAAGATGCTGGTTGGCACTGTCTGCTTCTTGATCATCAGTTATTGATGGACATGCGATTAGGGATTGTTATTGACCTCAAGTGCATATCGTGTAGCTTCTAATGTTGGGATTGTACCATACTGATGGTAATATCTTTCCATCATGTTACAGACCCAGCATTGAAGATGCTGGGTTGGTGATGGAATCCTTCCCGTGGATGAGGATCTATCTTGGGTAGCAGTCGGGAAGTTCACTGATGTCATCTTTAAGAAATCCATTTTAGACTAAAGGGAGTTCTAAATAAACTTGAAAACAACAATAAACTCTATTAAAGAGAAAACTTTTAGATGGATACATGCATGATTTATTCCTTTGTCTGGGCATCCTTTATCAATCGTTGGTGGCCTAATAGGTGGGTGACATTATTAACATGGTTAAGGCTTCACATCGGGTTCACCATTTTTGTTTCGTAATTCAATGAAATATGGGTTCTATTTTTATGAATCACTACTTCCTGGCAGTTTCCATTGGATTTATTGAAGGAACTAAAAACACTGAAAAGTTATTTATCCAAAAGGGACCTGCTTTCCAAAGGTAGGTGTTCGTTAATTTTGGACTTTATGATAATTAAGAATGGGAAATGTTTGAGAGGATGGGAGGTTGCACTCATTACGCCATTTTGGGGGGAATTAAAGTCTAATTTATAACTCTCTTTATAAATTTAATATATTTTCATGAATGATTATTAATTCACCAAGTATAACATAATTTCCCTTGGAATTTTCAATCACTTATTTACATGTGTGAAATTTAGAAACATCTGTATGTATTCGAGGTTATTCGTTAATGGAGATATATATATGCATTTGAGGTTCTCCATCAATGGTGTCCTCTCATATTATATTTATATATTCTTTTAATCATCATTAAGGTGATACTAGTTTTTAAGTCGCTAAGTGTGACACTCTGGAATTTATTGTCATCTAGGGAGATGAATGTTTGTTTTGATATTGGGATCATACCCATAAAATGGGATACCTACATATCCTTGTAAATGGAATCAAAACCCTCGTAGTTTGATGCTGGTTAGTGGGATACATCATACCTTTTATGGTCATGTGATAAGGACCTAACTGTATAGTTTAATGTAATGTGGTATGGAAATCTAAGAATAATTTTCTTAGATAATGTTTGGTGTGGGACTTATAATGAATAAACCCAAGGAACTTGGAAATGATATAGGCTTCCAGGTTAAATTATACCATGTTGGGAATATGGACCAAGGATAATAGGGTAGATTTGAAGTGTTTTGTTTGAACCTCAAGGAGGCTTCCTACATATCCTATTTGGATGGGAATCAAAGCCCACATAGTTCGATAAGTCTTATAGGAGAGTATATTCTTTTGATAGAAATGAGTATGGGCCTACTTCATGAAAAGGATGCCTTGATGATTTGATGGTTTAATTTAGGGATTACACCTAAGGAAGATGCCTAGATTAAGGGATTAGGGTTATATTCCTAAAGAGGATATCTAATGAGCTAGAGACATAATGAAGGCTTTGTATGTATCCTAGTTTCAATAGGAATCATGGTTCCCATAGTTCAAGTGGTTGTGAAAATGTTATGATCATGACAAATCTCAAATCCTACAAGAGTCATGCTCGGTGTGAGATACAAGAGGATGTCAAATATTCAACAAAGGCACTCACACTTTTCCTCCCCCTTTTGTGAAATAGGGCACACCTACAGCGTCCAGGGTGGATGAGGTTGATTCAACCCACAAAGTGGGAGAGGTGACAAACCTTCCCTCTCATTAATTTACATCGGAAAATGGTGAAATGAAATGAAGGAGTGAAGGTGAAGGAAGTAGAGATGATCAAGACTTAAACCTCTTACTTGAAAGGTTAGGGGATTACACGAAGATGGATGCCCTTAAATTGGAACTTTTATGGGAGGGAGACTTCACTTTTCATCAAAAGGAAAAGTTGGTGTGAAACATACCTTCCCTAAAAGAGACATGAGGTTCCAAAACATAAGGATTAGAAGGGAAGGTCAGAACCCAAACCCTAATCCTTCCAATTGAGAACTTCCCAACATTGTTCCTGGGAGAAAGGTCTATGTGACTATGGATATACAAACCCACAAATAATCCATGAATCCTAACCCCCATTGTGAAACAAATGTGGGAAAACTCTAACTATGGATAAAAAACAAAAGATAAGACATACTAATTTTCATTTCCCAATGGTTTGATAAGTCAATGGGTTTTGGTTATGGTCTCAATATAATCCCATTCAAACAAGGGATCCAATGAAGAAGAATCATTTCCACTAATGGATTTGAGGAGGGATTGATGGCTTGTATACTTAATAGAATAGGTAAATCAAAAAGGGGTTCCCATGTAGATAATGGCATGAAAGTATGGGAGTTCAACTAGGATGGGGCGACTGGATGTTAACATAAGTGAAGAAAAACCTGGTTATTAATACTTGGGTCAGACCTAACTCAAACCTTCAAGAGCATTCACAGGTATTCCCAGAATTGGGTGCTCATGTTCCTGTGAAAGGAATAAGTGGCTCACAAGTGTTTTTGATTTAGGTAGGTTGGGCGCTTTAGGTGCACACGTGTTATGGATTTAAAACACTAAAATGACTTAAGTTTGATTATCCTCCATCATATCATATGCTCTATGTGTTATGGAACTACATTGAATGTTTTGGAAGACTTGGACGAAGCACTAGGGTGACCAGAGAAGCAATTAGTCTTTAGGGAAATTTGTTTGTTAAAAATGAAGGCTCCAATGGTCTATTTATAGGAAATAATATGACCCCGAGAGAAATGTAATTGGGCACAAAAGTAGGCTGCGCGCCGAATGGGGGCACCCAAGTATGTTGCGCACCGACGGCCCCTTGGTCTTACTAGGGCAATTCAAAGATCATTACTTTGAAAATATTTATTTTCTTCATGTTTTTTCTCCCATTTTTTCAAAGGAATTTCCCTTAGTCATTTTTTAGACTTGGTAACGGAATGGAGTGTCAAAAATGTTGTTGAATGCCTCTATGATATACTCTAATAATGAGGGAATAGTCTTCCCACTAACACACATAGGCCCTCACTGCTATTTGAAAACCTCTAGTATTTGGAGAGATGCACTTGAGGCCATATATACAACTGAGTTCAGGGCACTTTTGACAGGTATCCTAGACTAGGACATTACAAATTCATATTAGAGGGGTTTATTTTTTGGTTGTCATTACTATTCTGCAAAAATAGAAAGGGATAAGATGGAAATAGAGTTTGGTAATAAGATGTTCTTGAGAGTAGTTACACTGTGTATAGAGAAAATCTAAATTTCCCCAAACTGAATTGTGATTTTATAAATTCTAACTATTACAGTTGATATTATTTAACCATTGGGTGTCATTCATGATTAATGTTATTACTATTGATATTATTGGGTTCTATTTATGATGAAACATAACGGTATGAGGGTGTTACATCTCATGAATCATATTATAACTTGTTGAAAATCACATGTCAAGAATTATGATTTTCCATTTAAGATGTATCACTCATATCAGGTTGATGTGATAGGTTTTGTGATAACTATATCTTCTTTTGTGATAGATTTCATGCAGTGAATAGGAATGTGATGATATCTTTTAATTCATATGGTGTATGGGCCCTTATTGACTGGGAAATGACAGACCTCTTTAAATTAAATTATTAAAGTGAAATGGACGTGTATATATTATATAGGCATCAAATTTTGGTTCATGAGGTGTTATGATACCATGATGATCAGAACGTGGTGGACTATCGATTGAATCATTGAAAGTGTGAATATTAAATAGAAACAAAATGGAAAATAGAGAGTTGACCTAGACCAAGATTTTGAGTGTGAAAGAGTCAGTGTTTATAGTTGTGGTGTGGTTGTTCTTTATACAATACTTGATTTAGGAGATCGATGTGGGTTACGGTTTGGTTTTAGGATTTTTTTGTCCTTTACTACACTTTTGAGCTATAAACCGTGATTATTATCCTTTCTGAGGCATGTGGTTGGCATTATATAGACATTCCACTATGATGACCTCCAATGGTACACCACGAGGGGGTCGGTGGGTCATGGGATACTGATTTCTCCTTCTTTAGTTCAAGCTAAAACACTAGAAGTTGTTCCAAACATAGGTTCTAACAGAGAGTTTTGTGAGGGGTTCTTTCGATATATGAAGACTTTTCAGGGGTACTACAGCCTGCCTTGACTATGGATGAGCTAACAAAGGTGTTCCAATAGTAGTATCCTCCAACATTTTCATGGGATGGAGGTCCACAGACTACTATTAAAGGGATTTAGACCATTCTAGTTATCTTCAAACATTTATATATACCTCCTGAAAGGAGGGTCAATCTCGCAACATTTATGCTGCGTGGACCAACAAAGTGCTGGTGGAATTTTCTGAACTAGGCATACGAGCTACAAGATATGGGTTGGACTAATTTCTAGACCCTCTTCTACAAATAATTTTACCCTAAGACTCTATAGGCATAGCGGGATAGTGTGTTCATGCGTCTGCAGCAGGGCACGATGACAGTTATGGAGTACTCAACATGCTTTACAGAGTTGTAGCCTTCTGTGATGATGCACCTTTTTGATGAGATGTCTATAGTGAGATATTTCTAAGAAGGTATTTGACATGCTATAAAATCCCAGTTCAACATGTTTTGGTAGACCTATATCACTGAAATTGTGAACCATGTGCTAATTACAAAGAAAAACCTGATGGAATTTGGGGGCATAGAGTAGGGTAGTGATGCTTCTCAACCCTATGGTTTTACATCCTCAATAAGGAATCGTCATTTTGAGGCTCATTGTGAGATGTGTTCTAGTCAGTTAGTGAGTGTGGGAGACTTAATTTTTTGTCACTAGTTTGGTAGGAGAGTCCAAATGAAGAATCAGTGCGACTGTGACCCAGTTGAGTGTCAAACATGTGGAAGGATGGGCCACATGTAGTAGTTTTGCAGGGCCTTCCTTCTAGTTGTGAGTGGCATGCGTCAGCTCCGACACCAGTTTTGGGAGCAGGTTCTTCAGATCCACATTATAAATGGATCTAGAAGAGTTCTATATGATCATGCCATTGGAGTAGTAGTTGTGGAATAGGTATCCAGTTTCCATTTACACCTAGACATCATAGTGGACCTACACTGGGTATTGAGGTTGTCTCATAGGCCTTTGGTGCAGCCTAGTACTATTTTGTACATCCTACCCCCGAGGAGCTTGGTTTTGGACCATCTATATTGAGAGGTATGATATTAGTTGCCTTAATTTTTCATCTTCTCTTTTTTATATAGGTGTATCTCATAGTTTCATATATTCACCTATGGTGAAAATCCTTATGCTTATTGTGTAGGATTTTCAGGGTGTTTTGATGTTATACAGTCCATTAGGAATCATAATGGAGGGTGTATACTAGTGAATGGAGTTCCCCTTGAGATTGGTTGGTGTAGCATCCTTTAGAAACTTTATCTCCTTGAGATAACAAGTTTTGACGTCATTCTCGAGATGGGGTGGTTAGTATCTTATCAATATTGTGTAAACTATTATCGACGGAGGGTTACATTCACATCACTCAAGGGTTTAGTGTTTACTCACAATGGTGAATGGGATATCTAGGTAAGCATTGATGGATTCAAGATTCATGGGTTAGGTGTAATGATAGCCTAGATCTCTAGTTTGTTTTTTTATCAGGTAGTGAGTCAGGCAGACATTCCTCTAGTGGTTGAGCACTTCACGGACGTATTTCTCAAAGACTTTTTAGGTTTACCACCCAATAGAGAGATTGATTTATGCATTGAGATATTTCTTGTAGTTTCACTAGTATCCATCCCTCCATACATGATCTCTATGATAGAGTTTCAGGAATTAAAGTGACATATAGTGGATTTTGAGGTGATGGGGTTTATTCCACCAAGTACTTCTCTATGTGGTTCATCGGTCCTTCTTTTGAAAATGGAAGATGTTACTATTATTCTATGTGTGGATTATCAGAAACTGAACTAGCTAATGGTTAAAAATCAATATCTAATACCATGGATAGATGAACTATTTGATGCGCTTTGAGGAGTACGAGTGTTCTCAAAAACTGACCTAAGGTCCGGATATCACCGAGTACAAGTTTATCCTATAGACATACCTCATACAACCTTTCATAGTAGGCATATTCTATATGAGTATCTGGTTATTTCATTTAGTGTCATGAACATGCCAGCAGTTTTCAAGGAACTGATGAACCGAGTGTTCCATTATTACTTGGATTTTTTGTGGTTTTTGTGGATGATTTCTTAGTGTATTCCCACAATCGACACGACCATTCCAACCATCGTGATATCATTTTGAATAGATTGATGGGGCATCAGTTATATGATAAACTCACAAAGTCCCACTTTTAGAGGGATTGGATTCACTTCCTGGGCCACATCATCTCAGATATAGAAGTATTAGTTGACCCAAAGAGGGTGAGAGTTATTTTCTACTAGGAACAAACATAGAATGGTTTTTGACATACGTATTTTCTTGGGGTAGTTGGTTACTACATGAATTTCATATAGGACTTCTCACACTTAGTAGCACCATTGTTTAGGTTCACTAAGATGGTTGTGAAGTTTTTATGGTCAGATTATTATGAGAAATACTTTAAAGATATGATAGAATGGTTGACATTAGTGTCAGCCCTAATAATACTAAAGAAAGGAAAGAGCTACACTATGTATTGTGACGCATCAAGTATCAGGCTGGGAGTAGTTCTGATGTTGAGGGATAGAGTCATGGTGTACAGGTCTTGGCATTTGAAGCCACACAAGATTAATTACTCGATGCATGATATTGAGATAAATATATTTGTCCCAAAATTGCATTGTTGGAGACACTATTTTTTAAGAGAGCGTTTTGTGGTGTATACATATCACAAAATCCCCAAGTATATTTTTACATAGTGTGATCTGAATCTGAGGTAGCAGAGGTGGGTGGAGTACCTACAGTCTTTTTACTTCAATATTTCCTATATTCCTGGTAAATGAAATGCATTGGATGATGCACTTATGAGAAGGAATCATATATAGGCAGTGCAATAGGCCAGTAGCGAGTGGAAGCTTATGGAATCGTTCTCAAAGACACATATGCTGGTGCATGATAAACAAGGATAGAATTATCTATTATCCATAGTTAGGACCTCTACTCTATTGGATAGAGAAATAATGATGCATCTATCGGATTATGTGGGCCTAGTCCTATGGGAGAGCTTCGAATGTGAGGACCCTCCCCCTGGTTGGATAGTGGGTGACAATGACATCTTGTGTATATGTGGACGTGTTTGGCCCCCATTGGATATACGTGAGGGGATGATGTGGAAGTTTCTTGCTTCATCTTGGTCAGTTTATCTTAGAGTCACCAACATGTACTATGACTTATGATTCCAGTACTGGTGGTCGGGTATGAAAATAGAGATAGCTGGTTTTGTTATGAGGTTTTCCACCTATCAGTAGGTTAAGGTTGAAAATCATCAACAACCAGGATTTTACAGCAGTTACCTATTCTATAGTGGAAATAAGATGATGTTTCAATGGATTTCGTGACTGGATTAATGAGGTCACATCGAGGTAACAATGTTTGTGGGTTATATTGGATAGGAGCATGGAGGTTCTGTGAGGATGGTCAGTACCCCTAGAATGGGTGATACGAAAGCATGAATGTTTATAGGATGAGGCTTGGGAGTGGGAGGCTGATGTACATGATCAGTGGATGGAGTTGTTTTCAAACAAATATTGACCACCCTTGAGAGGGAAATGTGGGGATGAATTGCTTTAACGGAGAATATTGTAAGATCTTGAGTTTTTTAAGGTGTGAATATTTTACTTTTTAGGTTAAATTCTTGTTTACTTCTATTTTTGTCTTAGACTCTAATTTGGGTCGTGGGATGGTTGGTTTTTATTAGGGAAAGAAGATGCAGGAAGGTTTTATAGTGTCTATAGTCCAACTACATGACGTTTAATGGTATGACCATGACCTTTCATTATTTGTAATGGTTTCTTCATGGGAAGGGAAACCCAATCATTACACGGTGTGAAAGACAATTTCACATTGTGTAATTGTGTGACTATGTATTTTTAAAATATAGGTAGGATACTATATTTTTTAAACAGAATCCTCACCTTATCTCTTTCATACGTAGGAATACCCTTTGAGGCATAAATGTAGGCTCTGCTCCTAGTTATAGATTCAGAATATATTTCATTCCCTATTGGTATTATTGGAACCGTGCTGACAAGATCTTGATTCATTTTTAGTAGTTCTTGGTTCTTCAAAACAACAACTGTGTTGTTTTAGTTTAGGCTCATATGCCCTAATTTCTCATTCTTCTTCTATTATTCAGATTTCTCCTAAACTGAGATAAATTAGGACTTGATACTGGATGATCACTCCACTACTGAGCTAATGATGGTGTTATATACTTTTCTTCCTACTTTTGATGATTTATAGAGAAATTAGATTTTATGTCGCCCGCCATATTTTTCAGTGTAGGCTTGGAATTTAAATGTAAAGTTTAAATAGATAAAGTATGGCCTATTAGGGATGCCCATAGGTTACTTGAGATGCATTGTTGTATTTTTTCCAACCCCAAGGCCACCCCAGGGGTGTGTCATTCCATTTCTTTGGTTTTAACCTTTGATGAACTACCCAAGGGGTGTGTTCTCGAGCTTTTCTAGTTCAGGGGCTCAGTTTTAATTAATGAGCTTGTTTTACATTCTATGGAGATGTTCTACCATCTTCCCTTTTGTTTTCATAATATTCCATGCTTAATTTGATTAGATGAATTGATTGGAATTTGTTAAACTAATGGGTATACTCATTTTCTGTTTTTAGATTTCTTAAGTTGGTTGTTGAAAATTATGATAAATTGGTGGGTATACCCATGTGATGTGTTTAATGTATAATGGTGATAAACGTTTGGGTATACCCACATGGATTGATTTAAGTGAAATGGACTGTATGAGTGGGTAGACTAATATGGATTTCAATTGTTCATGATATTAAATGGATGTTTGTCTGTATAGATGTCATGGAAAACACTCCATGGATCTGGAACATGGTAGAGGATTCCCTTGATAGAGTGTTCTCCTAGGGTCTTGATTATGTGGGATGCCTTGGGCCTTGCTACCCCTTGGATCCAGATTTCGTGGACTCACCTAGGACATGTTGGTACACATGCTCCTAGGACTCCAATTGGTTCCTATACTGAGTTTCCATCAAGATTATCCTAGGACTCGAGGAGGATGTCTGGGTCTTCAACAACTTTGATCCAGCCCTTCATGGTCTATACTCCATTATACAATAAGGGAATGGAAATTTTGTTAAACTGTATTATACAACAAGTCTGTGGTATTTGGATATGGTTTCTTTATATGACATGGCCATGTGGACGAGATATTGATTGATGTACAACTAGTCCATGTTACTTGTTTATCCTTTTTATAACTGCCTTATTTGGAACAAACACTTTTTTAAGGAGGCTTAAAAGTCTATTTGGTATTACTTTTTGTAGTTGAAAAATGGAATGGGAATTCACACTTACATTTATAATTACTTAAATTTTTTTATCTTATTGCATTGTGTTTCTTGGAAGGATATAGATCATTGGGTGGAAACCTATTGGGATGTTTATCTCACCCCATGTTTGGGACTCCTTGGTGAGCCAAACAAACTTTATGGTTCTAGGTGATGGTAGGGGAAAGCACCCTACTACAGGTTGTTGATCATTTCATTGGATAATGGGAGCAAGAGACTAAGATGAGGCTTGCGATGCAATGGGAACTATTTGGTCTTCGTTCAATTTGGATACTTTTCTTTTATTGTATTTTATTGTACCTATTTTGGCTATTTTCTAGATACATGTATCATCTCCATCATTTCATATGATCCATTTTTTGAGATTTCTATCTTTTCCTACAATGTATCTATTGTCTTCTAGTTTTACTACTCCCAATATTTGTATGTTATAGACTTTCATTGTGACATACTCTTTCAATGATGACATAGTCTCTCCGCTAACACACCTAGGCCCTTGCTTCTAGTCGGTAGCCTCTTGCATGTTTGGATATACGCTTGAATCCATGTAGCCAATTGGGCTCGGGGCACTATTGAGTGTCCAAGTCCGAGACAGTACAGTAGGCATTGAGTGGTATCCAACCATCATCCTTAATATTCACTACTTCTTTGATAACATTATTATGATCTAAAATAATGCATAACCCTTTCCTATTGATGACATGAACACAACTAGAAATATAGAAACAAACTCCAGGAGTCCAGATTCACCTCCTCTACTATTGATAATTTTAGAGGTAAATGACACCTATTTTCATCCTGAGTGGAAATAATCAAAAGAACCCCATTATACACTCCATATAAGAATGTTTCATCCACATGTATGAATTGATTCCATTGAGGGAATATTTAGATACATGGATGTAAATCCTTGAATATCTGATGAAATTGTACATTGTCTATAGAGACACGATTGTTCACCACATTCTCTACTCTTTCAAATTGATAAATAGCTTGACCATGTTGAACCAATCACTCAATTAGATAAAAAAAACATGAAATTATGTTTCCCATTCACCATAAATCTTCTCAAAAGAATATGGATTTGAAATACAAGCCATATTATATGAGATTTTATATCCTTACTCACTCTCTATGCATTCCAATATCAACTCGGCCTTAACATCATGATTAACCCCAATCATACCAATAATAACGATGGATATGAATGTCGAGTTGAGGTGTTTATGATATTCATTCCGATTTAGATTCAAACAACTGTATAGACCTAATTTCTTTTAACTTTCTAACGAGTTGAATTAATGACATGGGTATCACACAATCACATCTTGCATGTCTCACTAAATGGTTAACATTTTATAGAAAATTTCAATCTTGTAGACTCATCTATGATATTACTGTAATATCACATCACTTGATAATTCATTATAACTATTTGTAATGCCTTTTTTCTCTCAAATTTTCTTCCAACAAAAAATTCATCATGAATTCTTCCAAAATTATTTTGTTGGAAAATACATGGGAATATGGTTATTGGTGTCACTACATCACAATCAAACTCAAACCCCAATAGTGTAACATCATGTGATGTTTTCACTAGCTATGTATATTTTCCTTTAGGATCATTTTCTACCATCGTCTCATGTTCTTTGTCAAATACTTACTCATATATAAAATAAATTTTAGGGTCATCATTTATTGTAACCACAGGTGCATCAACTGGAACAAAAATTGTTGTAAGAAAATATGCATGTACTATATAATGAAAGATTTTCTATGTTCTACATGTATTTTCTTCAACTAATCAACCTTGAAAAACCAGATCAAATGTAAACATATACTCGAAGGAAAATCCACCACCATTTAGTATGTTTTGTTTGATTTGGGTGGTATCTTAAATTATACTAACATCAACATAAAATTCCAACACACTAAGCCTTCCATTTTGTTGATATGTATCAAAAGAAAGTCATAAATCTCCATCATCGACTAAATGATGATGCATATAATATATATCATCCCGATATTGAGGAAACCCATAAACAAAAATGATTTACATGGATTCCCCACAAGCTTCAATCGATCATGAGTTTTACTGTAATTTGTGTTCATCATATTACATCGAATAAGATTTACTAACCATGAAGGACCACCAAACTACGAACTCTCATGTTCATCATCTACTATTTCACCTATATGATATACACACACAAGGAAATTTTAGTTCATATTTGTGAAACTATTAATTAAAATTAAATTATAGGTTAAATATATACACTGACATTTCATCAAATAAATCTTAACCCAATAAACCATCAATGTTATTATTTTGAGTATAAATACTCTAATCAGTAGAGAAAAAATGAAACGGATAGTGACAATCGGAAATTGTGATGCTATACAGAATGCAATATTAATATATTAACTACAATGTAATAATATATTTATATATTTAATGGAAATAAATAGCATTATATTAACAATTTATTAATATATTAATATTTATATATATATGTTTATTTTATGCAATGAAATATATATGTTGGAAGTTGTGACTGATGGTTTCTCGAATGGATTTCGAAGAGTTCAATGACTCTGGTTTCAATGTGTTTTGCGACAGGGGCATCACCAACTAGAAATCATTACACCATGGGTGTCATGGAAGATTAGAATCACAGATAGTTTCATGACCATCAACGTCCTTAAGGAAAATTGTGTAAAATGGTTTTTTGAAAAAGGATCTACGATTCATAGAAGGGAGTTATTTTGATTCTGGGAGTTTGGATCTAGATTTTTGGAAGGTGGTTCAGGGAGGTTGGATATATGAAGAACCATTGTGTCTCTATTCATACTATCTTCTATCTTTCTCTCAAGTGTTTTGTATAGAGCATGACCATAATTTCAAATTTTCGGACATCCCCATTCACGATCCTCATATTCAGGAAACTCGTTGACTATTTATATATTTTCATGAACATCGAATATTTATAATGATTTCTTATGCGGGTAACATCATGTTATAATTTTATTCAAAATATGTTATTGTTATAATTTTATTCAAATTATTTATTAAAATAAATAGATAGTTCTTTCCAAATTGAACTGGTGTGACCGTCACCAAGAGTTGCGTCGTTTCAACTAAACCAATGTGTTTATTAACTGAAATGGTGAGATTGAACCGGTGTGTCCCTCACCAAGAATTGTCCTATTTTGGTTGAATCAATGTGTTCTTTGACCAAATTGGTAAAATTCATACTGATTCCAATTTTTAAATAAGTTATGATGATATTTCCTAAGGGTTAATTAATATTTCAATCAAAGAAATTCTCTAGAGTTCTCCCAACATTGGTGCGGTGGGGAAATTAGAAATTGGTGTTCAATTCTCCCAAAACCATGGTGAAATCTTCAAGGGATACTTCCACTGAGAACCCTAAACCATCAAGGTGGGGGTGGATCAATCCCTTTTGGATAGTGAATCCAATTCACGAATCAAGGTTCGATCTATCTTCTCATTTTATCTATTTATTTTTGAACAATCAAAAGTGTTTGAATTCAAGTCCAAACCTATAAGATGGATTTCGAATCTCTCAAAGTCATGAACCAAGACATGGTCAAACCTAACCATTTTTATGGAAAAAACTTCTCCCATTGGAAAGACAAGATTATTATTCTTCTCAAAGTATTGAATATTTCTTACATTTTTAACTGAAACATACTCCCATTCCTAAGTATCCCGCTTCAAATCCATGTGATACACTCAGTGAGATGATTCAATTTGGGAAAATTCGATCAATGTGTAAAAAATGTAAATAAGATAAAGTATTAGGTTGAAGAAATATTCTCAACACATTATCAAATTATCTTTATGACTATTTCATCCAAATGAAGACTGCTCAAGAGATTTGGGATGCACTCGAGTCCAAATACAATGCAGAAGAAGAAGGTACAGATAAGTTTCTAATTGCAATGTATCTTAATTATAAGATAGTTTCTAAAAAAAAGTATTGGATTAAGTGCATCAGCTTCATATTTTAGAAAACAAAATTTTTTCCCTTACGAATAACATAAAAATTTACTTTAAAGTTTCCGTAATTATTGCAAAATTTTCACCAATGTGGAAATATTTTAGTAAATCAGTCATCAAAAATATTGATGATATTTCCTTAGAGAAATTTCAAATGTTTCAATTTATTGAAGAAGAATACATTTTCAGAGACATGGGTATGGCTTCAAAATTTGATACCAGGGTTAATATCATTGAGGGAAAGACACAACAAAACTCCACCTTACATTTCAAGAAGAAAAGTCAACAATTAAAGAAGAAAGGAAATCCTTCCAAGATGAAAGGAGAATGATTTGTCTGTGGAAAACCAGGGAATTTTCCAAGGGAATATTACTATAGAAATAATGTTGACAAACCCACTTCAAATATGATGACTGAATAATATATAGTCACAATGATATTTGAAGTCAATATGACGTCGATGAAGATAAGATCGTGGCTAGATTATGGAGAAACATTGCATGAGTGCTTGGATCGTTCGATGTTCAAAACATTTTAAGATTGTACTATTGTGAAAGAAGTACATCTTGGAAACAATGCATGCATAAATGTTAGAAGAAAAAGAAGCATATAGATAAACTTTACTTTGGGGAAGAAGTTGAAATTTCAAAGTGTGTTGTATGCTCCCAAAATTTGGATGAACATAGATTCTTTCGATCATCTGTGTAAGAAGGGATTTCCTGTTTCATTCAAATATTAAAAGGTTATCTTGTCAAAGGGAGGCATGTTTGTGGGAAAAGGGTTCTCTAATGGTGGCATGTATCAGCATTATATTAATAATATGATTGAATCTTCTGCTTAATTTATTGAATATTATAATATGTGGCATGATTTTTTAGCACATGTTAATTATAATTAATTAAAAGTAATTAAGAATTTATACTTTTTTAATTTTGGAAATGATTTTGATAAATGTGTAACACGTGTAGAATCTAAAATGGTTAATATTGTGTTGAAAGAAATTATGATATATTAGATTTAGTGCATACTGATATTTCTGAATTAATTGTATTATTAACTCATGAAAGGAAAAGATAGATTATTACTTTTATTGATGACTATAGTTGATATTTACTTGTTTATTTTCTTAAAACAAAGGATGAATTATTTAATGTGTTTAAAAAATATAAAGCAGATGTTAAAAGACAATTAAGAGAAAAAATTAAAGTATTATGCTTAGATAGAGGTGGTGAATTCTTTATGAAAGAATTTAATGAGTATTGAGAAGAAAATGGTATAATCCTCCAAAGAACTGCTCTTTATACAGCTCAAAAAAATGGCATAGATGAATGGGAAAATCTCTCTTTAGTAGAAATGGTAAATTTCATGGTCAATAAATCTAAATTTCCATTAAATTTATGGGGTTAAGCTTTATTGTCTGCATGTCATATTCATAATAGGATTACCTCTAAGAAAACTAAGTTTTCCCCTTATGAAATTTGAAGAGGTAGAAAACCTAATTTTTTCTTATTTCAAAGTGTGGGGGTTTTTAGCTTACTATAGAGTTATTAATTCTAAAAGATATAAAATTGATCCTAGAGTAAATATTTTTTTTGGTGGATATTAAAACAATATCAATGCTTATATAATTATGGATTTGGGATCCAATATAATTGTTAAATCAAGGGATGTGGAGTTATTTGAAAATAATTTTTATAAAGATAATGTGGAATACTTTATTACTCATACCCCTAACTCATATATTCCATCTAGTTCAAATAAAATAGTAGAGAATAATTATGATTCATGATTTGAACCTAAACAATGTACAATAATTAGAAAGGAGAAACATCTACATATATATTTTATTTCTCCCAATTCTATAATTTTCCTTGTTTAAGGATATCAAAAAAATCATCTTCTAAATAAGTATCGTATGGTATTAACTATAAAAGATGACTCGAATTCTAGAGATGTTTCATTATGGAAATAAGAAATTAATGATGAAGTGGATTCCATTTTGGGGAATAATACCTGGGTAATTATGGATTTACCAATAGAATCAAAACCTATTCACAATAAATGGGTTTTTAGAAAGAAATATGATTCCAATGGTAATATTCATGATTTTAATGAAAGATTGGTTAGAAAAGGATTCATACAAAAAAATTGATTTATTATTTTGATATTTATTCCCCTATAGCTCTAATTACATAAATAATGATATTATTTTCTTTAGCTTCAATTAATCATTTATATTTTCATCAAATGGATGTGAAAACTGCTTTCTTGAATGGAGAATTAAATGAAGAGATTTACATGGAACAACCAGAATGGTTGGTTTTACTAGGTATTGAAAACAATGTATGTAAACTACTTAAATATATTTAGGTTCTTAAACAATCTCTGAATCAATGGCATATGAAATTTGATTCTATTATTTTATCTAGAGTATTTTCTCATAATATTGTGGATAAATGTGTTCAATGTTTAAAAAAGAATATAAAGTTATTTTGTGTCTATATGTGGATGATATGTTAATTTTTTGAACCAATATGATTTTTTTAATTGAGAAGAAGAATTAATTATCTACTATGTTTAAAATGAAGGGCCTTGGAATAGTTGATACTATTCTAGGTGTTATAGTTGGAAAAAATAGCGGGGGTTATTCTTTAGGTTAGTCTCATAACATAGAAAAATGTTAAATAAATTTTATAGTCTTGGTTTCAAAGATTCCAAAACTCATTTTTATTCTAGTGTTAATATATTTATAAATACGGGTAGAGCTGTAGCACAACATGAGTATGCTACTATAATTGGTTCTTTAATGTATGTGATGCATTTCACTAGGCATGATATTGCTTTTTCAGTATGTAAAATTAGTAGATATACGAGTAATCCATGTGTGTATCATTGGAGTTATGTAACAATAATTTTTGGATACTTAATAAAGGACAAAGATTTAAGTTTATACTATAATGATTATCCAGCTACATTAGAAGGAAACATTGATTCAAGCTATATTTCCTGTATTGGTGATAACCAATCCACTTCTGGATGGTTATTTACTCTTGGGGGTTGTGTTGTTTCTAGGGTGAGAAATAAAGAAACATGTATTTCACATTCGAACATGGTGTCAGAGTTTATCTCCCTGGCGGCATGTGGTAAAGAAGCTGAATGGATTGAGAATATGTTATTGGATATTAGACTGTGGCCTAATCCAATGACTCCATCTCTATCAGTTTTAGTGAAGCAAATTTATCAAGGGAATATAGTTACATATAAAATGGAAAGTCGAGACATATAATTTTGAGACACGATTATGTGATACAGTTTTCACAAGACGGTACCATAATAATTGTTCATGTGAGATCATTTAAAAACCTTGTATATCTGTTTACAAAATCCATACTGAGAGAGATTATTCATGAAACTTATAAATATATGGGGTTAAAACCCAATGAGTATATATTTTCAGTAATGGAAACCCAACACATCCTTTAGGTAAATCCGAATAAATGTTTTTAATGGGTAAGAACAAGTTATGAATATTATTGATGATATTTAAAATTATAGCCCCATCTTTTGGTGTCAAAATCATCTATTATGTCTGGAGGTTGAGTTATAAAATCTTAACAAAATATTAAGACTCAATGAGTTTTTTTCTCTAATAATGGAATCACATTGTAATATTTTGCCTATGTGAAATTAGAAGTGGTGTCGCTTCTTATAAGTGTTATTGGGTTTACTCCTTATAGAGATCATGAAAATGATATAATCACATAGCTATAAAAGTTCTACAAAATGAGATATTAGATAAATGTTTCATTTTATGTATGATATCTTTGGTTTATCTTAAACGTTAATATGCTTAATGTCTTCAAAAATTATAAATATGATAAAAATTGATATATTGATACTAAGTAATGGGTTAAATAGAATTATTCCTTTATTATGTATAATCACTCACTTGTGATTAGGAGAATTATTATTTATGAATAAAACATGTGGATTATTATAATTTTATACAAAATATTTTATTGTTATAATTTTATGCAAAGTATTTATTAAAATAAATAGTTTTTCTCAAAATTCAGTCGTTGTGTCCCTTGCCAAGTGGTGTGTCATTTTATTTGGACCAATGTGTTCTTTGACCAAAATGGTGAGATCGAACCGGTGTGTCCCTCATCAAGATTTTTATTTTTTTGCTCAAACCAATGTTTTCTTGGACTTAACCGGTGTAATTCACACTGAATCCGATTTATAAATAAGCAATGATGAGATCACTTATGGGTTAATTAATTTTTCAATCCATGAAATTCTCTAGAGTTCTCCCAACATCGGTTCAATGAGGAAATCATAAATTGGTGTTTTATTTTCCCGAAACCTTGGTGAAATCATCGAGGGGTTCTTTTATTATTAACCCTAAACCATCATTGAGGGGTATATCAAACCCTTTTGGATAGTGAATCCAATTCACACATCATGGTTCGATATGTCTTCTCTTTTTGCTGATTTATTTTCTATCATATCAGTGCCTCAATCTTCCTTCTATCTTTATCAACAACAACTAAATTTATTTTATAGTATCTTAGTGGTTACAGTGTAACAATGATGTATGAAAGAACTTCTGATCTTATAGCACATGGACATCTTCCATTACTTCTGGCAAGTTGACAATTCCATATTAATCCATTAAACTCGAGTTAAACTCATCTCAATTATGCGCCACTATATTAATTTTTCACCTTCATCTTCCACCTATCTCAATTACCCACTATACATCCAATGTTTTATTTTTTATTCTGGTATTTTGATGTTCCTTTGTGCTAAATATAGTTTTTTCAATCATGGTTCTCTATATTAACTTCTTATACCATTGTACATAAATTTACTCATGCACATTACCTAGGTAAAATATTTTGATACTGTCATCATGTAGATGAAGGTCACTCCTAACTCTTTACACAAATAATTATTTGTGGAACCAGCTTTATGCAGATACAAGTCACGCATGGATACTTCCATTCAAAAAAAATATTGCAACTATTCATGATAACATTGTTGCAGACAATATGTTCTAATTCAATCGACAACAGACTTTATTCACTGAAGATTAGTTCAAACAATCACATGAATTATATATGATACCTTCAAAAACTTTAATGAATTTCTTCAAATTATCACTATAATTTAATCCACATTACTTACTTCTAGTAACATGATCTTTACATATTCAATATAATTTGTCCAGTACTTCTTGAGTGACTTCTTCAGGTAGTAGAACTATTGCCTAGTAATTTCCCTTCTTCTGATGGTTTCATTAATGATTATGTCATCCGTTTTATGTACTTCTGGTTAATTTATGCTCAGAACACTCAAAGGTATATTGTTTTGGTACTAGGGTGTGCAGAAGAAGCCAGTGGGATAAAAAATTAAAAATATTTCATCATCTTAGAAATTAAACTTCATTATCTCCGGAGATTTGATCCCTGGTATGATCCAAGGATCTCACGTGAATTAATCAGAGCACAGAAATTAAAACAAAACATGTACCTTATTAAAATAGAAGTGTGTTCATCTTTTTCACATAGTCAAAGACCGTTGCTTGAGGGATCTGATTTCAAACCCCTCTATATATCCAAAAAATTCTTTAAAAATCCCAACATAATCCATTCATAAAATTCAGGGTGCAACCATAGAGCTTCTATGATTTATTTAATGTCATGACAATCACCTCGATCTCCTTCTTTGGATCTACGAATGCGTTCATGGATCGCTCACTCAGTTAGAGCATTTGAATCTCTAGAATCAAGTATTTGAGAGAAGCCATCAATTATGATTAATGAATAGTTCATGAAATAAGCTTTTCTCAGACTTATATAATGGATTTCTAAAATACTCAGTTAGGGTTAGCAGACTCTCATATATTTACAATCCACTAAATAAGTAATAAATAAATAATTATGATGAATGAAATTTTTCATAAATGTTATTTATAATTTATCACATAATTATGATATATATTAAACAAAATACATGATAAAACTCGAGTCATTAACTTGACTCATAATTCCCACTAATGATAAACAAACCCCAAATAGTGAAATAATATTCTTTCATATAATATTATTTTTTCTATTTATTGAATCATTTGTAAAAACATTTAATAAATAAATTCAAATTAATTATCTTATACTTGAATAATATTGAATTTATTTATTTATCAATGATTTATAAAACATGCACAACTCTCATACACCATTGTAAAGATTGACATGTCTTATATATCTATTCACTAAAATAAGGCAGATTCTTGAATACGTTATTGTGTGTGACACTCCAAACACTTATCTAAATAACAATGAATAGTATCCACTTACCCAAATCAATGTTTAAAAACACATCAAGGACCCTAAAGTGATAAATAATAGTCAAAACAATGATAATCATCTAACAAACATACACTTTGTAATATAATATCTTTATCATACGATATCTCATAAAGTAAGACACCCAATTGTGTCATCATCCTTTCATACTTTATTATTTGTTGATCCAACGAGATGGAAATTCCTTCAACTACCATATTCATGGATTTATAAAGGTACTACCATCCTCATCAACCATGCCCGAGATATCACTTTCTCAACTCAGAAGCATCAAATTCTATCTTGATCATTCAACCAATATCTTTCCCCCAATGACGCACCCAAAACAAGTTACCTCATTGCGAATTTATTATCGTGGTTTTTTACATGCATCAAAGCATGAGATCAAATGACATAAATTGATAATGATATGATGTTAGAAGAAAATTACACATGTTTATAGATTAAAAATACCAATGACACCCAAAACATGTGTTGTTCCTACTAGTTGGTCTATCTTCAAGATATCCCCTAATAATGACCACCAAGTGTGAACATCATGAGAAGTATCAATCATTATGATCCCCCAACACCTGATAGTCAAATATCAATTGTGTCTTGTTAGTATAATGTATCTAGACTATAGAACAGATGTTTATAATTAATTTTATAGTATATCAAGGCTTTCATTATAGCCTGGGTATTCATAAAACCTTTTTATATGATAACTAATTTATTGAAATTGCAATTAAAATATTGGATGCATAAATATCAACATCATAATGGTAGGATAAAATCATGTATAAATCACTGTATATGTGATATGGTAATTGAAATGTACTAATAATGTTGGGTTTAGGGAACCCACTTTTACAACACTCCCAGCCATCTTTCGAAACATTCTTATTATCCCATACAAGTTAAGATAATGTTTCTACTGAGATATGGATTTATTCATGGGGCCTGACACATTTTCAGTGTATGGAAATTCTATTATCTGTGACTTTACCTCTTTCAGTAATACTTCTCTTCTCAAGAGATGATATAACCAAGTATATATCCTTTTATTCATTGTCCAAACCTGACTACTTGACTAGTAAGAGTAGTATAATTATCATATTTTATATTATTATAATACTTTACATTCTAGGTGTGATTCTGTGAACAGGAATAAATCATTGTGTATTTTACGCTTATTCTTTATCTTCATCAGAAGCGGCAACACACTCGGTATTTATAGACATGGCTACCACTAACTTGAATGAGATTATTGTGACTATTTCCTTAGAATTTCTAGGATATTATATAATATTGACCTTATGGGAAGACTAGTATTTATCCCCTTATAACTAGTATCCCTTCCTCTCTACATACTAGGTACACATCTTTTTCACTTTCTCAAGTATAATTACATTGTTATGACTACTTCCCTTATAGTTCTCCTAGATATAACTAATATTTTCCAAAAATAAACTATATTATGGAAATATCTTATCTCGTATATGGAATATGTGATATATGTATATTGATGAATCTTATAGAATTCTACTCACCACATTAATCTCCTCTTTTGCCGATGAATTTCTTCTTGGAGAGATTTATGACATGTGACATTGGTAACACTTCCCTCTCAAATAATTTATCAATATATTTTCAGTATATTTACTATTGAATTGGTCTAATAAACTATTAGATCTACCTCATTAGATCTTGTTTTATATAAATTTGGTTGTTACATTATGTCAATCTCTGGAGGCATAGTTTCATCCTGGTCTTGACTAACAATTAGACTAATATTTTATTCAATATGTAATCAAATATATTTTAATTATAAAACAATATTTCTCCCAATAATCTTTTATAGACACATGGAAAAGATATATACCAAATGAATACTCTAAGATCTTGTTTCTAACTTTTAATCCAAAACTGGATTTCAGTAACTTTCACCCTTACTAGAATTATATTATTTCATTATCCCTTTCTAGTTGAATCATAGACATCATCCATGATTGGTGGTCTTAACATCCAATGATCAATTTAATAATCATATAATGTAGCTATGACAATTAAAATTATAATGGATTTAGGAATAAAAAATTGGGGTTACCTATTGAGCCTCATTGATACCATGCTTGTACCATCCATTTATATTCTCACTTGAATACCCATCATATTAATCAAAATAATAATCCCCATGTTCTTTGATACATTGAATCCATTATTAAATTTTAATTGATCTTGCCAATATTTGCTGATTTTTATATACTTTTTGTATACTACATTCTAGTAGGGATTATTATGATTAGTGTATAATGTATATCCAACCAAGGTGATTGTAAAACCATCACTATGGTTTAAACCTTTATATATAGTATGTGTCTCTAGAACATTCATCTTCCACATGCTCTTGTGAATCTTGTTCATATGTCAACTATTTTTTCATCTATGACATTGAAAAATCCCAAGTAAATCTTTCTCACAATATATCAACTAGATATGTGCACCCTTTTATAGAAATATATTTTATAAATTGACTAAATCATTTTTGTCATAAGGATTATAGTAATATCATTAAAAAAACTTTTGGATGATTACTGTATATTCACATTGTATTTTTATTGATGTGAGTTTGTTTATATCCTAAACAAACTCTTTGAATCTAAAAAATGATCTTATGAAATAATGGATTTTCAGCATACTATAACTCATATGATATCAATTTTTCATGATATAAGACCAATTTTTTGTGATAACGTTGTTATTTGTGATGAATTTCAGGATAAATAATGGAAGTATTTGTAATGTATGTATGTTTCAGTATTGATACTTCTTTTACTTACCTCATGAATCAGATGTATATTAGAAAATATTTGTTTAGGAATTACACCAAGATATATTTTTTTGATCAATGTTAGCATGTAACACTCATAATATATCCTCCGTATTATCATTGTATCCTTGATGTGGATAAGGTATTATGCCTTTAATAATTACTCTATGTTACATTTTATTGATTGATGAATGATTTTTCAAGATATTCTTCATCCCTCTAGCTGAAAGCATCTCATATCATCAGACCATATACATACTATAATTCACTTTCCATTACTTTAACACTTAAAGTAATCTTATTAAGTATACGTAACATTAGCTTACCCTTGGAATAGTTCATGCTCTCTAGCTGAAATAATTCCAAAATCTTTGTGGCTTTCCTTAATTTCTGAAGGTTTAGTTGGCCAAAACTAAGTAGATATTTCTTAATAGTACCTAAGGTCTTTAACCTCATGGTGTATGACACCATGTTTGGTATATCCTTGAAAAAAATTTATTTTATCACTAAAAAGTATTATATTTCCACAACCAGATATATATGTCTTAAATTTTTTATTCATCATGTATTGGAAATGATTCTAGCATTACCAAACAATTTTTTGAGTATTAAAAACCAAAAAAAACATTAATTCCTGATATGAAATAATGTATCCTCATGTCCAAATGACACTTGAGAAAACATTATTGTTAATAATTAACAAAAGTTAAACTAGAAAATTTTACTTGGAAATTAGAAGTTGTTTTCTTCTCACCACTATCGTAAGATCCTCTCATTCTCAGCTGCTTGGAGAACACACCTTAATTCTTGTAACATTTCTTTACATACATGGTTACTGTATTTAGATACATATGTAAATGAAATATTATATTTAATACCCAAAAATTATAAAATAAACATTACTTACAATTGATGAATATACCTGACAAAGACATGACTACTTCCTTCTTCAATTTAGTACATTACATTTAAAATTCTCTCGATTTTTTTCATGATATGCGAAGAAAATAACTTCTTTTTTAATTCATATTTTATTAAAAGGATTTTGTGCAGCTTCCTATGGTGTGAAACATATAATTTTCCATTTCACCTTTTCTTTCATCTTGTTCACCAAATTACCTAAATATTAAAGTTTTTTAAGTTATTATTTTCTTAACAAACCTTTCCCAAATGGCAATGAAACATTTTTTCTCCATTTAACATATATTTTTTAATATTAAATGAAACTGTACTAAATGGATAAATTTGATATGATAAATGGATCTAATGAAATTTCGTGATCCATAATTCAATTTAGACATATCTGATGTAATCATCATTCATTCATATCTCACTCCACTTTCCCCTTGCATGATTCTTGTAGATGAGACAACTTTTGAAATCATCCATGTACTAATGTTGTATCCATAACTAACATCATAATTTTATGATAGAATCATCATTTTCGGATATATGACCAAGAAACCAATACATATCTCATCTGATAATCCAGTTTCTATCAATATTTACACAAATCGGAACTTTCATGAGTGGAAAAAGAATATTTAAGTTGATTGTCACACCAGATATTTGTTGGTTTCTAGATCAGAAATCCAATCTCATGAATAATTTTTTGTTCCCAAATAATCTCTATAGTCACATATTCCTTGGAATGATATTTTAACTTTTCACGTGAGTGGGATATAATAGTTTTCTTTTATTCTTCCCCATGAGATAAAATTACCTCCAACAAAAAAAAAGAAAAAACAGACGTATATCTCATAGAATAGAGACATCCAACATAATATTAATCACAAAATTACTCAATGTCTGTATGCCCCTGATTATAATTTAGAAGACCCAAACATGGTTCGTTTTTCACAAATATAACAATGCAAAGAAAACCTCCCACTATTTTTTTGTTGTTGATTTCATTAATTGACTAACTTTACTAACTGCATAAGAAATATTGTTTCGAGTCGTGGTCAAGTGTTTGAGATTCCCAATAAGACCTTTATATGTGTTGGGTGATTAAAACATCTCAGTATCTGAATATAGTGACCTTTTGCCAAGTTTTAGGGGTGATTAAACCAAGTCATCTTGATTCATTCCATTCTCTTGCAGAATATCAAGAACATACTTCCTTTGAAATAGAAAAATTCATTTGGAATATCTAAAGACTTAAATCCCCATGAAATATTGTAGTGTAACCAAATCTTTCATAAGAAAATGTTGATGAGGGAAGGATTTGAGTTTATCGATGTTGTCAGTATCACTTACAGTAATGACAGTTTAATCAATATAATCAACCATGGGAATGCTGCCTGATGTATACTAGTGATTTAAAACAGAGGTATCATTTACGCATTGACACGTACCAAAGATAACCAAAATGGTGAAAAAGAACCCAAACCAGTCATGAGGTGACTACATGAGGCTATACAATGATCAACATTGGCGAAAAACATTGGAATATTCCCCTTGACAGATGAACCATGGTGGTTGATCCATATTAACTTCTTCCTCAATAAAACCATGAATAAAAACATTTTTTATATCTAGTTGATGTAGATACCAATGATAAGGTGTAAGAAGAGATAAATAATCAGACTGATTCCATTTGGTCCACTAGAGATAATGTTTCAAAATAATCAATACCATATGTCTACGCATAACCCTTAGAAACAATTTGTTATTTGAGACAATTTAGAGAACCATCGGAATTGACATGTATTGAATAGATCCACTTGCACCTGACAAATAGTTTATCTATAGGGAGAGTGACAAGGTCCCATGTGTGGTTGGTTTCCAAGGCTTGAAGTTCATCCTACATAGCATGAAACCAAGCAGGATGAGAGATATCCTCGACAATAGTGTGTAGTGTTGAGTGATCATCCAATGTTGTAGTGACTTAGAAGGTAGACACAAAAAATCCCTAATAATACTAACAGGAGTGTGAGCCTTTATGAAGTTCAATGTGAATCTTGGGTGATGGAACATCGATAGCAGATGGGTCCTCAGGTGTGGTAGTGATAGGAGGTGGTAGGGTGGAAGATGTGTGAGGTCGAAGAGTATATATCTGGAAAAATAATGACCCAAAAATATCACTAAGAAGAGAGGGAGGTGCTGGTGTATTGAGAGAATATGGAAAAATAATTTCTGAATCGGGAATAGTATATGGTAGTGGGAACTCGAGAATAGAAATAACTAATTATTCAAAAAAGGAAACATCAACAGAGCCAACATAACAATGAACATCAGGAGAGATGCATGGATATCCACATTGGGTTTGGGAATAGCCATGAAAGATACATTTTAGAGCACTTTCATCAAACTTGGTAACTAAGGGGTTAATATATTGAACATAACACACAACCAAAAATATTGAGGGGTAGGGAATGGGGGGTGTTGTTGGATATAATGAATAAAATAGTGTCCCCCCCTATGGAATAGACAGTGAAGTCTGTTTATAAGATAAGCGGTTGTGAGAATGACATCGCCCCAAAAAGTGGTTAGAGGTTTTTTTGTGAAATAAAAGATCCCGATCAAATTCCAAAAGATTGCGGTTTTCCATTAAGAAACACCATTTTGTTGAGGTATGTCAGGACAAGAGGTCTGATGGATAGTGCCATGGTCATTGAGAAAATACTGGAAGGGTCAAGATAAATATTCATGAACATTGTCAGAATGAAGTTACTGGAGTTTAGTGAAAAACATGGTGGTTATTTCTTGATAATAAGAGAGAGACATAGTAAGTATTTTAGAATAATTTTTCAAAAAATAGACACAAGTCATCCATGAAAAAACATCGATGAATGTAACAATATACCGATAACCCAGTTTAGAAGTACTATGACTGAGACCACAGATTTCAGAGTGAATCAAAAGAAAATAAGTGGATGCATGGGTAACTTCTCGGGGAACATAGGTGACCCGATGATGTTTTTCATATTGACATGACACACATTCAAATGGAAGAAGAGGTACCAATCCTAGATTTTTTGTAGAGTGGTTATATTTGGATGAACAAAGAGATAGTGAAGTTGGATTACATTATTAGATATCGTAGGATAGGTACGAGTGGTTTCTATGTCAAGCACATACACACCACCCTAAAGTTATCTAGTACCATGCTCATGAGTCATCAAATGCTCATGAAATATAACTGAAGCATGTGAGAAGATGACCTAACACATTAAGTCAGCTACCAGTTTACTAATTGATGTTAAATTTAAGGTACAATGGGGAACAAATACAACAATGGTTAGAGTCAATCCAGACATAATTTTTCAACTTCTATATCCTACAATTTGCACTATTTGAACATAAAATATAGTAATATTACCTCCAGATGAGGTCGTTTTAAAGGACTAAATAATACTTGCATCGCAAGCCATGTGCTCAGAGGAACCAGAATCAATGACCAAGTACGTGAAATGTTATGAGAGACATGCTACCAGAGTAATTATATGGGAAATAGTGGGTTTTGATGATTCCCTAGTGTGTGCTAAAATTAATGGGGGAACGGTGTTGAAGGTTCACTCTTGATAGATTACAGGTGCTGAAATTACATAGCTACTCCATCCATGTATTAGGTTATTAAGTAAATAACACATGGGCAGTGTCGGGACATGGTTGGGTCGCGTGTAAAGGGTCCATTATAGTGGAGAAGGGATCACTTGAGTTAGGTTTTGATCACACATATAGGGGGAAGCTAGTGAGTGTCACACACATAAGGTGTGGCGCATGGTGTCGTCGTGCATGGGGGTATGTGGATGTCACCTGGGTGGGGTGCAGGGTGTCGTCACGCACAGGGGGAGATAGTGGGCATTTCACATAATAGAGGGGGGTGCCAGAGGCTATCACAGGTAAGGGAGTAGGCCTCTATTGGGGGCCACTAGAGGCTCAACACATGCATATAAAGGGCTAGCAGGGAAGGTTCATCGCACTGCGGGTAGGTCCACCAAGGGGATTAACATCGTAGGTAGGGATGATAGGGGGGGGGCGTCGTGCCATTGGTAAGGCCAATAGGGGGAATCATGCCTGAGGTATGGAGTGCGCAGGGGCAATCATGCCGAAGGGGCGCAATAGGGGGTTCGCCCAAGAGAGAGAGAGGGTGGGTTAGGTTTCAAGAACCCACTTTGGTGCCATGTATAAATGAAATAGATGAACAAATACCCAAGGTATCTCATTAATGGAGACCTTGGGGCTATTTATAATGAATAAAATAGATTAAATGATATGTCATGTTTGATGTTGGACTGTAGACAACTTATCCTCAAACATGGACAATAAAACCTTGAATTTCTGATGTCGTAATACTTTTCACAAGTGAATGTACTACTTATTGGAAACACATGCCTATTTGGAAATTTTTTGTGTGAAATATTAATGTAGTGTGCTTGTGATATTACATTCCATTTTATAAATAAAAAAATCTAATTGATTTTTACTTTTATCTTGATTATTTCTTATTTAAATCATAAAACGTATCTCACTGTTTTATCAAAATCTTGAAACCCATTGTACTAGAATAGGAATACTCTGTCACTATATTGTTTTTTGGGTCTAGAATTCCTGAAACATCTCTTAATAGTCTAAAAAATATGGCTACAAAACTACTCAGAGTACTCAAGGTAGATTCTTGACTAGCCAACTACATTAACTCACGGCTCCTTGATCTATTGAGTGAAGTCCTAACTTCTAAAAATAAAAACATAATTTACTCTATTATTTCCTCTATAAATGAAATAATCTATGTATGGAAACTAATTTTCTTCCATCATTAGTTAAGTAAACTCATTGCTTTCATAAGAACTACTAAGTAGTAGAAGATACTCTCAACTATAACTGGCAAGCACCCCGAACACCTGGTTGTGTTCAAATTGAAATGATGTAAGACATTTTCAACTTCATATTTCGTTAATAGTTTTTATATTTTTCAATAAACATAATCTATTTATATTAATATGTCCATAATATGTTTTCATGCTCATAACTGAAAATTATTAGAAACACATTAATCTCGACATTATGCAGTTTTCTTGATTATTATTTTATGTGTTCTTCTAGAAAACGTGCACCTACATAAAAATAATAAATAATGCATAAAGGAAATAATTTTACCCAACTGGTCTTGGGAATAAATTTAAACTCAATGGATCATCCATAACTTAAGGGCATCATACCTGAGTAACGTCTTGACTCATGATGCAGCTCGTCCCTAGTCCAATGTGTCCATACCTCATCAGGGTTTTTGCTTGGATTTAACTAGTGTGGTCCAAATAGTATATTATCTTTATCATAAGATAAATTTACTCACACGCAAGCAAGGGGATCTCGAGAAGCCCAAATTATATAGAGAAATACTGATGGATTCTCAAACCCTTGTACATTTTTAAATGATGAAGATGATACACAAACCATCAAAAAAACTAACTACTTATTACTAACACTACAGGCTGGTAATAAATAATAAATGATATTATCCAGACATACACATATTAGGTCAGTGCTCAAGACCAGGAAATATATAAAGTAAAAACACGATAAAATTAAATTGTGATAAATTTAAAGTATCAGAGATGTTAAATAAATTAAATGAACAGATTCAATCCAAATACCTTAGTTTCATTCAGTCCAATATTAATTTAATTTAAATTCCAAATAATCAATAAATTAATTAATTTAATTTAATTCTAAAATTGAACAAATTTTTTCTAGTATTGAAATATTATATTTTTTAAACCAAAAAAATAATTAAATTAATTTTTTATTTGATAAAATTATCTCAGGCCACAAAACCCAGCCTAGGCCCATTGCAGGTCAGGACGTAACCTCGTAGTCTTATTTTGGTCTAGGCAGAACTCGCTCATGGATAGAAGGAGGAGGGAATTACTGGGGATTGGGAAAATGAAGGAGAAGATGTGGAAAAAATATTGAGTAGTGAAACCCAAGTGGAGATGAGATCATACATGGTGGAGGTCGGCCTGTGAGATGGAGGTGGTAGTCTCATGCGGTACAAGATGAGGTAGAGGGTGGCATGGGTTGGCCTCAACAGAGGCGGTGATAGTCATCTCGGACTTGATGCGGGATGGTGACTCTGTGGTGGGTGGAACTAGTGGATGTTCTATCTATGAGAGGGAAGTAACGATACTCGACTAAGCTGGCGAGGAGGGAGTCAGCCGAGGCCAATAGAGGTGACTTCCTCTGGAATCCACCCCCACATATTTTTTCCCATTATAAAAGCTGTCTAAAAACATTGAAATAAAATAATGAAAAGTTATTTTTTATTTTATTTGTTTTTATGTTTATTATTATACTCTGTGACCCCCAGCCCCTTATAATTTGGTTTTTATTCCTATGGAAGAAAAACAACACCCACCCTCCCAATTCAAAAGCCTATGTTTTAGGATAATCACTTTTAATTAAAACGTTGTTTAAATATTTATTCAACTGCTAGTGAAATAATTTGGATCACCATGATTACTATTCCTCCAAATATGTGTGCATGAATTTTAATTCATGAAAAATTACTACTCTACATCCATAACTTTTTTTAGATGGCTGTAAAATGTCTATCTAAGACTGGATTGATGTGTGGTTGAGTCTATTAGGACTGATTTTAAACCTTCTTTTTAAATTTCAAACAAAATATTTTTTCTTTTCTCAAAGAATCCATACAATCTCTCTAATACAAATTATTGTTACCAGGGTGTGAAGTGGTAGCTGATGGGATGAAAATTTAAAAAAAATTCCTCACCAAACCGTTGAAACTTCATATCTCAAGCGATCTAAGTCCTAATAGGGTGCTAATATCTCATGTGGATTAACCAAAGAATAGAAATTAAAAGAAAATTTGTATGTAATTAAAATTGAATCAATTTCTTCTGTTTCACATCACTGATGATAGTTTCTTGAACGATCTGAGGTCGAACACCTCTAGATCATCCACACATGCTTCATGAATCCACATGTACACTATTCATAAAATTTATCTTACTAGCGCGGTGCTCCAACAATTTCTTTAACATCACGGTGATCATGTCAATCTCATGTCTTTTGATCCAAGAATATGTTCTTCAATCATTTTCTAGGTTAGATGTGGTTTTTCTCTAGGATCTAGGGGGAGTGAGAATATCTCATTTCTAATAGATAAATAATGCATGGAATAATATTCATGTCGACTTATATAGTGGAATTCTGAAATAATTGATTAGTGTTCCCTAGCCACTGTATATTTATTACCATCTAAATAAGTTATAAATAAAAAATTATGATGAACTAATTCATTCATAAATATTATTTATATTTTATCACATACTTGTAAAATATATTAAATATATTACGTGATAAAACCTGAGCCATTAACTTGACTCCTAATTCCCACTAATATTAAATGAACCTTGAAAATTAAATTAATATTCACTCACATATCATTATTCCTTTTTTACATAAACACTTGTAAATACTTTTAATAAATAAATTTAACCCAATTATTTTATACTCAAATAATAATTCATTTATTTATTTATCGGTGATTGATAAAAGTTTGAAACTTGTCGATCCCCATGGTGGGGCCCCTAATATTTTATATACACATTCACCATAATAGAGAAGATTTAGGAATATTCAATTACGTGTGTCCCTCTAGGCCCTTATCTCCATAGCAGTAAATATTATTCACATACCCAAAGCGACGTCGACCAACCCATCAAGCCCCCTAAAGAGACACAAAATGTTCATAGAAACATCAACCATCCTGCTAACATACACTATATAATATAATCTATTCATCATACGATATCTCATAAAGTATGACACACACTTGTTTTGTTGTCCATTATTTCTATATTGTTTATTTATCTAACTATACGATCTTACCTTTAACTACCACTGACATGAATTTATGAATGTACTAACATCTTGATCAACCTGGCACGATATATCACCTCCTCAAGTCAAAATAAGCAATTTTTATCCTGATCATTCAACCAATATCATGTTTCCAATGATGCTCCAAACAAAAGCTACCTCTCCACAACTTCATTATCATAGTTTTTTCCTTTAATCAAAGTATAAAATCAAATTTAACACATTGATAATGATCTCAAGTTAGGAATATGATACACATGTTCATAGATAAGAACTACTAATGACACCTGAAACATGTGGAGTTCCAATTGGCAGATCTGTCCTCATGATCTCACCTACAATAGATCACCAAGTGCAAACTTTATGAGAAGATGTCTCAGTGCTTACAAGCCCACAACACCTGATAGTCAGCCATCAATTTTGTCCAATTTGTATGATGTATCTATACCATTGGTCACATGCCTATGATTAATTTCATAATATATTGAGGCTCTCATTATAGCCTAAGAACTGTTATAACCTTTTGATATGATAACTAATCTATGGAAATTACAATTTAAATAGTGGATGCAGAAATATCAACACTATAATGGAAAGCTAACATCATATATAACTGACTGTATATATAGTATGATGATAAAAATTTACAGATGATGTTAGGTCTAGGTAACCCACTTTTACAACATATTCAACTTCCTCTTCTTGAATATCAGTGACATCAATTATCCATTTCCATTGAAAAAATGAAATTATTCTTATCCATCATCCTATGGGATCTTCAATCTTTCCCTATGAATTTTTTTTCAATACCAACTTTTTATTTATGTTAATTGTTTCTTCTCCCCATTATTGATAGTAAATTAATGTTTTTACTTTGCAAGGCGACTATCATTTCTTTATTATCCCCATATATTTTATTGAACAGATTTTTAACCATGATTTTATTGAGATAATATTGGAATCACTTTCCTTAAAGTAATGAGACAATAATAAACCCACTCTAATTCTACGTGAGCATTGTTTGGTGTAGAAAACAACAGTGATTGACTTGGATGTTAGAGGTGTTCATAATATTTTCCCCAAGTGGTGCCACTTCACAAAATACATTACAAGTTTAATTTCATTGTATATTCATGAAACTTAATTCATATAACAATCTCAACAAAAATTCCAAAAATGTTCAAATCAAATAAGTAGGTTACTTCCCCTTTGTCAATTCATTTTTCCTTTTCCATCAAAAAATAAAAAATAATCCCCCCATATATCATAGTGGACATTTTTATACAAGGATATAATAAAAATATTAACATACCACAAGGTGAAAATATTTTTATTCTCTTAATTTTTATTATCTAAAACCACATCAACATCATCATCATCATTAACATAATCATCTGGATCATTTGTCTATGGTACTTCAATTCAATTCATTTTTTACATCCAATGTCCCTGATCTTTGGTTGTCTAAAATTTCAATTCATCCATTTTAACTAACCATTTCACCATGATCACTAGATTTAGCTTCACTTTCCCTCAATGGGGGAACACTATCAAAATTCATTTCTAGGATCCCCGAATTTACATCACATTCAATTATATTTTCAAAAATAAAATTCTTTATCAAGAGGGAATAATGATAATCTTAAATTATATATTTTTTGTGAAATATGGATGAGATGTTTTTCTCAAATTGGAAAATTCATTTTCCTCAGATTCATTTTTATTTATGCTTTTCCCCTTAATTTTCCGAGAAATAATATCATTGGGCATTATGGATTTCTTTTCCCTAATTTTAATTTTTTTTGTGTGGGGTTTCTTCTTTGATTATATTATAAAGGAACATGGATTATTCATTTATTATTATAAGATATTCATTGTTACTTCCAATTGTTTTTGTCATACAATCATGAAAAACTTTTGGAACATGTTCAAATTGTTTCTTATGCATTGTTTTCTTATTTACAATGAAATTTTTAATTTCATAAGCTCAAATATTTTTGTTCTACACCTTCTCCTATTTATAAAACCATGTAATTTTTTTTTCTGGAGTGAGTGTGACTAAATTAAACCCTCTACATACTTTCATAAATTTTAATACTTTAACCATTTTAGTAACGCTTAGTGGTCCTAAACTTCTTCATGAAAGATGTATCCCACTATTCTGATCTACATGATCCTTTATTAGATTGATTCACTATGTTATTTAGCTTTATTATAATAACAATAATATTTATGGATTTTTTTAAACTATCCATGGTGTTTAATTTCCATCCACAATAGAATCAACTTTTATTGAATGTCATATCCTTAATTTTTTCTTCGGTGTGTCATGTTTTGAAACATATTTTTGTTTACAAATCATGGTAGACATACAGTCCATATTTCTTTTATTTTCCGTTAGCTTCTATAGACTCCTTCTATTAGTTATAAATGAGTTGTGCTTGGTAGAACTAAAATAACACTCTTCATTGCCATAACCACTTCTTCAATAATTCCCACATAAAATTTAAAGATATTAAAATCCATTGGATATTAATATATTTTTTTATAGTACCCCTTTGATGTAGGAATTATCCATTTTTCCTACATTATTATATTTTTCCAATAGTCAATAGCCTAATGTATATACATTCCATAACACTAGCACTTGCTATAAAATACACTCATCTTATTTTGATTGTAATTTTGGCTGGTGTAGAGTTCTAAAACATATTCCTTAAAAACACCTTATGGGATACTTATTTAATTATTCATTTCACCTTCACTGAAATTTTTCACTTCTCCATATCTTTCTCCACCCATATTCATTAATAACTACAACTTGTACAATTAAAAGTATTAGAATTAGTGTATTAAAAATCTTAAGAATGTGGGGTATCATTATTCTTCATATTATAGTAAAATGATACTGCTTATGCTTTCAAATATTTATTTCCACTACATTGAGTCGTTTTAAGGAAATATTTTCCATACAATATTGGGTTGTGTCTCCACTCTTGAATTAATGCGAAGATTCAACTTGAGTAGAATACAAGTTTCTCAACATTATTTCCCACTCAAGACACTTTAATCATAAAATGTTTTTATGATCTTCAAATAATTTCGCTTTATCTTAACATTAATCTTTAAACTTCATAACATTCTCTTCACGAACCTTCTGTTAATTTAAAAAAATATATTATAATCTCTTTTATACTCATGGATTTGACCTCCAATTGAGAGTTCATGAATTTAAAAATAGCTTCTGATGCATGGAATAATTCTTCATGAAATATCTTAAATACTACATTCTCACAATCTCTCAAAAAAAATCTTATTATAAGAGAAATTATATTTCATTTAAAAGTGAAATTGAATGATATTTTTCTATAATGAATTTTTTGAAAGTATCATTGTAACGACCCGAAATTTTGAATAAATCTTCTTTCCTAATTTTTTTGTGTTATTTTATTTTATTTTTATACACAACAAAAATGTTTCATTTGATTACATGAGTATAATTAAAATGAGACCGTTGGGTTTTGACTGTTATATGAACATTGGTCAATATGACCGATGTAAACTAAACATTTCGATTATTGTCTCTAAATGCAAGTAATCATGGTTAATTATTGTAGAAAGAAGATTTTATGGCCTCACCCAGTAGTCTTGGACCAATCGAAGCCCATCTAACAGAACTTGGGAAGGAGGTAGCACCACTGGGCTTTGCTCTGGTCCAAACCCAAGCCGAAATTCATTGTGTGAAGCTAGAACGGAATCTCCTTCATGAGAAGTTCAAACTGATAGAAATTACTACTCGTGCGATTTTGGCCGAGCCTCCCTCGGATTCTCTCACCTTAGCGCACCTTACACTTAGGTCCAATGCCGGTGTAATAAGGGGATATATAAGGAGACCGTAACTACCTTGTGTAATCCCTTGTTTTAAATAAAAATTTTCATTTCTTCTTATGAGGAAGTTTATGAATTTTCAAATGACAGGATATATATAGTATGCATATTTTTTATGAATTTTAGAAAAAAGATATTTTAAAAATGTTTATGTAAAGCTTAAATAATTAAAAATGTGTAATGATTTTCAAAAAATTGTCTTCTACAATTATGTTCAGTACGAAATTTAGAGTCTAATAAGATCAACCTAAAATTTTATGAATAGTAAATTATGAATAGTAATTTTATGCTTAGGATTAGTAATGTGACCAAATGGATTAGTAATCTCACTTAAAGAAAGTATTAATATAATCTAGTCACCTTGATTAAGTAAAGTGATTCAATAAAATGGTTAAATAACGGTTTCATAAACTATTATTCAAGTATTAGTTTTTTCGGGTGAATAGTGTTTTTTTAATAAAAAATTAAATTAAAATTATTTATAAAATTATTTTTATAAAATAGATTTTATTTTTGAACTCAGAGCAATGATATTATGTTATGGTAATTTTGGGAGATTTTTCTGAAAAAACGAATTTTCGGTGAATAGTGTATTTATTTAAAAATTAAATTAATAATATTTAGAAAATTATTTTTATAAAATGGAGTTCATTTTTGTAATCAGAGCATCGATATTTGCTTAAGTTAACATTTTGGGATTTTTCTGAGAAAGTTGAAATTTCAGTGAATAGTAAATATACAGTTTTAGTGTTTCTGTATGTTTAATGACATGATAACATTGTCATGATGATATCATGAGATATTTTATGGGTTGGAAGACCAAAGGTGATACATTATTGTATGGGGGCCCATATGGCCTAACTCTGTGGGAAATACCTTGGGAGAGCCCATGCTTTTGAGAAAACCACTTGTGAGGTGTCCCTTTGCCATTAATGTCTTGTCCCCTCACTTTCCCTATAAATACACCAAGAAATCCTCTCATCCATTTCGACTCCCCACTCTCCCCCAATGAATTTCTGGTCTCATTACCTCCCAATTAGTCCTCCAAAGGTTCCCCCAAGCCCTCAAGGTCCCAACCTTTGTGTTTTAAGAGTTACGTTTTAAGGTAAGGGATCCTACCTCTCTCTTTCTTTTCAAGTAATCTCTTTTATGTCATTTCTTTTATTCTCCATGTTCTTATGTTAAAGAATGTTCTTTTATATTACTATTACTGCCATTTTCATGTTCATATAATTAGAGATTCCCTCTTACTCTCATTATTTTGTTTTATGAAGTTTTAAGTGGCGTCGTTAGGCTGCCGAAATTTTTGTAACAGATTCTTTCTCCCTTCTCATTTTTATTCATGTAAATTCTTTCAAGTTCATTTTTATTATGTTGGGGTATGATCTCTATATATATAATACTGATATTTTATGATCATATGATTAAAGACCCCATTTTATCTCTTCAATTCAGTATGTTGAAGTTTAAGTGGCGCTGTTAGGCTGCCGAATTTTTAAGGGATTCTTTCACCTTTCTCATTTTTCAAAGTTCTACTTTCATGTCAAGTATTTCAAGTTCCTTTTTATTATATTGGGGTATTATCTCTATATCTATCATACATAGCTTTTATGTTCATATTATTGGAGACCCTATTTGATCTCATCAATTCATTTTTGTTGAAGTTTAAGTGGCGTCGTTAGGCTGCCGAATTTTTAAGGGATTCTTTCACCCTTCTCATTTTCAAGTTCTATTTTATTGTCAAGTCATTCAAGTTACTTTTTGTTGGGTTATGATATATATATCTATCATACTTATAATTTATGTTCATATTATGAGAGACCATTTTTGATATCATCAAATTCATTTTTGTTGAAGTTTAAGTGGCGTCGTTAGGCTGCCAGATTTTTGGGATTCTTTTAGCTTTCTAATTTTTCAATGTTCTACTTTCATGTCAAGTATTTCAAGTTCTGTTTTATTATGTTGGTGTATGATCTATATATCTATAATATTAAACTTTTATGTTCATATTATGAGATATCCTATTTGATCTCGTCAAATCATTTTTGTTGAAGTTAAGTGACGCCGGTAGGCTGCTGAATTTTCATAAGAGAAATCTTATTTTTGTCTTCCTTTTATGTTTAGCATTTCATATGGTATGTCTTTAAAATTTCATTAACATGTTATTAAATCCTTTATATTCTATTCCCCTACTGTTTTAGGGATCCTTTATGAATGTTTGACCCATATCCCTTATCTTTTCAATGTTTTCTAAAACCCCAAAACATAGCTGTTATGCTGAAGAATTTCCGTCTCAAAATGTCTCTCTCTTTTTCTAAAGTACTTTTATTTTATTAATTGAATACTAAAATATATCTCTTCTATAGGGGTATTCACATATGTACCATGTTTTTCTATTTTCAATTCTAGGATTTACATACATTAGACCCGTTTTTCCTTTCCGTGGGTTTAAAGTGACAAAGATCATGTCTTTAAAGCAGTTTTTAAAATGTTATGATTATGAAATGAAACCCATTTATTTTATGATATATGGGTTGTTTATGAAATTATTGATGATGATATATGTGGCTCTCATGATAATAAAAGAAAATTTAAGGGTGCGCCCTGATAGCGCTGCAATGCATTTGGTAAAGACTTAATCTCTAGAGATGACCATTTAGACTGATAACTTGGTGAATAACCTTGGTAAAAAAAAATTTGACACCTTGGGGATGGACCTTGGTGAAATGAAATGATTGTCAATATTAAATGTTTTAGCCACATCTTCAAGTTAGGAAAAATGTTATTGTTATTATGATATTCCTCACGGTTTCTTTCTCATGCCTTAAAGTTTTTTTTCATGACATTGTTGATGTATCCCAAGTTCACAAGTTAAATGTTTCCCATTATTTCCCCTTACTCGGCCTTCTTCTCACCCTTTCTTTTGATGTATGTTCCCAGGTTATGAGATGTAGTAATAAACCTAGGATGAACATGGGGAGAAGAAGAATGTTCTATGTTTTCATATTTTATGTTCCTGGTTTCCGAGACACTAAACCTTATAGATCCTCGGTTTTGTAAAATGAAATGAATGTTTATGTGATAAAAAGGCGGGATGCTATAGTTGGTATCAAAGTATGGTTTAGTTATTTGTGGAAATTAGGATATGAAAACTCTCGGAAGAACCCTATAGAAAAGTTTAAATATAGGAAATATTCTTTGTATTTTGGTGAGTATTGAGTAAGGGGTTGCCAAGAAAATACATCCTTTTCTGGATACGAGCAGGTAGAGGTGGATCTGGCACAGATGTACATAGGGGTAAAACCCGAAAACACCGCTTTGAGCTTGACTCAAACGAGAAACTTGTACACGACAACAGGACTTGCTGCACTCTTGGTTATGACACTCCCGGGGGATATGCTTTGGTAAATTCATAAGCTTAGTATGAACCATTGTAAATGAAACAAAGATAAAATAAAATAAAGATTCACATAAGAATGTATGATCATGGATAACCTAGATGGGAACCTAGGGGATTACATGTTATGGTATACTTTTCTTCTACAAGTTATCCATATATGCTTTAAGTTCCTTTTCATGATTATTGGCTAAGTATTTAAGCTCCTAATTATAATTTCTCTTCATAGTTAATGGTGGGAAATGGAAGAACATGTCCAAACAACCAACGTGATAGAAAATGCAACAATTACCATATTAAAATGACAGAGATGATTAGGGGATTAAAAGATGATTATTATTTTGGAAGACGTTCACTATTTTGGGGACCCTATATGATTGAGGTAAATAGATTACTATGGAATTTTCATTGAATAGTAAGGTTGAATTATATTTTGATGAATCGATTAATTTAAGGTGAACTAATGGTAATATAGGTTACTTATGGAATTGATTAACCTTTCATGGGGAAAATATGTTTAGGTTAGTTACTTTTGTTATAAGATGTTAGGAGTGGTTTATGTTGTTTGGAGATGAACGATGAAGTTTATTTTGGAAGACTATGTTATCAAATCCTTCTTGTATTTGGGTTTCAATCTTATTTTGGTTTATTTCATGGAATTTTAAGGACAGTTCTTTATGGAATGGTCTATGATGAAATTTGGGTAGTACCATGGAACATTGAAGATTTAAAAGTAGTTTCTATTCCCATGGGATTATTTCTTTTTGAAGAGTTGTTTTACCTAACCCTTTCTATTTTTGGGATAATGTTTAAAGATAGAAGAAATAGATAGTTAATATTTTGTGGATTATGTGACTCTCTAGAAGATGATTCTTGTGCTTTTGATGAGACCACGTGTTTTTGAATTCTCATTGTTTGGAGAAAAGATTAGTTTTGGTAGAGACTTATTAAAGGATGAAACTCTACTTGAAGGTAGGTATATTTCCTTATGTTTTTGTTCTATGTTGTAAATGAATTCCTCAAAATTATGAAAAGGAATGTAAAACAAAAACATTGTTGGTTTACGTTTCCTACTAGGTAATCAAAGACCATTTACACACATCATAAGTTTGGGATTTTCTTATGGTTGAATTTCTCCTAATCATGTTTTCTATCACTCTCCCTCAGAACTTGACCCTTTTTTTCTCCTCCATGTCCATGTTTTCCTACATGTAATCCTAGTGTGGGTTAACTCGGGTGACCATTGTACTTCCCTTTCTTTATTTTAAAGTAATATTTTTTCTGACTTTTTTTCCGATGTGGGATTTTCAATGAAATTTCAAAACCCAATTTTAAAAATTGCGAGGATGCAATTTCTTAAGGGGGGAGATTGTAAGGACTCGAAATTTTGAATAAATATTGTTTCCTAATTTTGTGTGTTATTTTATTTTATTTTTATACTCAAAAAAATGATTCATTTGAGAACATGTGTATAATTAAAATGGGACCATTGGGTTTTGACTGTTATATGACCATTGGTCAATATGACCACTGTAAACTAAATGTTTCGATTATTGTCTCTAAATACAAGTAATCTTGGTTAATTATTATAGAAAGAAGATTCGAGGGCCTCATCCAGTAGTCTTGGACTGATCGAATCCCATCTAACAGAACATTTGGAAGGAGGTAGCACCACTGGGATTTGCTCTAGACCAAACCCAAGCCGAACTTCATCATGTGAAGCTAGAACGGAATCTCCTTCGCGAGAAGTTCAAACTGATAGAAATTACTACTCGTGCGATGTTGGTCAAGCCTCCCTCGGATTCTATCACCTTAGTGCACCTTACACTTTGGTCCTATGATGGTGTGATAAGTGTCTATCTAAGAAGAACATAACTACCTTGTGTAATCCCGTGTTTTAAATAAAAAGTTTGATTTCTTCTAATGATGAAGTTTATGAATTTTCAAATGACCAGATATATATAGTATTCATATTTTTGATGAATTTTAGAAAATGGATATTTTAAAAATGTTTATGTAAACCTTAAATAATTAAAAATGTGTAATGATTTTCAAAAAATGGTCTTCTACAATTATGTTCATTATGAAATTTAGAGTCTAATAAGATCAACTTAATTTTTGATGAATAGTAAATTATGAATAGTAATTTTATGCTTAGGATTAGTAATGTGACCAAATGGATTAGTAATCTCACTTATAGAAAAGTATTAATATAATCTATGTGCCTTGATTAAGTATTGTGAGTTACTAAAATGGTTAAATAACGGTTTCATAAATTATTATTCAAGTATTAGTTTTTTCGGGTGAATAGTGTTTTTTAATTAAAAATTAAATTAAAATTATTTATAAAATTATTTTTATAAAATGGATTTCATTTTTGAACTAAGAGCATTGATATTATGTTATGGTAATTGTTGGGGATTTTTCTGAAAAAATGAATTTTTGGTGAATAGTGTATTTATTTAAAAAATATATTAAAAATATTTAGAAAATTATTTTTATAAAATGGTGTTCATTTTTGAAATCAGAGCATCGATATTTGTTTAATGTGAAGTTTTGGGATTTTTCTGAGAAAGTTGAATTTTCAGTGAATAGTAAAAATACAGTTTTAGGGTTTCGGTATGTTTAATGACATCATAACTGTGTCATGATGATTTAATGAGATATTTTATTGGTTGTCCAACCAAAGGTGATAAATTATTTTATGGGGTTCCCCATGTGTCCTAACTCCATGGGAAATACCATGGGAGAGCCCATGCTTTTGAGAAAACAACTTGTGAGGTGTCCCTTGGCCATTAATGCCTTGTCCCCTCACTTTCCCTATAAATACCAATCCATCCTCTCATCCATTTCGACTCCCCACTCTCCCCAACGAAGTTCTGGTCTCATTACCTCCCAAGGAGTCCTCCCAAGGTGCCCCCAAGCCCTCAAGGTCCCAACCATTGAGTTTTAAGAGTTACGTTTTAAGGTATGAGATCAGACCTCTCTCTTTCTTTTCAAGTAATCTCTTTTATGTCATTTCTTTTATGATCGACTTTATTTTGTTAAAGGATGTTCTTTTATATTCCTCTTACTTCCCTTTTCATTTTCATATAATGAGAGATCCCCTCTTACTCTCATTATTTCGTTTTATGAAGTTTTAAGTGGCACCGTTAGGCTGCCGAAATTTTTGTAACGGATTCATTCTCCCTTCTCATTTTCATTCATGTAATGTCTTTCAAGATCCTTTTTATTATGTTGGGTTATGATCTCTATATCTATCATACTGATCTTTTATGATCATATGATGAGAGACCCCATTTTATCTCTTCAATTCAGTATGTTGAAGTTTAAGTGGCGCCGTTAGGCTGCCGAATTTTTAAGGGATTCTTTCACCCTTCTCATTTTTCAAAGTTCTACTTTCATGTAACGTATTTCAGGTTCCTTTTTATTATGTTGGGGTATGATATCTATATCTATCATACTGAACTTTTATTTTCATATGATTAGAGACCCTATTTGATCTTGTTAATTAATTTTTTGTTGAAGTTTAAGCGGTATCGTTAGGCTGCCGAATTTTTAAGGGATTCTTTCACCCTTCTCATTTTCAATTTCAATTTTCTTTTCAAGTCATTCATGTTAGTTCATGTTGGGGTATGATCTCTATATCTATCATACTGATCATTTGTATTCATATGATGAGAGACTCTATTTCATCTCATCAAATTCATTTTTGTTTATGTTTAAGTGGCGCTGTTAGGCTGCCGAATTTTAAAGGGATTCTATCACCTTTCTCATTTTTCAAAGTTCTACTTTCATGTAAAGTATTTAAAGTTCCTTTTTATTATGTTGGGGTATGATATGTATATATATCATACTGAAATTTTATGTTCAGATGATGAGAGACCCCATTTGATCTCGTCAAATCATTTTTGTTGAAGTTAAGTGACGTCGTTAGGCTACCGAATTTTCATAAGAGAAATCTTATTTTTGTCTTCCTTTCATGTTCTTAATTTCATATTTTATGTCTTTAAAAATTCATTACCATGTTCTTAAATCCTTTATATTATTTTCCCCTACTAGTTTATGGATCATTTATGAATGTTTGACCCTATGTCCCCTCTCTTTTCAATGTTTTCTAAAACCCCAAAATATAGTCGTTATGCTGCAGAATTTCCGTCTCAAAATGTCTCTCTATTTTTCTAAAGTTGTTTTATTTTATTAAGTGAATACTCAAATATCTCCCTTATATAGGGGTATTCACATATGTTCCATGTTTTTCTATTTTAAATTCTGGGATTTACATACATGAGACTCGCTTTCCCTTTCCGTGGGTTTAAAGTTACAAAGATCATGTCTTTAAAGAAGTTTTAAAAACGTTATGATTATGAAATGAAACCCATTTATTTTATGCTATATGGGTTGTTTATGAAATTATTGATGATGATATATGTGGATAGAATGATAATAAAAGAAAATTTAAGGGTGCACCCTAATATCCCTCCAATGCATTGGGTAAAGACTTATTCTCTAGAGATGACCATTTAGACTGATACCCTGGTGAATAACCTTGGTAATTTTTTTATGACAACATGGGGATGGTCCTTGGTGAAACGAAATGATTTTAAATATTAAATATTGTAGCCAAATATTCAAGCTATGAAAAATGCTATTTTTATTATGATATTCCTCATGATTTCTTTCTCATGCCTTAAATTTCTTTTTCATGACATTGTTGATGTATCCCAAGTTCACATGTTAAATGTTTCCCCTTGTTTTCCCTTACTGGGACTTTTGCTCATCCTTTCATTTGATTTATGTCCCTATGTTATTAGATGAAGTAATGAACCTAGGATGAACATGAGGAGAATCCTTTCAAGTGTTTAAGAATAATGTTTTATGTTTTCATGTTTTATGTTCCTGGTTTCTGAGACACTAAACCTTAAAGATCCTCGGTTTTGTAAAATGAAATGATTGTTTATGTGATAAAAAGTCGAGATGCTATAATCATGCCTATGTACTTCCTTATCCAATACCTTTTCTATTTCACTGACATATGTATCAAGTTGTTGTTTTTATTTATATATTCCTTTGATGAATGAAAAATATATAAAAGAAGACATCCAATGGGACTTTATTTAAGTAGTCCTTAAATTTAGTCTTGAGTTTATAAATATATCTAACTAACTCAAATTCATTACATCTTGAACATGCTTCTTTAAGAGGAGTAATTCTGATGGATTTTTTAGTACAATTTTTACTCTGTTTGCCTTCTGATAATAGTGAATCCTTCATCCTCTGATTTTAAGAGATTAAATTTCCCCACATTCGAGATTCTAAATTATTATAGGTTTTCAATGACTTGGAAGAAACATTAATGTCACTACTAATTTAAGTATTATCCATTAACATTAATTCTAGCCTAACATTATGATATTCTAGAGATGGAATATTAATAACTTCCTTATCTTTGGAAATAATTATTTTGACTACATTCAAAATTTTCACTTCATGAAAATTATAGAATCTTAAATAATAAAAGAAAGTTGTTGATCCAATGATAGTGAACCTAGGATTTGAAACCACTTTAGATTCCTATAGGAGCATGCAGTCACCCAGATGGGGTGAATTAGGGGTGACCAACTTTTACAAATTAAGTTTGATTTAAAAATTTTATTCCATTAATTTCATCATACCTCTACCATTAGTTATGATGATTAGAAACTTTTTTATGAACCATTAAAACTTTTTATAATAAGAAAAGTAGATAATGAAATAAAATAATAGTACATAGTGATTTTACAATGTTTTTCTTCTATGTGATAACATTCTTCTTATCATTTCGACTCTTAATGAGTCATATATTTTAAATTAATAATTATATAATAAATTAAATGTGGTGTGGGTAGTTATTATCCTTAACCCACTATGAATTTTCACACATTACTACATTTTTATGGTTAAATATTACCATCTCCTACTAGTATATATGTAAACACCATCAAACCGTGTAGTAGTCTTTAAATACGAAATATTATTCCTTTGAATATACTTTTATATTGGCGCTTTTACTTCTGGTAAACCTAATTCTAGATCCCACACATCTTCCAGAGATTCAATGTTTGGATCTTCAATTTCTTGCACTTAACATTGTTATTTCCCTCATCTTTTGGCCTTATGAATTTGGTGACCGTACTCAGCTTATTCAAAAATTCATTTTCATATCTTCTCAAATCCAAGAACCTTCTAAACTTATGATAACTTCAGATCATAACTCCCTCTCTACATATTTTCGTCTCAATAACCATTTTTTTATTCTTTCTACTAGTCAATCAAATTCCATTCTCCGATTAAGATCATATCATTTTTTTAGTCTCATGATTTCTCAATAAGTTTGTTGATTTTAAATATTTTACCTCCAGAGATCTATTTTAAACACATTAAATATATATTATAAAATATCAGAGACAGATCAAATCTTTGAAAAATAAACCATCAACTCACTTTTCAAATATTCCAAAAATTATGTCTAGGATCATGATCTTTCTTTCATGAATAGTGTAAAATTGATCTTATCTCTATATTTTCATAATTATTTTTGACTTCAAAAAAAATGAAAATTCCCTTATCTTGTTTTCGGTTTAATTTTATGAACGTTATTCTAGTGTATTTTTCTAAACATGAATTCTACCTCAACATCTCCCATACTCAAAATTATGAAATGCTCTAAGATTATACAATCATTCCATGATAATATTTTATTCTCCAAACAAAAAAAACATAAGAATTCATTAAATTTTCTTTTTCTATATCTGGTAGATTTTTGAGACACTCCTTTTTGTGTTCATACTGTATTAATAAAATTTTACTTCATAATGTAATGAAATACAACCATTAATTCATAAACTCTCATATTATGGTTACATGAGAATTTCACACAACTTTTACCAGTGTATTCCACTATCTCTTTCGACAAACACAACTTCCAAGATCATTTTCATAAAGATTTTTCTTCAGTAATCTCTTTTCTATAGTATAATATCGCACTTTTTCTCTCGTTGTGTCTTAACTTTATTTTACTTCATGTAAGAGTAATACACCAAATTATACTTCCGAATTCAGACATCTCATATTATAGGTATCTTCCAATGGTGTTTTTTTATAAGATTTTGAAAAAAGTAAATAAATAAAGCTTTAAAATATTTTTAAATTTAGGTTAAAAAGGCATCACCCACCCAAAATTCCTTTTGAATTTATTCTAAAGGAATTTTGGGTGAAGATGCATTTCACACCACCTCTATAAATGTTAGCCCCTCCCCCACTCCCTTTTCATGGATTTCCTACCCCTCTATCTAACCCTCCCCATATTTTGGTTCGTCTCTCTCTAAGATTGTCCTAGTTTTTCTCTCTCATTCCCATGACATGTTTGGTGGATTTAAAGGGGTGAAAAACCTATGAATCGTCATTTAAGGGTATTTTTTAAAATTTATTTTAATGTTTTTTAATTATTTAGTTGTATAGTTGTTTAGTTTATTTTAATTATTTTATCTAATTAGTTTTTTAATTAACTGCATTCAATTTTTAAAAAATAGTTAATATTAGTGAGTAAATCATTAATATTTATTCATGAATATTTAGTAATTAATTTATAACTGGTCTTAATAATTGAATAATTATTTGGAAATAACTATTGACCATTATAACTTAATAGTTTATAATAATTAGTAAAATATTATTATTAAATAATATATAATTAGTCATTTGATCATTATGAAATAATAATTAAATAATAATTAATTACATAGAAATTATTAATTAATATTGATTATATGATGATTAAATATTAGTTAACTAATTATCAACTAATAATTAACAATTAAATAACTATTAATTAAAAATTATTATAGAATGATTGATGAATGATTATCTAATGAGTAACTAACGATTAAATTAGGAATAAATAATGAATAACTACTGATTAATTAAGGATAAAATTATGAAAAACTGTTGAATTACTATTTATTAACTAATGATTAATTACTGATTAACCAAATATTAATTAATGATTAACTATTAATTAAATATTAATTATCTACATATTAACTACATAATAATTATTAATTGATGAAAGAGTAATTAATGATTAACGAATGATTATCTAATTATTAGCTAATAATTAACTAATGATTTACTAAAGATTAACATGGGATTATATAATGATTTATTAATGATTTACTAGGGATTTACTTAAGATTAACGTAGGATCAAATATTGAATAATTAATGATTAATTAATGATGAAATAATTAATAAATAATGAATAACTAATAATTAACTATTAATTAATTATTAACTAACTGATTAATAAATATTAATTAACTGTTACTTCACTAATGATTAATGAATAACTAATGAATGATTAACAAATGATTAACTAATAATTACATAATACTTAACTAATAATTAAGTAATGATTAACTAATGATTAAATAAGGATTATATTTGGATTTAATAAGGATTAACTAATAATTAACTATGGATTAACTTAGGATTAATAGCAGATTAACTAAGTAATGACTAATTAATATCTAATGATGAACTATTAATTAAATAATGAGTAAATAAGGATTAACTAAATGTTAACTATTAAGTAGCTAATAATTAACTATTCATTACTACTTAATAACTATTAATTAACTATTCATTAACAAATGATTAGCTATACATTAACTATTTATTATTAAGAATTAAGTATTAACTATCTATTAACCAACTATTGATTAAAAATTCATTAACTAATGATTGAATAACACTTTACTAATCATTAATTAATGAATAACTCTTAAATAACTATTAACAAATTAATTTCTCAATTAATTAATAATAATTGAAAAAAAATTATGAACTTGGTTACTAACAATTATGAGAACTTATTTACTAACATCATTATCATGAATCTACTTTACACTTCTTCCACTATCAATAATACAATATTATTCCTCGTAGTAAATGTTGTCTATCAATATAATAGTAAAGTAAATATTGTGATATTATCTATGAATTTACATCCCTATCTGGATATTACAAGTGGATATATGTTCTAGAACTGTTGAACCTAGTGGTAATAACCTTGAAATTGGTGGATTTGGTATTTACTCAATCATCACTTGGTTCACAACAAAGAGTCACAACTACACACTCATCTTAACACATTCGGGTGGGACCTACTTTAGATTATTCACATTCTAATTAATTAATATCTTTAGATACCATTAGGAATATTAAAATTTGGACAATAAAAAATTTGTGAAATTATTGGGGATATAAGAAAACATTCTAAAATTTTAATAAAGTTAATATTATGTAGTTATCAAAGCAATGAAATCCATGTCTAGATACTACAAGTCGAGACAAGATCTATCATAGTTGTACCTAGGAGTAATAAACCCAAAAAGGGAAAATTGGTTATTAACTCAATCATCACCTAGTGCATGAAAAATAGGTCTAACTGCACGCCCATTTTAACACTCATGGGGGATATACTGTAGGTGATTAAAATTATCTTTAATTAACATATTTAAATTTCATTTGGAATATTAGAATTTATACTATGAATGATTTAGTGGAAACATTGTGGGTATAAGAAAAAAATATAAATTTTTGGTAAATAAAAGATTATGTGGTTATTTGAGCAATGAAATATCTATTTAGATACTACATGTTGATACAGGCTATGTCACACTTCTACCAAGGGGTAATATACAAAAAATGGTGAATTGGGTATTAACTCAATCATCACCTAGAGCATGAAAATACGATTAACTACACACTTATTTTTACACTCTTGGGATATATTATTTAAATGATTTTCATTCTCATTATAAACTATTCAACTTGTAATTAAATCCTTGTGTTGTGAAATTAATTCACACAATTATTTCATGGTCAAACCTATATTATTATTACTTATTTATAATGTTATCGACACTATTGGAATCATAATCATAATCCAATTTTCCCATATACAATCATGTATTCCAGTGCCTAATACTTTGGGGAATTTATTCAATCATAAAATGGTGAATCATATAGTATATAGTCAACAAAAATGGTTAGGATAACTGATTGTGTTAACCTACTATTAGAACATTATAGAATTCATAGTGGTTAAATCTGATAACTGATTAAGAGATCTATTTTATTAGCTATAAAAATTTTCAATTCCAGGTTAGTCTATGGATTATAGCTTATACTATAGTTGATGAGGAGGACTATTTACAAGAAACAACATTTTTTAACCAATGGTATGATAATGCCATGATGGAGTTATTTGTAGATGGTTCTACTATATTCCAGTGACCTTCTATTGTATGATAACAGAGTTATACAACAATCATCGAAGAGGTTCCATCCCAAGAATATGACTATAACATATCAAGGGGAATATGAAAACCAAACTGATATCCTAGATATAGTATAAGATCATTTTGATGACAAGGAAGTGTTTAACAATAGAACAAACAGAGAAAACAGTTATAGTCATGATGAAGAAAGAGAAGTTGGGGAATAGGTTTTAATAAATGAAATAGTTGTATATCATCCTTGACACATGATAAATCATCCTCCACTATTAACATATTGGTCATAATATATAGCATGTTTCCCTAAATTCAACTAGAATACAATCACACCTACTATAGAGTTTCTTGGAGTCATAGATTATAGATATCATCAAATGGCCAAACATTATATGTTAAAAGTGATTTTCCCAGACAATATTCCATGAAAAATATACTAAAATGATTTCATATTGACAGGGATTATAGATATATAGGTCAAGTGTAAAAACTGACTAAATACATCATATTATGTGATAAATAAGATAGGTTTGACTTGAGGGTGATTCCTGAAATTACTTTTAGAGGGTGGGAAATTTTTAAGATTGAGGGATTTCACACTTGTGCATAGCCTAACCTCACACAAGATCATTGGATGCTGAATTTGTTGTCAACTATTATTGTTGAGATGATCAGGTCCTACCAAGATGTTCTTGTATCCATTGTATAGGAGAGGTTACAACAATCTTCTGGTTATAATATTTCTAATATAAATAAAGGATGGTGAAACAAAAGTAAATTTTTAAGTTGTTTGGTGATTGGGATGACTCATATTTGTTTTTTCTATAATTTTTATCAATATTGAGGAAGCAGAACCAACTTGTATTCCACCTTGATATGAAAAACATGTGTCTCAAGAGAACTGACTCAATCATTATCATGTCAAAAATCATCTTTTTTGGGAATTCATTCAATTTACTACCACATTTTGTTTCTAAAATACAGATTATACAGATTGAAGATAAATTTTCATATGGAATGTGCATGGGATTATTTTTGATTAAGGAAACCTAGGATGGTAACCATACACCTCTACTGGTTTCATTTTTCATTATGGGTAAGGAAAAAAATGAATCTTGGAGTTGTTTTTTGGAATGTATTAGAAACCATTTCACCCAAATTTAGGTTGTATGTTTGCAAATTAAGAATCATCAAAAAAATATAAATTGAAATGAATGTAGATCCTGTTATATCATGATCCCCATAATCAAATCATTGATATTGCATCAGACACATTTCCAGAATTGTGATAAATGCTTTTCATGATGAATCTAGGAAGAAGGGTATCAGGAATCTTGGTATACAATCTATTACTTATTTTTCACTTTTTCAATGTAATTATGAACACAATTAATCTATAATACTGTAACATTCATGTATCATGTGGTCTGAATCAATGAATGTTTGAGAAATTATTATAAATAATTCTAGAGATAATTTGGGAGTGTATGATTACATGATTCTGATTCCAAAAGAAAAATGGACATTGGAATATGATATAGGAAATAGGTACAGACACATTAATACAAAAAAAAATTAGTGTGATAATGGAATATTTATGGGGCTTTTCAAGTTTCCTATAACTGGCTTAGTTCAAGATGAATTTTATCATTGTGTAAAGTAATTCGTAGAAAGATGAAGTTATTCTTTTGACAGGATTCATCAGGGGCTATAGTACATATGAGACTTTCTATGAGTGATTGATAGGAACATTGATATTCTTATTCTTATATTGTCTGATTATTCAATAGAGAATCAAGTCGATTCAAATTTATAAATTGTCAAGACCCCATCATAGGTAGCAGTAATTGATTGTTGGTGGTATTAATTGATGGGAGTCATTATGAATGTATAATATTCCATACATTTTTATTTCCATGCATGTACTCCATTGGGGTATGTGCCTCTATGAATATATAATGAGAATCGTATATTTTTAGTATAGTGGATCAACCCATTTATAATTTCAATAGTACATCATGGTTTTATATTATAGAGTTTCCATATTTACCGATTGCCAAAGATCAACCAACATTGATACCTAACATCAATAGGTTGCATCCATGAGGGATACCAAAGTTTATTAGGATTCAGAATGATATGGATTAGCATTAAGAACAAGTCAAACTTCTGATATGTATAATATGCTATAGATAAGTTCATAACAGGATTTGATTCCTTAACATTGTTGGTTCTAGTTCTCATTATCATGTATGATGATTTATTGCTTTCAAATAATTTAATGTCATAATTATTTATAAATTGGATTAGGGTTTGACCTCAGGTCAGACTTTTAGGTGGTTTTTTAAATGATTTAGTGATTTAAAATCAATCTTATTAAAATATACCACATTTGAATTCGAAAACCAACCTACTAAAAGTAGCTAATCAAATATAGTGATTGTTCAAGTATACTAAACATGATTCTTCTAAACCTTGTAGTAGTGGATCAAAATATTATAATTTTTACAAAATTAATGATCTAAGTAAATATGTAATGTGTATAAAAGGAATCAAGAAAAATATAAATTTAAATTGATCAAAATTAGTTTTGAATAAAAATGAATATTTAATTGTGTATAACACACGCTTTGATAAAAAAGATCAATCCATTTTATTAACTAAATAAAGTGAAAATGGCGTTAACATAACTGTTATGTCGTAAATTCTAAAAATAATAACATTCTACTATCCATAACAATATATTTACATTTTAACATTAATAGTTATTTCATTTTTATATTTACAGATGGTGGATATTACTCTAATCATTGAGTAATATGGGTATGTTTTATGTGATGTTCTTATAGCCTGTGAAGTTCTTTATGTTAGGGTGAATGGGGAACACTATTATCATCACATTCTTCCTCAAATGACTATTATAACATACCTATAACATGATGTATTCAATGGTGTCACTATATCATATTATACATTTATTTTTCATCACCCCCTTGTTTCCCTCACCGGGATATGGATACATATGACTCACATGTTACAGCCAAGGGAGAGATGATCATCACCCAGGAGGATGTGGTAGTTATGCTCAGTCTTATTATCTGGGGTGTTGTAGTCACAAGACCAATGCTTAGATACTAGCTTGAGTGTTTACAACAATTACTAGGCCTCGACATTGTGGGGGGTGATAATGATACATATGGCGGTTCTCTGTCTATGAGCGAGTTGGACATGCACTTTTCATATTTACCCATTAACACTAACATGTTCACTTTCATGTTCCATGCCCATGAACATATCTTTCAACTCATTGGAGGGATAATGTGCATGGATCACCTCATTATTAATGTATACATGATGTATATTGGGCTACTATATGTCTTTGATTATTTTGGGAGATACAGTTTCACATATAGATACTTGGAATATACATACAGAGCATTATGCATTGCAAGCCAATCAGATATCACTGATCTTGGGGGATGTTTCATCATTATTCAGATGTGGGAATGTGAGCATATCCTTCCCCTATCCCCTATTGTTGCAGGATTGGAGCTTGATATGGATGTTTTCTGTGATTCTCTACATGGATGCTAGTATGATCACTCATATTTATAGTTTTTTATGATAATATGAGTTATTGTACTTAATTTATTATTATTTATCACTTTCTATATTTCATGTTATAGCTAGTTAAGGAACATCAATTCATCATGATACTGAGGTAAATTTTGGGTGAATACCATCCCATGGTAGAAATTATACTACCCATCAATGTAAGTTTTTACATTATTCTATTTAATAATTAATTTCAAAATATTATCATTTTTGGAAATTAGTAACAATATATTTTAACAAATGTAACATGTCATTTCTAATTTCATGGCATCCATACTGGGCTTTATTAGATCATCTTCTTACTTATTGGACTATTAGGATTGACGATTCAACAAATGAAGTGTCTCTCATACAATTTCTTATTATTGAGTGGGTCCAACCCAATATATTAATGTAGAAGTTTGGTTTTTTTACCATATTCTATTTCTATCTAGAAAACATGAAATTATTCATCACCTGAAGCTGATGAGGAGTCAAGATGTTGACTATCAATGACAACATTATGAGTATCTTGACATCAAGGCTAGATGTTCACTGTTTCATATCAAGGGCATGTGTATGATGTGACTTCATTTATCACAATAGCTTGAGTATGTGTCATGGTATTTACAGGATTCTATATTGTATCTTATATCACACGATAAATGGATTCAAGATCTACTATGTCAATAACATTACATTAGTTTGTTAGTTTTTTATTTTTTTAATCTAGTATGTATCTATTTATTGCATACTTGACTAGGACATATTATCCACATATCTGATCTTGAGGAGGTTGATCGATTTAGAAAGGTAGTGCACTATGTTGTAGCACATGACATGATTTCATTGCATCGTGTTCTATACAATAGTGTCATAAATCGTCCACCATAGGGAGATGATGTCCTTGCTCAGTGAGAGGAGGTTCCTGCTCAAAAACCTACCCCAACAGCTGATGATTATGAGCTGTGGTGAAGATGACGTAGACAATGTTGGGATGCATGTGAGGCCTCACCTATTCCTCGGGAAGAGGGAAAAACTCCAACGAATGAGCCCCAACCAATTTAGGATCTGAACTAGCAGACATGAGATCCATTTCAATTGTCATCATATCCATAGTTTTCATCGGGTATGGTTGTCCGTAGCTCTTATCATGAGTCATTTCAAATGCCACCATCTTTTGTGACTGATCCTTCACAGGCCTTATGGTCCCCTCATTATATGATAGATCCCTTCTATTTATGTAGTGGGGGAAGGATCAGTTGCATATCATGGCATCCTGATGGAACCTCCTCAAAATGATTCACAGATAGAGTAGAAGACAGCTGAGGATCCGGCACCTAAAGAAGATACCCCTCCAACTCATTAGACTCCACCACAACACAGAGGTTCATGATCTTGATACGAGTGTCCCATTTTTACATGAGATTTTAGGATGAGGCATTATCCTAGACATTAATTATACTCATTGATTTATATGTTTTCTATTAACATAATGAATTTGAAATTACATCGACTACTTTATCTTATTGATAATGTTAAAATTATTATACAAACATTATAATAAATATTTAAATATTTTAAAAAAGTGTACTTCTATATAATATTGAAATTATAATTAATATTACTAATTGAAATATTTATATATTCCCTTCTAGTACAAATTTTTATTAAAACCATTTATTTATAAAAAATATTTTAAATATATACAAATAAAATTAGTTAGTTTTATAATTATTGTAATTATTTTTAAATTAGGTATTTTTAAATTAATATCTAATTAATAGTTAATAATTAATAACAATTAAGAATAATTTGTAATTTAAAAATAAAATTAATTGTAACAATTCAGTCATTATTTATTATTAAATAAAAAAAATTAATTAATAATGTCAATAATGATATTTATTATGTATTTATAATAATTATTAATAAACTTTTAAAATTTAATAATAAATAAAAAGAAAATTTAAATTAATTATTAACATTTTTTTAAATTATTATAATATTTCTATTTCAAAGTAATTTTTTTTCATGGTGTATATATATATTGAAAAATGAAAAATAATTAAATATTTACTAATATTTATTTATAATTTATTCTAAATCAAAATTTTTAATTGCTAATATGTATTTAAATATAATTTATTTATTAAAAATTGTTTTTTTTATTTTCATTTAAATGAATTTAATTTTGTTTTTATTTTTTTAGAAAAGGCATTAAGTTATCTAACAACTTTTTCCAATGTTTTAAGGAAAAGGCATTGGGTGACCTAATGCCTTTGGCCTCAACCTATTTGGCTTTAATTTTAAAATATTTTCAACCTAGCATAATTTTCTTAAAGACATTCAAAAACTTATGAATGAACTCTTTATGCACACAAAAAGTTCCTCAATATTAGGGTAACTTCTAGTATTAATCATCAAATTATTTTTGACTCAGGTGAATATTCATTGTTCGATGCTTCCTATATGACCAACTTGGGTTACATTAAATGAATCAGCGCACCATAATCATATTAATATTTATAAAATTAGGTATTTCATTTGTTTTCATATTGAATTCCATTTTTTTAATCTTCTATTTAAATCCATTTATTCACATTTATGAAAAGAAAGTAGTTTTAATTTTCATTCCCAATATAATATATGTTGGTCTTGGTTGTTTAATTTCCACATGGGATTCTGTGTTAGGCCATTGCCTTCAGTCGGGCTGCACATTCCTTTTCCTTGATCCTCCATGGATTTATTCCAAATCCTTGATTATTTTATCCACTCGTTGTATCTTTATCATCAACCTGTGTTGGATCCACTTATTATTGCCACTCGTTTTCTATTTGGTGGTGTTTGTGTGTGGCATATTATGGTGGGTTCCTTGTTTTGACGTGTAGGAGATGTTTGGGAAATTTGTCACCCCTTCACTCATCCTTTGACATTTGGTATTACTCATCCTCCCTCACCATTAATTTTGAATCCGGATCTAGTTTTGGAAAACCCTTATTTTCAATGTGTTTATCTTCCTTATAGATTATTCATTTAGTGACTGGAATCCTCCATGAACACCACTGCTGTGAAGATCTAGGTGGAGTTCTCAATGGGATGCTTCCCAACCATTAAATATGGTTACGTTACATATCTAAAAAAATATGATCCTAACCAGGTGATTACTTCCTCCATTTAGTTATAACAGCGAAATAACACCTTCATAACAATATAATTAAACTAACAAGAAGACTGAACCTCCACACAAGGAATTTTTGGTTCTTATTTCATCCATGTTTCTTTTATTCGTATCTTTCACTTTTCAAAGCTTCAGTTGTTGTTTTCCTATTCTTGATTAAATATGTATTCTACCATCTTTTTCTATTGAGCACTAATAAAACATGTGATTGTGTGGATTGTGTTCTTATCATGCATATAGAAACCAATGGGATTAAACCATGTTAAATCCTTGCATACTTTAGAAATTTCTTAATTTCTTGAATATTTTATGTTTTTTCAGTTGAATTTGACTTCTATAAAAAATATCCATTTATTTCCTTTTGGGTTTGTGAAAACTGAACTTTATAATGCACCTTACACCTCACAATGTGGTTTCAAAGCCTAATTGTATTATTTTCTTGTTGAATCTATTTCTTTTTTTTAATTCTAGTTTATGTTTTAATTTTTTCACTTCAATGTTGTCTTAATTCACCCCTTTTATCTTTCTACTTCCAATTGAATCCACTATAACCTCGATATTTTTTTCAAAATCTATATTATAGTTGGATAATTATGTATACCCTTTTGATATTTTCTGGTTCTTGGGGGCCTACGCTTATCGTTTTCTGCAAAAACAGAGTATTTAATCCTTTGGGTGAACATGTCAATGACTAGGTTTGAAATTGAGAAATTTAATGCTGAAAATGACTTTAATTTGTGGTGGATTAATATGAAAGCCTTGATAGTTTAGGAAGGATAAATTTATTCCCTTTTCAGGATTAAGAAACCAATTATCATTATATCTAAAAATGGAAAGACCTGCACTATTTATCAAGATGTATCCTCTGATGTAAATATTAAGGCAGACAATTCTATAAATCATTCTTTAGTTTTTAAAGTGATTAGAGAAGTATACTTTGAAACTACTACTAGAATATGTATTAATCTAGAGAAATTATATATGATAGCTTCTATAGTGGGTAAAATTTATAAAAAACATCACATGATTATAATCAAAATGAAAATTTTCAATCTTGTTAAATATCACTTAGATGTGTTTAATAAATGAATACTATATTTAACCCACATTTACTTGACTATTGATGTTGAATATCAATTAGTGGTTCTTTTAATTTCTTTAGATAATTACTACAACATGTTAGTAGAGACTATGATATATGTTCATGACTATTTATCCCTATAAGAGGTTAAATCTACCATCCTCTCTAAAGAATTTCATTCAAACCCAAGAGTAAAAGGTGTGATGTAGAGTCTGTTTACAAATTTATACCACAATCAAGGGGTAAATTGATAGATTATAACAATGATAAATATAAGAACAATAAATAATCTGATTCTATATCTAATTCTAGGGAAAACTTATTGTTTAATTTCACTGTGGTATGCCTTGACACACTAAACCTGAGCATAGAAGTATCAAACAAGACCTTAAAACCAAACCGACAACTGACATGTCCCTTATATTGGACTCTGGTAATGATATTGTACATGTTTTTAATGTGTCCATCCATTACATGAACAATGAGTGAGACATAGAATTAGTATAATCATTCCATTTGTGTCCTTTTATAGAGTCATTCGTAGATTTGATAGATAGAGTAGAAGGAGATGTATTTTTTTGGAAATATTTTAAGGTGTAAAGTAGAGTGAAGTGGTTCTATTTTAATAGAACATGATGATCATCTATCATAACTCTTCTTGATGTTGTGTGGGTTCCCTACCCACATAGGAACTTAATTTCCCTAGGAATTATGAATCAAAAAGTTTATACCATTAGGACTTAATCAGGATTCATAAAGATCTTTAAAGGATCTAGAACTATCATAATGGTTTATATCATTAATAGGATTTTATTCTTGAAAGGGAATACCCATTAAATATAGTTGGGTAGTGATTATACCATAAATTATGATAATATATTTTTATGGCATAGGATATTGGGGTATGTATGATCCAATGATCTGGAAGAACATAACAAAGAAGGGATGTCGGTTGACATTACACCAAGCAATCTTCCTTTTTGTGAACATTTTGTAATTGGTATGTTTAAGAGGGTTACCTTTAATAGGTTTAACTTCAAAGTTTTATGCCACTTAGAATGCATAAATTCTAGATTATAGGGACTAACTAGGACTACCTCCCATGTTGAAGGGAACTATTTTGTTACCTTTATAGATGAAAACTCATGAAAGGTGTGGATTTACGTGCCAAAAAATAAATATGATGTTTTTAAGACCATTAATGTCTAGAAAAGAATAATATATAATCAAGTTGGGGAAAATATTAAAACAATGATTATAGAAAATATATTATAATACCTCTCTACTAATTTTTTTTATGTGAATCTATGGGTATTAAAAGACATTGTATTGTTAGGACCCCCCCATGGTCTTATTGAAGAATGAATGGAACCATTTGAGAGAGGTATTGAATCAATATTGAATTCTTGTGTCTCCTTAAATCCTTTTGGGAAGAGGATTTCACTACAACAGTTTACCTCATAAATAGTTTCCCATCCTCTACCAATCATTTTAAAACCCCAGAAGAACATTTGAATAACAAACCATCCTCTTATAATTACTTACGAGACCATGGTCATACTACTTATACTCTAATAAAAACTAAATATCTCAAGTACAAATATCTTAAATGTATCATTGTGAGATATAATGAGTGTGTAAAAGGTTACAAATGTTGTTTTTATAAAACCAGTTACAAAAAATGAAACATTAGTAGGGATTTTGTGTTACATAAGTTATGTTATCCTAAATCTAAATCTGTTACACCTGACAGTGATGATCTAGTCCTTGAAGAGGCTATTGAAACTAATCTATTAACCTATATTGATATTTTCATCTAGACTCCCCCACCAGATTCTTAGCCTTTCACCGGAGCTAAATTCATATTCAGTTTTGATTCAGATTCTGATACTAAACCTTTTTATAATGTTGATTATAAATTAACTATATATAGAGTTAGGAGGTTCCCTATAACTCATTCTCAATTCATCCAATATGATATGGATTCTTATTCCTTTGATGATTCTTTGGATCTTATTAATGATGATACCCAAACATATAATAAATACCTTAATGAAAAATGATTTGAAACAGTGGATCTTTTCGATGGATGATTAAATTAATTCCTTAATAAGAAAATCACACATGGTATATCATAAATAAACCACCCAATTCCAATGTAATGGATGTATGTTTATTTATAAATTAAAGGAATATAAAATTTCTAGAAATAAAATTATATTTAAAACTAGACTAGCCACCAAGGGATTCCTTTAAAGAAAAGGAATATACTATTTTGAATGTTTTTCTCCAATTCTTAAAATTCATTAATAGGGATAATTATTTCATTTTTTATTTATAGTGATCTTCACATTGAAAAACTTGATGTAAAAGATATATTATTTCACGGTTAGATTAATGAGAAAATTCACATGAAGACTCCTAATGGCTACTCTATTGAATTAAATTATAACTAAGTTTTCCTTTTAAATAAATCATTGAGTGGTTTAAAATATGACTTAAGAAAATGGTACATGAATTTTGATTCTTTTATTTTTGGTAACCATTTCATTAAGAATTATTATGATGCTTGTTTTTATTTTAATTCAATTAAAAATTTCATGCTTTATGTGTTGTTGTATGTTGATGGCATGATTATAGTTTTCAATAATATAAATCCCGTTAAAATTTTTAAATCACAATTAAAATTTATGTTTGAAATGAAGTACTTAAGTGTCAAAAAGAAAATTATAGGTGTATAAATCATTACAGATAGACCTAAAAAATTTATATCTTTCACAACATGTTTATGTTCTAAAAATTATTAAAAGGTGTCTATTGGAATCTCTCATACTAGTTAGTTTACCATTTAGAAAACAATTTAATCTCTAATTAAGTCATTAACCTTATACTTATATTGATATTGATTTTATATATAAAATTCACTATGAAAATATAGTTGGTTGCATCATGTATAGTATGATCTGTAAAAGTCTTGATATAGCCTTTGTTAGATACTGACTATTGAGGAAATATTGATACTATAAAATCATTAAATGGGTAAATTTTCACTTCTTTTGAAGGACATATTTTATGGAAATGAAATATATAGTTTGTGGTTTCCCATTCAATCATAGAATCATAATATATAACTTTGATCGAGGCTATTAAGGAATCTTATGGATAAAGGGTTTGACTATTAAAAAAATTTATAATTATTCTATTTATGCCTATAGTGATAGTCAATATACATTACATTTAGCCAAAAAATAGTATGTCTTGGTAAATCCAAAAACATAAATTTAAGATGACATTTCATTAGAGATATTATTGAATGTAGAATCACATGTGTTAGTAAGATAAATACAGATAATAACCCAGATGATAGTTTAACTAAAATCGCAGTATCATCTAAATTCAAATATTCTTTATATATGATGAATTTGGTTCCCATTAAATAACCTTAAGTGCCAGAACTTCTCTAATTTCAATTGAAATTGGTGGAGATTTGAGAAATTAGGTATTTCTTTTTTTCATAATGAATTGTCTAGTTTTTTAACCTCCAATTTATGTTTCATTATTTATATGCATGAAAATAATTAGTTGTATTTTTCCAATTTAATATTATATATATTGGTTTGGGATGTTAATTTCTACATTGGAATCTATGTTGGGACACATCCTTCAGTCGTCCCACACCTACCCTTTACGTGATAATCCATGATTTTATTCCTATCTTTTGATTTATTTAGCCATCTATTTTATACACGTTGTCCATGTGTGTTGGTTGCACTTTTTTCTGCTACTCATTTTCTATTAGACAATAAGTGTGTGGTTTATTCTGGTTGGGTGCCATGTTTCGAGGTGCAGGTGGAATTTGTGGAATTGATCACCCTTGCACACATTCTTTGGATTCTGGTATCCCTTATTCTACCTCGCTTCAGATTTTAGATCATGCTATGGTTTTGGAAAAAAAATTACATATGAGTATTCATCTTTATCATATATCATACCTTTTAGTTCCTTTAATCCTCTATGCACACCACTAGTTTGTAGTTCTTGGTGGAGTTTATGATGGTGTCCATCCTAGAAAAGAAATTTGGACAAGATCTATTTATGAAGATCTATGATCCTATCTTGGTAATAAATTCATTGGGATACTTCTAAAGGATCTATAACACCTTCTTAGAATCAACTTCAAAAAAAAATGAAGGTCAAACCTCCATGTTCATCGATTTAAATTTTTTACTTCACCCCAATTTATTTTTCATAACATTGATTTTTCAAAGCATCAATAGTTGGTCTCTTCTTTCTTAAATATGTATTTTGTAATATTGTTCTTTTCAGAATTTATAAAAGGTATGAGAGTTTGGGTGGTGTTCTTATAGTGGATTCATGACTCAATGGGATGGAAACACATTAAATCCTTGGGTTATTTATTGGTTTTTTAATTTTTTATCTTATATGTGTTTTTTTCATCTGAATTCGAGTTTTACAAACAAAATCCCCAATTTGGCCATTTCTGGTTGGTGGGAACAACACTTGTCAGTAAAAAATTACCATCAAGATATACATGTCTAGTCCTCTTTCGGTTGTGCTACAATCCATGTGTGTCTTAACAAGACCATCTCTATGCTACTTAGCATTTATTCTTCATCATATTTAGGCCGGACACTATTTCTGCTGGGCAAAATAACCAAGTCATATTTATGTACTTCCAATATACTCAAGGATCACAGCTTTCAGTAAACACAATGTTCTTATTTGTGCGCATCAAGATCATAGAATTTTACCACCTTCTTCAATCAACTATTCATTCATTGATCCCCCCATGAAAACAGTGTTTGATGTGATGGGGTTCAGCCTTCTTTGATCATGGGGGAAGACAAAATACAATTATTAAAATTCAATAAATGGAAACCACTACTTATGTCAACACATGACATTTTTTTTTGAAATATCAATTTCAAAAAAAATTTAACGTGGAAGAGAGTAGATATTTATGGGGTATTAACAAAAGTAAGAGGCTTTGAACCAACGAAAAGAATATAGACATAAAATGTGAAAAAAGTGTTTTTTTATTCATGTATCATACAACAAAAATATGGGAAATGTTTTGTAGAGCATGATAAGTAGAGAGTAGTGAAAAATTAGGTTGTGAAACATGGTTTTATAATGAAGTTGCATGTTTAGTTTTGATCTCTGAAGGGTGATGTCTTATCACAAACTATTATCAGAGAGGAGACAAAGGTGTATCAGGCTGTGTATTTTCACAATGGTTTTTCTATGAATTATTTTCAATCCATGACTTGGGTTTTTGGTAGATTTTTGTACCCTTTGATTAATAGTATATTTTCTCAGATTTTCCGCATGGTTTTTTAATCATCTTCAAGTATGAGTTTTCTATGTTAAAATATTCATCCCCATTTATTATTTTACTCTCCAATTTTATGCTTCGTTTACATTGAAGATTCTCAATTTATTCGTGTCACAAATGAGTAATTATCTTTATACCCATCTAATTATGACCCAAAAAATGGTATCAAATGAGGTTATCCTTGTTTCTTGTTGATTGGATATGAGTGATTCAGACAATGAGATTTTTCCCACAATGATCTATTTAATGGGAAAATGATTTTACTCTTAATCAAAAAAGAGTTAAAAATATTATGGTTCAAGAGAAGAAAGTGAATATATTGGAGAAAAAATTATATAAGCCAAATATGATGAATGATGGTGATTGGTAGAATACATGAGAGCTCAAGAAAATCATGATTCAGATGTGTTTGGATGATAATACTCTATCGGAAGTGATGAATCTGATAAATCAAGAGGAGATATGGGAGATGTTTGAAATAAAATATAAATGAAAACACCTGACAAATATTTTTTCTCTTAAAAAGTTACTGTATCATTTTTGAATGCCAGATAATATAGATTTAGATAAACATCTGGACAAGATCACCAAACTTATTATAGAGTTGTCTACAGCGGTGGTCAAGATTGATAATAAAGGTAATGTTGTACCTATTGAAATCAAAGTAGAAGACAAAGAATTTCTTCTTTTGGTTTTGTTTCCGGATTCATATAACAATCTCAACACCACATTGTTGTTTGACAAAAACACACAAAATTTGGATGATGTTATTTCATTGTTGTTGATGAACCAGACTTGGTGAAAGAGAAATAATGGAAAATATTTAGGTAATAGAGGTACTGTTTCTATGGTATATGGATGTTGTAATCAGAGAGGCCAGTTTAAGAAAATAAGAAAGGTCAAGTGATTATTTTGTGATAAGAAGGGTCATGTGTATAGAAACTTCTATGAATTGAAAAATCTTAAGGATGAAAATAAGGTGCATGACACTTATTTTGAGGTTACCAAAGTAAGTATTATTCAGTGTAAGGATGATTTACTTTTATTTGGTGTGGATTGTCTCAGTTTAGATATGTATGCTGAATGGGTGGTCGATTTAGTAGCATCGTACCATTTTCACTAAAGAGGGAAATATTTTCTTCATATGAAGAAGTTGACTTTGGTAGATTGAAGATGAGAAACATAGATTATGTTGATGTCATTGGTTGGTGATGTTTTAATAACTATAAAAGAAGGTTGTGTGCTAATGTTTAGGGATGTGCGACATGTTCCCGGTATACCCCATAAATTTTTATCGGCTTGTTCTCTTGATAATGATGGGTTTGGTAGTTCGTTTTGCAGTGGAAGATGGACTTTTCCCATAGGATCGATGGTTTATATGCAAGGAGGAATGGATGACAAGCTTTACAGGGTAGATGTATTGGTGTGTTGTGATATGACGAATCTATTTGTGAATACGAATTCTACATATTTGTGTCACAAGTGATCATAATGAATGAGTCGTAATACATCAACTAAGATGAATAAGGTTGGAAGTCGAAGCATGACAGATTAGGTGTTTTTGTTCTTACACCTAGTTATATTCCTTCATGGAGTGAAACTAGTAACAAAGGAATTAAAATCAAATATCAGGGTGATGTGCTAAGAATTTCAGACTTCTTAGAGGATGTTGAGTAGGTGGATTAGTTAATTCCTACAGGTGATCCAGATTATGTCGAGATAACATTTATGGGGAAGCCAAATATTTTTTATTCGGGTATTGGAAGTGTAGACATCGATATGATGAAGACTTCAGAATTTGGATTTATTTAGCAGGGGGAGCTTTCAAGATTCCATCAGAGATGAAAAGGTGGGATGTCATGTTTTCTTTAGAGGAAAACAGTTGGTGTGATACCTAATGATTTACATTATAGTTGATTTTTTTGGATTTCATATCCTCCATTGATGTTCTGGAGGGGGAGACAGATAAGGTACAACCTGCTATGATCATGGGGGAAGGTAATATATTGTTTTTAAAATCCAAATGGTGGCCTCTAATACTTATCTTAATTCATTACTTTTTTCATGATATATAAATATGACTCAGTTTTTTAATGAGGCGTAGAGAATGGATTTAGAGGGGCTTATAAAAAGAAAGAGGATATGACCCATCGATGAGTAGATTTTCATGAAACATGATACGAGAGTACTAGTAGTCATGTATCATGCAACAGATACATGGGAAATGTTTCTAGGGTGTGGAAAGTAGGTATAAACAAGTTATATTATGAAAGTAGGTTCTGAAATGATTCCATGTGTTCGGTTTTGATCTCTAAAGGGTGATGTCTTGTTATATACTATTATTAGAGGGGTGAGGGAGGCATATTAGGATGTGGATTTTTTGAAAGGTTTTTTATACACTATATATGCAATTCAAGTATTGGCCTTTACTTGGATTTTTTATAGTGTATTTTCTAGGAGTTACTCCATGGTTTTTTAATCCTCTACACAGATGGGTTTTCCACATTAAAATTTATGTCCTTATTTGTTATTCTTCTATTTGGTTTTATCCTTCATTTTGATTTGTGATTCTGAATTAATTATTATTTTAGCTAAGTAAGTATACTCAGAAAATTGTTCCTTAAACGTAATATGATGCATGATCATCACATATCCTATAATATGTGTCACTCAATATCATTTCATTATCACATTTGTTGCATCTTAATATGTTACATAAACTTATTAAATTACCTTTATAGACCGCATCAATTGGTAGTTCGACATATCAAGATTCATTTTTTATTTTACCTTTCATCGAGATTCATATTTTGAATTTAATATGCACATATTCAAACTCTATCAATACTTACCACCAACAAGATCTATTGAACTCAAATTCCTCACAAGTTCATGCCCACTAGTTATTACTTATAGTATTAGCAATGTAAAATGATGCAGTGTACAGAGCATGCCTCAAATTATAGTGTTTTTCATTAGGTGGAATGGTATCAAATATCCATTTTACAATGCATACATCATCATTTTATCTTTTCAGACATCCTCATTCATGATCTTCATATTTTGAAATTTCATTGACTATTTATATCATTGCATGAAATTCCAATATTTCCACTGACTGCTTATGCGGAAAATATTTGGGGAGTTTATGTGATTTAAATTCTAAATTAATTTTTTATTATTATTCAATGTAAATTATTTATTATGCATGAATCCAAATTTGGTTTAATTTTTTTATTATTATTGTACACAATTTATTTTATAGGATCTATATGCATCGAGTCGATGTGTTTCTGCATGGGGTTGTTCTTTTGGAAAGCCTTTTTGGCCTACCATAATATCTCTCTATCCCATGGTTTTTCATTATATATTACACACCGGTGATTCATGTGTGCCTCTTTCAAGTCATCAATCTATTCTACCTCCCATTTAATCCCAGTCAACCATGAGCTTTGGGGTTTTGGTGGTTTCTTATGATCGGAAATGTGGTTCCCTATGTGACATGTTTTTTGGTTGACCTGCTAGTTTCAAGGTATAGTGATGGGTTAGTGGAATTAATGACCCTTGTATGCTTAGATTCTAGAATTCGACTCATTCAGATTATTATGGTGGTCATCTGCACGTGGATGCTCCTTGTTCGCGATGCACATATGGGGGTGCAACTAAAAAAAATTCCATAAAAGAAGTAATGGAGATTAGGTAACACATAAATATGATAATTTTTTGTTAGGGAAGTTTTATAAGGTTGTAAGTTTTTTGAAGATCAATCCATTCTAGATGTTGTTGGGTAGAATGATTCTGGACCATACTATGCACCAGTCAACAAATTTTATACGTCTAGCTCTATGGTGAGGTTGTTGGGGGTTTCAGGGGAAATGTTCCCTTACTCTTGGGGTTCGGGGCCCAAAGGCCCACTACCCATTTTTTTGGACCACTGTAATAACTCTAAATAATGTAGAAGATCTGAACATCCAACCCTGAAAGGGAACTGTAGCGACACAAACATCCAACTTCCATTCATTATAGATTCTTGGACTTCCAGTGGCAGCCACTATAGCACTTTTGACTCGGGTGGAAACCTTTTCAATGTAGCGATACAGACATCCAGTCACCTTTCACTGTTGAAATAGGACTTTTTGATGATTTGTAGAATAGTGCTTCATCCTCCTTATTAGCTCATTTCAGGTTAAGGGTTTGATTAGTGAGAAACTCTGATAAAATCGTGTAAATTGTACTTCATGATTTTTTTATTATGAAGTTATTCTACCTCTCTATGGTCGTAGGGATTATTCCCAAACCATGTAAATCATTGTGTTCTTGTTCTTTTTTCCCTTTTACTCTTCTCATAAATTTTATTTAATCATTGTGACTCCTAACTTTTACATATAAAAGTTGTTGCATCACATTATAGAGGATGTACCCCATCCATGTGTGTGGCCCATTCAACTTTCTACGTGTCTAGGTCAGCACACACATGGAAGTGTATGAGTACCCGAACATAATCTCCCCTCCTGGAATGACCTTCTAGTTATCCATGTGGAAATCTATTAGGATCCACCCTCTATAGAAGGATAAAATTGATGTGCTTGTGGGGATCAAGCTATAATATCACTTCAGGTTTCACCTAACCCCTTTCTCTATAGGGATCATCATGGATAATGGAGGTAGGATGATAGAGTTGTAATCGTACCTCCTAAAATTTTGAGGTGGGGAATTGATGGTCATGGTCAACTACAAGGTGGCCTACAAACCATCAACCCCATACTTGTTTTCTGGGAAATTCCACTACCACCAGTGGATAACCATAATATTTCACACTATAGTACGTCTCAGGCTCCACCTAATTGTTCTCCACAAGATATGATTCATGTTTGTATGCGAAGGAAATGGGGGAGGTATAGTTTAAACAAACTGATTCTCCCAATATGTTTTTTCAAAATTAGTCAGAATATCCTAAAGAAATGTTGATGTGACCAGTCATCTGGGAGGACTCTAAAGAAGTGGTCATTTAACTGTATGGTCATGGGATCATACTAAGGAGGAAGGGTTGGGTTTATTGATGGAGCAGCGGTTGGAGCTCTAGAGGTACATGGCCTCATATATAGTGAAACACTATAGGGGGTTCATTTTCTGGCCTACCTATCCTAGGGAAATAGCCTTAGGAAAATGGTGAACCACTTAGGGCAGTTCCTTAGAAGTTTTCCATGGCTTCGTTGAACTTGTTGTTCTCTACATGGGCATATGAAGATGTGGTATTTCCTCATGCATGGAAGGACTATTTTGTATTTCTAAAATTAAACACCCTTTAGGATTAATCGCTACACCTCTAGGGTGAGGTTATTTACCTCTCCGGGTCGGTCCATGTCATGGTGGGTTTCCATGATTATCAGGATGACGCAATGCAATACTTTAGGGGGCTAGAGAATGTGATGTTCTTCTATATCATCATGTGGCCCCTGATTGGCTAGGTCAAGATGTTACTAAAAAATCCATTACCTAGAGACCTCTAGAGGTTCAGTAGGCTGAGGGTGCATTTTTGGAAGAGGATTCTATTGAGAAGGATTCATGGGGGATTGATTCCTATTTGGACTCCATTGGGAAAGAAGTCTCTGCTGCTAATGTGGTAAATTTTTAGGTTTTGTGGGATTACTCCATTTGTTAAACCATTGAAATTGATACATCATACCCTTTTTACTTATGAATGTATTGAATAACATGGAGGAGGGGATTCATGAAGATTCCCTAAGGGTGGACAAGAAATCCCCAACCATCAAATGGGTGGGTGCAACACCTCCTCCTGATGTCGTGGTAATAGGCAGCCAGTATACAGTCACCGAGGTGTTGTCTGTGGCTGAAGTGGTAGTTCATATGCCCCAAGGGGTGGAGAGTAACCACCATCCCTCTCCTTGTTGTTTTCATATTCTCATATTTTAATGTCGTCTTCTATATTTCATTTTTCTTTTAAGTAGAGAAAACACACCCAATTTCAAGATATCAAGCCGAAATGTCAGTCGCTATAGAGATGTCAAAGCCTATACCGAGCATCACAGATTTACTGGTTGGACACTATACTAAAAATAATTATTCCCATTTGGTTTATTCTCCTTGAAAACCATTATTTTTCTCACCTTTCATATGAATAATTGTGCTTTACATGTTATATACTTAGCCGCCAGCGGATATGATCGTTTCCTCACCTTTGACAGGGTTAGTAGAGAAGGATGTAACAAACAATCCTTCAAATGATGCAGATGATCATGAGGAAACCACAAAGACTATTTCCACTGAATAGTCTTCCCCTTCTATTGTAGATTATGAAGGAGATGTTAAGACTGCTATGATGGACAGATCTAACTTCCCTTTGGATATGGAGTGTATCTCATTGAGAGGATTCCTATGGACAACACTGTTGTTGATGTGATGTTGTCCATTATAGATTATGATCTCACACCACCTAATGATTTCGAGTAATCTTAATCTAGCATGGTTGATTAGAATCAAATTGTTAAATTTATGTCATGGAAGAGTGTCTGGAACTTCATTACCCACACCCCATGGGTTAATTATCCATACTGAGTGAGATCCCTCTTCCACTGGCTGCTGAGGTTAGCAATTAGTGGGGTGGAATCCTGTTTCCACCATTCTCTAGATTGGTAATTCCTCATCATGAGGGTGTGTGAATATTGGGATGAGTTCAACACTTCCTAGTATGAGCATCGCCCATAATGCAATAAAGTACTCTAGGAAGCTAAACAACTGCTCTCTCAACTAGATGGGTAGGCATATAAGAAAAAGGTCGTCATTGATACTATGATAGAGATGATAAATCTTATGAGATAATAGGGTTGGGTGAAAATCTAGGCTAATGAGGTTCACCCTACAGTTGAGGAGGGGGAAACCTAGCTCATCACGGATCACCAGGTTCTTAAGGCCACTAGTTTAAAGATAAGTAAGTTGGATTACTTCCTATCTAGGTCGATCCATAGGGGGATCCCTTTTATTTTTTTCTCATAAAGGAGGGGCTCTAATAGATGGATGAACCTCCTAATTTATGCTCATGTTGACACAATAATATTTTCATTATTCCTAAATTTCTTGTGTATTCTCTTAGCCACACCTCAATCATATCAACAAGATGACCAACAATTAACCTATAAACCACCATGGCTCATTCCCTTTGTGAGAAATAATAAATAATTACATAATTCTATGCCCATATGAGAGTGTAAAATATAAAATTAAAATTTGGGGTTGTGATGATCTGTCAACAATTGGGGGTGTTCTGATTCAGGAGACATTGGTTGGAGAGAGGGAATTTACATATCCAACTTGTCTATCCAATTTTTATGATTTTATGAGAAATGTAATACTAGGGGAATTTAATTCTATCCAAACAACAGGTTAAAGGGAGTTCATGAGTACAGATACCTATAATTTATAACAGAAAGGTGGATAATAGGATGATTGGGGATGAATGCTTACCATGTTGGAAATGGTGGTCCCACCCTCAAATTTTAAAGGGTGGGGGCATACCCATGGGGACAATCCATTGACTAATTTTGAAACATAGGAACCATCAAAATATCATCATGATTTCTTTAAGATGTGTTCCTAAAATGGTAGGTGATCTAATTTGGCTAGGAACCATTGATGTTAGGGGATTTAATTTAGATGTTGAAGTTGGTGGGGACTGAAATCAAAGAAGATAAAAATCACGGAGAAAAATTGAGGGAATATTTGAGTAAAGTTCAATGATCTGGGTATTATTCCACCATGATTCAAAGAATATTGGAGGTTCATATTGTTTTGAGTGGGTGTTTAAACTTTTTTCAAAAAATCTCAAGTCTTGAAGTATATTAAGGACCGGGATAGGCCTAGGATAAGGGATTCAAGAAACTCTTTGTATCCCAGGATACTGAAAATCAATCCATATGTAGTTCTAGATCATGGTTTGGTAAAAGACCAACACTATATGGGGGGTCTCCCTCTCAAATGCGGTCTAAAATTATTGTTCAGTTTTATATTGTGTAATGGGGACATTAACCAAGAAGTTTTACATCCTGTGGTAAGGATATATGGACACACAGTTTAACATCTTATATTTAAGTATGGGGTTACTGTAGTTTAAGGTCACATATATTTTACCATGGTGCTATATAATTCCACATCAAGTAGAAAAGATGAATTGTGTTTCATTTAAGTTCATGAAGTTAAGACTTATGGGGAGGGTGGGGTGACATCTCTATCTAGAAATAATCGACCCATTTTGAAACGAGGCTTGGGTGCCTAATGCTAGAAAAGATACTCTCACCCTAGGAGATGTATTTGTGGTTGGGACCAAAGACATAGAGTGTAGGCATCACTTTGTATCCCATAAAATTGGTAATCAATCTGCACATAGTTCTCAAGTATAGAGTGGTAGGACAAAAACTCAAGACGTGGGGTGGGGTATCCTCTTAGGATAGGACAATGAGATGATTTTTTAGTTTATAACCTTGTATAAGTAGATTCTAGTTGTGAATTTTTATTTCATGTTGTTAGGCCCAAAAATTAACTATTATTTTATATTCATGGATCTCGGACTATGGGTTTTTGAGTCCTGGGGTTGTTTTCATGGCACGAAAGGGTAATAACACGATGTGAATGGGAGGGTCGAGGGGCCTTCCACCATGAAGAACAACTCTGAGATGAATTTCACAAAGTTAAATGCCATGATTCATAGACCAAGGGGGATGCTACATGTTTAGAGTCATAGATCTTGGATCATGGGGTTGAGATTGTATAGAATAAAAGGCACCATAAACTTGATGTGAAAAGAGGGCCTGAAATTCCCATTACCACACATGTTTGCACATTGTTTAAGGTCATAATTTTTGGACATAAGGGGAGAAATTCTTATTTTTAATTTCCATGTGTCTCAACCATGATAGGTAATATCATACAATAAATCCTAATCCCATGTAAACCATGATCATTATAAGAAACAAGGAGGGGTGAAGAGATCCCTTCATTGTATGGGAGAAAATTACAGTGGTGGAAGAAGTTGACTTGGGAGGATTTAAATGATGTTGCCTTGATCAATCAACATGTACGAGTACACAAGAAAATAACACTGAGGGTTTCAAGATTCCACCAAAACAAAGTAAACTAGATAGATGGTAAATCATGACATCTAGAATTTGGACCATGAAAGGGGGGTGAACGACATAATGGTAACAATAATCAACCATATCTAAAAAATAGATTCAAAAATATCAACAGTCAAGGATGAGGTGAGAAAGTGTGGTATCAACCATTGACCATGTTCTAAAATAGGGAACCTTGATCTGTCTCCAGAGATCCTCAATTCGTACACCTAATACGAGAGGTGAGCTAGTTTGGACATGCCTTGTCACCATTAGGGGGTATTTTTATTGGGAGGATTTCCAGGATACATATTGGGGAAGAATCTAATTATGAGGGTTCTGGTGAGGATCTATTTAGGTGAGGGCTAAACACTTTGGGATCTATCTTTCTATTTAATCTCATTCACTGAATGGATGCATTAATGAATAGGAGTTGAACATGATCCTAAAGGGGAATAACCCCAACATAGATTAGTATTTAGACATATCAGGAGATGTGATGTTTGTGCATGTCTACGTATGCCATTAGGAATGGGAATCAAGCCAAGAATAGTTCTAGAATGTTTCATGGTGGATAACCAACACCAGAAGGGTGTAATAATCTCTTATGAGGACTTAAGGTATCATGTAGTTTCACATCATGTGATGGGGATGTGGATGGTGAATTTTTACACCATGTGGACAAGATTATTCCAAACAATTTTACATCATGTGACTAAGATGATTTCATACAATTTTACATCATTCAACTAGGATGTTGGGATTTTCTGTTTAAATTCATATATCATGGACTATAAGTACTGCTTGAGGAACCTAGTGTTGGTGGGAGGTGTGATGCACTCCCCATCCATGGTGATCAATGATTATGTACTGTTGGAGAAGATAATATGAATGATGTAGAGTCCTTCCCATTTTGGTTATTACATCATTGGATTTATCCAATGTATCATTAGCTTAATGAGAGATAGTACCATATCACCCTGAACGAAAGAGCAGAGATAAGCCATTTTTTGATCATTTTCTCCACAAAATTATATTGTATTTCTAGGTTATGAAGTCATTAGATCTAGTATTATTTGAGGGCCACAAACATGTCTAGATATACTCCATCTCTTTGGTATGGCATCTTCTGATCATAAATGGATCCATTCAAAGTGACGATGGTTGAACCTCTATAGGTAACACTATCTATGTCCCATACACTATGGAATATGGAGTCACATGGTGGAATTTTGGGTCATCATCTGATAGGTACAAAGGGAATTGGATAGCTTATCAGGCTAAATATTCTAATTCTGACTCACCATCTTTATCATCTTGTTATAGAGAGTTTTTTTGAATTACGTTATCTTGCCATTCACTTTTACTTGATAACGGGAGGTGTGATTGGACATAATGTTGTACTTAGAATACAACTTCTTCATCCTAGCAGTTCAAAAATTTGTATCACTGTCTTTGATAATAGCATGATGAATCTAAATCGATTGATAAAATGGGACTTCAAAACTTGATCATGGAATAGGTCTTTACATCTCTGAGGGGGATTACTTCATCCCTGATTGATAATAATTCTATATAAATCAGAATGACCTTCATTTTCAAGTTGTTGGAGGTTATGGACCGACAATATTTAGTCCATGCATGGTTAAATGCCATGAGTACTTGGTGTCTTAGAGAATATCTTATATTCAAGCCTGAAGTTTTCATGGATATATAATGTACAACACCTCTTGGTGAATTCGATGCATTCATGAACCACGGTGTGTCATAAGTAACCCAACCTTTCTATCTTGTGAGAGACTTTCTATCCTAATTGATTGGCCCCACATTACCCTACATGGACTCTATGCATGACATTAGTTATATCCTTACCTAGGATGAAATATTATAGTATTCTATCAAACATGATCTCGTAGAGTGTCTACATAAGTTTGGGTCCTTCTAATAGGGTAAATTGCTCTTCACATTGATGGATTTTCTCATGCTTGACTCATTTTTGTTGTAGATTCTAGTGTTGGAGGTACTCAATTAAGGGAGTCATCCAATCAAGTGTTTCTTTGACTGTCAGGGCATTCAAGGTCACAACAGCAGAAGTGTCAGTGGCCAGATGGTTTACCTATTGGTCTCTATCATCAGGAGAGATGAGGGACATGTCCCTTCGATATTCAACATTAATGAACAGGTCATCCTTATTGGGATAGACAAGGGATGTGGCTAGGCTCAAGAATTCATCGGCTTGGTTTTTCTGGGATCAAGTAATATGAGTCACCTTTGGTTGGGAAGGGAACTGGGCCATCAACTCGTGATATTTTCCCAAAAAGAGGATTATTTCATGCTTCCAGAAGACATAACCACCATTGAAAATTCTTTATGACCATATTAGAGTCTCCATTTATATGAAAATAGAAGATATCAATCCCAAGAGCCAACTCAAGACCAGTTATGAGAGGCTGATATTTACCCTCATTGTTGGTGAATATTTTTGAAAATAGGAATGATTATAGGAAAAAAATTTAGGAGTGATAAAGCTGATCACAAGGCCTACCATTTTGAGTTTGGGGTTATTGATCCTTTTCCCAGTCAAGATACTAGAGGCACCATCTAAGTGAATCTACCAAAATTATATTATTTGATCCATGTAAGGGATGGACTTATCTGGGAAGTCATCATCTGATGGTAGTTCCTCAGGTTTGAGATATGCGTCTATGAAATTCTTTAGCACTTGGTCACTAAAATATTTATGAGGGATTAACCTAATGTATTTTTAATGCAATATTATTTTTCAATAATCCAATCACCATGTTAGCATGATGTGGTTGAGGGTGTACTTTAGGGGGTCGACGTGGGACACCAATAGTATTTCATGGTGCTACATGTAGTGCTGAGGTTTCTAAATAATGAGGAATATGGTTGGGAAACTATTCTCGATAGAAGAATTTCTAGTCTCCAAGTCAAGGAGAAATCGATTGATATAGTGAATACATTTTCCCCTAACCTCCCTATTCTTTTAGCCTATTATGGAATCAAGGGATAATTTCATAGTGGTCACATAAATAATTAGATGCTTTCCGAAGATGGGTGGAATTAGGACTGCATGAGGTAGCATATACCATTTCATGTCCTCAAGTGTTTTTTCAGTCTTCATCCCATTGATAATTGGATCCATTAATAATGTTTCTCAAAAAGGGATTACATTAACTAGATATATTTTTAATGAACCATTAGATATAGACTATGTGGCCTTAAAGGCCTTCCAACTCTTAGAGGTTACCCAAAAGAGGCATATATTTGATAGCCTTGATCTCCTATGGTTTGATCTTGATTCCTTTGTATCTAATGATGAAGTCGCAGAACTTTCTAGAGGAAACCTTTAATGAAAATTTTACGGGATTCATCTTCAAGTGATAGGAGTGGAGGAAGTAAAAAACTTTCTCAAGATCCCTGATATGGTACTAAGTTTGGTGGTATTGAACCACCATATCATTCACATATACCTCCACCAATGTTTCTATAAGAGGCATAACGATATGTTACATGGAATGCTGGTAGGTTTACCCAGTACTCTTTAGACCGAATGGAATTACTCAAAGTAAGAAGCTACCCTGAGGTGATCCAAATGTGGGAGATTCTTCATCCTCAGGAACCATCCAAATTTTATTATATCTAAAATTCCGATACATGACATATAGATCCTAGAAAATGGTAGTAGCATCAATTGACAATTATGCCACCAAAAGAGGAAAATCATCCTTTGGGCAGTGGAAGATGAGGTCCCATGAGTTAACGTATATTATGATCTATATATTATTCCTACTGACTCGGATGATGTTTTCCAGACACATGGGTCACTGCACATCCCTAATAAATTTGGCCTTGTTGATATTTTCAACTTTGACCTCAACCATGGAACTATGGTCGGGGTGCATCTCTTTGGGATGGTGTTTGATCCCACGATGGCCCACTATGAGTCCAAGGTGATGGAAATTCTTATAGGGATAGATCCATAACATTTACATATAACTATAGGATAGTATCTTATTTTAAAAAATACTCATACTAATATAGCTCATCAAGAGTCAGGATTGTGTTGATTAGCATCGAACTCATGTATTGCTTAATGTCGAGATTCACATGGGTCAGCTAATTGACCATGGTGGAGAAACCCTCTTCAAAGGATGGAGGGGAATCATACAAGTCATCTTCATCATTTGTAACATGAGAATCAGATGAAGAGGAGACTTTCATGGGGCCATAGACTGCAGGGTGGTACTGTCATATATTTCAGTAAGGGAAGAATGCTTAATGAGGGGATCCTCCTTAATTGATATCATAGTAACAAATATGAAGATACATATTCCTTTGTGGTTTATAGCATTTAGATCTACCTTATATAAAAAAATAGTTGTTCTATGTCGATCTCCATTGATTCATCTCTTCATTCTAGAATATGATGTGTTGTTGCAGATCAATGGACATGGGGAGAACCTCTCAGTATGCAACGAGATTTTAAATTTATGGCACTAACCTAGACTATCCCATGAAGGAATATGAGGTTATATAAAATAATTACTTCTTCTTGTGGATTATGAAATAGCTCCCAAGATCTAGGGTTGGGGGTTCCAATTTATAGATTGGAAGGATGAAGCTATCTTCCATGTCTACCCAAGGATCTACAGAGGTGGTTGTCAGATCATTGGGGGAATTGATACACGTGTCCCCATCAATATAGAGTTGTTTCCCCTCCCTTTTTCAGTACCCATTGTTTGGGTAACAAGATTTACAATAGTTGAATGGGGAAGTCTCCCCCTAGAGTAATCATATATTACCATTTGGGAAGTATTTGAGGCCCTGACAGTATGAAGAGGGGAAAACTATATGCGTATGGAACCAAATACAGCCCAATAGGGTGTGGTAGGGAAAGTCCTATAACTCTAACATGAACATGGTACTTTTTAATAAATCACAAAATTTATTATTCAACTGAATCTTCTAGTGTATTATTCCCACTCTTATCATATCTTTATATTTTCATGTTGGAGGGAGTCAGGTATGCTTCTATAAGCCCCAAACTGTGGAGCATATGAGTTGAGATGATTTTGATCATAGAGCTAGTATCCACTTCGAAATGGTAGATTTTCATGAAATGAAGATACCCTATAACATACAATAGGGTTATGTGACCCTGGATAGTGTCACCCTAGTTTCATCAGGGAAGAAAATCATGGCTTGGAATTCATCCTTCTAGGATTCCATTGTGTGATAGGCCATAGTGGCAGGTTCCTTAAACTCAAAGTAGGGAGGGAATTTAAGGGCCTCACGTATCTCCTTTTATATATAGAGTGTATGAAGGATCTATTGAACCAATGGTATTCTGGTGCGGTAATTTAGCATGTTATACTTTCAAGAAAGTGGTATATTTCTACATGGTGAGGGTTTCTCTTTAAAATGGAGCATAGTGGGTGCCACTGGATGAGATTCCAGGGCCTAGCTGCTACAGAACATATTTCACTATTGACTGGAAGATTTTTTCTTAACACTAATTTCTAGAGTATGGTCCCTCACTAGTTGTGGATAAGCATGCAATTTTTGTGGATAGTCCACATGATCAATTAAAACTGTTACCTAGAGAGGTGAACCAAATAGAGTATCTTGAGAGGGTTGTTCCTATAAAGATATACTTAAGTCTTGTTTTATGGTCTCAGTGGTGTGAATAGTCCCTTCTAATGTACTGTCTTGAATGTATTTCATGAGATCTTGTATTTTACTTCCCATTCATTGACATAGTCTAGAGGTTCCTAAGTGGGCCATCCATCATTCCCCGTCACTGAATACAACATAATGATACTCCAATTATACAATATTTATATAGGAAAACATATATTATTCATCAGTTTAATATTCCAAGATAGCATAAACCCTGGGGGATTCTCCCAATTTTTGGTGCATAAATTCATTTAGAGTGCATTCTAGTTTTGGAAATAGTGGAGAAATATAATTTTCATGGCATCATCGAGGCTTATTCTTCCAATACTAAGAGGGTTATGATACAAATGTGGGGGTTGAAGGAGGCTAAGAAATCATAGGAGGTTCTGTTCTATTCAAATGGGCAAAAAAATTCCATGGGAGTGAGAAATTATCATACGAGTTATTGAATAAATATACTTATGTGTACCTCAACCATGAACCTACTAACATTCACCAAAAAAAATTTTACTATCGAGGGTAGAAAAGACATATTCCATGTGAGTCGGTACATCACCCAACTCCACCAGGCCATGGTCTACCTAGTTTTAAATCTAGTCCGTAAAGATGAATGAATCCATGATATTGTGTCCATGAACCCTATAGTATGAAGATATGTTGACATGATCAGGGAGTTCAACTTCCTGGGGCCTTAAGAATGATGGTATATTCAAATTGTTCTTTTCTGAAGAACATATGAAGTATCATGGGACATATGCATCCTTGAAAGAGTTTGTCTTGTTCTTACTTTTCGCAAAGGGAACTATGTGAACTTGACCCTGACATGAGTCTTGGGATGTTTTCTCATGGTGAGGCTACACTTGATAAGGCTACATTTGGTGAGGCATTTCTAGTATAGGTAACTAATGGTGGACCAATTTTGGGGCCTTTATATGTATAACATTGATTGTTTCTTCCTTTACAGTCCTTTGCATGGGAGCTAGAAAAGGTAATGGGAGCAACCACTTCTTGGTCCGTGATAAGGATTCTTCCAGAAGTTGATCTATTTTATAGAATTTTCAAAACCCACCTAGATATGTTATGGAGATGAGGATCGGAACTAGATCATCTAAGAAATTCTCCACACACAACCCCAATAGTTCTTCCCAAGAATACTACACATCAAAGGAGTACATGAGCCCTATCCATCAAGAAATAACGTCAGAAACTAACTCATCATCCCTATATAAAAAATTTGGAGTGGTCAGTGATGCTGGTATTGCGCAAGGTGGAGATGCATTTGTAAAGGAACTACCTACATTTATCCTCCCTACCGATGATTGATTTTCGGGCCATTTGACTATACCAGACAATGGTGGGTCCCTCTAAATTCTGAATGAGACACCAAATCCTTTTATTTTCCTACTTCTCTAGAGTAACAATAATTGGTTTGAATCATGAGGCAAATTCGGCTAGGTGCTACAGTGGATCACCCATGTCATTGAATGTGGTGAATCTCATATTACTGAATTCTGGGGGTGGATTGATGCAACCCACCCATACCAGGTACGACTTCCCTACAAGTGGGGTAGAAACTTGTTGTATCCCTAAATCCTCAAACCAGGAAATGAGAAACACCATCACATAATCTTGTTTATGGTTGGTATTCACCAATTCTTTAACCAGTATACTAGCCTGAGAGGTATAGTGGTCATGGTACTAATGTGGGAAGTCTCATTTCATGGGTGGAGTGGGTGATTCATATCTGGATTTCTTCCTAGAACCGCCATATTTTTCCCTAATTGGGTGTCTGAGACCACCAGCTTCACCGTTGGGTGCCTCAACAAGAAGGACTGGATGTTTAGTTGGAGAAGAGATGGGGTCCTTGAAGATATTGTCTCACTCTGGGTACATTTTAGTGAGGTGCTCGGTAGTGAGACTCTTTTATACCTCAATATCATGTAGAAAGGTATCCAACCTAGAATATAACTATGTTTCTAGTGTTTATTTAGATGGTCCAATGTGCTTAATGACCTATTTTCCTTTGTTGGGATATCGGAAAACATAAGGCAACACCTCATTGGGGGACTTATGAGGCTTAGGGTGTGTCTTTTTTGGTGATTAATCACAACAATATGAAGATTTTTATTGTATTTTGTCCCCCCTCGAGGAGGATTATTCTTTCCATTCCCCATACCATCATCCTGGTTTCTATGATCATACAAGGGATTGGTCATGATGACATTCAATGTGGCTATTTTTTTAGAGAAATTTTTAATGCTAATTGGAGGGCAAGCCAAATCATTTTCGTGTCTCTACAGAAGGGTGCTAAAATAGAGGGAATCATACTACCCTTTCATCTAATATGAATATGGTTAGATGAATCATGTATTATCTAATGAATCATAATGATTCTCATAACATAGGTTTGTTTAAAATGAAGGTGATAACCATATGAGTCAGGGCACTGAACCACGAGAAGTATGTTGATGTCAGCCTTTTGGAACAGCTGATGGATGCCCTTGAGAAGATTATAGCTTACTAGATAGGATTACATATGATATAATAGGTTATTGAATTTCAAACAGATATTCTGGAAGTGGTATGTCACATGGTTCCCATTGAGGGACTCTAGGATGATGAAGTGTAGGGTTGTAGGTGTCTAGAACAGAACTGATAGCTGGTTGGTGGCCATGATCTGGAAAAAAAATTCTTGTTATTCAATATCCAAAGGGTATTCCAATTTCTATTATCCCTAACCTCCAATAGGTATTTTTTGGGATAATGGGGGTTATAGTGATGAAGATCTACCCAACAAAAGATTTTATGGCTGAGAGAGAATTACACGAACCAACCATCCTTAGAACATAGGTGTCCCTTCTAGAGGAGGGGATAACTTCATGACTGTTCCCATATTGTATGGGGTGTATGAACCCTCCTGATGAGTGTGAATTATTTCATCTCTCTAACATTCATCAAAGTTCTTACCATCATCTGAAGGTACTAATACAGACCCAGATGTCTCTCTTACTTCCAGGGTAGAGGTAGAGATGAGAGAAGTTGATGGAGGTAGGGAAAATTTCATATTGATTCCAGGGAGGCAATCCAATATTTACACCACATTAACACACCTAACAAAGGATAAAGGGACTTTATGGACCTCAAATTTAGGACTAGTCAGCCTTAATTAATGATCTCCTTCCCCCAGTTGTGGCGGTGAGGGTGGATGTGCTTCCATTGAGTTGTATGTCACCTCAGATTCTAAGAGATCGATGGTGATGTGACATTTAATCAATTATTTCCATTAAAATTTATGGAGTTTCCCAATATAAATACTCCTAGGAACACAGGTATTTCATCTGTGTTTGTTTTGGTCAATTCTGCAAGTAAGGTCCCCACAACTGTTGTTACCCTCATTCCTAGGGATATATTTATATGGTAGGGAAAGTATTCATCATAGGGAGTACCTACATGTTTGTTGATGATGTTTTGGGGATGACCTACATGATGGAATTATTTATCATTAAATAGACCATTATTGTTGATAATGACACTCATGATGGGGAGAATTAACATACCCTTACTAGTGGGAAGTTGGTGTCTCGATCATCCTTAGAAAAATATGTGCCCCTCTGTAGTGGTTATAAGGGAATGGTGAGGTACACTAATGGTGGAAGTTGACACTAGATATCATGGAGAAGAATTATATGTATTATGAATTGTGACCTACCCTCAGTTTCAGTTTTAGTTTTTTTGGACTAGCTCCAGTAGAGTAAAGATTTGATCAGCCTGCTCATTGGCCAGTAGAGATGGTAGGTACTGTCGATATGGTTGAGTGGGATCCCTCATGGAAGGATCTTATCTTGTGGTTTCCATGAGTACATATCAAAAATTTCCTACCTCCTCAGCATAGGGGAGAAAAATATCATAACATTATGGTGATAAAATTTCAAAGTAGTTTACTCTCGTGACTAGGGGTTCCCCCCCCCCATTGTGGCCCTTAAGGTCAGCAGCCCTAGTGTGGTATTGATGATTTAAGATCCTGTCAGTTTGGATAACCCCCACCTATTTATAATGATGAACCAGGGTATTGATTACCCTCTGTTGAATATGATTATATGGGGAGATGGGTTGACAGAACTCAGTACTTGTGGGAGCGGTGGATGCTATGGTAGGAGTGTAGTTGTGCAGAATTCTGAAAACATTAGTTCGTCTTCCCCCACACCTATTGGTGTAAGGTCATCAAGATCTTCCTAAAAACTATTTCTTATTGTATACATTATGTCATAAATCATTAAAGTTATGATTAAAGTGATTTCCAATTTTCCCCACATCGTTCATTCTCTCCATTGTGGATGAGGGATCCACATCAATGATGTATCAGATGAAGTATTACCAACATTCTCCATTTTCACCCAGTTGAAGGACAAGGGGTTCAAGTTAGGCCACTATTTTTTGGCGGGTCTTGATAGAAAATTTATTGATCTAGTGACATCAAAATATGAAGGTGTCCAATATTACTCATCTTCTCACTATTTAAGGATAAGAGTTTCAGGTTGGATTCCCAATTTTTCTTTCTGATTCTATTTATCGGGGTTTTCATTAGGGAGGTGATACACTTTTATTTTTAATATCCTTGGGTGGTATACATAATTGTACTATTCATGCATCCTCCAGTGTGGTTGGGATACCTTAATTACTTATTTCCATTGGTGGTAATCCTCTACAACCACAGTTGATAATGTTGGCTCCTTGATCAAAATGGGGGTGATAAGATGATGCTTCCTTCTTCAATGGATTCCTCATTAGAGCTCACTTTATAGTTTTGGTCACCCTCATATACTTTATTCATGTTCCTAAAATGTGTTCATAGTCCCATATTAAAGTGGACACTTGTTAATTACATCGCATCTATCATGACAAGGTAGCAACCTGTGTTTGAATCTGATAGTGATGTTGGACATGTCTGAACATTTGTGGATGTTGGGTGTGTTGGTAATCCATAGAGGTATTCATTTTTCGAAGTCCAGGTCATCTAAGGTATAAGGAATCTTAAGTGTGTAACCCATGAAATTCTATGTCCGTTTGGGGGAAACTTATGCCAGGGGCATAATGCATCTGAGTCTTGTTATCTTAGGGATCTCATTTTCATCACATGAGGTAGATATTCTGATGTATCATATAGGGTCATAGGTTTAGGGCCTTATGGGTACACAGTTATAGGTTTAAACTCTTGTGTGTACATTTCCCATGTACACCTATTGTGTATTAGTCCAGTTACGATATAACTTTACAAGGTGATTTTGAGGTCTAGTCGGGACCTTGAGTTTGGTGGTGAGGTTGAGTGTGTTCCAAAGGGAAATGATAATCCTTCAGAGTAATCACCTCCCAAGGTAGAGATCGATAGATTTAATGGTGGTGTTCAGTTATCAGGAATGAGCCTCGAGGAGGTTTCATATATATCGTATTATGATACAAAGATCAAAACCCATATAGTTCATGTCAACAGTTGAAGGTTGTGTGATAAGATCATTCCATGAAGTTTTATTCCATGTGGAAAGGATGCTTGTGTCATGGAAGGAGCGACAACAATAGATGGTATGGGGTTCTGCATAGTATTTTCTTAGGATGTGAGGTGTCATCTTATTCAATTCATACATAAGGAATCCTATGTTCATACATAGCGTAGGGCTACAGTTTAATATCATATGCTGAGGATGTTTTCATGTAGTTTTTTGTTGTATGACTAGAGCATTGGACTATGTCGTTTAAATTCAAATAGACCTGAATTTATGGGGAAAATTTCCAAGGATACAATTTCTAATTAAGGTATATTAATAAATCACTATCCCTCCACATAGGTAAATATAATTGGTTTCCCACGATGACATCATTTTTGGGGATTAAGTGTCTACTTTTTCGGTTCTTTTGGGTGCCACAACGTGTAAACACTTCCAGGTTATTGCAACACGTGGTGGTCCCAAAATTAGGGTGAATATACTTATGGAAAAGGGTCCTAGATTCTTCCCAAATCATGGTTGGAGAATAGGTTCATGCTATAAGTGTTGAGGATACCAGTTGTGTGGAAGGTCAGGACACAAATGAACCCGGTTTGAATGGGTACAAGGACCTTGGGAACTCAACATTCATGAAGGTATGTATACAGAAAGGTGGTATTAGGTAGGGGATTGTGAGGTGGGTTTCATGTTGTTTTGTGCATTTATGAAGGAAAAGGGTCTTAAAAAGTTGATATTTTCATGAAACATAGATTCCCTATATAGGGATGATGTCATGGTTCCTTTGGGGAAGGTTTTTAAAAAACTTCATTCCCCATGAAACCCCAAGAAGCATGATGGATTTTACTCTACCGTAGAGGGTGTGACCATTCATGAATTTCATCTCCAAAATTATATTACGGTTCTAAGAACTCATGAGAGGATATTAGAAGAAGATGTATTCCTTTTTGAATTTGTCTCATCTTTGGATCATGAAGGATGATGTATCATGAATTTCTATCATTTTCAAGAACTAGAAAGGTTGTGTTCATCTAAATGAGAGGTGAAGGGAGGTATTTATAGGTGTTTTTGATGTGGATACAAATGTTCTGTGAAATATTACCATCATCATGTAAGATAATCTATCACGGTACTTTGACGTGCTTCATGATGCCCTTTCCCTTCATGAAGGATGAATGCGACATGAATCCAGATCTGTAGGTGGATTTTGAGTCCATTTTAACTTGGATTGACCTAAAATGATTGTTCATTACTCAAGGTCTCCCATAACATGTGTTTTTGTGTGTTCCAACACTCATATGTAGATATTGAGAAACCATATTATATCTTATGAACATATTACGGTGTTTGGATGCACTACCTATGCTCATGGTAAAAATCACAAGCTTGAGCCATGGGTTATTAAGTGAATTTTCATAGGATATTCTAAGGGAGTGAAGGGGTATAAGATTTGGGTAGATAAAACACGATTTTAGAAGTGTATTCATATCCATGATATAGGGATTCAAGGGTACCTTCCTCCTAGATTATAGCCTCCCACTGATATCAGTGATGATCCTTATCAATTGAGGGGTCTTTAAGTTGATCATCCCAGTATTTGTGAGTCTCCAGTTGAGACTCCTCCATCTACCTCTAGGTTTCCCCCTTCTCAACATGATCTAGAATATGAGTCATATTTTGATTATTCTCCCAATTATGAAACGTTTATTGACATTAGAGATTATAATATCACTAGGGATAATCATGAAAGATTAATTAGACATACTTCATGGTACATTTATACTTATATAGTTCCCTTTTAATTTCATGTATCCCCAGATCATAGTAGTTATGATCCCCAAAGACATAATCATGTTTTCAACGGTGAAAACTCTAAGAATTGTATTACATCCATGTAAGATGAAATAGAATCCCTTATAATGAACCAGACAATATTCATAGTTAGTAAACCACCTATGTCCATGGCTATTGGCTCTTAATGAATCTATAAAACAAAATAACACAACACTATAGGGAGTAATCTTAACTATAAATATAGGCTTATTTCCAAATACTTAATTCAAAGAGAAAGAACCAATTACTCTAACAAAATTTCTCCTACATTTATGAACTATTCAACAATAATTATTATTTCTTTTTCTATCCATTTTGATTTTCATATAGAATAACTAGATGTTTAAACAACTTTCGTTTAGGGTGATTTAATTGAACAATTATACATGAAGCCTCTTAGGGTTTTTGAGCATGATATCAAAGATAACAATCTTTTTTCTTAATAAATTATTATATATATTAAAACAAGCTTCATGACAATGGTACACGAGGATTGATTTGTTTACATTACAAAACTGTTTTAGAAAAAGTTAATTTGATGAATGTGTACATTTTAAATTTATTAAAAATTGAATGATTTATTTAATATATCATATTGATGACATGTTAATCATGTGTTGTAATATGGAATTAATCACCTATGTCAAAATCAAATTGAATTTATTGTTTGAAATAAATGATCTAGAATGTGTTAAGAATATTTTTTCAATGGAAATTGTTAGGCCCAAATGGTGTTTAGATACCTTGAGAAGGGGGGGTGAATCAGGGCATGGATGTTATTTTAAAAATTATTCATGACCCACTATATCATGAACCATTTGTTATAAGGCTCACATAATTTGATTTTTAGTATTTACACTAATCTTTTCCTTTCCAACTTTATCCGATGATGATACACATAAAGTAAAGTAAGAAAACAAGCATAAATACACACAAATATTTACATGGTCCACCCACATTGGGATACATGGAAGGAGAATATAAAAACAATCAGTAGATGTAAGAAATCCATTAAGTCTCACTCCCAATTCAAAGTTTGGGATAAATCATTTATATACCTGGAGGCTCACTACCGAACAATATTTAGGGATAGCACACTACTTCCCAAAGGTCACTCTTCAATCATTCTTTTTATGGCTCACTACCGGTGGAAAAGATCACCTTATTCATCTTCATTTTCTCACTTCTTTGGAAGGGATTCACACATAGTTTATAGACAAATAGGTCCCTTCATTAGAAATAATAAATGTATCTTAAATTTTAGATAAATGCTTTATTAAATTGCCACATTGATCCACTTGATGAGTATAACTTTACCACAAATTTACAAGGAAATTATTTATTCTTCCACGCAACTTTGTCTTTTTTGAAACCTCTAGATTTATTTCATAAATCTTTATCAACTTGCGTGCAACATTTGTTCTTGGTTTAAAAACTCTAATATTTCATGCAACTTTTGGATTTTTGCGGAACATCATCTTGCATGTAACTCTCACACTTTGTGCACAACTCCCTTGATCATGAAGAAACAAGTTCTTTTCTATACACAAAAAATAACATAGTAGTTTCTTCATGAAAATATTCTTGTGTATTCTTTGTGTGAAACTCTTAAATGATATAAATACCTAATTTTATCTAAGGGTTTATTTTCTTGAATGAGAGGAGTAGCCTCCTATTTATAAACCCATCATACCCGATGTGAAAAATCCTTATGTGCCTTCCTATGTCTGCAAAAATTTTACGTGAGCACATAAATAATTGTTTTGACGTCACATTTTAAATGTGACTCTCTTTCATGGGTGTGTAAAAATCAATCTCTTTGTTTAATGAAAAACCATATTTTTCGCACTTTCATAACTTTCATGCAATACATTTATTTGTTGTATTTTGATGTGATGATCCATAATCTTGACATGCATGAAACATTGTGAATCATCATCACCCTTGTTTTCATCTTTTTAAATTTGTGTGAGAATACATAATTTTCCCAAAAAAACATTATCCATCCATCATATTTTAGACCCCCCAAAATTGGAAAACACTAAGAAACAACATCACCATGTATATGAATCTTTCTATACCACCTCTACGGTATCCATTCCTTTTCCTTGGATCATTCTCATCATAACTTGTCTACAATATCTCTAGAAATCTAAAATGAACATGAAAATATGCTTTGTCAACAAACAAAATCAAAACCAAAACACTACAATATTACCAGACCAGATGTTTTCATTTCTATCTATTCTTTGAGATGTTTTATAGAAAATCAAGAAATCCATATTGGTATTCCCTTAAATGGTTGTTAAGTTACATTTCTTATAAATTTTCTCTTTTAATATACTATTTAAATAATGTTAATTATACTAAATTAGTGACCCATTATATAGATTTTGACTATACTTGAAATGTTGATACTAGAAAATCGCTAATTGGTTATGTTTTCACTACACGTGGAGGACCTATTTCCTGGACGTAAAATATGATATCAGTGGTGTCGCTCTAAACCATTAAGGCCAAGTATATAACACTAAAAAAACTACATAATGGGTTACTAATTTATAGATGAAATATTTATTATTTTTAATTTTTCAATAGGTTATAATAATTTTAGAGATATATATATATATTTGGTCATTAGAAGTTGTGTACAACTTGAGACGTCATACCCTTCTGGACATGTTGTCTCCTTTTTTTGATAAAGAATATAAATTCCATTGTGCTATTTTTTGGGGGTATTGTGATCTTATTTATGAGGATTTCTTTTCTCCTCTTCATTAACACTGTGATAGATTAACAAATACCCTTTTTTGGATTTCTATGGTTGGTAAATCTGATCACACAAGTGAGATTTCTCTTTTCAATATTATTTCACATTTATTATTTTAGTTTTTATTATTCCATTGTTGATGTTTCTTTCTTTATTGTTTAATAGTAAGTTGGCTGAAATTTAATAAAATATATGCAGTAGGATGTTGTTCTTGCTGTTGAATTGGACCAATTGCTTCCAAACGATGTTAAATCTTATGTGTTATTTGTTTTCTTTATTTACATAATTTGTTATTTATTGGCCAATAAGATCTTCAGTTTATTAGTCAATATTTTAATTTCTTTTATATCTATAAAACATCCTTTTTTTCATGCTCCTAGTATTAATGGGTATACTAGTTCTAGTTCCCAACAAATGTGGACATAAAAATGAAGGAGATACATGATCAGACAATATAATTTCAGGATACCAGACATGGATAGAGCTTCTAGTTTGCTAAATATATCATATTTGGGTTATTCAAATGAATTCATATAAACTCTATTATTAATTGGTTTTTGGAGTAAAATAACACCACATACCAACAATTTTATTCTTCCAGTGCGTGGAATTCATCAACTACTTCTGGAAAGATGAGAAATTCAATTTCCCCTTAAACTGAATTTAAAGTTAACTCAATTATATTCCAGTGTATTTCAAACCATCATAATCTATGTATCTCAATTACCAACTGATTCTATTATTTTACTTCTTATTGTTGTATTTTAATTTTTCTTTTCCCTATACACAGTTTGTTAAATCATAGTAATAGTATTACAGTAGTGTTTCATGAAAGTAAACACTCTACATAAACTTCTTATACCACTAGTTTGTGGTGCATAATTCTTTTCATGGACATCACCTAGGTAAAAGATTAAGATACTACAATCATTAATATGAAGTCCACTACCTCTTACTTATGAAAATATCTCAATGTGAATCGAACTTCATACTGGTTTAAGTCATTCGTGGATCCTTGAATTCAACAGATTATCACATCTCTTCTTCACAACATTAGTGTAGTTATTATTTTCAAAACCAACACAAGAATTGAATTCAATAAATATTAGTTCAAACGATCACCTTAATTTTTCATTCTAATTTTGGTAACATTAATGAATTTCTCTCCAACTTTTAGCAGAAATTACATCACATTCTTACCTTGCTTCCAATGACATGAATATTAAATATATACAATTCATCAAGAATGACTCTATTAAATTATACCAGTACTAAAACATCCATCTACTAATTTCACTCCTTTTGACAAGTTCATTAATAATTACACCTTTCAGTGTATGTACTTTTGTTGAATTTACTTTGTAAACACTCATAAGAATCATCAACATCATATTCTCTAAATATCATTGACCTCAATTATCAAAAGTTATTAAAAACAAATACAATACTTCATCATCATCATTTAAAGGGGTCTTTAATTTTTCCTATAGATTTCACAATTATAAAATGGGATTATATCCACGTTTTTATTGCCTTGGTTTTCAAATTCATATCTATACGGTAGCCTACTACCATGGTTATTGTTAAACTATGGCCATATGTCACTCTGGGTTAGCCTATAGAGAATGTTTACAAATAAAAATGTGGATCTAAGACCACCTATAACTATAGTTATATGATGTTTTGGTGGTATTTGGACATGGGAACCACCAAAATTAGAGGGAAACGTCCAAAATTATGTGGGAAATTAAAAGGAAAGGCCACTTTCCATAGTTATGAAAAAATATGGCAAAATCCCTTCCTATATTCACATATGTCCATGGTTTTGTAATACTAAGTGATTATGCCCCCTTGAATATATTATGGACATAGTTTTCCAAAATTGTTGAAATAATTCTCCCTCAAATCACCTTTGGCGACAGTTTTTGGAAATTATGGAAATAGGCCTCCCTCAAATAACCTACAATAATAGATTTTTAAAACTAAGTAAATAGGCCTATATATATTTACCTTTGGCCAAATTTATTTAAAATCATTTAAATAGGCCTCCAATTAATCTCTTACTGTGAGATTTCTATAAAAATATGGAAATATTCCTCCCTAGAAATACATATGTCCATGGTTTTATAAAATTGTGGAAATGGGCCTTCCATCCAAAAATAATTTTTTTTGTTTAAAATATGAAAAATTATAATTATATATAATTATATTCACATATATATTTGTGTGTGTATATAAATAAATATTATTGGGTAAAACATAGTTGTAAAGTGTTAGGTTTATTTCAGCGGATGTCGTGGGATCCAAACACGATGGTTTTATTTATCTTTTCAAAGGCTACGGCCACAATTAATTAAACTATGGAAATACCTATCGTTGGAATAGAGTGTATAGCCTATAGCCACAATCCACATGGACTGTGTCCCTAGATCTCTTATGGCCATGGTTTGGCATAGGGTTTGTAGACTATGATTATGGTCCACAACCACGGTCCATGTGGACCATTTCTGTACACAACCTAAGGTAATGGTCTGAAAAAATGGTATTATATTGTCCCCTATTAAAACAATGATAGGGTCCATAATCTATATAAACCTTGTACTTAGCCTACATCCATGATTTTTCTCCCTATTATCATCGTTTAAAACCATATTAATAGGATCATTTTCTTGTTGTGTTTGTTGTTAGTACAAAATTCATATTTATTACAATGATTTTTTCTCCCCATTATTTAAAATAAATTCAATGTTTTAATTTATGATTGAAATCGCATTTTGTTAATATCGATGTGTTATCCGTTGAACTAAAATTTAACCATGAGTTTCTAAAGATAAATTTTTCATCTGTTTCCTTAATGTAATGAGCCACATATCAGCTAACACTATTTCTATATCAGCAATTATTGATTTAGAAAACAAGGGTGGTTAATTTTTATATCAGATACATCCATAAAATTTTCACCATGCCAAACATCTTTAAAAAAATTCTTCGTGTGGTAATTTCACTGTATGTTCATACAATATATTTCTAGCAACCATATTAACTAATAGATTGAAAATTTTTAATTCAAAAAAGTTTGTTTCATTCCCATTATCAAGTGAGTTTTTCTATACCATCAATAATCAAAAAATTCTACCCAAAAATCTAAAGTGGATTTTAATAAAAGTATAAATGAAAATATAAAAATACCGCATGGTAAAAGATTTTCTTTTCTCTATATTTTTATTGTCTAGAACATCATCATCATCGTCATCATAATCTAAAACATGTGTATGTAGGTGATTTAATTCACTATATATTTATCAAGAAATATCATATATATTTAGTTTTATGGAATTTGAATTCATTCATTTTAACTTACCAATTCACTGAAATCACCAAATTTAGATTTTCTCCACCCATAATAGGTAAACTCCATAAAACATCATTTCAGTGATTCCCCTGAATTACATGACATTAAATTTCATTTTCAAAAAACTTTTGGATCGATTAGGAATAATTTTGATCTTAAAAACATCATTTACCTACACTTAATTTTTTCCATGCTTTTACCCTTATTTTTTTAAACACTAATCTCTTTGGGCATCATGGTTTTATATTTCCAACATCTATTTTTTCCCTAATTGAGGGGTCTTCTTCATTAATTCTACTAATAAGGTGTATGGATTCTTATTTTCTTTGTTTTCAATCTTACTTGTAGCTTGAAACTATCTGGACCATACAATCATCCAGACCTTCAAAATATGATCACATTTTTTCTTATTCAGGGTATTTTCCCTCATGAACAAACATTTAAATTTCAATAGTATGAAACTTTTTGTTCACCAACATATCCTATCGGAGTAACCAAGTCAAAAAAATTTAGGTATGTATTTGGACAACATACATCTTCCACACAGTTTCATAACTTCTAATAAGTTATCAGTATGTTGTGACTTTTGGTGATCCTTAACATCTTCACCGGAGATGGCTTCTGCAATTACAATATACATCTACCTTTATTTGATAGATTCCCATTGTTTTTTGGGATTTATTATGTTAAAATTAGTATTTATGGATATTATTCATCAATACATGTTGTGAAATATCTTTCAAAAAAGAAGCATATTTTCTTTGGTGATAAATCATCCTTTACTTTATTCATGGGTGTGTTAGGTTTTGAAACATGTTTTTGTTTACACAACCTGGTAGACAAACAATCTATCTTTCTTTGATTTTTATTTCATCTTTTATGGATTCCTGTAGAAAGTTATAGCTATGTTTTCTTTGGTATAAGTAAACCAACACTCTTCATTACCATGATGACTTCTGCCACAACCTTTAAAAATTTTCAAGATATTCAAATCTATTGGATGTCAATATATTTTCATTTTTTGAAGTTCGTTAGTTTAATTTAGCTGAATTAATCTTAAATTTCACTATAGCCACCCTTGATGAAAGCCTTATCTATTTTTCATACTTTGGATTATTTTGAAAACAATCAAAGGCTTGATGTCCAAAATTTCCCCAAAACCAACTGTTTGCAAGAAATATACTCTTTATTTATTGAGTGTACTTTTGGATATTGTAGGGTAGTTTTTGGAATTTCATCCTTATGGACACCTTTTGTGAGACTTCTTCCTTTAATGTTTCCATCAGCCTTTACTAATGGGGTGGGTTTATCTGTATCTTTTTTCCAATCATTTTAATCAAAAACTACAACCTACACTATTTAATGTATCGAAATTAATGGATAAACATTCATCCGAACATGGGGATACCTTACTCTTCAGATTATAGTATGATGATACTACTAAATATTTCACTTTTTCATATCACTATAATTATTATTATATAAATAAAGACTTTCCATTGGAGTTTGGTATTGTTTCTCTTGAATTCATGTGAATATTTAATATGAGTTTCTTTAATGTTTCTTAACTTTATTTCCAAATCACATCACATATACCATAAAAATATTTTATAATTTTAAACTAACTTCACATTAACTTTAACTTTATATTTCAAATTCCTAATATTATCTCCATGTATATTGATTTCATTTAAAATGCAGTTTTTAATATATTTTATTATCCTGGATATGACCTCTTACTGAGAATTCTTGACTTCAACAATTGCTTCTCATTCATGGAGTAGTTCTTTATAAAAATTATCCAATATTTTGTTTTAAATAACTCATTTTAAATTATTTATATATGAAAAGGAATTTTTCATTTCAAAGTGAAAACAATTTATCCTTTACCTTAATGAGTTTTGGAAAAGTATTATGGATATGCACTTTTTTAGCCACAACTTTTCCATTTAATCTACTTCTATCTTAATCAGTGATTTTTCTTCATATAATCCACTGATAAATAATAAATATGAGAGATAAATTCACAGGGTTCTTTCTTTATGTAGTCCTTAACATCATTGTATAGTTCAAAAATAGATTCATCTGACTCAAACTCGTCATATCTTGTACATTATTCATCAATAAGAGTAATTTTATTAGATTTTTGAATAACAATTTCACTATATTTACCTTTTTGGTGAATCCTCCTTCCTATGATTTTGAGAGATTAAGTTAAACCACTTATGTGATTCTATCTCCTTCCATTTTTTCAATGATTTTTTCAAGACATAAATTTTTATACTAACATATGTATATTTTGTTAATTTTCTGGGTTTTGTATGAATCTAATAACAATTATTAGACATATCATAAGCAATAAGAATCCGAATATGAGGATCTCCCACGAAATATAAAGAAAATATGTGATAAAATTGATCTGATAAACAACTGTAAAACTGGAGTAACTTTCACTATAGAACCATTATAACAATATTTTTTTCCTTAGGATGTGTTTGGGAGAGATCCAAAAGGTGAAAAACAAAAGCATCCCATGTCCATATGAATATAATGACTAATATAAATCATATATAATATGTGTAGGACTATAATTTATCCCATTATGTGCTATCATATTAGTAAGAAATGGAAGAAGAACAATAGATTTATGGATATCTTGGAGTTTTATCCAAGCATCATGCTTACACGCAGACACACAAACACCATTATATGGAAGTAGAATTTATAAATCCTTTGAGGACACTGCTCAATCATGCAATCATTAATTATTTTGTAAAAATTAATGTATTAATTTCATGGAATTAGAATTTTGGGACACCTTAATTAATAATTTATTACATAAAGTACACATGAAACAATCCAAGAGTATCATGAATCCTAGAGTCTTTATGAAATTAGGTACATAGCACATAAAATTGAAACAGGGATACAACAACATTTTTGAAAAATTCCTTAACATGCTCTTAAAATTTCATCATTCTTCTAAAACTACATGGGATAACCAGAGGATGTACATAAGAAAGGGATGAACAATAAATCATAGTAAGGGAATAAAAATAATAGCTTAGGGTAAAGTAGTACATGCGATCTAGGTGACATATCAAGGTAATATAAGAGTGTGATATTAATAATATTGAATAATTAGGCATGATATAACATGATAACATAAAGGCAACATGGGAGTGTGAAGATGACATAAAACATGCCATAACCCCATGTCAATGAAAACTTTCAAGAAAACATCAAATGTAAGATAGAGTTCTAGAGTGGTTTAGGATTACTCACTAAACCCATACATGAAATCTCATGAGACTAAAGCATTATACAATTAATTGGAGCACTATTTAGATACACCCATGATAATATGTACATGCCCATGTGTGCCACATTGATCATTCAACCTAAGGACATATTTCATAAAATTTAATCCCATTATTAAGAAGTGTGGATTACATACATGAATTTCCCCAATAAATGAATAATATTGAAATAGATGTGAATATTCATGAGTGGATGTGGTAATGAGTATTCACAATATAATATTTTGGAAAGAAAAAATCACATGATAATATCAGTAGCATAACCTGATGCTTTCGGCACCATAATGGGGTTACGTAATGATTCATGGGAGGCATTAATGTGATAGAACTAGGTGTGTAGAAATATAAAAATAATAATATATGTAAGAGGTATTTGTGAGACAATATCACAACATGAAAAAATATAAAACATGAGGTATCATATAAAGGAGGTTCTTTAATAAAGAAGAGAAGGAGAGGATCCCATTCCCTAAGAGGGTGTTTCCAAAATCATGTTTGGGGCTTCTTAAGAGATTAGGGTCAACTTGGGAGGAATATAGAGAGGTAAGGGAAGAGTAATTGCATGATCCAATGATTTGCAGTGAAGTATAATTTGATCTTGGTTGGGTTTATATATAAAAAGATAAGAGAGTCTTTTATTAATTTCTAGACATTGGTTTTAGACACTATATGATAATGTAATCAAATCCACAAACCGTACCATGAGTTTTTGAAATTATTTCTACAAAATTAGATTTGAATAAATTATTTTACATGTTTAAAAAAAATTTAACTAAAATAATCCATTTGGTGATGTGAAAGTGATTCATGTCAAAAAAGAATTTATTTTAAAACATTAAAATATAATATCGGTTATGGAGGATCCATTAAGGGTTTATAAAATTAATAAAATAACCTCGAAGACAAATTATTTCCTAGGGTAAATATATATTTGGTCTTAGAAACATTTTATGGGGTATATTACAATACTTTTGGGGCATTATGATGTCATAATAGACAATATATATTTATACCATATTTAATATTGAACAAAAAATTCTACCATCTCTGAAAATGATAAAAATATCACATTAAAGTAATTTTGAGGTTATGATTTCAAAAATAATATTGATTTTATCCAAATAATTATCTATGGATTAGAATTTAAACTTTTAAGACAAAAATCTTAATTTATTGAAAAATACTGGTTTTTTTTTTGGAAAAAATGTTTTATGTCCCTTCTAAAATTATATTTGGATTCCAAAATTATCATATAATTTATATTTAGTATAAATTATTTAATAATAATATTTTACTAAAATATAATTTTTAAAAAGAATTATTTAAATCATTAATATATACTATTCATATGACCACTCTCTAATGAATATATTATCAATAGTTTTGATGATTAATGGTCTTTTAAATCTAATAGGATATAAATTTACAATGTAGAAAAAGTAGTGAATTTGTTTTCTATAACCACATTATATAATAGGTAATTTAATTTAATCCTTAAAGAAAATTCATTTTTCAAATTTCAGGTTGTTAGATTCTTCCCCCATTTAGAAAATTTTTACTCAAAATTTTCATTTCATACACTAAAACATATGAGGGGAATTATGTTTCGTCCCTTCTTTTGGTTCCCAATTTTCATCATAAAACATGTTGTTCCACTATATCACTTTTTACCAGGTGAGTTGTCTTATTTGATAGATCATTTTCTATATAATCTATGATCTTCACGAGAATCTCCTCATATGAAAGATCACTCCACAATGGTACCACCTATGGATTCAATATATTTTAGGAGTAAGATATGTAATTTCTCAAGAGGGATACATAGAACACATCATGTACTTGAGATAGGTTTGATGGGATTTCTAATCAGTATGTAACCACTCTAATGTGATTAGGGACCTTAAATGAGATGTTGATTCTTTGACTAAGCATTCCCTTGTTTCAAAACTTCATGAAATCATTTCATGGAGACCTATTAAATGATTATTTGCATAGTTTTTCTATCGATATTGCAAAAATTTTAATTAATTATGAATGTTTTGAAAATTATCTATCATATAATTTCTAATATTAGGTCCTTCTAGCTTGTTCTCTCCAACATCATCCTAGCATGTTATATTCTGACACCTCTTCCTATACAGAGCCTCATAAGGTTCCATTTTAATGTAACAATGAAAACTATTTTTATATGAGAACTTCAATAGGGTAATGTGTTGGTCGAAAAATCCTTATGAATCCCATGAACATGATCTCAATATATATTCTAGAGACTGAATAGTCCTTTCATACTGACTATATTCCCGAGGGTGATAAGTAGTTTTGAGTGTATTCTCTTTATTCAACACTTTCTAAAGGCTTCACTAAAACCCAAAGGTAAATATCGAATCTCGATCAAATACAATAGATCCAGTTGACATCGTTCAAAGGATTCTTTGGGTAATGCCTTTTTCATGATTTCCACAACCTGTAGTTCAGTAGGCACAAACTCTAGGTTCACAATTCGATGATCCACTTTCTCATTGATAATGTGATATTTGATTTCAATGTGCTTATCCTTGGGTGATGGACTAAATTTTTTATGAGATTCATAGAACATGAATTATCATAATGAATTATTATTGGAGACTTTACTTTAACTCTCATATAATCAAGATTCTACTTCATCTATAGTATCTTTATTCAATATTTAGTATCCATAATGTATTCAGATTCCGCGGCGATCAAAAAAATGAAATCTGGCTTATTTATTAAACCAAAAATACAAATTCTTCCATGATAGAATATGCCACCTAATGGTGACATTAAATCATTAACTGAACCCTTACAATATGTATATGTAAGTCTCAATATTGCTTTTTGAAGTTTTTCATTGTATGGTAAACTATAATCAACTATGCCCTTGATATACCAAAGTATAGTATTCACTAAAATTAACTGGATTTTTTTTGGATTATTTTTCCACTGTGTCACCTAGAACATGGAAAACAATATCAGGTCAAGTCATAGTTTTGTAAAATTGACTTCCAACTATCAGTATTTATTCTATTTAATGACTAATTTCCTTTCATCATCTCTTGACAATTTCATCCATGTTGCAAATAGAGTTTTCATTTTCTTGAATTTTCACACTACAAATATTCTCAAAACTTATTTTTACATATTCAGATTGATAAATAATGATCTATGTAATAATTATGTTACATATTAACCAATGAAAAACATTATCACACTAATCATCGATATTTCAAACTCTCATTTCATAAATCTGTAAAAAAAAACCACTTCATTTCACTCGATCCAAAATATATTATGTCATTGATATATACTAGGACGATAATCCTTTTATTACTCTTTTTATTAGAATATAGATAATAATAAACTCCACCACATTAGAAGAAAAGTTTCTTCAAATACTATACAATTTGTGAATACCACACTATTGGTTCTTGCTTTTACCCATATATATCCTTATTTAATTGAAAAACATTATTGACATATTTATAAATGAGAAACCCATCTGTCTACTCATTATAACTATATTATCCCAAAATCCCGTTTCAAAATGTTTACTTGACATCCATTTGGGAAACATTGAACATCCTTTAAACTTCTATGACCAAGAATAATTGGATTGCCTCTATACATTCAATAGGTGAAAATGTTTCATCAACATCAGTACCATATTTTTGAAAGTATCCCTTGCACACCAGTCTCTCTCTATTTCTAATTATTATTCCATATTTATTAATCTTGTTATAGAATACCCATTTCCTCCCAATGTAATTATTATCTGTTGGCCTAGAAATAATCTCCAGGTATGGATATTTTCTATTTGTACAAGTTCATCATTCATTAGTTGAACATGAATCCCATCCCTTGAAGCTTCTTTAAAACAAGTTGTCTCTGCCTATGATAAAAAATATTTTTGTTTTAGTGTATTCATAATCCTTGTCTGCACTGGTGTTCTCTGATCCCTAATAATATTCATTCTATCAATTTTAGCTCAAATGTTTTATTTCTTCAATAAATTATTCTACTAAACAAATTAATATTCTTTTAAATCTACCTTAGGTACATTTAATACCCTCGAGATACTTCCCTATTCATTACTATACTCCTAATATTATTCATGGGTTTTTTTGAATATTTTACTCATTTTCTACTACAACAACATCATTGATCTCTATAACCTTTCCCAGTCACTTATTGAAGATTTTATGTGCTTTTTTTTCAGAGTAATTGTAAAATATCCATTCTTCTCCATGAGATTCAAAATTCCAAAATTTATCCTTATCGAGAATAAAACACTTATTTCCAAAGACTTGAAAGTATTTAAATTTTGTCTTCTTTCCATACCACATATTTTATGGAACATTTTCTTCCTTTATGAACAATAAATATTTGTTAGAAATACTGGTTGATGCCAACACCACTTCTTTCCAAAACATCTCGGGAAGATCTTTATCAGTCAAAATTGTTATGCACATGTTGGTGATAATCCAATATTTTATTTTAACCACTCCATTAAATTGTGAATTTTGACATCTAAATCTTGGTTTCTTATCCCATGTTTTTCTAAATAATCATATTATTGGATATTTGTAAATTTTGTACCCATATTAGTTCAGAAATTCTAGATCTTTTGATCAATAATCCTTTAAACTTCTCTTTGATAACCTGTTATGACACTGAACACCTTAGGGCTATGGGTGATAATTTAAACCCATGTCATTTTTCTAAAATCGTCAATGAAAAGGATATAATATCTCTTCTCATTAAAATCTCTCATTGAAATAGGTCCACATACATCAATATGCATCAATTCAATCACTATTATTGGCCTTTTAATGTTTTTCCTTATATGTCTTTTGAGTAATTATCCCAAGTATAAAAACATCACATGCACGAGTATAATCTCATGATAAATTAAGGATATCTCAAGAAACATAACATTTAACCAAATCTTCCATGGATTTTTTTAATAGATGACCAATGAGTTTATTCCACAATCTATTCTCATCTACCATTGATAAAAATCACATGTCTTCTTCTCCACTAAAAAGGTAGAGATCCATTTTTTTCATTAATTGAAAAATAGCTACACATAATTTTCTCTTGATGACGAATAACTTCTTGGTAAATAATATAGTATGTCCAGAGTCAAAAAATTGGGTGAATCATAGAATGTTGGGACTAAAACCTTTAATAATCAATACATCATCACGTCTCATGCCTTTACCTAAAAACATGGATTTTCTTGATCCAATAATCTTTAGGAATTCTTTATTTAAAAGTAATTCATGAACATCCATATTATAAAAAATTACATTCACCAGAATCTTATTTACTATCATATGGGAGGTTGATCCACTATCAATGATCCATGTTCCAATGTGATATGATTCTTCAATGTCAATCTCAACAACCACTGCCTTCTCTTATATTTTCTTTCTGATCCTTTTATTTGACTTGATACTTGATTTTTTACTAATATTATTAATATTACTCAGAGTAAGATGGACCAACATCATATTACAGAGCTTAAAATTTATTTTTCATTATAATATTATTCGGTTATCCCTTGAACTGTTGCATGAAACTGCTTTGTTTTTTCTTCAATACATTCCTTTGTATTTTTTATGATAAATATCTATCCATGTTCATAAATCCTCTATAACAAAAATAGTGACCATCAAAATCATTCTTTAAATATTCGACTCTATTTTAAATCCTATGTTTCTCTTTCCACTTTTACTACATATTTTCTAAAGAACATAAATTTTTAGAATGTATCATCATTCCATAATAAACCCTGATATGACGTGTGTTATTGTGGATCATTTCTAAAATACTAATTTCCCATTGATTTATATAATTCTCAATATTCAAATTTATACCAAAATCTATATTCAACCATGGAGTTGGATCTTTTGTTCTGAAATCAACAATTATTACTTTCAATTTATGGTTAACTCTCATACTAATGTGACACCTTATTCTCCAGACATTCATTTGACTATTTTTATAGACCTCTGAATTATAATTTAAATCTTTATGTCACTTATGAAACCAGATTTCCCAATATCATATCTGGATTCATGAGTTTATAAAAATATTTTTCCTTTATTAATATCCTGACAACATCCTCATCATGTTTCTCAATACATTTGACTCAGTATTTTACAGTGTTATTCAATCTATCGATAACTATAATCTATTCTTCAACCATGATCTTGAACTCAGTGACTTTATCTTATTTTTATATCTTTTATGATACGATCTTTTAAATTTCAGTATTCAAATCAAACTTCCCTTCTTCTTACTACTGCATATAGTGTTTTTCATCACAAACTACTCTATTGGATTTCACCATTTTAGCTACTGAAACATCAATCACCTTAAGAGAAGCTTCTCATTCAACCTAGTAGTCAACTCTTCCTTTTACATGTCTTTCATCAAAATTTCCTTTTTCCCATTTCTGGTAGTTTCCGACAACATCCCCCAAAGAATCTTATCCACGATCATTTTACCATTCCATTTCGTATGCCTTAGATTCATATGAACAATAATTTTCTTATGAAATAAGATTATTATTTTAAAATAAATTTCACTTAGTATTCCTCCTTAATTTCACACTAGCAGAAGAATTCTTCTTTGGAGATTGATCGCCATCCTCATCATCATCTTGAATCATCTTAAAACACTTTTTTATAAGATTTCAGACTCTTACACAATGAAAGCATTAAAGTGGAAGCTTTCCTTTAAAAATTTCTTTTCCCCATTGAATATTTGATAAAATTAATGAGATAAAACCATCCACAACACCTTCTTGCTAACCATATTCTATAGAAAACATATTCATGTCCTTTAAATCAACCAATTTAGTCTTCCCTTTTTCTATTGAGTCATTATCATCATTTCTCATATCATAAGTGGAAAAAGTACTATGTAATATGTCCAATGATAGCTAATTTAGATCACTATCATCTAGTAGAGATACTTTTGGGTTGAATCGAGGTGTAAGTCTTCTCAATATCTTCTTAAAAATATTTATATCATCAAGAATTTCTCAATGACCATGCATGTATTCTGCACTAAATATAACTTGATGTTGAAATGTATTTATAGTCTCATTGGCATACATTAATAGGTCCTCATATTTTTTCCAAAGAAATTTTAGTTTAGATTCCTAGAGTTTTGAATCACCTTCATATATACTTAGTATATTTCCCTACATAGCATGAGATGACTTACATGACATCACTTACGTGTATACTGGGTTGGATAAAGCTCCCCCTAAGACATTGATTCATTTAGAATAATCATCCATTTTATATAGTTGGCTTATAAAAAATACTTATTGTCCATACGTGTTGAAATACCATAAATTACAGCACTAAACACATACATACCTAATGATCAAAATAAGTGCTTCATTCGATTCTTCCATAGATGAAATTATTACTTTAAAATATCAGAATTCCTTTTTTATTAACATATTACATTGATTTTGATAAGAGAGAAACTATATATTTAACCCTTTTTTTATACCAATTATTAGTCCAACTAGGTAAAATTCCCTAAGAGGTGTGAGAATCAGGGTATAACATATTGAAAAACAATCTCTTTGGATCTTGTTTTATTGTTCGAAAAAACTCTCTTTTATCTCCATCCCATTGCACAATATAAATTGAAATTAAATTATACATATGAAATATAAATTTTACTTGGTTCACCCTCACTAGTATATCTACAGTGAATATAAAAAATAAATGTGTTGATGAAAAAAAACACTAAATGTAACTACAATTTCAATTTTTAGTTTGGATTCACTATCCCTCCTGGTTTACAATCATTCACGATTTTAAATCTCACTGCTCTATTTCTTAAGTGAACACACTTATCCTATAGTAGACTCTTCTAAAAATCAGTTTTGAGTTGATTCATACTTGTATGTTTCTTTATGAATCTGTTTTATCAATAAGATAACAACCTATTTTGTGAAAGTCTCCTCTATAATACTACTTCCTGAGACCCTGTAACATCACCCATTTTGTGAAATCTGAGCATGTAAACCTTGCATGAGATCTTAGTGGGAGACCCCTTCTGTGAGACCCTGGATAGATACCCCATGAAAAATATTCTATCATGAGACCCCTCCATGATATCATATTCTTCTCTTGTGAATCAGAAGACTTTATTCTATTCTCATGCATCACAAGACTCTAAGTTGTTCACATAGATCACAATACATTATTCTATTCTCACTAATCACAAGACTTTTTATTGTTCATGTATATATCATGAATCTTGTTCAAGACCTGGTTCATGTTATGTGGATCATGTGATATCAACTTATTTTCTTTTTCCAACAAACACCCTATGCATATTACCCTTAATGAGACTTCATTGCTAGATCCTTTTGTGATAAATTATTCTAATTGCATGGATCGCAAGACTTTATGAAAATACTATGTTAAATCCATTAAAAATACGTTTTATTCAGATCAAACCACTTAAGAAAACTTATTTAGTTTGTAAGGAAAAGTTAGGGGTATTTATAGGTAAAAATCTACCTCATTAACCCCAAAAATTGCATACTACCATTCGTTCCACTGCTTAAAGAATCTATATCCCGTTCTTCACCTGATCACTTCACATGATAACCTATGGCATGTTGAAAATTATTTTTGTGTTCATAATCACTATCTTTGAGTGTGTCACATTATCCCATCATTAGATCCTATGAATATAACATTGTTAGTGAAATTCTCTTCTAGTGACTCACACAATCCCATCGCTAGATCCACTAACAATCGTATTCTTCTCATGATCCCATCATGGGATCCAAAGATAATCATATTGAAAACACCTTTGTCTTCCATCGCTTCACATTACCCTATCACAATATCCAATGAAAATCATTTGATCTCTTTATTCCTACATCATTTTCATATTTTTTTATCATGTGATTCATCAGAACACACCATGAGATCCTTTAAAATTCATGCTTTCTCTACATGAACATTGAATGATCTCTCTACAAGATCCTCTTTGAATCATGTGGTGAATTGAAATATCAGTTTATACATTCATACTCCACATGATCTATTCATACATTCATACTTTGAAAAATTAGTTCATACATTCATTCCCTATACAATGAGACATCCATGTCCTCCGTGAGGTCAAATATTTCATGCTTCTATGAGATCAGACATTTCACGCTTCTACAAGATCATACATTTTGTTCTTCCATAAGATCATAAACACAAAACTTCTTTAAGATCATACATCTCATGTTTCACTCTTCATTACTCCTTTGATAAACATCCTTCATCAACAACCTCTATGACAACAAACACAATCAACCCAAAACCACTATCAAGAAGGATTTTTTCCAACACAATGAGATATGAATTCATAAATATCCATCTTTATATTATCCCACAAGATGGTTTTCTTAAAATATGAATACATATTAGTACATAATTGATGTATAGAGAAGGATGAGATATTTACATCATTCATATGTTCCCTCTTTAGTTATGGTTTTGATGGGAAACATATCCGGATTCCAAACCAACCCCATCTTCAGAAAAGTTGAACCCAACATTTTTTCAACATATTCTATAGAAACTCATCATCTTTCTAAGACTCCAGGATCCTATTAGCAATGGCCATTTGAGTGATTATTTGAGAATTATTTTATGAGTATCCCTCTATTATTCCCATGTCCATCATCTGTATTCCCAATAAGATTAGATACCTCATAATCCCCATCATGGATAGGTTTACAGGATTCATTCAACATAGATAATTTCCCACTCTTTTCTCCTTTCTAAGATGGTAATAAATTGAAAAATCATAATCTTTAATCAAATTTAACCATGTTCATTACCACATATTAATAACTTTGATGTAGAAATGTTGGGAGTCACAGAGATAGAAAACAAATGATTCAGATAAGAGTAAAATAAAAAAACATAATGAGAACAAAAGGATATATGTGGTTCAGGAAAAATCCCTATGTCCACAGAGAGGCAGAATAACTTCACTATAAAAAATCCAAGACCAAAATTTATATGAATTTTACAAACACACACTAATAAAAACTATCTTGAAAATGGGATAATGTAGAGGAAAAAGTATTATTCCATCAATTTTTATAATGTACACTTCACTATAGTGAAAGGAGGACACCCAAGTTAAAAGTGTACAATGGGTGTTGGCTGAAAGTACAAGGAGCTATAGTGAATGGAGGCTGGGATTTCACATCGCTACAGTGTATTTTTGGTTTCGTTCAGTCAGCTCTGCTATAGTCATTAGAGTTTCTACAGTTCTCCAAAATTTTGGCCAGGGGGCCTTCAACCACCGGACCCCCAATGTAGGTGTTCATAGCCCCTAGTAACCCCCAAAAATCTCACCCTGGAGCTTAACCCACGAAGGTTTCCAGTTGGTGTGCAATATGGGCCATAATCATTCAACCCAACCGGATCGTGCTACACAAATCCAATAATATTTTTTTGTTAATTCATACTTGAGGATTTTTTTATCCATATATATATCACAATTATCCCCATAGATATAATTTCACTAAATAATTAACAGGGAGATCACAATAGAAAATTATAGATCATGAGTTGTGTTGTTTTTTCTCATGTATTGTAAGTTTAAAGGAGGAATATGCTATCACTTTTCTATCTTACATGAGTATAAAACCCAATCACTTTTGGATGCATCATTTTAGATCACAAATCCATATGCACTGGTAGGTAATTTGAACATAGGTTCAATGATAATCAATTTTATAATATCCTTATAACATTCTTTGCATTCATCATTTCAGAAAAATTTACCCCCATCTGAGATATATTGGTTAGTGGGATTTAAAATCCTGAATCTTTTTTCAGAAATTGATGACAGTACCCAACTATACCAAGTAAACTAAAGATATATTTCACAAATGTTACATTGGGTCATCATTAAATTTCCTCTACTCTGATGGGTCCACATATATCCCTTTTCTGGTGATAACATGACCCATGAATATTACTTTCTCCAACCACAATTATCATTTACTATACTTCACATAAATCTTTTATTTCTAAAAAATCTTTAGTACTATATTCAAATAATCCTCATGTTCATCCTTACTTATGGAGTACATGAGATTATCATCTATAAAGACAACCACAAATTTTTCAAGGTAACCTTTAAAGTCTTTATTCATCATATCCATGAAATTATTTATAAAATTGATGATTATAAGTGGAATCATTATGAAATCATGGTGTTTATAACCTTTATGAAAACCAATCTTGGGGATATCATCCTTCTTCGCCTTTTCTTAATAGATTCCTAACTAATGATCTAACTTAGAGAAATGTTGGGCTCCACATGATTGATCAAACAAGTCATCAATCCATGGAAGAGGATAATTGCTCTTTATCTTTATCTTTTTTATATCATGATAATCAATAAATTGACACATTGACCCATACTTCTTCTTGAGTAAGAGGATTGATTCACCCCATCGATAAGCATTGGGGTATATAAACCCTTTTTACTGATTATCCTGTAGTTTCTTCTTCATATCCTCATGTTCCACAATATCCATTCTATATAGAGTCTTGGAAATTGTTTAGGATATATATATAATCATGATTAAAAATTCAACATTTCATATAAGAGTAAGATTGTCAAATTCTTTGGGAAACACATCAACGTATTTACACACAATATAAAAGTCTTCAAGTGTGATATTTTCTTTAGAATAAATCATTTATGATAAATATGATTTCTCAAATGGAAATAATATCCTTTCTTCATATGATTATTCCAAATAAGATTCACCCTCTTCCATTCATTTGTATATAATTGGAGAGAAATTCATGATACAGGGGGTCATTTCCCTCTCTCAAAAATTTATATTAGATTTATATAGGTAATTCCAATCAATACCCCAAATTTCATCAAATTCCACTAAAGGAAGTGTCCCAAGGGTTTTTGGGAAGTTTATTCCCAAAATTTGGATCTAGGATGAGTTATCTACTTGAGATGAAATAATTGTGCCATTTTCCGTTTTCCCTAATAACTCTACATCCATGATTCATGTTTGTGATTGAATAGTTTTAATAAACATGTGTGATATGAAATAGTTCATAAAATCAAAATCAAAAAGTATGCTCACTATCCTTGATTGAATAACTAGTGTACATTTCACCACTTCATTTTTGGGATTCAACAAAACCATTGTAATGGAATAAGATCACCCTTGCTACAATGGAGTTTATTAGCATTGACTATCTCTAAAAACCATTCCTTAGGGTATTGTCTTGTATAATTCCAATGTTCCTTGTAATTGAAAAACTATATTTTTTACTATGGGGAGACTGGATCATTCTTTTATTCCATCACCATCCCTTATTTATTTATTTATTTATAAAGTAAGGAAGCAATACATAAGAAACACAACATTAGTCTATCCTAGGGAGGTCTAAATTAATGATGGCCTAGGGTATCCCCTCAAAAATGATGGTCCCATCTAGTCCTAAAGTGTTAATTATTTTAAAATAGGAAATACTGAAGTCTTGGACATCCTTGGAAGCAAGATGATACGTTGCCTTGTTTTCCTCATTCCAGGTGCGAGACACTTAAATGTTGCGATTAAGAAAGCATATGAATTTTTTGATGATATAAGAGATGAACCATGGGATCATACCTATTCCATTTTGGGAGTTATAATGAATTCTAGATTCTGTTTCAACTTCTATTAAAGGGATGTTCCATTGGATACATAGTTTAAAGCCAATGAGAATTGCCTTACCTTATGCCTGGAGAGAGCTCCCACTACCAAAGTAGGTTGTAAACTCCATAATAATAGATCCACTTGAGTCATAAAACACCCACATCCTTCATGTCACCTGATACACATGACCCATCGGTGCTTGATTTAACGCCTGTGAGAGGAGGAAACCGGCGAACCCCCTGACCCTTTGAGGCATTGCATAAGGGTTGTTCTGGGGAGTTGTGCACATCTCATAGCTTGAGAGTGGGGACATCACAACAGTTGCTAATAATACAGACCAAATAAATAAACATTTTCCTTGTTCTTATAACAAGGTCCCTCTCTATAGAATGTGTATCATCATGGTGTGCTTTTTTCCTCGATTTCCATATACACCAGCATGCAACACTAAGGGAAATAGCTTAAACCATCCATTCCAGCCCCGTATCACTCAACCCATAAAACCAGAATTCTATGAAAGGAAAATCAGAGTGATCCTGATATGAAAAGGATTTGATTTCTCGAATGAACATACATATGGTGCACACCCAATATTCTTCAAAGAAAAGATGGTGTGCATTCTCTTCCTTATGTATTTTTCAGTAGTGTAACCATGGGACAAGGTAAATTCTAGACCTCTATATGTTATCATCAGTAGGAACAACTTGGTTCTTGACTCTCTAGGTGAGGAAGATGTACTTAGAAGTGATTTTATCACACAAGAGGTTATCAATACAGCTACCATGGGCTCTATGAGATATAGCTACCCTCTATAAGTCTGTTGAGGAAAAGGATCCTATGGTAGACGGGGTAAACACATACTTATCAAAGTAATATATCATATCAATAAGATCAAATGTTTCCTGTTGAAGATGGTTCTTTTCTCACCTCCTGTAAGGATATTCTATTAGCAGGATAGCCCGGGAAACCAATTTTCAAGTCATCCCAATTGTGGTTCTAGAAGGAGATCTCACCTTTCCCTAAAATCTAGTGAGATAAGGTCTAAAGTTTTGGAATGAGGGTTGAACTCAGGGACCAAAAGTGGGATCTATAGAAGCACACAATATCCACGTATTATTTTTATCTCATAGACATTTCTATTACCCACATGGTGTACTCCACTTGGACTTCCCACATCAACTTCACATGTATATAGTGCAGGGTATCATGAAGGCTCCTCATGTTAATCCCTCCTTCTTGTATTGGCTTTACCATTCTAGACCAAGAAGCCCAGTTCTTCTTCCCTTTTTACATAACATCCCAAATACAACCAAAAACGATCTTTTCAATAGTGTTTACAACACCATTTGGAGCTTTGATAGAAGCCAAATGATGGACCCGAACTACAAGTAGAACACTGTTAACCATTATAATCGGACCTCTAACGGAAAGGAATTTATTTTCCAATTGAGGATCCTTCTTTTTATCTTGATCACAATCTGGTAAAATCCATGGATGATGAGTATTCTAGTAGAAATGGGATTACCCAGGTATTCCATTGGAATATTTCGTATTTGAATGTTATTACTGTGGTACAAGGAGGAGACCCTACTGGACACACATATGCTTGAGATAAAGTGACAACTTTTTGTTTTATTAGTAACTTAAACACCCCAATGGCAATAATAATTAAAAATTCTATTAATGGAATGCACTAAAATTCTACTGACATTCATGAAAATAATGGTATCATCTAATAACATGTGTTGGGAGGTAGAGAGGTTATTAATCCTATTTTGATAAGGGTGTATATCTCCATTAAGAACACTCTTGTTGATGAGGCAGCTAAGGATGGCCTGGGTGAGGATGGAGATAGTTGTGGATATGGGGTCTCCTAGCCTTAGCCTATGAGTTTCTTAAATGAAGTCATAAGTTTTCTCCATAAAGGATACAACCTGCCACAAAGAGATAAAACACATAAAAATCAGACCATAATCCCAAGGGGAGAATCCCATACCTAAGATCACATAATTGATGAATACCCATTATCATCTATCATATTCTTTATTCATATCCAATTTGATATCCATGTTTGAGCCACAGTTCTTGACGTTGATGTCATTAATCATTACTTGATCCAGAGAAATTTACCCTATATGGATTGACCCTTAACAAGACCATGCTACTCTAAAGATACCTAATGAGGTAGATACAAGGAGATCATTTTATTGATGATATTCATAGGGATTTTATGTGGAAAATTGAACATATTCAATGGACTATAATGGGAGAGGGAGGATGATGCCTTGATCTTGGTTATAAGGACAAGGGTATTTGCACAAGATAAAAGTATTAAGGTTACCCCACGAAAGAAATATTGAATAACCAAAACAATATCATTTTTAACTACTGGCCGAGAAGCTCTATAAAAAGAAACAAGGAAGCTGTCTGGATCTACACTACTCTCTGGATGAAGACCAAGCATGGCCTCATAAATTTACTTCTCTTCATGAGTTTTCTACAAAATCATGTTATCCTGGATGGTTATAAGGTTCGAGAGCACACCAATTGTGTGGCTACTCATATATCCATCAGGAATACATGGATTGGGACAAATAAAGCGATCAATAAAGAATGAGTGATCCATTATTCCAACAACATCTCAGTCCTATGAATAGTTTACATCCACCATCAATATATTAGGCTTCACTAAACTCTTTTTATCCCATATTCAGACATGGAAGTAATTAGTGTTCATGTCTCCTTCACATATACATTTTGTTCTTGAGGTCTCCTGATCCATACGTTCTTGTCTCAAAATAAGATCCTCCAGCATATCTCTTTTATGAGAGAGATCCTCAAACACCAAATCGTTCAATTCTTCTTCCAGATTTGATTCCAGTTTGTCTATATATTTGGTAGTCACATTAAATTCTTAGTCATTGAGAGGATGACTGTTGGCCCATGCTATAACATCATGATTGAGGTGTCTTAGTTTATTTTGCAACCCAATCCATGCATTCAATTTAGTCAAACCCCTATAAGAATCACTAACATCCTAGTGATAACTCGGTAGTCTGGTCCGCTGCTGATAAAACCTAAATCTCTCATAATTCTCTTGATTTGAATGTAAGGTGACCAACAATGGAGGGTGGTATGATATGAACCACACCATTTGATTCACCTTAGCATTAAGGTAGGATTATGTGGTGTGGATATTGTCCAAATAGTGGTTGAGAAGAATCCATGGAAAGTGGACACCTCTTTGGTTGTTACATCAAATAAATTTGTCCCCTATGAACCCCATGTTTATAAGCCCCTTGCTTTCCATGAACTAAGAAAATTCCAGGCACCCCTTACAGGGGTAGTTCCCTCTTTTTTTTATTTTCTAATGGGTATAATATAATATTAAAGTATTGTACAATATACCAAGGATAATTCCCTAGATTAAATTCATTCATACCTTTCCACAAGACTTCTCTTTTTTGGGCATCAATAATCCCAAAGATAAATGAGAAAAGAATACTTTTACCTCCTTGGTTCAGTTTTGTAATGATGAATTGCTTATCATCATGTACCATATCCATATCTATATTCTTGCACGTAAATAATCTAAATGTGGCATTTGATGTGGTCATCATGCATACCATCATGCATATTCATTATATGGGTCAAGTGCTTGATTTTTTATGGTTTTTTCTCATGATCAATGAAAAAAAGAAGAGAAACCTTATTCATTTTGATCTCTGAGGCAATGTATTCTATCTTAACCATGGAACCAACTACACGGGAATTCCAGATGAATACAGGACCAATTTAAAAAAGAGGTGACCTAGATTTTTCCCTAGGTAATTTGGGTGCTTTTAGATGGGTAGAAAAAACTCCCTAAACTATCTCAACCTGGATCACGTGTACATACCAGAAGGCTTCCTTTCAATAAATGTGGCTGAAGGGGTGGATAATGACTATGGTAAGGCCTTCATATTTTTCATATCACTAGATGCAGACTATAATGGTGTTTTCTAGATGATAGTAGTCAGGATATATGGAAAATCAGGATCAATATGCTAGCTAAAATCTTTTGAATTATGGGAGTCGAACGAGTGGCAGGAGATAAAGATTGGCTATCCTTTTCTAGGGTCTCCTGGACATCTGGTGGTGCAATAAGTAAGGTACTAGGATGAGGGGAAGATATTATGGGGGGATATACACTTTTTATGGGGAGAATAAAACTTATTGCCTTCACTGCAGCACAAAAATCACTGGGATTATGAGGGGGAGACCTACTATAGGGAATAGGGTCTAGAGGCACAGGGTAAGAAGCCAGCTGATTGTATGGGACCATAGCCATCCTTGAAGAGTCTTCCTTGTCGGAAAGTATAAAAGGGAGTTCAGAATAGACCTGAAGATGAAGTTCCTCCATGAAGAGGGAAGCCCCGTAGATGATCATCTTCTTCCTTATGATCTATAACCAGACCTGATTCTTGAGGGATGGTGTCAATATGAGGTTGTGAAACATCCCCCCTTGGTAGGATTTGAACACAACCGCCAGAAGGGTTATTCCTTCATACCTGCACAGAGTGTCCTTGAAGATGATAAAGATAACAATACCATGGGAATTCTGGATAGAGGATATCCTAGTTCCATAGAAGTGTGTCCTGAACCCAGACAGAGATGAAATTCGACAGGGGGTGGAAAAATCCAGATCAACACAAATGATAGGCACCAAAGAATTAGAGACACTATGCATATGATCATATTTACACATAAAGCCTTCTAAAGAGTCTCAGATGACTTTATAAAAGGCGTCATTCTGGAAAGGAAGAGGGGAGCCCTAGAAGTCTGATGGAGTCAACATCCCAAGAGCCTTCCCTACCATTCGGAGATTCCATCAACCAACGCGAGAGGTTAAAATGCTAGTGACTTGAGGTGAGAGGAGCTTTGCACCAACCTTATATGAAATCCAACTCCGAGACCAAAACGTATAGAAGGAGTTGAGATGCACCGCTGAGATCTGGACTAGGGCCCGAAGTACCTAGGAAGCCATGATCGGCTAGATGACAAAAAGTTGAGGTTTTACAGAGCTAGAAATCACTATTAAGGTCCAATAGAGGCAGGTGACCACCTCATTGAAGGCCAAGTCATGGAAATCCGGTGTAGTGGAAATTGAAACCACCACTAAATTATTGTCTGTAGAGGTAGTTCTAACTGCAGTAGATATCAATGTTTCTTAATTTTAGTAGCGGTTAAAACCACCGCTAAAGCCCGATTTACAAAAAAAAATATAGCTAATACTGCAGGCCCATTACCAATGCCCTAAAAACCCATTACAATTAATATAACATATAACACATCATAACCACAACACATAGCAACCACCCTGTATCAGAACCACCCCACATCACCACCATAACACATTATAACCAATGCACATCACAACCACCATGTATAATTTAGTTTCAATAAGGGTTTTTATCATAATTACTAGATTATTATGAAGGGTATTTACAAAAGAAATACAATATTTCATGGGAAACCAATTTAATAGTCGATATATATTATTAGTCATTTTCATATATGGTGAGGTTATAAAAACATACATAGAGAGATTTATAAAAACCAAAACGACACACTATATCAAAATAAGTCATAATTGGAAAACCAAGTAATTATGTCCCTATAAGAATAAATAACAAGAATAAGTAAAAATCAATTGATTTCTCCCTTTCCCTTAAAATTCAATTAAGCTTGTTCATTATATTTATTATGATGATTTGTACTATTTAACCAAAGAAATACAAAAGCTTGATATTTTCAAATCTTTGAACATGGAGGGGTCTAAGCCATTGTGGTTCCCTTAAATTCTTCCATGTATAGAATCCATGACCTAGTTCCCATTTCCTAACCATTTTACCCTCACCATGCCCAAGGCTAAAACGTGGTGAGCTTGGTTTTCCTATTTTGGATAGGTGGTCCTCCGATATTTCATGCCCACCCAAAGGAATTTCAAGATTCTCAAGGTGCATAGGAACACCACTATGACAACATGCATAACACCATGTCCTCCACAATTCATGATTATATATCCCATTTTACACAAGAGCATGCCCAACCTAATACTAACTCCTTTATATCCAGACAAGTCATTGCACAAGCTTTGGTGGCCTTCAAAAGGCTAAAACACCACCTAAATCTTCAAAATCACCAAAAAACTCTCCCCAAGAATCCCCAATACTTGATAAGGCACAATGGGAATTTCATAAAGGGTATGTACCATTGCACTCATTCTATTTATTTTGGTTTTCCAATTATTTCTCAATTCTATGTAAAGGTGATCATATATTCCCCAAAATTATAAGAACTATGTGTGGATTTATTCTTATTTTGATGGGATACATAGTGATTCCTTGATCTCCTATCTCAAACCCAACCAAAAAACAGATATCGAATCCCCCGCTTTACCTTAGTGAATGGGTTTCGTCAGTCACATTTTTTCCCTCTATAGGGTTGGCATCAAGACAAGTTAATTTAATTTTAAACATTAGTTTAAACTACATTAAACGTCATATAATAAGGTATTTTTTATATTATCTTAAACTATAGATTGTTTTAATCATTTTCACATGATGTTAAACTATGTGATGTATGGTCTATCTTGTAAGACTGGAAACTTTTTAGAGCAGTGTACCTAGTAATACATGTCTTCCTCAACATATTATCCAAATCTACATAAGGATCCTTATTATTTGGTTCTTTATCCATAAACCTATGTTATGAGAAAATGACTCTTACCCTAGGAAAGAGCCTAATATGCATAGGGTTATTATATAAAAACTATATGTGAATTGATTCAAGATGTTTCAATATATGTAATGATGTTGGGATCTCCTATAATAGGCCTTGGTGAAAATTATCATCACACTAGTTATACCCTAAAGGTGATACCCTTCCTCATTCACAACAATTTGTTAATTTCATTCTCACATAATGGTTCCCATACAACTTATCCTTCTCCTCTTATACACGAGACAAATTTTTATAGAGGACCTTTTCCAAGAACTATTAATGGATTGATTCCTGTCACTATAGGATATGTTTTTTATCATTCATCCTTTCATAAAAAACCCTATTAAATTTAGGAAAAATGAATCGTAAAACATGATTCATGATAAAAAAATAATCGAAAAATATAGTGCATAACACACTCAAGAAATCAAGACATAAAAAGAATCATCATAAATCAATAAAATATATAAAAGGAAACATGAGAAATCAAGAAAATGTTAGCTCATGAAAATGTTTGGTAGAAACTATGTGCCACACGTGATACATATACAAATCGACTATTTTTATATTTTTCCTACATATCAAAAAAAACTAATCATGTTCTGATGATGAACAAATATTTTCACCCTCTCCACCTCTATGTGTACTTTCTACTACCACTTGAAAGGACATTATATCGAAAATTAAATATTTTTTTATATTTATAATTAAACTTATAACCAATAAATTTTTTCAAAATAAATGATTTTAGATTTTTTTAATTTACTTTCTCACCACCAGTTGATGCAATACCACTGGGGGAAGATCCGGTCATCCTCTGATATAAATCAATCAACACTTTCTACAAAGCGGATATATGACCCCATGGATGTGAACTATGTTTCATAGAGAAACAATCTCTCTATGAGTATCTTGGGGTATGGACTGACTACAACCAGAAGTAGATGTAGCTGAAATCTCCAGTGGACTTCCAAAGACCTCAGATGGTACGGGTCCCATACCCACCCCACGCACTCTACCAGGATGCTCTTTCCCAAGGACTTGAGCAACTGGATCATCCTGGGAGACTGAGTAGGACTGCATAGGATTGGAATCCCCCAGTTTTTTAATTTTTATCTATAAATAAAATAGTATTCATATTAGAAGAAATATATATTAACATAGTAACAACTGATAATAAGTTATTATAATGAAAATTGTCTTCATACCCCAACTTCTTTGGCAAGCTCATTAATAAAACATCCATCATATTTTTGGTGAACATTCAACCACACTTCTGTTTGGGATGCTTTGTGCCCTAAACATCGTGACTGCATTAAACAAATATAAATCAACAATTTAATATGTTAAAAAATAATATTTTGTTATAAAAATTTAAACTAATGAAATGATTATGAGAGCAGATTAGATTGTAGAAAAACTCATTGACCTCGTAGTGTGAGGGATGACCTACTTAGCCCATCTTGATGCTTTTTTCTTAAAAGATCCTGAAATAAATAAAATGTAATTGAATATTAATGTATCCAATGTCATATCCTCTTCATATAGATGTATAAATGTAAAATTAGAAAATTATAGTAATATATATTTAAATACCATCTGCTTATCATCACGATATCTATCAACAAAAACATTCAATTTCTCACTGGGTACCCCATCTGGTAGCTAGTCATACGTCTTTTGGGTGGCCAACGACATATCGTTGAAATCTACCCACAATCTCCATTTAATGCCTTTCCATTTTTTCTATGATTTTTCAATGTCCACTTTTGTTCTATCACATCAGCAACCGTAATGTGGAAAAACAACTATACACAAAAAATCTTTTTTAAAATATTAATAACATGACATTCAGTTACACCATAATGTATTAAAATTACCTTTATTTGGGAATCAAATGCTTCATTTTTCCAACTTGAAGATATGTTTTTCCAATCATCGTATGAAATAGGAAGGGAAACGGGCTTCGTGCCCAGCGAGCCTAAAATCTGGCCAAGTAATCCTACGGTGTCATCTATAGGGACCCCATATGTATCAAGTGGGACAACTATCTTCTCTCAGGTCAGATTCCATACATATAAAATTTTTATATTTTTCTCCACAGTTGCATTGTTTCCATCTTTAATGAACAAAAAATTAGTATAAAAAGTAAAATAAATTTATTCATATTAAATTTTTTACCTATAACAGTCACCCTCAAGTATCCCCGCAAAGAACTAGAACTAGCACGCCACTCCCCCACTACTGGGGCTCCTGAAGCGAGAGGTGACGAATGGGCTGCTGAAGGGACACTCAGAGAGGGTGTGAGAGATGGTGCAGGGGGAGATGGTGCATGGGGGTAGGCAGATGGTGGCTCATATATTGTAGGGAGGGAGACAGATAGATCGTCATCTGTTGTAGTGGTCGATGAAATAGTATATCACTTCCTCCTTGGAATTATTTTCAGTTAATCAAATAAAATTAAGTTAAGAATATATATTTCAAAAAATATATGCAGAAAAAAATTAAAGGGTTTCTATATCATGTCTACCAACACATACCAAACTATATTGAAATTTTAAAGAAGAGGCATGAATGACTTTGATACCAAATTTTCACAAAAAAAGCTAGATAACCTACTTAAGCATCATATTATAGGGTTTTTATGTAGATCCAAAATTTCATGGAAGAATAGATACATAAAAAGAAATAAGAATGAGGTGGAGAAAATAGAGGCATATTATATTTTTGAAGATATGCATGTGTGATATAGGATACAGGTAGAGGAATCATAGGGGAAAGTAAATATATGTTGGGATGATGGGAATGTGTCAAAGGTGGAGCTAGAGGAATGGACACAGGGAAAAAGATATTGAATAATTTTTCACATGCTTGAAAAATCACCCAATTAAAATTATACATCTGTAAAAGAACCTTATATTAGTTATGTAAGAATGAAACCAAAACCTAATGTATTAATCCATAACTAGAAAGGATAATTTTTATTATCATGGGGTTATTAAAGAAAATTTTAGGTTAGCATAACCATTTTATTAACCAGAGTAATATCCATCAAAATACACAGTTCAATATATACATGAACATTGTGTATTTATATGTATAAGACATCCATTTTGAATAGTATACTCAGTAGGCCAATTTTTTTGATTTAATGCACTTTGTATAAAATGCCTACCAAAATACCATCAAATAATTTGATGATTATATTGTCTATGTTATTTGACTGGAAAAATATATCCATTCAATAAAAATCCCCAAATTAATTTACTATGATTCATAAGAGGTCACGGAAATGTAATTATATAGAGACACATACTATATAAGAAAGATAAATCCAACGTGATATGGTTTTATATTCAAAACAAATGTTATATTTTGTTATTTTAAAATATAAAATTAATTACCTATATAGAGTAATATATTTCAACTAGTCCTAATTAACCACTCTATGTGAATTCACTAAAGGATCCCAAATTCAGCAATGTACATCATTGTTTTTTTTTCTTCTCAAATTGATGTTTAATTATTGGTGGGTATTCAAGATAATATATTCATGGGTGAATAAAAGTGGTAATAACAAGGAATTTTTTTATATCGTTTCTCCATGCTTTAATTAATTAATAGGAAAAAATTTAATTTCCCACTTCTGAGTAGAGAAATAAAAATATTGGGCACAATTGACCATAATATAAATACCATCAAAAAATCCATGGCCATGTTAGAGGTTATGCTAATCTAGAATAGTTATAAAAAGAATAAAGAAATAATTAACACTTGATATCAGAATATGTGGATCCATATTTTTCTAATTTTATTATATAAATTGATAATATTAGACACATAATTACTATAAGATGTATCCCGTATTTTCACATGATCTAGATCTCTCTTATGTAGTGAAATCAAATCACTTATGGGACATCAAGCATGCCTCCTCATATTACATGGGTTTCAAACTATATTCAAGTGTGTGATGATATATCATGGATACTATACCCCTTTATGTATAGTTATAGTGTAAATAAAAAATATAAATAAGTATCATTTTAATGGAAATAGATGAAAGAGTACAACATACTACTTGAAAAAAAGGATGAACCAATAAGAAATTAATAATAAATCATTTAATCGCTTGATCAAATTTATCAAAATGGAAAACTAAAGGTAATACAAATAAAAGAACCATCTAAAAAATAAACTCAAAATACCCTTGTCCCAAGCCCCATGTCAGTCTCATCATCGAACTCCATCCCACCCAATAACAAAGCATCAACAACAAGGTACATTTACCTTGTCTAATCCTATGTCCATATAATATTCTATACCACCAATTGGTGGCCCGAATATAGTGTTAGTACAACTCATTATGTTGACAGCACTGTTTCTAATCAAAACTAGTCTAATAATAAGTTCATGTAATAAACCGATAAATATTTCTAATAATTAAGAAAGAAATACAATATTACTATAATCCAACTTCATAAAAATTCCAAATTTTCTTTGAGAAAGTATGAAATCCATTCCAACCATCACCATAGAACCATGGAAAGATAAAATAACAAGGAAATTACCATTGTATATGCATTTCAACATCATCTCTTATCCCTCTAGATAATCATTTAACCATCCGAAACATGTCCAACTCTATAATAAGTATATTATCTAGTCATATCCATTTATATAATCATTACAATAAGAAATTAATCTAATCCCCCTATATAAGCATTACAACATTAAACTGGCCCAATCTCACTATACAGGCATTAAAGAGTGAATTTGTGCCTAGACTTGTATATAATAATTACAACATGAAACTCAAAATAGGTCAAAACAGTAAGCATATCACAATATTATATCATAATACTCAATGATTAATTCTAAAAATCACCATATCTCTTTCAATTTAATATTCATTTTCATAAAGAAATTATTTCCAGTAATTTATATTAATAATAATCTATTACAAACTTCATGTTCTATCACAAAATCATCTAGGTTTTTATATCATGATAAACACACTTTAATCCATTTTTCAATTCATTATTAATCAATGATATCCACACCCAGGAGTAGCATTAAGATTGGCCACAATAGCATTTATCTAAAGGGATCCAAGGAATAATCCAACCCATGATTTATAATCATTAATCATTCAATTAATTAATGTCAACATTGTGCTGGAAAAATTGTTATACTACACATTATTAATAATTAAACATACCATTAGGATTGGTGGATCTGTTTCAAATAAATTTGATGGAGAAAACACTACCTAATATTAGAATCGGTGAGGCGGCGAGGGGCTAGAGTTTCGGGGGTCGCTGGGGGGGGTCTCACAGGGGTCGCGGAGAGATGGGGGGTCACAGGGGGTGGGGTGAAGTGTTGGGTTTGAAAAAAAAATTTGGGGTGGTTTTTTATAAACCGCCGCTAAATCATTAATAAAAAATTTAGAGGTGGTTTAGTAAAATGCCAATAAAAACCACCACAAAAAGATATTAATGTTGTAGTGATTGTATAATGGCAACATGGGAATGTTGTGATAGCATAAAACATGTCATAAACGCACATCAATGATAACTTCCAAGACAATATCCATGGTGGAGATATTACCATAACAAATTAGGTTCACTACATAATCCAATGAATGGTGTCTCATGATACAAAAATGATACCCACTACATTTGAGAACTATCTAGGGGAACCCATCATAATATGTACATGCACATGTGTGCCACAAAGATCATTCAAAATAAGGAAAATGTTTATCACATTAAATACCATAATTAAAGAGTGTGGGTTACATATATGTAAGTACCCAAATAATTAAGGATATGTACATCTAGTATAATACCCATGAGTTGAAGTGGTGATGGGTTTTCAAAATATAAATATTTGGCATGGAAAAACTGTAGGATAATTTTGATAGCATAATAGGGGTACCTAATGATTCATGGGAGTGATTAACAAGAGATAATGGGAACTATAAACACTTGGAAATGATAATTTAAGTAATATAGATATGAAATAACAAATCCCAACATGAAAAAATGGAAAATAGAAGTCATAACATAAAGGAGGCACATGAATAAAGAGGGGAAGTAGAGGATCCCTTAGATTGAGACGGTGTTTCCAAAAACATGGGAGGAGCTTCTTAAGGGACTTCGGACACCATGTGAGAGATATTGAGAGGTAATGTCAAATTAATTAAATGAGACAAGGGTTTTTAGTGAAGGGTAGTGGGAGATTTTGAGGGTTTATATAGAAAAAGGAGAGAGTTATTTATTAAATTTCAAACTTAGGATTTGGACTCTATATGATAAAGTAATCAAAACCACAAACCATACCATGGGTTTTTCCAATTATTTATAAAAAAGTGTATTGTTTTTAATTATTTAACATGTTTTAAAACAAATATCTTTATCATAATACCCCTGGTGATGTGGAGGTGGGTCATGTTTTCAAATAATTGATTTTAAAACCTTAAAATATAATATAGTTTTTGGAGGATTCATTTAGGGTTTTGAAAAAAAAAATAACCTCAAAAACAATTTTTTTAGGGGAAATATATATTTGGTCGTGGATAGATTTTATGGAATATATTACATAATTTTTGGGTTATTAGGATGTCATAATACACACCATATATTTATACCATATTAAATTTTGCCCAAAAAAGATGATTTTCTCCTAAAATTATGAAGAAATCATCATTGGATAATTTAGAAGTGATCGTTTCAAAAATAATATTTATTTTTTACAAATAATTTTCTAATTATCAGAACTTACACTTTGAAATCAAAGATCAACATTAATTGAAACATATTTGATGATAATAGTTTTCTAACCATTACGAACTTATTTTTGACTTCATAAAATTTTATTATCATTTATATTTAATATAAATTATTTAGTAATAACAATTTATTAAAATATAATTTATTTGTTAAACTCGTGAATTCCACAAAATAGTGTGCCATGATTGAAACTATACATTTCCCAAAAATAAAATTTGTGTTTCATTATATCAAAATTATTTTTCTTATCTAACTCAATATTTAATCATTTAAAAATAAATAATAAAACAGGGAAAATATATGATCAATATATTACTAAAAATAAATATAAACAAATACAAACTATTAGAGTCTAGATACATAGCGCTTTATTACACAAATAAATTTCCTAAGGGTAATGTGTGTGATGGTGATATTTTATTGGGTTGGTTCAATGTACATGGTTTGAGTTGTGATCTTGATGAGGCTTGAATTTCTCCCATAAATGGGTTTTCTCATGCTTCAGTTATTGAATATAGACTCTCACATGGTCAAGATAAAATTTTAATGATGTTATATCCCTTAAAATCTCAAATAAATTGTTTTCATAGGGTATAATCATACTGGTCAAGACCATTACTTCTTATGTCTTTGTCAATTGAAATTTATCATAATCCTTTATATATACTAGTCATGCGCTCAATATTCAATAGATATATTATAAATGGTTATGATTATTAATGATCATTTAAATTCAATAGGATATAATATTCTAAAGTAATCATATCAGTGCATGTTTTTTCTATAACCAAAATACATAATAGGTAAATTAATTTAATCATAAAGGAACTTATGTTTTAATTGTTTGGGTAATTACAAATAGCTTACGTGGGTGAAATACAAAATGTTAATTGTTTATAATTTTTTTGGAATCACATGTTATATAAATTAATATACCCTTATGTGTGAAAAATCAAATTTTACCTGATACAGATATATATATATCATATATATCATACATATATGGATTTACAACATATCTCCATCAATCTACCACTTGCACAAAATCCTAATAGACTTTATTCCATCTCACCTTATATTATATCTTATATAATAACTTGGAAAATGATATTCAAAACACTCTTTGGGTATATTTCAAAAAAAAACTTTTGGAATGTTATCATTAACTTCATCTTATATCCCTTCATATGGAATACTTCATGAACACCAATCGTAAACACTTTTGGATTAACTCTAAAAACCATTTTAGAGTGTCTCCTTAATTCCAATTCAATCCTCGTTCAATAAACCATAAAGTGTGACCCCACATTCCTTTATATAATCGAAAATAAATAAAAATAATTGGATTATTAATTTTAAGAAAAGAGAAGCCTCTAGTAATGTTTAGATTCTACTCAAGATATAAATGGATCTAGCATTATCTCCATCAAATACACATTTCTCTATACCTATGTCCACTAGTCTGCATCATATAAAAATTTGAATTCTTATATTTTAACCTTTTCCAAGACATTGAGAGACAATGAGACACTAAGCACGTCAATACCATATAGCCAACTCATCTTTTCTCAACTATATAAGTGTAGGCTGAACTGATTGATGAATACATCACATGTTATTCATCATTATGGATAATCACATCACATTTCCCTTATATATATATATATAACTAGGTGTGGTTGAACACTCCCACTAACTATCTTAATCAAGGACTCAGATGTGATACTCATCCTAATAGAGGAAAAATATCGTCTTAGTTAAGATTCAATTGATGATATGATCAATTACATACCCAACCACCCCCATATTTTTAATTCAATATACAGCCCTGTATAAGTACGGTATCAAAGTATGAAGGTTCTCATCCTAGTTATATTTCCAAACTCAGGTGGTGGGGACTCAAATATGATCCATGTACCCCTATTATACCAAAAAAATCTATATGAAACTACATGGGGTATACATAATGGGTCATCCAATAAACAAAAAGAATCATTTTCATGTTTATGTGCCCCATGATCATATTTTTAATCTCTATAAAAGAATCATACTGATGTTCACCTTAACATTTTGTCATAACATATAATAATCTGTGATAAAAATTAATTAGGGATAAACTCTAAGTCGTACTTTGAGTGGTAAAATATCATTTCAGTTAACAAAATGTATATTTTTACTTATTTTTATATAGAAAATGTGAAAAAATGATAATATGGATATTTCCTTTTAATCTGATACATTTTAGCATTCTTAAACTTTTAAAGAATATCTAAAAAACCCAATATAAGCAAAATTTTGTTACATAATATATGATAAACATACATATCAGCCTTATGTTTTCTACACATTATGGATTTTTTTACACATTACATTATATGTAATATTTATAATATCTTTATTTGACCATATAATAACACTCCCAATTAATATTTTGTACGAAATATCTATAAAGTAATCTAGTTTGAATAATGGAGAGATTTAGGAAGCATATTCCAAACTATTCAACTTGAACATATTCAAACGTACTAACTTTACGTCATCAAATAATATGATGTAAAATTTTGTTTCCTATTTATAACTATTTATAATTTTATCATCATCATCATCATTGAATCTCTATTCTATCAAAATTTTCCCATGAAATAATATTACTATTTACATTGTTTTTTACCGGTCCACCTAAACTTTTTTAGGATAGTGTGAAAATCACTATGTTATGGTAAATAATGTAACTCTTTATATTTAATTTTTCCATCGTACACTAAAAACTTTTAGGATATAAATTATAAATCACATTTCATTTTGACAGGTCCAATAATTCGAGAAATATTGTCATTCATTTTCATGATAACTAAATTTGTCTTCTTTATCATCACATATCCTAAACTATATTTGGATATAGATTATATAAAATCTTTAATCATAAATTGGTGTAATCTTTTAGGATATAGTGATATTCAATTTTAAATGGTAACTAAATTTAATAATTTATATTTTTCATTACCATCACATATTCTAAAAATATTTGGATATTAAATTGAAAATTCTATACCTTTATATTGGTGTTAACATTTTTTTGTTAATATTAAAATTCTCTATGTCTAGAAACACTCCCACTAGCCTCTTAAACATTATATTTTTTCATAATATCTTTCTAAGATGAACAAACCCTTTTTTTAGGTAATAACAATTATCTCCTTTTATTATAAATTTTTAACAAATTAACTAATTTTTCCATGTCATATATGGTTTTCTATGTTTTTGGAACATTATTTTTTTAAAGGAATGATTTATTAAAATATACCGTGGATGGTTGGTCGGAACACATTCCCTTATATTTTAATAAATACTTGGATAAAATTTTTATCATAGATAAAAATATTTATCCTTATCTTCTTCTCCAGAAATGTTATAGAAATTGATGAATCATATACCATTTGTATATAATTAATCATGCCATTCTTGTTCACAACAAATTTGTTTAATCAAAAAACTTCTCTTATCTCATAAGAGAAATTATTTTATGTCACACAAATTTTACTTAGATTCATTTTATATTGACTAAATCATTTATATTCAAATCCTTGATTTAATAACTATTTACTACTTCTCTTGAAAATAAACTACAAGATCAATCAATTCTTACATTAATTTATGAACTCCAATATATTTACTACACTTTGTAAAATATACATTCAGTACGAGATCATTCTTAAAATCAAATTATTAATTTCTATAGCATCCATAACTAACATGAAAATTCTATAGAGTTTCACAAACTCCTTCTAGTATATCAAGGATAAGTAAATCATAATGAATTATTACTATTCAGACACACTGAATTTTCATTAAGAACATTTCTTGATTCCCAAATCGTGGTTAAGAACTTTTATTAAGTTACCAGACTTAACATATAATAATATTAAGATTCTCTTAATTAATAATTGATCACAAAATTTTGCTTGATGATGATGTTATTTATATACAAAAAAATCATTTATCAAATGACTAGCATGTATTATTATCCATTTAATATAGAATTTTATTAAATGGTAACCCACTAAAATGATGATCCTTTTTTACATCATATCTATTAGTAGGCCAAGATCCAAATTATTCTAAGAAATGAGTCCACATTAGAATTCATAATACCACTTAATAATTAATGTATTGTATCATCCCAATCATATAATATATAATACCTAGATAGCTGAGTGGAAAAACCTTTTTTCCAATACATCATATGAATAGACTAAACTCTATTCCTATAGTATCCTAAACATTAGGGATTTCCAGCTAATTGTTACCCAATTAAAACACATAAAACAAGCTAACCAAGGACAATATTGGGGCACTTAATTTTGGCATGAAACTAGCTGACAAGAAAATCCAGATTCACTTATTTCTTTCATTCCTTACATAAGATAATTTAGGGACACTTATCATTAGCACAAAACTACCTTGTTGGAATATTGAGTTCCTGACAAGAGTCACTTTGGAAGGAATATCACACTTATTATTTGAATATTATTTTATTCTCACCATATTATCTCATCATATTCACTTTTAGGTATTTATTATTCTAGTAATTTATCTTGGAATCATATTCCCTTTACCAAATCAATATGTTCATAGAATATTTATGTGTAACTCTTTACACAACCCATAAAGTATGTGTTACAAACCCAAAAACAGAAGTCAAATATATTCATACATATCTAGATGTATCATATGCATAAATTAAATGAACACTTAATTATACGGTTTGTAATTATATGAGATTAACAATATCTTTATGATTAAGAACATATCGATATATTTACAACACCATTCACCATCCTAGACAAGGCACATGCCTCTATGTAATAGATAGTCTGGCCCAAATTCCCTATACCTAGGGATATTTCACTCAAGAGATAATCCAATTTATCATATCTCTAATACCTAATATAAGAAAACTATATTCAATAACTAAATTCAATATAATAACCTCAATAAAAAGTAAATGTCATTGTAGATAAAAAATAAATTAATTATAGAGGCATTCCTTGCATGTAATTCAAGGTTCTATCTAGAATTAGATTAAAAATTAAACTAAAGAAAACAGATTATTCAAATTTATTAAATAATTTACTAATAATGGATATATCATGGACATACAGTTTAAATAAATGTGTAATTCAAAAATTTAAACATGTGATAAAAATTTATGAACAATTTATAAATAAAAGATAAAAATAAACCCTTTTATAATTTCAAATTTAACATTATGGACCTTCTATAATGTGTAATGTAAACACTTTATATAAATTTAAATACGAACATCTACATAGTAATTATTATATAGAATTTCCATTTTAATTATATGATATTATATAAATAATAAACAATTTATAATTAAATTTATATTATGTAAAAATTTCACTTAATTTAAATATCATATACTTAATTATTATTTAATCATTGATCATATAAATCATCAAAACTTTGTTGAATTTGTTCAAATAAAATGTAAATAATCTCTCCTTTTATTTTGAATAATTAAAAATAATTAATAACAAACAGTTCAAAATGTAAATATAAACATTTTATATTTAGGAAATATTTTTTAAATTATAAAACTTTATTATTTATCACTTATGATATCTAAAAAAAATACTTTTATTTGTTGAACATAAGTTTGGCCGTATAATTCTCTTCAAAGGTATTTCTAATATTAACATTTAATATATGAGAATAAAATATCTCATAAATATTTAAATAATTATAAAAATTATAATTAATTAATTTATAAAATAAAATATCCAAGACTTCCTTTTATAATGATATATAAACATTTTATAAACCATTAAAATTAGTTTAATTGTTAAAATCATTTTTTGACATTATTAAAACAATTCTAATTTACCTTACGCATAAGGGTATTATTGTGTAATGGAAAAGCCTTATACCCTTACACGAGACATCTGAAAGCTCTTTTATAATGGTAAGTCACAACATACCTTTACACATTATAAATATTACATGTTGTATAAAGGTAATATGAATATTTCCTTTATGCATCTCATTTTGTGTAAGGGTACCGTAACATGAAAGTACTACTTTCATGCAATCCATTTGCATAAATGTATAAAAGTGGTTACCCTTATGTAGACCTTCTTCATACGGTATTTTCCTTTGCACAAACTTTATCGTGTAATGGTATATGTAGTTTTTACCTTTACATAACCTTAATAAAACTCCACTATGTTTAAGAATTATCTCGGGTAAGGGTAAGTGGCCAGTTAAAATTATATGACCCTTTTAAAATTTTCGTAACATTTACACACAAAAAATTTGCCATTACATGAGATTTTAAAACCCAACACTGCCATTATTCAAAATGGTAATCCATATCATACCCATATTTAACACCTTTACACATACCATTTACACAGGGGTTATAATACATACTACCATTACATGAACCCTTCACATAATGGTAAGCCTCAGGCATCCTTACATGTGTGAGGGTAATGCCTTAGTTACCCTTACGCATCTCAATTTCATAAGGGTAAGGCATTGGTTACCATTAGATAACATTTCTGAGTAAGGGTATACCCTTTTCATATTTTTGATATACCTAAAAATGAGGCTCTTTTTGGATTTATTCTTCATTTTAATTTATTTTTTCATAGATGGAAATCATGAGTTACCTATAATAGTACTATTAAGTTTTCTATGAATCTAATAACACTTATTATACATAGTGGAAGTAATTAGAAATCAAATGTGAGGATCTTCCATATATGATAAATGAAATATTCAACAAAACTAAAATGATAAATCACTATAAAACTGGTATACCTTACACTAGAGATGCTACATATTAATCTTTATCTCCTTTGGATGTGTTTTTGAGGGATCACAAAAGTGAAAAAAATCTCACCTCCATAGGTATACACTGTCCAATCTGAATTACATGTCGTATATAAAGGATTCTCCTTTCTCCCAAGATGTGTTAGTATATCAACATATAAAATAAGAATGAGATAGATATAGATATCTAGGATTTTCATCAAAGCATTACATGAACACACACACCCACATTGTATGGAAGTTAAAAATCCCTCAAGGACACACCTCAATAGTGGAAGCATTAAATAATCTGGTAAAACCTATGTATAAATATCATGGTCAGTTCATGCATCATATGCATTTTCACCATCTATGTTATGTAGAAGTATAAAACATTTTCATTTAATGACATCTTATGTGGTTTAAATGCAAAATGATAATTTTTTTATCATTTTTCCTCAAAAAAATATTTCATAAAATAATATACCCTTATGTTCTGAAAAACCATAATTTTCCAGAAATATATATATACATATATCATATATATATATAATTATTTAGGACATGTCTCCATCAAACATAAATTTTAGAATAACTTTCTGATCTTCTACAAAATGTATCTTAATAACATAATTATGTTACGAAATAATTATTTACTAAATTTATGAAAACAAATATAATATAAATTATTTAATCTTACCCAAGAAAAAAAACTTATAGATTCAGTAAGAGGGATCTGAGGTTGTGATACAACATGAGAGTCCATGAGGATCGTTTAGTCACCATGAGAGGGTGGTGAATCATGGGTGACCAAATTTTACAGATTGAGTGTAGAGACCCAAATCTTGATGTACATGGACATTACATTACTTTAGCTGAATACTTAATACATAACAAAAACAGACACACAAGGACCGTAATAGTTTAGTGTCTTTGGAAACTTGGAACGTAATCTTCTAATCGTGGTGAAAGATATTCAACATATCCCATAAAAACCATCCCATTTTATGTTTCCTTACCTAAAATCTTTCTTTTAATCCTGGGGGAAAAGAAAACATAAAAAGGGTGATCTCAAATGCTCAGTAAGGGTAAGCATGGATAAAATAAAACATACCATGTACATTTGAACTTAAAAAACATGAACATTAAAAGTCTTGAGAAACGACATAAAACATGGAAGTACATAAGTCATAGATCATAATGGAACATAAATCATGATAAAATAGCATGGGAATAAAACATGTAATTGTGGCATCCATTAAACACATGTAATGATTTCCATAGTAGCCAAGGAATTTCTGCCAAGACCATCTTAGTGGACAAAGTGACTTTCTGAATCGAGTTCACTCCTCGTTCCGGTCCTATAATACTGAATCAGATTAACTTACCGTTCCAGCCATGTCTATCTCATGAGATATAAAATCTTTACCCAATGCATTGGAGGGAGATATAGGTCCCACCCATCTCATAAAGAAATCATTCTTACTTGTGCCACAAAAAAAACTTAAAACATTCATCATAACCCAAAGAATAAAATGGGTTCCATAAATGTCATTCCATCATCACATAATCCATATAAAATAAATGGACATAATTTCATAATAAGAAAAGTGAAACCATGTAAATTATACTTCAAGCATACACATATGAAATAAAGTCATCTTAGATGGGAAAATGGTTTTGATAAAACACTTGAAATGAATTCTTGAGGGAAATATCCTTTCTTCTTCAAAATTAATTTCTTTTCAAAAAACATCATGCAATTTTAAAATAAGGAGATTTTATTGAAAATAGTCATGAAACCTTTTTGAGTAAGCTTCATGAAAATAAGTCTTTATAAAACCGTAAAAATTTGTTCGTGCTGTATAAGTTAAAAAAACATTCTTCTCATACTTTTGTCGAAAAAGTCAAAAAAGTACCTCGTAACGTAAAAAGAGAACGATTCCTTACATACCATGTAGTAAAAGTCAAAAATCGGTAAAAAGGACATTAAACATACATGAAACCATTTTTTGGAAACATGGACATGGATGAGAACAATAACCCCAGTAAATACTTACGAATAAACAATCACGGATAAGAATGAGATTAGAATAATTATCCCTTACCTTAGGTCCGATTTGCTTCATATGTGTCAGAACCTCCTGTATAATGATTTAAATAATGTTACTGACTTATTACAGAATCATATTAATTTTTATGATATCATATATGGTTCACTTATGACTTTATATTACCCGTTCTTTTGTAAATTCCATGTTAAAGAGCCTTTTGGGTAAAATCGTTTCATTTTTCATCTGTGTTTTGACTTGTAATTATTCATATGATTACTTAGATTATGATAAATTACATCCAGAATGTAAAACATGATATATATATAACATATATTCAGAATATACATATAAATAGTAGATCAATAAATGGAAGGAAATACACCGTTCATGGTGACGGTAGGTCGTACGTACGCATGAATGTTGTTTTCGTTTCCTCATTGAATTGAAAGGAATTAATTGGATGACATGAATATATATATATATATATATATAAATTAATCCAGTATCATTATTATGTCATATATTTCATTATTACTTGTTATTTATACTTTATAATCATTTATGAATGGTTAATCATTGAGAATGAATCTCATCGCGTCGTGGAGACGGTATTCCGTACGTACGCACGAGCGATGATATCGTTCCCATGATCATGGAATTTTATTAGAATTTATGTATACTATTAAAGAATCAATATCACTTTATAATAATCATATATAGTTATTATTTACATCATTATACCCATCCATGTATGGTGGTGGTGGAAAATAGATTACACCACGGCGTGGAGATGGTATTCTGTACGTACGCATGCGCGGTGATTTCTTTTTCTGTAGGATTGATAGATGGAGAAATATGTTTGTTTCATACATATAATAACATATCAGTATATGAGTGATAATTATGTTATTACTTCATAATGAAACAACCTAAGAAGAATAAGTGGAAGAAGAAATAAAGTTGAAAGAATCGGTAACAGACATTACCTCTTCTTTGATGCTCCTCTTTGAGACCTCCTCTTAGGGAACTAAAATTGGTCTTTGAAGAAGACCAGGACCTCTAATATGTTTCTAGGGAAGTGGGGAAGTTAAATGGGTAGTGGTTGGCCGAGTTTGAAGGCTCAAATTGGTGTGAGGGGGAGAGGGAGGAGGTTCCCTTTTATAAGGGAGGAGAGGGGCACCTTTGGAGTTCTTAAAAATAATAATTTATAATAAATCTAACCCCACTTAAAAACCTCTAAAAATGACTCATATCTGAATATTAGATGGTATAGGGTTGTAATATAATCAACCAATTAAATTTATACATGTTAGGAATTTATTTTAAACATTATCAACTTGATTTATCCTTATTTAATCAATTTAATTTTATTTATGGTAATAAAATTCTAAATTTTATATTATAACAAAAAATTACTTATTTGTTGTGAATTATCAATAATAGGATACTTTATTACATTTCATACCATATAAATTTAAATTTTTAAATTTTAAATATTTTTGTGATTTTTAAACAATTTTATAATATGTTATTTTTATAAAATAACAATAGTGTCAATTTTGACAATATTCATTTATTTGAATTTAAATAAAATATATAAAGAAGTTATTTTCAATCTAAAAGCTTTAATAGATTCATAAAAGGTAATATTTATCTAGAAAATTAGTGGAGAACATTAAATAGTTCATATAATAGTTATTCTATTATTTTTAAAAGCCATTTATTTGGTTTATCTCTTTATAAAATAATTACTAAAACATTTTTGTATAATTATTTAATATACATATTGGATGCATAAAAATTAAAAAAATAAAATTATATGATGAAGATATATATATTACCTTTCACAATAATACTTTTACTCGAATTTATCATCTTAAAATAACAATAATTTAATTGTTATTTTTTTTAAATTAAGAAGGTGACAACTTTGGCATCATTTAAAATAAAATAATATAAGTGTCATAATTGCCTTAATAAGGATCCAACTGGTCCACAATTCGTCCAGTGGATGATTAGGGTTTATATATACACTAATAATAAGTTTTGTGCAGATTTTTGGTCCTTTAGATATGTATTACTATTTCAATAAAAAATATATTATTGAATTTTCACTAAATAAATAATTTCTGCATCATTAATGAATCACTATTAATGACAATTATTTAATCCCTAAAAATTATAAATAAATTATCATGATGTAGATACTTTTATTAGATTGCTGGAAACTATTCATGTTTGAATTTTTATGATGTTTATCAGTAAATTAAAATTATTATACTTATAAGATTTAAGAGAGTGACATGTTGTCACTTTCTTTGGTTTTAATAATAATTAAATTATTTTGATGTTACAAAGTCCATAAAATGACTCTAATACGACCCTTAGGTTATATGGGTCTACTTTTAGCCATCCAATATAATTTTGGCATGAGTTTGTGTAATTTTATAATATTATATTTACCCTTAATTACCCGATTTACCTTTAACTATGGTAAATAAAATTTACCTTAGTTACTATTCATAATTCCCAAAAATAAAAAGTATCTTATTAACATAATTTATACCCACTTATTCCAAATATTGAATCCATTTTTTCAAATTAAATCCACAAAAGTTTCAGAAATTAAATTAAAATTAATTCCGTTGTCGAAAGAAAACGGGTTTTTCTTTAAAACATTGAAAAAGATTGAATTGATTTAACCTACGAATTTATTGTAAAATCAATGCTAATGAAATAAATTATATTTAATGAAAAAATATATTCTATTTATACTTTAAAACCATTCAATATTATAATTTAACCATATAAATTATTGCGATGAAAAAAGTTGTTTTTAATTAAAATATAGCGTGTTTTTACTATTCATCAAAATATGATAGTTACAAGAATATTATGAAAAATTTATCCAAAGTAAATTTTTCTTTATTTATTCCAAAGAAGAATTTTATTTTTTTTAAATTGAACTTATAAACATGTCAAAAACTAGATTTAAAGTGGGTGCGCCATCAAAAGGTGGCAAAACTGCATTTTTTTAAAAATACTTATTTTACATGAAAAATATATTTTGTTCTTATACCATGTTCTAGAAAATGTGTAAGATGAATAATAATGTTATAAAATTCAAAATTTAGTTAATACTATTCATAATGGCTAGTTCATAATAATATTATAACAATATATCGTTGTTTAGTAAAACACGGTATTGCGTACAACACACGCTATCGAGGAAGGTCGTGATTGTGTGTAATGCAAACCAAGTCAGGGTTGCGTGTTGTGAAAGAATCCTTCGTTGTTTCATATTACAGAATCCAACCATATTTCATTTATACATTGAATTTATATATATACTAAATGTTGGGTAGAAAAACTATTATCAAAATTGTGTGTAACACGATCTGAGAATAGTGTGGCGTATACTGCAAGCTAATACGGTGTTGCGTATAGCGCAAGGTAATCTTTCTGTAGCATACAACACAAGACATTAATGAAACTAAAAGAATATGTTTCATAAAATCTCAGGTTGTTACATTCTACACCCCTTAAAATGAATTTTTCCCTCGAAATTCATCGGGGTTATAAATGGTTTACTACTCGAAAGTTTGTTTAATAGAAACCCACATCGTAAAAAGGAATACAAAAACATGGCTTTAAAAACTAAAGTATGAAATGTGATGGTTACCCAAATTAACTCATCACTGGGTTTCCACGTAGGAGAACATAGGTGAAAATATGGATATGGAAGAAAAATCTAACCATCATGTTCTGATGGAGAGTGGTAGAGAACATGGCTATGAAAAAGCCAACAATCACAAAGATATTCATTTGTGAGGATCTAAGGTACCATCTGATTCATCGGATATAAGGGAACTAGGACAACATTTTTGGTTTTCAAGATCATTTCCCTAAAGTTAATGAATTAAAAGAAATACTTGAATGATTTTTGTACAATCTCACTGTTGGTCGTGAATTGAACAATTTCCACGTCATCCCTTAAGGAATTGAAGTTGAATTTGTTATTCGTGATGTGTTAGCAGATCATGTGATAGAATGATGGGTCATTCCATCTCATTCAAACAAATGATTAGCAAAAGTTATAAGTCCATCTTATGGTTAGATTAATCATATATGGTTCCAAAAATGAATTTATACATCATATATCATACTGCATAATAAAATAAAACTAGTTTCTACTAACCAGTGACTTCCTGTAGGCCAGTGGTAGGCAATAAAGGCTAGTCGCACTTCGGTTGTGGGTTCGATTTCCACAGCCTTGTCCGACGCGATGGGTTGTCGCCCATGCTGTAGGTTGTCCTTTTTCTAAAACTATGTTACCATAACATCCCATAAATAATATCGAAAAAAAAATTTTATCCTTAAACAATACTAACTTATGTCTAACATAATCCATTCCAATCATTAGGCTTATCCACAATATTTCAGTCCACTCTCAGAATATAGTGAAAACGATTACCAGATATTTAATACCATCGTTGATCCCCATATATCATAAGATATGTCTTGTAAGTCACATTCCAAACATTTGAAGGTCTTAATCATGTATTCTCTTGAAAAATTAATATCCATTGAACCTTAGTGAAAACATGGATGCAGTTAAAAGTTAACACTTTCCACATACCAAAATCCTCAAAATTCTATATACTCAAACCATGATATCACTTAGTCCTTATATCAATCATGAGATCATGAATACAATCAAACATCTCATTATCTTCTTATTACTTCATTATCCGCATATCATCTGCTTTACAAAAATATCCGAATAACCTTCCATGGTTACTGGTACCATTCAACATATACTTTCAAATACTTTTAGAGAAAACAATAGTGTAACAATCCTTAGATGATTATTTATTCCATAGTACCATTAACTGTACCGCATAACTCTCGATAAACGTACAATCATTCCACTACCTTCTAAGACAACTGACTGAGCTTCAACACTTCTTTTAGCTCATATATCATTTGTAGTATCCTCATCATCATCCACATAAATACTACCCATATGATCATGCTGATTCTCTTCATGATATTTTCCATTAGGGCATTTGTTTTCATAATGCCCGTACATTCCACATCTAAAACATCTAATCATTTTTGATGTCATAGAAATACCATTATCCTTGTCCATGGTGTTAACTGAAACTTTTCCTTTGCACTTACTTGCTTTGTGTCCTTCTTTTCCACACCCAAAGCATCTTCCAGTTCCTTTGAAACAATCTCCCTGATGCCTCTTCCCACATGATTTACATGAGGGAAATTGAACTTTCTTTCCTCTATGATCATCATGAAACTCCATCTTTCTCTTATTATCTGAGTCAGGAAACTTACCAAAGTTGATATTATTGATCATATTATGAGATTTCTGATTAGTCATAATAACGTTGTTTGGACTTCCAGGCCCTGTTTCATTTCATTTCTCATGAATAAAATCATTCCATTGTCTATCATATCTTCCATTATCATGAATCTTCCTGTTTCCAGCCATTTTCTAAAACCCAAAAAGAATAGTGAGAGAGGCAAAAATCATTCTTGGGAAAAAAACATAGTAAAGGGGAAGCGCCCTCAATATATAACATCTTAGGTTTAATTCTATGATCGTTACCGTAATTCTAGGACTATATTCTATACGTATACTTATCCTTAGGGACATCCCAAGACATACCTTAGAAGTATCTCTAGGGATCTCACTGATGTTTTAGCATCCTAGTTTCCAATGGTTGACTAAACCTTTCCTCTAATACCAACTGTAGAGACCCAAAGCTTGACGTACATAGACATTACATTACTTTAGCGGAATACTTAATACATAACAAAAACAGACACATATGGACCGTAATAGTTTAGTGTCTTGGGAAACTTGGAATGTAATCTTCTAATCGTGGTGAAGGATCTTCAACATCTCCCATAAAAATCTTCCCATTTTATGTTTCATTGCCTAAAATATTTCTTTTAATCCTGGGGGAAAAGAAAACATAAAAAGGGTGAGCTCAAATGCTCATTAAGGGTAAGCATGGATAAAATAAAACATACTATATACAGTTGAACTTAAAAAAACATGAACATTAAAAATATTGAGCAACGACATAAAACATGGAGGTACATAAGGCATAGATCATAATGGAACATAAATCATGATAAAATATCATTGGAATAAAACATGTAATTGTGGCATCCATTAAACACATGTAATGATTTCCATAGCAGCCAAGGCATTTCTTCCAAGACCATCTTAGTGGACAAAGTCCCTTTCTGAATCGAGTTCACTCCTCGTTCCAGTCCTATAATACTGAACCGGATTAACTTACCGTTCCAGCCATGTCTATCTCATTAGATATAAAATCTTTACCCAATGCATTGGAGGGAGATATAGGTCCCACCCATCTCATAATGAAATCATTCTTACTTGTGCCACAAAAAAAACATAATACATTCATCATAACCCAATGAATAAAATTGGATTCATAAATATCATTCCATCATCACATAATCCATATAAAAGAAATGGATATAATTTCATAATAAGAAAAGTGAAACCATGTAAATTATACTTGAAGCATTCACATATGAAATAAAGACATCTTAGATGGAAAAATGGTTTTGATAAAACACTTGAAATGAATTCTTGAGGGAAATATCCATTCTTCTACAAAATTAATTTCTCTTCACAAAACATCATGAAATTTTAAAAGAAGGATATTTTGTTGAAAATAGTCATGAAATCTTTTTGAGGAAGCTTCAGGAAAATAAGTCATTATAAAACTGTAAAAATCTGTTCGTGCCGTATAAGTTAAAAAAACATTTGTCGCCTACTTTTGTCAGAAAAGACAAAAAAGTACATCGTAACGTAAACAAAAGAATGATTCCTTACATACCATGTAGTAAAAGTAAAAAAAGGGTAAAAAGAACATTAAAAATACATGAAACCATTTTTAGAAAACATGGACATGGATGAGAACAATAACCCTAGTAAATACTTACGAATAAACAATCTCGGATAAGAATGAGATTGGAATAATTATCCCTTACCTTAGGTCCGATCTGATTCGTAAGTGTCTGAACCTCCTGTATAATGATTTAAATAATGTCATTGACTTATTACAGAATCATATTCATTTTTATGATATCATATATGGTTCACTTATGACTTTATATTACCCGTTCTTTTGTAAATTCCTTGTTAAAGAGCGTTTTGGGTAAAATCATTTCATTTTTCGTCCGTGTTTTGACTTGTAATTATTCATATGATTTCTTAGGTCATGATTACTTACATCCAGATTGTAAAACATGATTTATATATAATATATATTCAGAATATACATATATATAATAGATCGATAAATGGAATGAAATACACCGTTCATGGAGACGGTAGGTCGTACATACGCATGAACGTTGTTTTCATTTCCTCATTTAATTGAATGGAATTAATTGGATGACATACATATATATATATACATAAATCCAGTATCATTATTATGTCATATATTTCATGATTACTTATTATTTATACTTTCTAATCATTTATGAATGGTTAATCATTGAGAATGAATCACATCGCGTCGTGGAGACGGTATTCCGTACGTACGCACGAGCAATGATATCGTTCCCATGATCGTGGAATTTTATTGGAGTGTATGTATACTATTAAAGAATAAATATCACTTTATAATAATCATATATGGTTATTATTTACACCATTATACCCATCCATGTAAGGTGGTGGTGGAAAATGGATTACACCACGGCGTGGAGACGGTATTCTGTACGTACGCACGCGTGGTGATTTCTTTTTCCGTAGGATGGATAGATGGTGAAATAGGTTTGTTTCATAAATATAAGAACATATAATTATATGAGTTATACTTATGTTATTACTTCATAATGAAACAACCTAATAAGAAGAATTTTAAGAAGAAATAAAGTTGAAAGAATTGGTAACGGACATTACCTCTTCTTTGAAGCGCCTCTTTGAGACCTCCTCTTAGGGCACTAAAATTTGTCTTTGAAGAATACCAGGACCTCTAGGATGTTTTTAGGGAAGTGGGGAAGTGAAATGGGTAGGGTTTGTCCGAGCTTGAAGGCTCAAATTGGTGTGAGGAGGAGAGGGAGGAGGTGCCCTTTTATAAGGGAGGAGAGGGGCACCTTTGGAATTCTTAAAAATATTAATTTACAATAAATCTAACCCCACCTAAAATCCTCAAAAAATGACTCATATCCAAATATTAGATGGGATAGGGTTGTAATCTAATCAACAAATCAAATTTATACATGTAAGGAATTTATTTTAAACATTATCAACTTGATTTATCCTTATTTAATCAGTTGAATTTTATTTATGGTAATAAAATTCTAAATTTCAAATTATAAAAAAAAATTTACTTATTTGTTGTGAATTGTCCATAATTGGATAATTTATAACATTTAATACCATATAAATGTAAATTTATAATTTTTAAATATTTTTGTCATTTTTAAACAATTTTATAATATGTTATTTTTATAAAATAACAATAGTGTCAATTTCAAAACTATTCATTTATTTGAATTTAAATAAAATATATACAGAAGATATGTTCAAACTAAAAGCTTTAATAGATTCATAAAAGGTAATATTTGTCTAGAAAATTAGTGGATCACATTAAATAGTTCATATAATGGTTATTTTATTATTTTTAAAAACCATTTATTTGGTTTATCTCTTTATAAAATAATTACTACATCATTTTTGTATAATTATTTAATATACTTATTTTTTCATAAAAATTAAAAATAAAATCCTATGAAGAATATAAATATATTACCTTTTACAATAATACTTTTAATCCAATTTATCATCTTAAAATCACAATATTTAAATTGTTATATTTATTAAATTATGAAGGTGACAACTTTGGCATCATTTAAAATAAAATAATATAAGTTTCATAATTGCCTTAATAAGGATCCAAATGGTACCAAATTCGGAAAATGGATGATTAGGGTTAATATATACACTAATAATAAGTTTTGTGCATATTTTCGGTCCTTTTGATATGTATTAATATTTAAATAAATACTATATTATTGATTTTTCACTAAATAAATAATTTATGCATCATTAATGTATCTCTATTAATGAAAATTATTTAATCCCTAAAATTTCTAAATAAATTATCATGATGTAGATAATTTTATTAGATTTCTGGAGACTATTCATGTTTGAAGTTTTATGATGTTTATCACTAAATTAAAATTATTATACTTATAAGATTTAAGAGAGTGACATGTTGTCACTTTCTTTGGTTTTAATTGTAATTAAATTATTTTCATGGTCAAAAATCTATAAAATGAATCTAATATGACCCTTAGGTTATATGGGTATACTTTTAGCCATCCAATAGAATTTTGGCATGTGTTTGTATAATTTTATAATATTATATTTACCCTTAATTACCCGATTTACCTTTAACTATGATAAATAAAATTTACCGTAGTTACTATTCATAATTCCCAAAAATAAAAAGTTGCTTATTAACATAATTTAGACCCACTGATTCCAAATATGGAATCCATTTTTTCAAATTCAATACACAAAATTTTCATAAATTAAATTAAAATTAATTCTGTTGTCGAAAGAAAACGGGTTTTTCTTTAAAACATTGCAAAAGATTGAATTGATTTAACCTACAAATTTAATGTAAAATAAATGCTAATGACATACATTATATTTAATGGTAAAAATATAATATATTTATACTTTAAAACCATTCAATATTATAATTTAACCATATAAATTATTGCGATGAAAGAAGTTGTTTTTAATTAAAATATAGCGTGTTTTTACTATTCATCAAAATATGAAAGTTACCAGAATAATATGAAAATTTTATCCAAAGTAAATTTTTATTTCTTGATTCCAAAGAAGAATTTTATTTTGTCAAATTGAACTTATAAACATGTCAAAAACTATATTTAAAGTTGGTGCGCCATCAAAAGGCGGCAAAACTGCATTTTTTTAAAAATACTTATTTTACCCGAAAAATTTATTTTGTTCTTATACCATGTTCTAGAAAATGTTTAAGATGAATAATAATGTTATAAAATTCAAATTTTAGTTAATAACATTCATAACGGCTAGTTCATAATAATATTATAATAATATATCGTTTTTTAGTAAAACCCGGTATTGCGTACAACACACGCTATCGAGGAAGGTCCTGATTGCGTGTAATGCAAACCAAGTTAGGGTTGTGTGTTGTGCAAGAATCCTTCATTGTTTCATATAACAGAAACCAACCATATTTCATTTATACATTGAATATATATATATATACTCAATTTTGCGTAGAATAACTATTATCAAAATTGTGTGTAACATGATCCAAGAATAGTGTGGCGTATATTGAAAGCTGATACGGTGTTGCGTATAACGCAAGGTAATCTTGGTGTAGCATACACCACAAGACATTAATGAAATTAAAAGAATATTTTTCATAAAATCCCAGGTTGTTACATTGAGTTCAACTTAAACTTTTTCTTAATTTAAGATAAACATACCTCTATCATCGATTAGGATGTCTGAATCATCATTATGAACACTTATCACTTTATCTATTATATTAAAAGTATATAATTAATGAAAATAATATCACAAAAATATTTTTACAAGGCCCAACCTTATTATGAGAATCCACTCTTTGTTTTATTGACTCTTGTCGAGTCACAATTTTTTCATTAATAATCTTATTATAAATTACATGTTGTGCAGGAAACTATTATACATAACCCACTATGTATCCCTCTTATAATATTGCGTCATGAAGGTTGAATAATTCCAACTTCTGCCATTTGTAATGTATACAAAATCATACCATGCATAGGTCCTTTATGGTCATATTTTCTTCCTTTGAACTTAATTACACGAAATGCTTATGATGATTCCAATAAATGTAATTATGGAGCTCTCATATTATAAAATTTAATGTATGTATATTCTATAGGTTTCAATTGACATTGGTCATGCTCAAAAATTTCATTCTTCTGAATCCGTTGACCGTATGGAGCTTCTTTGTAATTTCGGGTTCTGATATTCTTAAACCTCAAACCCAACTGAACTTTTGATAACATCGAGTCAAAACCCGCTATCCACATATTCACTTCTCAACTATGGTACTATTTTTATTCTTTCAATTAGAAAATAAATTTTTTATTATAGTTAAGCTTAGATCATTTTAATGTATCATGATTTATTGATAATTATATTCAGAGGTTTCAAAAAAGTAAACTCCAAGGATCTATCTTGGATTTCTCTCAATAAATTTACTATAATCTCAATGATATGTCAAATCTTTGATAAGTCTGATTTCAACTCACTTTTTAAGACTTCCTCAAATTATAGACAGAATCATGTACTTCCTTTCATTAATATCCAAAAATTGATCGTACAACTCAACACCATCATAATTATTTTTGACTTCACAAAAATGAAAATTCCCTCATATATATTTGGGTTACACTTGTATGAAATTTATTATAGTTGATTTTTCTCAGAATATCTTCTACCTTCACATAACTCATACTCATTATTATCAAATTCTCTAAGATTCTCTATTTGTTCCCTGATAATCTGTCATCTAAAAACAAAAAAAAAACTCTTTTATTCAGGAACTGCTCATTTTCTCTATCTAGTATATTTTCCAAAAACACCTTACTGTGGGTATAGTGTAATACTTAGGGTCAAATTCTATGTGTAGGGTAGTAAAAACCTTCATTCCTCAAATACCATCTTATTATTGAATGAATTTTTTTGAAAATTCTATAGGTGTTTTACATTTTCCCTTCTGACAAACTCAATATGAATGTCCATCCTCATACATACTCTATTTATAGTATGCACTTGTCTATAATATAATCTCTCTATAATGCTTCTGTTTTCTCTTAACTTACTTCTTCTTCATGTAATATTATTACATCATGTTTTTATCCCACCTTAATAAATCCCATTTCATACACTACCATATATTGTATGATATTTGATGCTAACCTTTCTTAGTGCCAGATAATAAGCTCTAAAAAAGGGTGTAAATTGTTCAATTCTCACAAAAAAACAATGATAAATTTAACTTTTATTAGTGCTAAAAAACGATGATCAAAGGTTACCCTTTTTCAACACTCTTTTCAATAAATGAAAAAATTCTCCCATTTTTCATCGCTTTGTTTAACACTGATAAAAGTAACACCTTTATCAATGATTTTTTTAGCATTGATAAAGTTCATAGTGATTAATTTTATTTACATATATATATTTATAATTTTTAAATATGGTTTATGTAATAATTAGTGTATATATGTAAATATAATATAAAAATATGATTTATATAAATTTTAATAATGACTGAATAATATTTTTGTAGTTATATATATATATAAATATAATTATCAAATTTATATTAGTAAAAATATTTTATAGTTTATTTATATGCATTAATTACCAAATGTGTATATACATAATATAAATATAATATATTAGTATTTTATTTAAAAAATTATAATATATATATATGTGTGTGTGAATATAGTTATTTAAATTTATATTTATATTTATATTAATTAATTTTAAAATAAATGTACAAATATAACATTATTTATTTTTATGTATGTGTGTATATGTGTGTTGGTATGTGTGTGTGAAAATGTGTATGTATAAATATTTGGGTCTTTAATGAGTACATGTATGTGTGTGTGGAAGTCTATTTATTGATTTAATTTTATTTATTATTTTAAATATCTTTATTTTTAGTATTTTTGATATTTAATCGTTTTTAATATTTAATCATTTGAATTTATATATTTAAATGTAATCTATTCATCGTAAAGATTTTTTTGTATTTAATTTAATTTGAATAAATTTAATTATTAATATTTTTGTATAGTTAATATAATTAATTATTAATAATATTTTATATATATAATTAATAACATCTGTTTATTAATTTGTCTTCATTTTTTGTGTGTGTAATTCAGGTAAAAGTAATAAATTCACTTTTTAATATTTTTTTAAAATTTATTTAATTGTAATTATTCATTTTTAATATTAATTCATTTATTATTATATATTCATTAATAATGTTAAAAATATATTTATAAAAATATATGTGTGAATAAATATTTATAAAAAAATATATTTTATATTTATATATATATATAAATTTTTATAAATTTATATTTACAATTTTTTGAAATTATATATTTATAATTATAAATATATATATATATATATATTTTATAAAAACCTTTTATAATTATAAATATATAATTATATATTGGTATAGTATCATAATTTTTCTAGGATATTGGAAGAAATTGATCACAAATACACTGTGATTGATAAGGTTATTTTTTATACTCATACTGATGATATTAGTCTAAATATTTAGTATGATAAAATGAAATTGTTTTGTGTATATTGTAATATTTTTAGGAATTCCAATGAGAAATGATCCAGATTGCTTAAATGTGAAGCATGTTCCTTGAGAGGGAACTTGTAGCAGGACTATAATAGTAAGACCAAAGCAGTTGATACCACAATAAATTTTTTACAAAATCCTGATGTTCCAAAGGGCCATGATTCCTAGGGGATTGGTTGTCTTGATGTTTAGAAACAATCCTCCTCTTCTATGGATGGGTTTCTTTCCATAATAACCTTAAGAAGAAGCAAGATCCTACTCCCGAAGGGTTAAGTGGACAAAACAATATTGGGGGGGCTGAACATAGACATGGGGCAAATCCATGTTGGAAAAAACACATTCATTGAGCACATTTCTAGACCAACTGGCCTTGAAGGTGTTAATGGCGCTGGTTGCATCTTAATCCATTTAAATCATAATAATTTTACTTGTTCAATCTTATACCTTACATAATAATTGGTAAGGGTTTCTATTATTTGAAACCAAATTTTCATTTCTATTCAATTAGGCAAAGTCATATATTACAATATACTTTTCAATTCCATTTAAAATTGATTAATCCAGTTGAATCACTTACCTTAGGTGGGTTAAGTGATTAGGTTACATGGTACATTACATGATCAACTCACAATTCCATAGTCATTCAAAGATAGAGGCTTACCATTAGGAGGTTCAAGTCGAGGCACAACCGAATGGCAGCTTAGACAAACATGTCAAACTATAAAAACAAAATTATGGAAGAACACCCTAAATGGGTGGTCAACATTGTAGATGTAACCACCAACAATGAATTACATATATCGAAAGAATCTTAGAACATGATTCTAATGACTATAAGAAGGACATATAAATTCAATAGACTATTCCCAATGAGATCAGTGTGACTATACGAAAATATATAAAATAATGAAAATTTAGGGATGAGTTATAGACCGTCTACCTTAGGGATGAATGAGTCTCCTTGTCCAGTATTAGCCTTTAGTTTAGCTTATATTGGAGTATATCTAAAGAACTGATCAATGCCCTAAAATTAAGGCATATGATCCTGTATCTAAAATGAATTATAGACTATAAGAATAATGATTTAAGATTAAAAAGGAATCAAGAACATACCGGTGTAGATCCAATGAGATGAGTAGTGATCGATTCAGACTCTAGAAGGACGATAGATCTCAAAAGGTTGAATAGTTATCTTTTAGGATTCTAAAGGGATGATTTGGTGGCAACTATCAAATAGAAGGGAAATAATGGGAAGATATTTAGTTTAAAAAACATCATTAAGTAAAATCCAACCTTTCACCTAAATTTACACTTCACACGGTTTGGCCAATTCATGGAAAAATCATGAATGAAAAGCTATTGGAATAGAAATAAGCAAAGTTGGGCTTTATAGTTAGAGAACTGTGTTCTAACCACAAGAAATGCCTCTGCAAATTTTATGATACAATTTTCGTGGCCATGGAGCCCAAGTTTCATGGATTGGGAAATCAGACATCCTAATCTATCCCACATTCTAGTCTCACATAGATAAAACAAACCATGTGGATTTCCTCACATGGTTTACTATAACCGTACAAAAGAACATTTTTTCCTACCAATTAGGGTTCTAAGCTCAGAACAAGATCCTAACACCCATGAAACCTTCTCTAACCCATCAAGTATCCTTTTTAGTCCGATAAAATCAAATTAGATTGAATTTTAATGGATCCATACCTGAGTCGAAAATCTGATTCTTATAGTATTCCCTACTTAAAGGAACTCATCCTCGATTTCACCTTCCAAAGGTGAAAAAACACTATCTAAAAAAAAATATGGCCACTAGAAGAGTACATCATCCTCCCTCTCCAAAGACTCATCTTGTACCCAACCATTCTTTCATAGTGCTCGTACTCGATGGAAAGACTACCCTCAGATATCATTGGTGCTCTGGTCGATGATATGTATAAGATACTCCTCAAAAGAAGCATTGACATTTAACTCCACTTCCTCGAGATCTAAATCATGAGATGGTCGGCATGATACTAGTGAATCTATGACAAATGGAAGATTTCGTTCATGGAATGATACATTTTAGGTAGTAGCAACCAATAAGCTACCTACCAGACTCTCTACAGAATCTCTAATGGACAGACAATGTGCAAAAAAAACTTCCCTTGCCTTTATATCTATATATCTTCTAGCCGAGACAAGACCCAGAGGAAAACATGACCCTTGACCTCGAGTTCCAGTGGTTGTAGGATGAAATCGACATATTATTTATGTCTAAATTCAGTATTAAACATACACTTCCTAATTACCAGAACCTTCTATGAGGTCTCTTGTAAAATAATACCACATAGTACGACTGCCTCACCCACGTCTAGCTAGTATTTGATTGAACATAATGATCTACCATACAAAGACTCAAAAGGAGCTATCTAAATCATCACATGTAAACTGTTATTGTAGGATAACATGATGAGAGGGATTTTCTTCTTCCAATAACCTATAAAATCAAGGACACATTCCTGAATCATTTAATCTGGAACTTGTATCTTTTGTTCTAACTTTCCATTGGTTTGAGGGTGAAAGGTTGTGTTCAGAAGCACCTATATACCCACAACCTTCTACAAACCCTACCAGAACTATGAAGTTAAATGAGAATCCTTATCTGAAATGACAGTATGAGAGACCCCTTTTAGTCTTATCATCTCATGTATATATAGTCTTCCCAACTCAAAAAATAAGAAATTCTCTTGGATATAAATGATGTTAGATACTTTCAACATTTGGTCAATGACTAACCATACAACATCACAACCTCTAGGTAACCTTGGTAACCTAACTATGAAATCCATGGAAATATCCTATCATTTTCATTGTGGGACTGAAAGTGACTGTAACAATACTATAGGTCTCTGGTGCTCCACCTTCAACTTGTTTTAGGTGGAACACCTAGTGATAAATCCTGCTAACTGATGTTTCATCCCAGGCCACGAATAATGGCATCACGTATCTTAATACATTTTTAATATTCCTAGATGAAATTCCAACTGAGAATCTCAATACTCTCACATCAACTCCTCTCCCATATCTGTAAAAACCCAGACACATCCTTGTATACAAATGATGTCATCACGGTCCATAGACCAATCTGGTGGTAGGAAATCTCCTAAAATACTATCATGGAGAACCAAGCCCTCAAGATCTAAAAATTGCATAATATTCACCTTCTCAAGGAGGGAAGATGTAACTGTAAAGGATGAGGTATATGACCACTTGATACTGGCATGAAACTCTAGATGTAACTAAAAAATAAAGCCACAAATTTCCATTCATCACTGGATTCCCTCACAGCTTGTTCCTAGGTTTTCTGACTCATTGAATGAGCTACTACATTTCCCTTTCCTGGTATATAGGAATGCTCAAAATCAAATTACTGAAGATATTCAACCCATCGTCACTATATGAGACTGATTTCAGGTTTTGTAAAGATATATTTAAGGATATTTTGGTCCGTATATACCACAAATCACTCACCCAATAGATAGTGTCTCCAACAACACAAGTAATTGACAAATTCTTCTAGCTTAACGTTCTGTGTCATGTAGTTTCTCTCATGAGGCTTCAACTACTGAGATCTATACCCGAATAATCGTTCCTCCTACATCAATACTACTCCTAGTTCAATTCGTGATGTATCATAGAACATTATAAAACATTTATCTAGCTCTGTAAGAATCAGAATAGGTGTCGATACATGCCTCCCTTTCAGATCCTCAAAGGCTTTCTCACAATCTTATAACCCGAAGAACTTAGCAACCTTATTTTTAAGAAAATTAAGAGGTGAATAAAGACATGATAAGTCCTATATGAAATTCATGTAATATCCATCCATCCCCAAGAAACATCATATCTCAATCACTTTCATGGGAAACTCTCTAGAAACCTCAACATTCAAATTCTATTGGTCAACAGAAACTCCAAATTATGAGATTATATGAACCAAGAAGTGAACTTTTTCAAACTATAAGTGGAACTTAGAAATCTTGGAACAAAGATGACACTCTCTTAGTGTACTCATAACAAACGCAATGTTCATGTCATGGTCACTATGAGTGTGAAAGTACACCCAGATTTATTCCACAAACACCATGAAAAAAATCTAGATAGGGGTGGAAGACCCTATTAATCAGATCTATGAAAACAACGGTCATGTTTTTTAAACTGAAAAGAATAATGAGGTACTTATATAGACCATAACTTCGATGTAAAGTTATACAAAGTATGTATAATGGAATGAAACACACCTAATGATATCCTGATCTCAGGTCGATCTTAGAGAAGACCCTAACTCTTTAGATATCATCAAAGGGATCATGTATTTGAAGTAGTGGATTCCAATTCTTGATTGTAAGACTGTTCAACCATCCATAATCCACAAATAGATTAAGGGTCCCATCCAACTTCTTGGAGGAATGTACGGGAGAATCCCAAAAGGAATTACTAGGCCATATAAACCCTTGGCCTCCATGTCCTCAAACTATTTATTTAGCTCCTAAAGCTTAGTAGGTGCCATCCTGTATGGAGGAATGGACATTAGAAATTCTCCTTGAATGAGATCAATCGTAAAAGCTACCTCTCTCTCATGAGGTAATCCAAAAAAGTCATCGAGAAATAAATCCTTTAAATAATCTAATAATGGAGGGAAATCATCCTGATATAAACCATGATCCTCCATAAAGATATTGAAAATCTGGGCGGTCACTCCACCTAGCCCATGAGGCTCAAGTCTAGCTCTGCAAGCCTAGACATCCCACTCACCCTTATGTAGATAGATTCTTCCCTCTGGTGATGTAAATGGTAGCCTGTGGAAATAATAGTCAATAAAGGAAAAGTACGGAATCAATCAATCAATCCCAAGAATGAAATTTAAGACCATCATATCCTGAATAAAGAGGTCCCATAAGAAAGGGTAACATCATACCTCAAGGTAAAATCCCTACATTTGTGTATTCCATCTAACCATACTCCAAATGGTGTATCCTATATAAACCATTGCTTTTCATAGATTAAAATTACATCTTTTTTTATAATACATGAAACATCACAAAAAATGATGCCCGTAGACCGTGTTACTTTAGTTTCTTTTGAAACATAGAACAAAAATAATCTAACTCAGTGAAATATCTTCAACTATTCTGATAAAGATTTCCACCTTATTAATTCTACTTATAACCCTTTCTTTATAACCTGGGGAAATGAAACATAGTAAAACAGTGAGCTTAGATGCTCTATAAGGGTAAATAAGGGAGATATGTAAGCATAAAAAAGTTCATAAGGTCATGAAAACATGATCATAACATTATAAGATCATACCCTGCATATCAAATATCATGATCATGAATCATGGAATAAATAATTTCTATTAATAAGACATGAATCATAAGGGAAAAAAGATCTTATTCCATAAAATCATAACATATAAAAAAGACATGGAATTGTGGAATACACATAAGGCATCACTTCGAGTGACGTCTTACTAGTATGGGTTCACTTTCCATACAATCATGGTATTCTTGGTTCACTCCCATGGCTATATTAGTATTATAGGTTCACTTCTCATACCATCCTTGTAATCATGGTTTTCTACCATGGTCATGTTAGTATTATAGGTTCACTCCCTGTAATATATTGGTATTCATGGTTCACTACTATGACCGTCTTGGAAGTCAAGGTTCATTCCCAAGACCATCATAGTCTATCTCATGAGATAATTTTGTTTTAACCAATACATTGTAGGGAGATATAGGTCCCACCCATCTCATAATGAAATCAAACATACATGTTCCAAAATATCAAAAACAATCATATCATAATCCCATGAAAATAAATGAGTATCATAAATATGTAATCATATTATAAACTATGAGAAAGGATGCAAGTTTCATAATCATTTCACCAAAATTATAACCCATGAAAAGATTTGGGTTTCAAAAGCATATAACCCTTAGAAGGGGAAAGAGTTTCATAAACCTCTTTCCTGTAAAAGAGAAATGAGTTTCATTAACATCATGACATCAAAACATAAACCATTCAAAGAAATAATTTGAATGGATGGATTGAATCATTTCATGATAAATACATGTGTAACACCAATAGAAGTCATCTTAGATGGAAAATAATCTTTTAATATCTATTTAACACATTTCTTGAATGAAATTCCATTTTGTTATTTGAAAAATAATTTTTAAAACATAAATCCTTTTGAAAACCATTTTATTTGGAAATAATTTGAAAATATAGAAATAGGGTTTGAAATAATTTTGAAAACCTTTTCCCTTGAAAACTTATAAAACAAGATTGAAAAAATTTTGAAATATGTTTTCATTGAAAACTTATAATAGAATATTAAAAACAATTTGAAAACCATTGTCTTTGAAACTAATTTGAAAACTTATAAAATAAGCTTTAAAAATTTTTAAAAACATTTGTCTTTGAAAATATTTTTAAAACATAAAAAATAATATTCAAATTCATTGAATTTTTTTTATTTGAAAACAGCCTTTTGAAATCATATAATGTAAGACTTTAAAATAATTTAAAATAATTTTAAACCATAATTTTTTTTAAAAAAATCATTGAAAACCACATTAAAATAATGAATTTCACTAATTTTAGGAAGAAACATTATTTAAAAACTATCTTTCTAATCTTCTAAAATAATATTCGAGGGAATGATGGTCATAACGATAGGTAAATCTGTACATACTGAACATTCCTTTTACACTGTAAAAAGTATAGACAAGTGCCTTGATAGGAAAATGACAAGAATATTCCATTATAAAAACCTATTTGTTTAAAAAGTTAAAAAAGTGTAAATTTTTCATTTAAATATTTAGGTTAATAGTAGATTTTTTTAGAAAACATGATTTTGAAGGAATACATATTTTTTACTGAATGGAGAGATAAAGTCAAATATTCTTAAAAACACTTTATTGATCATATTATGTACCAAATCATAGAAAAATGTTACCATTGATTGGATATAACATTAATAATTAGAGGGAAAGAAAAATCATGAGGGTTATAGTGATATGATTCATAATATTTCATTAATGGGAGTATAATCATTAACTATCTCGATAAATAGTAAGATTGTAGCTATAAACTGTTTCAAATTTGGTAATATTGAATCATAAAACAATGGAAAGAATTAAATTAATATTAATATTAAAATATCATGAACATAAATATATTCATGATATAAAATGTGAAAGGTATTATATACCGCTGATTGAAAAATAAAGTTTCACAACATGGCATGTGTCTCAAAGAAGGAAATTTGTGACAAAATTACTTTACCGATTTGGTAATTTTTTAAAATATAAACCCAATAAAAGAAATATAATCAAATGAATATTTAAATACCCGTAAATTTAATTAAAAAACTAATATAATGCATCCATGGGTTTTATACACACTATACAAAAGAAATGAGTGGATGTATCTCACAGGAATAAAAAAGTGAGATTAAATTACATTACCTTATGTCTTGACGCACTTTGTACTCATAAAAACCTCATGTATATCAAGTATAATATTATTATAAATCTTTTACATAACCATATTTTTATTTATAATACCATATATTGTTTTATTGTGACTTTATATTATCTTATTATAAACGATTCTGAGTTAAGGATTCGCTTCAGGTAATATCCACTTTGTTTTTCGCATGTGTCTTAATTAGTAAAATATTTGGCCCTTATACATATATCATGATTTAAAGATTGTAAACCATTAAATAAATATAATTTATATTAACTATATTTTTATTATATTAATTTATATAATATAGATTTATGAAATTGAATACACCATTAATGGGGACAGTAGGCCATACATACGCATGAACACTATTTCCGTTTTATTTTTATATTGAATGAATATAAGTAAATGATACATATATATATATATATACATAATTATTATATTAGTATTTTTATAGCATATATATCATATAATTTTACTAATCCCATCCTTAATACATTCCATGTTGAGTGTGAACGAATCACATTGCTTTAAGGAGGTGGTAGTCCACACGTCCACCAACAATGTTATCATAATTACACAAGATGGAAAGTACAAGGGTACGTGTTATAAAATATTTACAGAAGAATAAATACATAATAAATATCATATATATCATATATAATCTGAGTTTACATTACAATTCCTAACCATTAATGGTGATAAATGTAAAATGAACAACATCATTTCGTGAGGCGATAGTTCGCAGTTCATAAGAATGGTAAGTTCAATACCCATTAGATGGAAGTGTGTGTAATTGAAGGTATTACCATTTATATGAAAATATATCAGTATATTTATGATACTTATGTTATTATGTAATCAATGAATAATAATAATTGAGGGGGTGGAGAGAGAAAATTAAGTATCTTGAGGAAGGATGTTATCACTTCTTTGGGTAAATCATTTTTGTTTGTACCAAAGGCATTCCTTGGAAGGAATTATACCCAAAGGGAGGTTTCAAGGAGGAATTTAGGGATATTTGGAAGATATTTTCTAATCCTAATTGGTATCAATGTTTTGAAGAATGGGGAGAGGTGGAGGGCTTTTATAAGGGAGGGAAATGACACACTTGGTATTTTGTGAAAAGAATTGTATGTTCCCCATGTATTAATTATTACCAATGTTTACAAATGGATAATTATATAACCTTAGAGGTATATTACACGAAATATTTCAATAAAATACGTTTTTTTAAAAGATTATAGGTCATTTGTTTCCCATAATATTAAGGTGTATTCACTTGTTAATTTTAATTTTACCTTAATCACCCTAATTAATTTTAATTGCTTTCACTAATAATTTTGATAAAAAAATAAGTTGATATTATTAGAATATAAATATTTTAATAATTACATCCATGTATTCCCATTTTCAAAAATCAATTCATAGAAGTGGATAAATTAGGTTTAAATCTAATTCCGCGGATGTGGCGATAAATTGAGTTTTTAAAGTAAAAATGTTGAAAATGTTCATTAAGATTTTATATCTAAATTAAACATATAAAAATATTCCAATGACCAAAATTGGATTAATATATGAATAATTTACATATTTTTTATTTTAAAAAAATTAAAATATAATTTAACAATTTAAATAAATTATATGAAAAAGTATTTTTGAATAAAAAATTCAGTATTTTCAACTATTCACCAAAACATGAAGTTTCTCAAAAAGATCCCAAAAAAACACCCTATGATAATTTTTAAATCATTAATAAAAAAATAAATCATATTTTATATAATTAAATTTATTATAGTGTCTATAATTAATTTTATTTTTGTTCATAGAAGGACATAAAAAGACTTTACCAAAAATTACATATTTCATTATAAGTATGTTTTGTTTATATCAACCCATTATAAGTAAAATTTACAAATTATTTATTAATATTACTATTACTATTTTCAACCACTATATTATAAGTATCACATTTAGATAATTACAATAATAAAGTTTTGTTTCATAGAAACTCAGTAAATGCCAAACATTCCTTTTCCACCCTAAAAAGTATAGTAAAGTGTCTCGATCAGAAATTGAAAAGAAGATTCCTTTTTTAGAACCTTTTTTAATCTAAACCATGGGTAAAAATTTCATTTAATGATCATAATATAATATAATAATATTTTTGGAATATTTTTTACATAATATGTTTTTGGAGAAACATATATTTCTGACCGAAATTAGAGGTAAAGTTAGACTTTCTTTAAAACACATTTTTGGTCATCTTATCTACCAAGAAGTGGAAATGGTACTATTAATTGGATATAAAATGAATATCTAGAGTTTAATAAAAAAAATTAATTTTTTTTACATATTTTTTAAAATATTTCATCAATAAGATCATAATCATAAATAATCATGATAAATTTTGAGATTGTACCAGTAAACTGTTACAAAATTGGTAATATTGAATCATAACACAACGGAAAGAATAAAATTAAATGAAGTATAAAATATCATTATTATAATTTTATTCATGATATAACATATAAAAGTTATTATACATACCTCAAAGAAAAATATAGGTTCCTACCATGACTTGTGTCTCAAAGAAGGTAATTTGAGACAAAATTACTTTACCGATTTGGTAACTTTTGAAAAATAAACCCCAGGAAAAATAGATCATAAAGTTGATATGTAAATATCGAAAAAATTTATTATTATAATAATATAATATATCCATGGGTATTATAAACATCACAAAAAGGAAATTAGCAGTGAATAAACCATGTATCTCACAGAAAAGAAAAAGTGAGATGAAATTCCCTTACCTTATAACTTGACTCTCTTCATACTCATACAAACCTCCGGTATAATAAAAATATGTTTATTATAAAAATTTTAAATAATTATATTCTTATTTATAATACAATATATTTTTTTATCATGACTTTATATTACATTCTTATTAATGATTCCAAGTTAGGGTTTTGATTCGGGTAATATCCATTTTGTTTTTCACATATGTCTTAATTTGTCATATATTTGGTCCTTACACTTATATCATGATTTTGAGAATTTAAAACATGATATAAATAAAATTTATATTCATTATATGTGTATTATAATAATATATATATTTTATATGAATTAAATGAAATACACCATTCATGGAGACGGTAGGTCGTACGTACACATGAATTATGATTCTATTTTACTACCGTACTGAAAGAAAGAAAGTAAATGACATGTACGCTTATATATATATATATCATTATTCCATTATAATTATTATATCATATATATAATATTATTTCCCTAAAACTATCCTTAATACATTCCATTTAGAGTGTGAATGAATCAAATCACTTTGAGGGGGTTGTAGTCCACACATCCACAAATGATGTAATAGAATTTATACATGATAGAAAGTATAAAAGTATGTATTATAAAAGAATTAAATAAGAATAAATATATAATAAATATCATATATATCATATATAAATAGATTGTACAACATAATTCCCAACCATGAATGGTGGTAGAGGTAAAATGAACAACATCATTTCGTGTGGTGGTAGTTCTCCATACATAAGAACAATAAGTTGGTAACCCATTAGATGGAATTTTGTGTATGTTTGGGTTAAAAAAATATAAAAAAATATATTAGTATATTGAGGATAATGTGGATATTATGTAATAATGGAATAATAAGAATTGATATGGAGGAGAAAAAAATAAAGGAAAGGAAGTTGAGGAAGGATGTTACCTCTTCTTTGGGAAATCCTTTTGGTTTGCACCAAATAGATCACTTGGTTGGATTTCATCCCAAAGTGAGGATTCAAGTACTAAGGGAGGGAATTTTTGAATTTTATTGCATAGATATTTTCCAAACATAAGCGGCTTGAAAGGTTTTAATAAGGGGAGAGGTGGTGGCCATTTACAAGGGAGGGAAATGAAACACTTGTTATTTATTTAGAAGAATTATGTGTTCCCCAAGTATTAATTATTCCCAATGTGTCCAAATGGATCATTATGGAACCTCATATGCGTATTGGACTAAATATGGCCATAAAATAGGTTTTTGACAAGTTTATCGGTCTTTCCCCCTTAATATTAAGGATTACTCTCTTGTTAAGCTTAATTTCACCTTAATCGCTGTAATTAATTTTAATCACTTTCACTAATAATTTTGGTCAAAAGTTAAGTTGATAATATTAGACTATAAATATTAAAATAATTAAAACCATTTATTTATATGTTTAAAAATTCATTTCATAGAAGCTTAAAAATTAGGTTTAATGAAATTCCCACAGACGTGCCAAGAAAGCAGGTTTTTAAAGTAAGAATGTTTAAAAAGTCCATTATGATTTTATATTGAAATTCAATATAATAAATATTCTACTGACCTAAATTGGATTAATAGATTTATAATTTATATATTTTTACATTTAAACTAACATAAGATATAATTTGACAATATAAATAAATTAGAGGAAATATTATTTTTGAATTAAAATATATTATTTTTTACTATTCACCCAAAAATGATGTTTCTGAAGAAAAAAAATCACAAAAATTTATCCAATGATACATTTGATATAGTGATTTAAAAATTTAAGAATATTTTATCAAATTAAATTTATAAGGTCATCTAAAAAAAATTCTTTTTTCAAAGAAGGACATACAAAGTAGTTTACTTGAGAAAATAATATTTTCAAACATATAAAGACATTACCAAATAATATATATTTCATTATAAATATATTTTATTTATATAAAACCATTATTAGTAATATTAAAAAATTATTGAATACTATTCATAATAATATTTTAAACCACTATATTATAACTATCTCATTTAAATATCTATAATAATAAAGTGTTATTTTGAAAAAAATTAGTGTTGTGTGTAACATAAGATAACCCTTTGTTGCATGTAGTGAAATATTACAATGGTTTTGGATGAAAAAGGAGTAAAAACTCGTGTATTCATATTGTATATCTATATGTGATGTTTATTGAAATAAAAAATATCAAAAATATTAAATTAATTCAAAAATATGTTTAACAAAATCACAGGGTTTTACATTCTACCCCCTTAAAATTAATTTCTCCCTAGAAATGCATCTGGGTTATTTAAAGATTAATAATTGAAATTTATTTTCATATAAACCCACATCATAAAAATAAATACCAATACTTCCTTTAAAAAATAAATTTTGGAACCATAATGTTTACCCAAAGATACTCATATCTAGATTTCCAAATAATAGAACATAGGTGGGAAGTGTAAACATGGACATGGAAGAAAAATCTAACCATCTTGTTATGATGGAGCATGATAGTGAACAAGATCAGGAGAAATTTTGTAATGACCCGAACCGGAGCCCTTCCACTGGCGCCCCGTACCCGGTTCGCCACATGACCTCAAGCGCGTTTCCCAAAACACCAAAGGCTACCGACTAGCTGCGAGGGCCTTGGTGATTCAGTGGGGAAACTATGCCCTCATTTGGTAAAGTATGCAGCGGAAGAATAAACATACACAATAGTGGAAGTAGTAAATAGCATGCAACAACTGAACTTAAATTAAAAGCAAGGTATGTTATAACAATGATGCAGGATGGTACATGTGTCTATGGAAAGCAGTAAGCAAACAACATGTTGAAATAAAACTGAAACCAAAGTACTAAAAGTATACAGCAACTCCAGCATCATCGTGGGCCAAGACCTGATCCCATGCTCTCCAGCTCCGACTAGCCATCAAGTACCCGAGGTGGAAGGGCCACAATCCCTACCAAAACCTGCAACCATATAATTAGTTTGGGCCGAAAAATAGGACCCAAACAGGGTGTGAGACTAATCCCAGTAGGCAACCACCACAAGATTTGTTCCCTACTGTCAGTGAGTGATATAGTAAAAGTAATGGTAAAAAATGTAGTAAACAATTTTACCAATTACCATTCACATTCAATCAATTACACAATCAGGAAAAATCCGTAATGTTTTTTATTCCAAGATAACCTAGTAATACAACAGGTATCTAAAAAGACTACATAATACACACAGTAAAAAACCCAAGCTTGTTCTTTGGCTTGGTGGACTCATCACAACCAACTAACAAGTAAACACACTGACTCTCTGGGTGGCTTAAACTAGCAGACCCCTATAGTAGAGTAATCAAACAAGTCACAAACACTCTGGGAAGCTCTTACGTCAATTCCCTTATGGTCTTGAAATAATAGCTATAGACTCTTTGAGGAAGCACTTTCGTCTAATTCCTCATATGGTCTCGATGGGTGGGTAAACTAAGAACACTCTTGGGAAGCACAAAGTCTGATTCCCGTAGGTCCTGCATACAAAACTAGAACCAACAGACCATCTAGGGAAGCACTTAATCGTCTATTCCCTATTGGATCTCCCGCACCAGGTTCTCACGACCCATGAGCAGTCCAGTCGTGCGTAATCGACTGTTAGAATCCCTAAGTAAGTTAAACAACTACTTGGTTAAAAGATACAAAATGCATATACAAGCATATAAATAGCAGGCAATACATGCAATCAAGTCAACATGAATACTAGCAATGCAAAAAGGGGTTACCTCGTAGGCAAACTAGGCCAACCAGCAACAATAGAAAAAACAAGGGAAAACACCCATGGGGTGATCCTCAAACGTGCTAATAAGAAATTATCAATCATCTAGTAACCTCAAGCATACATGCACTCTAAGGAAGATAAATAAACAGGATAAAACCCTAACCCGGGATACCCAATACATGAATATCTGACAATTTTGCAACCAAAACACAAAGAACATCAATGTAGGGAAACAAACCACCTACCTCGATCCTAGGAGATCAATATACTTGAACCTCAGCCCGTGAATCGGCCTAGAATAGAGTAGTTCTTCAAAAACATCTAAAACATTCAACCCCAGATAACTCACATGAGAGGAAGAATCGGGAAACGAGGCTAAAGAAGAACTAAGAACTCCCCACTGCGATTCTTCTGCAACCGACGGAGTTTGATTCAGACAACCAGTGACGAATTGGTGGCTCGGAGAAGAAACGTCCTCCTCAGACGTTCTCGACAAAATTAGGTGGAGAAGAAGATGGTTTCCTTCATTAGCCGTGACCCCGGGTCGATTAAGGAAATTACAAAAAAGTACACAGCATGTACTCTTAAAGTACACGGAGTGTAGTGGGATTTTCTGTACTCTGCCAAAATCGGCCTCCACGTCACCCCTACACACCGTGTGTGTGGCTCGGTCTCGGCCAACACATGGCTTCGAGTGACCCAGAATACATGGCCTGTGCTCATAAAGGACAAGGCGTGTACTCTAAAAATTCCAAATACACACCATGTGTGTGGCCCGGTCTCAGCCAACACACGGCTTAGAGTGGCCGAGGAGTACATGGTGTGTGCTCATAAGGACAGGGTGTGTACTCTGAAAATTTTCAGATTTTCCATTTTTCCTTAAAAGGCCCATAAAATAGATCCGTACTTGAAACTGAAGATCCTGGTTCTTAGAAACATTCCCCCTTAAAGAAATTATTCCCCAAATTTCCCTAGCAAGGCGTAGAAGAAGGAACCTCAAACAACTCTGGCCACTGTGATCACATATCAGCATCCCTCTCCCAAGTCTCATCCTATATACGGTCGTGCTGCCATAGAACCCATACTAGAGGAACAGACCGACCACATAGTACCCTTGAACTACGATCAACAATCCTGATAGGATGATCCTCGAAAGATGCATTCTGCTCTAACTCAACCTCCTCGGGTAGAAAAACATGAGACAGGTCTGAGAAATACCGTCGAAGGTGAGAAACATGAAAGACGTCATGCATAGCCTAGTATTTCTGAGGTAACTGCAACCTGTAAGAAACCAGTCTGACTCTCTCCAAAACCTCAAATGACCCGACGTATCTTGGTGAAAGCTTACCCAGTCTCCGAATCCTCTTGTGTCCCATCCTCGGTGTGACACGTAGGAAAACCTGATCCCCAACCTCAAACTCCAGATGCCATCTCCGCTGATCCACATAAGAATTCTGCCGAGACTATGCTATTTCCATCCTCTTCCGAATCAACTCTATCTATTCTGAGGTCTCCTGAACAAGACGAGGTCCCAGCAAAGCTGCCTCTCCTACCTCTAGCCAGCATAAAGGTGATCGGAATGAACAATCGTACAAAGCCTCGTAAGGTTCCATCTGAATAGTCACCTGAAAACTGTTGTTGTAGGAGAGCTCCACAAGAGGAATATGATTCTACCAAGAACCGCCAAAGTCTATAATGCAAGCTCGGAGAATATCCTCAAGCACCTGGATCGTTTGCTCGGATTGGCCATCAGTCTAGGGATGGTATGTTGTAATCAAAAGTACATGTGTACCCAACGCCCTCTGTAGCCCCTTCCAAAATTGCGAAGTAAAACGCGCATCCCTGTCTGAAACAATGGACTGTGGAACTCCATGTAGACATACAATCTCTCGGATGTACAACTGTCTCATCTCATCAACACTGAAGGTCTTCTTTATTGGCAAGAAGTGTGCAACCTTCATGAGCAAGTCCACTACAACCCAACCCGCATCATTTCCTCAAGGCGATCTCTGTAAACCTGTCACAGTGTCTATCACGACATCATTCCATTTCCACTCAGGAATGGGTAACTGCTGTAAATGTCCCACTGGTCGCTGATGCTCTGCCTTCACCTGCTGATCGGTGGAACACTGCATAACAAAACCAGCCACATCCTTCTTCATACCTGGCCACCAATACTGACAGTGCAAGTCTCGATACATTTTGGTGACACCAGGATGAACTGCCCAAGCTAAAGCATGAAACTCCTGCATCATCTCCTCACGTATGTCTGCTGAAACCCTTACGCGACCATGAAAATGTAGCACCTTGTCATCGCCCACCGTCCACCCCGGAGTAGGGTCTCCATCTGACACACCCTCCCATAGGACTAGACCTTCAGGGTCTGATAGCTGCCTCATTCAAACTCGATCAAAAAGGGTAGAGTTAACAACTATATAAGAAAGAACCGTCTGACCATGTCTGTCGTGCACCTCTAAATGCATCTCAGAGAATAGATCCATGAGCTACCACTCACTACTGGCTTCCTTAAATGCCTAAAATTAAGTCCTCCTGCTCAGTCCGTCTGCCACAACATTGCCTTTCCTAGGCATGTAAGCAAGCTCGAAATCGAAGGACTGTAGGTACTTGACCCACCTTCGCTATCTCAGATTCAAATCACGCTGTGTGAATATGTACCTGAGGCTCCTGTGGTTATTATATACCAAGAAATGATCTCCCAAGAGATAGTGCCTCTAACATCGCAAAGCATGAACAACGGAAGCCAAATCCAGGTCGTGTGTAGGATAATTCTTCTCATGTGGCCTGAACTGTTGAGATCCGTATGCGACAACACGATCTTCCTGCATAAGCACTACTCCAAGACCGATGCCAGATGAATCACAGAAAACTATATATCTCTTGACCAGCTCTGGAAGAACTAGAATCAGTGCTGAATTCAATCTCCCCTTCAGCTCCTAGAAGGCTGAGTCGTAAGCTTCTGTTCAAACGTACATTACACCCTTCTTAGTCAAGCCCTTCAATGGCGCTACTAAGCGTGAGAAGTCCTGTATAAACTGCCTATAGTAACCAGCCAACCCCAAGAAACTACGTACCTCGAAGACATTCTTCGGCTGCTCCCAGGTGACTACTGCTCTCACCTTATCTGGGTCTGCAGATACTCCTGTCTCTGAGATGACATGACCCAGGAAGTGGATCTCATCCATCCAAAAGTAGCACTTTGAGAGTTTATCATAAATCTGATGCTCCATTAGTGTACTCAAAACAATCTCAAGATGGGTTACATGGTCGTGTCGAGTATGAGAGTACACTAAGATATCTTCCACGAAGACCACGATGAAGCAATCCAAGTAAGGATGGAACACTCGGTTCATCAGTGCCATGAAAACAGTTGGTCTGTTCATAAGACCGAACGACATGACTGTATACTCATAGAGGTCATACCTATTCCTAAAGGCTGTCAGGGGTATATCTGAAGGCCTAACGCGTAGCTGATGATAGCTGGATCTCAATTCGATCTTCGAGAACACCCTGGCTCATTAAAGCTGATCAAAAATATCATCAATCCTCAGCAAGGGATATCGGTTCTTCACCATCAACTGGTTCAACTTCCGATAATCCACACAAAGTGGTAAGGTACCATCTGCATTCTTCGCAAACAACCCAGGTTAAACCCAAGGGGATGTACTGGGTCAGATGAAACCCTTAGCCTGCAACTTCCTCCAACTGCTTCTTGAGCTCTTGCAACTCAGGCGTAGCCATCCTATAAGGAGGTATGGACACCAGTGCAGCTCCTGGAACAAGCTCAATCGAGAAGTCTACCTCACGCTCCGGAGGCAAACTTGAGAAGTCTTCTGGAATGACATCTGGAAAGCGATCAACCACTGGAGAAATATCCATCTGAGAGGTCCCCTGATCATCCAGATATAAACTAGAAATCTGGGTAGTAACACTGCCCAACCCATGATGCTCTGGTCCAGCTCTTCTTGCCTGGACATCCCAATCACCCTTGTGAAGAAAAGACCTACCCTCTGGTGACGTGAAACTCACCCTGCAGTGATAACAGTCGACAAAGGCCTGAAAAGGAACTATCTAGTCCATTCCGAGAATGACATCATAACCTATCATCTCGAGGACATAAATATCCTACATGAGGTGGCACCCACCAACCTCAAGGGGGCACTCCCTGCACTGACGCACATTAGTAGTTCTATGTCCCAAGGGAGTGTCTAGTGCCAAGGTATCCTCAGAAGTAAGGAAAGTGAGTCTAAAGCTCTCCACAATGTGCATAGAAATAATGCTATGAGAAGCTCCGGTATCAAAAAGTGAAGAAGATAAAACTAAGGCTACTAGGATCGTACCTCAAACTGTTGAAGGTCCAGGATCCTGCTCCCAATGAATCTTCTCTACCGCAAACGTCTTGCCAACACCACGACCCTTTGTAGCAGCCTGATATCCCTGAGCTGACCACCCTTGAGCCTGACCACTGCATCCGCGGCCTCTACCCTGGCCTGAACGACCTGAAGAACTCTACCCCCCAGTCTGCTGCGGAACTGGTAATCCATCTCCTGAACGATGGGTAGAAACAGATCGTCCTTCACTAGCCGCTGGAAGAATAACTCTACAAAAACACTGTAGGTGGCCCATCTTGCTGCAAGCTCGGCACTCCACTAGATCCCTCAAGCACTAAAGCTTCTTATGGCCACTTTTTACGCACTAATAGCACACCACCTTGTTGCCAGAAGGAAGATCCCATCTACCAGAAGATATACCTCTCTTCCTCGAGTCACCTCGAGTAGACTCTCGGTGGCACTTCCTATTGTCAGTATGAAATGACTCAACCTTGGATACTGAACCGCCCTGGTCAACAGCTCCAGTCTCCCTCTGATTTCATTCGGTCATCAGCACCTGGTTGACTATCAGAGTAAAATTAGTCGACTGGAAAACGTTCACCTGCGATCTGATCTCTGATTTGAGGCCTTCCTCAAACATCCTTGCCAAAAACAGCCCTTCATTTCCTAGAACGGGAGCGAAATGCTGTAACACGGTGAAATGGGAGGAATAATCCATAACGAAAAGAGTACCCTGCTGCAGGTTCATGAACTCCCTGGCCTTGTTGGCCCTCAGCATCGCTGGATAGAAGTAGTCGTAGAACATACGCTGGAATTCGTCCCAAGTCATAGTCTGCTGGCACCCTGTCTGTGAGACTACATCCCACCATCTCTTGGCAGAATCTCACAACATGCAAGTCTTTAGATTCACCCGTCTATCTGGGGGTGTCTCCAGATGCTCAAAGATAGAAAGCATGGTTTCTATCCATGACTCTGCAACCTGAGGTCCTCCATCCCCAATTAAAGTGGGAGGATACTGCTGCTGGAAGACTCGCGTCAGCTCTGCCATAGACTGGGTAGGATGCTGAGCTCCCTATAAAGTCTGCATGAACCTCATGAAACCCTCTCTGAATTGAGAGTCTGCACAAGTGTCCAGAATCACTACAGGTGCCATATCTGGAACAATCGGCGGAACAACTGGTAGTCCTTGGTATGCCGTATTAGGCGTACGGTCACTGCCTGGTTCCTGGCGTGCAACGGGAGGACGTCTTGGTGCCATAACCCTGAAAGTTCAATAGCATACTCCAGATTTAGGATTAACGAGGGCAGAAACACAAGCGTACAAAAAGGGAATAGGAGAGAGAACACTTAAATTTTAACAAAAAAACTGAACTACACGGCGTGTTTGTTAAATCCATTTACATGGCGTGAAATTCTGCCACCACTGGGCGTATAACGTTCTAGACTACACGGAGTGTTGTCCCAAAACACGGCGTGTACTTGAACTCCACTCCCCTGCCCGAGTCTCTTTGCACAGCTACCCCACATGGTCTTCCTAATTCTAAACTACACGACGTGTTCCGAACAAACACAGTGTGTATAAGGATAGATCACACCGACCTGTGTTGTTCATGACATGGCCGGGTACATAGGAGAAAACTACACAGTGTGTTCTTTATAACACACGGCGTGTACTAGAAAGGCTCGGCGACCCGTGTAGAAGGTTACACGGATGACCCCTACACGGCGTGTTCCGAACAAACATGGCGTGTATAAGGATGGATAACACTGACCTGTGTTGTTCGTGACACGGCCGGGTACCCTGAAGAAGCCTACACAGCGTGTTCTTATAACACACGGCGTGTACTACACGAGTTTCCCTGACCCGTGTTGTTAGTTACATGGTCGGGTACATGGTTGACTACTATAAGGTGTGTACTTATAGCACATGGCGTGTCCCCGAAGATTATCCCACACCCCGTGTTTTTGTTTACACGGATAGTAACATGGTTTTAAAACTACACAGCGTGTATAAATAAAGTACACACCGTGTATTCTGGGTTTTTCCAGGCAGTAGCTCTGAAACTGCTCTGAAATCCAGAAACACTAAAACACAACCAGCTATGTACCAAATTCCGATCCGTGGGGTCCCATACTCCCCGTGAATCCAATCTTGGCATCATAACAAGTAAACAGAATAAAAAACAATGATCTGCAAAATTCCGATCCTCGAGGGCCCATAACACCTCCAAGACCAGAGCTTGGCGCCCATGCTAAACAGGCTGTAGAAGAAGTAATACTCTATCCTCACAACAAGTATTTCTATCATAGAAACTACCACAATGACATGCATAATATATCATGACTTCTATCACAACAACATGCAATTCTAATTCACCCTATATGGCATGGTAAAATGCATGACAAGTGATTTCCTACCTAGTGCCTATATGATGCATGAGATGGCACACCCTCATCTCATCGGGTTGCAACCAAATAGAACCATAATCATATAAACTGTAACAACACAAAACATGTGCATCACCCAACGGTGAAATATAATAAACTGTAACACTTGCTAAAACTGAAAATTGCAATTACGAGGTAATATAGCTTTTCCCTGTACACGGGTTAATTACTCCCAGGCACAGTTAAGTACTAACTACCCATTCCTTCATATCCCTATCTATGGTCTCAAAACAGTAAGGTAATAGAAAGGAAGAAAACTCCTCTGATACCACTTTGTAATGACCCGAATCGGGAGCCCTTCCGCTGGCGCCCCGTACCCGGGTCGCCACATGACCTCAAGCGTGTTTCCCCAAACGCCAGAGGCTGCCGACTAGCAGCGAGGGCCTTGGTGAATCAGTGGGGAAACTATGCCCTCATTTGGTAAAGTATGCAGTGGAAGAATAAATATACACAATAGCGGAAGCAGTAAATAGCATGCAACAACTGAACATAAAGTAAAATCAAGGTCTAATATAACAATGATGCAGGATGGTACATGTGTCTATGGAATGTAGTAAGCAAACAACATGTTGAAATACAACTAAATCCAAAGTAATAAAAGTAAACAGCAACTCCAGCAGTATCACGGGCCGAGTCATGGCCCCATGCTCTCCAGCTCTGACCAGCAATCAAGTACCCGAGGTGGAAGGGCCACAATCCCTACCAAAACCTGCAACTATATAATCTGTTTTGGCTGAAAAACAGGACCCAAATAGGGTATCAGACTAATCCCAGTAGGCAACCACCACAAGATTTGTGCCCTACTATCAGTGAGTGATATAGAAAAAGTAAAGGTAAACAATGCAGTAAACAATTCTACCAATTACCATTCACATTCATTCAATTACACAACCAGAAAAAACCCGCAAAGTTTCTTATTCCAAGATAAGCTAGGAACACAACATGTATCTAAAAAGACTACCAAATACACGTAGTAAAAAACCCAGGCTTGTTATTTGGCTTGGTGGACTCATCACAACCAACCAAAAAGAAAACACACTGACTCTCTGGGTGGCTTAAACTAGCAGACCCCTATAGTACAGTAATCAAACATGGCACAGACACTATGGGAAGCTCTTATGTCAATTCCCATATGGTCTTGCAATAATAGCTACAGACTCTCTGAGGAAGCACTTACGTCTAATTCCTCTTGTGGTCTCGATGTGGGGTAGACTAAGAACACTCTTGGGAAGAACAATTTCTGATTCTTTTAGGTCTTGCATACGAAACTAAAACCAACAGACCCCCTAGGGAAGCACTTAATCGTCTATTCCCTCTTTGATCTCTCGCACCAGGTTCTCACGGCCCTGAGCAGACCAGTCGTGCGTAATCGACTGTTAGCAGCCCTAAGTATGTTAAATAACTACTTGTCTAAAAGCTACAAAATGCATCCACAAGAATATAAACAACAGTAAATACATGCAATCAAGTCAACAGGCATACTACCAATGCTAAAAGGGGTTAACTCATAGGCAAACCAGGCCAACCGGCAACAACAGCCAAAACAAGGGAAAACACCCATGGGGTGATACTCAAATGTGCTAACAAGAAATTATGAATCATCTAGTAACCTCAAGCATACATGCACTCTAAGGCAGATAAATAAACAGGATCAAAACCCTAACCCGGGATACCCAATACATGGGTATCTGACATTTTTGCAACCAAAACTCAATGAACTTCAACATAGGGCAACAAACCACCTACCTCGATCCTATGAGATCAATATACGTGAACCTCGGCCTATAAATCGTACTAGAATGGAGTAGATCTGCAAAAACGTCTAAAATTTTCAACCTCAGATAACTCACACGATAGGAAGAATTGGGAAACGAGGTTAAAGAAGAACCAAGAACTCACCGATGCGATTCTTCTGCAACCGATGGAGTTTGATTCAGACAACTAGTGACAGATCAGTGGCTCGGAGAATAAACGGCCTCCTCGGACGTTCAGGACGAAATTAGGCGGAGAAGAAGACTTTTTCCGTTATTAGCCGCGACCCCGGGTCGATTAATGAAATAAAAAAAATTACACGGCATGTACTCTTAAAGTACACGACATGTAGTGGGTTTTTTCGTACTCGGCCAAAATCGGCCTCCACGTCACCCCTACACACCATGTGTGTGGCCTGGTCTCTGCCAACACACGGCTTCGAGTGACCCAGAATACACGGCGTGTGGTCATAAAGTACACGGCGTGTACTCTGAAAATTCCAGACACACACCGTGTGTGTGGCCCGGTCTCAGCCAACACATGGATTAGAGTGGCCGAGGAGTACACGGCGTGTGCTCATAAGTACACGGCGTGTACTCTGAAAATTTCCAGATTCTCCATTTTTCATTAAAAAGCCCATAAAAGAGATCTGTACCTGAAACTGAAGCTCCGAGTTCTTACAAATTTAAAAATAACAAATCCATAAATTTTTTATGACCTATGGGACGCTTTGATTACTCAGAGATGAAGGTACTAGGATAACATTTTTGGTTTCAAGATACAATTTCCTAAAGTTAAATAATTTTCATGAAAAGATATATTTACATGATTTCAGGACAAACTGTACCCTTTGTTGTTCCTTGAAAAAGTTACACATCATCTCTTATTCCAAGAAATTAAGTTGAATATTTCATTCTTGAAGTCTTAATAGATATTGCGATCCATAAATAGAATGATAGATCATTACATATATCTTTATCACAACAAAAAATTTGTCAAAAGTTATCAAATATTCATAAATCCTTATATGGAGAGATAATACATTAACAAAAACCATTCTATAAATGGTTAACCTTATAACCCTTCTAAAATATGGATGTATAAAACATTGTAAATTTGGTCACTAAATTTTCCAAAATAGATTAGAATTAACCCCCCATATACCAAGAATTATCTCTTGGTTTTCTCATACCAAAAATTTGAATACATTCATCATGTATTCCCTTGAAACATGGTAATTACCTAAATTTTACAAATCCTTATTGAAAAAATACAAGTTTCCTTAGGCCCAGGTTTATTGGATATATTTATTAAATCCATAAATGTTGTAAACCTTATCAATGATAACATAAACTATTTTTCAACAAGTCCATAATTAGTATTATGGTAATTAGTACCTTCCGATTTACTTATTCGTATAAAAAATATCTTTATCCAAACAAAATTATCATAACATAAAGAATATATTTAGGGTTATCTTTCCCTTAATCATGTATTTTCCATGGACATCACCATTACATTACATCACATTTCTATTCCATCAAAACTATTCAACATATTCTTCTAAATCCTTATAGAAAAAACATAAACTGAACAGTCCTTATATACTTCATCATTCATATGTCATAGTTCATGAATCCAAATACATAAAAACATTGATTATTCCACTTCATCCTTAATCCATTAACAAGGATACCTCATCCTATTACATAATATCTCTTTCTTTTCACATTTCATTTGTATTCTCATCAACATTAGTAATATAACCATTACTCATACCACCTTGTTGATTCTCTTTGTGATATTTCTACTCAAGACATTGATTTTTATAATGAACATTCATTACACACTTAAAATAATTTAATCTTTGATAAAGTCTTAGGGAGGCAAATATTCCCATATATTTCATTTACCAAAATCTTTATTTTTCCATTATATTCACTTGATTTGTGTCTTTATTTTTCACAATCAAAATAACTTCTAATTATTATAGTACATTCAATTGGGTGATTCTTTCCACATTATCAAATTGTATAAAACTAAATATTCTTTCCCCCATGGTCTCCATTACCTGAACTCTAAGTGAACTCCTTAATTCTCTTATTTGGTGATTTTGAGCATTGGTTATGTTACAAATTTTTAATAATATTCTATTAAAATTGATTAGTCATGATAACAACATCCTTTACTCCTATGATCATCAAATTTACTTCTCCTCGACAAATTTTTTATCACTTTCAACATTAACATAGTTTATTTTGGTTCCCACTATTGACTAAAACTAGAAATCATATTATGAGAAACAATTATCATAGTGGAAAACCACATAATCATGATAAATAATTACTTATAGGATGTATAAATCATAACCTATTCCTTAATATATGACACCATGTGTTTATATTAGGTTATTCATATAAAAATTATTTTTAAATTGTTCATGATGGTTCGTGATGAGTTTGTAAATTCCCAAAGCATATCCCCCAAGAGTGTCAGACTAGGTGTACAGTAAGTCCCATTATCGTGTAGTAGGATATGTTGAGTCAAGCCTTACACACCTTGTTGGATTTATTACCACAAGGTACATATGTTTCAGATCAACATCCACTTATAGTATATAGATAGGTATGTATTTCTAGGAAACCACTCACTCTATGTGTTACCATAATTCTATAACGTTTTTATACACTTTTCATTATACCTAATTTTATCATTAGATACATAACTAGATATATCCTTAGACATATTCCTATGGATATCACTAACGTTTTCTCATCCAAGTTTCTAATTATTGACTAAACCTTCTCTTTAATTCCAATTAGATAGGTGATATCTTTTCATAAATTAACTTTACATAATTTTTTAGGAATACATAACACATTACCAAAATATATTCCTAAAGACTGTGTTAGTTATTGAATATGGAAACATGGAAAAAAATATTCTAACTCAATGGAAGATCTTTAATGTTTCTTATAATGATCATCCCATTAGCAATTCTACTTAAAAACCATTCATCATAACTTAAGAAATAAAACATAATAAATTCCTTAGCTCAGATGCTCAGTAAGGGTAAATATGGGAGATATGCAAGCATAAACATAATCATAAGGGTAAGAGAATGTGATAATAAAATTTAAAGATTGTACCCTACATAATAAAGATTATAATCATGAATCGTGGAATAAATATTGGTAGTTCATAAGACAAGAATCATAAGGGAAACTAGAGCTTAATCCATGAAATCATGACATAGAAAAAAGGCATGTAATTGTGGTACACACATAATCATATCAAATGATTTATATAGTAGTAAAGGAATCAATGCCAATTTCAACTTAGTAGTATAGGTTCACTCCCCATTCCTTCTTGGTTTTCATGGTTCACTCCCATGAACATTGTAGTAGTATAGGATCACTCCCCATACCATCGTGGTAGTCATGGTTCACACACATGGCCATATTAGTAGTATAGGTTCACTCTCCATACCATCTTGGTAGTAATGGTTCACTCCCATTACCATATCAGTAGTCATGGTTCACTCCCCAAACCATCTTAGTGTATCTCATAAGATATAAATCCTTACCTAATGCATTGGAGAGAGGTATATGTCCCAACCATCTCATAATGAAATCATACATACGTGTGGCACAAGATCATAAATAATCATATCATAATACCATGAAATGAAATGGGTATCATAAACATGTGATCATATAATAACATATGACAAAATATATAGGTTTCATAATCATTTCATCAAAATCATAAACTGTGAAAATATGTTGGTTTTAAGAGCATATAACCAATGGAAGAGGAATGAGTTTCATAATCATATAATCCGTAAAAGGGAAACAAGATTCATAAAAATCATTCCATCAAAAAATAAATAATTCAGAGAAAGAATATGAATGTAAATATTGAATAATTTTTATTTAATGGCATGAGTAATCTCAACAGATGTCATCTTATATGGAAAATAAGTTTTAGATATCTTTTCAAAAAATATTAAGGACAATATCCTTTCTTATTTAAAAAATTAATTACAAATCCTTTTGAAAAATATTTTCTTTTGAATAAATTTAAAAACATAGAAAGGATTATTGAAATCATTTTGAAAATGTTTTTCCTTGACATTGTATGAAAGAAGTTTTAAAACATTTTGACATCCATTTTCCATGACTAATTATAAAAGAAACTACATTATACAAATAAATACTAAATAATATTTTAAAAAATAATTATGGAACCATAACGGTTACCCAAAGTAACTCGTATCTAGCTTCCCATATAGGATAAAATAGGTGGGAAGTGAAAAATTGGACATGGAAGATAAATCATACCATCATGTTCTGATGGAGAGTCATACAGAACAAGGTCATGAGAAAGTTAATAATCACAAATCCATAAATCTGTGATGACCTAAGGGACCACCTCATTTATTGGAAATGAGAGTACTCTGATATCATTTTAGGTTTCAAGATCCATTTTCCTATAGTTAAATAATTATCAAGAAAATTTATTCTTAAGTGATTTCAGTACAACCGTACCCTTTTTTTTCTTTGATCAAATTCCACCTTATCTCTTATTCCATGGAATGAATTTGAATTTTTCTATCTTGAATCATTAATAGATCATGAGATCCATATATTGAATGATAGGTCATTCCATATGTCTTTATCACAATAAAAAAAAGTTCACAAGTTTTCAAATATGCATAAATATTTATATAGAGAGATAATATTTTACCAAAGATTATTCCATAAGTGGTTATGCTTATAACCCTTAAAAATATAGGTGTAAAAAACTTTAGAAATATGTTAATTAAATTTCTCAAAAACATCTCAACATTTACCCCATATATCATGAAGTAGCTCTTGGTTGTTACATACCAAACATGTGAATACCTTTACCATATATTCCCTTGAAACATGGCAATAACCTAAATTACTACAAATAATTATTAAAAATATTCATGTTTCCTTATTCCAATGTTTATTGGATATATTTATTAAATCCAGAAATGTTGTAAACATTATCAATGATTTCATAAAGAAATTTTCAACATGCCCATAATTTTTTCAATCTTAATCAGTACTATCAAGTTTACTTATTCATATCCAACATATCTTTATCCAAACAACATTATCTTAACCTAAAAATCATACAATGGGTTATATTTCCCTTAATAATGTGTTTTCTATGGAAATAACCTTTCCATTAAATTACATTTCCATTATTTTGGAACCATTCCACATATTCCTATAAATCCATTGTGAAAAAACACAATCTAAACAATCATTATATTATAGACTATTCATATAACATAATTTTTGAATCCAAATACCTAAAAACGTTGATTATTCCAAATCATCCTTAATCCATTAATAAGGCTACCACATCCTATTATATAATACCTTTTTCCATTCACATTTCATATGTAATCTCATCATCATTTGATATATAACCATTACTCATACTACCTTGCAAATTATAATCATGATCTTTCCACTTGGGACATTGATTTTCATAATGATGATTCATTCCACACTTAAATAATTTAAATTTATATGAAGTGTTAGGGAGGCTAATATTACCATCAATATTTATCCGAACTCATCATTTCTCCCTTTTAGCCCATTTTCTTGTGTCATTCTTTGCCATGGTTAAAGAACCTTGTTTTTCTTATAAGTCATTCACTTGGGTGATTCTTTCCACACTAGAAACATGTAGGAAACTCAATATTATTTCATGTATGTTTCCACTAACTAAACTCTTAGTGAACTACAAACTTCTTTTCATTGGGGAGTCGAGTATCGGTTAAAAAACATGTTGCAAATCATGTTCCATGAAAATTTATTTAGCATGATCACCACATCCTTTACTCATGTGATCATCTCATTTGACTACTCATTTAGAAATTGTATGTCACTTTAAATGTTCACCCAATTCATTCTGGTTCCTACCATTGACTAAAACTAGAAATCAAAGTTTGTGCAACACTTATCAAAGAGGAAATCCACATAATATGAAAATGAATTACTTATCAGATGTATAAATCAAGAATCGTTCCTTAATCTATGACACTGTAGTTTTATCCTATTTTATTCATTACTAACTTATTTTTAAATCCTTCATGATGTTTCATGAAGATTTTGTCAATTCCTGAAGCATATCCCCTGGGAGTGTCAATGTGACACCCCGAGAATTTATGAGATAGATTCTTTTGAATATCTTTGATATCTTGTGTTGTACGCTACACCACGATTAGATTTCGCTCTATGCAACACTGTATTATCTTTTAATATATGAAACACTAACATGGAATGCATTGTTGACTCAATAAGGATTCCTTTTGAATTTTCCATTCCTTTATGTTTTAAAAATCAAAAACACTCTATCTCAAGGAAAATTTTATTTCCACGAGGATTTATCTTAATAAAGAAATTTTCCCTTCCCAAGGAAATTTTCCTCTTACCTTTGTTTTAATTATTCATGTTATAGTTTCTCTAAATATAACTCGTTTTATTTCAAATTGTTAAATTCAGTTTAATATCTAAAACCATAGAATCCAATAAATACTTAGATATAGAGTACTCTATTTTCAGGTTTGGAATTCAGATTCCAAATTCCTCTGAATTCAGATTTTGAATTATCTAAATTCAGATTCTAAATTCCTCTGAATTCATAATTCAAATTCTTTGAAATCAGATTATAAATTACTCTGAATTCAGACTCCAAATTCAATGAATTCTGATTCCTAATTCCTCTGAATTAAGACTCCAAATTCTCTGAATTAATATTTTGAATTCTCTGAAAATCAGATTCTAAACTCTCTGAAATTCACACTCAATATTCCTTAGAATTAAAGTTAGTAATTCTTTTGAATTCAGGTTATGAATTCCTTAGAATTCAGGTTCTGAATTCCATATAATTTAGGTCTTGAATTCCATAGAATTCAAGTTCCGAATTCCTTAGAAAATATGTTCTGAATTTCTTAAAATTCTGATTATGAATTCATTACAATTCGAGTTCTAAATTCTATATAATTTAGGTTCTGAATTCCTTAGAATATAGGTTCTGAATTACATATAATTCAGGTTCAGAATTACTTAGAATTCAGACTCTAAAATATATATAATTTATGATATGAATTCCTTGAAAAACAGAATCTGAATATCCATGTAATATAGAATCTGAATTTTTTTTATTGACTCAGATCATTATTTCTCCTTAGAATCTGAAAAATATATTTGGTTGAGCAACCATATTTTACATGGCCTTTTTATAGTTATGAAATGATGTCATTATTTCGATTTCTAAATAAACATTTTTTGAGTGACACGGGTACAAGTCCCTCCGAGATTCAAGAAAAAATATGACCATTGGCGGAGGGAGCCGACAATTGGGGAAGTTCCAATAAATATGAGCTCATTTGAACGAGCCCAATACTAACTCACTGACCTGATTACTCAAGAGATTACATTCTACTGAAGTGATTTCAAGAGAGAGAGACTCTCATGATTTGTGCATACCAAACATCTTGTTCATCTTTCTTCGTGTGACTCTAATTGTTGTTGTGTACAATCAAGGGCTTCTGGGGATAGGAAGATTGAGGAACCAACTTCCTTAATGTTTGAGTACTTCTTTGATAAAGAAGTCAGAGGTTCTGACTACCTTGAAGTTTTAGGGCTTGCGGGCATAGCAAGACAGACTCTGATATTTCTATCGAGGGCTTACTCTGGTGTGGGTAAGACATACATTCTTGAATGTATAAATTAAGGGACCTTTATCCAAGGTTGTTGGATACCCTACACTTTGGATCAAAATATTTCATACTTGTTTCTTGTAATATTTCATGTTTATTTTCACCTGCATTATGATTAATAAGGAAAGTATAACTATCTTATAATTTCTTGTACTTATATACGCTAATTAGTAAGATTCTATACGCTTTAATGAATAATATTTGTCCTTGTAACCTTTTATAATGTTTCATTTCCAGAACCATATTTTTGGAATCTATCAGGTTTATAGAACTAAGAGTTCTTTTGGATTTACCTTGTCTAACCTTGTTAAACATAGTTTTTCATAAGGTTAAATATGAAAATTTTATATCAACTTTAAAGGTTCCAAAGGAATTTAAGTATACAATTCACCCCCTCTTTTATATTGTGCATCTACATGATATTTCATTCCTACAATTGGTATCAGAGAAGGTCTATGAAATGATTATATTCACATATATGTTTTCTAGATCTGTTTTCATTGTTCTATATTTTCCTGGATTAGGATTTTTATCCTTGTATACAAACTTTTACAATTAACAAGTTTCTGTGGAAAGATACTTTATGTTAGAAGGAAGGAATGAATGTTGGTTTGATTGAAAATCATAATCATACTAGACCACCAATATTTGATGGGAAGGATTATGAATATTAGAGAGATTGTATGAAAACATTTTTTATTAATACTAGAGTGGAGAACATTGTTATTCTTACTGGAGATTACAATATTCTTGATAAGTAAGTCATAACTTTTACTAATCATGAAAAGTTTTAATATCAACTAAACTACAAGGTAGGCAATACTTTGTTGTGTTCCATGACCAGGAATATATATATCCAGATTTCTTCCTGTGAAGTAGAAAATTTTATTTGGAAGAAATTGGAGGTTACTGATTTTTTTACATCTAAGGTTATAGAAACCAGATGAGCCATGCTTAGAGCAGAATATCATGGATTTTTATTTTCAGATGGAGAACCAGTGTGCAAGGTACAACAAAGTTTTATGACTATAGTTAATAGTTTACAATCTATGGGGGAGAAAGGTTTAGATTATGAGTAAATTGTGGAAAAAGATAATAGATATCATGCCTAATGAGTGGAAATCTAAGAGAACAACTACTGATGAGAATATGAATGTATCTCAAATTACTATTGATGATATTTTTGGAACTCTTATTCAACATGAGCCAAGATTAAAAAGAGATACTAATTTGAATAAAAAGAAGAATGGTAATTGAAGTGTAGCCTTTACTACCACGAAGTCCAAGACTCCTGAAAGGGTTACAAGATCCAATTCGAAGAAAGTCACTATTTTATCTGAATCTAGGGAAAGTGAACATTCTTAGAATGAACTAGATAATCTTTCTCGAAGGTTGAACAAGATAGTTGGAAAAAATTATTTTAATATAGATACAAAAAGAAATAAAGGAAAAACAAGAGACTCTAAAGTCACTTGTTATGAATGCAAAAGAGTAGTGCATATAAGGCCAGATTTTCCTATTATTAAGAGAAAGGATACAAAGGAAAACATTATGAGAAGAATAGAAAGAAGTATTACAAAGATAAAGCTAAGAATGATTTAAAAGCTAATGACACCTAGAGTGCCAGTGGTGGAGACTCTTCTGATTAATCCTCAGAGTATGAATCTTCTTGTCAGAAGAATCCTGGTCTAAATACCAACTTACCCATTAAAAATCAGTATCTAATGGCCAAGGTACACAATGATAAATATATAACCAATGTATCCTAAAATGATAATTATAGTGATAATAAATATTATGAATCCTTAGATGAAGAATATTCTTTTGATGAAGATAATACATTACCTACTTATGAAGATGTTTCTAGGTTTGATAGCCTTCTTGAGAATGAAAATTCTGTCATTATGAAAAATGCTAGGTAAGGAGAATCTAGAATTTCTACTGTTAAAACTAATGTTTTTGAGGATAAAAACATAGTTGTAAAACCAAAGTCAAAAATATATTACTTAAGGAAGTGTTTTTCAATCTTTTCCTTAGGTAAGGAAAACATTGATAATATGTATTCCCAAATTTGACCTCTAAGGAATAATTCTGGATTTGTTTATACTCATTCCAAACCAGTATTTAGTAATAATTATTGTGTTCCTAAAAGTTCTCCATTCTACACTAATTGTTACGGTGGTGGACATTGGGAAATTTTTTCCCTTAAACAAAACTTAGTCTGTAGGTTTTCATAAATCTTATTTTTCTAAGAAAATGTTGATTCCTAAAATTTTGTTTTCTGAAGTTTCCGAATCTAGGAAAGTTTGGGTTTTGAATGTTTAACACTCTTATTTTCAAGAAAGTAAAGATTGTTTCAACAACAATATATGGTAAATGTATAGTGGATGTTCCCAACACATGACTGATAACAAAAACTTATTTTAAAAGATTATTAAGATGAAAGGAGGAAAAGTAACATTCATAGATAATGCTAAGGGAGAAATTATTGGTATAGGAAACATTGTTCTTATTAGAAGAATTTGATTTCAAATGTTTTATTTTTAAGGGTATTAATAAAAACCTTGTTATTATAAGGTAGTTATGTGATGAAGGATACCTTGTGAATTTTAGGAATGATAAATATTTAGTACACAATTCCAAGGAAGAGTTTATTCTTTCTTACCATAGGGAAGAGAATATATATACACTAAACTAAGAAGACCTTATGACCCAATACCTACCTGATCTTAGTGTAATGAAATATCATTCGTGGTCATGCAAAAATCAACACTCAGTAGAAAAATACATTGCTCAATGTAAATATGTAGCAGCTGGAAGTTATTGTTCTCGTGTTTTGTGGATGCAACACACACTCAAAGGCTATGGTATGAGTTTTACCAAAACACAAATTTTGTGTTGTAAAACTAGTGCAAATGCCTTATGTAAAAACCTTGTACATCTCTCTCGTTTGAAACAAATAGATATAAGGCATCACTTTCTTAGGGATCATGCCCAAAAAGAAGATATCAATCTTCAATTTATCAGAATGCAGGATCAACTTGCTGATATTTTCACAAAATCTTTACCCAATGATAAATTTGAATACATTAAACATAAGTTAGGAATGATAACTGTAAGGAAATATTCCATATTAACGTTTTGTTAAAACCAATCTCCTTATAGTAAGTGACTCATTTTCATAGGGGGGTACATTTTCTTGTTAGTCAAAATTTTTCATGGTCTAAATTTTTCATATATTTTTCGTAGTCAAAATTTTTTGTAGTTTAATTTTTATTCGTAATAAAAAAATTTCGTAGTCTAAATTTTTTCGTAGTAACAATTTTGCATTGTAGATATTTTTCATAGTCAAAATTCTTCATAGTCAATTTTCTGAATCTAAAGTCCCTCAAGAATAATTTTCTTCATTATGAATAATTTTCCCTATGTAATTCGAAAGTTATGTTTTCTTTCCTAAGTTTTCATAATCATATTTTTACTTGCTAGTATTTTCATTTTGTTTTATATTTTTCAGATTCACATTTTCCTTAAATCCAAATATTTTTCCTAAAAACCTTAAAAGATCAAAACCTATCAGAATCCTTCTTCGGTTATCATCTCAACTATTAGATTTGGTTAGAAGTTTTTTAAACCATTAGATCAACCAAGGAAGATAAACAGTCATCTGAATCACCTATATATATCCCTCCTGATGGTTGTCCCACATCAGCTTTTGAAGATTTTGTGTTCTAAAGCTATGTCTATGTACTTAAGGTCGTTCCAAATATTCAATAGTTTCCTCAATTATGAATGTCCGTTGAAGCCTCTCATCATAAAGATATGTTGACTATTAAGAACATCTCTGAATGGAATATTTACTGTGAAAAAATAGTTTATTAGAAATTTTTTGATAAGTATGACTCTATTTTAACAAATAATGTCAAGCTGAATGGTTGGGAGAGTGCATGTGTATCAAAACCAAGAGGATCGGATCCGGTCTATCTGGAATTGCTGATTGTGTTCTATGAGACAACATGTTTCTTTAAGGAATAATGTAGAGACAAGTTATCCTTTAAGTGTTATGGGAAAACCTAATCTCTTTCTTATAGCAAGGTAGTGAGTATGATTGGAATTACTTATGAAGTAGAAGCATAGTTTTGTACTCATAAATTACCTTATGTATCCAGATATTTTGATAAGTAAAAGGCTATTGAGTGTCTTGGCCTGAAAGGAGTGAAGACTCCGAAGATTGGTCATCTGTCTACGAATAGATGGATTCTTGAATTGTGTGTCCAAGTCTTTATAATTCCATGGAAAGGGGATTAGGATACAATTAAGAAGATTGATATATACATATTGGATTTCCTGGTGAACCTCAAGAATATTAACCTGGTTAAGTATATCTTGGTTACCATTGAGAATATCAAGAATGGAAATCTAAAATATCAAATCCTTATGTATCCGAATATTCTATCAAATATTATATTTCTTTATTCAGAATCTTTCATAATGAAATGTAGTTCCTTGCCGAGAAATTACAAGGTGATGTTACTGAGTGATGATACTCTAAGGAGAATGAAAATTGGTTTTTCAAGTGATTCAAAAAAAATTATGATCTATCTGAAGAAGAAGTAGAAGCATTGTCAAAGAATCTAGAAGTAGCTGAAACCTCTAAGAATGGTGGAAGTAAGAGAAAGGATAAGGAACTGGAAGAGAAAAGAAAAACCCATGTGGCTAAGGAAGGTCAGTTAGCACCACCAATGCCAAAGAAGAAAAAAGTGCATCCTGATGAAGTATTGGCTATGTGGAGAGAAGATAAGAAAAACCGGAAAGAAGGGGAGACTATGTTTGACTCAGATCCTATTGAGGCAGAATCCTTGAAGGAAAAGGCTCCTGAGAATCTTGAAAATGAATAGAAATAAAAATAGAAGAGGAAGATGTTTTCGGAATTTGAAATCATCCAATATCATCTTAAATCTGCTGAAAAAGAATCTAAACAAATTATAGTTCCAGAATTGTTTTTTATAGAATCACTTCCTAAGACTATGGGAAATAAAGTGGTGATTCTGTAATCACGTAAAGAAGAAAAAATTTCTTAGTAAGAGGCAGATGAAATAGATGAAGAAGAAGAATAGGAAGAAGAAGAAGGAAATGAAACTGATGATATCATAAAGCAAGTTGAAGATTACCATGATAAGAAAATCCCCTCTGTAAAATTATCGATCCGAACTTCTCAAGATGAATCCTAAAAAATTGATACACTAGGGAATGAATAGAAGGATCCGGAAGAAGTGAATAATACAATAGATGATGAAAGCATTAATCATGAATTAATTCATTCAGACGATCCGGTAGCTAATGTAGAGAAAGAGAAAGGAGGAAGATAAAATTGTTCAGTTATCAGACAGTGATCTCGAATCGCCCAAAGAACAAGACATTATTCCGAGAGCTGATAAGAGAAAACAGGTTGCAGTATATACACCTAGAAAATCTGTGGTGAAGAAGAAAGATGTTGTTGATTCATCAAAGAGGAAATCTGAGGACATATAAAAGTAATCCTCACTAACCAAACACTTGGATTCAAAATCATCTTCCCATTTACATTATTTTGGTGATCAGTCATTGAGAAATCTAGTTGGTATTATTCCCTTATTCTCAGTCATAAACTCAAGATACTAGATGCTTTAGTATATGATAAATCAGATTCAGTTTCCATGGTTATGGAAAAATGTGCCAGAATAGAGGCAGATTTCAAAACCTTCCTCATTGGTTATGAGTCTCATAAAATATCTTTCAATAAGATTACACACTGGTCAAATATGAAAATTGTTGAAATGATAATATTCAATGAATTTCATGATAATGTCAATGATTCTTTTGACACCGAATATTGTATGATCTAGGATCTTTGAAATTGTTTTGAAGAAAATTTAACCCTCGAACAGACTACTCAAAAATAGGACATTAAGGATCTGAATGGAAAGCTTAATTCTGTGGCCATGAATTGGAAAAGGTAAAAATATCTCAGAATAGTTATTTAAGATAAGGTTTCTAATCAAGAACAAGTTTTGAATGCTCAGGCATACATTCTTAAGGCTCAAGAAGAAAAAATTCAAGACTTAGAGAAGAAAAGTGAAGATCAGGATCAGTCGCTAAAGTTTGAAGAGGAGGATCACAAGGAGCTCAAGAAGCAAAAAACTATTATGAAGAATCTGATGCTGAAGTAGAAAGAAGGATAATTTATTTCCATTCTGATCATCTGTTGTATTTTTCCTTGTACAAATTCTTTCAACGTTAAATAAATTTTGATTGTTCTTTATATATTTTGTTTTTGGTTATTTAGTACTAATGTTTCATGTACCAATTTTTTCTGTTATCTTTATTCCTTTTTGAAAATCATAAAGGGGTAGAATGGAATGATTAAAATAATACAAACTAAGTAAGGGGGAGTTCATCTAAGGGAAAGTTCTTATTTATTAAGATTCCTATATGCAAGATAATGGAAAATCATATTTAGGACATCACGAATATGATACTTAGTGATTCCAATCCCTAAGGGGGAGTTAGTCATATTCACTTTGGTCCATAAGTAAAGGGAGATAAGTTTTTATTTCCATGTCCATAAAATTTCTAGGTCCTTATTTTCTTTTTCATAAGGATGTCTTTTCTTTCCAAAAAGGGGGAGATTATTGAGTCAATAAGGTTTCCTTATTTCTTTTTTATTCCTTTATGTTTTTAAAATCGCAGACACTCTATCTCAAGGAAAATTTTATTTCCCCAAGGATTTATCTTCATAAGGAAATTTTCCATCCCCAAAGAAATTTTCCTCTTAACTTTGTCTTCATTGTTCATGTTATAGTTTCTAATAATATAACTCATTTTATTTCAAAGTATTAAATTTTTTTCATATCTAAAACCTTGGAATCCTATAAATAATTAGATATAGAGTATTCTGTTTTCAGGTTCTGACATCAGATTTTGAATTACTCTGAATTCAGATTTTGAATTCACTGAATTTAGATTCTGAATTCTCTAAATTAAGGCTCTGAATTATTTGAAATCAGATTCCAAATTCCTCTGAATTCACAATCTGTAAATTCTGATTCTCAATTCCACTGAATTCAGACTCCAAATTCTCTAAATTCGGATTCTAAATTCTCTGAATTCAGATTCTGAATTCTCTGAGATTCGGATTCCGAATTCTCTGAAAATCAGACTCGGAATTCCTTAGAATTCACGTGCTAAATTCCTTAGAATTCAGGTTCCGAATTCCTTATAATTCAGGTTTTTAATTCTTTAGAATTCAGGTTCCGAATTCCTTAGAATTTAGGTTCCAAATTCCTTAGAATTCGGGTTCCAAATTCCTTATAATTGAGGTTCCGAATTCCTTATAATTCATGTTCTGAATTCCTTAGAATTAATGTTTCTAATGCCTTATAATTCAGACTCTGAAATATGTAGAATTTAGGATCCGAATTCCTTTAAAAATAGAATCCTAATATCCATGTAATTTTGAATCCAAATGTTTATTTTCATAGAATCTAAACTTTATTTCTCCTTAGACTCCGAAAAATAGATTTGGTTGAGAAACCATATTTTACTTACCCTTGTTATAGTTATGATATGATTTCGTGCATTATGTTTATAACTAACCGTTGTTGGATTGACACGTGTACAGGTCCCTCCGAGATACAAGGAAAAATATGACCGTTAGAGGAGGGAGCTGACCATTGGGGAAGTACCTATAAATAGGATCTCATTTGAACGATCTCAATACAAACTCACTGACTCTATTACAACCGAGATTACATGCTGCTGAAGTATTTTATAGAGAGAAAGACTGTCATGCTCTGTGCGTACTGAACATCTTGTTTATCTTGCTTCGTGCGACTCCGATTGTTGTTGTGTAGAATCGAGGGCTTCTATAGATAGGGAGGCAGAGGTGCTGACAACCTTAATGTTTAAGGACTTCCTTGATATGGTAGACATAGGTTCCAACTACAATAAAGTTTGATGGATTGTAAGGATAACAAGACAGACTCCGATATTCCTATTGAGGGCTTACCCTGGTGAGGTTTAGATAGGCTCTTTTAAAGTATAAATCAATGGACCCTTATCCAAGGTTGTTGGATACCATACTCTTTGGGTTAAAATATTTAATACTTGTTATATGTATTTTTTCAAGTTTATTTTCTATTGAATTTTGATTAATAAGGAAAGTATAACTATATTATACTTTCTTGTACTTGCATACTCTGATTAGTAAGATTATATACACTTGAAGGTAGAATCCTTTTCATTCTAAACTTTTCTAAATACTCATTTCTGGAACCATATTTCCAAAACCTAGAAAGTTTGTTGAACTAAGAGGCCTTGTGAATTTACCTTGTTTAACCTTGTTAAACATAGTTTTTATTAAGGTTAAATGTGAATGTTTTATATCAACATTAAAGGTTCCAAAAGAATTTTTAAAGCATACAATTAACCCCCCTCCCCCCTCTTATATATTGAGCATCTACATCATATTTCGATCCTATATTCATTACATGCAAAAGTGACCTTCTTCGATAGCATTCGTAGTACGCAATACCGAGTTTCACTAAACAAGGATATATAATTAAAATATTATATAAACTAGACCTTATAAATAGTAATCCCCACATTTTGAATTTTGTATAACATTGACATTCATCTTATGTATTCTCTATACATGATATAAGAACAAATTCAATTTTTTAGATAAAAGAAGTATTTTTCAAAAATTGTAGCTTTTCCGCCATTTGATGGCGCACCCATTTTAAATTTAGTTTTTAATAATTTTATATATTTGATTATACAAAATAGGCTTATTATTTGGAAGCAGAACATAAAAATTTACTTTTTAAAAAAAATATGATAATTTTTTGAGAAAATTAGTATTTTAATGAATAGTGAAAAATACTGCATTTTATTTCAAAATTTCTTTTTCATCTAATTTATTAATATAGTTAGATTATATTTCTAATTATTTTTAAAGTGTAGTTGGATTATGTTTTTATCACTTAATCCAATTTTGGTAATTGGAAGTAAACACGTGTCAATATTTTGATAGTTATTATTTCTTAAAAACCCACTTTTTGGTTTTGAAAACAGGAATTAATTTTAAATTAATTACTACAACATTTGTGTTTTGAATTTGGAGAAAATGGATTCCATATTTTGAATCAGAAGGTTCAAATAGTGTAAATAGGTACCTTTTATTTTTGGTCATTTTGAATACACTAAGGGAAAAATGGGTATTTGCGACGGGTTATTTGCGACGGGATTTATTCCCGTCGCAAATAGCCCTGTTAAAAACTTATTTGCGATGAGGGTATTTGCCCGTCGCAAATAAGTAGCCTTTTGCGACGGGATAGCTTTCCCCGTCACAAAAGCACTGGCGCGCTTTGCGCGCCAAATCGCGGGAAAGGTATTTGCGACGGGGGAATATTCCCTTCGCAAATAACCGGCGGCGGTAAAAGGTATTTGCGACGGGAATATTTCCCCGTCGCAAATAGTATGTCGGCAGGTGGTTATTTGCGACGGGACCCGTCGCAAATAACTATTTAACCGTTGACCGTAATAAATGATGGCTAAGGTATTTGCGATGGGTATCCCATCGCAAATGGACCCGTCGCAAATAATCTAACCTATAAACACCCCCATCCGTTTTTTTCAAATCAATCTCAAACTCCATCTTCTTCTTCTCTAAAAATTTTATTTCTAAAGTTCAGTTTTTCTCAAGTTTAATTTTATTCTCCGGAGTTGATATTGAAGTTTTGAAGGACGATCAGAGATCAACCTCAGATCAATTTTCAAAGTATTTATATTCATTTTAATTTAATATTTATTTTTAATTTTTTATTAGTTTCAATTATTCTTAATTAGTTGTAATTTAATTATGTTTACATTGTTTTATTACTTAATAAGTTTAAAATATTAGTTTTGTTCATAGTTAATGGTAATTAGGAATAATTAGTAAATTTTTTTAATAATTAAGAATAAATATTAATAATTAGTAATAAATACCAATAATTAGGAATAATAACATTATTACATTATTAGTATATTTTATTATTAATATTAAAATAATATAATTTTTTATATGTATACAATTCTATTTTCATCTGTGTGTTTGCCGTCTCCACATGTATTATTTGTATGTGGAGATAAAAAACACACAGATGAAAGGAGAATTGTATATAAATTAAAAAATTATATTATTTTAATATTAATAATAAAATATACTAATAATATTATTATTCCTAATTATTGGTAATTATTCATTTAATTACTAATAATTATGAATAATTACCAATAATTATCAATAATTAGGAATAATTATTAATAATTAGTAATAATTACCAATAAGTAGTAATAATTACCAATAATTTGTAATAATTACCAATAATTAGTAATACTTACCAATAATTAGTAATACTTACCAATAATTAGTAATACTTATCAATAATTAGTAATAATTACCAATAATTAGTAATAATTATCAATAATTAGTAATAATTATTAATAATTATCAATAATTAGTAATAATTAGTAATAATTACCACTAATTAGTAATAATTAGGAATAATTACCAATAATTACCAATAATTACCAGTAATTAGTAATAATTCGTAATAATTCGTAATAATTAAGAATAATTAGTAATAATTATTAATAATTAGTAATAATTAGTAATAATTACCAATAATTAGTAATAATTACCAATAATTAGTAATAATTAGTAATAATTAGTAATAATTAGTAATAATTAGTAATAATTAGTAATAATTACCAATAATTAGTAATAATTACCAATAATTAGTAATAATTACCAATAATTAGTAATAATTACCAATAATTATCGATAATTACCGGTAAATAGAAATAATTAGTAATAACTAGAAATAATTACCAATAATTAGTAATAATTACAAATATTTAGTAATAATTAGTAATAATTAATAATAATTACCAATAATTAGTAATAATTACCAATAATTAGTAATAATTACCAATAATTACCAATAATTAGTATTAATTACCATTAATTAGTAATAATTACCAATAATTACCAATAATTAGTAATAATTAGTAATAATTAGTAATAATTACCAATAATTAGTAATAATTAGTAATAATTAGTAATAATTAGTAATAATTACCACTAATTAGTAATAATTACCAATAATTAGTAATAATTAGTAATAATTAATAATAATTACCAATAATTAGTAATAATTAGTAATAAATAGGAATAATTAGGAATAATTAACAATAATTACCCATAATTACCAATAATTACCCATAATTACCAATAATTACCAATAATTAGGAATAATTACCAATAATTAGGAATAATTACTAATAATTAGTAATAATTAGGAATAATTAATAATAATTACCAATAATTAGAAATAATTAGTAATAATTAGTAATAATTAGTAATAATTACCAATAATTAGTAATAATTAGGAATAATTACCAATAATTATTAATAATTAGTAATAATTAGTAATAATTAGTAATAATTAGTAATAATTAGTAATAATTAGTAATAATTAGTAATAATTACCAATAATTAGTAATAATTATCAATAATTAGTAATAATTACCCATAATTAGTAATAATTACTAATAATTAGTAATAATTACCAATAATTTGTAATAATTACAAATAATTATCAATAATTACAAATAATTACCAATAATTACCGGTAAACAGTAATAATTAGTAATAATTAGAAATAATTACCAATAATTAGTAATAATTACCAATAATTAGTAATAATTACCAATAATTACCAATAATTAGTATTAATTACCAATAATTAGTAATAATTACCAATAATTACCAATAATTAGTAATAATTTGTAATAATTAGTAATAATTACCGATAATTAGTAATAATTAGTAATAATTAGTAATAATTAGTAATAATTAGTAATAATTAGTAATAATTACCAATAATTAGTAATAATTACCAATAATTAGTAATAATTAGTAATAATTAATAATAATTACCAATAATTAGTAATAATTAGTAATAATTAGGAATAATTAGGAATAATTACCAATAATTACCCATAATTACCAATAATTACCCATAATTACAAATAATTACCAATAATTAGGAATAATTACTAATAATTAGCAATAATTAGTAATAATTAGTAATAATTAGTAATAATTAGTAATAATTAGTAATAATTAGTAATAATTAGTAATAATTAGTAATAATTAGTAATAATTAGTAATAATTACCAATAATTAGTAATAATTACCAATAATTACCAATAATTAGTAATAATTACCAATAATTACCAATAATTTGTAATAATTACCAATAATTATTAATAATTACCAGTAATTAGTAATAATTAGTAATAATTAGTAATGATTAGTAATAATTACCAATAATTAGTAATCATTACCAATAATTAGTAATAATTAGTAATAATTAATAATAATTACCAATAATTAGTAATAATTACCAATAATTAGTAATCATTACCAATAATTAGTAATTATTACCAATAATTACCAATAATTAGTAATTATTACCAATAATTACCAATAATTACCAATAATTAGTAATAATTAGAAATAATTACAAATAATTAGTAATAATTTGTAATAATTAGTAATAATTAGTAATAATTAGTAATAATTACCAATAATTAGTAATAATTACTAATAATTAGTAATAATTACAAATAATTAGTATTAATTACCAATAATTAGTAATAATTACAAATAATTATTAATAATTACCAATAATTACTAATAATTACCAATAATTAGTATTAATTAGTAATAATTACCAATAATTGGTAATAATTAGTAATAATTACCAATAATTAGTAATAATTAGTAATAATTAGTAATAATTAGTAATAATTATTAATAATTAATAATTTACGTCAGTCATGTATGATCTAAACTCTATAATTATCCTAGCATGAGTGTTTTTTCTAACAAATTATTCAAAACCAATAATGATTTTATATTTTATAGAGAAATATGGAACAACGAGGTCATCAACAATCATTATTAGGTGACCGCATATGGATAAATCAATGTAGAAATCCAAACAGTTCTGGTTTAAATCCAGTATATGTAGAGGATGTGGAGACTTTTTTTATCATTTGCGGCATCAAATCCAGAATTTGTTTCAGAAGGAAAAATAAAATGCCCTTGCAGAAAATGTGCATTGAGAACGTTTGACATGTTTGAAAAAGTGGGAGAACATCTCTTGCGTTTTGGTTTTCAACCGGATTATGTTTTTTGGTATCAACACGGTGAACGCAGTTCCAGAGTAGGTGATACCAACTTGATTCCGGATCCATCAAGGTTTCATGATTTAGTACATGATGTTGCAGGTTCATCTGTTCAACATACAGAAACCCCGGCTGATATAGCTTCAAATCCTGAGTTGGCACCGTTTGAATTTTATGAGTTGTTGAACTCTGCTGAGGATGCATTATATCCTGGCTGCAAGATGAGAAAATTAGAAGCATTTTCAAAATTTATGGCTATCAAATCAGATAACGAAATGTCAAACACCTGTTTTGACCAGATATTTTCTTTGCTTAAAACACTGTTACCCGAAGGAAATGTTTTACCTACAAATTACTATGAGAGTAAGAGGCTGGTTCAAAATTTGGGACTTACTTGTCAGAAGATTTATGCATGTTCAAATGACTGCATTTTATATTCTGGGGAAAAATGAGTCGTTGGATAGTTGTCCCACATGTGGGCAACTGAGATATAAAGAAGGACAACACAGGAAGTCTGGTTTGATTTCTGTAAAACAGTTGAGATATTTTCCGCTTACATCCAGACTTCAGCGTTTATTCATGTCTAAGAATACAACGACAATGATGACATGGAATAAAGAGAATATTTCAACCGATAAAAGCTTGAATCATCCAGCCGATGGTGATTCATGGAAACATTTTGATAGAGTGCATCCATCCTTTGCTTTAGAAGATAGAAAAGTTCGACTGGGTATTTCCACTGATGGTTTCTGTTTGTTTGGATCTTATGGTAGTCAATATTCATGTTGGATTGTTTTTTAACTACGTACAATTTACCTCCATGGATGTTGATGAAGGATCTATATATCTTTTTGACTTTACTAATTCCAGGACATCCGAAGAAAAATATTGATGTTTATTTGAAACCATTGATTGATGAATTAAATTTATTATGGAGTACTGGTGTCAGTACATATGATGTTGCAACGAAATAGAATTTCATACTGAGAGCAGCATTGATGTGGACAATAAGTGACTTCCCGGCTTATGGGATGTTATTTGGTTGGAGTTCACATGTTCAGAAATCATGTCCTTACTGTATGGGAGAGAACAAAGCATTTATGCTCATTCATGGAAATAAACCTTGTTATTTTGACTGTCATCGCAGATTTCTTCCAGCTGATCATCCTTTTCGCAGAAACAGATCTCATTTCAGAAAAGGAACAGTTGAAAGGGATGGACCTCCAAAAATTCTATCAGGTTCAGAGTTAAAATCAGTTGTATTTTCATTACTTCCCATCACTTTTGGTCCCAAAATAAACCAACAGAAAATTTCTGGTTTTGGGAAAGAACACAATTGGATTAAACGTAGCATATTTTGGGATTTGCCATATTGGTCTGATTTGTTGGTCTGAAACATGTTAGATGTCATGCATATTGAGGAGAACTGTTTTGATAATTTGTTTCATACAGTTTTGGTTACGCCAGGAAAGAGAAAAGAGAATGTAAATGCACGTTTAGATCTTGCCCAAATTTGCAGGCGTCCAGAATTGGAACTGTTTGAGAATGTCAGAACAGAAAGGTTTCTGAAACGAAAATCAGCTTATACACTGTCTAAAGAAAACCGTTTATTATTTTGTCAGTGGATTACAGATTTGAGACTTCCAGATGGTTGTGCTTCCAATTTGGGTAGATGTGTAAATAATGGTCATATTACTGGATTAAAAAGTCATGATTGTCATGTTATAATGGAAAGACTTCTACCCATTGGATTAAGAGGTCTGTTGAATTCTGTTATTTGGGATTCCATAACAGACATGTCTCATTTTTTTGGGAAATTTGTGCAGTTACAACAGATTATGATGCTCTAGGAAAACTTGAAAAAGATGTTGTTGTAATTGTATGTAAACTGGAAAAAATATTTCCGCCATCTTTCTTCGACTCAATGGAACATTTGATGTTACATTTGCAATATGAAGCCAAATGTGGAGGTCCAGTACAGTTTCGATGGATGTACCCATTTGAAAGATGCATGCAAAAATTGAAAAGAAAAGTACGTAACAAAGCATCTGTTGAAGGATCTATTGCAGAAGCTTATTTGCAAGAGAAAATATCTTTTTTCTGCTCTCATTATTTTGAATCTGAGTATCCTTCAAAAAACAACCGAATGGGATGGAACGAGAGGAATATTGATGAAATCGACAATCAATAATTTGTTTTCAACTAGTCAGAGCTTGGTTTTGGTGAAGTTTCTGAACACTGGCTTTCAGATGATGAACATCATAGAGCTCATACGTATGTTATGCTCAACTGTGAAGAGATGACATCAGTTGTACTGTAAGTGTTTATATCACATATTCTATCATTTATGTTACAGTAAATAACTTTGGTTTTTATAGGTTGTATGATAATCATATCAAGAAACAAATTCCACAAATTAGAGCAGCTGCTCTCAAAGAACGTCGACTGAAAAATTTCTCTCAGTGGTTTCAAAAACTAGTAACATAAAATCTTTATCTTTTAGCAACTCATTCAATGTAAATTTTACTATATTGATAATTATTTCAAAAAAATTCAGGTGTCTCGACATGATGATAAAATTGACAAACGACTGTGTGTATTGAGTAACCCACCTTCCAAACTTGTTAAAACTTATAATGCATATGTGGTGAATGGATTTCGATTCCACACACATGCATATGGGGAATCGAAAAAAACAGTGAACAGTGGAGTTAGCTTGAGAGGATCTCATCATCGAGAAAATGAAGTTGACTTTTATGGCATACTTGATGAAATCATTGAACTCTGTTATCTTGGACAACATTACATAACCATGTTCAAATGTCGGTGGATGGATACAGAGAGAGGCGTGCGTGTTCATCCGACTCATGGAATCATCGATATTAAATGTAAAAGTGTTCTCGCAGTAAATGAACCATTCTTATTGGCTCAACAGGCATATCAAGTTTATTACACAACGTACTGTGCTACATCAAGAGACTTGACTGATTGGTGGAGTGTAATAAAAATCAAAATTCGAGACAATCAGTTTAGTCAAAGTGAATGTGCTTTCACTGATGTGCAAAGAATTAAAGTTTTTCAAGAGAGTACTCAAAATCAATCTTTTTTACAAAGAGACATGAGTATCGATGATGACACCCCACATTTAAGAGTCGGTGATGACGATGATGTTAATGATGTCACATATGAATTTGAAATGGTAAGAGATGAAGCAACTGTAACTCGATTGGATATCGATGATGTTGAGGAGGAATATGAAGATGACATTGACATATATGAAGATGATAATGAAGATGAACACTTATAGAATTCCATGGTATTTATAAACAATCATAATATGTATATATGTATATATAATAGTACTTATCAATTATTTTCTAACAACATTAACATTTTCTGTTTCGGATGGACGACGCCACATTTCGTGAGTTGGCGGATGCTGACCTGACTTTCGATGCGGATGAGTTGCTGACAGATGACCCTCAGCCTGCAGGCACTCCAGGGAGTACACGGAGGGGGTGTGGTCTTGCATGATTGATGATTCCTGACCCCGTCCCCGAGCAACGTCCACGTCTTGGGTTTGATCCACGCACACAGAGGTGTGATAACCTGTGTGATAACCTGCGGATTTGACTAAGATTTCATTAATCTATTCACATAATAATTATTTATTATTTGTAAAGTTTTCCGCATATAGCAGTCAGACAGGGTAGCGCTATTTTGAGCAACTATTTCTCTCAGCCGTGGACCACATGGGAGCAGATTCCCATTGATGTGCAGCAGGCCATGTTCGGCCATTGGTTGGTACGTACGTAAATAAATAATTTTTATTTTGAAAATTATTTCATTTCTAACTTGATATTTTGATTTATTTGTAGGGTTTATGGTATCCGATCAAGGATACCATGCGTGACGCCATCCACGAGGCATGGGAGGTGGCCATGCGTGATCGCCTTCGTCAGTTTTTGCACAATTTAAGAAAATCTGCGATGGAGAAAGCAGGAGTGTCAGATTTTGACGAGTCATGTAGAGCACACCGACCAGAGTACATTTCATCTCATGTATGGGATGGATTATGTGTGCACTGGTTGAGTGGTTCCTTTCAGAGGAGATCATCAGTGGGGAGGCAGAATCGGGGGAGACAGGAGGTGACTCATCGAGCTGGGAGTCGTTCTTTCAGTACTCATAGACAGCATCTGGTACGTACATTATTTATAAATATTTTATATAACTATAAATATTAACAGTTTATTTTTTATTCTTATAGGCTGTCGAGCACCCCGATATTACGGAGTACGACGTATATCGGAGGATTATAGTGATCCTGCTACTGGGGAGCTCAAGGGTGATCGTCAGAATCACATCATGGTCAGTATTATTTGTTTTCAAGTTTAAAAATTAACTGCATATAATATATTCAAAATTTTAATTTTAAATTGCAACTACAGAAGTCATATGAGGCCGCAGCGCCACAGGCCCGACCTGAGAGTCAGGCCGAGTCATCAGATCAGACCATTGGCCGTCAGTTTGATGAGGCGACATTGATGCAGGCCACCCAGTATGCCTTCGAGAAGGGCCGGGTAGTTGGTATCGGCTCTCGACTGACTCCCGGAGATTATTATGGCAGTGCCGCGATGTCGGCATCCAGCTCGAGAGGAGCTCGTGCATCTTCTTCTGCTATACAGTATGAGGATCAGTTGCGATCTCAGACTTCACTGATAGAGAGTCTCCGACAGGAGCAGGAGCAGATGCGTCAGCAGCATGAGGAGGAGCATCGACGCCAGCAGCAGCTGTATGAGGAGCAGACGAGTCGGTGGCAGCAGCAGCATCAGGAGTAGATGGAGTACATGTGCCGACTCACTCATGCTTTAGGGATGGAGTTTCCTCCACCACCATCTGTAGATCCCCCCCTCCCCCCCTCCTTTAGATTAGAGATTGTATTTATGTTATAAAATCTGTGAAATCAAAATATGATTTTTTTTCTATTCGTAGTTTCTGTCTCATTATAAAATATTAATAATATTATATTTTTAAATAACAATATTAATATGAATAATAATATTATTTATATTTTATAATATTAAATTTTATATATATAGTAAAATTTTATAATATTATAATTTAATTATATTTTTTTGTAATACTTGAATTATTTTAATATTTGAATGTAAAATAATTCAATTATTTTTATATTAATTAAAATAACTCATTAATATTTTTTTTTATGAATTATATTTCTAATATTATTATATTAATTAAATCATTTATTAATATTCTATTATTTTTTATTTTTGAATTATAATTCTATTATTATTATATTAATTAAAACAATTTATTATTTTTATTTGTGAATTATAATTCTATTATTATATTAATTAAAATCATTTATTAATATTTTATTATTTTTTATTTTTGAATTATAATTGGATTATTATTATATTAATTAAAATTATTTATTAATAATTTATTTTTTTTATTTTTTTATAGTATTTGCGACGGGATACTATTCCCGTTGCAAATAGTATTATTATTTTTTTATTTTTTTTAAAATAGTTGTTGCGACGGGACCCATCGCAAAAAACTATTTGCGGCGAGCCCGTCGCAACAGGTATTTGCGACGAGGCCCGTCGCAAATAGTTTTTTACAAATATACGGAGTACTAGTTGTGACGGGGATTCTCCCCATCGCGGAAAAAGACATTAGCGACAGGCCCTTCGCAAAAAATTGTTGTTGCGACACCGTTTTCAGCAACGGGTCATTTGCGACGGGCCCCCATCGCAAAAAGCCATTTGCGACGGGATCCCGTCGCAAATGACCCGTCGCAAATACCTATTTTTCTAGTAGTGATAGTAACTTTAGTAATTATTTTATTCCCCATGGTAAGGGTAAATCTGGTAAATAAGTTTAAAAAATAATGTTATAATAATATTAAAATACCCTAATACATGTCCTAATACAATTGGATGTGATATATTTGACCATGGGCATCCTTGGTCTATTTTGGGACTCCATGGAACCACTTGGATATGAAAATGACCTTTTATAAGAATTAATTTAATGTAAATGGAAATATGACATAAACTTGTATTTTTATAATTAAAAAAATTAATATAGGGTTATACATAAGATGAATTTGACTATAAATAGTAATAGTAAATATTGAAAGATTTTATACATCATCATAATTTATTTATAATTTTTAGACCCCTGATAAATAAATTTATTTATGACACACTGATGATGTAGTAATTACCTTATTAATGATTGATTTAAATAAATGAGGTTATAAATACTAATATAATTTTTTTTTGAATCATTTTATGCCACCAACGAATTTTATGGATCCATATGACATGTTATATTTAAATTAATGAAGTTTTTTTTGAAATAGTCATGCTTTTATGGATTTTTAAAAAGTCATGATATGAATAGTATAAAAATTGAAATCAATGAGTTTGTAAAACAAATACTATTTTATTAAATGATTTAATAGTCCTAAAAATATATGATTTGGCCAAATTATGGAGATAATTTTAAATTTTCATTAATTAACCACTTGAGGTTATATTGTCATTTTATAGTAACTACATTAACCATATAGTGTGAATATACAACAAGACATAGTAAGAGTTAACTTAGTTAACTAAGGGTTAAAGTTAAAAGATAAGATTAAATTTGAGACCTAAACTTGTCTAAAACCTATTGGTTGAAACAATTTTGAACTATACAAATCTTATATTCGAATTAAATGAGTTTTGGACCTTTTTAAACTGAAAATCGTTTATAATAAAATAATATTTCAACACCTTCCTAAAGTTACCCTCCTCCTCTCTTATAAAAAGGAATCTCCTTCCACATTTCCTCACACCACCTTGATCCTTCTAGCTCGACCAAACCCTACCCAATTATCCTATAAACATTTTCATTTAACTTATGGAGGTTCTGGTTTTCCAAAAAGTCCATCCCTAGTGTGCCTAATATGGTATACAAAGGAAGTCCAATGAATAAGAAGTAATTTCTTTACGAATTCAATTCAATTTCTTTTATTCTTACACTACCTATTTATATGTTGATTACATACTAAAGTAATAACTATATTATACTCTACACTATGAGATGTTATTATAATTATGTGACAAAATATACCTCCTTTTATCCATCCTACAAATAACAATTTCACCATGTGTGCATATGTACGACTTACCGTCTCCACACCGTGGTGAATTTTTTTTATTAAAAAATACATTATTAGGATTGGTATAATGATGAGTATAATGGATTTAAATAATTAATACACCATGATAATTATTATATATAATTAATATATAATCCAATTACCTACCATTTAACCATCAATAGAATGATATCGTTATTCATGCGTACGTACGACCTACCATCTCCACGACGTGATGAGATTCGTTATTTACATTAACAAATCAAGAATGATTATACAATTTATATGGTGAGTGAAAATAAGAAAAATGAACTTAATTTAATGAATAAAATACATCCTATAAATAACAAATATAACTTAAATGATTAAATGGTAATGGTAAAATGAAGCAGTTAACACCCGAAATATTGGTAATATTGAAATACCATTAAAAATGATATAAAAGGATCATATATGATATCATAAATATTTATATGATATTGGTTTAATTTAATAACATGATATAACCATTATAAATTATTTTACTGCACCCTTCACTAATGAGGACTACAAGGTAAGGAATAATTTTTCAGTCTCATTTCTATCTGAGATTGTTTATAGGTAAGTATTTACTAGGGGTATATTTACTATCCATGTCCATGTTTTCTAAAACCTTTTTCATAAAATGTTTACTATTCTTCAATGTAAGTTCAGATTTATTTTTACCCATTTTTGACTATTACTGCACAGTATGGAAGGAATCTTTATTTTTTTTACCATACAAGGTAATTTTGACTTTTCCAGTTAAATTAAAAGAAGAATGTTTTTTCAATTATACTACATGAACATATTTTTAAATCTTTATGATTCCTTATCTCCATGATTCTTTTTCTACATGTTTACAAGTGTATTTTCAACTCAATTCTTTTCTTCTAAAATTTCATGACATTTTGGGAAAAGAACACGTTTTTTAAAGAAGAAAGGATATTTTCATTAGGAATTATGTTCATGGGTTTTATAAAAGTTGTTTTCCATATAAGATGAAATAAGATTATGTTTATATCCCTATTATTAGTTTGACTTTATTATGTTTATGATGGAATTATTTTTATGAAATCCATTTATTTGATATAGATTACATTATGGTGGAATGATGTTTAAGAAAATAATTTTATTTCTTGGGTTATGGTATGATGTTTGATTTATGTTTTTTGTGGAACCTGTAAGAATGATTTAACTGTGAGAAGGGTGGGAAGTATATTTCACTCTAATGAATTGGGTGAAGATTTATATCTCTTGATATAGACATGACAGGAATGGAAAGTAAATCTGGTTTAGAAATAAATGGTTGGAATGACAAGTAAACCCAGTTCAGTAGTGGAATTTTTCCAATATAATGGTCCTGGAAGCAATGCCTTCTCTACTATAGGAATCATATTATGGGATTATTAGTGATCCATAATTACATGTTTTATTCCAACTATATTCTATCATTGTTAATGTTCCTTTTTGATCTACTACTTACATACTGCCAAAATTTATTTCATGACTCACGATTTTGATGTTTAAACATTATATTCACGTTTTTATTTCAAATTTTAATGGTTTGTTTTAGGTTCTCCATGTTTACCCTTACTAAGAATTTGAGCTCACCCTTTTTATTATTTATTTTCTCTATTATATAATGAAAATTTTTATGTTGGAAAAAAGGGTAATATCTTTATCGGATATGTTGAAGATATTTCACTATGTTAGAAGATTATGTTCCGATTTTCCAAAGACACTAAACTAACACAGTCCTTGGGAATCTTTTTCTGTCATGTATTTGGTATTCTGAAAATGTAATTTAAAGTCCATGTACGTAAATCTTGGGTCATTAGAGTTTGTATCAGAGTTAAGGTTTAGTTAACCTTTGGAAACTAGGATGTGAAAACTTTAGTTAGAACCATAGAGATATTTCTAAGGTATGTCTATAGATATCCCTATGGGTAAGTATAACTATAGGATACAGTCCTATAATTATTTTAATGATCATTAATAACCTAGGATTAATCCTATGATATTAGAGATTGAAAGTAATCCCCCTTGATTATGTTGTTTTCTTATTATGATTTTTTGTCTGTCACACTATTCTTTTTAGGTTTTGGAAGATGGATGGAACCTGAAGAAACTATGTTAATGATCAATGAACTAGGAAATGAAATGATTTTTCTTCTGAAAATTTTTTTTATGGGAGATGGAATGAAAAATCTTATTTCTATACTTACACAAACTATGAATCGTTATGGACTTCCAAATGAGTAGAGAAGGGAACAACATTATATTAAGTCATCCATGAGGAAATGTACACATTCTTTCAGTGGGTATTCTGATCAACTTGTTGCTGAACAATGGACCAATACCATTGAAAAATATTATTTTATCCTTCGCTGTTTGGAATAAGAAGATGTCATTTTGGTTTTCTATCTTTTAGAAGGTGAAGTAGACCAGTGGTGGAATCTAATTAAGAATACAAGTTAGAAAGATGAAATTGAATTCATGGAATGGGACGAGTTCAAGTACTTATTTTTCAATAAGTACTTCCCTTGTATTCTTCGAACAAAGATGGAAAATGAGTTCCTTAGACTTATGAAAAAGATGACGAATCTATTGGTACATACGATGTGAATTTTACAAGACTTTCAATATATGTTTTTGGATTTATCATCCAACCTGAATGTAAAGTTGATCAATTCATCAGTTCCATAAAACCAAGTCTTCGAAGGGAATTAGCTATAAGAGACTTCAGTAGCTATGAAAAGATTGTATGTTGTGTTATCAAGGTAGAATTGGAAGTTGGTGTTACATATCAATATCATGGTTTTGAAAATAAATGAAAGATGGATTTCATGGGAAAATCTCAAAATAATTTTGAAAAGAATATGAATGATTACTTATGCTCAAAGTTTGAAAATAATCATGGTGGAGATTGTCTTAAAGGGACTAGAAAATGTTTCAAGTGTGGAAAATAAGTTCATAGAGCAGTTGAGTGCCTATGTAATGAGAAAAAAGTTCATAATTATATGAATAGAGAAACGGTTGTAGTGAACGCACCACCAACACCTCAATGGTACAAGTGCAAGGAAATGGGGAATTATGCTAACCAATTCCCTAATCCAAGAGTTAATTATGATCAATGTCAACAACCAATTAAAGAAAAATACAAAGGGAAGTCACAAGCGATCACTATTGGCGATGTTGAGTATGAAAATGAAGTGGTGGAATGATTTAGTGTTTATGTAATGAGATTCCAAAATAGTGTTGTGGAATATCATTTATGGTTTTAATGAATATTGGAATATCTATGTATTGGTCTATTGGTGTTTTCCAAAATTATTTAGAACTGATAACCATGAAAAGTGATTGAAATATTTTTGGAAAATGAATGATAATTGAAAAATGAAGGGATATGTAGATAATGAGATGTTTGATAGTATTAATGAGCTTATATATGTACAAAGTGATATCATGGTTTGTGTATATAGAATTTGTTGTATTTTTGTGTGTGGAAAGAGTTAATTTTGATAGAATTCATTTTTTCACTAAGGTTCTATGTTAATTCATGTTATTATCATGTTTCAAGAGAATACATGCTCAAAGTATTCACATTTTTGAAATGTGACAACCAAGAACTCCCAAATGAGATAAGGGAGAAAAATTTTGAGTGGATTAAGTTCACCTCTCTATAAAGTTTTATATTTTCAGTTTTTCGAAGGATTTTAATTTTATCCATTTATGGATATTACAAGTTATATTCTGATTGATGTTTCTTAGATTAATGTATTATCTCACTATAGGTGGACTTATGCATATTTGATAACATGTTCAAAATTTTTTATTTTGATATATAGAATTACCTATCATTATATCGTATGATATGATAACACTTCAAGAATAAAATATTAAACTTTATTTATTTAAAAAATATATTAAGTGTAAATTTTTCAGGGAACGACCAACAATGAGATTGTACTGAAATCATGTATATATTTCTCCTCAGGAAAACAATTCATCATCTTTAGGAAAATGACCTTGAAACCAAAAAATTTAATCCTAGTACCTTCTTATCTTATGAATCATATGGTACCTTAAATCATCGCAGATTTATAGATTTATGGTTGTTAAATTTCTCCAAACCATATTTTCTATCACAATCTATCAGAAAATGATGGTTAGCTTTCTCTTCGATATCAATCTTTTCACTTCGTACCTGTGTTCTCCTATGTGGAAACCTAGTGATGAGTTACTTTGGGTAACCAATATGCTTCTAAATTTCATTTTTAAATTGAATTTTTAGTAATCATTTTTATGATTTTGGTTCACATGAAATAAACTTTCATGTAGCAAACCATTTATAACCACAACGAATTTCGAGGGCGAAATTAATTTTATGGGGGTAGAATGTAACATCCCAAGATATTATGAGATAAATTATTTTTAATTTATGTTATGGCTTGTGTTGTATGCTAAAAAAATATTATCATGTGATATATGCAACACCGTATTATCATTCTGTATACGCAACACTTACTTGGCTTGCATTACACGCAAGAGCGACCTTCCTCGATAACTTTCATTGTACGCAATACTGAGTTTCACTAAAAAAGGACTTATTATTAAAATATTATATAAACTAGCCATTATAAATAATATTAACAATTTTTTTTAATATTATATAACCTTAAATTTCATATTATTTATTTTCTATATATGAAATAAGATAAAATTAATTTTTTTCGATAAAACAAGTATTTTTTCAAAAATGAAGTTTTGGAGCCTTTTGATGGTGCACCCATTTTAAATTTAGTTATTACCGCTTTTATATATTCTACTTGAAAAAAAAAATAAACTTCATATTTGGAATATAAACATAAAAATTTACTTTTGTTGAATTTTTGTTATTTTTCTGATAGAATTCATATTTTAATGAATACTGAAAAATACTACATTTTAATTCAAAACTGCCTTTTTAGCTAATTTATTTATATAGTTATATTATATTTTTAAATGGTTGTAAAGTGTAATTGAATTATTTTTTATCATTTAATCCAATTTAGGTAATTTTATGTAATTTCCCATTGAAATTGGACATAAACATATGTCAATCTTTTTATTGATATTACATCTTAAAAAAACACATTTTGGTTTTGACAACAATTAATTTTAAATTAATTAATACAACTTATGTAGTTTGAATTTGGAAAAATGGATTCTATATTTTGAATCAGAAGGTTCAAATTGTGTAAATATTTATCTTTTATTTTTTGGCATTATGAAAAGTAACTTTAGTAATTATTTTATTTACTATGTTAAAAGGGTAAATATGGTAAATAATTGTAATAAATAATATTATAATAATATTAATCTACCCTAACACATGTCTTAATCCTATTTAATGAGATATTTCTGACCTTGGTCATCTTTGGGTCGATTTTGGGACCCCATGGAACATCTTGGATGTGAAAATGACATTTTATAAGAATTAATTTAATGTAAAGAGAAATATGACATAAACTTGTAGCTTCTTAATAAAACAATTTTAATATAAGGTTTTACAGAAGATAAATTAGACTATAAATATTAAAATGAAAGATATAAATATTTTCAATATCATGGTGTTTTATTTATAATTTTTAGACACCAAATAAATAAATTTATTTATGACACACTGATGATGTAGTGATTACCTTATTAATGAATGATTTAAATAAACGAGATTATAAATACTAAAATAAATTTATTTTGGAATTTTTTATGCATAAAATATATTTATTGAATATTATGACTTTTTATATTTAAATTAATGATGTTTTTTTTCGAAATAATCATGTTGTTATGGATTTTTAAAATGTCATGACATGAATATTTTAAAAATTGAAATAAATCAGTTTTTAAAACAAATAATTTTTATTGAATGATATAACAGTAAAAATATCTAAGATTAGTCCAAATGAATTAGATAATGTTTCACATGAAATTTATGAACTAATTTTGGTTCTATTGGAATTTTATAGTAACAAAATTAACCATATAGTATGAATATACAAGAAGACAAGGTAAAATTTAAATTAGTTAACTAAGTGTCAAAGCTAAAAGATAAGGTTGAATTTTGGACCTAAAATTTTCTAAATCGTTTAGGTTGAGATAATTTAGAAAAATAATAATATTATATTTTAATTAAATATGTTTTCTTTCTTTTAAAACTGAAAATCATTTTATTATAAAATAATATTTCAGTACCTTCTTAAAGAGCCCCTTCTCCTCTCTTATAAAAAGGTATCTCCTACCATATTTCCTCACAGTAGCTTGATCCCTCTAGATATACTAACCCATAACCAATTATCCTATCAAAATTCTTAGTTAAATTTTGGAGGTCCTGGTTTTCCAAAAAGTCCATCCCAAGTGTCCCTAACAATAGATCCAAAGGAAGTCCAATGAAGAAGAGGTAATTGTGTTACCAATTCAATTTAATTAATCTTCTTATTCTACTTCGTATTTATATTTTGATTCCATAATAAATTAATAAACCAAGTATATTATATGTTCTGATATGTTATTATAATTATGGGATGACCTATACCTCCTTTTATCTATCCCACGGATAACAATATCATGTTGCATCCGTACGTACGACATATTATTTCCATGTCATGGTGTAGTATTTTTTATTCAAAATTACTTTATTAGGATGGGTATAATGATGAGTATAATGTATTTAATTAATTAATATAACATTATAATGATTATGTATAATTAATATACCATCCCATTATATACCATTTAACCATCAAGAGAATGATATCGTCACTCTAGTGTACGTACGGCCTACCATCTCCAGAACGTGGTCAGATTTGTTCTATTTGTTTACAACTCAAGACTGATTATAAAATTTATATGATGAATGAAAATAATAATTATGAACATATTTTCATTAATAAAATAAATTCTATACATAAAAATCATGACTTACATGAAAAAATAGGAATAGGAAAACGAAGTAGTTAACACCCAAAATAATTATTATATTGAAATACCATTAACAAAATGATATTATAGGATCATATATGATATCATAAATATGGATATAGTCATTTTATAAATTAATAACATGATTTAACCATTATATAAGAGGTGACCTCACCCTCTACTAATGAAAATTACAATGTATTGGATAATTTTTCAATCTCATTTTTATCTGAGATTCTTCATACATAAGTATTTAATGGGGGTATATTTATCATCCAAGTCCATGTTTTTTAAAAATATTTTCATAAAATGTTTACTATTATTCTATCTATGTTTATAGTAATTTTTACCCATTTTTTGACTTTTACTACATGGTATGGAAGGGATATTTCTTTTGCTTACCAAAAGAGGTACTATATGACTTTTATGGTAAAAGTACAAGAAGATTTTTTTTAACTTATACGACATTAAAAGATTTTTACATATTCATAATACCTTATTTCCATTAATTTTCCACTACATTTTTTCAAGTTTATTTTCATCTAAATTATTTTCTTTTTAAATTGAACAGCATTTTGAGAAAGAAAAAAACATTGTTTAAGAAGAAATGATATTTTCTTTAGGAATTAAGTTCAAGTGTTTAATAAAAATTATTTTCCAATTAATATGGCATAGGGTTATTTTTCTATCCTAATTATAACTTTTATTTTATTGTGTTTATGATAGAATTATTTTTTAGAAATCCATTTATTTTTTACGGATTGTGTTATGGTGGAATGATGTTTAAGAAACCTATTTTATTTCTTAGGTTATACTATGATGAATGATTTATGTTTTTTTGGAACATGTAATAATGATTTCACTATGAGATGGGTGAGACCTATATCTCCTTTAACTTCATTAGGTAATGATTTATATATCATGATATATACATAACTTTAATTTCATGTAAATCTGATTCAGTAATACATGGCTGGAATGACAAGTAAACTCAGTTTAGTAATGGACTTTGTCCACAATGTTGGTCATGGCAGTAATTCCTTGGATACTGTTGAATTCATATTATGTGATTATTAGTTTTCCACAATTACATGTTTTATTCTAATTCTATTCTATTTTGTTTAATGTTCCTTTATGATCCATGCCTTACATAGTACCATGATTTATTTCATTACTCAATATTTTGATGTTTAAACTTTGTGTTCTTGTTTTTTCATTCAAATGTTTATGGTTTGTTTTATTTTCTCCATGTTAACCCTTACTGAGAATTTGAGCTCACCATTTCTATGTTTTCATTTCCCCAAGATATAAATAATGGTTTTAGGTAGAAAAAAAGGGTAAGATCATTATGAGTGATTTTGAAGATCTTTCACTAAGTTAGAAGATTATGTTCCGAGATACCAAAGACATTAAACTAATACGGTCTTTGGGAATCTTTTTGTGTCATGTATTATGTCTTTTAAAAAAGAAATTTATTGTATGTTTACATCAATATTTTTTTGTTAGAGTCAAAATAATTGTGTAGTAAGTCTCGTGGTCGTATATCTGGTTATACCGAGTCAGGATAGACACGCCTTTTCAATGTTTTTACCCCTAGGTACATCTGTGTCAGAGCCACATCCCATTGAAGTATCCATAGAGGCCTATATTTTTAGAAAACACTCATTCTATCCTTCACCTAAATTCCACAACATTTTCCAATAATTTTACTCATCTATAAACTTATCTATAGATACATCCCAAGATATTTCCTAAAAAAATTTCATAGGGATATCACTAATGTTTTCTCATCATAGTTTCCAAAGGTCAAATAAAACTTCACTATAATACTAAATATAAATAACCCCTCTTTTTAAACAATAACATTATATAATTTTTTTAAATTAATAAAACAATTAAAAAATAGATTTTTAAAGGCCATGTTAGTTTAGTGACTTTGGAAACATGAATAAAAATATTCCAACTTAGTGAAATATCTTCAATGATTCCCATAATGGTATCCCTCCTTAGTAATTATACGTAAAAACCTTTATTCATAACCTAGGGAAAGGAACCATGACAAATGTGTGAGCTCATATGCTCAATAAGGGAAACTAAGGGAGATATGTAGGTATAAACATGATCATATGGGTATGATAATATGATTATAACATTAAAAGATCATACCCTAAATAAAAAATATCATAATAATGAATCATAGAAAAAATACTGGTAGTTCATAAGACATGAATCATAAGGGAAACAAGGGCTTAATCCATGATGTCATAACATAGGAACTTGACATGAAATTTTGGAAGACACATAAGCATATAAAATGTTTTCCATAGTAGTCAAGGTATCACTACCAAGTCCATCTTAGCAGTATGGGTTCACTACTCATACCATCTTGGTAGTCACGATTCACTCCCATGGAAATATTAATAGTATAGGTTCACTCCCCATAAAATATTGGTAGTCATGGTTCACTCCCATGACAATATTGGTCATATAGGTTCACTCCTCATACCATCTTGTTTGTCATGGTTCACTCCCCAGGTTATATTAGTAGTCAATATTCAATCCAAAGTCCATCTTAGTATATCTCATGAGATATAAATCTTTACCCAATGCATTAGAGGAAGATATAGGTCCCAACCATCTCATAATGAAATCATACATACATGTTACACAAGATCATAAAAAACCATATCTTAGTCTCATGAAAAAAATTGGTATCATAAACATGTAATTATATCATAACCTATTGAAAAAGATACAGCTTACATAATCATTTCATCAAATGCATAACCAGTGAAAAGATGTGGGTTACAAAAGAATATAACCAATTGAAGATGAGTATGTTTAATAATCCTATAACCCCTAAAGGAGAAATAATTTCATAAACTTAATACCATAAAATAACATTCAGATAATGAATATGAATGGAAACATTGAATTATTTCCCCATAATAGAATGTGTAACACCAAAAAAATGTGAACATAGATGGAAAATAATTTTGAGATATCTTTTAAAAACATTTGTTAGGAAAAATATCCTTTATTATTTTAAAATTTATTTTGAAAACATAAAAAAATTTAAAACACTTTTATTGGTAAATAATTTGAGAACTTAAAAAGAAGGCATGAAATAATTTTGAAAACATTTTTCTTTGAAAAATTATAAAAGAAGCTTGAAAACATTTTGAAACCCTGTGTCTTTGAAAATAAATTGAAAACATATAAAATATTATTCAAAAAAAATTAAACCAATTTTTAAAATACATTGAAAGTATATAAAATATTCTTCATGTTCATTGAAATACTCTTATTTGAAAAAAACTTTTTTAAAACATTTTAGGGAATCTTTGAAATTCATTTAAAACACTTTTAAAACATAAAAACTTTAAAAAAAATTCATTGAAATTATATTTAAAATATTTAATTTCCATTATTTTATGAAAACATTTTATATAAAAATAAATTAATTTCTAATCTTGTAAAATAATCTTCAAGGGAATTATGACCATCATGGCATGTAAAACCGAACATGTCGAACATTCCTTTTGCAACATAAAAATTATAGAAAAGTCTCTCGATCGGAAAATGATAAGATGATTACTTTTTAAAAAACCTTTTGTTAAAAAGGTAAAACATTATTACAAATTTATTTTAAGGATCACAGGATAATAGTAGAATATTTTTGGAAACTTTTTTAGAAAACATGGTTTTAAAGGAACATAGATTTCTACAAAAAAGAGAGGTAAAGTCCAACATTATTGAAAACACTTTTTAATCATATTATCTACCAAGTAGTGGAAAATGGTACATTTAATTGGATATAAAATGAATATATTGAGGGTAATAAAACTCATGAGAGTTTTTAAGAAATAGATCATATGATTTAATCAATTGTATCATAATCATAACAATCTCTATAAATGGTGATATTATACCAAAAAACTATAACCAATTTGGTAACATTTGAATCATAACACAATAGAAAGAATAAAATTACATGAAGCATAAAATATCATGAAAATAATTATATTCATGGTATAACATGTCAAATATAGTATATACACCTCATAGAAAAATATAGGTGCGTAACATGACTTGTGTCTCAATGAAGAAAATTTGAGACAAAATTATTTTACCAATTTGGTAGCTTTTGAAAAGTAAACCCCATGAAAAAAAGATCTTAAAATGGATATTTAAATAGCCATAAATTTATGTATAATAATAATAGAATACATTCATGGGTAGTATACACACCACACAAAATAAATGAGTAGTGAAGAAAACATGTATCTCATGGAAATGAAAATGTGAGATGAAATTCCCATAACTTATATCTTGAATCTCTTAATACTCATACAAACCTCACATATTATAAATATATTTCTATTATAAATATTTATAGAACCATATTATTATTTTTGATACAATATATGGTTTGATTATGTAATGGAATAGACAATGACTCATTAACGTGTTTTCCAAAAACCAGGTTCCATAAAATAGTCCCACCGAAATAGTGGTACCGGTCATGGTCTAACATCAAAACGGTGGCACTGTGATGGTGGTGCTGTAACGGTCACACAGTCACAGTCACACAAAGCAATAGTGGCATTGCTGATGGTGGCACCATGATGGTGGAACCGTAACGGTCTCACCGTCACGGTCGCACACCGAAATAGTGGCACCGCTTACGGTGGCATCCTAAGGGTGGCACTATGACGGTGGAACCATGACCGTGAAACCGCTTACGGTGTCACACCCAACGGTGTCCCACCCTTGTTTCTTTTTCCAATTTTTCTCCTGTGAGGACCCAACCCCAGAATACTCGAGGCAGGTGACTTCAAAACATGATGTGCAATTTATTACAAGGACCTACACTGATAAATTACACATCATGTTCTCATCAGAGGATCGAACTTGGTTCAGGTTCTAGGAAACCACCTGCTACTGACATTCTTCTTCAGCTAATACTGATACCTGAAAATTTTCATTCCAAAATGACGGGGTGGGCATATGAATTCCCAGTAAGGGGTTCTAAAACAAACCAATATAACCTTTCTAAAATATTATTTAAAACTTCCATAAAAAAATTTTCTTAATGAAAAACTATAACATATGTAATAGATCATAATCACAATGGTCAATTAAAACATGCTAACAGAATTACAAGGTTTCATGACTCAATTATATGAATGCTCATTGGAGTAATAAATAAAATATGTTCTAAACATGTATGACATATGAATATTTAATCACAAATTTAGCAGCTAAGAGTAATGAATAATCGGAGTTACGCGTAAAGGAAACAACTTCAATTTCATAAATTGAATACTAATTCACTGTGTGCTAAACACAAGTTATGCCATAAGATTTTAATTTTATGATACTCATTAGTATTGGCTCTTAACCATGGATATTATACTAGCCGAATATCTATTTGGTAAATTAATTATCAGACACATAATGAGGGAATGTATAATGCTCGACTTCTTGTGTCAAGGCCTTATGCCAAAACCAAGGGCTAACTGTAACCGGACCCCAACCCAGAGAAAATTTGTAACCGGACTCCATCCCGGAGAGAATCTTTAACTGGACTCCATCTCTAAGAGAATCTGTAACCGGACTTCAACCCGAAGGGCTTACTTCTACCAGTCCCAAACCCAGAACATACTAGTTCAATACTTTCCTCATATGCCAAAATCTGGTCATAAATTCAAGATTTCGTATAGCACATGAATAATTACTTACACATTTCATATTATTCATGGTGTCCCATTCCACCATGAAAAATTAAATTATATTTCATATTACTCAAGGTGTCCCATACCAATTTGAGTAATTTGATTTCTTATCTCAGTATTAAGATATACCACATGCATGCACCATTGAGTGAAACTATAATTAAAATGGAAAATGGAACCACTTAATCCAAAGTACATAACATGATAGATAACATTGAAAATAATAGGGAAATGAAAGTTCATTGAAGGAATTCATGGATTATTACACATCCTTTTCACATGAGACAGTACTAAATCACATCAAGTAATGGATGAAAAAGGTTTGCTATATGAAATTATAACAAGGCTAATATCTTTTAAGGTTCTTTAACTTAAAAATGTTAGACGTAAGACATATGTATATAAAAACTAATGTTTTTAACAATAATACACTTACATATGAGCCCAAAACTTTATTCGCATCCATGTATTTATTTAATGACTGTAATTTATCTTTAATAGCACGATATAGAGCAAGATTAAATTATGTGTATGTGTCCGAATATATAATAAGAGTATATCCATTTTTTTATTTTTTATTAACACCCATATTAGACAAACCCAACTATAATTATCGACTTTAGAAATATTAATACATACAAACCTTAGTAAACCTATGGATTTACATAGAGATGTTATATATATAAACCATATATAAATAAAATTAAGTGTGTGGGTTTTGCATTAACCAAAACAAGTACTTATCCTATTGGTTAAAAAGTGTTGAACAAAATTTGGAGAACCAAAATAGGATTAGGATGGAAAACCATATATACATTTAAGAACATCCATAATCAGGTATAAAAGTTTTCTTACAAAAATATAACTCCATGTGTTTTTTATCTCTTCAATAAGATTGAAACTCAAACTCTAAAATCATAAATTCGGGCATATGGAGTATATGAAAATCTGAGGGCTGTGTATATTATACTTATAAAATTAAATACATATATGTACATATGTATCCAATTATGTATATAAGGTGTAAAAAAAATCTGCATGAGGTATCCATACTTCGGGTCTATTAATAACCTATAACTCAGAATCCCAAAACTCTAAATCAGGTAATGAAATTTTTAAACTCAACCAGTACGATGATGTATATTTATATAACAAATGTAAATAAACATGAAACATAACACTCATAAATCAAGACAAATATAAAACCCCTACGTCCTTTATACCACTTGAACTTGGAAGCCCGAGGACCCAAGTTCCGCACCGAAGTACCATAAAGTTATAAATATATTTTTACGATTGTATATGTATATATACTCAAAAAAGAAACAAGACAAGGGAAAACTAAAACCCTTACCTTAGTTCATGGAGGAAGAAAGGCTCAAGAAGACTTGGTGGTTCTTGAAGGAGGTGTTGGAGGTAGAAGGAAATCTGAGGGTTTCTCGGGGTGCAACCGGTTAACTTATAAACTAAAAAACACACACAAGCATTCAATTCCACCACTGATAAAATCGACCCCTAATCAGCGCGTTAAAAGGCCAGTGAAAACTTGTAGGAAAGGGGAAACAAGGAGGGTCCACCAATGGACATGGTTGAATAAAAAACAGTTGTAGGGTTATTGGTGCAAACCCATGCGAAGGAGAAGAATACGACTTGAGATAGAGAAAACCGGAGGTGTTTCAGATGACCAGGATCAAAGCTGGCTCTGATCCGAAGGCCAAGGCGCATCCCGGTTTTAAAAAAAAGAATTTCAGGCTCATATTTAAATCCAAGTTTGATCGTATGGTCCTAGGTTGACGTAACATTTTAAAAACCTCGAATGGTCACGATTAGATCGTGCCGGATCGAATGGTCCATGGAAAATGTAGAGAAAAACGAGGTTGATGAGGGTCGAGCATGGGGTCGAGATCGACGGACTAGATCATGTGAGGCGTGATCCAATGGCACAGATCTATTTTCACCCAAAAATCCTTATCCCATATCAAATTGGTAAGGGCTTCCGTAGATCTTTTTAAGCCTAATCCTCTAAACAATAGCATAGAACAAAACACAACACACACAAAGTGGGAATTATACACGGGTTCCTACCCCACAGGTCTCAGCCTACCCATGCTGCACCGTAGCCTTTTTCCCAGGGTGCATTTTCTAAAGCCCTGTACATGCCTACGAGTGCTTCATAGATCCTAGTACCACGCTTGGGCTGACCTTATCTTGGGTTGAGGGATAGGCCCAGTCACCATGCGTGCACTTCCTGCCACGGACCAACTATAAATGGCTGGCCCTAGTGGGCCCATTTTTTATAAAAACTAACTTACAAAAATTATAAAGTCCTAAGGAATTTTACATTTAATAAAACCATAGAAAAATTATTTCTTTAAACATGGATTTTATTTTAACATTAAGAGGTCAATGAAAACAAATTAGACATTTTCATAAGTAAAAGTATATCAAAATATTTCTATAAACACTAAACCTTTAATATAAAAGTTATAAATTGATATTTAATAAACATATAGAGTAATTCTTGTACTAGTATTATAGAAAAGATAGTTTAATAAAAAACAGAATTTAATTTAAAGAATTTATACATAGTTTATAACACTATTTAGGAAATGAAAATCTTTACAATATCATTGAAATATTTGAAAAGTGTTTCAAATTACTTATCACATTAGTGTAATTTAAAACATTATACCATAGTTAGAGATTTTCTTATAATTTACAATTCATAATGTAAATTTTGGAAAACTAAGTTGTAAAATCATCACAAGGACACCGACTATAATTGTAGTCGTTGGATTTCTAATGGTCACCCAAGGAAATGGTCGAGTTTATGCCTTATAAAACCATGCATTAGAGTGTCCTAAACTCATGAAAAAGAATAATATGGTTCTTGTCATTCCGTTGATGTTCAACACAGTTTACAAGATCATGGTGGTGATGTTCTTCGTTTTAACTGACTCAGAGGATCTCTTTTATTTATCATGTCTCGTTTTTTTATAGGGGTCATCCTGTAGTTTTTAAAGTGTTTTTAATAGGAATTTGTGGATAGGGTGGTTCATTGAGATCTTGAAACATTGTAAATACTTCTGTGTCTTGTTTAAATAAAATCCTTGTGTTTAACTTTTACATTTGTTAAGTTAAAAGAAATATGTATTAAAAAAATAAAGGAATAAAATTATCATTATATGTGATTCAACATTTTGGGGTGTTACATTATCCCCACCAACAAATAATTGCATCCTCAAAATTCATTTCATACAAAAACACTAAAAGAAAACTCTTTGACGTTCTTCACCACAGCCTCAATCATGGCGGGTTCTCTGTTAAAGCTAGATGAATACACATATTGGTGTTCATTTATTCTATTTCCCTGACCCAAAAACACTTCAGAAAATATGGGTTAACCTCATGTAGGGTGAACTCAGGCTTCCAGAGAGAGGCTCTAAAGGTTGAGAGTTTAGAAATGTCCGAATGAAAAATTTATCTGAGAACTCATCGGGATGACTCTTGAATAAAAAAATTTAATGACGTCAGCATGGTCATATATTCTGAGGCTCAAGATCTAGTACATGTAAGTTGCACGTAGGTCCCCTTCCAAGGTAGCATCTTGAAACCTCGTCCAGCCCATGATGTTTTGGGATTGGGTGAAACATAGGAAAAGACCGTTGTGATACTTGACCCTTCATCTGTACTTTGCACGTTGATAATTGGATATAAGATAGTAAATGTAGGCATTCTCTTTATAGGAATGGAAGATTTCTAGACTATTTGACACTTTGAAATGTTACTTTCATGTTTTTTAAAAGTTTGTGAAAGGGAGGTACTCTACCTCACATGTTTTGACCTAGATAGTCTCTAGTATCTCAGTAGGGAGTGATACGATGTGAGTTTGTCCTTCCATCTGAAACATTATTTTGAAAGTTCAATTATTGAAACCCATCTAATAAAATAAACAATGTAAATAAAGTAGAAAGAGGAGATAACAAATTGTATTCTCATATAACCACTGGTACATAAAATGGAAGGGCTAATGGTTTCTGCAGTTTCCTAATACACGAATCCCCAGATCATGTTCAAAACTCTTGATATCCCTAAACCATATGCTACCCGAACAGTCAGGTTTGATATTGTGGGTGCACTTGTGTTGTCTATAGAGTCTAACATGTGGTCTGTATAGCTGAGAGACATCAGTATGCACATGATGTATGTACACCGAACCAGAGGCTTTGTATTCAAGGATGTTAGAGTCCATTACTTGACCATAATGGTCATAGGACAAGACTTGACACATATAAGATGCACGGAGGTCTCTCACTGCTGTAACTTCTTGGAAGGCCTTGAAGGACTGGATGCCTTCTGCTGTAGTGAAGAATATAAAAAATTCATCATAGTACTTTCCCTGTCATGCATAGGATGGAAATTGGGCTTGCATCCCGAAGATGTAATCCATGCCCATTATTTGGTGGAGTTGAAGTACTTGGGGAGAGTTAGATATGTTATAGAGGTGTTTACATGATATATAGATATTGGAATAGTTTATAAAATTTTCATGGCTGGATATTAAAATTATGGGTTCTAAGGCCTCATTTGGAAGATAAAAAGGCTGGTACCTTCATTTTCTATCTGAAAATAAGGAAAACCTCATATTTAGTAATGCTCAAGTAATTTTTTTCTTTGTTTCTATTCTGGTTTTCCAGAGTTATTCAAACTAAATCAGTTGATAGCAACTTTGAGGACCTAACCCTAGAATACCTCTAGATGGTGCCTTAAAAACATGATGGAAAATTTATTACAAGGACCTGCACTGAAAAATTACACATCATGTCCCCTTTAGAGGATCGAATTCGGTTCAGTTTCTGGGAAACCCGCTGCTACTGGCATGCTTTTTCAGCTAAAACTTATACTTGAAAATTTTCATTTAAAAACAAGGGGGTGAGCATATGAATGCCTAGTAAAGGGGTTTTAAAACAAAATGATATAACTTTTTAAAACATTATTTAAAACTTCCATAAAACACTTTTCTAAAAGAAAAACTGTATCATATGTAATAGTTCATATTCAAAATGATCAATTAATACATGCTAACAGAATTAAAGGGGTTCATGATTCAATTATATGCATTCTCATTGGAATAGTAAATAAAAGATGTTCTAAACATGTATTACTTATGAATATTTAATCACAATTTGAACTGATATGATTAATGAATATTCAGAGTTGTGTGTAAAGGAAACAACTTCAATTTCATACATTGAATACGAATTCACTACATGCTAAACACATGTCATGCCATAAGATTTTACATTTCTGATACTCATAAGTACTGGATCATAACCATGGATATTCTACTAATCAAATATCTATTTGGTTAATTAATAGTCATACACATAATGAGGTAATGTATAATGTTGGACTTCTTGTATCAAGGCCTTTTGACAAGAGCTAGGGCTAACAGTAACCGGACCCCAACCCAAAGAGCATCTATATTTGGACTCCATCCTGAAGAGCATCAGTAACCGGACTCTATCCCAGAGAGCATCTATAACCAGACTCCAACCCTGAGAGCTTACTTTTACCATTCCCCAACCCAGAACATACTAGTCCAATACGTTCCTCATATGACAAAATTGGGTAGTATGTTCAAAATGTTGTATACCACTTGAATAATTACTTACAAATTAAATATTATTCAAGGTGACCCATTCCACCTGGAATAATTAAATTTTATTTCATATTACTCAAGTTGTCCCATACCACTTCGAGTAATTGTATTTCTTATCTCAGTATTAAGATATGCCACATACATGAACCGTTGAGTGCAACTATAATTAAAATGGAAAATAGAACCACTTAATCCAAAGTAAATAACATGACAGATAACGTTAAAAAAATAGGGCAATGATAGTTCATAGAAGGCATTCATGGTTTATTATGCATCCTTTGCACATGAGATAATACTAAAGAACATCCAGTAATGGATGAAAAGGGTTTTCTATATTAAATTATAACAAGGATAATATTTTTAAAGGTTCTTTAACTAAAACAAGTTAGAAGTAATACATACATATATAAAAACTAAAGTTTTTCATGACAATACACTTCCATAAGAACCCAAAACATTATTCACATACTTGTCTTTATTTAATGATTGTAATTCATCTTTAATACCATGATATAGAACTAGATTTAATTATGTGTATGTGTCCAAATATATACTAAGAGTGTATCCATTTTTTTCCTTTTTTTATTAACAACCATATTAAACAAACTCAACTATAATTATCATCTTTAGAAATATTAATAAATGAAAAACTTTTCAAAACCATGGATTTACATAGAGATGTTATATATATAAACCATATATAAAAAAATTAAGTGTGTCAGTTTTGAATCAACCAAAAAATGTACTCGTCCTATTCGTTAAACATTGTTGAAAAAATTTTGGAGAACCTGAATAGGTTTAGGATGGAAAACCATATATAAATCAGAGAACATACATAATCAAGTATAACAGTTTTCTTAGAAAAATATAACTCCATGCATTTTATAGCTCTTCAATAACTTTGAATCTCAAACTTTAAAATATTAAATTTGGGAATATGGAGTTTATGAAAATATGAGGGCTGTGTATATGATACTTATATATTTATATACATATATGTACATATGTAACTGATTATTTATATAATGTATAAAATAAATCTGCATGAGGTATCCATACTTTGGGTCTATTAATACCCTATAACTCAGAATCCCAAAACTCTAAATCGGGTAAAGAAAGATTTAAACTCAAGACAAAAGAAGATGTATATTTATATAACAAGTGTATATAAACATGAAACTTAACACTCAGCAAGCCAGAAAAATATAAATCCCCTACGTCCTTTATACATCTTGAACTAGGAAGCCTGAGGGCCCAGGTTCAGCACGGAAGTACCAGAAAGTTATAAATATATATTTACGAGTGTATAAGTATATATACTCTCAAAGAAACAAGACAAGGAAAAAATAAAACCCTTACCTTAGTTCGTGGAGGAAGAGAGGCTTAGGAAGAATCATTGGTTCGTGAATTAGGTGTTGGAGGTAGAAGGAAATCCAAGGGTTGCTCGGTGTGAAACTGGTTAACTTGTAAACTATAAAAACACACACAAACATTCAATTACACCACTGATAAAACCAACCCTTACGTGGTGCATTAAAAGGCTAGTGACAACTTGTAGGAAAGGGGAAACATGGAGGGTCCACCGATGGTCATGGTTGAAGAAACAAGGTGTAGGGTTACTGGTGAAAACCCACACGAAGGAGAATAAGATGATGTATGAAGGAGAAAGTTTGAGGCGGATTTTATAGCCAGGATCAAATCCCGATCTGATCCAAATTCTGGGGTGCATCCAGGGTTTATAAAAAAGAATTAGTGGATCAAATTTAAATATGAGTATGATCGGATGGTCCTAGGTTGACACAACATTTTAAAAACCTCTAATAGTCATTATTAGATCTTGCCGGATCAAACGGTCCATGAAAAATGAGGATAGAAATAGGGTTTCTAAGGGTCAGGCGTGGGGTCAAGATCGGTGGCCCAGATCGTGCGCATTACGATCCAATGGCCCAGATCTCGTTTCACCCAAAAATCTTTGTCCCAAATCAATTCATCAAGGGTTTTTGCGACTCTTTATAAGCCTAAGAGTATGAACAATAACTTATAACAAAACATGACACACACAAAGGGTTCCTTATACACGGGCTCCCACCTTATTGGCCTCGGCCTACCCATGCTGCACCGCGGCCTGGTGCCCACGATGCACACTCCAAACCCCCGTGTGCACCTGTGAGTCCTTCACGGAACCTATGCCCACACTCGGTCTAGCCTTAGATTGGGCTGAGGGCTAAGCTCATCCACCATGCATGCACTGCCTCCCTTAGCCCAGCTATAAAGGGATGGTACTAGTCGACCAATTTTTTATTAAAAATAACTCACAAAAATTATAAATTACTAAGGAATTTTAAATTTATTATAACCATATAAAAATTATTTCATTAAACATGGATATTATTTTAACATTAAAAGGTCAATGAAAACAAATTAGACATTGTATTAATTAAAAGTATTTCAAAAAATTTCTATAAACACTAAACCTTGAACATAAACATTTTAAATTGATATTTAATAAACCTATATTGTAATTCTTGTACTAGTATTATAGAAAACTTAGTTTAATAAAAAACATAATTTAATTTGAAGAATTTAAACATAGTTTATAACACTCTTTAAGAAATTAAAATCTTTACAATATCATTTAAATATTTTCAAAGTGTTTTGATTTTTTATCACATAAGTGTATTTTAAAAAATTATACTGTAGTTAGAGATTATTTTATAATTTCCAATTCATAACATAAATTTTGGAAAGCTAAGTTGTTAAATAATCACAACGCCAGTGGATATAATTATACTCATTGGATTTCTAATGGTCACCCAATGTAACATTCAAGTTAATGACTTATAAAACCCTACCTCAGAGTGTCCTAAACTCAAGAAAAAATAGAATATGGTGCTTGTCATTCCTTTGATGCTCATCACGGTTTACATGATCATGGTGGTGATGTTCTTCTTTTTAACTGACCTAAAGGATCTCCTTTGTTTACTATGTCTCATTTTGTTTTTAGGGGGACTTCCTGTAGTTCTGATTGGGTTTTTAATAGGAATTTTTAGATTGGGTGGTTCCTTGAAATCATCACACATTATAAACACTTAAGTGTCTTCTTTAAATGAAAGCCTTGTGTTTATCTTTTAAATTTGATCAGTTAAAATAAATTTTAAACAAAAAAAAAAGAAAATAAAGGAATAAAATTATCATTATATGAGATACAAGTTTTAGGGGTGTTACATCTCCAGAAATGTATCTTTTTATGTAAGAGTGTTTTAATACCCCTTTTAAATCCATTAAAATCCCACAAATGATATCTAAAATCCCCCAAGAGCTAGAAAGCCCTTAACTTACCAAAATGTGTGCCTTTCCTTAGTGTCACACATTTTCTCGTACATTCTAGTTTCGCCCCTATTATGTGTTTTCCTCTGATTAAAATAAATCATTTAATGCACAACTATTATGGCTGCCTCTCCGACGAGAATTTAAAAAAAATAATTCCATTTTGGGTAATTTCCCAACCGCGTGGTGAAACCACGACCTGCCTTTTATGTCATTAAAAATTCATATCCTCTAAAACCTTCTTCTCACCTTTTTATCGCATGAGAATTTCTTCTTCTTCTTCCCATTCTTGGCTTCCCTCTTTTCCATTATTTAGTTTTTTTGGTGTCCCCCTTCCCGGGGCAAGTTGTGTGCATGTGCTAGAGGTTTTTTGCTCACTCTTAGAGTCCTCATAGTTCCTCCCCTACAAGTCACACATCCATGGTTCTTGGAGCATGTAGAAAAACTTTAATCATTGATCAACTAGGTTGGGTTTTTCCTTCATCTCTCCTTACTGTGTATCATGTAGGGTGGGTATGCTGATGTTTCTATGGGGATAGATAAAACTAAACCTTAATGAAGATAATAAACTGACTTTTAAAGAATTAAGGGGTGTGTTTGATGATTCTACTGTACTCTTTTACCCTTACTTATATGTTGTTAATTGTATGGGCTTATATCCACTGAAAATCATGTCCATTGGTGGTATTTCCATGCACACTAATGGACCCCTGTCTTTTGTAATGATTGAATGGATGTAACATGGAAATTGGTTAATCACGTAAACTCGGTAGATTAAATGGATGTCTAGTGAACAAGAATCCATGTGTGATCAACCCAGTTAACCTAACAGAAAATAAGGAACTCAATGAATGGGGTGTTTAAATCAAGAAACTATCTTTTCTATCTTGGTATATTGAGTGTTTGTTCTATTTGATTTTTAAATGGTGATAGGGGTGGGGATGCGATCTCCTATTGTGGTGCATTTGTTGGGTTATATATCTAATGTCATGTGGGGTCATATGGTGAGTCTTGGTTTGGTTCCAGTACTTTAAGGGATCTCACAGATACCTTTTGTTGTTGTGACTTTACAAGAGAACTAGGTGTGAATGCTTAAATTTCAGCTTGGTTATTTTTTCCACCTTGTCTTATGACTGTGTCTGTTAGTTTCCTGGTAGTGAAGAGTTATTTAAATGGAATCACTTGAATTGGAAAAAAATAATGGCTTCAATGGGAAATTATTTTCTTATATTGAGTTGTGACTTGGTTGTATTTCTTGTGCTTTTTATGAATGAATAGTAATGGGGGTGTTTATGTATGGTCTAGTGTTGGAACCCCTATGTTTGGATGAGGGATTATTAACAATATGTATAATTTAGTTATTATATATCTTATTCAGACCACACCCGATTTGAGAACTTTGTGCCGATCACCCCCATCTCATGGGGGAGGGTGTTTTTCCCAACACTCTTGTGAGTGGATAGTAATTAGCTCCTTTTGTGTTCCCTTTCCTGAGTATCCCAAGTCTATTCAGGCAGGCTGTGACATCCAGATGTCCATTATAGCCCACGATTCTTTTTCCAGGGTCGTTGTAGTGGTTGGACCAGGTGTGTGTGATCAGGTTGTTTCCTAAGTGCCTTCAGGATGAGTCCTAGGTGTCTTTGGATATAGTGGTAGTTGTTCTAGCGCAGGTGTCTATAGGTGTGGTTACATGTGGTTGTTGTGGCCTAGGTTTTTGTGGGAGGGAAGTATGGTTGTGGTAGCCTAGGTACGTGCAGGTGGGGTATGGTAGTGGGACTGCAGTGAGAATGGAGGGGGATGTATGATGCATCTGATGTCTTCAATAACGAGTGGGAAAGTGGTTTGGGGTACCCAAACATCGATGTGTTATTACTGTTACTTTACATGACTTGCTTTATTTGGGAGTATCCCTTGGTGAGGTTTGGGTGGATAGTTTCCTTATTAGGTGCATGGTTATCTCCTTTTCTCACGGGGCATTATAATGCCTCCCCACTTGTGCACAAGAGCTTTTGGTTTTCCCCACTGAGCATACCTATATACTCACCCTATTTATATAAAATAGCTTTTAGGATTCCAGGAGGACTTCAAGGACTGTGCCAGACCCTACTAGTTCAGACATTGGGGTAGTTGATTTTGCTGTTTTTCTTTTCCTTGGTATTTTCCTTTTTATTTTTCTTGTATTTTAGAACTTATTATTGAAACATGCATATGGTAATAGATTGTTTGGGCCTTACTTTTACTTCATGTTTTGGTGTTGTTTGGGACTTTCTATCTATCTCTCGATCATACTAAATAAAAAGGGTAATACCTTCCATTTTGCATATGATTCTATACTCTTTGTCCTAGTCGCCACCCTAGGACCTATTATAGGCGGGTCTCCGGGGTTATTATATCTCCTTCAACATGAAGAAGGAAGGGTCTGGCAATCTGTTGTCCCTTCTGTCATCTTGGTGAAGGTGGGTCATGATAGAATGGTCTTAGAGGAACTTTATAGATAGGATGGAGATCAGGGTCAGGGATATAGGGGATTTCATGGGTTGGTAGGGAAATAGTGTTAGGCAATCATAGTGCGTGAAATAGGCCCGGGAAGACCTGCTAGGACATGGGATTTAAGGGACCCTCGTGATCCAATGCAATGACTCTGGGCCTACCAAACAACCAAGTGAGGCTACACTGATTACAAGGGAGAGACCATAGGAAAGGTACTTGCATCATAATGACTTGTGTTATTGTGTGTATTGGGTATTTTAGGTATTTTAAATGAATAAGAAGTCTAAGAAAAACATTAAAAAGAAATCTTCTACACAACTCGGGCTTGGGTATTCCTTGTTTACCTTATAGCTATGGAACCTAAATGATGACCATGAGTAATGCGGGCGATCGAGGCCCAAAAGGTTGATTTTTCTAATCAGTAGAGGCATGAACAAGAGGAAGAGGTTGATCAGTGGAAAAGGATTCTCCGTGCCTTTCAGCGGCAGACCATCAAGGTGTATGAGAGAAACGTCTCAGATATGGAGATAGAGATATGGCTCAAGGATTTGGAGATAGCTTTCAACATGATTTGGGATCTGACGGAGTACTGAGTTCCTCTGGTTGTATTCCAAATGCGGGGAGAAGCATTTCAGTGGTTGATTCTCTACCTTGGGGAGAAGAGGGAGGCTAAGGTTAGGTGGATTGACATCTAGAGGGAGTTCCAAGAGAAATTCCTCTCTTCCATGATGAAGGATGGGAAAAGGCAATAGCTATTATCCCTTCAATTAGGGAGTATGTTGGTGAGAGAGTTGGGGATCAAGTTCAAGGATCTCATTCTCTTTGCCTCGGACCTCTTTCCAGATGAGGAGTCTCGGGTGGGATGTTTATAAGAGGCACTCTGACCTTCTCTTCAGTATGTTGTTACTCCCTTCACCCTACTGAAGTACTTGGATGTCCAGAAGAAGTCTTAAGTGGTGGAGAGGATTCCAATGCTGGTAAGAGTTCCATGAGAGGGGAACCAGTTGGGCTCGCCAAAGGGAAAGGTCTTCAGCAGTAAGCCTCCAGTGTCAGGGCCATCAAGGTTTTGACCAGTGGGGAGGGGGCCCTAGTAGTACCGGTTTTGATCTCTCGGTCCATTCCATTTATTTTAGGGCCTAAGACTAAGATGCTTCATCCATGGAAGTTGTGTTCACCTTTTGAATTAGTTCCCCGACCAAGTTCAATAAAGTGGGGGTGGTCCAGTTCAACACCCATCTTAGCAGTAACAATTTCTAGCCAGGCCCTTTCAGCAATAGCAGCAGGGACAGCGAGCTCCCGCTCCTTATAGAGCAAACATTTCAGGAGGAGGCCTACCATAGGGCGCTCCTCAGGTACCTCGACCAGGGCGTGGTCAGGGAGGTGGATGACAACCTAGGGGAAGGGGAACTGGGTGTGGGTAGTTGTACATCGTAGAGATAAAAATTTTATCAGGGCCAGAAGTCATCTGAGGTAAGATCAGCTTGTTTTGTAATCTTTCTTATGAATTGTTTGATTCAGGAGCTTCACAATCCTTTTTTGAACCCATTCTAGCCCATTCTTTGGTACTAGATACAGAGACACTTTTCATACCCCTGGCTTTGAGAATGTTGGTCAGAGTTCAGACCAGCTTGTCTCGTGTTTTCCAAGAATATACATTGTTGTTGGGATCCCATCAGTTCTATGGGGACCTTCATTTTCTACAGATGTGGCCATATGATTTAATTTTAGGAATTGAATGGGTGTTTTCTATAAGTGCTTTTATCGACTGATTCTAAATAGGAATCGTTTTTTCATATGTGGGTGGACAACGTGTGACCTTTTTCTGCAAGCAGGGTTGCCAGGAGGGTAGCCAGTGAGTGAAGCCCCTTCTTTACTTGTTAGCCCAAATTTTAGTAGAGTTGGTGGATGCAGAGATAGTGGATGTCTCGGGGATTTTCAATGAGTTCATGGACATCTTCCCTGAGGAGGTGGGGACTCTACCCCCTTGACGTGACATTGATTTCAGGATAGAATTTTAACCCAGTGCCCATCTGAATTCGATGGATCCCTATCGGATAGCGCCTTATGAGTTGTGGGAGTTACAAATCTAGATTGTTGATCTGATGAAGAATGGTTTTGTTCAACGAAACATGTCATCATAGGGAACTCTAGTCTTGTTTAAAAAGAAGGCAGATGGTGGTCTCAGGTTGTGAATATACTACTAGAGACTGAATCAGGTAATAGTCAAGAACAGTTACCCTATCCAAAGGATAGAAGAACTTTTGGCCAGTTGAAGGGGGTAGGATGGTTCTCCTAGATCGACCTATGGTCAGGATATCACCAGTTGAGGGTAAATGAGGTTGAAATCTTGAAGACTTCCTTCAAGTGCATATATGGGCACTTTGAGTCCGTGGTCATGTGGATCACGAACACACCATCCGTGTTCATGGGGCTCATGAACTCCATCTTATAGAAATATCTAGACTAATTCATAGTTTTTTTATTGAAGACAACCTGATCTACTCAAGATTATAGGAAGATCATGTTGAGAATTATAGAATGGTTTTATAGGTCCTCCGACAGCACCATCTCTACGGGAAGTTGTCCATGTGAAAGTTCAGGACACGAGAGGTGCACTTCATTAGACACGTGGTGTACGAGTAGGGAATATCGGTTGATCCATCAATGGTAAAAGTGGTTGTTTCTGGGGAATCACCCAAGAACATGGAAGAGGATCGTAGTTTCCTGGGACTAGCCGGTTACTACTGGAGATTCGTATTTATCTTCTCCAAAGTTGCATAACCTTTGACAGCCTTGACCAAGAAAGAACATAATTTTATATGGAGTGATCAGTGCTCTGCAGCCTTCAGTTGTCAGAAGGGGAAGATGGTTAGTGCCCCAGTAATAAGTTTTCTATAAGAAGGGGTTACAATTGAGGTGTTCTGTGATGCTTCAAGCCAAGGATCGGGGTGTGTGCTGATGCAGAAATAGGGGTGATCTCTTATGGGTCTTGGTAGTTACGTCCCCATGAGCGTAACTACGCCACCCACAATCTGGAACATGATATGGCAGTGTTCGCACTAATGTTATGGTATAACTACCTCATCGGGGAGCACTTTGTTGTCTTCATTGATCACAAGTGATTTAGGTATATCTTCTCCCAGTGGGACCAATACTTATGAAAGTGGAGGTGTATGGAGTTTCTTCAGTACCACAACATCGAAATTTCATACACCTTAAGAAAGGGGAATGTGGTGGCTGATGCCTTGAGTAGGAAGTTGTAGAAAAATTTGGTTCGAGAGTCAGCAGATTCTTGTAAGGCGTTGGAGGAGTTGGATACCCAACACCTGGATGGAAGGGTGGATGGTGTTATAGTTTGTCTGTTATAGTTGACAGTGCATTCCTCTCTATTACAGCAGGTGGAGGAGTCTTAGTGGGGAGACACAAAGAGAGAAGTGATGCACGATTACGTTAACAAAGAAAATGCTTCGGAATGGTGGTCAATGTATGGAATGAATCCGATTCTTTTCTGAGGGAAGATGTTTTTTCTAGAGATTATGTGCGGGAGTGTTCTTGTTGAGTTCCACAACTCACCCATGGTGGTACCTCTAGGATTTTCCAAGATGTATCGGGGATTAAGGTGTCAGTTGTGGTGGCCCAAGGTGAAGCGGGCCATGCCAGATTTTGTGGTGAATTTCCTCGTATGTCAGCTGGTGAAAGATTAACACCACATCCCAGGGGGTTTGTTACACCCTTTAGATGTCCCCGAGTGGAAGTGGGATGACATATCTATGGATTTAGTCATGGGACTGCCCAAAGTTCAAGGGGATTGTGATTCTATCTAGGTAGTGGTAGACCAACTGAAAAAATCATCTCACTTCGTAGTAATCAAGGAGTATAGTGAAACGGATTCCCTATAATAGTGGTACGTGAATGAGGTGGTGTGGTTGCATGGAGTTCCGAGGTCCATAGTATCAAATCAGGATACCCAGTTTACCTCACGGGTCTTGAACGGATTTCAACATGCTTTTGGCACCCAGCTATACCTCAGCACTGCTTTCCACCCCCAAACATATGTGCAGATAGAGTGCACCATCTAGATGTTAGAGGATATTCTACGGGCATGTGTTTTCGACTTTGGGGGATTTGGGTGCGACACTTGAATTTGGTAGAATATGCCTACAATGATAGATATCCCTCTACCATTGGCATGGCTCCATTCGAAGCTTTGTATAGGAGGTCATGTCACTCACCTGTGTGTTGGACAAAGGTTTGGGAACTAGGTGTTCTGGGCCTGGAAGAGGTTCAAAGAATGATGGTGATGGTTCAGCATATATGAGAGAGGATGAAGGTGGACCAGTACCAGCAGAAGTTGTATGTTGATAATAGGAGGAGACTCTTGGATTTTGAGGTCACAGACCACGTGTTCTTGATGGTCTCTCCTCAGTGTAGACAATGGAGGTTTTGCAGGGGGAGTAAGATTTCTCCCAGGTTCGTCGGGCCCCTCTAGGTGTTATGGCGGGTCGGCGAAGTGGATTATCATCTTGTTCTACCACCGCTGGTAATCAGAGTACACGACATCTTCCATGTGTCCCTGCTCCATAATTATCTACACGATGATTAGAATGTCCTCAACTGGGGAAAGCCGGATATTGAGGATGACGTGATGTTTGTAGAATGACCAGGGATGATCGTAGGTCATGAGGAGAAAGTGATTTTGGGGTAAACCATTTCTTGTTTCTTGTTTCTTGGAGACATGGTGGGCTGGAGGATAGTACCTAGGAATGGGAGGCACAGATGCATGCCCAGTACCCAGATCTGTTCTGATTTTTATTGTATATTTTTTCGTACTTGTTTGTGATGTATTTCTTAACTGGGTTAACTATGAAATGTGTCGACTTACTTATTCTCTTAATGTGTGCGAAGAGTCCTAACTATGGGGAAGAAAGGACCTGATCCCTAATCTAGATGCATTAGAGTGGATGTGATTAAACCCATGTGGGGAGTCAGTGCCTCTCTAAGTGGATATTATCTTGACATGGGAAAGATGACTCCCTGACCCATATGTCTTGACAATGACCTTTACATGTTGTGTGGTTACTTGAGGGAGTGGTGTTCCTAGATGTCAAGGAGGTTTCCCCTGAGAGGAATCTTTCGAGGTGGTTGTTTGGAACCCTCCATTCTCTTCAGGTCTAGTTTGATTCTTGAGGGATAGAATACTTTTGAGAGGCATCTGATGTAATGGACAAGGAAATGACTCATTATGAAGTTTCCCAAAATCTCGGTTCCATCAAATGGTTCCACCGAAATTGTGGCTCTGATCACTGTCTCACACCAAAATGGTGGAACTATGATGGTGGCACCATGCCGGTCGCACTATCACGGTCGCACACTGAAATAGCAGCACCACTGAAGGTGGAACCATGATGGTGGTACCATGAGGGTGGCACTATGACGGTGGAACCATGAGGGTGTCACCATGAGGGTGGCACCGTAACGATCATGGTGTCATGGTCGCACAACAAAATTGTGGTACCACTAATGGTGGCACCATGAAGGTGGCACTGTGACGGTGGAATCATGGTCGTGGAACCGCTTATGGTGTCACACCAAATGGTGTCCAATCCTTGTTTCTCATTCTAGTTCCACTCCCGCAATATATCTTTTTACGTAAGAGTGATTTAACACCCCTTTTAAAGCCATTAAAAGACCATAAATTATATCTAAATTCCCCCAAGAGCTGGACAACCCATAACTTAACAAAATGTGTGGCTTCCCTCGGGGTCACACCTTTTCCCTTACTTTAGAGTTCCTCCCCTTTTATGTGCTTTCCTATGATTTAAGGAAACCATTTAACAAAAATCTATTATGGACAACTCTTTGATAAGAATTATTAAATGACAATTAATTCCATCATGTGTAACCTCCCAACTGCGTGGTGAAACCATGATCTTCCTTTTTAAGTCATTCAAAATTTGTATCTTATAACTATATGTTTTTACCTTTTTATCGCATGAGAATATATTATCCTTCTTCCCCTTCTTGGCTGGTCCCTTTTCCCTTCTTGTGTACATTTGGAGCCCCCCTTCCCGAGGTATGTGGTGCACCGTGCTGGAGCTTTTCTGCTCACTCTTGGAGTCTTCCAACATCCTCCCCTACAAGTCGCGAATCACCAGTTCTTAGTGAGCGGATAAAATCTTCAATCGATGATCATCCAGGTAGGTTTATTCCTTTGTCTCTCATTATTGTGTATCTAGCAGGGCTGGTATGCTAATTTTTCTATGGGGATGGATGAAACCAAACAATAATGAATATAATAAAAGGACTTTTAAAGAATGAAGTGGTGTGTTTGATGATGTTTCTCTACTATTTTACCCTTTCTTATATGTTTTGAATTTTATGGGCTTATGTCCACTAAAAATCATGGCCATCGGTTGTATTTCCTTGCACACTAATGGTCCCTTGTCTTCTGTGATGATTGAATGGTTGTAACATGGAAATTTGTTAATCATGTAAACTTAGTTGATTAAATTGATGTCCAATGATCAAGAATCCTTGTGTGATAACCCCAGTTAACCCAAAAAATAAAGGAAATCAATGAATGGTGTGTTTAAATCTAGAAACTCCCTTGTCTGTCTTGGTATATTGTGTGGTTGTTCTGTTTGATTCTTGTGGGGTGATAGGCATGGAGACGGGATCCCATATTGTGCTGCAGTTATTGGGTTGTATATATAAGGCCATGTGAGGTAGTATGGTGAGGCTTAGTTTGGTTTCATTACTTTGAGGGATCTCACAGATACTTTTTGTTGTTGTGACTTTACAAGAGAACCGGGTGTGAATGCTTAAATTTTATCATGGATTTTTTTTCCTTCTTGGGTTGTAACTATGCATGTTAGTTGCCCAGTAGTGAAGAACTATTTAAGTGGAATCACTTGAATAGGAAAAAATAATGGGTTCAATGAGAAATCATTTTCTAGGGATGAGTTGTGACTTGGTTGTGGCTGTTGTGTTTTTTATGAATGAATATTAATGAGGGTGTTTGTGTATGGGCTAGTGTAAGAACCCTTAGGTTGGTATGAGTTCTTGTTACCTATATGTATAATTTAGTTCTTATGTTTCTTATTCGCACCCCACCCTAGTTGAGTACTTCTTGCCGAACACCCCCATCTCATGGGGGATGGTGTTTTCCCCTAAACTCTTGTGAGTGGATGCTTATTAGCTCCTTTTCTGATCCCTTTCTCAAGTAGCCCAAGACTCTTTGGGCATGTTGCGATGGCTTTAGGTTCATTATATACCAAGATTATTCATCCAGGGTAGCTGTAGTGGTTGGCCCAAGTGGGTGTGGGCATGTTATTTCCTGAGTGCCTCCAGGATGAGGCCGAGGTGTCTTCAGGCATGGTGGTAGTTGTTTTGGCCCATGTGTCTGCGGGTGTGGTTACATGTGGTTTTTTTGGCCCAGGTCTGTGCGGGCGGGGCATATGGTTGTGGTAGCCCAGGTGTGTGTGGGTGGGGTAAGGAAGTGGGACTACGGTGAGAATAGCGGGGGAGGTATGATGCATAGGACGGCTTCAATAACTAGTGGGAACGTGGTGCAGGGTATCCAAACATCTATGTGTTATTAATATTACTTTACTTGACTTGAATTATTTAGGGAGAGTGCCTTGGTAAAGTTTGGGTGGATAGTTTCCTGATTAGGTTCTTGATTATCTCCTTTTCTCACGGGGCATTAGAATGCCTCATCACTTGTGCATGAGAGCTTTTGCTTTTCCCTACTGAGTACACCTGTGTACTCACCCTATGTATATAAAACTACTTTCAGGTTTCCTGGAGGACATCGGGGACCATGCTGGACCCTACTAGTTCGGACATTGGGTAGTTTCTGTTTCTGTTTTTCTTTTCCTTGGTATTTACCTTTGGAGTTTTCTTGTTTTGTATCACTTATTATTGAATAATGCAGATGGGAAATGATTTTTTGGGCCTTAATTTTCCATTTCCTTTATTTTTTTGGTAATTTCTATCTATCTCCTGATCCTACAAAATAAAAATGGTAATGCCTTCCATTTTTTATATGATTCTATACTCTTGGTGCTAGTCACCACCCCAGGACCTATTGAAGGCATTGGGGTCATTATCTCTCTTTCAACTTGAAGAAGAAAGGGTCTAGAAATCTTCTGTCCCTTGTATCATCTTGGTGAAGGTGGGCCATGACAGATTATGACTTTATATTATGTGCTTATTAATGATTCCAAGATAAGGTTTTGATTTGGGTATTATCCATTTTGTTTTTCACATCTGTCTTAATTTGTTATATATTTTGTCCTTATACTTATATCAGGATTTATAAAATTTAAAACATGATATAAATATCATGAATATTCAGTATATGTTTGTTTTAATAATCTATTGAATAAAGTATTATTAAATGGAATACACTATTCCTGGAGACGGCAGGTCGTACGTACACATGAATGGTGTTTCTATTTTATTGTCATATTGAAAGAAAGAATGTAAATGACCTGTATATATATATATCATTATTAAAGTTTCATAATAATATCATATATATCATATTGGCTCACTAAACTAACCTTTAATACATTCCATGTAGAGTTGGAATGAATCACATCGCTTTGAGGTGGTAGTAGTCCACATACCCACAAACGATGTAATCGTATTCACACAATACAGAAATTATAAAGGTATGTGTTATACAATAATTAAAGAATAATAAATACATGATAAATATAATATATAAATAGATTTTACATCATAATTTCCAACCACGAATTTTGGTAGAGGTAAAATGAACAACAACATTTGGTGAGGTGGTAGTTCATCGTACACAAGAACGGTAAGTTCGTTACCCATTTGATGGAAGTGTGTGTAAGTGCAGTTCAAACCATTTATATAAAAAAAATCTCAGTATATTTAGGACATTTATTTTATTATGTAATCATTTAAGAATAATAATTGAGGTGTATGAGAACAAAATAATGGAAAAGAGCTTGAGGAATGATGTTACATCTTCTTTTGGTAAATCCTTTTTGTTTGCACCAAAGAGATTACATGGTTGGATTTATTCCAAAAGTGAGGATCCAAGAGGTAATAGAGGGATTTTATGAAGTTTATTGGGTAGATATTGTCTGAACTAAAGTGATTTGAGAGGTTTGAATAATGGGGATAGGTGGCGGACATTTACAAGGGAGGGAAAGGACACACATGGTATTTTTTTAGAAGAATTGTGTGTTCTCCAAGTATTACATAATCTCAAATGGTTAAAATGGATAATTATGGAACCATATAGTTTTATTGGACTAAATATGTCCTTAAAATGTGTATATGTCTTTTTCCCCTTAATATTGAGGTTTTTCCCTTAATAAACATTAGTTTACCTTAATCGTTGTAATTAATTATAATCACTCTCACTGATCATTTTAAAAAAAAATTAATTTGATGATGTTAAAATATAAATATTATACTGATTATGCTAATTTATGTCTAATTTTATAAATTCAATTAATAGAATCATAAAAATTATGTTTAATACTAATCATATAGATGTGGAAAGAAAGCGTGTTTTTAAAGAGAGAATGTTCAAAAGGTTCATTATGATTTTTTATCAAATTCAATATAAAATATATTTAAATGATTTTAATTGGATTAATAGATTTATAAATGATATATTTTTTAATTTAAAAAAACTTAAAATATAATTTAACAATAAAAATAAATTATATGGAAATACCAAAATTACAGGACATTTTTTTATACTTTTTCTTATACTTAAACTTATCCTTATATACATACCTAGATATATCCATAAAAATATTACCAGGTATCTTACTAAAGTATTTTCATCCTAGTTTATAAAGGTTGACTAAACTTTCTCTCTATTACTAAATATAGAGATGATATCTTTTCATACAATAACATTACTTCATTTTTTTAGGAATACATAAAACATTACAAAAATAAATTCCCAAAGGCCGTGTTAGTTTAGTGCCTTTGGAAACATGGAAAAAATATTCTAACTCAGTGAAAGAACTTAACTGTTTCCCATAAATATTTTCCCCCTTTTTAATTATACTTAAATACCTTTCTTCAAAACCCAGGGAAAGGAAACATAAGCAAGGGGTGAGATCATATTCTCAATAAGGGTAAATAATGGAGATATATAAGAATAAAAATAATCATAAGGGTATAATAATGTGATCATAACAATATAATATCATATCCAAGATATCAAATATCATAATCATGAATCATGTAAAAACTATTGGTAGTTCATAAGACATGAACCATAAGGGAAACAAGATTTTAATCCATGATAGCATAACATATGAAAAAGAGAAGGAATTGTGGCAGACACATAATCATATAAAATGATTTCCATTATAGTTAAGGAATCATTTCTAATTCCATATTAATAGTATTTTTTCAATCCACATTCTATCTTGGTAGTCATGGTTCACCCCCATAGCCATTTTAGTAGTATTGGATCACTCCCCATACCATCTTGGTAGTCATGTTTCATTCCCATAACCATCTTAGTAGTATAGGTTAACTCCTCATACCATCTTGGTAATCATGGTTCACAACAATGGCCATCTTAGTAGTCAAGGATTACTACCAAATCCATCTTAGTATATCTCATGAGATAAAAATCCTTACCCTATGCATTGGAGATTAATATAGGTTCTACCATTATTATAATGAAATCATACATATGTGTGGTGTAAGATCATAAAAACTCATATCATAGTCCCATGAATTTAAATGGGTATCATAAACATGAAATCATATAATAACCTATGGAAAAAGATACAAGTTTCATAATAATTTCATTAAAATCATAACCTATGAAAATATGTGGGTTTCAAAAGCAGAAAACCCTTGGAAAAGGAAAGAGTTTCATAAACCTATAACCTGTGGAAGAGAAATGGATTTCGTAAACATCATGAAATCAAAACATAAAGCATTCATAGATATAATATGAATGGAAACATTGAATCATTTCTCTAGAATGGCATGAGTAACACCAACATATTTCATCATAGATAGAAAATAATTTTTAGATATCTTTAATAACATTTCAGGGGGAAATACCATGTTTTCATTAAAAATTATTTTTAAAACATGAAACCCTTTTTAAATAATTTTCCAAGAAAAAATTTTAAAATTATATAATGTAAAATTGAAATCATTTTGAAAAAATGTTCCTTAAAAACTTATAAAAGAAGTTTGAAAACATTTTGAAACATGTTTTCCTTAAAAACTTACAAAATAAGATTAACAAAATTTTGAAAACATTGTTCTTTAAAAATAAATTAAAATTATATAAAATAAAATTAAAAAAATGAAAAACCATTTTCTTTAAAAAACATTGGAAAATTATAAAATAATCTCAAAATTCCTTAAAATAATTTTATTTTCAAATAACCTTTTGAAAAATTATAAAAAAATCTCTAAAACAATTAAACCACTTTTAAAACATAAAACTTTTTTTAAAACTTTTTTAATTGAAAAAAAATTAAAACAATGAATTTATATAATGTTAGGAAAAAAATTTCTTTATAAAATTGACTTTCTAATCTTGTAAATTAAGCATCAAGGGAATGACGGTAATGATGATGGTTAAATCTATACATGCCAAGCAATCCTTTTGCACTATAAGATGTTTAGAAAATTTCCTCGATTGAAAAATAACAAGAAGATTAATATTTAATAACACTTTTGTTTAAAAAATTTAAAACATGAGTACAAATTTATTTTAAATATAATTTCATAATAGAAGAATATTTTTTGAAACTTTTTTTAGAAAACATAGTTTCTAAGGAATGCAAATTTTTGACTGAAAAGGCAAGTAAAGTCAGACATTCTCAAAACCACATTCATGGTCCTATTATATATCAAGGAGAGGAAAATGGTAAAATTACTTGGATATAACATGAATAAATATAGGTTATGAAATATAATGAGATTTATTTAAATATAGATCAGAATATTTCCACAATGGGAGCATAATCATAAACAATCCCAATAAATGATGAGATTGAAGAAATAAATCATTTCCAATTTGGTAACACTGAATCATAACAAAATGAAAAGAATAAAATTACATATGACCTAAAATATCATGAAAGGAATTATATTCATGATATATCATGTAAAAATCATTTTATAAACCTCATATAAAAATATAGGTGCATTGCATGGCATGTGTCACAAATAAAGAAATTTAAGACAAAATTACTTTATCGATTTGGTAACTTTATAAACATAAAACCCTTGAAAGAAATATCATAAAATGGATATGTAAATACCCTTAAATTTAATTATTATAATAATATATTACATACATGGTCAGTATAAACACCACACAAAATAAATGAGTGGTGAATAAGGCATGTATCTCACAGAAATAAAAAAACTGAGATGAAATTCCATTACCTTATATATTGAATCTCTTAATACTCATAAAAAACAACTATATAATAAATATAATATTATTATAAATATTTTAAATAATCATATTATTATTTATAATACAATATATGGTTTTATTATGACTTTATATTACCTGGTTATTAACGATTACAAGTTATGGTTTTGCTTAATACTTACTTTGTTTTTCCATATGTGTCTTAATTTGTTATATATTTGGTCCATATATTTATCTCATGATTTCAAGACATTAAAAAATGATATAAATATCATTTATATTAAGTATATTTTTATTATAGTAATCCATATAATATATAAGTATGAAATTGAATACACCATTCATGAAGACGGTAGGTCGTATGTACTCATGAATAGTGTTACTGTTTTATTGTTATATTGAAAGAAATAAAGTTAATGAAATAAATGTATATATTTATATGTATATATATAAATATTCCAGTACAATTATTATTTCATTTATATCATAAAATTACACTAAACCCATCCTTAATTCATTCCATGTAGATTGTGAACGAATCTCATCGCTTTGAGGAGGCACTAGTCCACTCGTCCACAAACGATGTTATCATATTGAAACAAGATGGAAAGTATAAATTTATGTGTTATAAAATAAATAAAGAAGAATAAATAAATAATAAATATCATATATAACATATAAAAATATATTTTACATCTTAATTCACAACCATGAAAGGTAGTAGAGGAAAAACGAACAACATCATTTCGTGAGGCGGTAGTTCGTCATACACAAGAATGGTAAATTTGTTACTCATTAAATGGAAGTGTTTATAAGTGCATGTATAACCACTTATATAACAACATATCAATATATTTAGGATAATTAGGTTATTATGAAATCATGTAAGAATAATAATTGAGGTGGTGGAGAAAGAATATAAAGGAAGGAATCTTAGGGAAGGATGTTACCTCTTCTTTGGGTAACTCATTTTGATTTGCACCAAAGGTATTTCTAGGTTGAAATTCTTGAAAAAATAGGGGATTCCAGGAGTAATGGAATTATGTTAGTAAGATTATTGGGTACATATTCTCTAAACTAAATTGTTTTGATAGATGTGAATATGGGAGAGAGGTGATGGCCTTTTATAAGGGAGGTAAAGGGTACACTTGGTATTTTTTGAAAAGAATTGTGTATTCCTAAAATATTACTTATTCCCAAAGTTCCCGAATGGAAAATTCAATAATCTTATACGTTTATAAGGAAAAATATTTCCATCTAATAGTTTTTGAACAATTTTATAGGTCATTTCCCCCTTAATATTACGCTTTAGTCCCTTATTAAGCTCAATTTTATCTTAATTGTTGTAATTAATTTTTATCACATTCACCAATAATTTTGTAAAAAATTAATTTTATATTATTATAATATAAATATTATACTGATTAAAACTATGTATGTCCATTTTTAGAAATTTAATTTACACAATTGTAAAATTTATGTTTAATTTAAATCCCACAGTTGTTGTGAGAAAGTGAGTTTTTAAAGTGAGAATGTTCAAAATGTTCATTAAGATTTTATATAGAAATTAAATATAAAAAATATTCCAATTACCTAAATTAGAATTATATATTTATATTTTATGTTTTTTTACTTTTAAACCTACTTAGTATATAGTTTAACAATATAATTAAATTAGATGAAAAAGCAATTCTAAATTAAAATTCAGTATTTTTCACTATTCTCCCAAAAATGAATTTTCTCCGAAAAATAAAAAAAACTAACCCAAATCTAATTTATACTTTATGAATTCAAAAATAAAGTTTATTTTATCAAATTAAATTTAAAATAGTTTCTGAAATTATTTTTTATTTTTGATCAAAGGATATTAAAATAAGTTTTTTTTGAGAAAATAGTATTTCCAAACATAACTAGACTTTACCAAAAATTATATATTCATTATCAACAGGTTTTATTTAAATGAAACAATTATAAATATAATTTAAACATTATTTGTTTCTATTAATATTACTCTTTTTAACAACTAGACTATAAATATCTTGTTTAAATAATTATAATATTAAAGTGTTTTTTCCCAGAAACTCAGTGTTTTATGTAACGAAAGCTAAGTTGATGTTGCGTGAAGAACAATATTAGAATGGTGTTGTGTGAAATGAAAGTAAAAAAGTATTTCATTCATATAATATAAGATATATCTATTGTTGATATCAAAAATATTAAATTAATTCCAAAATATATATTCCACAAAATCTCTGGGTGTTACATATCCACGGTCATTACACCACAGTAATATAATATTTCAAGCCTAATGTGTTACACAATAGATAAGGATGTGAAAGATTTCGATGCACCTGTATAAAATAAATAAAATACTATAGTGGAGGCTTCTAGAATAATGCCTTGAACTATAGATGGTCACACTACCTAATCCTTAGGTATCGTCTATAATTCATGTAATTGGCTTGATCCACAACCCTATACAGTAGATAGACTATCATGATCATAACTGCATTACTGGCACTTTTGGGAATCACGAGTCTAGCTACCATAGCCATGAACTCCTCCTCATCCAATCCTACTGGTGCTACTCCAACTCCCCACCTAACGTGGATTAAAAGAACCTTCCCTAAAGATGGATCTAGCACGGAACCTCTTCCACTTGAAATTATGGAAAGGTATAACAAAATCTCTAAAGATGCCTCGTACTGCTAGAAATACTAACACTATAGAGGGTCTCTATCACACTAAGTCTTTATGTACCCTTTTAGTATACATCGGTGACACACCATGGAGCTACCAGTATGGGTACTTTGGCTTCCACTTCCCTGATGAGAAAACATGAGGGATCTCTTCCTACTACCAGAGGAACTACCGGCCTACCTCAACACTAGTCCTCAATGACTGGTACTATTGTTTTTCCTTGGGTTGTGATCAGTGATAAGAACCTAATTGAATATTTCCTAAAAGGTAGGTAGGTGAAATACCTTCACCTAAGTAAAGATGGCATAAATGATCCTATCCTCAAAGCATCTATAATGAAAAAGAACATCACCAGCTAGAAGCTATGAAAAGTGATGAAACATAGTGAAACAAACTGAATACTACATAATTGACATAAGACCCTACTCTAGATGAATTTTCAAAACCTATACTATAGGGGTTCATTTCTTGACTCCCCAAGCCCACCTCCAATAGGTTAGGAGACGGTGATTGGAACTGAGTATGCATATCACTAACATGGGAGGAATTTCCTATGCACCTGTACGCATATACACATATCCAATCCCACAAATGCTGAAGTGTAAAACCCTAATTAAAAAATTCATGTAAACCAATAAGTATAACACAACCAGAGTGAAATAGATATGTATAGTACAAGAGGGTGACCTGAGATAATATATAATACCACCAAAATGATAGTCTGTTACACAAGTACTGTTGCTCATTCATAGAAAACCCTACCTGAAGGGTAGGTGAAGGGATGCTACTTGAAGCCCAAGGAGTATGCCTTGTCAATCTGATCTCATTGGTAATCACCTAGTCCTCGACCACCTAGGTCTCTGTCAAAATGTCTCTCATCTGCAAAATAGATGACAGATATGGGAAAAGACTGGGTATGGTTAAGTAAAATAGTACTCAGTAGGATTCCCTGAAAATAAAATGTAAATACAACAAAAAAAGTACACCGAAAGTATTGTCAACTCACACAAGTATAAATCTGTGACACTTAAAGAATGATTATAGTACATAGTACATAAAACACCCAGTATCAATGAGACACATAGTCATGATGTGACACTCAGTCTCGATGAGAAACTTAGTCGTGGTGAGACACATAGTCTTCAAGTCACAAAGTCTCCATGTCACAATCAACCACAGGATTCCATTTGTAGAGTGATTGTTTTGAGAGAACCTAATCCTCAATCCTATGTTCATAAATCAACTTTCAAAAAAACCCTACTAAGAGTATTTCAAAAGGACTTCTTCATTATGAGGATCCCAATACCACAAACTTCTCATAAAACAGTCATATGGTTCGGATGTTATGGGAATTTTAGTAAAAAAGGGTATGTTGGGTCTGAGTATTGTCCAACCCAATCGAACCAACCCAATCTAACCCATTCAGGCCAGTCTGGCCCACCGGGCCCATCCCGCCACACCAGGGCTAGTCTACCCATGCTGGGTGCAGCCCATTCTACCAGCCTAGCCCATCATCTCTAACCCGAACTACCCAATGCGGGCTAGTTTGGTCCACCTGGACATAGTGGATATTGAATTCCACCTCACCAACATAGTCATCTAATGAGCTGGAGGCTCCTCTCGCACACGGTCTGTGGGGCCACGTGCCTGCCAGACGATGCAGTTCCCTACCGCATCATTTGTCTGTACCATCGCAGCCCACCCTCGCTGCGACTACGGTCGTCTCCAGTGGCTCTGCCACTATGACTTACATCACTATATGTTTTCATGCCACCATAGTCTCTTACAGTCGCCTACCATTGAGTTGGAAACCTCCATCACCACCACACATGGACCGTTGCAACGGATTTTCCAACTGTCGCAATCCTATTGTATCGCGGGTCGTCAGCACCGTCGGCTGCCATGCCGGCAGCCATTCGCCTGGCTCGGCTTCACCACTAGGCCAGTGCCACTTCCACCAATGTTCCCCCCACTGGTGGCCTCGTCTCGTGTCGCGCCTACCGTTTCCTCTCTACAATATCGTTTGGGGATGAGATTCTTGATTTTGGGTTGTTGCGCCATGAATTGAAGGCGAAAAAACTGCTCGCTCTCTAGATCATAAAGAATGCAATGAATATGGAAAAAGGAGATGCACAATACCACTTGAAGAATGATCCAGGACATTGTTCGTGTCGGCCTTACTTCATTCTTGTTAGTAGGATCCTGAAGAATAAAAAATAATAATAATCACAAAAATCTAATTCCCATTTAATCCCCATAAGATAAATCCCATCCCACATAGATGATCAACCTATACATCAACCTATTAGTGGGTCGATCCTCATTTATTGTTTAGAAATAAAGAATGAGGATAGATAAATAAGATTAAAAAAACCCCTACCTAGAGTATTTGATTGATCACTAATGAAGGGGGAGTCATGCGTTCGTCGTTTTTGATCCATTGGCATTCGTCCTCACTCACCAATGTGGGGTTTCACCAATGAATTCCCTCTTCAGAGTCTTCTAGAGAATTTTCTCTTGGGTTATGAATATAACCATGTATCCCTATTAATTAATTAAATGGAGAACATTAATTTCAATTATTTAACATCACCAAGCTCTTTAATTTATGAAAGAAAATGGGATGACTCATCGTTGTGTTGTAGCATCGTAGCGAGACATTCAAAAAATAAATAAAATAAACTTCTTTAAGTTAATTTTATATTTCTTTAAAATTTCGAAAAAATAAATTTTACTCGCGACCCGTGCCGGTTGTTGTCAGGCTCCATATAAGGTAAATTTTTTGTTCTGAACACAATGGTGTACTCATATTTTCTATTTGGTCACCTATTGTGAAGTTATTAAATTTTGAATTTAGTAGACTGAGCATTTTTAATTAACAATTGAAATTTATTCAAGGATTTATTTTGGGCACACTAGGTCTCAGAATCTCTTTTCATCTCAATTTATGGTCTCAGAATTTTTCCGATTAATTTATAAAAATAATTTAGATAAAAATACGGGTTATTACATTCTCCCCAACTCAGAGGTTTACGTCCCTGAAATCCAAAACATGGGCTACTCAACAAACCGTTGAGGGTACTGGGCATGAATCTGAGCTTCCTGCTCCAAAGTGATATCCTGTAGATTCCTATACTTCCACCAAACACACAGCAGGGGAATCTACCTCCCATAAAGGATATTCTCCCATAGATCCTTTATATTCCCAGAGAACTCCGTAAATGTCTCCCCATCATTAATTTCTAGCTCACCCCAGTCAATGATATGTGAAGAATAATGAACATACCTCCTCAACTATGACAAGGGAAAGAAATCATGAACATGACGCATCTGTGGCGGTAGATCTAGGAATCACACCACCTCGCTAAATCTACTCAGAAGTTTAAAAGGGACAAGGAATCTCAGATATAACTTGTCTCCCCGAACAAATCTCTATAATACTTTTCTATGTGATACCTGAAGGTACACCTAGCCTCCCTCATCAAACTCCACGTGCCTCTGTATCCTATCTACATATGTTTTTTTTTCTTTCTATGAGCATTCATCATCTGCTCCTAGATGATCTACACCTTCTTAGTGGTAGCCCATACCATCTCTGGACTCATGAGTGCTGCCTCCCCTGGGTCTGTCCAGCATAGCAGGGACCTGCATGGTAACCCATACAATGCCTTGAATGGTGCCATACTAATGGAAGAGTGGTAGCTATTGTTGTATGCAAACTCCAAAAGAGGTAGGCGATCCTCTTAACTGTGACCAAAGTCTAGGATGCAACCACGTAGCATGTCCTCTAGAACATGGGTTTTCCTCTATATCTAGCAATCCATATGAGGATGAAACACCATGCTCAGGTGTAGCTGAGCCCTGAATACCTATTCCAATCCTCTACATAGATAAGATGTGAATCAAGAATCATGGTTTTAAATGATCACTGAAGGCACCCCATAATGCTGAAAAACTCTTGAATGTATAAGCATCCCAATCCCTCTACTGAAACCTATTCCCAAATTCGTAAGAAATTTCTATACATGTTGAGTCAGTCAATGATCACCCAAATGGTATCGTGTCCCCTAAACGTATGTGCTAAACTAATAACAAAGTTCATTTATGTTTCATCCCACTTCCACTTCGTCACCTCATGTGGCTCAGGAAAGCCTACTAATACAAGATGTTCTGCCTTCACTTATTGACAAGTGAGGAATATAGTAATGAACACTTCCACTTCCTTTGTCATACCTGGCCACCATAACTGATTTAGGAAGTCCTTTTTCATTGTTTCCACACCCAGAAGTACCACCAAAGGGGATGTGTTAACCTCCATAAAATCCACCTCTCGCAACACTATTGGTTCAACGGTGACCCTCTTAAAAGGATGGTGTTCTCCACACCTATTGAATATCTATTAAGGGATAACCCTGTGGATAACTGAGCATGTTGGGTCTTGTAGTCGACATCCCCAAGTTGTTCCTCCCTAACTCACTGTAAGAGTTGAGGAGTGAAAACCATCGACTGGAGGTAAGCTGGTCCATCACCATCCACAAAGGATATTTGTATCATGACTAAATGCTTCAACACCTCAATAAGCAACTACATGCTAGATCTCTTATTGAGCACATCCCGCACCAAGTTCCCCTTACCAAGAGTTTTGAAAATCATGAATTCATAATCCTGGAGAAACTCTGGCCACTGACTCTATCTCAAGTTCATGTTCTTCTGTGAAAAGATATACTTGAGACTTTTATTGTTAGAGTATATGGTAAACCACTCACCCATCAAATAGTGCAATCCAAATTTCAATGGTATGACTACTACAACTAGCTCAAGATCACGAGTCACATAGTTATGATCATGTTTCCTCAACTGTCATGAACTGTAGGCAATTATTGCTTGTCCCTACATCTGGACACAACCCAGTCCAGTCCTTGATACATCGTATAACACTACATACCCAACACCATCCTCTGGTAGTCTCAATATGGGGGTTCACTTCAACCTTATCCCCAACTCTTGGAAAATCTGTTAGCACTTCTCTATCCACATGAAGGATTTTCCCATTCACATAAATGATGATAAGGGTGTTTCTACCTTGGAAAATTTGAGTACGAACCATCGATAGTATCTATCCAAACCCAAGAAACTCTACACCTCGGTTATGGTCATGGGTGGCTCACAATCAAGCACCACCTCTAAATTCACCGGATCCACCGCAACTCCAGCCTCTAAAATGAAATGTACCATAAAGTGGACCTCCTGAATCTACAACTAAAACTTCAAGAGATTCCCATAAAGATGGTTCTCTCAGAGTGTATCCAGAATCATACTTAGTTGTGTCATGTGATCCCCCTTGGACACCGAGTACACTAGGATGTCATCAGTGAAGACCAGGACGAACCGATCAATGTAAGGCTAGAAGATCTCGTTCATGAGTCCCATGAATACTGTTGGGGAAATTATTACACCAAACGGAATCACCATATACTTTTAGTGGCCATACCAACATTTGAATGTTGTCTTTGGTACATCCTCATCCCATACATGAAGCTAATGATAGCCAGGACTAAGGTCCATATTCACGAACTACCTGGTTCCCTTCAGCTGATCGAAGAGGTTTTTAATTCTCAGCAACAAATATTTTTTCATCATGGTCACCAGATTTAGGTGTTGTTAGTCCATGAACGGCCTTAAACTCTTGTCTTCCTTTTTGGAAAATAATACCAGGGTATCCTGGGGCGAAACACTAGGTCTCACAAAGACATTCTTCTATAGGTCCTCTAGCTGTATCTTCAACTCACAATGTTCTGTGGGAGCCATCTGATGTGTTTAAGTGTATATTGGACCTGTCCCAGGGTACAGGTAAATACAAAAGTCAACCTACCTATGAGGAGGTAATACTGGAGCATCCTCAGGGATGATGTCCTCATACTCATCCACCACTGCAGGAAATTGAGGACTCCTTTCATCCACAACACTAAGGGTAAGACTATCCAACTGGTGATTAGTTGAGTAAACTCTCCTATAAGAAAGTGTATCCTGTTCTTAATTCATTTCTTTTTTATTCGGTAAATAAAAATCTGTTCCCATATCTATGGACACACCACACTCTATTCCTAAAATAGTCAATCTACTCTTGAAATGTTAATAACCAATCCATATTTATAATGAAATTGTAAGTCCTAAACAACACAACTAGGAGATCCTAGTGAATGTCATCACCTCCATGAGCAAGCTCACACTGTCAGCACTAGTGTTTGATTTTAGAATTCCCTCCTGTAGGATTCTCTAAACATAAGGATCGAGCCAATGGCTCTACCAGAATCTCTAAGATCTGAACAATGTTTGTTGTACAGAAAGAGTAACTAGGACCTGTGTCTACAAGAACTACCTCTTGGGTGGAGAAGACATAGATCATACCTCTAATCATCTATATAGAATAAGGATCATAAGACTCTATCGCCTGAAGTTGGGCCAACGCCTATCCACTAGCTCCCAGAGCCCTTGTTGGACCGCCTGGGGGTGGTGGTGGTAGTACCTTGAACCTTTGCCCACCACCTGCTACTCTTCCCACTCCCCTACCACATCCTCCAACTTACATACAACCCAGGTCAAACCTCTTCTTATGCCTCGGTGGTCCCTCGACCATATGTTGATCGTTCTTGCGGTGAGTTGGGTAGTCACGAGCCAAGTGTCCCTGACTACGAAATGTGTAGCACAACCTATCCTTCAGCTAAATTCAACTACCCTAGGAACCTCATACTACTGAGCCTTTTTACTAGGGTTATAATATAGAGTTCTTGACCTACTTGGGTTTTTATGTCTATTGTTGGCTACCCACTACTAATGATTTATCTATCTGGTGTCTACTATTAGATCCCACCGCTAGTGCATGCTCTGACAGAAAGCTCTCTGTGATCATAGATCGCTCCAATACCCCAGCATAAGTTTGAATGATAAGGTATGTCATAGATGCCTTAATCTCCCAGCATAGCCCTTGGTCAATGGTCTGAGCCCTGAATAACATGTATCGCACCATGTCTTCTGAGTAGCGAGAAAAGTCCAAAAATCTCGTTGAGTACTCTGCTATCGTCTGGTTTCCTTATTGTAGGTGTATAATCAATTATATATGTAATGAACATAATATATATGGGAATAATTCCTCCTTAAATATTCACTCAATGTCTTCCCTAGATTGGGTCATCTCATCATTCGTCTGGATCACTAAGCTCCACCACTGTCCTGTTGAGCCCTGAAGAAGGCTCTCATCTAGGACTTCCATCTAGTCAGGGGATGTCCTCATAAGGTGGACGACATGTGTGACCACCTCTACCCAATCCTTAGCTACCTGGGGGTCAGTCTCACCCCTGAACATGAGAGGTCTCTGCCTCTGGAACTCATGTAATGCATTTATCATGTGTGCTTCCTCTACTAGTATTGTTGGTTGGAACTACTGATCAACATGTGGTGGTATCACTGGTACATCACCCGGTGGAGCTGTCTTTAGCACTGGTCCCTATACTGAGGCCTCATTATTAGGCGTACCATCCTCATTGTTACGCAGTAGAATCTTGGTCGGGTGTCTGCAGGGTGGAATCCGGAAACAGATCAAGATGAACCACGGTCAATAGAGTATACTTCGTGAGCTAACATAAGGACGGCATGAAGACACACTCAAAAATACTATATGATGCATGTACCATTTATTTCCCTACAACCTATGTTTTCATGTATCGAGTCAGAAAGCAGGTGTCCAGAGTTCTATTGTATGGATATATCAGCTACCACACCAACACTAGAGTCTCCAACCTGAATGTCATACTCCAAACACTTACCGCTATTTCTCCAAACCAATCCCACATAATCTTGGTCCTAATGTGGAACCAAAACTCCTATGATACCACTCTTCCACAACCCGTCCCAGAGGGGTCCATGTCGTGAATCCCTATGCCAACCTCTAATAGGCCAAGGGCTGGTGACTATCACCATGTAGGCATATCACTAATATGCTAGGAATTACCTCTCTACCTGTACATATGCACACATCTCCAATCCCAAAAATGATGAAATGTAAAACACCCACAAAGGACAAAACAACCAGAGTGCAACAGAAAAGTAAAGTACAAGAGGGTTACCTGGGCCAGAATACAAACCCAACAAAATGAAATATTTTGTAACATTTTTACTGAAGCTTGTCTGCAGAAAACCGTACCTGAAGGGTAGTTGAAGGGAAGCTGCCTAAAGTCTTAGTATTACATGCCTCGTCTGTTTGATCTCATTGGGCACCACCTGGTCCTAGGCCACCTAGGTCTCCATCAAAATGTTTTTCATTGGTACAAAACATGATAGGTGTGGGAAAATCCTATGCAGGGGTGAGTAAAACAGTACTTAATAGGATGCCCTGAAACCAAGAAGAAAAGAACATAAGGAAAAGAAAACCTGATGTATTGTAAACTCACATAGGTATAAATATATAACACATAAAGTAATATTATAAAATGTAGTCCAAAATACCAATTATTTATGAGATACTTAGTCCTGATGAGACACTTAGTAACGGTGAAACACTTTGTCTCTGTGAGACACTTAGTCATTAAGTCAAATAGTCTCCACGTCCCAACCAACCACATGATTCTGTTTGTAGCATGCTTGTTCGGGGAGAACCTAACCAAATTACTATATTTGTAATTCAACTTACAGAAATCCCTACATAGAGTATCTAAAAAGGATAGTCTTGTCCTGAGGGTCCCAACGCTACAAACAGCTCATCAAATGAACAAATGGTTTGGAAGTTATGGGCATTTTAGTAAAAAGGGGCCAGTTGGGTCTGAGTCTTTCCCGACCTAACCCACCAGGTTAGACCTGGCCCACTAGGCCCAGACCACCTCGGCTACGCTCTAACCATTCTGCTAGCTCGTTCCACTGCCGACCTATCATACCATCTTCAGCTCGGCCAGTCCAATGAGGGCTGATTCGGTCAACCTAGACCCAGCGGATTCCGCATCTCATCTTAGAAATGTGGTCAGCCAATGATCCAAACGTTCCTACTGCATGCGGTCTTTGAGACCGTATTCTATATGGACAATGTCGTGCTCTACGATGTCACTAGTCCGCACCACTGCGGCCTTCCCTGGCCACAAATCCCATCACGTCCTGTGGAAACACTACTGCGGGCTCCTTCCACCATCAGTTGTCGAGCTGGCAGCCTACGCCATCGTTGCCCGTGGACCCCTACTACGGTTTGTCCTTCTGCCACATTCTCATTGGACTGCGGGTCACCACCACCATCGGCAGCCATGTTGGTGGTCATTCACCTTGTCCGACCATGCATCAAGGTCAGTGCCGCTTCACCAGCCAGTCGCTCTGTTGGTAGCCTCATCTCGCGTCACACCTATGCAGTATCATTTGGGCATCATATTCTCGGGTTTCAGTTTTTATGCCATGAATCGAAGGTGAAACAACCTCTCACTCTCAAGATCACAAAAGAACACGAATAATGGGGGAAACATATAAGCACAAGAACACTGAAGGAATGATCCACGCCTTTGTTCATGTCAACCATAGTTTGTTCTTGTTAGTAGGATCACGATGAATGAAAAATAATAATAATCACAAAGATCTAATTCCCATTTAATCCCCACAAGATAACTCACATCCCGCATAAATGATTAACCCATGAATCAACCTATCAGTGGGTTGATCTGCATTCATTGGTTGGAAATAATGAATAGGGAAAGAGAGATCACATAGATATAAAACCCATACCTCTATGATTGGATAGATCACTGGTAAAGTGTGATTCCTGCATTTTTCATTCATTGATCCACTGACATTCGTCATCGCTTGCCAATGAGGGGTTTTGTGGATGACTTACCTCTTCAGATTCATTCGATGAATTTTCTTTGGGGTTATGAATCTAACCATGTATCCCTATTAATATGTGAAATGGAGAAAACATGTTTTAGTGTTTCAACATTGCCACACTCTTTCATTTAGGAAAGAAAATGGGATAACTCATCATTGCATAGTAGAGTCTCTAGAAGACGTTAAAATAAATAAAATTATTTAAAATTATTTAAAATTATTTTATTTTTCATTAAAATGTCCAAAAAATAACTTTTACACTCAACCTACGTAGGTCATGGTTAGTCCTGCATAAGGTAAATTTTCTATTCTGAATTCAATGGTGCCCTCATATTTTTATCTGGGCACCCATTTAGATGTTATTAAAGTTTGAATTTAGCCACTCGAGCATTCTTAGTTAACAACTAATCTTTATTCAAATATTTATACTGGGCACACCAGGCCTCAGAATCTCATTCTGTCTCAACACCTAGTCTCAGAATTTTCTTAATTAACTTATAAAAATAATTTCGAGAAAAAGATGAGTCACTACTTGCATAAAATATATGGATTTTTTATCTCTCAGCATCTGAGGAAAGAACTGATCATACAAAAAAGTTTTTAAATAATCCCATACCATTCCAAGATAACAACAAGCCTAGGTAACTACATCCCACCAATGCTTGGTCGAATCACGCATCATGTAAACATGAAGAATGACCCAAATATTTAGTGGCATATCAAGATTCTCAAAGATAGACAAGGTGGCCTTTATCCAAGATTTATAAGCCTTTGGACCTCCATCTCCCAAGAAGGTAAGAGGATGCTACTACTGGTACTCACATGTCAGATCATCAATCATAGGTGAAGCTCACAGAGCACTATACATGGACTGCATCAATCATTGGAAACTATCATGAAATTAGGAGTCTGTTCCCAAATCATGTGTAGAAGGTGGTGTATCAATTTTCACTCTTGTAGGTAAGACTTGTATCTTAGGGCCCACCACGTCTATATTATAGTCATCTCCATCTTCCTGGTTCATGAAATAAGGATTTCATGAGGTCATTGGTCTAAAAATTCTAAGCACATGCCTTATAATAGCTTAAAATAGATATATAGAAACACTAGTGGAATATGAACATAATAAATGGCCCACTACCCAGGGTATACTACCCCAACAACCCACTTAGAAGGCCATGTATTGTTAAGTTATCAATTATATGTTTCAAGAGTTCCAGTAGATAAAGGGTCAACTATATTGTTCCTTATCATTTTCTGGAAACCATTTCATTTCTTTTTAATTTAATTACTTGGTCCATGCCTTTACATCTCATAAATGTGAAAAGTCAGTATAAGAACGTGTGCCCATAACATTTTAAAATCCATTTAGAACCTATATAAATGTTAATTTAAAATTAATCTTCATTCCCAACGAATCTGGGATCAAACTGGTTATCACTAGAAAAGACACCCATTGGATTTTAATCTAATAGATCCACTGAGTAAATTACCTATTCCAACCCACGAGGGCCCATAACACTTCATGAATTGAAACTAAGAATCACTCAATCATATCCAAGGAAAAGAACATACATAATATAATTACCACAACATCACTCAACAATCGTATGAATATCAAGCAATAGAAATAGTTAAATTCACCTATATAGGATGAAAATATGCATGACATGTGAATTCTAGGTGCCTTATATGATGCGTGTAACAATTCCCCTAGACTTCATATCTTTGGTCCAAGAATGAAATTAAATTTTCAATTAGAATAATAATAAACAACAGCACATATCATGGTGCCTCTTCGGCGGTGGCGTAGTGGTGCAGGGTCGAGGGCCAAAGCAATGGTGTTCTGTGATGTCTGGGGTTCGATCCATGATTTAGGAGGAATTTACGCCTCCCATGTACCACTCGTCTTTCCGGGTCACCCGGTGTCTCACCGGGTGGGAAGAATGGGCGCACTTCACCTGGCTGACAGCTTGCTGTGACAAACCATCGCTAATCGAGGTGTTGCCCCGTGGGACACAATGTCATCTTGGCTGACAATGGCCCCTCTCCGGCTAGGGCATCCCCAGATGACCTCTTCGTGGGGAGGGGGATTCCTGAGTGTGGAGTGTTCGAAAAGGCCACTCTCGGGAATTCCTTTTTTTAGAAACACCACATATCATGGAGTCATCCAATAGTGAATTGATATCATCTATAATTAGAAAAAGAAGAACAACAATTTTAATTTAGGAAACTCAGACTTTACCCTACACATTGGTTCGCGATACCCAAGCACAACTTATGTCCAATTTCAAAACATTTATAATCTATTGACTATTGTATCCAAATAGTAAAGAAATAAGGGAATTTCGTTGATACCACTTTGTGATGTCCTAGAATGAGATGCCATTTAAGGTGCCCTAATCCTGGTTGGCCATATGGCCTCAACCACATCTCCATGAATACCAATGTCTAACAACTGTCAGTGAGGGCCTAGGGTGTTTCCATGGGGAGACTATGACCTCATTACCAGAGTTTAGAATAGTGTATAAATAAGGAACATATAGTAAATTTCATAAGCTATCAAATAATAATATATGGAACAAAAGAAGCCAACTGAATACCAATACAATAACTGAAACTGATATAAATATACAGAAGCTAATGATGATATTTCATATCCATATGTTTCTATAAAACATTGATATAAAGAAACATAAAATCATGCAATAAAAAAGTCCCAAAAAAGAATAAAAACTATCCCAAGCATCTCAAGATCCAACATAGTCATTTACTACCAGCTACAACCTAATACAATGTGTAATAAAGTGTCTAAAGAGATATTCTTACCTTTATGAACACATGGATACATGTAATCTTCTCAAGTAAAAATGGATTCCCAGAAAGGATGTGAGATAAATCTTAGTAGGCCACCACCATAGTGTATATAACATCTTGTCTGTGTAATATAAACTGAAAAAGTACAATCATGAATATATAAAAGTAAATTAGTATAATAACATAAATACCAAAGTACCTTCTTCAGCCCTTTCCTGGTGTCTGATAATATAACCAATTTATTTATTAATTAACTCTAGTTTATATAATTAAGTCACCTGAGGCATATCCATTATTCACATCACCTCATGATAGTAATAGTAAAGGTTCCAAGATGTAACTAGGAAACCTGTTTAATATTAATAATAGAATGGTTCCAATGTAATAACTATAGAAACCGAGAACTCAAGGGTCACAAATTAGTAGAAACTACATCCTGGATAAAGGTTAATAGTGTAATATAAGGAGCATCATCCAATTAATTCCAAAATAGTATTATCTAATTAAGTCCAAGGAATGCATCCAAGGTAAAATGGGATAAGATATGTCTAGGCCCAAGGATATAACCAAGGAACCTCATATGTATAGAAACCATTTTGTATCCAAGCTTTGTATCCTAGGAATCCTATAATAGTAAATGAGGGATCCTATAGTGTCATACCAAGCTTTAACAGATAGAAAAGGATCAGTTTTCAAGTTAAGTCATAACCAAGGCAACTCACATCCTTGAATCAGAATGGTGTCTGTGATCATTCAAGGCATTCCCTTAGAAATCCAAAAGCTAACCCATGTATGACCAATCTTATAATGATTTCAAGGTCCATATATAATTGGGGACCTTATATTAAATTAATTTAATTAATTAGTCCAATTAATACTCAACCCATTTAATATATCATAAGGTTCAATCCATTGCATTTCATTAGTGTGATAAGGCCAATTTAACATGAAACAATTTAAGTAATCCATTTAAATCATAAAAATTATACTTGGTTCATCTAACACCTTCCATAATAAGTGGAAAGGGGTGCTATGACATACAACAAAACATTAATTTATAAACAATTAGGCGAAGTCATATATATATAATATACTTTCCAATACCAATTATAATTGACTAATCAAGTTTAAGCACATACCTTCGGCGGGAGAAGTGATTATATAACATGGTACTTTCCATGATCAACTCAAAATTAAATATGTATTCAACAAAATAGGATTACCATTAGGAGGATCAAGATGAGGTACACCCAAATGGTGGCTCAGAAAAACATGTCAAACTCTAAAATCCAATTGTGGAATAACACCCAAAATTCGGTGGTCTAAGTTGTGGGCGTAACCACCAACAATGAATTAGATATACAAAAAGGTTCTTAGAAAACATTTCTAATAACTATAGAAAGAAATATAAATTCATCAGATGATGCCTAATGAAATTCATAAGATGATACAATAATTTATAGAATGACATAAATTGAGGGATGAGTTATAGACCACCTACCTTAGGCTCATATGACTCTCCTCATCCTGTATAAGCCTTTAGTTTGGCCTAGATTGGAGTAGATATGAAGAACGAATCAATTCCACGAAATTGGGGCATATGATCCTACATATAAATAGCATCATAGATTGGAAAAATAATGACATAATATTAAAAACGATTTGAGAATGTACCGGTGTAGGCTAGAATAGTTAGCTTTTAGGATTCAAAACGGAGTATTCGGGGGCAGTTGTCCAAAGGAGAAAATAATGAGAGGAAGGTATGTTTAAAATAGATCATTAAGGTAAAAATAAAATTTTCACCCAAATTTACCCTTAACACTATTTTTCTAGGCAGTTTGGCCAAACTATGCAAAAATCATGCACGAGCAGTTATAGGAAGGGGAATATTCATGGTTAGGCCGCATAGTTAGGGACACCATGGGCCAACCGTGTCAAATGACTTTTCAATTTGTCTGAAACTTTTCACACATACATGTGGACCATGTTGTATGACTTGGGGAAACCATGTTCCCTACACCATCCCATAATCTAGCCTCTCACAGTTTAAACAAACTGTGCGACCTTCCTCACATGGTTTAATCTAATCGTGAGATAGGCTATTTTCTCCAGCCGGTTTGGGTTCTGAGCTATGAACAAGCTCCCAACACCTATGAAACCTACTTTAACCCATTAGGCTTCAATTTTAGGTCCATAAAATTAAATTATACTAAAATTTAATGGATAAATACCTGATTCAAAAATCATGTTCTTTAAGGAGTTCAGAAATATTCACGGACCTCTTTGTGATGAAGTTCAGGACATTGATAAGGAGGATGCTTCATCGAGTATGGATGATAAGACTGACATTTGGAAACCACCTAAGTAGTAGAAGAGGTTTAGACATCTGAGGAGTCACAGTGGATCCTGATGAAGGGGTAGAAGAAAAAATAAGGTGACTTTTTATGGATCTTTTTTATTTTTTTGGGGATGTTTGTACCATTTGTTCTATTGTTTCCCTCAGCATCATCATTTGTTAACATTTCCTTTTTATAATAATTTTCTAGGATCATTAGTGTTAATTCATGGTTCACATTATTTACCTATATTTTTAATTATATACCCATATGTATAAATATATTTATTTATAATTATAATTATAAATAAATATCAATTATTATATTAATAAATAAAAATTTACAAATATTTTAATATATTTATAATTATATAAATATTTTTTTAATTATATATATTTATATATAATTATATTTATATTTATAAATACATATTTAAAATTATTTAAATATATTTATAATTATATAAATATTTATTTATAATTATATGCAGTTAAATTTATTTATGATTGTATGCCTTTAAATTTTTTGCTATATTAATTAAATTATAAAATATTTATCAGTTCTTTTCTAGAAAGTCTTTATTAACACTAGAAAAGCATTGATAAAGAGGAAATTTATCAGGGCTTATTATTTTAGCAATGAAAATACTCCCCATTATTATCATGTTTTTATAAGAGCTAATAAAACTCTTCAATATCTTATAAATCTAACACCAACCGAACGAATTATCATGCACCGTTCAACCTCTCATGGAACTAAAACCTCACCACCACTATTCTTTGATGACAATCTACCACACTGCCACCCTCCCTTACTGTCGCGCACTCTCCCTCACCACTGTGTGCCTTAATTACTGCTCTCCCTCACCTCATCGCCACTATCCCTCACCTTTCCACTGCACACTCTCCCTCGCCACTACATTTCCTCACGACCATGTGTTCTTCCTTTTCATCACACGTTCTTCCTCACCATCGCATTACCTCACTATAGCACACTCTCCCCCGCTATCCCTTGAATAAATATACACTTTCAAATCCCATAGTATTTGACTTATTATCTTTCATTCATGATTTCAAAATATTTATTTATTCTTTAGGTATTTTAAATTTTACTAAAGGATTTAAACGATGCGCCAAATCCTTCTTATATTTGATATAACACCACCATCACACACTACATGGTTATCACCTGGTTTATCTTATCATTTGGAATGCATGTGAACATTTGGGTGACTAGTCTTGTCATACATTTCATTTCTCCACTAGAAAGTATTGGTCACTAAAATTTCAGAATTCCTCCATCTTGATGTTATTTAAGAGTGAGATCTTGGATGAGACGTGAAATTTGGGTGTGAAGAATCCATGTTCCAGGTATCCTTTCTACTCTAATGGATTAAAACTAAAACATTCTACCCATTTTCTTCAATTAACAGAAAAAAGGACCCCAATCCTTTTAATATTTTCATTTCAATGAAAATATTTTTACCACACTGGGAACTCATAATTTAAAATTTTTCATATTTTTTATCGGCATTATCGTTATCCCTAGGGAACCCATCACCATATACTTTTAAAATGAATAATTACACCTTTGATTTACTTATTATTTCAACTTAATTATCATAATATCTAATTTCTTCATCATCTAAATTAGAAAATAAATGTATTTTATGAGTTTTTATAAACTATTATCCATTCTCCAGGATAGAAAATTTATTTTTCTAAATTTTTTAATTTTATTCTTATGTGAATTTCTTGTTAAATCATACTCATTATCACTTTTCTTTCTATAAAAATTGGAAAATTAGTAGTGCAAAGTACATTATATCCACATATAAATCACTTTAATTGAATATTATATTAATAATTTATTTTTCCTTTTCAAAAACTCTATAAAATATGTTTCAAAATGTTAAATATGGATTATATAGATATTTCTAAATTTTCCATTTTTTATTGAGGTTTTATCCCAACCATGTGAATTGTTTAAATTTAAATCATTCGTGAAACCCCAATTAGATATTTCTTTTGGTTTTCCAATATCTTGAGAACCCTAGACCTATAATTCATGCCCATTAGATTTAAATTCAAGAGTTTCTTCAAACATTGGGTTCTCAAGACCATGTGATTGGGCCCTATCAACATTTTCATCATCTCAAAAAAGATCGACTACTGATCCTAGGAATCCTTTCACTAAATAACCACTTGGACCCCCAAGTACCAAGTGAATTAGTTAATAAACATTAACTCCTCCCTCAAATTGTTGTCCCACCTAACAAATTTACAGAAATTGTCCTTGATCTATGTGTTTTTCAATAGATGAAAATTTAATTATATTTTTTGTATATTTATTGATATAACATATTCATTTACCTAAAAATTTTCAAACACTACAAATTAAAATCAATACAAATCAGTTGGGTCTTATTATATTAGAACAATGACTTTATGTAGCTTAAATAAATCTTTATGAGTGAAATTTTAATGAGTTCCGAGCTCAAAAAATTCATTGTATTTTTTTTGTTAAATAATAATATTATTGAATCAAATAGGTTGGATATTATAACAACTTAGATATTTACAGAATAATTTGTTTTAATATTTATTAGTATTCATGAATTAAATAGTAAAACACTTTATGAAAATTAATTTTTAAAACATATAATTTTATTAAACAAATTTTTTATATGGTTACATTTAAAAAATAAATTTTAAAATTATATAATTTTAATTTGAGAAAAATAATTTAATTTTTCAATTTATCATTTTCAAATAATCTTATTATTATTTTTCATAATTTCTAGAAAAAGTTTTATTTTTGGTGAATAATATATAATTCAATTTTTTAAAAAATACATTATATTTTGTGATATTGAAAAGAGATAGATATGGTATAAAAATTTATTAAAAATATGTTAGGAATAAATTATGATATTATAATATAAATTCTTTCACAATAATAATTCCGAACATGTAAATTTTATTTTTCATGATAATTATAAAATCATTATGAGTGTGATGCAGTACCTACGCAGCACTAAAAATGTGTAATTCGGTTCCATAAAGATAATAATTGAGTTCTAAAAATAATTTTCTTAATGTTTTAATTAATTATTATGTATGATTGATATTTTTATCTGTTAATTTAAAATTCTAGAATCATAACATAAATCTTATCCCAATGCATGTGAAATGCTTGTACAATGAAAGAAAAGATAAATTAACAAATTAATGAAGTTGTCTTGACATGGATATGAGTAATTATACATAATTAAAAAATATAAATTATTATATTGAACCTGATTAATTTATTTATATGATATAAATTTATTTTAATTTTTTTATATAAAGTAGTTAACATTAATGTTTGTGCAACACTGATGTAGTGCAAGTGCAAATAGAAGAAAAATAAATAAAATGACATTAATAAAAATTATAAGAACCATTATATGACCCAAAATTTGGATAAATATTTTTCTATGAGAAAGTTTCATCCATTATTTTATTTTAATTTGAATTTGGGACATTTTTGAAAAACATGAATCACTTTAAAACCTTTATAATATTTTGTTTAAAAGAAACATAGGTTGTTCACACTATAGTTTTTAATTTTTATAATAATTTATTATATGGTTTTCCAGAATTGTTTATCTAAAATAAATATTATTTTAAAATATAATAAAATTATATTTTTCAAGTAATTTTATTTTTAATTTTTAGGTAATATATAATTACATTAATGGCTTGTAAAAAGACGATATGGTAATTAATTAATTAATTAACCAAATTAATGATATTAAAAATAACAAAATAAATTTAATTTGATATTTTTAAGGTATGAAACGAGCTATATAGATTAATATGATATCTATATAATTTAATAAAAAAAATTTCCAATTTGAAACATTATTTTGTTTTTTTAATTCATATATATGAATGGTATTTAATTTGAACAAAATTAGTTTTCCTAAATAAAATATTTTCTTAAATTATCTAAATATCAAAAAAATATTGAACAAGTAAAAAAATTATATGTTTCTTTCTAAAATGTGATCTCATATGATTTTTTGGCCTTTTTAATGTCTTTAACCCTATATTAGACTTATTATATTTATATAAATTAGGTAATTTCTAAATAACCACTCACCTCAATTATAAAATGTGACTTATCCCTTAAAACAAATTCATCACCTCGAGTCTTATTTATTTACTATACTCATACATATTTTCTTATCATCATCCCTTTACACATTCTAGTTCTTCTGGTCTCATAAAAATACAACTTCCAAGATCCTTAAGGTTGTTCTCAAAGAGAAATATTCAAGTGGTAAATTCTTCCATATTATATTTTAAATTCATTCCCACTTCCACCCTCTTATCACCCCTATAAAATGTTTCATGATAACTATATTATCATATATATACTAATTTTTTTTTGTTTTAGTGGTATATCCATCATCAGTGTCTCTTATTTTCTTCTTTTATTCTTAAAAATGAAATCGTCTTCCTTTGTGTGTAAATTAACTGCCTTTGTGGACGATGAGTTTTTGATTCCCTTTACGGAAATCATGGAAAGATTAAATTCACATATATTTGTTTAAAATGACATATATATATATATTATCTCTTATGGAGTATTATTTTCTTTAACACAAGGAAATCCATAACGAATCGGCTATGATAGCGTGAAACAAACATACCTGAAACAATGGAAATAACAAAATATTATTAATAAATGGGTGGAAATCTGTTATAAAATATCTTATAAGGTATTATAAAAATGGATATAGTTTAATAATAAATTAATAACACTTTTTAATCGATTATACCAGAGGATTTAACACATTTGAATGATACTGAACCTAAGGTAAGGGACTTTCCTTTTAAAATCCTTTTAAATGTCGCTTTTATAAAATTCAAAAAGGTTGTTCTTTTTTATGTAATGATAGGTTTATCCAACATTCAAGATTATTTATTACTATAATTTTTCACCTATATGTTTTCATATTTAGTTTTATAAGAATATTATTTCATTATTTTGTGCAATATTTTTATATTTTAAAAGTTATTTTTATGTGAAAATGGTATTTTATATCTGAATGTGTTTTTCTCATAGGTTTAAATGAGTTATCAAGAGTTTTATTAATAATATGTTTCTTGAATATTTTTTATGGGTTAATCACATTTTATATCAAGACATGATGAGTTAAAACCCGTCATAGCTCAATATAAGGCGAGTGAGCCGCATTATGGCTCTCTAACGAATATGGTACTTCAAAGAAGGAAGAAAACAGAAAGGTTATTCCATTTGTAAGTGGGAATGTAAGAGTGGTATGGTAAATATGTCCCAAATAACCTAGGTTAATTTTTTATACATTCTAATTATTAATTATAAAAAGGGGTTTTTAAGGGGTTTTCATATTTTCACAGGACTAAAAATTTTCTTTCATTATGTTCCTTACTGATCATTGTGTGCTCATCCCATGTATTTAAAAATATTTTCATATGATATAAGGATTGGTGAGAGAGATATAGAAGTCAAGTTGATTTTTATGAATTTTTTTCAAATAAATCTTTTTTTATTCCAATAAGTTTCATGTGGGAAAAATTTGATACTATTTTATTAGTATCATCTTTGTATGAATGTGGTATGTATATATTATGACTGAAATCTCTAAATCTATAAACCTGAAAAGATACTCAATGTGAATGAAAGAAAATTATTGACTAAAACTCAAGATTATATACTGTTTGAAGGTTGGGTTCTTATAGTTGGTATCAGATAATGTTTTAGATAACATTATGTTCCAGGATGATGTTAATAGAACAAAATAAATGATTTTTACTTTATTGTTAATTTTAAATGGTATAGAATTTAAAGATTACCATGTGGATTCTTCTAAGAAATTTCTGTTCCAAATGGTTTGCCACATAAAGAAATAGGAAAGATGAAGTAGAAATGCATTGAAAGAATGATATCCTTCTGAATCTACAGCCTGGAATAGTGAGAATTGGATGCAAGAAATTTATAACTGTAATGGATCAGTTGACTTGGTTGAAAAATGGTGGTGGTAACCATTCTAAAGAGGAACCTGATCTACCATTATTGAATATGTGTTTTGTGTATAATTCCATGATGCAACATCCTCTATCATTCAGTAGATCATCTGACCTGATGGTAGTTTATGAATGGTTAAATGCCCTATAAAGTATATTTGATGTGATGGGGCGTTCAAAACATCAATAGGAAACCATTTCTATTAATTATTTTTAAGGTGAAGCTAATCGATGGTGGACATTAGTTAATAATACCAGAGAGAATGAAGATCTTCATTCCATTGAATGGGAAACATTCAAGGATCTTTTCCTTGAGAAATATTTCCCTAAGTTTGTTCAAATATGAATTAGAAAACAATTTCTAGAATTAAGGAAAAAAGATAATGATTCATTAGTTGCATATGAAGAAAAATTCACAATATTGTCCATGTATGTGCCACATTTTATTAAGACACTAATAGAAAAATTAATCGGTTTTGTTCAGTATTGAAAATAGGATAATGAACATCATTGTACACATGAGAATAAAAAATCTATGAGAAATTTTTTTTTTGTGATTAAAAGGTTGAAATGGAGTTTTCTAAATAATATGTGCCTCATCATTATAAGAATAAGAATTGGTCAGGTTGGAACGATTTGGGGAAGAATTAATTGAATAAATATAGAGGTAAGAAAATCAAATTCCATTCTTGTGAAAAGTGTGGTAAAAAGCATCCAGGATAATGACTTATAATTTATTTGAAGCTCTACTAATGTGGAATGTTTGGACACATGGCTCATGAGTGAAAGTAAAATTATCATAAGAATAATGAGAAGTCGTTGGTAAGATGCTTTAACTATAAGGATTTGGGTTATTTTTCTTACGTGTGTTCAAATCTAGTCACTCAGGTGGGGAATCAGCATGATATTAAATATTTGGGCATTGAAAAATACTTTGAATCTAATTAAAAAGATGTTGTGCCATCAAAAAAACTGGTATCGGGTATATTTCTTGTTTTTACAGAACATTATAATTTGTTGTTTCATACGGGGTCTACAGATTCATTTATTTCTGATAGTCTTTCTTGTAAATTTTCAATTCCACCTCAAAAAATGAATCAAAAACTTATGGTGAAAACACTTAGAGGAAACATTAAGGCAAAAAGAAATTATAGGAATCTTCCAGTCATTTCCTATGGATGGAATTTACCATCAAATCAGTTTTTTTCCTTAAATATTGTTTGATTTTATCCTGGGCATGGATTAGATTTTTATTTACCATGCTAAGATATACTGTAGAGATAAAGAATATTCTTTTCTAAAAGAGTTTAAATTTTTTTTTAAGAATGAAACCATATTATGGATAACATATTAATAAGCTAATAATTGTTAAAATATGAAAATTCAGTTATCATTCACTTATAGTTAAAAATAAATGAATTTTTTATATTAATGATGAGCTAGTGGTAAATGACTATCTTGACGTTTTTCCTGACTATTTTAAAAGTATTATTCCTGATCAAATGTTTGAATTTACTATTGACTTATTTCCTGATGCTAAGCCAATCTCAAAACCCCCTTATCAAATGACTCAAGTAGAACTTCTAGGATTGAAAAAGTAGTTTCATGAATTATTAGATAAAGGTTTTATCTAACTTATAAATTCACAATGGGGTGACCCTATCTTGTTTTTTGAAAATAAATATTGTTCAATGAAACTTTATATTGATTATAGAGCTTTGAATAACACCATTGTTAAGAACAAGTATCAATTTCCTCATTTCAATGACTTGTTTGATCATATTCAGGGAGGTTAGTATTTCTCCAAGATTGACTTGAGATCTGGGTACCCATAGCTGAAGGATAATGAGGACAACATTTTAAAGACATCATTCTATACTAGATACGATCATTATGAGTTTCTTGTTATTTCATTGTGTTTGAAAAATACCCCTTCTATATTAATGGATCTTTTCAAAACAATTAATCATGCATATTTAGATAATTTTATGGGTGTTTTTATTGATGATATTAAAGTGTTTTCAAAAAGTCATGAGGATCATGAAAAACATCTAAATTTTTTCCTGAAACTCTCATAGAAATAAGTTATATAAAAAATTTAGAAAATGTGATATTTGGTTATAATTAATTTCTTTCATTGGGAATATTGTTAACAAAGTTGGAATAACAGTTGACACCACCAAAAAAGTGGTTAATAAATGTAAAATAAATAAAAGTGTTACAAAGATTCATAGTTTTCTTGGATTATCAAGTTATTATCACCGGTTTGTTAAAAACATTTTACTATCATCTATCCGCCTAAAATAAGTTAACACGAATGGGCTTAACCTTATTCAGATAGAATAATGTGATGTTTGTTTTGAGGAACTAAAAAATAGGTTGGTTAATGCTTTTTTTTCTTTCCCTCATGAATTGGTGGTTTTTTTCATCTACAGTGATTCTTCTTTGAAGGGAATTTGTAACATTATGATATAGAATGATTAGGTAATTGCTTATTCATCAAGACAGTTGAAACCTCATGTGTCTAATTATCTTACACATGATTTATAATTTTCTACTATATTTTTCCATTAAAAATTTTGAGGCATCATTTATAAATATCCAAGTGTTAAATATATACTGACCATAAAAGTTTGATGTAAATATTTACTCAAATGGAATTAATCATGAGGTAGAGAAGATGGATGAAATTGAAAAAGGATTATGATATGACAATCAATTACCATCTAAGAAAAGTGAACAAAGAAACAAATTAGTTGATTCAGAAACATCAGAAATCATTAACCATGTTATGTATGAAAAAAGACAATTTAATTAATGATTTGATGAATATTTTCCTTGAAGTTATTGGTGGAATGAATTCCTCTGTTTTTTAGGTGTCAGTGTGTTTATCTTTATCAGACAGAATTAAGAATGCCTAGAAAGAAGATAGTGAGTTATAGAAAAAGGTATACCTAGTTAAGAAAGGTATTTATTTCATAATTTATTATTGAAAATGATTGTGTCTTGAGATATGGAAAGAGATTATGTGTTCTTTATTTTTCCCAGTTGAATAAATAATTACTAAATGAGGCTCATAGTTCTCTGTTTTCAATTCATCTTGAAAGCACTAGGATATATAGAGACCTTTAGGATTATTACTAGTGGGATGGAATGAAAAGAGATATTTTTGATTTTACGATGAAATGTTTGACATTTCAATAGGTTAACATAGAGTGAAAACTACCAAATGGGATGCCTCAACCTTTTCTAGTCCTTTAGTGGAAATGGGAAAAATTTATCCACAGATTTTGTGGTGGGGCCAGAGAAGACTTCTCGAGGTAACAATGAAATTTGGGTTACTGTTGATTGGCGGAATAAATCTACACATTTCATTCCTATTATAGATACTCTAAATATATATATATCAACCTTCTCGATTATATCTCTAATTGGTTTTTAGGTTACATGGAATTCCTCTCTCTATTGTATCTGATTTTGATCACAGGTTCACTTATAACTTTTGTAAATACCTTCAAAATTCATTAGGCATTGAATTAAATCTCAATATTTCCTTTCATCATCAATGTGATGGATAGTCAGAGTGAAAAATTCAAACAATGGAGGACATGCTTTGAGCTTGTTCAATGTATTACCAGGAAATGTGGGATCGCATCTTTCATTAGTTGAGTTGTCTTATAATAACAATATTTATTCCGACATACATATGGAACATTTTGTGGCATTATATGGAAAGTGGTGAAAAACTCTATCATTTTGGGATGAATTCATGGAAAGGAAGTTTGTGGGACCATAATTAGTAGAGGATGCGGCTAATAAAGTAAATATGGTCTAGAAACATATGAGTACATCTTGGGGTAGGAAGAAAAGTTATGTAGATAATAGGATGAAAGACCTTTCATTCAAGTTAGGTGATCATGTTTTCCTTGAGATATCTCAATGGAAAATTATTATGTGTTTTGAAAGATAAAAAATATAAGTCCATGGTTTATTGGACCTTATGAAACTCTAGAAATATTTGGAACTGTTTTCTAATAAGTATCTTTTCCTCTGAATTTATCTCTGGTAAAAAATGTTTTTCATGTGTCGATGTTCACAATGTATGGGCTAATTACATCCGATCATTTCATCCCATAAGTAGTTTAACTGGAATAAATCCTTTCTTATAAAGATAAACCTATTTAGATTCTTTATCGAAGAGAGTAAGTATTGCAGCAACAAAAATCACCAAATTAATGTTTTGAGGGAAACCACATCATTGAAGAAGCAACATGGGAATCTAAAAATGCTATGAGGGAAAAGTATCCTCTTTTGTTTGATAAATGATTGAAATTGTGAGGACTAAGTTTAAGAACATGGGGAGAATGTAACAACCCATTTATAGAATAATTTTTTTCCATGTTTATTATCGTACTTGAATTAAATAATTAAATACACTATATTAAGTAATTTTTAAAATAAATAATTTTATTAAACAAATATCTTATATGGTTATATTTAACACATTAATTTTAAAATTAAAGAATTTTAATTTGACTGCACTAATTAAATTTATGAATTCATCATGTTTATATTATATTAGTATGAATTTTTGAGTATTTTCTAAAAAAGTTTAATTTTTGGTGAATAGTAAAAAATACTGTTTTTTTAAAATACGATATCTTTGGTCATATTTCAAAGAGATAGTTATAATATAAAAAATTATTAAAAATTTTCATGAATAAATTATTATATTATAAGATAGAATTCTATAAAAAATAATTATAACATGTAAATTATATTTTTCAGGATAACTAAAGAATCACATTGAGTGCCGACACAATGCCTCTCTAGTGCGGAAAAAGCACAATTTGATTCCTTATAGACAATAATTGAGTTCTAAAAAGGATTTTAATTACTTTTTTATTAATTATTTTGTATGATATATGTTTTTGGTTATTAATTTAGAATCTTAGATTTATATAACATTAGTCTTGTCCAAGTGTATGTGCATTGCTTACACAAGGAAAGAAAAGAAGAATTAGCAAATTAATGAAGTTCTCTTTACATGGATATGAGTAATTATACTTAATTAACAAATTTAAATGATTACCTTGAATCTAATTAATTTATTTTTATGATATTAATTTATTTTTATTTTTAATATATGGAATAGTTAATTTTAATGGTTGTGCAATGTTGATGTAGTGCTTGTGCAAGAAGAAGAAAAATAAATAAAATGATTTTAATAAAAATTGTCAGAACCCTTAAATAAACCCAAAATTGAAAAAACTATTTTTATATAAGAAATTATTTTCTATTAACTAATTTTTATTTTAATTTGGGTCATTTTTGGATCCAGAAGATTCACCTTATGACCTTCATAATATTTTATTTAAAATAAACACAGGTTTTCACACTATAGTTTTTAATTTGTATAATATATTAATATACGGTATTCCAGAAGTTTTTTTGAAAATAAATATAATTTTCAAATATAATAAAATTATATTTTTTATTTTTAGGCAATAAATACTTACCTTAATTTCTTCAATAGAGATGATGAAATAATTATTTATTTAATTAATATATCAAATTAATCATTTTAAAAATAATAAAATAAATTTTATATTACAATTTTTAAGGAAATAAACAAATTATATACATGAATATGATATATAAATGATATTATAAAATAATTTTATTCTAATTTTAATCTTTTTTTATGTTTTAATGTCATATTTATCAATATTGTTTAATTTGACAAAAAACATTTTTCATGGAAATTTTTTTTTATTAAATCATTTAAAACTCCCACAAATATTGGCAAAGGCAGAAAATGGTAATATACCTTCTAAAACCTGATATATTATGATTTTGATGTCTTTTAAAATCTATTAATCATATATTAGACATATTATATTTCAAAATATTAAGTAATTCATAGATGACCCTTTAACTCAATTATAAAAGTAGACTCATACCTTTATTAAATTTCATCACCATTTTCCTTATTGTATGAATATTCTCTACCAAATTCCCTTATCCCCATCCCTATCCACATTTTAGTGCTTCTAATCTCATAAAAAGAACACATCCATGATCCTTAAAGAAGTTCTCAAGGAGAAATATTCAAGATGTATATTCTTCATTCTTCTCTATTAAATTCATTCTCACTTCAAAATTCTCCTCACACCATATAAAATCTTTCATAATAACACTATTATTATATATATAATATAATTTTATTTTTTTAGTTGTATATCCATCATAATAATATCTTATTTTCTACTTTTATTCTTAAGAATGAAAGCATCATCCTTAGTGTGTCAATTCACCACCTTCGTGGATGATGAGTTTTTGTTTCCCTTTACCAAAATCATGTAAAGTTTAAATTCAATTATAATTTTTTAAAATGACCATAAAAAATATATAAATACACATTATCTCTTATGATGTATTATTTTCTATTACACAAGAAAATCCATAATGAATCGATCATGATACCATGAAACAAACGTATCTGACACAATGGAAATAAAAAAATATTTTTAATAAATGGCTGCGAATTTGTTTTAAAAAGATCATATAAGGTATTATAAATATGGATATATTTTAATAATAAATTAATAACACTTTTAAAACCACTATACAGTAGGTTTGAACACATTTTAAGGAATTCGTACATGAGGTAAGGGAATTTCCTTTTAAAATCCATTTAAATGATTCTTTAAAAAAATTCACTAATATTATTCTTTTTTACTATAGTAGTATTTTCTCCATCTTTCATAATGATTTATAACTAGAATATTTCTTTTTATATGTTTTTAAAGTAATTTTTGAATAATATTATTTCATTCTTATGCGTGTAGTTTTTATATTTTAAAAGTTATTTTTATGAGAAAAGGGTATTTTGATATCTCGATGAGTTTGGAAGCTTCAGTTACAGCTCTCATATCTATTAGTGGAAGTGTCACTTTATTTATTGCTACTATTATTTAGGCATCATAGATTAAGTCAATGTCAGCTTTGACATCAATCATAAGTGGAATAGGTTCATTTCAAAGAGATTGAAATTTTGATTCAGCTAAAGCAGTAGTGGAAAGATGTTCTTATCTGTCGGCTTCTGTCATGATATGTAAGTGGAATATCGACATCTATTGCTTATATGGGGGTTACAGACCTAGTGTTAGTAGAGTTTCTTAGCCTTGTTATGTGCTCTTACGCTGCTCCAGAGGCCTTTTTGATGCACGTCTCGGTTGCTCCAATTTCCACTATGATGTGCTTAATAGCTTCTTTAGTCACCTCTGTGATGCGTGTCTTGTTTTCTTCAGTTTCCTTTGTGATGCACTTAAAGATTATTCAATTCATTTTTGCACTTCATCTTGGTTGAATGTTATATTTTCACTGCATTTGGCTCTCCCTTGAAGGAAGATTTGAATCCAATATCATTCGATTGTTTCACAATGCTTCTTATTCCAGTTTTTATTTCACTTAATGATATTTTAATGGTTTGGGAGAAATCCATATGTAGTTTTTTGTTGTGTTATTATCAGTTTGAATATTGTGTTTTATTTTTCTTATGGTTCAAGGTGGGTTTATCAATAATATGTTATCTCTTTTTCAAGGTATTTTTTTGGATCTGGTGGTTTTTTCTATATCTACAGTGTTCGATTAGGGTTTTTCATGGTGGTGATGATGGTTTCCGGTGACCGGTTGCCATCATATTTCTGATGCGATGATAAATCAACATTGATGATGACGTGGTGATTTTTTTGGCCTCAATGATTATGAGTATGATAATGATGATGGATTGAAATGTTTTATTGATGACGATGATGACTATAACTTGGACTGATGCAAGTATATCCCGAAAGTGATCTATTCATTTTATGTTTCTATAATTTTGATCTTGCATTATGAATTTGGATCACTACTTCTGATTCCTTTGGAAGTTCTTTGACTATGTTCTAGTTACCAATTTACCAAAAGAGTGTCCATTTTGAAAATAAAATAAAAAGTTAATTCGCACACTCTGGATGATTTTTTCTCAAGGGTTTAAATGAGTTATCAAGGACTTTATTCAAAATATGTTCCTTAAAGAAATTTATTATGGGTTTATCCCATTATAGCTCTAGATATTATGGGTTGATCCCCATTATAAATTAATATATGACGAGTGATCACCATTATAGCTCTCCAATGTATTGGGTACTGCAGAGAAAGAAGTTGACCAAAAGGTGATTCAATTTTTAAGGGTGAAAGTTGTCATGAACCCCTCTCAGCAAATATACCCTTCCTAGGCTGGTAATGAAGAGAGGGAGATAATAACACCCCATGTCCCACCTCTAGTTGGACGTCGGGTTAGATACTAGCACCAAGGGTGTACAATTCTCACAATATGGGAGGCATTACCCTTGTAATATAAATAAGATTGGGAGATAAGATGAATCAACCATAATAAACTGCATAAAATATATAAAAATGAAACCAAAACCATCCAACATGAATGTTGAAATATAACTGATACACAATACAAAAGTTTCTAAAGTTAATACCAAATTCAAATATTCATAGAAAAACAAATCATTTCAAGGATCTGAGCTAGTAAGCCCTAGAATAGTCCACAAATTCCTTTTAAAAACATGAAAATAGTTTTATATACATGGGGTAAGAAGACAAGTATACTCAATAAGAAAACCAAAGTCTCTCATGAACATGTGGAAGAAGTATACTAATACCCCTATGGGAAAACAACAGAACCAAACAGTCACCTATACTAGTATACTAACCAAACCAAACCTCATAAAGGCATACTCAATAATTAATGAAAGTAAAGTAATATAATATAAACACATCTGTGATAGGATACCCCACTCCACTTTCCCACTAATTAGATTCTCCCACACCCCAATCATAAACATCCTTCTGCTCCCACATCTTCCAAATTTTTCATATCACATCCCCCAACACACAACTAGGCCTCACAATAGATCCCACCTGCACAAACATGGGCCTCACAACACATACCAACTCATCCCAAATACACTTGTTAAAGCACATCACAACTCATCCCAAAGACACCTAGGACACCATTTCATAACTCATCTTGAAGACACCTTGGAAAAAACCACCTCACCCACAAACACTTGGGATATCTCATCTCACCAGTTCTGAAGAAACATGAGCCTTCATTTCCAAGAAGATGGAGCAAAGAAGGGCAGGTGTCCATCAATCCATACTCTCACTAAGATTTTGGGAAATAGACCCTCCCATGTGACTATGGGGGTGTTCATAACATACTTATAAATTAGGGTGGGGGTTTATAAAAAACACAAGGAAACACAAGTATATATAATTAATAACAAACATTCAATCCCCAACTATGGGTTATCCGACAAACAATCAACTAAAAATACTATCACCTTTTTCTACTACCACTAAATGAAAAACACCACACATCAATCCATAAATCCCATTTCACATTTTCAACCAATTCACTTAAACATTTTCATTTCATTAACAAAACCAACCCAATCCCATCAAAACTTAATTAGACAATTATTTTTTCATTCCATCACTACTTGGGAAACTATGCAACACAAAAACAGCCTTTGTAAATTATTGTACATTACATTAGAGATACATCACCAAACTTCTAGGTATGGGGTAGAAATTTCTACAAGTCATCAATGGAAAATAACCCTTACAAAAAACTGATTCCATTCTTCAAAGTCGTCTCTGCCAAAGCACTATGCCCACCAGAACAAACCCTAACTCACAACTACACCAGAAAACATATCACAACACAACCAGTTTCATAGTCGTACTGCACAATTATATCAAGTAAAAAAGACCATATCATCAAAATCAACCCCCTATGCATAATCATTCCCACAACCACATCATTCTAAGAACCATTGGAAAACATATTTACAATATAACAAGAAATCCCTTCATTGATTTTCACTTGTTGATTTAGGGGTTGTCAGAAAATGTTATCATCTTGAGGCATCCATTTATTATCCGAATATATGTGGTTAAAAATTTTTATATATAATTGTTAAACAAGAAAGAAAAAACACTCCATAATACATTTTACTAAAAAATAAGGACTCCCAACAGCCACAAATTTTAGTGGGTAGTTTGACCATATGAATCAAAATATCAATAAAAACAAAACACAGTAAGAACATACTTCAAATTTCCTAGATCCCACATATTGATCCTAAAATTGTTCAATTATATTTATTTATTTGAATTAAACTATATTTATAAGGGAAAAATTCTTACACCCCCCCCCCTGACACAGAATTAAGAAAGGTGAAGGAAAACCTACATGGAAGAAGAGGTTGTTGGCACTTACTGGTTACATTAAATAAGTGGTGTGCTTGCAGCAGGATGAACTCCAACGAAAACATGAACCAAAGGCTACAACAACTTACTTTATTCCTACTGGAAGTAGGTTTTTGGGTGTCTCATACTAAGATAAATAAAGAAGAAAGAACAAGGGAGATAAAGGTGTCTCAACATTCAGAATATCTAAATAGAGTTGTGGTTTAGATATGTTTTTCCCCTTAAAGGTGGATCTCGTCCAAATAATGTGATTTGACAATTGAAATTCTCCCAGACCCTTAATAATTTAAAAATTGGATTTCTGGTCTTTGAATCGGTCTCAAATCCCCTCAAATTGGATGAAAAGTGTTTTATGTTAAAGAATACTTATAAATGAAAAAATAGGGAGAATCTGGAAACTCTATTCCTAAGGCACCATTAGGCAAGGCACTAATAGCGAGCCACTATTAGATGAGGCTTCACTGGATGAGTGCCCGACAGATGAAATGCATGTCACCATCAGTGAGTCACCATGAGGCAAGACACCACTGGATAAGGCACCACTGGATGAGTGACCACCGGACAACGACCACTATTGAGTGACTGCGAGTGAGCCACTACTAGTGAGCTACCACCTGTGAGCGATATCTAGGGTGATCTATCACTAGGGTGAGCCACCATTGGAAAAAATAGAAGAATGGGAATCTTGAAAAGTGTTGAAATGAGTCACCTTGACCTCCCAGAACACCTCAAACCTCAGATTCCCATAATGTAATGGACCGGAGAGGTCGGGGTCATTATATCAGACACTTATCAAACTATTTTCACACTTAAGAATTCAAAACCAACCTAGAAGGAAAGAGAGGTAGGGTCAAAACAACCATCCCTCGAGATACCTTTCAAGGATCTTACTACACTCGAAACAATACTATCAACTAAACACATCAATGTTAAACCACATTATGTTGTTAGAAAGCTGGAGTGGAAACCTCCACATCCAAGGACACCTCCCCAATCATCTTCAAACTAGGATTCTGTAAACACAGGTGTTGACATTCCCACCTTGAACGATTATAAAATAAACTTCACGTGAACAATAACTATACCATCTCGAACACATGAATCAGATAATTCTAGCCTATATGTCAATATATTACCAGCTCGGGGAAGCACTAACTCACCCAAATGGGTATAATTTCATCATAGTTAATATATATTTATTAGGAATTAGGTCCTCCTATTTTCATAAATCTGAATCCATCACACAACACACCACACATTACAAACCAAGAACATGTTATCTCATAATCATCAGGGTTCCAACATCACATTTCAATAAAAAATAAGAAAATAAAAACCAAAAACAACTATGGGTACTAGGATCGCATCTAAATCCCAAGCTCCCAAGTACTCTCCTCATAAAAACCATGACTCCCCATCACACAAACCAAATGGATGTTCTGTTCATGCATCACTTTATCTCGACGATGCTAGATCTCTACAGGTCTATCCACAAACGTCATGTCATCCTTGATATCTAAATCAACCCATTCAACAACATGGTATTCATTGTGAAGATATCGATCAAGCTTAGAGATGTGGAAGATATTGTTGATCCTCTCTTTCTATGGTGAAAACAAAACTAAGTATGGTACCTCTCCAACTCTCCCCAACACCTCAAGGGGTCTAACAAACCTTGGAGAAAGATTACTCCCTATTTTAAACCTATATTTCCTACATAGAGGGAAATATTTAAGAACATGTAGTCCTCAACCTCATATTCAAAGGGCCTCCTCCTTTTATCAATATATGACTTCTTCCGGTACTACACTGCATTCATCCTCTCATGAAAATTATGATCCTTATCTATCATTCTCTGAACCACATCATGACTAAGGACAACTGTCTCCTGAACCTCTATTTAGCACAATTATTAATGAAACTGTCATCCATACAAATCCTAAAAAGAAGTCATGATAATGTAAGAGTGATAACTATTATAATAAGAAAACTCTACCCAAGGAAGGTTTTGTATCCAAAATCCACCAAAGTATAAGACCCATGCCTGAAACATATCCTCCAACATCAGGATAGTATGTTCCATCTACCCATCTATCTAAGGGTGGAAAGTTGTGATGAGGTGTAAATGAGTGCCAAAGGCACACTGAAATTCATTCCAGATTAGTGAGGTAAACCATGTTTCCTATTCTGATACAACGGATCTTTGAAATCCATTAAACCACAGCACTTCATCCATGTACCTCAGGGCTAAGGCATCCACTACGTCCGACTCCTTGATCACAAATAAGTGATCCAATTTCGTCAAATGATCCACTATCACCCAGATAGTATCATAACCTCTCTGAGATCTGGGTAACCATTTCATGAAATACATTGATATGTCATACCTTTTCCACTTTGGTATATCCAAAATTTGCAACAAACCTCCAAGAATACAATGCTCAGACTTTACCTATTGGCAAACAAATCACCAAGTCACAAACACTGCCACTTCATGTTTCATCCCAGGTCCCCAAAACTACATTATCAAGCTATGGTGAATCTTGAAAACATTGGGGTGTAACACAAAAGGAGAGTTAGGAAACTCATGAAGAAATCCCTTGCACATCACAACGGGAAAAAATAGTTATTCATGAAGAAATATTTGGTTCTAATCATCCTCTAACTATCCTTATGGATCATCCCCATATCCAACATGATCACACATCACCTCTTGCTCTATGTTTCCCCACTAATACTCTTCTACTAGATAAATTAGAGAAGAATTTTCAATCTTCTGAAACAAACATCATTTCCCACCAACCACAGTTTCATCCATGTACAACTCCATTGCTCTAAAAGCATCTACAAAATCCTGAACAACATCCTTCTACAACATTATACTCAAATCATTGTCCACAAAACATCCCTTACATGAGGTGTAGGAGATATCAAAATCATATTCCTAAAGAAATTCCATCCACCTATGCTATTATAGATTCATATTACACTGGGAAAAGATATACCTTAATCTCTTATGATCTTTGAAGACCACAAAGAGCTCACCAATGAGGTAATGATACCAAAACGTCTGCTCAAACACAACTAATACTAAATTTTATTGTGGGTTGAATAGTTACACTCGTGAGGACGGAACTACCTAGAGCCATAACAGATAAATTCTCATTGATACATAAGTATGCATCCCAAACCTAGAAGGGATGTGTCACAAAACACCACAAACATTACCCCTTACATAAGAAACTGGAGCACTAGAGAACTAACCAACTTCCCCTTCAGGTAACTAAATTCTAACTAATACTGATCACTCTACAAAAATTAATATTATTTCCTAGTCAAATATTTCAATGGGAATTCAACTCAAGATAAATGTGGTACAAACCTCCAATAATATCATGTGATACCAATGAAACTAAAAAACACTTCAACGTTCATGTATCCCAAGAAAAAACTACCTCGACCTTGGATGGGTCAACTACCACACCCTACAAAGACACCAAATAAACAAGGAAACGCTCCTCTCATGTCCAAAACATAAACTTGTATAAATTTTCATATATCTAGTGCCGTCGAAGAACTTGTAAGATAGTTCTATGATGATCGACGTGATCCTCCTATGACATTGAGTAGATTAAGATATCATAAATGAATACAATGATAAAATGATTCAAGAACTCATGGAAAATAGATTTTATATGCCTCATGAACACGAATGGTGTGTTCATAACACCTAATGGCATGACTATAAACTCGAAGTTCCCATATCTGCATCTAAAAGCATTCATCAGGATATCACCCTCATCCACCCTCAAATGGTGATATCAAGACCACGGATTGATTTTGGAAATCCAAATCACCCCCTAAGATGGTCGAAAAGATCATCTATTCTTGGATGAGGGTAACAGTTCTTAACCATCAAATTATTCATCCTTAAATAGTCTACACATAACCTCAAACCATTGTCCACCTTCTTTTCGAACAACACTAGGGCACCCCCAAAGTGACACAATGGGTCAGATAAAACACTTATTCATTAGATAATCTATCTGAATACTCAAATGCTACAACATAAGAAGATTATATCTTATAGGGATCCATCTAAATCAGAGAATCACCAGGCTTCCAGTCTATCCCGAACTCAACATCACGTCGAGGGGGTAGGGTCACAACCTTCTCGGGGAATACATCCAGGAACTACCCCACAACCATAGAAACCTCCACAATTTTAGCATCCACGGATTCCTCTAGAAACATAGATAACATTTAATGAAAGGGTATACATTTGCTGATTTTCCACCTAACAACTGCCCTCACTGATGATAACCACATGCTGGCCATCCACATCTGAAAACATGAATGTCCTCTAAAATAAGTTGATAATAGAACATATGGAATACAACCAATTGGTACTGAGGATGACATTGTATGGATATATCTATAGTAAGAATATATCCTCATGGGACTAATATAGTTCCATCATCAGTCTAAACTGCTGACACACATCAAACAAGATGGTCTGGCTTTCGACTATCATACTCAACATAAGGGGCACAAGAAGCCACTTTACATCTAGTCCAAGAGCATGGGTCAGATCAGATGAAACAAAAGAGTGTGAATATCCTGAATCAAACAAGGCATAAGAAATGTTTCTAAACAAACTAATCTTATATTCGATGATCTCTGGACTTGGATGAAATACTACCTCTACTGTGTAAAACATACCACGCCTAGCTCTTATGACTATATAATAATGAAAAACCCCATGACCATTCTTGGGTCATGGTCCTTGAGCATGGGGAACATCCTAAGGTTATCCTCTTTCTAATACATCCCCTCTTGGTAGAGATAAATCATGCTTCCCCTACAGCTAAAATAGTCTCACCAATAACTGCTACTGGGGACGGCACTGAACGTGTCCACCTCTACAAAATTGAGCTTGAGAATCCATTGGGCACTAGTTCTAAAATGGCTGCAAACCACCTAGAATAAAAACATCAGCCCCCAGCCCACAAGAATGGAATAAAGACCACAAGGTTGAAAGGGGAGCTACTTAGGTCGTCTCCCTACCAGTCAAAACCATGATGGTCCTGGTGTCCGAGACCTACCACTAATAACTCTGCCTCTCGAAGAACTCTACTAACTTCACTATCATAGTAAATATCCTTGAGAGTGAATCCACTTGATCACCTATACCCTTTTATGAACCAAAAAATATATTTTCAATGTTAAAGAGAAACATCATAATGTATAGAAGGATGGATTTCCACCTCATGACATCTCACATGAGACTCCTCATCCAGAAAACGATATGGGGAAAAGTACAGAAGTTCCCTGAACTTACTCTCCTGCTGAAGGGAGAGAAGCTACTACCTCTTCTCATCCTTCATGGTTAATGTCAGTAACTCTACTCAGTAATCCCTCTGGAATTCAACCACATAACATATGCCTCCTTCTCGTCCCCCAGATACAACATCCACTACTGATGTGCATCACCGCACATTTAACTGACCGCCAAAGGGAACAAATAACCCATCAGGGCCTACATCAAATTGAAGGTGATATCAAACTCCTCTACCCAACCTTCTATCTCCAATTATGAAGAACTTTTCTAATATTTCTTCAATGCCTATCATAGGAAAGAAAACAACATCCTCTTCCACTAATCATCCTCCTCAGTTGGATCAACCCTATGATGATCAACTGAAACAGCCTGTTAATCCTCCATTTCCTAAGCCACACATATATGATGACAAGAATCTATAGCTGAAAGGTAAAAAAAGATTTTCTAATACCAAATAGTATGAAATTTTATTAAGATTTATTTTAATTCATTTATTTCATTTTATCCATTTTAAACTTCCAAAATTAACCCAATCCAAACAAGAACCCAAGTCATTATGATTAATGTACCATTATTAGGTCTCTACCGTGAAAATAAGTCCATACCACTTGTATATTTAATAATCTTAGAGTCCGTGCACTAGATCATGAAGGGGTGATAAAATCCCATTTCTTAGTCAGTCTCCTTAGCCTACATCATGTACCAAGGTTTACTAGAACTATTTCCATACCATCCCATGCAATCCTAACTTTTCCTAACTAAAAAATCCATCCTATATCTCAACAATCACCTCTGAAACCACTCTTTCATGACCCACTCCCTCCAAATATTCCCCTATTGGGATGGAAATGAATGAATGGGGATAATAACCCCCAATTCTCACCTCTAGTAGGCCCTGAGTTGGCGACTAGCACCAAGTGTGTACAATTATCACAATATGGGAGGCATTACCCATTATAATATAAATATGATTGGGATATAATATGAATCAACCACAATAAAATCCATGAAATATATAAAAATGAAACCCAAATCATAAAACTAGAATGTATTAATATAATTGATACAAAATACAAATGTCTCCAAAGTAAAAACCAAAATTAAATCTAGGAAACAACACAAAAACTATCAAGGATTCAAGACAGTATGGACCATCACTGTCTATGAAATCCTATTGGAAACCTGGAAATAGATTTACTTATGTATGGTGAGCATACATGTATACTTAAAAGGAAAACCAATTTATCTTGTGCACATGGGAATGAATCATACTAATTCCCTTGTGAGAAAACAACAGAAACAAATAGTCACCTATACAGGTGTACTAACCAAATCCGACCTCACCAAAAAATACATACCAAGTAACACAATTCAACAGATATAATATAAATCACATCAATGATATGGTACCCCACACCACTTTCTTACTGATTAGACACTCTTACACCCCAACAAAAAACATCATAGAACTCCCACCTCTTCTGAATCAACCATATCACATCTCACCAACACACACCTAGACCTCACAACGCATACCTCACCCAAACACCTAAGACTCACAACACATCCCTTTTTCACACACTTGGGCCTCACGACACATATAATATCATCCCGAATACCCCTAGGAAATCACATCACAACTCATCCCAAATATACCTAAGACACCAGGTCACTACTCATCTCTAAGACACTTAGGAAACAAAACACCTCACCCTCAAACACCTAGGCTACCACATCTCACCACATCCTTCCCAATGAACCATAGGTCGTTATCACCTAGAAGAGGAATCGGGGAAGGGAAGGTGGTCAACAATCCATCTTATCATCAGTATTGTGAATGAAACCTCCCCCTGTTACCGTGGGTGTGTTCATAACATAGTGCTCAATTAGTGTCGGGTGAGTAGAAAACACAAGGAAACATAAGTATATATAATTAATACTGAACACTCAAGCCCCACCTATGGGTTCTCATAAAAAAAATTGACTCAAAAAACTATCACCTTTGGCTGCTACCTCTAAATTTACAACACCAGACATCGATCCAGAAATACCATTTCACATTTCAAGGCAATTCGTTTAACCATTTCCATTTTGTTAACCAACCGACCCCAAGTGATTCCAAACTTTATCAAAAGGATTATTTTTTCATTCCATCCCTACCCGAGATACTATGAAACAAAAAAATTGCCATAGTAAATTAAAAAACATCACATTAAATACACATCACCATGATATCATGGTAGGGGAGAATCATTTTACATGTTATCAATGGAAAACAACCCATACCAAGCACTATTATCTATATTCAAAGTCATCCTTCCCAAACCACCATGCCAACCAAAACAAACACCAAATCACAACCACTCCCAGCAACATATCACAACATGACCATTTTTGTAGCCCTACTACATAATCATATCATGGCCAGATCACCATATCGATAAAACCAAACCACAATGCACAATATTCCTCACAACCACATCATCCCAATAACCAACAGAAAAAATATTTATGATTTTAAAAGGTATCCATTCTTTAGTTTTTACTTTTAAATTTAGGGTTTATCATAAAATAGTATGATCCTGGGGAATCCATTTATTATATTAATATACATGGTTAAAATAAAGTTCACATATAATCATTCAATAGGAAGAAAACAACACTCCATAAACCATTATGTGAAAAACAATGACAATAAATGACCATGATTTTAAATGGGTTGTTATCCCATAAAAATAACAGTATAAATAAAAACAAAACACACTAAGAAGATACTTCACCTTTCCCTACCCCCTGTATATTGATCATAAACTAGTTCAATTATCATTATTTATTTTAATTAAACTATCATTAAAATGGAATCATTTGTACACCCACCGTAATTAATACACAATTATGATGGAAAAAGGAAAACCTACTTCGATGAAAAGGTGATCGACACTTCCTAGTTGCATAAAAAAAGGGAACACATTCAACATGAATAACACTAAGGAAAAAAATGAACCAAAAGCTACAACATCATACTTTATTTCTATAGGAAGAACAGTTTGGGGAGTCTTTTACCCGGAGAAAGAAAGAAGCAGCAATAATGGGTTAAACAAGTCTCTTGGCCTTTAGATGATTTAAACATAGCCACATTTTAGATATGTTTTTTATTTACCATTAATGGTATATCTAGTCATGATAACACACTTTGAACATTCAAACTTACCCAGGCCCTTAGTAATTTAAAGATAAGATTTATGGGATTTAAATTGGGCTCAAATCCCATAAAATAAGGCATGAAAATCATTTTAAATCAAATAATACATAAAAATGGAAATGTTGGGAGAATCTAAAAACACTACTCATGAGGCACTGCTTAACGAGGAACTTCTGGGTGAGGTACCACTTAGCGAGGCATCGGTCACGAGCCACCATTAGACGAGGCACTACTGAATGAGTGATTGCTAGTGTAATTCCTACCACTATCATGAGTCATCATGAGGTGAGACACCCTTGTACGAGGCACCCCTAGATGGGTGACTACTAGGGAGGCACCACTATCGAGTGATTTCCAGCGAGCCGCCACTAACGAGCCACCGCCAGTTAGCCAATGTAGGTGAGCCACTGCTAGGGAACCACCACTAGCGAGCCTCCACCAGTGAGACACCGCCATGAAGAAAATGATAAGGTGATGTACTATATGGGTGAGCCATCATTGGAAAACGTGGAAGACTGTGAATTTTTCAAAGTGTTGAAATGAGTCACCTTGAAATCCCAAAACACCTCAAAAACCAGATTACGCCAAAGTAATGGACCAGAGTGGTTTGGACCATTAAAAAGATAATAATTATATGGTAAATATTTCCCAATTAACCTATGTGATTTTCTATTCATGAAAATGAGTTTTTAGGAAAAGAGGTTTTTTAATGGGTTTTCATGTTTTCACAGGACTAATATTGTTCTTTTTTTAAGTTCCTTAATGATTTTTTGTACTCATTCTATGTTTTTAAATATTCTTTATAGGTTATAAGTATGGGCAATGGAAAAAAGGTAGTCAAGTTTAATGTTATGAATATTTATCAAATAAATCGTGTTTTATTTTAAAAAGATTCACTTTGGAAAACATGGATAATATTTTAACAGTAACCTCTTTGTATGAATGTGGAATGTATTTATTATGAACTAATTATCTAAAAATATAAACCTGAAAAGATCATCAATGTGAAATAAAGTAGTTTCTTAAAAAAAACTAAACATTTAGTAACATTTTAAGGCTGGTTACTTATAAATAAGAATTAAAAATTGATGGGTGATAATCATATTAGAACAGAGTATGAGTATAGGGTTAAATATTTCATCATGTTTTTAAAAGATCATATATATATATATATATAAACCTCTAAAATATTTTTTCCATGTTTACATTGTTGTTATTAATTACTAATTAGTCCAAATGGGTTGGAAGTGAACTTGATCTATCATAGAATATATCAAAGTTATAAATATTGGACTAAACATGGGGAAAAATAAATGTAGCTAGTGAATGTGATTATATTATGTTTTATGGATCATCTAATATGATTAAAAGTGTGAAAATAATGAAGACTATATTTAGGATATGATTACAAATATGAAATATGATCAAAATCATATTGAGTAAATGATAAAAAATAGTTGAAGATGAACTTCATGATTGACCAAAAAAAATTTAGAATGTAAATACTTGTGAAAAGATGCCATTGTATTAAAGTTATACTAAATATATATAATTTTCAACAATACTAAATCAATATAATTTAAAATATTGAAACAGATGGAGTGACACCAGTTTTACTGAACTACATGCTCTACTGAATGATATTCTCCTAGAAGATAATGGGCTTCATTTCCTAACATATGACACTAAATGAATATTATTTTCAATGGGTATGATCTATAAAATAATACATGACTGTAAAAATGATTGAATACTCTTTCACAAGGACCAATGGTCACTTATAGAATACCCAAAGTGTGGATCTTCTCAATATAAGATAGATATATCAGGTCTTAGGAATGTTTTATAGTACATTACAATCATTCCAAGGTTTAATAACCTATATTGATGTGATGAGACTATAAGGTAATTGATGTGGAACATATATACATGAAATAAGGATGGGAAAATTTTTCACCAGATATACCGTCCTCAGGGGAAAAAAAATTATCATGAGTATCCTATATTTGATAACTAAATAATAAAGCATCATCTTTCACTATCTACAAATTTAGTGAATCTTTTTGGTTTTCTAAGTTGCACTCACAGTACATGGCTTGTTATGTAAGTAAATTATAACTTTCCATCATTTTTATGCATAAAATGAAATAAATTAAATTTTATATGATTATATCCAGACCAAGGCAACTGAGTAATGATATTGAAGTTTATTTGGATCCATTGATTTAATATTGGGAATTATTATGGGATTCATGTGACACATTGTATGATTCCTTTTGAAATGAATGTTTCTTCTTGACAGCCACGTTGTATGTGGTATGGTAAATGAATTTTCATCTAATGAAATTTTTTCATAATATAAAATTAATGTAAATCAAGGGTATCCCATTTTTGAACAAGATACACAATAAATTAGGTTAAACCATTCATCAAAGAATTTGTTCCTACAATATCAAAAAAAATTACCCTAGTGATATAAGTAACAATATAGGACTTAATTTTTCTATGGGAGTTCAAAATAATGTATAACACCATTCCACTGACACTTGATAAACTATTTGATAAAGTAAAATATATTGACACAATTTTGGTGATTTTTTTTGAAAAACCTTAAAAACCGATTGGAAAAGGGGATCAGTTTTTTGAATATCCATATGATATTTTTTTATTTAAGAAATTTTCATGATGTTATGCATGTGGAAATAAAATTTATGTTATAGTTTCATTGGAACATTACTAAATACACCAATAAAAAGTATGGAATTTAGGATTGGATGGACATGACTGAAATGAGGATATGGGAAGAGTTGGCTTCATTTATGATTAAAAAATGGATTTTCTTCCTCTAGCTACTTACAGTCTTTCAAAGAAATAAATATATCTATTTTTAACTTTTGGGATGATGAAAAAGTTCAAGAGGGGTATTAATAAAAAATCATGAATATAATTTCAATGACTAATTTAATTTTGAAGGGTATGAATTCACATTAATGTCATGTTTTGATGAAAGATTTAATACTTGTAGATTTATGTTTCATTTTACATAAGAAGGTTCTTGATACATTTACAAAGATCTATTTATTTTTCAAATCTATATTCATAAAAGTTATAGGCCTGGAAAAAAAATTACTATGGAAAAAATATTTAATAATATTATGTAAATTTGATATGTTCTTCCCATTATAATTCCTTGATATGATGGTTCACTTTATGGTTAATTAGTAAGAGATATTAAATTATGTGTTCATGTACATTATAGATGAATGTACCATAATGATTGGTTTATGAATATTTTAATAGGGTATGTAATAAATCCAAGTAAGATAGAATGTTATATTTTGGAGTGACATGTTGTTTAAGAATCCTTTGAATTCTCTAACGACTACTTGTACAATGTGGAAAGCATTGGTCTAACAAAATATCACAACACTAGGTGTCTTGTGGGTAAATTAATTTCCCAAATTGATGTTTTCACAATTACTATTACAGAGTAGGAGTAGTCTCACCTTTACATTTTTTATAATAGTTCAGAGGTTATAATGTATATTAAAACACCCAAAGTAATTCTTAGGTATTCGAATCCATCAAGGGCTAAAATGTATATATTTAATACTCATATTAAATAGTTTATAGATGGTTTAAAGGCCATATTTTTAAGGATTCAACTAAAAATCCAGATTCTATTTCAAAATGACTTCAATGGATATCCAGAGGAAAAAAATTTCATGTATTAATTTATAATGGTTATGTAATTAATGGTTATAAATTCTATAATAATTAACATTATGAACTTAGTATCATGAATAATATTGGAGTTACCCGTGTTCTTGAAGTGTTTCATGTATCTAGTACCATGGTAAAAAATACTATTTATGATAATATTTCATACTTTGGTATCATCAATAAAATATGGGAATTTTATTATACAAAATTATAAGTTCCAATTTTTCAATGAAAGTGGGCTGATAACAGGAGTGCAGTTAAAATATATTAATTAGGATTCAAGATATTGGATTTAAATAAATATGTGTACATAGAAGAACTATTTATAATATCATCATAGGAAGTATAATTAATTTATGTTCCAGATCTTACAAACCTAAAGTGGATATATGTTCCGTTAACGACCAAAACCTCTAAACAGTAAAATCTCAATTCAACTGAGGATGATACTTTAACTAGGAAATAAAAATAATTTTGCAGTGGTCGTAATGTATATGGGTTATTTTATTTTATAGGAGACCATAATGAGGGGATTTGTATACTCGATGGAGGGGTCAAATCCCTTAAACCTTTTTAAAAAATAGATTTTATTAATAAGGTTATATTTTTTGTAATATACATTATTTTACCTCATATTATTATCATTTAACTCTTGAATTTACAAAATATAAATTAAATTTTCGTCCTATTTTGTAGATAATGACTTATGCACATGTCAATACTCTTTATATTGATGAACAACGGGTTTCTCAACAAACTAATGCTCCATATGTAGAAAAGAAAAGGATTATACACACTACGATGATACTTATCTAGAGGAATGATATGATAATTTTTATGCTGAGGAAATGGTAAATGATGGAAAAACTTTTTCCTAGAAAAAAAAGCATCGTAACGTGATGATGTTAGAAAAAATTATTAAGGGTAGAAAAAAAGGCATCAAATTTACGGTTGGATGGAATGCACACATCCAGTATGTTAACCCCAATAATGCCATGTTCAGTAGTTACATAGGGATCACTACTCTAATGAACATTATGGTTATGGTATATTCATGGTATAATGTTGTTCCCACACTTAAGAAACTAATTTGGGAGTAGATTTGGGTAACATTATGATATAATTTCTTTATTTTACATAAAAACAAAATAATAAATCATTTCATTACTCTTAATTATCCCTTATTGAGTTAATTTATCATAGATGACTCCCAAATGAACTTTTCATTAATGATCACTAAAAAGACTCATATAGGCTTTTGGAAAATTCTATTGAAGTATCCTCTCAAAGATGTTGAAGGGAAAATAAACTCACCCCAACCACAGATGTATGCACACCTGATAAACCAATAACTGTGGGACACATTTATTAGTCTTCATAAGGAGACATCTTTTTAGGTACATTGTGACTAGTGATATATTTCTTGAAAATACATAAATTAATCACTTTTGTAAAGAATTGTCAAATTATGAAAAAACAAATGAGTGTTGAAAATAATAAACATGCAACAAACCCAATATAACCCTACTATAAAGAAAGGATATGGTACACTTTGCTTGAAAAAAATATTATGTATTTTAAATATATAGTAATAATTTTATTTTACATGAAATAAAAACATAATTATTTTCCATTTTTTATATTAAGATTGATGAATCAAAATCCATTGCCACTTCCATCCCACATCACGTGTTATAGAAAGAGGAATGTGAAAATAAATATTGGATACCAATAGATGAAACACATAAAATGTTTGGGAAACATGTGTACATATGACATAATAAAAAAAATTCTTTAAATCAGCATTATAGAACATTGATTACTTTTTTTATAATTTTTATCTAATATAGACATAATAATCATCATGAGTTATACTAGATGAGTATCTACTATTAGTGGCATTGATGTGGCCAGAACAGTATGGTTGTGTCAAATGTGTGGGTTTGTGGGTGTCACCCGGAACATATTTTGAGAAAATAAATGAATTGGGGGATAAATATAAGAAATTGGAAGAGATTCACGCATGATTATCTTCTCTAGAAGAAAAATATAATGGGTCATAATTTTTTTAGAAAGTATTTTGATAAGGTTTCAAATAGGTGAAACAAAATAATAACAACCACAATGTGAAGATATCCCCCACCCACACAATATTTGAGGTGATTCATTCCCCTCAAAGGATTGTCTTATAAGAGGTAATGAATAATAACTTAATTTTTTTTGTGGAATTTAAATTATGTAGACACTAATATTTTTCTTATACTTATATTTTATAGGGTGAAGATGATTTTGATTATATCTATCAACACCCACCCATCACTTTGTTGAAATGGGTATGGTTTATAGTATCCAAGGAGATATTCTCTAAAAAAATAACTTACAATATATCATGTTAAAGTAGGGATTCATATAGCTCATGAGATGATCACAAATCTACATGTTCCATTTTTTAATTTAGATATTCATATGGTTGAGAAATATATTCTAACTTTTGTAGAATGGTTGTTAGATCTTGAAAAAAACATGTCGACAAGGGGGTATTCCTTTCCAATTTATTTTTTATAAAAAAACATTAAAAATTAACGAAAAATCATGAAATAATGAATGTTATTACAGATAGATGAAGGGAATCTTGTGAAATAGAAGTTAGAATCAAAATAATCTAAAGGATCAACTAACCAATAAATAATATCATTATAATGTACATATATTATACCCTCTCAACTTCCACATTTATTAACATTAATGTTTCATGAGGCTATAATGTTAGAAATTAGGGATACGGCCATAATTTATTTTGAAGAATAGATGTACGAAGAGGCTATTATAGACTATATTATTCTTGAGAATGTAAAGTAAATACATAATCATGAATTAGTAGGAGTAACAGTTTCAAATGTATACATGAGGTGTGTTTTTGTGTTTTTATTCAAATAGATGATTTATTATATTAATTATGAATAAATACTATCGATAATTTTTTATATTGTATATATTTTTACTATTTAAAGGAAAAAACTTGTGAAAAAAAATTGGACTCATTAGTCCTCACATAATTTATACAAAACTATTCTCATTAGAATCATTTAAATTTGATGTAATAGTGTAAAAAATATCCACAATGTTTAAAATAAATCTTATAGATGATATAATCTTCTTAATACCCACAATATAGGAGTAAAACTCTACAATTTAATCATATCAATTATATTTTCGTTCATTTCTTTATTTATTATTATTTTAGACATCAATGGTCACTCATTCAAGTCAATTAGGATACACTAAATATTTATTTTTTGATTTAATGCATTGATCCCCAATATACTGACCACATGTGATGACCATAATAAGTTTTTAATACACTACATGAAACATTTTTCAAATAAAATTTATGTTATATATTGAATATTATGTTTAAATGAAAAATTATTTATAATAGGGAGGTGTTTAAATATTATAAAAATCATAGAATGAGGACAATACATAAGCACAAAAGACTATAGATTTATGCAAATACATATGTATTAGTGTATATATAATAACATTACACTATCAAAACATATATCAAAATAAATGACTTATTTTTCTAAATATTTTTGTATTTCCCAAAATAAACTAATGAAAAAATATTATGGTTATTATGTTTGAAAATTTATGAAATATATTGTATTCCATAAAAGAACTGTCATCCCTAAAGTGGTATTTGTAATGATAATTACAATGTAATTTAAAATATTTATTAATCCTTTATTAATATATATTTTTATAGTACTACCAAGACTGTAAAAAATATCACATTCAAAAGAGGAAATATATTTTTTTAGAACCGAATTAGGATAATACATGGTATTAGATTTTATATAAACATCATGATAAGGTGACATAGAGATCATGCACTCAACAAGGATGATTCAACCATGATGATACACTTTTATTTTTATTCTAAAATCCATTAAATATTCTGGGTTATCAAAAAAAATATTATGAGATGACACTAAATGATGATTGAATTGAAAAATAAAAAATACAGAGTGTGACATGTTCGAATCAACAACACATCAATATGAAACAAGGTATTTCCAATATGAATAAAAATATATTTTTTTAGTTTATAATTTAATTTTTATTTCAAAAAAAACTTAACATACTAAAATCCAATAAAATATATTCATATTGTTTTGATACATCAGGACAATGATTCTTATGTCATTTTTGATATGAAGGAATGAACTTCTTGTTAATCCAATGAAGGGTGTGACCGGTATGATTCAAATTTCCTGTCTTTGGTTTAAAATTGAAATTTTAGTTAACAACACATGTTACATACTCGAAAAATAAAAAACACATTCATATTTTTTTATACTTTAGAAAAATTATCCATAAACCATTTTAATAATGTAGGAATAAACCAGACCTCAATCTGACACAAAATGTGCTCGATATGACTCAATGTTTCTATTATGAGTTTAAAATTGGAATGTTAGTTTAAAACTGGTGTCAATCACTAAAAAAAATAAAAAACACTCATATCGAATAGATGTATTATTATATTGATCCAAAATTAATTTTTCATTTGTAGGAATCACCCTTATATCAAACTGACACACGATGTGACTGGTATCACTCAAATTGTTTGTTTTCATTTTAAAAGGAAATTTTAGTATAAAAGAAATATGACATAATTAAAAATAATAAAAAATATTCGATTTATTTTGATATGTTATGAAAAATTATTCTTAAGTAATTTTTGATTGGTAGGAATCAATTTCACATCAATCTGACACACCATGTGACCGGTGTGACGCAAAGTGTGTCTTTTTATTTAAAATTTATGTCTTAGTTCAAAACACACACCACACACATAAAACAAAGAAAACACATTTTTATTATTTCTATACATAATGAAAATGAATTATTAGTCATTTTGGATATGAAGTAATTCGTCTCATATCAGTCTGATATACAGTGTTCCTTGTATGACTAAAATTATGTGTTTTGAGTTTCTAAATGACATTTTAGTTCAAATTGTGTGTCACTCACTTAAAAATTAATAAAATGAACTTATATTTTCAAGATGAATTCATAAAAAGATTCATATGTAATTTTTTAATCTAAATAATATTTCTCACATCAAACTAACATACGATGTGACTAATATGACTCAAAGTGCATGTTTACAGTTAAATTGACATTTTAGTAAAAAAGACACATAACATACTGAAAACATAGAAAATGCATTTAGATTGTTTTGATAATTTATTAAAATTATTCTCATTTTATTTTTATTATTAATAATCAAAATCACATAAATATCATTTATGGTGTGACCGATATGACTCAAAGTGTGATTTTATTAAAAATTGACATTTTTGTTCAAAAACACAATCCACCTTCTCAAAAATGAGGAAACATATTTCTTTATTTCTATGCGTTTGAAAAATGATAAATAAATAATTTGTTACATGTAGGAATCATCCTATCCTAAATATGATACATGGTGTGCCTAGTATGACTCAAATAGTGTGTTATCAGTCTAAAATTGAAATTTCAATTAAAAACATGTGTCACTCACTGAAAACATTGAAAATACACTTATATTGTATTGATTCATTAATAAAATTATTCATAAATCATTTTTTACATTAAGGAATTAGTTTTGTATCAGTCTGACACACAATTTTACGGGTATGACTAAAAGCGTGTTCTTTCAATTTTCATTGAGATAATTCATTAATATTGTTTCATTAATTTAGGACAATGATATTTAATTCAATTGTGATAGTTATAAATCAATAAATCATAAAGTCTACACATTATGTTATTGGTTTGACACGATGTGCATGTTTTCAGTTTTAAATGGAATTTTTAGTTTAAAACACACAAAATATACTCTAAAACTATGAAAAAACATTAATATTGTTTGGATACTTTAAGAAAATAATCCATAAATAATTTCTGAATATATAAATCAATAATACCTCATTCCATTAAAAATTGTTCCTGGAATGAGTCAATGTGTCTATTATCAGTTAAGAATTGATATTTTAGTTTAAAAGATGTGCCAATCACTACAAATTGATCAATCACACTTGGATTTTCTTGACACTTTATGAAAACATTATGTAAGTCGTTTTTATAGTATATGAATTATTCTCATGTAAAACAGATGCATGATGTGACTGGTAAGACTCAATGTGATTATTTTAAGTTTAAATTAACATTTTAGTAAAAAATAAGCACGACATACTCCAAACCCCAAAAAATACGTTTTTATTATTTTAATACATTATGAAAATTATCCTTAAGTCATTTTTATGTGTATGAATCATCCTCACATCAATACGATGCACCGTGTGACCAGTATGACTCAAATTGTTTCATTCTATTTAAAATGTACACTTTAGTTTAGAATACATGTCACATACTCAAAACTAAGAAAACACATTCATATTATTTTAATACATTACAAAAGGACCCATAATTCATTTTTTACATGTCATAATTAGCCACATATCAATATGATAAATGGTGTTCCATGTATGACTCAAATTTTGTTTTTTGAGTTTGAAAATTAAACATTAGTTCAAAACATGTATTGATCACTGAAAACTATGAAAATTCTCTTGAATTGTCTTTATACTTTACAAAAACGATTCCTAAGTCATTTTTGATGTGTATGAATTAGTCTCATGTCAAATCGGTACATGATGTGACCAATAAAACTCAGAGTGTGTGTTATCAAATTAAATTTACATTTTTGTAAAAATATAAACATAACATACTCAAAATTGAGAAAATCCATTTACATTATTTTTATACTTTAGGAAAATTATCCTTAAGTCATTTCTGATGTGTATGAATCAACTTCACATCAATCTAACAAAAACTATGGCTGGTATGAATCAAAGTATATTTTTAATTAAAATTGATAGTTTAGTTTAAAACCCAAGTAACCTAATCAAAATTGAGAAAACACATTTAGATTATTTTCATTCATTTAAAAAATGATATGTAAATCATTTTGATGTTTTGGAATCATCTTCACCTCAATCTGATACATGGTGTGCCTGATATGACTTAAAAGGTTTCTTATCAACATAAAATTAACATTTTAGTTCAAAAAGTGTGTCACTCACTCAAAACTAATAAAACACACTCTTATATCCATAGTAATTTATTAAAAATATCATAATAAATTTTTGATGTGTATGAAATATTCTTATATTAAAATGACACGTGATGTGACTTTTATGAATCAAAGTTCATGTTTTCTTTTTGAATTACCATTTTAGTAAAAAAGTCATGTAATATACTCAAAACCCAGAAAATGAATTCAGATTATTTTTATAATTTAATAAAATTATCCCTATGTAATTTGTAACATTTAGTAATCAATCACTCATGAATCTTTATCACAGTGTGATCGGTAGGACTGAAAGTGCGTTTTAGGTAAAAATGGAATTTTATTTCAAAACACACATTACATATTGAAAATAGAGAAAACAAATTCATATAATTTTAATAATTTAGGAAAACTATCCATAAATCTTTTGTGGCATGTAAGAATTACCCTTACCTAAATATGATATATTATATTCCTAGTATAACTCAAAGTTTCTTTTATCATTTTAAAATTGTAATTTTAGTTTAAACCATATCTGCCTCACTAAAACCCAATAAAACATGATTAGGTTGTCTTGATGCTTTATAATAATGATTTATAAGTCATTTTTTAAATTTAGGAATCAATCTCACATACAATTGATATAAGATGCAACTAGTATGACTCAAATTGCTAGTTTTAATTTTTAATTAACATTTTAGTATAAAAGAAACATGACCAAATAAAAATCAAGAAAATTAATTTGGATTATTTTTATTCATTAGGACAATTATCATTATATCATTTTTTTAATGTATGAATCAACCTCACATAAATCTGACACACCATGTCCTTGGTATGACTCCAATTATTTATTTTTCATTAAAATTGACATTTTAGTTAAAAACACTTGTCACATACTCAAAACTGATCAAAAACATTAATATTGTTTTGATAATTTAGAAAAATGATCAATTAGTCATTTGTGACATGTACGAATTAACCACCTATCACTTTGATACATGGTGTGCCCGATATGACTCAAACTGTGTGTTTTGAGTTTAAAAATTACATTTCAGTTCAAAATGTGTGTCACTCACTTAAAAAACATTCTATGATTATCTAGATACTTTATGAAATAATTCATAAGTCATTTGTGATGTGTATGAATCATTCTCACGTCAAACCGGCACACGATCTCACCAGTATGACTAAAAGTGAATTTTTTTAATTTAAATTGATATTTCAATAAAAAGGAAAGTGACATACTCAAAACTACGAAAATAAATTCAAATTATTTTGATACCTTGAAAAAAATATAAGTCAATTTTGATTCATAAGAATCAACCACATTAAAATATGGAACACTATGTGCTCTATATGACTCAAAGTGTATTTTTATTTTGAATTGGAATTTTAATTCAAAATAAAATTCAGGTACTCAAAACTAATAAAACACATTTAGATTGTTTTGACACTTTAGAATAATTATTCGTGAATTATTTGTGACAAATTGGAATCAATTTCACTGCAATATGATGCATTGTGTGCCCGATATGACTCAAACTATGTGTTTTAAGTTTAAAATTGAAATTTTAGTTCAAAACACATGTGACATACTCAAAAATGAGAAAAGACATTCATATTATTTTGATACATTAGATAAACAATCCATAAGTCATTTTTTACCTATAAGAATTATCCACATCTCAATCTAATACATGTTGCAACTAGTATGAATCAAATTAAGTGGTTTAAATTTAAAAATGAAATTTCATTAATATGTCTTTTCATGTTTATATTTAATTTTATTCTTTATAGTATTACTAACATAAGAATTGTATTCTTATACAGGTGGATTCTTTTTCTTTTATTTGGATGGTTTGTTTAGAAACTGAGACCATGATTAGGCTTTTTTGAGTGGGGGATGGATTCCAAAGATAATGAAACCATTAGTGTTTTTAATGATTATGTTAAATTGTTATAGTTAATGTTATTGTATAGAAAAATGTTTTAAATATCTATAATATATTTTTTCCTTGTATTTTTGATGTGAATTTTATTTCAATTAAATTTTATTTTTTTTATAAATATTTATATATTTTTATTGTGTGTTGTAATTTTAATAGAAAATTTTAGTAGCATGGACTTTATTAGAACTATTTCTAATATTGAAAATTTTTTAGTTTTATCCTAACTTATAAAGGGGTCCTTTTATGAGTGTTAAACTATCCCTAATAAAGGGTCACCTTTATCAGTTCTTTTTTTAGCACTGATAAAGGACCCCCTTTATTAGTGTAATTTCTAGTGCTTATAAATGGCTCTTCTATCAGTGTTAGGAAAGTACTGATAAAAGGGTCCCCTTTTAATATCCCTTAGGATAACATTGATTTTTCCCATGTTAAAGGCTTTTTATAGATATGTATATATCCCAATCTGTATTATTGATATGTATCTTTCACACACCACAATATCCAGATTTGTGTCTGATCTTCTTCTGGTATAAATGATGGGTTTTGTATGATCATCACATGAACATGTTAAATGGAAGATTAACCCAAACATAGGTATATCTAACTTTTAGAATCAACTCTCAAATAAACTAAATAAACAATGTACCTGGAAATTTCTAATGGAACCAATCATTTTCATTATCAGAAAAATAGAATTCTTGATGAAGATCATGAAGTGGTATACAAAAGCACTCTACCAATGAGGGACGTACATAGACCAATGTATCTACAATCATATCATTAGGATACCCAAATGATGAAGATGTTTTAAAGCCTTCATCTCAAATGATGAACAACAATATGGGAGGAAGAGAGAATTGAGAATAATTGACCACAATTTTAGGTTATTTCAATAAGAGGGATTACATCCCTTTATATACCCATATATGATGCATTTCATTAAATGAAAATTCATAGGTCATATTCATGTACCCATATAAATTAATTTCACAAATTTATTGAATACTATTCAATGAACAATCAGGCTAATTAATACTTTCAGAATAGATTTCAACTGATAATAAAAATATTCAGGGAAAATGAATGTATATATCAAATATATATATATATATTTATATTATTTAAATATAAACTTCATATGTATAGTATCATATATATATATATATATTAGTGCATCTATAATAGTATCCAACTTTCACTAAAACCTCATAAGGACTATGCTTATCTTCATAACTCTTTGTGAATACATCTAAACTCTTTTGATATGGTATTTCATGAAACCCCAATCATTTTAAGAAAAAACATTGTCCATAATTTTATCCTTATCCAAGTACCTAATTTTGTGACCCAATGGGCCTTATTATAATTGACTGCAACTATTAAATCTCTATTTCATATACTTAAGCAGAGATCATCCTCTTGAAAAACATCATTGCAAATCAAGATACAAATGGGCATGGTGTGGTCTCGATAAAACATACTCATATCTCTGTACGAACATTTCCACCACTATATATATTGTATAAATAATATTTATATTATATAATCCCATTTTTCATGACATTGAGTGATCACTAGACATAGAACTTTCCAATCTAGTATAAGCCTCTAATCATTTTTGTGATTCTACAAAAAACGACTGACCAAGTGGATGAATACATCACATGTCATTAATCTATCTAATAAGTACATCACATGTATAATAACCATTTAGTTGAACACATCATATGTGAAACAACTAACCATGGCCATGAATTTCCTCAATCTAATCCAATCAAGGGCCAAATGTATTTTCTTATCATGTAATTTGATAAATCCCATCTTAGTTACACTCCAACTAATGACATGATCGACAACATGCCCAACCACCCATATGTTATCTAAGTTCATATGTTGAATTGTGTATGTATGGTATAAAAGTATAAAGATTCTCATTCTAGGTATCTCTTGAACCTCATTTAATAAGGATTGATAATAATAATTCACCCAATGTATATTTATGATCGTATGACACTCCATTAGATATACTTTATAGGATGAATTCAAGTGATAAGTCTATACTTATTACCTCAATAATATATTCTTTTATTTATCATATAAAACCCATTTTAACATATATAAGAATCTATTAAAACTAAAAATTACATATCATCATAACCCATTAAACTCTATGATGATCATTAGTTAGGGAAAACTAAATGTTTTTACTTTTAGGGGATATTTATCATTCGTTCGTTCATGTAAAATAAATTGAATCATCCATGAATGAATGATAAATTAATATTTTATTTATAATAATAACATGATATGTTTTCAACCATTATAACAATTATCTTAATTTATTCTACATGAAACTCATGTGGTTGTTTTAGTAATTAATTTTAAATAATATATCCAAATTTCATTCTTGTCACATCCCTATGTGTCCATCTGATAAAATACTCTCACCAACCTCTTTGTGGGTAATATTTATGAAGAAAGGAAATTTTGAATAATAGTGATAATTATGAATTATATTCCTTAAGTTCAAATATTTGAACATATATTAAAACTTCGTAACATCATAACTTCAAATGTTATAACATTTTCTTTTTGTTTACTTAGAACTCATTCTAAGTACATAATCATCATCCTATGAACCCTTTCCATCAAATGTTTTCCTTGAAATCTTGTATAAATAATGTAACTATTTACATTATCCCTTTAACAGCACATTCTAAACTCTTTTAGGATATAAATTGCAATACATTGAGTATTAAATGCTATAATACTATATTAAATAGTTATTTTTACTTGTTATGATAACTAAATTTAGCACGTTATATTTTTTGACAACTATATCATAAACTATTTTAAAATATTATGTGAATTTCACATTCTCATAGTAACTAATGTCATTATTTACATTTTTCATTACTATTATATCCTAAAACGTCTTTTATGATGTCAAGTGTAATTCAATTTATTATGATAACAAAATATAAATCTTTATATTTATTTATTGTAATATTTCATAATCATTTTGGGACATTTGGTGAAGAATCACTATAATAATAGATAGGTATAATCCTATAGTTAACAATAATATTCACTTTCTCACAGTGACTAAATATAACTATTTACATTTTTCATTAATCTTACGTATCCTAAATCTTTAGGATATAAATTATTAAATCAATTAAACTAAATTTGGTGCAATTATTTTTGTTTTAAATTGGAACTTATATGATTTCAAACATAATCCCACTATAATCTTAGACATTATATTCTCTTTATAATATCATTCTATGATTCAACACAAACTAGTTTATATTTTAAGAAATGAAATTTATTTTCTATTAGTATTAATATTAAATAAATAAACTATTATTTACATATCATGTGTGGTATTATATGTGTTTGAAACCATTCCTTTTGTAAAGAATATTTTATTAAAATATCTCATTGATGGATGGTGAGAAAAAATATCCTCATATTTTAAAAAATATCTGGATAAAAAAATTTATCCGGGATAACCACTTTTATCAAATCTTCATCTAAAACTTATTATACAAAAATAATAAATCTTCAACCATGTGCATACATTTAATCATTTGATAGAAACTCTTTTTTATTAAACATATTCCACTATCACATAAGAGAAATTAAATGAAGATACGCATATTATAAATAGAAGAATATACTATTAATGAAGTCATTTACATTAGAATTATTAATGTAGTAACTATTTACATCATCATAAATACAAGCTCTATAATGCATTAATATTTTTAAAATAACACTTTATTTGATAACTTACATTACACAGAGCACCAATCATAAACAAATGGTTAAAAATTATTATTTAACTATGATAGTTATCACCTAGCCTTTGGAATGAAGAGAATTAATAAGATTAACTAAATTATAAAAATATTGTTTACAAATGTATATAAAATGAATTCATTGGTTACCAATTAAATATAAATGAAAATAAAATCCAATTAAACATAAATATGGTGTCTTAATAAAAATCTATTTTTATGCCTATAATGGCATTTAATCTTAAAAATTATATTTATCACAATTAGGGAAATATCATAATGAAATTTTTATATTTTATAGTAAATTTTTTTTTTTTAAATTAATACAATAATTTTGATGTGATTAAGATAGGAATAAATCAAATTTTAAGCAAAAAAACTATATTTTTCCAATAGGCAGTTTTTCCTCCTTTTTATGTCATTCATATTTTAAAACTAAAATTTGACACTTTAAAATTTTTATTTGAAAAAATAGAATTATTTATTGAAATTTTAATATCAAAATTTCCAAGGGTGAATTTTCAGTATTTCACTGAAAAGTTTCATTTTTTATGAATATTGAAAATATAATGAATTTTAATTGAAAACTGCCTTTTCGTCTAATGTTTTTATAAAATTTAATTATATTTTAAATTTTTTTAATGTATAATTATTTAAATAATATATAAATAAATCCAATTTATGTCATTGGAATCAAATTCCCATTGAAATTGGGTATAAAAACATTTCAAACATTTGAACATTAAAAACTTTCTTTCCTATTGCATCCATAGGACTAATTTTAAATATACTTTCCCCAATTTTATGAATTAAATTTGGTAAAATGGATTCTTTATTTAGAATTATAATTTAAAACATTTGTAGTAATTCCATTTTTATTTTTATGTATAAATAATTACAATGGAAAAAAGGATTATTTACTACGATATAAGTAAAATAATGAAACATGTTAAAATTAAAAGGAAAATGATTAAAATATATAAAAATTACAAATTTAATGGATTTTTGATGTATTTATAGACCCTAACTAACCATTACAACATTAATTATTATCCAAATTTATGGATGTTAATTCCACCTCTCAAACACCCTAAAGATTTATAAATAAATTCATGAAACACTGGGTGTCTATAAAACACCACTTTTTTATAACTTAGCGAGTAAACATAATTTTTCATCCTCTATAATTTGAATTTTTAAAAACTGATATACATGGTTGCGTTAAGTAAGATTTTTAGAGTTTGACAAGAAAAACATATTTTTTTGGTGAATAGTAACATACCCTTATGAATATTTATACGAACCTTATGAATATTAAATCATAATATTATTTTATTGTCTTAAGGTTATAAGATATTGAGATCTTGATTAATTTTTCAAGGAGATATAACATAAATTATAGTTTTAAAATTGTTATTTTTGGAATAAATTCTGTTTTAATTTAAAAATTAAATTAATAATATTTAGAAAAATATTTTCAAAAAATGGATGTCATTTTTAATTCAGAACTTCAATATTTTATTATCCTAAATTTATGAGAATTTTATAAAATACTTTATTTTTTCATGACAAGTAAAAATAATGTTTTGAGTTTTCGGTATGATTAATGATATCATAATGATGTAATAATTAATATAAAAGTATTTTCAACTTGTGTACATTAAAATATTATATTAGGGTCCCAAGTGTCCAATACCATGGGAAAATACCATGGAAAATCCCCTGGTTTTAAAAATACCACTAATGAGGTTTCCTTTGAAATTAATAAAAAACTCCCTCTCTTTTACTATAAATAACAAACCATTACTTCATTTTATTTCATTATAAATTCATCATATTTTAATTTATGGTAGTTTTATGTCCCTAAGAGTCCTACCATGGTGTCTTCAAGCCCCCAAGGTCCCTACCTTCAAGTTTTAGGAGTTACTCTTAAGGTAAGGGTTTTCTACCCAAACCTCCTTTTTCATCCGGGTTACTCTTATTCTTTATATGCCTCAATTAAATTATTATTTATTCATATGTTATCCTCATAATTATATTTTGATTTTTTATATATGTTTACAAACTAGAATCCCACATTAATTTATGGGGAGTTACATGTTTTAAAAGGATCTTCCAAAAATTATGGGCGAAATACAAGCCCGATTCTGGGGAATTTCTGAAATTCTTAGTTACTTTCAAGGGCACTATAAAATCTATTTTTAGAAACCATTATCTTTTTAAAATTACTAATTTTATTATGAAAATAATATCATACTTGACATTTGGTTTTATAGAATTTTTTTTCAAAAATAACTCTACTTTTCAATGTAAATGAGTATCTATCTCAAGAATTACTCGATGATGTTATAAGAGCATACTCATTTATTTCAATAATATAGTTGATTCTTATGTATTATTGGGATTAATATTTTATTATATCATCTACTGTAATTAATTTAATAGTTTATTATTAGTTTTACTGTGGATGTGCTATCTTAAAACCATTTATCAATTTACTCTAAATGGTTAGTGTTTATGATTAATGTTTGGGAAAAGTTATTTAAATTTCATATGTTAGTTTAAATATGAATTTATATGTTGTTTATTTCGATCATAATTCTTATGAGGAATTAATTGGACTTATTAAGTGATGGTTGTAGTCAGATATAGCCCCTCAATGCATCAGAAGGTCTCATGAGACAAACTACGGTCTTGGCACAAGGCCTTGACCAGATGGTTATTTGAGGTCTTTGAACGAGGCCTTGATAGTATGGTTATGATTTATAACATTATGCATCCCCTCATTATGAAACTAGTACTATAAATTTCATGTGGTTATTCATCTAGTAGAATACCCACGATTATGCTTTATTATGGAATTATTTATTATGCTCTTATACCTACCATAATGTGTTCAAGTTTATATTTAAACGCATGTGTTTTTAGTTATTCACCATGCCTAATGTTTATAATATCTTTCATAGTATTTCTTCCCCTTATCGAGTATTTTACCTCACCCCTTTTTATGTTTTATTTTACCAATACATGAAGGGGTTTATTAAGAATTCCATACAGGGATAACCTATGAATTATGGATGTTGTCAAAGGATTTTCTATATCATTTTCCTTTCAATTTGTAATTTTGAACTTATGTATGTATCTAGATTTCCAAAACTACTAAACTATTCATTACTTTAGGATATTACTTCCTTGTAATCATTCCAAGGTAATAAATTAAGGCACAAACTCCAGTAAACTAGAGTCGGGTCATTACAGTTGGTAGCAAAGAAAGTTTCGTATAAAACATGGAAACTATATTTAGAAAATATAGATTAGGGAACAAAACCCTAAGACAGATTTTGAGGACAATCATACAATAATTTCATAGAATTTTGTTAAGGAATAGATTGTGTGGATATTTCTAGAAAATACATCTCTTTCTAGATACTACAAGTGGACGCAGTTCTAGAACAGATGTACCTTTGAGTAACAACTAAAAAAAGAGTTTTGGGCTTGACCTTGGGTATCCAGGTACACAAAAATGGTCCTTAATATGCACCTGCTTTGAAACTCTTGGGGGATATGCTTATGAAAATTCAGATTTTCCTTACAGGCCATTATGAAGGATTTAAAATTAAATTTTCCCTAAAATAATTTTTCTACGTTGACATTATATATTATGATTGATAACCTAATATAGTGTCCCCATTATTTAGAAATGGTAGCTTGTGGAAGGAATGGAAACTGTATGAATGCGCCTTTCCCATGTAGAGATTTCCCTCGGATGTAAGATAATTATTTTGGAACTGGTGATATTACTAGTGTTGGGAAACATATAACTATACTGGGATAGTTGAATCAGGTTATGAACAATAACCTTACTTTTATAGAGCATCCGGATCTAAAATGTGGATGAACTATGTTAAACCTCATTATGTGACAACAACCTCCATCATTTAATGGGACTACAAATCTATTCATAGAAGAACAGTGTATAAGTTCATTAGAGAAGATATTTCTCAATTTGGGATGTAATGAAAGAGATAATGTTGTCATGGTGTTTTATCATCTATTAGGAGATGCGAATCAATGGTGGTATATAATCCAAAATAGAAAGGAGTAGGATTAAGCATAAGAAATGGAATAGAGGGATTTCAAAGAAACATTTTTAGAAAAATACTTCCCTTATGAAAAACAAGATGGCATTGAAAGGTGGTTTCTAAATCTTATCTAAAAACTGGATGAGAATATTAAAACGTATGAATCTAACTTCACAAGGATAGAAATACATTCCACAAACTACATACATAATCCATTGAGAGAGGTCGCTTTATTCTTTTATGGTTTAAAATAATTCCTCTAAAAAAATTTAGTCTCCCAAAGTTTCTCATCGTATGAAGATATAGTCTCATGTGCTATCAAGATGGAATATTAATTCTTTAAGCCTTATGATTTTAAGGGAACAAAAGAGAAGAATATGGCTGCTGAAAACTCTGGAAAATTAAATAATGAAATGGGGAATAAAGGAAGATTTGACCTTCCACCCTATGATACTTGTGGGAAACAACACCCTGGTGCATTCCTAAATAGTATGGGTGTTTGTTACAAGTGTGTCGAAAAAGGACACATATCCCAGGATTTATGGAGGAAGAATGAAGCTACCAATTTCCAATGAGATAATTTCAATGATAGGGAACATTATTCAAAGGATTTCCCTATGAGTCATGGAAACGTTCCCCAAATAATTCCTAGGTAGAAAGTGAAGGTTCCGGGTGCAGCGTAAGCACATGGGTGGATGTTCCCACTTGGATTTTTTTCATTAACAATGGCTAATCTTGGATCAATACGATGATAAATGCCAGTCTCCATGGATCAAATCACAGAAATGGACAAAGAAAAAAAAGTCCTAGAACCAAAAGGTAGGATCTTTACAAGTTGATTATAATTAATTTGATCAATTGAAAATAAATACATTTTGGGTGTTCTTTCATCCTTGATGTTATTTATCACGTTCTGATGTGATTTGTCGATGCGTCGTAGAATCCAAGTGTAGACTTCCTCTAGCGGTGATCCACACATGTACCTCATATCTCAGGCCGTCGCCAAAGGAGTCCCTAGGTGATAGCGTGGACAAACCTTTTCTTGCGTTTTCCGCCTTAGATTTTCTTGATCTGAAGGAAGAGGATATCTCTTAGTCTTGAGAGTGTTCTTGGAGGAAGAGGTTCTTTTATCCTTGAAATAATTCTCTATAGTTGTTGTGCACAATGATTCTCTTGTGTGTTGGAAAAGAGTTGGGGTTATGATGATATTTATAATCAGGTTTGAGGTTGTAGAGTTATGACAATAAATAAACACATTACATGTTTTATTTATTTCATTGACTCTTATTTAAAACCCCCATATCGAATAATTAATTCCTTGACATGAGCCTACCCTGATTATAATTAATATCATTTAAAACAATATTATATCCTCAAAATCCCGACTGGAAAAACTACACAGCGTGTACTTCTTTTTCATTGAAAACTACACATCATGTATATTCAATGTACACAGTGTGTATATCTTGTTTTCATTTATTAATTTCCTTTCCATAAAGAAAACTACACGGCATGTAATTATTAATACATGGCATGTACTTTTTTTCCATGAAAAACTACACGGTGTGTAATCTTTAATACATGGAGTGTATATCTTATTTTTCATTTCCTTCATCCTCCATTATTAAAACGATTTAGTCTTCCTTGAATAATTATTAAACCATGTACATGAATAATCTTCATTCTACTTGATATACTTGAATACACTTAGTGTGTGACCCTCTATTCCTCTTTCTCGTTGGCATTAGGCGAGCTTGCCTAATGTCCAAGATTACTGTCTAGCAACGGGTCAAGGAACCCAAGAGATAGAAGTTGATTCTGCATTAATGTATCACCACATACGAATGCTTACTGTGTAATTTAATCCCTTTGTCTCAGTATCTCATCAAGAAGGTTTCATGGTAGTGACATAAACCTATATATTTGATCCGTCATTCTTTGACTACCTGAAATAAACTCGTTGTTTACACCATGGCCATGGAATTTAATGCGACAGTTCTATTTGAATCAAAGGGTCGAGATATCAAATTCCATAAATGGAAGGGAAAAATCCTTCCTCGACTTATCCATTAACAACATGTCACTCATAACGCACCCAACGTACCTTACTTCCCGCCAACTGTCTATGTGACGTATTTCGTCAGTAAATCTAAGTGCGTGTTCATGACATGAGTTAATGATAATCTTCCAGTATAAGGACCATTACACACACTCACAGATATCAATGTCTGATGACACCAAGACATGCAGAATTGCTACCGGTGGGTCTGTTCTCATAATCTCCCATCTTGGAGATTACCAAGTGCAAACTCCATGAGAGAGAGTCTCGTATTCTTACGATTACTCACACAAGATGGCATGTATACTGTGTGTCCTATCATAGTATGTCATCCAACCGTTGAACATTATTTAAGAATATTGTTATAGCATTTCAAGGTTCTCATCATAGCAGGGATCTGCCATGACCTTATCAATGCAACAAATATTCCAGGAAATTATTATATTATAGTCATGTAGAATAATGAACAATATATAATAATTGAACATTCATGTAATCAAAGTACAAAAAAGTTGGTTCTCAAGACACCAACCCTTACAAACTTTCACTTGGACTCGAGCCAACTGCCTATGACTTTTAGTCTGCTAGACCTCACATGATGATCATGTTTTTGCTGAGTCAAGGATTTAGTCAAGGGGTCTGCCACATTGTCTTCCGTGGATATAATGCTCACCACAACTTCAACTCTATGAGAAAAATACCTCAAGAGATTATACATCCGAAGTATGTGCTTTGTCCACTGATGTGACTTTGACTCTTTTGAAAGTGCCACTGTGGCAGTATTATAACAAATGAGTGTGATAGGATCTTTACTACTCAGTACAAAATCCAGCTCTTGGACGAAGCTTCACATCCATACTACTTCTTTAGCTGCCTCCGAAGTGGTGATATACTCAGACTCCACTATAGAATCTTCCACCACACATTTCTTCGAGCTCTTCCAACTCAATGCACCTCTATTCAAATAGAAGATGTATCCAGTCTGTGACTTCATGTCATTGTGATCAGTCTGGAAACTAGCATCTACATGTCCTATGATTACTAGTTTCTCATCTCCTCCATAATCCAGGAACATATCCTTAGTATGCCTCAGATACTTAAAGATAGTCTTGACTTCCATCCAATGGCGGTCTCCTGGATCAGCTTGATATATGCCTACCACACGTAATGCATAAGAAACATCAAGCCTCGTACATAGCATAGAATACATTACTGACCCAATCAAAGATGTGTAAGGGATCCTTTCTATTCTATTTCTTTCATCATGTGTCTGAGGATACATTTTCTAGGAATTATTAATGTAATGTGACACTGAAAACAATACCCTCTTGGTGTTCCATACTGAATCTCTTAATTATCTTGTCAATGTATGTACTTTGACTCAGTACAAGCATTCTCTTGGATTTATCACGATGGATCTTGATCCCAAGAATATATGCGGCCTCTCCCAAGTCTTCCATGGAGAATTATTTATGCAACTATTCCTTAACTGACTGTAAGACAGGTACTTCATTTCCAATTAGTAATATCTCATCAAAATATACTATTAGGAAAATAACTACACTTCCACTAAACCTCTTGTATACACAAGGCTCAAATTCATTCTTAACAATTCCAAATTCCATTACAGATTCATCAAAATGAATGTTCCATGACATTGATTCTTGATTTAATCCATAAATGGATTTCTTCAACTTGAAAACCTTTTTGGAATCCATTGGAGTCACAAACCCTTTTGGTTGTTTCATGTAGACATCTTCCTGGAGGTTCACGTTAAGGAATGTGGTTTTGACATCAATTTTATAAATATCAAAGTCATGTTAAGCAGCAATGGCCAATAGGATTCTGATGGATTTCAGCATCGCAACGAGTGAAAATGTTTCATCATAGTCAATTCCTTGACACTGGTTAAAACATTTTTCAACCAGTCATGCCTTATAGGTGCTGACTTGCCCCCTCTATGTCCAGTTTCTTCTTGAATACCCATTTATTATCAATAGGCTTTATATTAACTGGAGGATCAACCAAAATCCAGACTTGGTTTTGGTACATGGAATCCATTTCAGAATTCATGGCTTCTTGCCACTTAGAAACATCTATGCCATCAACAGCTTCCCTGTAGGTAAGAGGATCATCATTTTCAACCAATAATGAGTCACCATCCTCGGTGACAAGATAACCATATCGTTCTGGTTCTCTCACCTCTCTCATGCTCCTACGCAGGTCTTATGTCTCTGGAATAGATTGTTCTTCCACGGGGATTTGTGGAATCTGTTCTTGTACCAACTCATGTGTATCTTGATCCTCGACTTCATTGAAGTCTATCTCTCTTGCACTATCTCTTTTGGAGATGTGCTCCCTCTCAAGGAATATGGCGTGTCTTTCCATAGTAACCTTTTTGTATGACGGGTTGTATAGGTAATACTCCCTTGTTTCCTTGGGATATCCTATAAAGATACACTTTGTGCCTCGGGGTGCAAGTGTGTTACCTGAAGAGGCCTTAACAAATGCTTCGCTACCCCACACATGTAAATTCGATAACATGGCTTTGCGTCCAATCCATAACTCGTATGGAATACCATCTATCAATTTAGTTGGTACTTGGTTTAGTATGTGTGTTGTTGTTTGTAATGCATATACCCAATAGGCTAATGGAAGACTCGCATGACTCGTCATTGATCTCACCATGTCCAATAGGGTGTGGTTCCTCCTTTCACTTACACCATTCCACAGAGGTGTGTAAGGAGGAGTGAGTTGCGATAGAATCCCAAACTCCCGTAAAAAATCAATGAGGTCTTGATTAAGATATTCTCCTCCTCTGTCTGAGAAGAGTTTCTTAATCTTCTTACCTAGCTGGTTCTCAACTTCATTCTTTTATTCTTCGAACCGATCAAAACAATCTAACATATACCTCATTAAGTAAATATATCCATATCTACTAAAATCACTAGTAAAAGTTATGAAGTACGAGAACCCACCCCTTACATCAACTACAAATGTTTCACACACATCTGTGTGAACTAATTCTACAAGCTCTTTAGCCCTTTCACCTTTCCCACTAAATGGGGCTTTGGTCATTTTTTCCTTGTAGACATGCATGACATACACCATGTGGTTTTAGTTCGAAAGAATCTAAATAGCCATCTTGATGAAATTTTGTCAAACATTTCTCACTGAAAAGACCTAGCTAGTGATGCCAAAGTTGGTTGTGGTTTGAGTCATGTGAATTAACATTGTCATTGATTTCCATTACATGGTTTGTGTAGTCTAACACATAAAGGCCATTATATAAATGTGTCCCACCAAAACAAATGCTATCTTTATAAAAGTAGCAACATCCACTTCAAAACATAAAGATGAATCCATCAGTATCTAATCTGGATACTAAAATAATGTTTTTGGTTATAGAGGGTACATAATAAAATCCTTTCAAAACCAAGACAATCCCAGTAGGCAATGTAAGGTGGTAGTCCCCGATAGCTACAGTAGCAAGTCTGGCTCTGTTGGCTGCTCGTAGATCTACCTCACCTCGATCAATCTTTCTGAATCTACTTGGATCCTATATTTGGATACAGATGTGAGCAGCACAAGAATTATCTAATACCCAATTGGTAGAAACAGATATATGGCATTCGATAACAAATACACTTGAAGCTTCCCCTTACTTCCTTGGCTGGGTGCAGTTTTTCTTCCAATGGAACTTCTTGCCACATGCGAAACAAATAGAATCATGTTCCCTTGCCTCCCTTTTGATCTTCCTTTTCTTAGAAGGCCTTCAAGAATCTTTGGGCTTAAAGATCTTCGCCTTCCCTTTCCTTTTATTCTCCATAAGGACAGAAGGTTTTTCACACTTCATGTCATTATCCACTTGGCAAATGAGGATAAGAAGATCAGACAGAGACTTCTCAATGTTGTTCATGTTGATGTTCACAACAAATATTGAGAATCTCTGGGTAAGTGATGCAAGAATGAGATCAGTACCCAGTTCTTTGGGGAGTTTAAACCCTAGAACCTCCAAGATCTCAATGTAGCCAATGAGCATGACTATATGAGGCCTAGATGAGGCTCCCTCTCCAAGCTTGCTCTGGAATAGAGCCTTAGAGATCTCAAACATTTTCTGTATTTCTCTCTCCAGGTATAGACCACGGAGGTTCTCAAGCATGCTATAGGCATCCATGTCTTCAGGAGACTTCATGAGATCACTATACATTGATGACAGCATCAAACATTGAACGTCGAGTGCATCACTCAAATGTTGATCATAGACCAGGAAATCTTCATCACTCGCCCCTTGGGCAGGGGGATCAAGAAGTGAGGGCTCCAACATGTAAAACTTTCGTTCATGGCATAGGATAACCCGAAGGTGCCTAAACCATTCATGAAAGTTACTGCCGATGAGGATATTGTATTTATTCAGAATTGATCGTATAGAAAATGTGGTTGACGAGTTTGTCATTTCGATTCTACAAATTAAAAGAGAATATTTATCAATACATTCTTGATTACATTTTATGATAAATAATAAAATTTTATTAAGTCTCCCACTATTTTATCAAGTCCCAATGGCCCTCACCATTGAACTCAGAATGTCCAGTTGCTTTGACATTCTAGTGGCAAGGATCCATATTCCCCTTCGCATAACCCCAACAAGGGTTGGTCAAGTTATATTAAGGTATTTAGATAGGTAGGTCATTGCCAACTTTGAGCTTACAGTTCCTTTATCTGTTGAGTGGACTCCCCAATCCTGAAATCCTAACTTGGATTTCCTCAACTCTTGCCTCCAATATTACATCAAGTCTAGCAAGGGCTACTCCTATTGATGTATTATGGTTAAGTCAACCCAAAACCTTTCATTAGGGATTCCTTTATAAATGTAAGTGTTCCAACAAGGGTTGGTCAAACACGTAGTTTTATTGAGTCTTTCTCTTAATCAGGTAACAGAAGGCTTGGTCTGACTTAATATGGTATTGAGGGATTTTAATATTTTATGCGTAGTTTTGTATTATCACATGCTTGTTAATATTAAGTGATGCTAGCTTAAGTGATTAACCATGTTCTGATAATCTTTATGTATAGTCTTGTTTTATTTTATTCCATATTTTCATGCTTGTTTATTTCATTAATTATGTGATCGCGACAAAACTTACATAATTAATAAACCATGCAATCAGACGGCAATAAAATAATATGGCATGATCATGAGCTTCTATTGGTTATCTTATCTAGCGGTTTTGATAATCTAACCCTGACCTAGGGAAAACAACTTGAACATGATGGTTCGTGTTTTGCATCTCCCACCTATCCACCTATGTATCTTCTTTTGTTGGTTTCTCCTCATCTTCGGATTTGGAACTGTCTCCTCTGGCTTGGGAGATCCTCCATTACATGGGTTTTACATTAAAGAAACCATGAGCACACATGCCCTACATTTTATTGGAAGAAGGCTCGCATGCCAACAAATTTAAATTAAAAAATTTTAAATGAAACCATACAAACATAAAAATGTTATTTTGGCCTAGCTCATGATCATCCATATCATGCAATGACATTTACACATATTTAGAATTCAAATTCTTTTAATCGTTATTTCATTTAAGATAAGTCGTTCTAGAATTTAATTAATTATGATCTTATAATTAATTAATTATTTATCTTAAATTCCTTTCTGAATTTCCATGAGATTCTTATCATCCATATCCCTTGTATAGGTCTTTTTACTTTTGGAGGAAACCTGGTGAAATTTTTGGAAAGTACCCGGCATGTAGTTTATATTTACACGGTGTGTATTTCTTTTCACCTTTTATCCAAAGTACACGGTGTGGGTTTTGGTGTGTTTTCTGTACATTATAAATTTTGGAGTACACGGAGTGTAGATGAATCATACAGGGCGTGTAATTCCTTATTATGTAGTAACCGGCTTGGCAATCACGTGTACATGAAACATGGTTTCTCCTTGTACACGGTTTCACTTAGACCTGATCGGACTACACTGTGTGTTACTCCAACATGCACGCCATGTATTTTGGTTTCCATGCACCATTCCATTCTGGTCAACACGGTGTAAATAATTCTTAGGGATACTCAATTCACACGGCGTGGTTCGGTGGACCAGTGCTTGTTCGTTGAACCTAAGTACACGTCGTGTAGTTTTAATTACACGTCATGTATTCCTGTGTTATACAGATAGAAAGAGCGGCTCCTCCTGATGAGTTTCTCGTTTTTAGTTTAATCAAAATTAATATTAAAATTCCATTTCTATGATATGAATCGAGAAACGAAAGAGGAAGAACAGATCTCATTTATTCAGATTTATATAACAATTTATTTCGAATTGAATCAAATATAAATGTTTAAATTATCCAAGAAAATTAAATAACTACAATCAATGTTGTTACCTCCCTATAATACCATTTTAAGGTTTCGGGTGTAGCGGAAGTGTGTGGGTGGATGTTCTCACTTGGATTTTTTTCATTAACAATAATCAATCTGGGATCAATACAACGATAAATTCGAGTCTCTACGGTTCGAATCACAGAAATGGGCAAAGAAAGAAAAGTCCTGGAACCAAAATTTTGGTTTGTTTCAAGTTGATTATAATTAATTTAATCAATTAATAAAAAAATACATTTTCGGTGTTCTTTCTTCATTGATTTTATTAATCTCGTTCCGATGTGATTCGACGTTGCGTTGTAGAAGCCAAGTGTAGACTTCCTCTAGCGGTGATCCACATGTGTACCTCATATCTTGGGACGTGGCTAAAGGAGTCTATGGGTGCTAGCGTGGAGAAAACTTTCCTTGTGTTGTCCGCCTTAGATCATCTTGATCCGATGGAAGAGGATCTCTCTCGGTCTTGAGAGCTTTCTTGGAGGAAGAGGTTCCTTTGGCCTTGAAAGAATTCTCCAGAGTTGTCGTGCATGATGATTCTCTTGTGTGTTGGAAAAGAGTTGGGGTTGTGAGGATATTTATAATTAGGTTTGAGGTTGTAGAGTTATGACAATAAATAAACATGTTACGCATTTTATTTATTTCATTGACTCTTATTTAAAACCCCCATATTGAATAATTAATTCATTGACAAGCACCCACACTAATTATAATAAATATTATTTAAAACAATATTATATCCTAAAAATACCGACTGAAAAAACTACACGATGTGTATTAATAAATACACGGCATGTACTTGTTTTTCATTGAGAACTACACGACGTGTACATTCAATGTATATGGCATTTATGTCTTGTTTTCATTTATTCATTTCCTTTCCATAAAGAAAACTATATGATATTTAATTATTAATACACGGCGTGTACTTGTTTTCCATGAAAAACTACTCGACATTTAATCTTTAATACACATCATGTATATCCTTTTTTCATTTCCTTCTTCCTCCATCATTAAAAAGATTTTGTCTTCCTTGAATAATTATTAAACCATGTACGGGAATAATCTTTATTCTACTTGAGCTACTTGAATACACATAGTGTGTGAACCTCTAGGCCTCTTTCTCATTGGCATTAGGCGAGCTAGCCAAATGTCCAAGATTACTGTCTAGCAAGGGTTCAAGATACCCAAGAGAAAGAAGTTGACGCCGCATTGACAAATCACCTCATACGAACGCTTACTATGTAATTTAATCCCTTTGTCCCAATATCTTATCAAGCAGGTTTCATGGCAGTGTCATAAACCTATATGCTTGATCTGTCATTCTTTGACTACCTGAAATAAACTCGTCGTTTACACCCTGGCCATGGGATTTAATGCGACAGTTCTATTTCAATCAAAGGTATGAGATATCAACTTCCATAAATGAAAGGGACAAATCCTTCCTCGACTTATCCATTAAAAACATGTCACTTGTGACGCACCCAACTTACCCTACTTCCTGCCAACTGTCTACGTGAGAGTTTTCATCAGTAAATATATGTGTGTGAGTCATGACATGTGCTAATGATAATCTTCCAGTCTAAGGACCATTACACACGCTCGCAGATAGCAATGTCTGATGACACAAAGACATGCAGAATTACTACTGGCAAGTTTGTTCTCATAATCTCCCATCTTGGAGTTTACCAAGTGTGAACTCCATGAGAGAGAGTCTCTTCTTCTTACGAGTACTCGCACATGACGGTCTGTATACTATGTGTCCTATCATAGTATTTCATACAACCGTAGAACTTTATTTAAGAATATTGTTATAGCATTTCCAGGTTCTCATCATAGCGGGGATCTACCATGACCTTATCAATGCAACAAATATTCCAGGACATTATTATATTATAGTCATGTAAAACAATGAACAATATATAATAAGTGAACATTCATGTAATCAAAGTACAAAATAGTTGGTTCTCAGTACACTAACCCTTACAGCAAGGCCAAGTTTATGCAATCACTACTGCTGATATTGATGTTCCTAATGATATGATGGAAGGTACATTAATTTTTTCCTCAAACATAGACAATGATTAATTTGATTATAAATCATATCATTCTTTCATATCTTTCCATTTCTCCAAGGAAACTAAATATTTTCAATTTGATTTATTAAGGGATTTGACAGTCAAAACTCATAAGGAATGTATCATTGCAACAAGGATGTGTCAGGAAATCCCCATTATGGCATATAAATGTGCTTTATCTGATGATTTTATTGTCATAGTCCTGAATTAATTCAATATAATCCTTAGTGTTGATTGGATTTCAAATTTTGATGTGGAAATATATTGCAAGAAGAATGAATTTATAATTGATGAGGACGATGTGGAATCCCTGATATTTAGGGTAGAAACATCACCATATGATTCTCATCTAGATCCACCCTCAATAGGTCTACTGAATTTAATTATTGGAGGGGATGAGAACTTGATATCTATGATTGAGGAAATAAATGTTAAAATTGAGGATGTACCTATCATGAAAGAATATATTTATGTTTTTCCCAATTATTTACTTGGACATATTCTAGAGTGTGAAGTTGAGTTCTTTATTGATTTAATTTTTTGTTTAAGGCCTATATCAAAGAATCCATATAAAATGTGCACTGCGTAATTAGTAGAACTAAATAAAAAACTGGAGTAATTGAGTGATAAAGGATTTATTCTCCCTAGTGTCTCTCCATGGGGAGCATCTTTTCTTTAAATGATAAGAAATATGGATCTATGAGGTTGTGAATTGACTATAGAAAGATTAATGTTATAACAATAAAGAACAACTATCCCCTAGCTCGCATTGATGATTTATTTGATTGTCTTCATAGATCCCAATATTTTTCAAAGATTGACCTTTGACCTGGAAATCATTAGTTGTGAGTGAGGAAGGAAGATATTCGGAAGACTATATTTTGAACAAGGTATGTGCATTATGAGTTTACAGTAATTCCTTTTGAACTGACTAATGCACCCTCTCTTTTAATTGATCTAATAAATATATATTTTCAGGAATATCATGATGAATTTGTGTTGGTGATATCTTTTTATACTCCAAAATATACTAAGATTATGAAAATAACATGTGCACTATTCTGAAGACTTCAAGAAGAAATGAATTATATGGGAATTTTAGAATGTGTGAATGTTGGATTCAATTATTTTCCTTTATTGGCCACATTGTTTCTATGGATGGTAAATGCTTTTCAATAACGGACTACTCCAACAAGCATAACTGAAGTACATAGTTTTATTGGTTTAGCAGGTTATTATTGGTGTTTCGTTCAAAACAGAACCTCTTTATCCAACCCAATGAACAGGATTACACATAAAGGGGTTAAGTTTGTATGGACTAAAGTATATAAAGAATTTTCAAAGAATTTAATACAAGAATATTGAATGCTCTTATCCTCACTCAACCATCGGGTAATGGTGAATTTTTTTTATATAGTGATGCATCAAAGAAAGGACTTGGTTGCATCCTTATGCAGAATGATAGAGTTATTTACTACGTGTCAATGTAGTTAAAAATTCATGAAAATAACTATCCACCTCATGATCTTGAGTTATCAGTGGTAATCTTTTCTCTGAAGATATGGAGATACTACCTCTCTAGAGAAAGGTGTGAGATATATATAGATCACAATAGTTTAAAATATATATCCTCATATAAAGAACTCAACATGAGGAAAAATAAATGGATAAAACTACTTAATGATCGTGATTTATCAATACACTAACACCCAAGGAAGTCAAATAAGGTGGTAAATGCATTAATCAAGAAGGATCATAGAGCCCTAAAAAATGAGGGTTGAAAGGGATCATGTGTTTATGGATATAGTAAAGTTGGATGTGGGAATTATCAAAGAAGGTGAAACATCATTACTTTTTCAATTGGTTTCCAAACCATCATTATTATAAAGGGTTAAAATCACTCATCTTGATGATGATAACCTTCAAAAGATAATTCATGCTTTCATTGATGGGAAGTTGGATAACATCATATGTGATGATGGAATTCTAAAATTTGGGAAGAATCTATGTGTTCTTTCTATACCTGATCTGAAAAGGGGGTTATTGGAATATTCCCATAGCTTGAATTTCTCTATACATCCTAGTAGTACTAAAATGTATATAGATTTGATGGAATATTTCTAGTAGAAAAAAAGAATCATGAAATTGCTGATTATGTATCAAGATGTTTTGTTAGTCAACAATTGAAGGCTAAATGAAAAAATCATAGAGAAGTCATGAATCCTCTACTAATTCATACATGGAAATGGGATGACATAACCATGATCCTCCAATGGAACAAGGAGAACATATCATGAAAATGATCCCAGGTTTATGTGGATAACATTAGAAATTTTATATAGTAGCTTATTTATAGAAGAAAGCAGCTTATTTCATTTAATTAAAAATAAATAAATTATTTATTTATTTTAACTAAGTGCACCATCCAATAATTACTTTATCTGAACTTTCTATATTGACCAACATTAGGTCTCACCTAGGGAAAACACAACATTATGAACTCAACAGTGGTCTCGAATTTCCAATATGAATACATGTTCATGATTTATTTGGATTATCATTTAAAATAAAATTATTTAATTTAATTATTTTATATATAGTTACATCCTCAGTGAATTTTTCAACAGATGACCTTCACTGACCAAAGTTTTATTGCACCTAGGGTAAATTCCATTTTATGAACTAAACGGTGACCTAAAATTTCTAATTTGCGCTTCCATTTGGGAGATGTTTTGTTATTTCTGAAAAAATAACACGTTTACAAAAAAAATATTTAATATTTTTGTAAAATTAATTTCAGGAACATCGGGCCTCATAATAACACACCATCTCAATAATTGGATCAGAATGTATTCCTTGAAATATTCCGAAGTATTATAAGGAAAAAATAGGGTCTTTATATTATTCACTTCTTCATAGATTTTCATCCTTGAAAAACTCAAAACAAGAAAAAGGGTGGAGAATCTAAGACCACCACTAGCTCTCTGACTCCCATTTTTTCTCATGGATGCACAAATAAAAGAGGAGTGTGAAACTCCCACATCACCTCCTCTCAAAACATGACTAGGACCACCATCTTCCCGTGGAAAAGATGATGTGATTACCTTATTAAAAAAATTTATATGGTGAATGTACTAAGAACATCTATTCGCACAACACACTTAGTAAATGCCCCCTAGAAGGTAGTGCCTCCACATCCCAAAGGTAAAAACTACAGATGTTAGCTCTACATAGTGAGTCATGTAGTTCCATTCATGGGGTCTCAACTACCTCAACCTACATTTGATAACTATCTTCCACTACATCAAGTTTGAAATCGAGAACGCAAGATTACCAACAAACAAGGAAGGTGAGTAAACTCATCCAACCATGATAAGCTAGACATATAATCCATGTGGCATACACCAAGCGTATTCACCTCTCTTGGAGGGAGAGTAACTAAAAACTAGAAACTCCACCACACCCAGGAGTGGAATCCTAAGAAAAAACAGCCAAGAATAAAAACTCCACTACTGATTCTTGGACATGCTTTGACACTTTATCATATAACCTCACCCTAAACACACCAGTCAGAGGGAATCATCCTCCAAGCCTCGATACTATTCACTTTTGGAAGTATTGACTCATCCACATGGTTTTTCTCGCAGTACAAAAATTCATCTCATTGGGGTAAGAATCCATCTTTCACATGCATTCGACGATATGTAGAACAACACTGATAAAGGGTTACACCGACGCCCCATGTCAGCCCAGCTTAAACCTCAAACAAGGAGCATAAAGAAATTAGTACCTTATATAGTATCTAAATATTAATACAGTAGAAGGTATAAGAGGCACATAGCACACATCTTATCATCTTTTGTGTTGTGTGATCATAGAAATCTAAAACAAACAGTTGTCTATGGCCCCAACCTTCATCTTCATGAGCCTGATGTGGCCCATTGGGTAATGGTGGAAGGATCTCAAAGTGATTTCTACCACCCATAGATCCTTCTTCTCCTATTCCAACTCCGCCACCCTAGGGACCACTATGTCCACTCCCAGGAGACCATTGATCATGGTGCTGCCTTTTTTGGGGAGGTCTATCAACTCTCTGATTGTGATCCTTGGCTTGTCTAGTCAGTCAGTCATGCACCATGTGACCTCTCCCATCACAAGAATAGCACTTCCCCTATATTTGTTTCCTTCTTACTCTATGATTTCCTTGAAAAAATGACCACATGCCAATGCATTATTGTGTAAAGGTATCATGTTTTGGTATCTCTAGAATATACTAGCTGTTATAGATGACTTAGCTCTGTTGTACCCACTGCTAGCTCCAGGTTTCTGTCATTCCTCTGATAAATATTTCATTCACTAGTTCCTGATCCATCTTCCCATTATAGGTGGTGATTCATAATGGAACTATTCTAGCTCGGATCTCTCTACAGAGTCCCTACTAAAACTTCCATATTCTAAAGTATACATTATAGATCATTTTGAGAGAGTACCGTGTAAGGTATGTAAACCTAGATGTTCACTCAGCAACTTTCATCCATCCCAGTTTAATCTCTAGAAACTCATAGATCTGAACTGAGTGCAAGAATGAGGGCTATTACTCCTCATAGAACTTTTGATAGAAGTCTTCCAATGAGAGTGTTGACTTATCATGCATATTTGTAACAAGGCTCTACCAATACGAAACTTATCCAAGGAAAAGGCTAGATTATAATGGAACAACCGGATCAGTTAGTGTTCAGATGAGTCTAAAGACATGAAGCACTGAATCTAGCCAATCCTCTCATTCCTGAGGATCTGAATCTTCATGGAACCTCAGCAGCCTCCGACGTTGGAACTCAAAAAGTGTGTTTAGCCTACATGCATCCCTAGTCTACTCTGCTAGTATTATTATCTGCTCAAGAGGTGGAGGTTCTACAACCTACCCACCTAGAGGAAGGGGGTCACAAGATAGACCCTAAACCGGGGCCTCATTGTTCATCAGATCGTCTTCATGACCTAAAGCTGGTATCCTAGCTAGTTGTCATTATGTTGGTATCTCAAAAGTGTCTATGATGTACCACGATCATTTGAGAATAAACACACACACACACAAACACACACAATATATATATTCCTAATAATGGAGATCTAACTCAAGAAGTACAATCAAAGACTCAATCCAATATGATTCATGTACCATTGATCCCTGTAAAAAAATGTCTTGGCATGATGAGTCGACAAACAGGTGGTCAGGGTCCTAGTGAATGGTTGCATCGACCACTGCACAATCACAGGACATCATGGCCTAAGATCTGTGCTCGATACATGTCAACACTATTTCCCTAAACCCTATCAAATACTTTTTAGGAAATGTATGAACAACATCCGAAGGATAGAACCACCTCTGAGACCAATATGTCATGACACAACCCAAGATGGTGCTTAACTCGTAACTACCTGAAGTCTGTCACCATAGGCCAAGGGTGGAGAAAAGTGCTGAAGACACACTAAAATTGGGGAGTCCTTTTCCTAAAAACTTGTATCCTTGCACATAACAAACTCAATACAAAAGTGCAGAGGGAACGAAATTAATAATTCAACACTCATATAAATTTACCAAATATACATGAACCACTAAACTGAACAATGTAAAATAGTGTATACTGAAAATAAAAAGGGAAAAATACACACCAAAAATAGAAATATGTCCTAACCTAACAAAACAAGAAAAGAGTTAATATATTTGAGAGACTATCTCTTGTATCCCATGCTTCGAACATCATACGCGGTTCAAGCACCCCATATCACTAAACTCCTTTGAAGTCATAATCAACGTTTTCTCTATCTGGAAAAGACATTAAATGTGTTTGTAAAGATCCATATAGGGGTGATTATATACATACCCAATAGAATTCCCCAAAAAGGTGAAGGGGAATAGTAAGAGATAAAACTGAAGAGGGATGCAATAGATAGAAGAAGGTATAGTAAAAGAGTACAACTCAACCCAAAAAGAGATTGAAAGTGAACTCGTCAGAATAGATGGAGCTTTAAATTGTGTGAATATAAAATTATCATCATTTATTCACTTTCTATATTAGGATATTGGACTCATCAATCCATTATAATCTAAATAGAGAAACCATGTGTTATACCCCACACATCTTCGCCTCTCTAGGATGAAGTGTAAATATACCAAAGGAGTGGGTACTGAAGTAGGATATATATATATATATATATATAATCAGTCAAATAAACATAGTAACCTAAACATATAAATTATGTTCATCAAGGATTCCCATCATCCCATAAATCTTCCCTAAACACGCAAGTCAAAGGGACTCAATCACCACACCTCGATATTATCTGATTTGGGTGGAACTGACACGCCCGTATAGTTTTAAGTGGCATCACAAGGACATGTCTCATATGTTAAAGCATCCCTCTTTCTCATGAGTCCAAATGTACATCAAGCCACACCTCGTCAATGTGCCACATATTCGAGGTCTCACCAGTTTTAGGAAAGGATCTTATGCCCTCGTATGACAGGAGGGTCCTATATCGGTAGTCACTGAAGAATGCCACTTTCCAGTCATACTAGAGGGTTTCACTTGGGAAGGTCAACGGGGAACACCACTTCCCAGTACTACAAGAGGGTAATCCTGAAAAATTCTTAGGTAACTCCACTAACTAGCTCAGTTGGAGGGTTATTCCTAGAAGATATTATTGGGGAAGGCCACTACCCAAACATGTTAGAGGGTAAGCCCAAAACTATCACAAGGGAATGCCACTACCAAACACTTCTAGATTGTAAGTGTAGAAAATCATGGAACTCCACTTCCTGTATCACATCCTTCCTTTTCATTACATAACTTTACATAGGATTTTACAAATAGTTATTCTTTTAAAGTTCAGTGTCTTGGAAATAAGGTATATAATACATGAAAACTTAAAACACTATTCTATTCCACTTGAAATTATTCTTCAAGTTTCATCCTAAGTACATTTATTTCATCTCATAACCTAGGGATATACATAGATGGAATGGGTTAGAATAAGGCCCAGTAAGGAAAAAACCAGGTAAATAGTTTACTTCTGATCTTGAGGAATATCAATAAGAACTTGAGTTGTACATAAGAGAATGAGAAATGAAAAAAATAGAAATATAATAATAAAAATAACAGTAATTATGACATGGAAGTGTGGATAAAACATTTAATTTAGTCATTAAAAAGCTTATCACCATGTTTTACCACCAAGGTGTCATAAAAATTACCAAGGTTATTCACCATGGTATCGTAAATGTTGTCATTTCTAAAGATTAAATTACATACCCAATGCATTGGAGTGCTATTAGGGAGCACCATTAATAATTATTAATTAATTTTATCCACATATATAATAATAAAACATTTTATAAATAAACTGTGGAGAATAAAATAAATGGGTTTCATATCAAAATCATGGTGATTTAGAATGTGCTTAACTACAAGATAATTATTTCATTTTAAACCCATAGAAAAGGAAGGTGGGTTTCATGTATGTTAATACCCGAATAAGATAGATCATTTTTAAATAAATTTGAGTATCCCTTGAGATGAAAGAGTTTTGGGTATTGAAAAAATAAAATAAAATAATTTCTTGATAAATAGAGTGAAATTTTGAGAAGAACATTCTATAGCACAACGAGTAAGAAACTAGGTTTTAGAAAACATTAAAAGGAAAGGGGAAAAGGTTATACCATTCATAAAATAATCTTAATACAATATGGTTATAGATTAAAATGTCAATAAAAACATGTTATTGAAATTTTAAAGACATACAACATAAAAAGATAACTTGAAATGAAAAGAGAATTTGAGATTTTTCGTACCTTGAAGAGTGTTCCTAAAACCTGAAAATCGAGACCTTGGGTGCTTGAGGACACCTTGGGATGACTCCTTGGGAGGTAATAATATCATAAATTTGTTAAGAATGAAATGGGAATGAAATATAATGAATAAATGGGTGGGTATTTATAGTAAAAGTGAGGGAGTTTTTTATTAATTTCCTTGGACACCTCAGTAGTGGTATTTGCAAAACCATAGGCTTGCCCCTGGTATTTTTCATGTTATTGGCCACTTGGAAAACCTATTAAATTATTTTAATCCAAAATGTTAGACAATAATTTTATATTACCCATTACATTATTTTGACATATTTATGATGTTATTAAACATACTGAAAAACTAAAACTATATTTTTACTATTCATGCAAAACTTATGTATTTTATAAAATTATCATAAATTCATCGTAACATAATATTGTCATATGGATTTAAAAAATTAAATTTATTTTATAATAATTATTCTATAAATATGATAATTTTTTCTTTTAACTGTTAAAATACTTAAGTATTAAAAATATTAACGAACATAAAATGCATAGTAAAATGCATAGTATAATTTTTGACATTTAAAAAATGAATTATTTTATTATTTTTAATTAAATAAGATTTTTTTGATAATAATATTTAATTATAATAAATATTAATAAAACATTAGTTTAATAGAATAATTTATATCTCTTTGAAAAGTATAATTTTTACCAGAAAAATCAATTTTTCAAATTCCATCACAATTTTAAGGAAAAACAATTCTTAAAACAGAAATGATGAAATAAAAAAATTATTTTGAAAAATGGATTATATTTTATATAACATGGACCTCTACCCATAACCCATTATAAAACCCTCATATGATCTAAGGTTAAGGTGTGCAATGGTGATTGACTCCTGGGGTGACTTAGATAACATTGCCTGATTGGTAATTTCCACTAACATAAACTTATCTCATAGGATATTTCATTCACGATTAATGCAGGGAAGCTCAGCTTGGGCTTGGTCAAGAGAAAATCCCAGTGATTCTATCTCCTTCCCAATCTCTGAAAATGGTCTTTGTACAAAAAAAATTATTTGATGAGGCCATCGACTCTTCATTCTGTATTAGTTAACCATTATCATTTCTATTTATAAAGAATAATTATAATGTTAAGAGTTTAGTTTCCAATTGTCATATTAACCAACAGTCATATTGACTAACGATCATATATCAATTGAAACACAAAGGTCACATTAAGACATACTAACTTCAATATTAACAGTTCTTTTGTGATAATATAACACACATTTTCAGGAAAAATTATCATTCAAAAAATTTGGGTCGTTAAATTATACTCCCCTTAAGAAATTTCATCCCTAAAATTTCAACCATCTCATAGTTGAGAAAAGGTGAGGGTACTTCTGCCTCATTGTTTCCTCTAGTTCCCATGTTTCTTCATCGTATTTTTTGTTCCTACACAATACTTTAATGAGGTGGGTAGTCTTTATGCATATAACACTATCTCTACGGTACAATATCTCCACCTGATGCTTCTAATAAGAGAGTTCATGTTCCAGTTGTACTGCCTCTCGATTCAGTACATGTGAAGGGTTAGGCATATACTTTCTTAACAGAGATAAGTAGAAAAAATAATGAACTTATGCTACAATTAGATTAAGTGCAATATGATAGGCTACTGATCTTATGTGATCAAGGATTTAATAGGGGATAATGTACCTAGGGAGGAAATTTCCTTTCTTCTAAAAACTTATGACTCTCTTCCAAGGTGAAATTTAAAAGAAGAATTTTTCACTGACATCAAACTCAAAGTTACTTCAACTATTGTAAGAATTACTCTTTTTTAGGATTTGAGTAGACTTTTTGTGTTGTTGGATAGCATGATCATATTCTGTAATCTCTTGAAAAATAGTTGGCCTAAGAATATTTTTCTCACCAGCTTCATCTAAATAAGTACAATTTCTATATTTCATCCCATATATCGCTTTAAATGTTGCCATTTTAATGCTCGAATAGATTCTCTTTTTGTATGAGAACTCAACTAAGGGGAGATGTTGATCCTATCCACCATTAAATTCCATTGAGAATATTCTCAGCATGTCCTCGGGTGTCTGGATAGTCTTTTGAAATTGAACATTAGTTTGGGGATGATCGACCATATTGAAATTAATTTCGGTACTCAAATCATGTTGAAGACTTCTCCAAACTTTTGATGTGAACCTTGGATCACGATCAAATATAATAGAAAGTGTAACTCCATATATCTTTACCAAAACATTCATGTATATATTGGAAATTTTGTTGAGAGATAAATCATCCTGAATTGAGAAAAAAAGTTTTTTCTTTGTGAGACACTCCACTATAACCCATATCTCATTGTTTCCTTTAGAAGTTCTCAAGAGAACAGTAAAAAAGCACACAGTGATATTGTCCCACCAATAATGATCACGAAGGTCCCTGTACATTTCACTACATCCCAGATGTATAGATAATGTAGAGATATGAGATTCATGCATTAGTTACTTCTTTATATCCAAAATATATTGAAAAAAATTTCTTATACAAAATTTCAATACACCTTCTTTATCAATATAGAAATTATAAAACTTCCCATTATTTAAATCCACTATCTTATTCGATAACAAACGATCTTCCCTTTGAGAAATATTGATCATATATGGTAATTATGGTTTAGAAATCATTTGTTATATTGTTGATTATGTCTCTTTCATTATGATTCCCATGTCAAGTTTTACTAGTTCTTTGATCAAAGGATTCCTTTTAATCTTCATCATTTCTAGAAAAATAGGGTATTTCTTAGTTAATCCATCAGTGACTTTGTTTTCTCTTCCAGGATGATATGGAATTAAACAATCATATTCTTTGAGAAGTTCCAACAGTAACCTCTGTCTCATTTTAAATTCCATTTTCATGAAAATATACGTCAAACTTTGATAGTTTTTGTATATATTACATTTATCCCCATAAAGAGAGTCTCTCCTTATCTTCAAAGAAAAAAACAACTGCATCCAGCTCCAGGTCATGCATAGTATAGTTCTACTCATGAGGCTTCAACTATCGAGAGCATAATTAGGAACCTTGTCATTATTCATTAGGACACACCAAATCAATTTAAGATATTCACAGCTATGAATAATGAATCATTCTCTAAAAGGGGGTAGAGTTAACATGGGTGTAGTAACCAATCTCTTCTTCAACTCTTGGAAACATTCTTTACACTCCTTTTTTCAGATGAACTTGACCCCTTTTCGAGTTAACATGGTTAGGGTATTAGAAAGCATAGAATATTTTTTCAAAAACCTCCTATAATATACTTCTAAACCAAGGAAACTATGATTCTTAGTTACTATTGTAGGATGATGCCACTCCTTTACGGCCTTTGTCTTTGTAGTGTCAACTGAGATTCCTTCATTGGTTACAATATGCCCCAAGAAAGAATCATTTTGTAACCAAAATTCACACTTACTAAACATTCCAAATAACATCTCCTTACTCAGAGTTTTTAATATAAACCTTATATAATCGAAACGATACCTACGAATTTTTTATTAGAACATAATATCATCAACAAAAACTACCACAATGTTATCATGGTAGTCCTTAATGACTCTATTCATTAAATCAATAAATATAGCATGAGAATTAGTCTAGATAAAGGGAATAAAAAACTCATAATTACCATATCTTTATTGGAAGGTGGTCTTTGTAATATATTCTGTCTTCATTCTCGATTAATGATAACCAAATCAAAGATCAATCTTAGAGAAGAATTGAGCCCCATGAAGCTGGTCAAATAAATCATCAATTCTTGGAATATGGTAATTATTCTTCACATTGATCACATTAAGTTTTCTATAATAAATGAATAATTTCATTGATCCATTCTTCTTATTAAAAAAGATAAAATTTCCTCCCCAAGGTGACAGACTTGGCCCGATAAACCCCTTATCCAAAAGAACATGGAGTTGTTTCTTTAATTCCCCCATCTTGACATTTTCCATTCTATATGGGGCTTTTGATACTGGCTTGGATCTTAGAATATGTTCAATGGAGAACTCTACCTCCCTTTTTGGGGGAGGCCCAGGTAACTCCTTAGGAAATACATCAATTTAATCTGGAATGGTGGGGGAATTATCTATTCAAATAATTTTATTTACTTCTATATCTTTACTGATAATTTTCATAAAAAAGGCTATGTGTGGTGTTTTTAGACAAAGCTCAGGTTGAGATATATCTCCTATGAAAACAAATGTATGTTTTCCATTCAAGAATAGTGAGATTTACTTACTTCTAAAGTTGATCATAGTTTTATACTTTGAGTGATAGTCCATCCCTAGTATAATGTAGAATTCCAACATAGGAATGACTACAATATTTTCGATGAAATTATGCTCACCAATGTAAATAATTGAGTTTCCATAGACTGTTGATACATTTATAATCACTCCAAGAGTCTTGAATGATAACTCTACTTCTAGAAGATTAGAGATTGATTCTATATTCTTTAAAAACATGGAGGAAATAAAGGAATGCATAGAACCAGAATCAAACAAAGTACTTGATAGCTTTGAGATAACAATGAGAGTACTTTCCACCACATCATTTGGAACATCAAATTCATCCATTATGATAGAAAAATAATGACCTTGCTCTCTTGGACTATGATGAGGTTGATGGGGATTTCCTTCCCTGCCCTCAGATTTGAACACTGATTGGATATTTTCCCAAAATACCCACACTTGATGCATTGGAATTCAGGTAGGGCCTTCTCCATCATCCCTTTTTTGTTAGTGTAGATAATTTGTGGCTTCACCTCACTACGACAGTTCCGAGAAATACGTCTTTCTCTTCCACACTTGTAACACTTCCTACTCCTGAGTAGGATATTCTTGGAATGATTCCTTCCATATTTTTTCCATGTGGAAAGTTTCACCTTCTTTCCTCTACTCACTTGGTCAAAGATCCTCCCCAATTTTGGCTCCAAATATATCTTCTATTGATTCGATTTTTTATACCACTTTTTCTCAACAAACTCTAATTCTACATTCATAGTATTCCTTGGGATCTCTGTATAGTTTTCACAATATTAGTTAGAAATATTCTTCTATAGATAAGGTCTTAGTCCACTGAAGAATCTATCAACCGTCCCATTTGGATCAATGAAAAATCTATAAGTGTAACAAGATGTTTTGTGAAGTTAATCTCATAGATTACCATATATTAATTTTCATTCTATTTAATATCTAATAATTCCTTTTCTATTTTCATTCACATTGAATAGGGGAAATATTTTTTGAAAATTTTTACCTTGAACTTTTCCCACTCTAAAGCTTCAATCTACCCTCTTGGATTTATATTTTTGATCAGTTCCCACCACTGATCATATTTTACCTCTAAGCTGTAAATATAGAGGATGAATTTATCTTATTCTGAACAACATATTATAGGAAATATATTTTCGATATATCTTATCCACTACTTATTAAACAATGGGTCAGTATATTAACTAAATGATAGTAGTCATTGATGAATAAAGGACTCAACAAAAATTTGTTCCCTTTGTGGTGAATCTGTTCTCTCAACTTGATTCGTGTAATTTCCCATTACTCGAGTAAGTTGATTCATCATTATCAAGAAGGTTCCCATTTTGGATTACATCAAAATTTCATCATCAATTTGTCCATTTTCCTCACCATTTATGTGGTTTCTATTATTTCCTGCCATTTTCTATAAATCCTTCATAATGGTTTATAAAAAATATTCTGATTAACCATACATATCCCCCATGAGTGTCAAACTAAGAGTGAATAAAGGCCCATTGTCATGCACTAATTCCCATTTGAGTCTAGCTCAAAGTGGTGTTTTTAGGTTTTACCCCTAGATACATCTGTTCCAGATCCACATCCATTTTTTTGTATCCAGATAATGATTTATTGGTTTAGAAACCACTTACTTAATATTTCAGAAAAATATAAAGAAGTGTTCCTATATTTAAACTTATCCCAAAAGATATTCATAAGGCATTAAAATATTAATTTCTAGAAATAACTAAACGATCCTCAAATACCAACTATTTCATCCTTCCTTTTTATTGCATAACTTTATATAGCATTTTACAAAAATAGGATCTTTTAATGTTTAGTGTCCTAAAAATAAGGTACATAATATTTGAAAACAAAAGACATTATTGTATTCCACTTGAAACAATTATTCAAGGTTCATACTAAGTACATTTATTACATCTAAAATCCCATGTACATACATCAAAGTAAAGGGTGATCATAAGGACCAGTAAGGAAAAAATAGGGGAAATAGTTTACTTGTGATCTTGAGGAATATCAATAAGAACTTGATGAAGTATATAAAGACACGAGAAATAGAAAAATAAGAATATAATAATAATACTAACATGATTCATGACATGGAAATGTGTCTAAACCATTTAGTTTTGTTATTCATAAACAAATCAAAATGGTTTATCACTATGGTGTCATAAAAATTACCAAGGTTGGTCACTAAGATATAGTAAAACTTGACATTTATAGAGATTAAATTATTTACCCAATGCATTTGATATATATCATTGAAAACCAATAATATATATTAATTAATGTGATCCATATATATCATAATAAAAAAATTTCATAAAGAACCTATGTAGAATAAAATTAAAGGGTTTTGTATCAAAATCAGGGTGTTCTATAAGGTGTTTAAAAACAATGTCCTTTTGTCTTTTTAAACCCACAAAAAAGGAATATGGGTTTCTTCTATGTTAATCCTAGAATAAAATAGATCATTTTGAAATCTATTTTAATAGCCATAGATAATAAAGATATTTGGGTATTCACAAAATAAAGTAAAATAAAATCTTGAGAAAAAAGAGGGAAATTTTGAGAAGAACATTCTGTAGCATAATGAGTGTGAAACATGGTTTTGGAAAAAATTAAAAAGAGAGGGGAAAGGGTTATAAAATTTATAAAAGACTAATAATAGAGTATATGTATATAATAAAAATAATATAATAAAATATTATTGAAATTTTGAATACATACTATATAAAAAAGATAACTTGAAAGTAAAAAAGATAAGTTTATATTTCTCTTACCTTGATGAGAGTTCTAAAAACATTAGGATCTAAATATTATTGGATTTAGGTCACCTTTGTAGGACTAATTTGGTGTTAATAATATCATAACTTCATATATAATTAACTGGGAATGAAATAAATGGATAATGGGTGGTTATTTGTAGAAAAATTGAGGGTGTTTTTTATTACTTTCCTTGGACACCTGAGTAGTGGTATTTGCAAAACCTTGGGATTTACCATGGTATTTTCCCACGATATTGGAAAAATGGGACACCTATTACTTTATATTAATCCACAAGATTTGACCATAATTTTATATTACCCGTTACATTATTATGAAATAATTATGATTTCATTAAACATATAGAAAAACTGAAACTATATATTTACTATTCATGAAAAATATAAGTATTTTATAAAATTATAAAAAATTCACCATTACATAATATTGACATTTGGATTTTAAAAATAAAATTTATTTTATCATAATAATTTTATAAATATGAGAAATTTCACTTTTAACTGTGATAATACTAATTTATTAAAAATAATAGTTGATAAAAAATTCATAGTAAAATTTTCGACACTTGAAAAATAAAATTATTTTATAATTTTTATTTAAATTAGAGTTTTCTGAAAATACTATTTCATTATAGTAAAATATAATAAAACATAAGTTAATATAATAATTTTTATCTCTTTGAAAAGTACAATTTTTACCTGAAAAGTCAACTTATCAAATTCTACCTCAAATTTTAAGAAAAAGTATTCTAAAAATGAAATGATGGTATAAAAAATTTATTTAAAAAAAGGGATTACATTTTAAGTTACTAGGTCCTCGACACATAACCCCTTATAATACCCTCATACGATATAAGTTTAATGTGTGTGATAGTGATAGACTCTTGGTGCAACTCAAATAACATCACCCGAGTGGTAATTTCCAATAACTTGAACTTCTCTCGTAGGTGATTTTGTTCATGCTTAACATCTTGAAGCTCAGCTTTGGCTTAGTCAAGAGTGAATCACAATGATGCTACCTCCATCCCATGATCCAAAAATTGGACGTCGTATGGAATGATTCTACTAGATGAGGCCATTGAATATTTATTTTTTCATTAGTTAACCATTATAATTTCTATTTATAAATAATAATAAAAATGTTAAGAGTATAGTTTCCAATGTTTATATTGAACAATGGTCATATTGACCAATGGTCATATTGAATAATGGTCATATAACGGTAAAAACCCAAAGTACACATTAAAATATTCTTACTTCATTATTAATAGCTTTTTTGTGTAATAATATAACACACATATTCAAGAAACAATTATCATTAAAAAAATATAGGTCGTTATTTCCAAGTCCTACTAGAGGGGAATGTAAAAAGATCTTCAGATATATCTGGGTTACAAAATGATGCACCAAAGAAAATTCCAACACATGGGTACATGAAAAGGCCAAAACAAAGGTGCAGATAAAATATTTAAAGAACAAACTACTCAATCATTTAATTATAAGGGTGGAAACCATATATAATGAGTCCTACATCAAAATTGTTTCGATCACTTATGAATAAGACACCTTAAAGTGATTGTAGTAAGTCATTGCATTTGTTGTGTCTTGATCTTTCCTGATCTTCAATCTCATCATGATCCACCCAAAGAAGGAGGAGAAGATCTCTTTCCAATGATCCCATGGTTATGAAGCCAACCCTAGATATTTTCCATAGCATTATATTTTTAGAATAATTCCATTTAGGTAATATAATTTAAAAAAATAAATAAATTATTTATTTTAACTAAACAAATTGTTAAACGTCCCACACCAACTAAATTTACATTATTCTTAGATAAGACACTGCACTAAAAACTCAATGGTGGTATCAGATTTACAATTTGAGTCCCCATTCATGAGTTATTGTATTAGAATTAAAAATAAAATAATTTTATTTAATTATTTTATTTACAGTTACGTCCTTGGTGACTTTTTCAACACATGACCCGCTCTGATAAAAGTTATGCCACACTGAGGGTAAATGCCACATTCTGAACTCAATCACTCCCTTAGATTTGTGATCCAGGATTCCATTTAAGATATATTCCAATGTACTTGAAAAATATCCTACACTTAATGAAAATATATTTAATATTTTTTAAAAATTAATTCTGGAAACACTAAGCGTTAGAACGACGTTCGATCTCAATTCTTGGATCCAAAAAGATACTTAAAAATATTTCAAAGTATTATTGGGAAAAAAATGTTCTCTATAGTCACATTTGTGTTTAAACCTTTTTTTAATCACTTCTAGAGCATTTACATTGGGAAGACTCAAAGGAATCATGAACATTGACTTCAATGGAGTTCATTGAATTCAATTTTCCATAGTGATTGGCATCAAATATTGTACTTCATACTCATTATATAATGGGGTCTACAACTAAAAACTCTTAAAATCCACCATGATAATTTTACAAAATCAATGGTGTTAGTAACTCACCCAATATATTCTCTATAGAAACTAGCAACAATAGCTCTAGAGGGAGATGCATGTTAAGAGAGTATGTTAAACCCTTCCTCCTGGTGATAAAGTCTATGAATCTATTATATTTTCATTATTTATTTTTAGAGACGTCAAGGGAAATAATCTAATTTAACATTGAGATAAATTGATAGAGGAACTATCATTACAGATATTCCCAGTTAGCAACAGACCCTTTCAGAAAATTCTTATACCAAATGCATGTTGGTCCTTTCAGGGTTTCGTCAAATTATTTGAGCATCGCTACATTTGTTTTCTTATATATCCCCATAGTTGGACAACATCAAAACATGAAATGTGTATGGTCTTTTTATAGGTCACACATTCCATTGAAATTTTATAAATTGGGGTTCTCAGAATATGGTGGTGGAGGATTAGCATTCACCAAATTTTTTTAAAAATTTCATTCTAATTGTATTGACCGACGTCACCCCTCCATAGATTCCATTCAGGAGGATAGGGACTCAATGGTTTAATTGAGATCTAGTGGAAATATCTCTTGGGTGGAAATCCTAGTAGGATATATGGGAATATCCTAATATGTTTGATTCTTCTATGTTGATTTTTGATATCCCATTTGTTCCATCCAAGGTTATATTTATTGAAACAATCATAGTTTCTTCCCCACAGGAGGAAATTCCTAATACTCTTCAACCACAGAATTTAAATAAACTTATTTTCTAGAACCTAACCTAGTCGGATAGTTATAACCTTTTCTTATTGGTTGACCAGTTCCTTCCCATTTAGTATTCCTTATAGGAGAGACATTATCCTCTTCCTGAGAATTTTACTCAACAAGAATATTTCTTTAATGTAGTATCACGTTGAGTCACTTTAACTCTTCCAACTAAAATTTTTATCAAGAGAACTTTTCCTTGATATAAATTATTTTAAACTATTTATGTGGTGGGTGGGATATGAAAATAGATACACATTTCCCATTCAATTTAGACTAGTCATGTTGAGTAGGTAGTAACTGAGAATTTGAATGAGATCCTAGATTCTATGAATACCTTCCGTTCGTAATGTGCATACCATTTTCATCAGTGTGGACCATGTCTCAAGCTCATGTCTCTTAATCACATCCTTCCATGTCAGGAACTTTCTCAGATTTATTTGTTATATTAATGCCAATGATCACTACTACAAATACATCTTATATTAGTGCTAAAAATGGTCTTTAATAGCGCTAGAAAAGTGCTGTTAAAGCCGACATAGATAAAGAGGTGGTCCCCTTTTTCAGATCTCCAAAAAGCACTGATAAAGACCCCTTTTATCATCTCTTTTTTTAGCGCTGATAAAAGTTAAAAAGGAATAAAAGTTTTTACATAAATTCCTGGCAATCTCGGCGGGGCTTTTTACAGCGATTGTGCCCCCCTTTATCAGTGCCTTCCCGCACCTCCATCACCCCCATGCACCTCCCTCCACCCTTTATTAGCGCTATCCCCCACCCATTATAAACGCTAGATCCCATATTCCCCCATGCCTATGCGCCCCTGCCTCCACCAGGTTTTGAACTCGAGACCTCCCCCCTACGTGCCTATGCCCTTACCACTTATTTGTATAGTAATATATATTTATATTAATATATATATGTATATATAGTTATATTAATATATATATATATATAGTTATATTAATATATATATATATATATTTATAGTTATATTAATATATATATGTAGTTATATTAATATATATAGTTATATTAATAGATAGATATATAAATATTTATATATTTTTATTTTAAATAAAATGGATATAAGATATTATTTAGATCAAGATAATATATTATATATGTAAATATAATTTATTATTTATATTTATAATTAAATATTTATCTGTGAATATATAAAAAATATGTAAATTTTTTGTATATTTGATTATAAATAGTAGTTCATTATAAAAACAATAAAATTTCAAAGACATAATATCAATATGAATGTAAAAACATGGAATAAATTCAGTCCCCACCCAAAAAAGCAAATAATACCCCCTTAAATGAGGCTGAAAATCCACAAAATGTTAAAAAATCAGGTTATCCAAACTAAAAACTCAGTTTTAGAGGCCTTCTGGGACCTTTTTGGACTCAAAATATTTTTACTGGGGTCCCTATATAAATAAGGATGTAGAGATCATCACATGCTTCGATTTGATATATGGTAGAGCTCAAACGGACACCCGGATCAAAAGTTATGGTCGTTAGAAGTTCGAGTTGTGTTTTCAACATATTTTGGATCTTTTTTTAATTTTTTTAGTCTTCAAATTGTTATTAAATGACTATTACTCCATAATAATTATAAAATTATTAACTAAAAATATTTTATTTAATTTTTTATAAGCCATTTTCACTAAATATCTTATATATAAAGTGTAACTGTATATTTATAGTTATCTATAATATATTTAAAAATATATTTAAAATATATATATTATATTTATATCAATATTACTATATCAATATATTTAAATATTAATATATATTTTTTAAGGATTTTTTTGGAACTAGACCCTTTATCAGCACTTTAAAAAAAAGCATTGATAAATACCCCCCTTTATCAGTGCTACAAAAAAAAGATTTGATAATGACGTACCCTTTAAAAGCACTAAAAAATTGTTGTCAAAGGGGGTACCTTTATCATTGCTGATAAAGGGGTACTTTTATCAGCCCCTTTTTTAGCGCTGATAAAGGTACCCTTTATCTGAACTTTTTTAGCACTGATAAAGGTACCCCCCCCCCCCGTATCAGCACTTTTTCGTTAGCACTGTTAAAGGGTGGTGCTGGCCTTGGCCCATTTTGTAGTGGTGGATGTTAACCGATGCATATAACACAAGATAGATCATTTCTTCATCCTCCTCAGAGAAATAATGGGATACTATACCCTTGGAATATATTTCAAGGGTGGATTTTGATCCTCTTTAATATTTTCCCTCTTAGTGGATCATTTTATCTTATGGCCCTTGTGAGTCTTTAGTTTTCCTCCTTGATGGATGGTAGACTTCAGGTAATATTTAATGACTTTGAATAAAAAGTCCCCTAATGAATAATATGGATCATGAAAGGGGAGGAATTATGAGGTTTCTTCTTCTTGTGGGGATTCCCCCATCCTACAAAAGAATGATTTCCTAGTTTAAGGAGGAGGAGGTTATATAAATACCCATAATCTTATGGGATGGGGTTCACTTGGTTTCTCCATCATCATTTCTTGGAACCACTATAGTTTTGATTATTTTATGGATGGTGGTGGTAAAAATATAAAAAACCTATAGGATAAGGTTTCACCTATAATTTTTTGGAGTTAGTGGCTATTTAGGACTCTAAGATATTCTAAGACTGTACCTTGGAATGGGTCGGGTGCAATGCCTTTTTCATATAAGAGTTTCTCACTATTGAGTGTTTATCTATAGTTGTGGTGTTTTAATTCTTTAAAAATGAATTATACTTATATTTTCTATTAAATTTATGTAACAACCTATTTATGACCTTCTCCTATTGAGTATGCAATTTTTGGGCCATAGGAATTGTAGAGCATTGCTGCAATGAATAACTAACATATATAGATCCCTTGCCTAGAATTTATCTAGAAGTAGTGACATTACAAGTTATTCTTCCTAATAAGCTGAATTTATTAGTGAGTGGGATGAAGTATAAGAATACATATTCACTAATTCTATGATATTCACTCTAATATAACATTTTTGGTTATCTGGAGGATTGCCTTTATGTTGTTGATGTAAGACTATTGTAGGTTATACTGATGTTTTTCTTTCTATGAATTTCGATCCACTAAGAGAGAGGAGAAATCAAGCTAATGATAGACCTCTAAAATCACCTTTATGTGGTTAGTGTATTATTAATAGGATAGATTTTTATTTCTTATAATGATAGAGGCTCTCCTGTGGGTTCTAATTCTAATGAGGTATGCATTCCTCTTTTAGTTTTTCTCAAATGTAATAACCTAGGATGACCAAGGGGCAACGAATGATTGGTATATTGCAATCAACAAGTTCTTTACACATGATTCTAGAATTATCTTCATCAAAAAACATATATTTCATAACTTGATCTAAACATAAATGTACCACCCTGATATTTTACGATATATTTCTCTTAAAATAAACCTAATTTCATCAATATCTTACGATACACACAATCTCAAGCCTAAATGAATCGTGATATGTTATAACATTATAATCTAGAAATTAAATTGGTTTTATAAATAAGAATAACCATATATTTAGAAATATGAAAAATGTTTTTAGATAAAGCAAATATATTTTCAATAAATTATTTATGTGTTTCCAAAAAAATACTTTTTCCAAAAAAACTAAATTTTGTGAGAAAATAAAATAATTAACTTTTTCACTATTAGAAAATTTATTTAAACAATTATGTTCAATTTTTTCATCATCATCTCAAAATTATCTTCGAGTGAATTTTAAATAATTTTATCAAAAAATTAATTTTGGATGAATAGTGATGAATATTGATTTTTATTGAAAATTGTTTTTCATTTAAAGAATTTTTAAAGTTTAATTTTGTTTTTAATAAATTTTAAAATAATAATAAGTTAAATAATAATATTAATATTATATTTAGTGCATTATAATTAATTTTATGTTGTATTTCTATATAAAAACTTTTTTATAGATAAGACAAAAAAATTTAAACCACTTTTCATCATGTTTTACGAGTTTAATTTTAAATTAAAATATTACACTTCGGTGAATTAAATTTGAGAAAATCAATTCAATTTTTTAATTGGAATTTATATTTTTTTAAATGATTCCACTTTCTATTTTTCTCAAAATGAATAGTAAAAATAGTAAACATTTATCACCGCCATTAAAATTAAAATAAATTTACCATGGGTTAAACCAAGAGATGGGGGTAAATATTCCAATTAAACTTACCTAAATCCTATTTTATGGCTATATTTAAACATAATACTATAGAAAAATTCTAATATATATCTATTTTAAATAATTTTCTACAGAATAACTTTATTATATTTTAATATTTTAATAAATTCTAATTGTGTCCTCTCCCCCACTTATGAAAAGACACCGTTCATTTCTATTCTCAACACTACTTTGACCTTATATATTGGAAAAAACAACATAAATATCTTCAAAACATTCATATATACAAATTAAATGTTTTAATATTCTTAAAATACAATTCTAAGGGTCTTAAGGAAGGATCTAAAGGAAGAAAACTTGATGATGGATAATCATCTTACCCAAGTCTTTCAATTTATTTCTTCTTTTAACTCAATTTTTTTGGTTTTAATCATAATATAAAAAAATATCCTAAATATATGGAAATTTTATTATGAATTTTAACTACCGGTATACACCCTCTATTCCATCAAATATGAATGAAAGTATCACTCATGCGTACGTGTGGATTAACACCTCCATATAGGGATGCATTCATTTTCCATCACCATTATTCAAGAATGCTTATTATGATGATTTTAAATTATATATATATATATATATATATGTGATATTTATAAAATAATTATTCTTATGCACTTACAATATCATATCTAAATTGTTGCCTTCCAATCGATTGGAAAACGATAACATTGTGCGTGAGTACGTGTGGACTACTGCCTCTATGAAGCGTTGTGATTCATTTTTCATTTACACATTACATGTATAGTAATAATGATATATTTCATGAATATATATAATATATATGATAAAATAGTTATTCTATAAATGTTAATTAACTTTTACCTTTTTTTTATTCCTTGAAAATTGAAAACAACGTTCATTGTCTCCACAAACGGTGTAATTCATTTTTTTCTATCTATATCATCTATGGATAAATATATATTAATATATATATATATAATTAATATATATTATATTTATATCTTTATTTAAATTATTTATATGTTGTAATCATTATCAATGTACAAGTACCAAAACTACCAAATTGACATTCTCATAAGAAATGAAATAGTTTACACCTGGAAATGATAATTTTAACAATGAAATATTAATAAATGGGCGCTATAATGTTATAAGTGATTAATATATGATATTATGAGTATCTAAATGACTATATTATATAATTTTAATAAATTTATATTTATTATATAGGAGGTTAATGTGATTTTGAAGAAAGTCAAACTCAAGGTAAGGGATTTATGTTACAATCTCCTTTTTTATCAGGATTTTTTATGACTAGGATTATGATGATGATATTCTGTGACCTATCTCTCAATAATCCAACTCATTTTATCCTCATATAGTAATTTTGAGATATTTTTAGTTTTCCTTTCATTTTCCTCTCTTTAATAACTAAAGAGGCCAAAAAATTAAGTAAAAGTCAATGTATTTCACTCTTTGGTCAAAAATCATTTTTCTTCAATGTCTATGTTTTCTGATTTTTTTTACTAATATCATATGATTTTTTAAATTAATTTTTACCCATTTTTTATTTTTTTCTATTTTTTTAAAAATTAATCTTATTTTCATTTTCTAAGTGAGGTACTCTTGAATTTTTACTTATAATGTGAAATGAAAATTTGTTTTAACATACATAAACTGAATGGAATTTCCCACTATAATGACTTATAATTTACTTAAATATTCATTTAAAAGTTTCCAAGGTTTTTTTCAAGGACAATATTTTCCAAGATATTTATAAAACTTTTAGATTTAAAATAATTGATTTCAAAGTGAAAAATTTATTTTCCTCCTGGAATGTTCCAATGGTATTTTAATGGTATTTTTCATGTATAATAACATCCTTTAATGTTACTTACAATTTAATGGGGTTTATGACCCAATGATAAAATATAATATCATTTTTTTACAGTCTATAATTATGGTTATACAAGTATGATTCTATGAAACTCATTTCATCTACACAGTTTACTTATGTTCTAATGAAACCTTTATGAATATCATTTCTTTTCCACAGGTTACTCTATATTGAAATGCAAAAATGATTATGAAATGTATTTCCTTTCCATTTTTTATACTATGATGATTGTTTTATGATACTTTAGAATAGATATGTATGGTTTTCATTATGTGATGGGTGGTCTTGTAATTATATATCCCTCCAATGCATTGGGTAAAGATGGGTATTTAATGGGATAATAAAAACTAAAATTGAGAGTAAACCTAGTTTAGTATGGAACTATGACCATTATAATAATCTTGGGGGTAAACCTTTACTAAGTATATGATGGAATGGGGAGTGAAACCAATCTATTATGATAGTCTTCACATTTATCCTTGACTAATGAAATTATTTTCCATGCCTATATATATGCTACAGAATTATGTCATATGACAATGCTATAATTTTATGGCTTATATTCTTGGATTCCTTTATGTTTCATTTATTTTTTTCTATAGTGATTTATCCAATGACTCTAGATTATGATCTATCATATATATTTAATCGTTTTCATATTTTATTCTCATGTTTTTATACCATTATGCTCATGTTATGTTTATGTGATCATTGATATCTCCCTTGTTTATCCTTACTAAGAATCAGAACTCACCATTGTTTATGTTTCCATTCCCTAGGTTATGAAGAAATGTTTCGATTTTGATATGTCAAAAAGGGGTTCTAGTTATGATGAACTTTGTGTTAAATTACGTAGATCATTATAGACATGTTTTTTATGTTTCCAAAATTCCAAAGATACAAAAACTATATGATTCTAGAATCAATTGTTATGTCATGTATTGAATATTCGTATAACAAGATATTATATTTATGAATGAAAAGTAGGGGTTTCTATAGTGGGTATCATTGAATAGTTTATATACCTTTTAAAACTAGGATGATAAAAACATAGTGAGAACCATTAGGGTAATCCTATGTATAGGAAAACATCCTATGTTATGGTTAATAAATGAGTGAGGTTTTCCAAAAAAAACATCCCTATCTGGATATTACAAGTGGATGCAGTTTTGGTATAGATTCATCTATGGGTAATAACACTGAAAAGGGTTATTTGAGTATATCTCAGACATAATTTATATGTATAGTGAGTTTTTCCTTACTACAAACCATGTTTGACAGTCTTAGTGGATTTTCCTAGATAACTCATATTTTATTTAGGAACTATTATTAAGGATTTAAATAGATGATGACTACGAATGAAGAAGTTAAAAAGTAATATGTCATAGATTGAAAATAAGGTTTCATGATTTAGAAATCCTAAAATTTATTTTTCCTTATTATTTTGTTTCCAACTATGATTATTGTTTCTCACACTATTATTTTTGGTTTGATTCAAGGTCTTGATCTCGATGGAACCATGTTAATGTTAAATGTGATATTTAATGAAATGATTGTCCTCATGGGAAACCAAATTTTAGGGTATTTGTAATGAAAAATATTATTTTTACTATTACAAAACCTTCTAAATCCATGAATAATGTTGATCTTACAAACAAGTGAATGATGCAATGAAGTTCTAGTGAGTCATTCACGAGGAAACATCCAAATTATTTTAGTGGGTCTGTTGATCCAATTTTTTCTAAGAAAATAGTTAGTACCCCTAAAAATATATCTTCCATTCTCCTATTTTTAAAACATGAAAAAATATATATTTTAGTTTCTTATCATTTTGATGTTGAAGTAGATCAATAGTTAACTCTTACCAATAAAATGAGGCAATATTAATTAATTCAATTCCTGGAGTGTCATGAGTTTAAGATAGTATTATTCAATTTGTACATTCCTCATATTCTTCGTACAAAAATAGAGAAATAATTTCTTGAGCTAAAGTATAAGGATGATGGGTTTTTTATTACCTTTGTGGGAAATTTTACAAGAATTGAAAGGTACACTTATCGTATTATCATCCAACAGAAAAGTAACATTTATTGATTCTTTAGTGGTATAAAACAATATCTCTAAAGGGTATTATACATAAGGTAATTTAGTAGATATGATTAAATTTTTTATTTTCTATTATGTTGTAAATGGATATTGGATTTACACATAAATATCATCGTTCTGATAACAAAATAATGTTGGAATTAAAATGAAATTCTAAAAACCACGGAGAGAAGAAAATGAGATTTACTTTATACTCAAAGTGTGGAAGGAAACATAGAAGCAGTTATCTTAAGGGAACTGGTAAATTATTCCTGTGTGGATGGGAATTTCATTAGGTAATATAATTTTGAAGTGATGGGAAGAATTCTTCTAATGATGTGAATTGAAAGAAATATATACATAACACACCACTGACACTACAATGTTTCAAATGCAAGAAGTATGGGAATTATGGTATTAGTTCTCAAATATAATGGTTAATGATGATGATAAATGTCAAAAACTTATTAAGATTATAGAAAAAGGGAAATATAATGTGATCACTATTTATGATGAGGGTTATGATAATGATATGGTGAAAGGTACACTTAACATCCACTCTATTATTACTAATGTCTTGTTTGATTCTAGATATAACCACTCTTTTATATCTGAATAAATTTCTAAGGGTATCACAAAACCACCTCAATGATTATATATTGAATTAGTAGTGAAAATCCTTAATTATGTAATAATTGAAACACATGTCTATGATTCTTCTCCAATTAAATTTTGTGGTAATGTGCTACTAGAAAATATCATTATTCTCCCACTAATTGAATTTGATGTTATATTAAGCATGGATTGTCTTTATTTACCTAAATTGAACTAAATTTATAAATAAGGGAAGTTTTGTTTGATATTCTAAACCAACATATGATTGTAAATTAGTGTGATGATAAATATAAACTTTTTATGGAAAATAAATCCATTATATGGTTTTTGATTCCTTTTCAAAAGGTGTGTTTATCTCATATGGTTGGGGATAAACATAACATCAAAGATATCCCCATTATTCCCGAGACTTTTTATGACTTTATGAAATAGTTTTCTACTCTTCCACCAAATATTGATGTATATATTTTAATATAACTCAATCCTACTGCTACACCTATTTCAAATACTTCATATAGAATGACCTCAATTGAGTTGTATGAATTGAAGAAGAAACTACAAGGGAATCTTAAAATGGGATTTATTTAGCATAGTTCATCGCCATGGGGTGTACATATTATTTTTGTTAATAAGAAATATGGATAAATGAAACCATTCATTGATTATCTAGAACTTAAAAAGATCACTATATAGATTAATTGTCCTCTACCATTTATTGATGACTTGTCTGATCAACTGTGTGCAGCTCATTATTTTCAATAATTTACCTTTATTTTAGATATCATCAATTGAGAGTCCATAAGGAGTATATAACCAAGAAAAAATTCCATACATGTTATGCATAATATGAATTTATTATGATTCCATTTGGTCAGACAAATTCCCCTGATATCTTCAAAGATATAATGAATAGAGTCTTTAGAGATTACCTATATAATTTTTTGGTCGACTTTGTAGAAGATATTATTATATATTCATATATAAATTAAGAGAATGGATCTCACTTTTTTATTATATTTATGACCCAATGGATGAAGAAGTTGTATGAAAAATTTACCATGTATAAATTTTGGTTATAAAAAGTTTCATTTTTGGGAAATATAATATTAAGAAAGGGTTTATCTATGGATCCATCAAAGCTATAGATTACTAAACATTGTCCCCAACTAACCACAATGACAAATATCTATAGTTTTCCTCGTTTGGATGGATATTATTTATGTTTTTTTTAAATATATCTTATATATCTAATACACTCACCAGGTTATCTTAGAAGGGTGGCAAGTTCCTTTGTACATATGAATTTGAGGATTTTTCAAGGAACAGAAGAGAAGGTTAGTCAGTGAACCTATTATTACAGTAACCTATATAGGAGAAAGTTTTTGATCTTTATTGATTCATCAATGAAGGGACTGATATCATTATTCATGTATAATAATATGGTGATAGATTATACCTCATGAAAATTAATGAACTAGGATAAAAACTAGCAAAATCATGATTTTGTGTTAGTTTAGGTAATTTTTTCATTAAAGATATGGAGTAATTATATTTAAATAGAAAGGTGTAATATATATATTTATCATAAGAGATTTAAGTATATATTTACTTAGAACTATATTAATATGCTCTAGAGAAGATGGTTAGAGATGAGTAAAGAATATATCCACTCAATACATTACCACCCTTGGTAAGATAACAGGGTAGTTGATGCATTGATTTGATAGGATCATACTAGATTATCTATTATGATGATAAAAAATCCAATATTTTTGAATTTTCAAAGGATGGATTTGTAAATCATGAAAGATGAAGGAAAATTTTATCTTTCTAAAATGATTTTTTGACCATCTATCTAGGTAAAGATTAAAGAGTTGAAAATGGAAGATGTAGAACTAAGAAAGAATGTGAGAAATGTTCCTACGTTTAATCTTGACTGTGATGGAATGATAAGGTTCAAGGACCATGTTTGTGTCCCATTAATATTATGATTGAAAAGTAACTATTGGATGAATCTCATAGTTCAAAATTCTATATTCATCATGGAAGTACAAAGTTGTGTATAGATATGAAAGAGTATTTATGGTGGGACAACCTGAAGATATATATCTTAATGTTTTCATCATATTTCTTGGTATATCATCATTTTAAGGCTAAGATATATAATTATAAGAGGAGGCTACAACATTACCCATACTAGAATGTAAATGGGAAAATATCAAAATGGATTTTTTCATTAAACTCCACAAAACATATAAATGAAAAAAATTTATTTGGGTTATAGTAAATCTACTTACAATTTAAATACACTTTATTTATATAGATAATATTTATATCTTTATTATATTTCCATCATATACATTCAGAAACTGGTAATGTTGCATGTAGTTCAATATTTTACTTTATCTAATGTGGGATCTATGGTTTACCTCACAGTTGTGGAAAAGTATTATGTAAGATCTTGAGTTTGAGTTGTTTTTTATTAATTATTTTCATCATAAAACATATGGTAAGTTTGATAGAACCATTAAAAATATAGAGGATATATTTAGGCCTTATTATAAGTATTTAAAATTTTCCTGGTATCAACACCTCCCTATGGTTGAGTTCTCTTACAATAATAGCTTTCACTCAAGCATTCAGATGGATCCTTATTAATCTATTTATGGAAATAAGTGTATAAATACAACATGATAAAATAAAGTTGGAGAAATAAATCTATTTGGACCTGATCTAGCTAAAGAAATGGAATATAAAATCATATCCAGTGAGTGAAACATTAAGGTATCTTAGAGTCAATAGAAAATTTATGCTAACAATCATCATGAATTTTGGAATTCAAAGTTGGTGAGAAGGTTTTCCTATTAATTTCACTATGTAATGAGGTAATGAGATTTTTAAATAAGGTATATTTGATACCTATGTATATTATCCCCTTTTAGATTCCTAATTTATTAGGGATGGTGGATTATTCCTTGTATCATCAACCAAACCTCTTTCAAGTTCATGATCTGTTCCATGTATCTCTTCTATGGAAGTACATACCTAATCCTTAACATGTAATAAAATCAGATTTAATACTACTATATCATGAAATTTCATATGAATAACAACCATTATAAATATTATATCTTAGAGATAGAGACTTTGGAACAATACTACTAACCTGATAAAAGTTATTTGTAGAAAGAAGAAATTCAAAAAAGCCTCCCGGGAACCCAATGATGTGATGAAATAGGGATATAATCATTTTTTTATCATATTGATGAAATTTCAAGATAAAATTCATTAGGTGTGGGGGTAAATGAAACACCTTGATATTTTATGTTGTATTTCTCTATAATAAAATTTATTTCTTCAAGATATTGTGATACGCGCAACCTCGAGTCTAAATGAATTTTAATATACTATATTGTCATATCCTAAATGATAAATTTACTGTATTAATAATAATAAAAATATTTCAAAAAAAATTATAATTGTTTTAGAGAGTGAAAATATATTTTTCGTAGAGTATTTATATTCTTCAAAAAAGAATTTCCACAAAAATGGTTTTATCACATTTTGGGAGAAAATAAAATAATTAATTTTTTACCTTTATAAACATTATTTTTTAAAATAAACATAATTTATTTAATCCACAGGTCAAAATTATCTTATATTTTTAAAAAAATTAGAAAAGATTAATTTATCAATGAATAATGAAAAATACTGATTTTTATTTAAAATAATTTATTCATTTAAAGAATTTAAAAAACAAAAATTTATTTTAAAATGATACTAGGAGTATAATTATTCAAATTATATTATGAATAATCTATTTTAGTTCAGCATAATATATTTTATTTTTTTACTTTATATATAGATATATATATATATATAATTATATTTAATAAAATATTTTTTTGAAAAACATATTTTCATCATATTTTTTTGGGATTAATTTCAAATTAAAATATGCAAATTATGTGAATAAAATATGATAGAGAAATTTGAATATTGTTAATTATAATTAATTTTTTTAATGATTCCACTTTCATTTTTTTATAATGAATAGTAAAAACATTAAAAATGTCACTGCGGTTAGAGTTAAAAAATGATTACCAGGGTTTAAACTAAGTGATAAGGTTATATTTTCCAATTAAACTTGTATAAATATTTTTATATAGAAATATTTCAACCTCATAATTTCCCAAATTCAATTATTTTTCCATTTGGAATCATTTTTCTTGATAATGAATTTATTATATTTTAAACTTTTAATAAATTCCATGTGTGTCCTCTCACCCAATTATAAAAGGACACACCTATTTAACTTATTTACACCACTTTTAGAAAACTAACTTGAACAAAACCTTCCAAAATATATTATAAAATTCAATATCCTTGAATTATAGGTTCTATTATTCTTAAAATACCATTCCAATGATTTATAATAATTGATCTAATTGAGGCCAACCGAAGGAAAGGTAATAATTTTACACAACCTCTTTCTATTTGTTTCTTCTTTTACCTCATATAAATATATTTTATTCATAATAAAATAATAACATAAATATCTAATTATATTTAAATGATATTATAGTTGTGTTAACACCAATATACTCTCTCTATTACATCAAATTAGAAGTGAAAATATTGTGTGTGTAAGTATGGTTTACCACCTCCACGTAGAGATAAAAATCATTTTCAATCACCATATTTCATAGATGGTTATTATGATTTATTTTTATTTTATATATTTTATTTATTAAGTGATTATTTATCTGTAATTCTAATATTATATATATATTTTTACCTTCTAATCCGATGGAATATAATAACGTCGCTTGGGCATATGTGTGGGCTACCACCTCTACGAAGCGATGTGATTAGTTTATTATTTTTTATTTACATGTATTGTAATAAGGATATATTTAATGAATATATATATAATAAATTATATAATAATGATTCCATAAATTTTAATTAATATTTACCTTTATTTTTTCCATCCGTTGAAAAGTGAAAACAACATTCATTCATATGTACGACTTACAGTCCCCATGAATGGTGTAATTTATTTATATAACTAAGTCCTTTATGGATGACTATAAATATATAAATAATGAATATATTTTATATTTATTTCCTAATTAAAATTTAATAGATTATTTAATCTGGATAAAATCATAAGTACCAGAATTGTCGAATCAAAATTCCCATAAAAAATGAAACAATTAATACCTAAAAATTATTTTAATTAGGAATTATTATTAAATGGGTTTTAAAATTTTATAATTGGATATAATATGAAATTATAATTATTTAACTTACTCTAGTATATAATTATAATAAGATTTTGTTTTTTGTATATTAGGTTTAATCACTTTTTAAGTAATTCAAATTCGAGGTAAGGGATTTATGATACAATCTCATTGTTTATTGAGATTATTTATGATAAAGTTTCCCATGATGCATTTTTTGACCCATAAATCAAGAATCCAATGAATTTTATTATGCTCTAGTTATTTCTAGATATTATATTTTTTCCTACCATTTTCCACTCTTTAATAAATCAAGATACCAAAAGATTTTTTTAAGTAAAATTGACTTTATTTCTCTCTTCCATCAAAATCTTTTTTATTTAATGTCCATATTTTCTAAAAATGTTATAAAGAAAGTTTTTAGTATTATCATATTATTTTTTAAGGTAACTTTTATCCATATTATATTTTTAACAATTTTTTTTTAAATAAATCTTCTTATCATTTTCTGAATGAATCACTTTTGAATTTTTCCCAAAAATGTGAAAGGAATATTTATTTTAACATAGAAAGCATGAATATAATTTCACAATATCAAGACCACTCTATGATTTTAAGATTACATTACAATTTTATAAGGTTATTCTCAAATAACAATGTTTTCTTAAATATTTGGGATTTTATTTTGTTTTTAAATAATTGATTTCAAATTGAAAGTGGTATTTTTCCAAAGAAATGTTTAATTGATATTTTAAAGGTATTTTTCATATATTATGACATCCATGGATGTTACTTATATTTAAATGGGGTTATTATCCAATGATACCAGACACTATAATTATTTAGATATATTTTTGATGATTATAATTTAAGGATCATTTTGTGAAACTCATTCCTTTCCCATAGGTTAATTAACTTATGATGAAACCATTATGAAACACACTTATTTTATAAGGGTTATTCTATGACAATGTTTTTATGAAACCCATTCCATTTCCATAGGTTATAGAATGATTAATGTTTTGTGATCTTATGGCACACACATATATGATTTTCATAATGTGATAGGTGGTCATAGAATTATATAACCCTACAATGTATTAAGTAAAGACAGATATATCATGTGATAATAAAGAATATAATAGGGAGTAATCCATGTTTAGTAAGGGATTTTTCCTCTTATGATAATTATGGTAGTGAACCTTTAATAGGGATATTATGGAATGGTGAGTGAAATCAATCTACTTTGATGGTATTGGTAGTTATCCTTGACTATGGAAATTACTTTTCATGCTTATATGCATGGAAAAAAACTTTTGTCTTATGATGATGTTATTCCTTCATGGTTCATGCTATTTTATTCCTTTATGATTCATTTATTATAAAATATCAATATTTCTATCATGAATCAAGATCATGATCTATGATATGTAGGGTATGGTTTCAAAATTTTATTCAAATGTTCTCATACACTTATTCTTATTTATGTTTAAGTGATTATTAATATTTCCCTTGTTTACACTTATTTATCATCAGGTCCCACCCTTTCTTAGGTTTAACTCCCCTAGGTTATCAAGAAAGTTTTTAAGTCTGAAATATCTAATAAGGGTGCTATTTAAAATAAACATAGTGTAAGAAGATGAATAAATCTTATTAACAAGTTTTTTATGTATCCATGTTTCCAAATACACTGGGACTATATTTTTTTCATGGATTAAAATTTCATATATTTATTATTCATCTAATAAGATTTTATATCTATTTATGAAAATTATGGGTTTCTATAGTTTGTATCAGAGTAAGTATTGGTTACCATTGGAAACTAATAGGAGAAAACATTAGTGAGGATCCATAGGACAATCTTATGTATAGGAGAAAATCATATTTTATGGTAAAGAAATTAGTGTGGTTTTCGTACAACAAATATCTATATATATACTAAAAGTGAATGTGGTTTTGTATTAGATTCATATAGGGGAAAATAAACTAGCAAATTGTTGTTCGAGTATGTATCGATCATCATTCATGTGCATGGTGAGTGTTACATTATTTTACACCTAGTTTGAAACTCCTAAGTGATAAGATTGGGAACTCAAATTTTGTTTATAAAACATTATAATGGATTTGAATAGATTTTGATCATGAATGACCTTGGTTAAAACTATGGTGAAATAAATTGAAAAGGAAGTGTCACTATTTAGATATACTATAAATTATTTTTCCTGATCATGTGGTTTTCCTATTTGATTCTTTTTTCCCACACTATTATTTTTTGTTATATTCAATGGATGGAACATGAAGGAACCATGTTAATGTTGAATGTGACAATCAATTCAATGTTTTTTCTATCGAGAAACCAAAATTTATTAGATTTTTAGTGGAAAATATTGTTATTATGAAAACATAAACGTCTAAAGTTAGTAATCAAGTTGATATTATAAATGAGAAGATGTGTGAACAATTTTATGTTGTTTCCTTTATAAGGTAGCATCCAACTTCTTTCAATGATCTTTTGAACTACTAATTGCAGAGAAATACAACTAAACATATTTTTCCATTTTCTAGTGTTTATAACATGAAAAAATAAGATATTTTATTTTAATTTTGATAGTGATATAGATCAATGTTCGAATCTTATCAAGAGAATGAGGCAATGGGAAGATACTAACTTCAATGATTGGGATGAGTTTAGAAGATTATTATTCAAAAAGTACTTTCCTATTATTCTTAAAATGAAAATGGATAAATAATTCCTTGAGATAAATAAGAGGGATGATAAATAGATTATTACCAATGATGAAACATTTAAAAGAATTTCAAGGTAAACTTTTAGTATTACCATTCAAACCAAAATTAAGGATGATCGATTCTTCAATGGCTTAAAACCAAATCTATAAACAGAGTTATCCATAAGAGACTTCAATATCTATGAATAAATTGATCTATGTGCTATCAAGTAGAAAATATATATTATAGTTACTCATAAATCTCATGGTTTTGATAATAAAATAATTATGGAACTCAAAGGAAATTCTAAAAACTATTGAGAGAAGAAGACGAGATTTTCTTTATGATCCATGTGTGGAAAGAAATAGATAGGAAATTATCTTAATGGAACTAGTAACTTTTTTAATTGAATAAAGTAAGTTCATCGATAAACAAAATGCATAAGTGTTGGGAATATATTAGTTAATGGTGTGAATAGATAGAAATCTTCACACAACACACCACCCACACTATAGTGTTTTAAATGTAAGGAGTATGGTCATTATGCTAACCCGTGCTCAAATCTGAATACTAATAGTGATGACCAAATTCAGAAACCTCTTAAGACCTTAGAAAAATGGAAATCACATGTGATAACTAATGATGATGAGGGGCACAATATTGATGTGGTGAAGGGAACACTTATTATCCCCTCTAGAACTGTTAATGTCTTATATAATTATGGATCTTTCTACTCTTTTATATCTAAAGAATTATCTAAGGGTATCATAATGCTAGCTGAATGATTAGATGTTGAATTAGTAGGTAAAATACTTAATGGTATTATTATCACTTGAATGGCCTGAAGGCCTTAATTTTTATTGATTGTTTGATAACCACCCTTTCTAGGGAAGAGGGGGGACCCTTACAAGGCCCGTAGGCTTAGAGATTACAGGACTCGTAGGTCTTAGGAAATATAAAAACTATACTTGGAACTCCTCCTCCCAACTTGTTCATTGTGATATCATCTTTCCACCTTCACATGTATCTTTGAATAGTCTTATCATGCAAGTGCAGGTTCATCCCCGATGGAAATTCCATACCCTCTCTTTCTGAAAAATCCTCTTAGCTTCTGCTCTAGTGAATGCACCTTGCTCTGAGTCCCCATATAGAGTCTAATCCTTGTAGATTTTGTCTGATCATTTAAGCATAATTTTAGGTGGCCTGAAGGCCTTGGGTGGCCTGAAGGCCTTAAAGAACCCGATCTATATTCTGGTGTCCTGAAAGCCCAAAAAGATGAACAGATCTAGATGCTACAGTACCAAAAAGTACCTACTATAGTGTCGGTTATAATACTGCTGCAGTAACCTGGAAATATGTCTCCACCCGATTTTGAACTTGGGTCTTTTAGATGCACTTGTTGAGTCCTCAATAAGTGGGCTAAGTATCTTTTTCTAATGATATAATGATCACATATCATGGCTATGATTCTTCTTCGATTGAATATTTTGTGAATGTGATACCTAAAAATCTTGTTATTATCCCTCTGGTTGAATTTTATGTTATCTTAGGCTTTAATTGGATTTATTTTCATAAATCCTACATTAATTATTATGGAAGGGAAGTCATAGTTGATTTTCTAAAAACCCTATGATTATCTATCTTTGTGATGATAAATATGAACATATGATTAAAATCACATCCATTATATGGGTTTGTATTTTTTTCAAAATTGTTTTTTATCACTGATGGTTGGGGAGAAACTCAACATCGAAGGTATGAAAATTGTACGAAATTTTTTTAATTTCTTTTCAGAAAACATTCCTAGTCTTCCATCAAATCATAAAGTTGATTTTTCAATAGAACTCATAATTTTTTATACATTTATTTCAAAAAATCCATATATAATGGACCCAATTGAGTTTGAATAATTAAATAAGGGACTCTGGGATAATATTGGCAATGGATTCATTATGTAGAGTGTATCATCTTAGGGTGCACTGATTTTTTTAAGAATAAATATAAATCAATATAATAACCTACGATTTGTTTACATGGATATTACATCTTTTTAGACGAATATTCATTACATTAAAAAAGCACATGCCTGAGTACTGTAATAGTTTAGTGAATTTAGAAACATGCAACTCATTATTATAATTTGGTGAAAGATCTTCAACATATACAATAAATATCTTCCCCTTTAGCACTCATATATAGAACCACTCTTCATAACATGGGGAAAGGAAACATAAGAAAGTGATCTCATATACTCAGTAAGGGTAAACAAAAGATACACATAAGCATTACATGAACATAAGGTTATGATAACCAAAGAATAATGCATAATGATCAAACCCTTTATATTAAATATGATATACATAATACATTGGATAAATATTGGTAGCTCATAAGACATGAATAACAAGTAAATCAAGAACAGAATCCATGAAATCATAACATATGAATAACACATGAAATTGTGGTAGACACATAAACATGTAATATCATTCCCTATAAGTCAAGAGACATTTCCAATACTTAACAGAGAACTTAATGAGGACTAAACCTAATGGTGGGTACATATCAATATCCCCAGTCATTGTCCTTTACTTATAAATTATTGTTTTTCACCATCTTCCCATAGTGGATCGATTTTCCCCATCTTCCCATAATCGATCAAGCATGTTGACATTTTTTCCATCATTATCTCATGAGATATAAATCTTTTCCCAATGCATTAGAGGGTGATATAAGTCCCCCTATCACATAATTAAAATCATAAAAAGTGTTCCATAAGAACATAAATTATTCATGATATGAGAACCCATGAAATGAAATGGGTTTCATAAACATCATTCAATTATAACATAACCTGTGGAAAATAAATGAGTTTCATAAAAAGCATTCCATAATAAATATAAACCAACCACAGAAATAATAGGGATAATATCATCGAAAAAATATTCCCATTAAAAAATAATTAATAACAAATAATGTTAATTTATATGAAGAATACTTTTTATAGATCACTTTAAATTAATTCTTGACGGTTCACTTCAAAATAATTCTTAAAGAAACTATCCTTTCTTCCTTTAATACATTTTATTTTTTTAAAATGTCATTCAATTTAAAAATAAATTATCTTATTTGAAAATTAAATTATAATATTATAACGGAATATTTGAATAATAAATGAATCATGATGAATGTATATTCCATTAATTCTATATAAGTAAAAAACATTATTTCCATATATTTTTAATAGTAAATTCGCAAAGAGACTTGCTTAGAAAATAAAAAAACATTCTGCTCAAACTGTTCCAAAAAAATCATACAAAAGTAAAAATAACTTTAAAAATTCATTATATAATATTAGAAAAAAATAGAAAACATTTTTATAAAACGTGGATATGTATGATAAATTTTTTGAAATGGTGATTTAAAATTAAACAATCCCGATTATTGTTGAGATTGTGAAATTATCACTTGTCACATTATAATCAGTATAATAATATGTTCAATGAATGAAAGAAACATATATGGATATAGAAATACTATAAAATTAATAATAATACTCATAAAATACATTCATGGGTGGTATTTAAACTACACAAGTATTGTGTGAGGTATGTATCCCACCGCAATAGAAGTGAGACAAAAATAACTTACCTGAAATATTGAATTACTTCATACATGTTAAATACTCATATATAATAAATATAAGATTACTATAGAACTAACACAGAACCATATCAATATATAATACCATATATGAATTACTTTTGACTTTATATTACTCTTTTATTAATAATTCCATGTTTAAGTTATGTTTTGGGTATTAACTTCTTTGTATCTCATACAACTTTATGACTTGTAATTATTAGACCCCATACTTATATAACAATTTAATAATATTCAGAATGATAACCATGATATAAATATCATATTTTTTATTATATTTTCTTTTTTTATTATATATAAATGGTAGAGGTATAAAATACAATACATCGTTCATGGAGATGGTAGGTTGTATGTACGCATGAACGTTGTTTTCGTTTTCTTATCAAATTAAAAGAAATAAAAGTACATGTTACATCATCATTAAATAATTATTATTATTTTATATATCTCATTTATATTTATAAAATTTATATTTATTCCCACCCTTGTGAAATATATATGAAAAATTTAATCACATCACATTGTAGAGGTGGTAAGCCATACGTAGGCATGAGCGACATTATCATTTTTAAAAAGACTAGGTGGTAAAAATATATATAAATTATATTATCATTAAATAAGTATAATTATTTCATAAATATCATATATAAACATCAAACCCTTCATAATCCTCATTTACAATATATGGTTCGGGAAAATGAATTGTATCTCTACGTAGAGATGGTAAGTCGCATATACACATGAGTGATACTTTCACATCTTTTTTAATAGGAAAGGGAATGTATAATGGTGTTTTCATAATCATAATAACATTTCAAAATATTTATGATTCTTATTTTATTAGTATATTAAATATATCATTGATTTTGAGGAGGTATAAAAGTGTAGAAAAGGAGAGTGCTTGATTAAAGTGGTTAACTCTTCTTCGAAATGACTACTTTAGATCTCCTCTAAAGGACTCTAGAGTTGGTATTTTTGTAATAAATGCACCTCTAGATTGTGGATAGGGAAGTGGAGAAGATAATATTTTATATTTTAGAAGATATATAAGAATCAAAATGGTGATATGAGATGATGGAGGGGGTTTCCTTTTATAATGAAGGTGAGGGGCACTTTTGGCATTTCTCAAAAGATTAATTTATAAAAAATTAAATCTCAATCGAAAATACCTCCAATTATAAATATATTCGTTGATAATGTGGTATAGTGTGGAAATACCAAAATATTTTAGACAATTATTGTTAAATTTTAAACATTATCTTTTTTATTAACCCTTAGTTAACCAATTTAATTTCAACAACAGTAACAATATTTTAATTATTAAATGGTGGAGATTTTTACATAGAAGGTTTCAATTCAACCATAATTGTTAAATTTGTGATATTTTACACCATTATTTATCTCATTTTTCCTTATTTAGGGTTTTTAGGATTTTTAAATAATTTAATAAAATATTATTTTTCACAAGATATCATCACTGTCAATTTTGAAACTATTCATTACAATGACATTAAGAAAATAAATATGGAAATATAAATTAAAAAAAACATTTAATAAACCCATAATATGTCATATTAACCTATAAATTCTTTTTTAAACTTAATTAATTCAAATTATATTTATTTTATTATTTTTAATGTCACTAAATTGATTATTTCATTAATTGAATAATTACTGAATCACCATTGGGTAATTATTTATGATAATTAATTATTAAATAAAAATTAAAAATAAAATTCCATGATGTATAAAAACGTTTTATATTACAAAATAATATATATAGTCGAGAATATATTCTATTTAACTTCATATTAAAGTATTATAATTAATAAAAATAAAAGGGATACATTTTGTCACTCTCTTTGATTTTTAGAATATCAAATTACTTTTCATGGAAACGTATCAGTTAAATTATTAAATTTTTATCAATATGTGTTAAGGGTTGAATTATAATCATAAAATAACATTTTTTTAAAGTTTTATGGTAGTTTTAGAATATTTATAATATTATTTTTACCCTAAATTACTTGATTTTCCCTGAACTGTCGTAATAAAAATCAATAAAGTTACTATTCATATTATCTAAAAATAAAAGGGGAATATTTAATAAATTTGAAAATTATTATTCCAAATATGGAATCCATTTTCACAAATTCTATTAACATAATTTTTATAAATCAATTAAAAATTAATCCTACAGATGAGACGAAACAAATAGTTTTTAAAGTAAAAATGTTCATTTCTTTGGAATGTTTTTATATCCCATTTCAAAGTGAAATTGACTAAAATAAAATAACATGTATTAAATGATATAAAATTTATACATTTATACTTTAAAACCAATAAAAATATATTTTAATAGTATAAATTATTTAGATGAAAAATATGTTTTCGATTAAATTTCAGTATTTTCTCTATGTATCAAAATAATAAACTTTTCATAAAATTTCCAAAAGTTCACCCAAATTAAATTTTTATATCCTAATTTTATGTAAAAAGTTTATTTTACAAATATAATTTATAAAATTTTAAAAAAACAATATTTAAAATAAGTTCACCATCAAAAGGCAATAAAACTGCCTTTTCAGAAAAATACTTCTTTAATGCGTAAAATAGATTTTGTGTTATCTCATGTATAGAAAACACATAAAATAAATGTTAAAAATTAGATTTAATATTATATATATAATTAAAATAATCCAATAAGGGTTATTTTTTTATTTTATTGGTATAAAACACCCTTGTGTGCCTTTAAATAGTTTTTCAAAAAAATACTTTCTTTTAATTTCAAAATAATTTTACACGTATAAATCATACATTCATAATTATGTTAATCTTATTCAAACTCTAAATTCTAAAACATAGGTTATAATTTTATTTTTTAAATAATTATACTAGTAAAATTCTGGTTCATATAAACTCAGTTTTGTGTATAACGTAAGCTAAGTCAGTGTTGTGTGTAATGCAAGACATATAAGAAATCAAATAATTTAAAAATATATTTCATAAAAATCCCAGGGGTTTACATTTTACGCCCATTAAAATTAATTTCACCCTAGAAATTCATTAGGGTTATAAAAGGTTTAATACTTGAAATTTACATTTATAGAAACCCACATTATACAAATGAATACTAAAACCTCATTTAGAAAAGAAATTTATGAACTTAATGGTTACCTATTGTAACACATAACTATGTTTCAATATAGGCAAACTTATTGGAATGTGGAAACATAGACATGGAAGAGAAATATAATTATCAAGTTATGATGGAGAGTAACAGAGAACATGGTTTGGATAAAGTTAACAATCACAAATCCATAACCCAAATAGGATTGAAAAAGGTCATTAATATCACAAAAAATGATGATAATTGGAAAATATTTTATTTCAAGACCCTTTTTTATTAAAGTTTAATAATTTTCATGAGAATATATACTTACTTGATTTCTGAAAAAATCTCACTCTGTTATTCCTTGATCAATTTCCATTTCATCTATTATTCAATGAAATGAAGATGAATTTTCCATTCCTGAATTATTAGTTGATAAAGAGATCCATGAATAGAATGATAGGTTATTCCATCTATCTTTATAACAACAAAATGGTCAAAAAAAATTATCCAATATTCATAAATCCTCATTCTGAGAGATAAAATTTTGATCTCTAAAACCTAATTCGAATTTTTACATAAACCACTTCATAAATGGTTAACCTTTTACTATTCTAAAAAATAAAATTTAAAAACATTAAAAAAAGTTAACTAATTTAGATTAACATTGATCCCCTAGAAAACATTATGTATATCTTAATTGTCACACAAAAAACATTTGAAGACTATTTTATTGTATTCTTTGGAAACATGATAATAATATGAATTTCCATAAATAATTATTAAAAACATGAAAGTTTCATTATTACAAATATTATTGGATAAATTCATTAAAAATAAAAATATAGTATACTTCATCAATGATAGTGTAATCCATTTTTCCAATGATTCTCTAATCAATTCCAAGGAAATCATTATTGTTCAATTTAAATTATCCAAACATAATTATATTAACATCTAGAACATATTAAGGGTTATATTTTCATTAATCATGTGTTTCCCGTGAATATCAAATTTCAATTAAATCACTTTTCTAGTCTATCATAACCATTCAACATATTATAGTAAATCCTTAACGAAATAAATAAACTGAAAAATCCTTATATATTTCACTTTACATATAAAATAATTATTGAATCCAAGTACATAAACACATTGATTATTTGACATAATCCTTAATCCATTAACAAGTATACCTCATCCTATTACTTAATAACTATTTTTTCCCATTTCACCTATAGTCTCATCATCATTAGTAGGATAACCATTACTTTTACTACCTTTCTTATTATCTTGATGAACATTCCACTTAGTGAATCGATTTTCATGATGCACATTCCTTCCACATTTAATGAATTCATCAATTCATAACACCTTAGGGAAACCAATATTCTCATCCATTTCATTAATTGAACTTTTAATTTTCCATTTCTAGTTAATTTCTCAGTGTACTCATTTTCCAATATTCAATCCATTTTCTTGATCCTCTATGAAATTTATTTGGGTGTTTCTTCCCACATTATTGGCACAATGTAAACTAAATATTCTTTCCTCAATGGTATCTATTACCAAAATTCTCAGAAAAATCATTCCTCATCTTTCTAGGTGATTCTAAGATTATGTTACGGTACACATTGTTAATAATGTTCTATAAAAATTGATTAGGAAATATCACAACTTTTTTTACTCTAATGATCATGTATTTTGACTTATCATCAGCAAATTGTTTGTCACATTCAAAGTTAACCCAGATCCTTATGGTTTGCTTCATTGACTAAAACTAGAAAGAATATAGTGAGTTACACTTATCATAACGGAAATCCACATAACTATGACAAATCACTTATAGTATTTCTAAATAATGACACCCTATTTAATCTATGACATCTTAGGTTTAATCCTAGGTTATTCATGAGTATTATGAAAACATTAGGATTGTAACCTATACTTAAACTTATCCTTAGATACATCCCTATAAATATCCTTATAAATATCTATGGGTGTGTCAATAATGTTTTCAAAACCATGTTTCCAAAGATTGACTAAACTTTTTCCCTACTACCAACTATAATGGCCCAGGTTTTTCATATATGGATATTAAATTTTTTATAGGAATGTTCATTAAATTACACAAACACATTCTCAATGATCGTAATAGTTTAGTACCTTTTGAAACCTAAAACACATTATTATAATTTTTTAAAATATCTTCAACATATCCCATAAAGATAATAATCTTTAGTACTCTTAATTTAAACCCTTATTCAAAACATGGGGAAAGGAAACATAAGATAAGGTGATCTCATATGACCAGTAAGTGTAAACAATGGAGATATCTAAGAATAACATGAAAATAAGGGTATGAGAACATAAACATAACACTAAATGATAATACCCTTCATATTAAAGATCATATACATCATTCATGTGATAAATACTGGTTGTTCATAAGACATGAATCATGAGGAAATCAAGCGCATAATCCATGAAATCATAACAAAATAATAAGGCATGAAATGTGGAAGAATTAAACATGTAATATAATTCCTTATAAGTCATGGTGCATTGCCAGAACATATCTTGGAGCTTTATAGGGACTTAAACTATTGGTCATAACACACTACCATCCTCATTCATATTCCTTTCCTTAAAAGGGATTAGGTTTCCCCATCTTCTCATAGTGGATTGGGTTTCCCCATCTTCCCATAGTTGATCAAGCCCGTCGACCTATTTCTAATAATTATCTCATGAGATATAAATATTTAATCAATTAGTTAGATGGATATATATGTCCCACATATCACATAATGAAAGCCATAAAAATTTTCTATATAAGAATATAAATCATTCATCATATCAAACCCGATAAAATGAAATGGATTTCATAAACATCATTCAATCATAACATAACCCATGGAAAATAAATTGGATTCATAAAAAGCATTCCATAATAAACATAAAACAATAATAGTAATTATAGGGATAGTATCCATGAATAAATATCCCCATTATAACATAAGTAAAATCAAATACTTTTATCATAGACGGAATGTAATTTTTAGAGATCACATGAAAATAATTCTTGAGGAAAATATTATTTCTTCTTTAAAAACAATTTATTTTCTTAAAATGCCAGACAATTTGAAAATAAAACCTATTATTTGAAAACAACCTTGTAATATAGTATAATAATCTTCCAATAATTAATTCATCATGATGAAATAAGATTCCATCTATTCCATATAAGTTAAAAATCATTCTTTATGTATATTTTTCTCAGTAAAGTCACAAAGAGCCTTGTTTAAAAACAATAAAAATATTATTTTCAAACTATTTTATAAAAAGTAATAATTGGTAAAAATAAATTTAAATATTAATTGGATAATATTAAAAACAATTTTGAATTTTTTTTCAAAAACAAGGATGTGGAATATTAATATTCCACATCAGTGATTTAAAATGTAACAATCCCAATTATTGATGAGATTATGAAATAACCACTTATCAATACATAATAAATAGAATTGTATTTACAATTAAATAAATAAAATTATATGGACATGAAAATACCATAATATTTTGAATAATGCTCATAAAATACATTCATGGGTGGTATATACACCACACAAGTAGTGTATAAATCATGTGTCCCACAGAAATAAAAGTGAGACAAAAATCCCTTACATTAAGACTTGAATTCCTTCATACATATTAAAACCTATTGTATAATGAATGTATGTTTATTCAAAATCTACCACAGAACCATAATCATACATATAATTCCATATATGGTTTATTATGACTTTATATTACCCTCACATTAATAATTCTAAGTTTAAGTTTTGTGTTGGGTAATAACTGCTTTATTTATCATACATGTTTTCAATTTTTATTCTTGGTCTTCATAATTAGAAAATAAATTCATAATTTTAAGAATTGTAAACATGATATACATATCAAATATATTCATTATATTTTTATTTTTTGTTATCTATATATGTAATAGGTAGAAAATAAAATACATTGTTCATGGAGATGGTAGGTCGTACGTACGCATGAACACTGTTTTCATTTTCTTGTCAGATTAAAAGAAATAAAATAATATGATATATTATCATTAATGAATAATTATTCTGATATATATATATCATTTTTATTAATAAAATAAATCCCTATTACTACCCATTAAAAATATATAAGAAAAATGAATCACATCGCATCGTAGAGATGGTAATCCATATATACGCATGAACGACGTTATCATTTCCTAAAATATTGCATGTTAAAAATGTAGATATGATATTAACATTAAATAAGTATAATTATTTCAAAAATATAATATATAAACATTAAACCCGTCATAATCTTTCTTAAAAAATATTGTTATGGAAAATAAATTGTATCGCTACGTGGAGACGTTAAGTTGTACATATGCATGAGCGGTAATTTCACTTATTTTTCTATGGTAAAAGAGATTTAAAATGGCGTGTTAATAATAATAATAAAATTTAATCATATTTAGGTGGATTAAGTTATTATTATATGATATATATCAAAGATTTAGAGTAGGTACAGAATAGTATAAAATGAGAGTGATCGATTAGAGCGCTCACCTCTTCTTCAAAATGACTCCTTTAGATCTCCCCTAAAAAACTCTAGAGTTGGTCTTACAGAAATAAAATAACCTATATAATTTGTATAGAGGAGTTAATAAGATAATATTTATGATTTTTCTCTATTTATAAGACCCAATATGGTGAAATGAGATGACAAAGGAGGTTTCCTTATATATTGAAGGTGAGGGGAACTTTTGGAATTTCTCAAAAGATTAATTTATAATAAATTTTAACTCAATAAAAATATTTATAATTAAAATTTTATTCAAATATACTTTGGTACACGGTGGTAATACCATCAATAAATAGACATTATAAAAAAATTAAAATTTTAAACCTGATCTTTTTTATTAATCCTTAGTTAACTTATTTAGTTTTAACTATGGTAGCAACATTTTCAATATTAAATGGTGGATATTTTTATGTAGAAGGTGTAAATTTAACAATATTTGGTCTATTTATGATATTTTAGACTATATTTTATCCCATTTTACTTATTTATGATATTTTATGATTTTTAACTAATTTAATAAAACATTATTTTCATAAATATAATTTCTGTCAATTTTGACACCATTAATTAAATTGAATTTAAAAAAATATACTGTAATAACTTAGAAAAAAATCATTTATTAAACCCCTAATATTTCATATTCACCTATAAAATTTTTCGGTTTCCTTAATTAATTAAAATTATATTTATTTTCATATTTTTAATGTCTCTAAATTGAATTTTTTATTAATTTAATAATTACTCCATCATCATTGTATAATTATTTATTATAGTTATTTCTTAACTAAACATTAAAGATAAAATTATATGATTTATAAAATGGTTTTTTATTTCATAATAATACACATAGTTGATCCAATATTCTATTTAACCCAATGTTAAAATATTATACTTATTAAAAGTAAGAGTGTGACATTTTGTGACTCTCTTTGATTTTAATAATATCCAAATAATTTGTAAAGAAAAGTGCCTATTAAAATTTTCAAATTTGATCATTATGTGTTAAGGTTATAATTATCTTCATCAAATAATATTTGGGTAAGTTTTATGGTATTATTATAATATTTATAATATTATTTTTACCCATAATTATCTAATTTATCCTTTATCGTGGTAATAAAAATTACTAACGTTACGATTCATATTGTCCAAATATAAAAGGGGAATATATAATAAATTTTTAACATGTAATTACAAATATATAATCCATTTGTTTCAAATTAAATTCACATAATATTTAGAAGTTAATTAAAAATTGAACCCACAGACGGGAGAAAATTATGGGTTTTTTAAGTAAAAATGTTCAAAATTTTACAATGTTTTAATGTCCAATTTCAATGTGAAATTGAATGAAATTATATAAATTGTATTAAATTTTATAAAATTTATCTAACTATACTTCAAAATAAATAAAAAATATAGTTTAACAGTGTAAATTATTTAAAAGAAAAAGTTGTTTTCAATTAAAATTCAGTAATTGTCACTATTCATCAAAACATGAAATTTATCAGAAAAATGCCAAAAGTTCATCCAAATTAAATTTTGATATTCCAATTTCAAATAATAAGTTTTTTTAAAATAGAATTTATAAAATTTTCAAAAACAATATTTAAAACAGTTGTTCCATAAAAAAAGGAAAAGCTTTTTTTTAGAAAAATACTTCTTTTATGTGTAAAATATGATGTTCTCATATATCATGTATAGAAAACACATAATTTTAATTTTAAATATTATATTAAATTTTTCACATATATATATTTCATTAATATTACCCAACAAGATTTATTGTTTATTTTATTGGTATAAAATACACTTTTCTGTATTTAAATAGTTTTTCAGAAAAATATTTCCTTTCTATTTCAAAAGGGTTTTACATGTGTAAATCATAATTTCATAATTTAGTTAATATTTTTCATACCTGAAATTATAATAGCTATGTTATAATTTTATTCTTTAAATAATTATACTGATAAAATTATGTTTTATAGAAACTTAGTGTTGTGTGTAACACAAGTTAAGACAGTATTGTGTGTAATGCAAGACAATAAAGAAATAAAATTATTTAAAAATTAGTTTCATTAAAAACATAGGGTGTTATAATAAATTAAACCCTACATTTATTAGTGGAAGCATAAAAATATCATTATCAAGAACAAGTATCTTATACCTCTTACTGAAAACTTGTTTGATCAACTGTGCGGAAATCAATTCTTTTCCAAGATTAAACATTTTTCTAGATATAATCAATTGAGTTTAAAGAAAGTTGATATAGTAAAGATTGAATTTTTTATAAGGTATGAGAATTATGAATATATTATGATTCCGTTTTTTAATAACACTCATGTTATCTTCGTGTATTTAATTAAAAGAGTATTTAGAGATTATATTGATCATTTTGTGGTGGTATTTATTGATGATATTTTTATATACTCAAGGAGAAACTAATTGTATAAGGATCTCGTCAGTATTGTATTGAAGAACCTAAGAAATAATTAGTATGAAAGATTTACCAAGTGTGAATTTTGGCTAAAAATAGGGTATATCAATAGATCCATCAATGATATAAGTTATTGAATTTTGTCTTAGTCTAACCATGGTGACTGAGATCTATAGTTTTTTTCATTTGGATGGATATTAATGATGCTATGTGGAAAATTTATCATGGTTTTCTAATCCACACACCAAATTAACTCAAAAGGGAGCCAAGTTCCGTTAAAGAGATGAAGTTGAGGAAATTTTCAATGAATTAAGGAGAAGGTTATTTAGTAGATTTTTTTATTACACTACCCCATAGTAAATAAGTTCTATGATCTATAGTGATTCCTAAAAGAAGGTAACGTGATGTTTCCCCATATAAAATGATATGGTGATAGCGTATGCCTCATGAAAATAAAATATTCATGAGAAAAATTACCCAAATCATGATTTTGAGATAGTTATTGTAAAATTTTCATTAAATATATGGATAAATTCTATATATGGAGAAATGTGTGATATATATACTAATAATAAAATATTTAAGTATATATTCACTAAAAAAGTGTTCAATATGCTCAATATAAGATGGTAGTAGTAGATAAAAATATTATAACCTTTCAATAAATTACCACCGTTGAGAAAAAAATCAAGGTAGCTGATGATTTGAGTCGAAAAGAACATGCTATTTTATCTATGATGAGGATCACAAAAGATCCAATATTTTTGTAACACCCCATGCTTCCACGGTACGCTTATCTTAGAATAATACAGTAGCATGTGTTGTGCGCAACTTCTAGTTCTAACACACCACAACCAATCAAACTAGACGTTATGAATAGTAATACCCACTTTTTAAAATTTTATAAAATTTATCTTTGAAAATTGATTTCACTTTTGGATTCATAATATTGAAATTAGCATAGGTTGAAATTTTGGTGCTTTTCTGATAACCATCATATTTTGATGAATAGTGAAAATTACAAAATTTTAAATAAAAATAACTTTTTTAATAGAAATAATTAATAGTGATAAATTATGAATTTGATTGATTTTAAAGTATATTTATATTATATTTTTACCATTTAATCCAATGTTGGTCATTGTACATAATTTCACATTTAAACTGGACATAAGAAAGTGTCAATCTTTGGATAGTTATTATTTCTTAAAAACACGCCCTTTGTTTTGACAACGAGAATTAATTTTAAATTAATTTCATCCACTTCTGTGTTTTGAATTTAGATAAATGGACTCCATATTTAGAATCAGGAGTTAATAATTGTGTAAATAGGTAACTTTTATTTTTAGACATTTTTAGTAATTACTTCGGTAAATATTTTATTTACCATGGTTAAAGGGTAAATCAGGTAAATAAGGGTAAAAAAATAATATTATAATAATACTAAATTACCATAAAACGTGTCATAACACTATTGGTTGGTACATTCCTGTCCATGGGAATCTTTGGGTCGATTTTGGGACCCCATGGAGCCACTTGTAAGTGATAATGACACTTTATATTAATTAAGTTAGTAACTTCAAAAATGACAAAAGTATATAACTTTTAGAGAAACAATTTTTTATAGGGTTATATATGTTATATTTTAGACTATAAATATTAATTACAAATATAAAAATATTTACTATATAATGGTTTTTTATTTATAATTTTTAGACATTGAATAATTAAATTTATATATGACACAATAATGATGCAGTATTTTCATTATTAATGAAAGAATCAAATAATTGGTATTATAAATGTTAAAATAAATATAATTTAAATGTTTTGATGACATAAAAGAATTTTATTGGTTCATATGATATGTGAGTATTGCTTAAATGAATATTTTTCGAATTAATAAAGTTTTTTAGACTTTAACAAAAATCAATTATTAAATAGTGCCAAAATTGACATAATGGAGTTTTTAAAAAAAATATTATATTATAAATTGATATAATATTACTGAAAATATATGGTTCAGACAAATTACTTATATAATGATATTTGTATCATTAATGAACCACTTGGGTGTCTTTTTAAAGTTTATAGTATGTTTATTAACCATATAATATGAAAATACAAAGATACATGGTAATTGTCAAACTAATTAACTAAGAGTTAAAACTAAAAGATAAGGTTAATAAAGTGACCCCAACCTGTCTAAAACCTATTGGATGAGTTTATTTTGACCCATACCCACCTTATCCTAGAAATAAATCAGTTTATAGCCATTATAAACCGAATATAAATTTATTATAAACTAATATTTCTATCTTTTCCTAAGGTCCTCCTCACCCCTCTTATAAAAGGGCACTCCCCATTCTCTCTAATTAAGACCTTCAAATCAATTTGTATCGGCCAAAACCTGCCCAAATATCCTCTCAACTTCCATAACATCATCCTAGAGGCCCTCCTTTGGTCTGAAAGCTAACTTATGGAGCCCTTTTGATCAAATCAAAAGGAAGAACCCAAAGAAGAGGTAATGATTTCACCACCCTCTTTCAAGTTTCTTTCTTCTTCCACTTCTTCTTTCTTTGTTATTTACATTATAAAATAATAACTCCATTATCTTATAAATAATTTCAGTTTATTATAAATATTGTACAACCATATTCAGTAATCTATCCATCCTTTGAATGACATGTCACCATACGTGCATACATACGGCCTACCTGCTCCATGTCGTGGTGTAATTGATATTCAATATATTATTATTTGGATGGGTATAATAATGATGTTTAATTCATGTAAATAATAAATATAACATGGTAATTATTTTTTATATATGATATACCATCCAATTATACACTATTTTAATATCAAAATAATGATATTGTCGCTCGTGCATACGTACGAATTAACATCGCCACAAATGCGATGAGATTCATTCCCCATAATATCCATTCAATACTAAATTTCATTTGATGATTAAAAATAATGTTTAGAGACATGATATAATTCTGTATATTAATAATACATATCCCATAAATAAAAAAAATATGGCTCACATAACAAAGAATATAAAGTAAAACGAATTCGTTAACACCCGAAAAGACAATAATACTAAGATATTATCAACAAATCAATTTTAAAAGATCTTATATGATATAATATTAATGTATATTATTCTTTTATAATTAAAAAAATATTTCATAATTATATAGGAAGTTAACCAACCCTCGATGAAGTAAAAGGTACAAAGTAAGGGGTTTTTTATCTCACTTTCAATTCCGTAAGATTTATATTATTCACCACTTATTTATTGAATGTGGTGTATTGTGTACTACCATTTGATATATATTATCATTATTCTCTTTATATTCATGGTACGCTATGATTAATTTGGTGTTTATTACCTTTTTTTTCATACGACTTGATTGATCACAACAATGTAAGGGTTTTTCATCTCACCTTTTAATCATGTGAGATTCATGCTATATTGGCCACTATTTCCTTTTGTGTGGCATATGTACTATCCATGATTGTATTAATTATGTAATATACTTTAATTTATGGATATTTACATCATCATTCTATTATCCTTCTTTTATGGGTGTTTGTTTCATAAGTTACCAAATTGATAAGGAAATTTGAAATTTCAATTTCCACTCATTCGGCTTTACGCATACTTCATTGATTATTTTACTCCAAGATTATGTGTGGAATCACTATTAATTTGATTATTTTATAATTTCCACTCCCATTTATGTGGATATACTTTTGATACACATAATCACCCCATTGATAGATTCTAATTTTATCGATATGAACTTGATAAGTGTAATTTTAACTCAATCTCCATTTATTGAGTTAAATATCCAATTCGTTGGTGTTGTTTTTACAATAATATGAGTGAATTTCCTTTGATTGATTTACACTAAATATTCAATCATATTGAGTGTATTTATATTTTTCATACATAATTATGTCGTTGATTTATCCTTAGCCTAATGATACGACCTTTATAAGATATTTCATCTCAATTTACATTCCATTGATACGTCATTGTTGTCATACACCAATTCGTTTTTATATGGAGTATATAATGTACTTTGACATAGTATATCATGAACCCCTTTATTCTCATGATATTATAAAGTTTTTATTTCCTCAATTATTTGTATTCAAGTGTCTCTCTTTTGGTTAGTAACTCTAACTAAAATATCATTTTAAATGTTTTAAAGATTTATTCTTATAAATAATTCTCATTAATGTCCAGGTTTTAAAAATGGTTTTAAGGATTTATTTATATGGATATTAATGCTATAAAATTAAAATTCATTTTCAAAGTTTCAAAGTGGTATGGGACACTTTGATTCAAAAATATATTTTAAATGGATTCTTGATAAATAGTGATACTTTTAAATGTTTTCAAGAAAAAGGGTGATATTTCTCTCAAATAGTTTTTATGATTATTTTCATTTTTGTCAATATACTTCATTATTCTCCATTGAGGTTAATCTTTTATTATACAATATTCCATATTGTATTGAATGAGTTATTTTTGACTGTGGATGTGCTATTTTTATACCATTCATGGTTTGTGGATAAAGTATTGACATTTCGTATGCTTGTTTTAATAGGAATGTTTATGTTATGTTTAAGCCTCTTCATATGAGGAATGCATTGGACTTAGTAAGTGATGGGTGGAGCCCACTATAGCTCCTCGATGCATCGGTAGGTCTCATGAGAAAAACTAGTGTCTTGGCACAAGGCCTTGACAAAATCTTATTTGTAGTCTTGGAATAAGGCCTTGACTATGTGGTTATGATACTCTAGCATTATGCATTCCATTTTTATGAAAGTAGTTATTAATATTTCATGTGATTATTCAACTAGTAGAATATCCATGTGAATAAGTAAATGGAAATATTTTATTTTATCTTTTCCATATTATGCTGAAGTTCAAGTTCAAAAGGCTTTTGTTTTAGTTATACATTGCCTTAAACATTTATGATTATTTATGAAAGATTCCGCTATATTGTTATCCTTGCTGAGCATATGATCTCACCCCTTTCTATGTTTTATTTTTTATAGGATGTGAAAAAGTATTTTATGAATGACCAGAAGGGATAGTATGAGGATATGAGTGATTTCTATAGAGATAATATGATGTTGTAGTTTTTCACTTTATGATGTGATGTAAACTTTATAAATGTATCTAGTGATTCCAAGGCTACGAAACTAATCTATCTTTCGAGATTTGATCTTTTGTGATCATTCCAATGATACATAATAAGGAACCGATTCTGGGTAACTGGGGTCGGGGCGTTATAGTTGGTATCAGAGGAAATTTAGTACAAACCTTGGAAACTAGATTTAGGTAAACTCTAATTAGAGAACATAGCCCTAAGATAAAATTTGAGGATTAGTATAGAAAAAAATCCTAATAATTTCGTTATTGTATAGATTTTGTGAGTTTTCCAAGAAATACATCCTTTTCTGGATACGAGAAGGCAGAGGCGGCTCTGGAACAGATGTACCTAAGGGTAAAAACCGAAAACACCTCTTTGAACTAGACTCGAACGGGAACTGGTGCATGACAATGGGCCTTGTTGCACTATTGGTTAAGATACTCCCATGGGATATGCTTAGGATAATTTACATTTTCATTACAAACCGATTTGAAGTATTTTAATATAAGATGAGAATAAATGACCTTGGTTAATCCTAAGGTGTTTCAAATTGAGAATACAGTGTCATGATATTCTCTAAATGATTTTATGAATATTATTACTCACATAATGCTTTCTAGTTTTATTCAATGGATGGATTCCAAGGAAGTCATAGTAACATTGATAATTATGTACAAGGTGTGAGTGGTGTTGGAAATGAGAAAAAGAATGGAATGTTGATATGCCTAAAAGATATCATGTTCATGCCAAATCAGTTTTCCAAAAATATGATCAACAACATATATATTAACCAACTCCCAAACTCAACAAAGAAAAGAAATGTGATAAATGATAAGATCTCCAGCAGTGGAGACCATGGAGAACAGAATCCTCAATTTCCATTATGCAGGAAATATGGAAGGAGACACCTAGGAAAGTGTCTCAATGGAACAAAGAAATGATTAATGTGCGAGAAAGAAGGACACAAAGTGAAGAATTTCTGAAGAAAAATTAAGAGTACTATGGAAGAAAATAAAAATGGTCCCAAAAATCCATTTACAGTCATTTTCCATAAATATAGGGGACCTGGCCATTACCCGAGTGAATGCCCTATTCTATAGGATATTTTCTTGGTAAAATAAGAAGCTATGTGGAAATAAATGGTTGGAGAAATGTTTAAGATTATTAGTGCTCCTTATTTATGGGATTACTTTGGAATAATTTTCTCTTGCATTTTTAACCCTACAGTTTTCCAGGTGAGAATGATATTTGAGGAAGACTTATCTTTTCTATTGTGGATATAGTTATAAATAACCATTTGGTTTTATATGATAAATGTGTTTGAGGCAATTACATGTTATTATATTTTCGGATGAAAATGCAAGGTATGAGATAACATTTGTGGTTAAATTATGTTATGGTTATTTTGAGAAATTTATCTCATTTTGGTAAAGTTATAAAATATATTTTTTGAAAAATGACAACACGCAGACCATGTGACAACCCGTCACGTCGGACAAAGCTGTGGGAATCAAACCCACAACCAATTTGTGATTGGAATTTACTACCTACCACTAGAATATGTGAAGTCCTTGGTTAGTGTGACTAATTATTTTTAGTTAAATGATTTTATTGATCAATAATATGTTGATTTGGGATCTTATGTCTTATCAAATGAATACCCTTAGTATAGGAAAATGATTTGGTGATTAAGTGATGAATGTTATTTTGGAAGATATTCACTTTGTTAGAAACACTATATGACCAAGGAAAATAGAATACTATGAGATTTCATTTGAGGAGTAATGGTGGATTTTGATTTATGTTTTTATTGTGGATTTATAGTAATTTGGGTTAATTATGGAAGTTATTAGCCTATAATAGAGAATATGTGATTAGGTTAATTACTTTTAAGTATGTGACTTTAAGAGTAGTTGATGTCATTTGGAGATAAAATTTTACATGGAAGACTACATAACCAAATTCTTCTATGTTTTGGGTTTCAATATTAGTTTGGATTATATTGAAGGATTCTTAAGACAATTTTTTATTGAATGGTATTTATTTAACTTTGGGGTATTGTTGGTTTAGTTTTAGAAATTAAGATTACTGTTTCTTTCTCTAATGGAATATCCTTCTGGGGGACCATCAAATCTTATAATAACCATTTTGGTTTTGATTAATCTCTAAATACAAGGAAAATATATAGTTTATCATTCATGGATCATGTGATTATATAGAAGTTTATTCTAGCTCTTCCATTATGACCAAGTCTTCTTGAATACTCATCGTTAAAAAAATGAGTTAGTGGTTGAAATTTATTAAATAATGGAAGCCTACTTAAAAAGAAAGTATATCTCTTTATGTTATTAGTCAATATCATAAATGAATTCCTAATATTTATGTAATGTAACATAAAACAAAGAAATTGTTGTCCGTTTAATTTTCCTACTGGGAGACTAATGACTGTTTGTCCCATCACAAGTTTGTGGTTTTCGTGTTGTTAACTTTATCCTAATAATGTTTTCTATCCCTCTCCATAAGAACTTGACACTTAGTTTATCATCCATATCCATGTTTTTCTACATGGAATCCTAGTATAGGTTATCTCGGGTGACCTTTGTACTTCTCTTTATTACTTTTAATGTGACAGTTTTATTGAATCTTTTTCTGATGTGGGACATTCCATTATATTTCCAAGACCAATTTTAAAAATTTATTGGATTAAATTTATTGAAGGTGGGTAGAATTTTACACCCTAACATTCCACGGTACGCATCTCTTTGAATAATACAGTAGCGTGTGTTGTGCGCAACTTCGAGTTCTAACACACCACAACCAATCAAACTAGCCATTATGAATAGTAATTCCCACTTTTTGAAATTTTATAAATTTTATCATTAAAAATGGACTTCATTTTTGGATTCATAATATCAAAATTATCTTAGGGTGAATTTTTGGTACTTTTCTGATAACATTCATATTTTGATGAATTGTGAAAATTCCTATATTTTAATTAAAAACAAATTTTTTAATAAAAATAATTAATAGTGGTAAATTATGAATTTGAGTGATTTTAAATTATAATTAGATTATATTTTTACCATTTAATCCAATGTTGGTCATTGAACATAATTTCACCTTTAAACTGGACATAAGAAAGTGCCAATCTTTTGATAGTTATTATTTCATAAAAACATGCTCTTTGTTTTGACAACGGGAATTAATTTTAAATTAATTTCTGCCACTACTGTGTTTTGAATTTAGAAAAATAAATTCCATATTTATAATTAGGAGTTCCAAATTATGTTAATTGGTAACTTTTATTTTTATACATTTTGAGTAATTACTTCGGTAAATATTTTATTTACCATGGTTAAAGGGTAAATCCGGTAAATAAGGGTAAAAAATAATATTATAATAATACTAAATTACCCTAAAACGTGTCCTAACCCTATTGGTTGATACATGTCCGACCATGGGAATCATTGGGTCGATTTTGGGACCCCATGGAGACACTAGTAAGTGATAATGACACTTTATATTAATTAAGTTAAAGTAAATACAAAAATGACGTAAGTATATATCTTTTAGAAAAAGAATTTTTACATAGGGTTATATATGTTATATTTTCGACTATAAATATTAATTAGAAATGTAAAAATATTTCCTACATAATGTTATTTTATTTTTAATTTTTAGACATTAAATAATTAAATTTATATATGACACAATAATGATGTAGTATTTTTCCTTGTTAATGAAAGAATCAAATAATTGGTATTATAAAGGTTAAAATAAATATAATTTGAAAATTTTGATGAAATAAACGAATTTTATTGGTTAATATGACATGTTAGGATTTCTTAAATAAATTTTTTTAGAATTAATAAAGTTGTTAAGACTTTAACAAATATCAATTATTAAATAGAGTCAAAATTGACATAAAGGAGTTTTTAAAACTAATATTATATTATAAATTGATATAATATTCCTAAAAATATAAGGCTAGGCAAAATGACTTATATAATTATAATTGTACCATTAATTAACAACTTTGGTGTCTCTTGAATGTTTACAGTATTTTTGTTAACCATATAATATAAAAATACAAAGAGACATGATAAGTGTCAAACTAATTAACTAAGAGTTAAAACTAAAAGATAAGGTTAATAAAGTGACCCAAAGCTGTCTAAAACCTATTTGTTGAGTTTTTTTCGACCCATCCCCACCATAGCCTCAAAATAAATCAGTTTTAAGCCATTAGAAGCTGAATATGAATTTATTATAAAATAATATTTCTATCTTTTCCTAAGGTGCCCCTCACCCCACTTATAAAAGGGCACAACTCCTCTCTAATTCACACCATTAAAGTCGTTTTTTTCAGACAAAACCTATCCATATATGCTCTAAACATACCTCAATTCGTCCTAGAGGCCCTCCTTTGGTCAGAAAGCTCACTTAAGGATCCATTTTGATCCAATCAATAAGAAGAACCTGAAGAAGAGGTAACGATTTCACCACCCTCTTTCAAGTTCCTTTCTTCTTCCACTTATTCATTCTTTATTATTTACATTCCAAAATAATAAATCCATTATCTCCTATATACTTTCAGGTTATTATAAATATTGTACAACCATATTCATAATTCTATCCATCCTTTGAATGACATGTCACCATACGTGCGTACGTACGGCCCACCATCTCCACGTCGTGGTGTAATTGTTATTCAATATATTATAATATGGATGGGTATAATAATGATGTGTAATACATGTAAATAATAAATATAACATGATAATGATTCTGTATATATCATATACCATCCAATTATATATTATTTTAATATCAAAATAATGATATTGTCGCTCGTGAATACGTACGAATTACCGTCTCCACGAATGCGATGAGATTCATTCCTCATCATATACATTCAAGACTAAATTTCATTTGATGATTAAAAATAATGTTTAGAGAGATGATAGCATTCTGGATATGAATAATATACATCCCATCCATAACAAATATGTCTTACATAACAAAGAATATAAAGGAAAATGAATCCATTAACACCCAAAACGAAGATAATACTAAGATATTATCAACAAATCAATGTTAAAAGATCATATATGATATCATATTAATTTATATGATTCTTTTATAATTAAATAACAATTATTTCATCATTATACATGAGTTTAAACTACCCTCGACTAAGGAAAAAGTAAAAGTAAGGGGTTTCATATCTTACTTTTAATTCTGTGAGATTTCCATTGTTCGCCACTTATTTATTTCATGTGGTGTATTGTGTACTTCCATTTGATATATATTATCATGATTCTTTTTATATTCATGTTATTATATCATTAGAATTTTTTTTATTAACTTTTGGTCATATGACTTGATTGATCATAACAAAGTAAGGGTTTTTCATCTCACTTTTTAATCATGTGAGATTCATGCTATATTGGCCACTATTTCCTTTTGTGTGGCATATGTACTCTCCATGATTGTATTAATTGTGTAATATTCTTTAATTTATGGATATTTACATCATCATTTTATGATCCTTCTTTCATGGGTGTATGTTTCGTAATTTACCAAATCGACAAGGGAATTTGAAATTTCAATTTCTACTCATTTGGCTTTACGCATACTTCATTGATTATTTTACTCCAAGATTATGTGTGGAATCACTATTAATTTGATTGTGTCGTAATTTCCACTCTCATTTATGTGGATATACTTTTGATACACATAATCACTTCATTTATAGATTCTCAATTCATCGATATGAACTTGATAAGAGTAATTTTAACTCAATGTTCATTTATTGAGTTAAATATCCAATTCATTGGTGTTGTTTTTACAAGAATATGTGTGAATGACCTTTGATTAATTTACACGAAATATCCAATCATATTGAGTGTATTTATATTTGTCACACATAATTATGTCGTTGATTTATCCTTAACCTAAGGATGCGGCCTTTATGAGATATTTCATCTCAATTTTCATTCCAATGAGACTTCATTGTTGTCATACACCAATTCGCTTTTATATGGAGTATATAATGTACTTTGACATAGTATATCATGAACCCATTTATTCTCATGATATTATAATGTTTTTATTTCCTCAATTGTTTGTATTCAAGTGTCTCTCTTTTGGTTAGTAACTCTAACTAAAATATCATTTTAAATGTTTTAAAGATTTATTCTTCTAAATCATTCTCATTAATGTCCATGTTTTACAAATAGTTTTAAGGATTTATTTATATGGACATTAATGTTTTAAAATTAAAATTAATTTTCAATGTTTCAATTTGGTATGGGACACTTTGATTCAAAAATATATTTTAAATGGATTCTTGATAAATAGTGATACTTTTAAATGTTTTCAAGAAAAAAGGTGATATTTCTCTCAAATAGTTTTGATGATCCTTCATTATTCTAGATTGAGGTTAATCTATTACAATAAAATCTTTTATATTGTATTGAATGAGTTATTTTTTACTGTGTATGTGATATTTTTATACCATTCATGGTTTGTGGATAAAGTATTGACATTTCGTATGCTAGTTTTAATACGAATGTTTATGTTATGTTTAAGCATGTTCATATGGGGAATGCATTGGACTTAGTAAGTGATGGGTGGATCCTGCTATATCTCATCGATGCATCAGTAGGTCTCATGAGACAAACTAGTCTCTTGGCATAAGTCCTTGACAAAATCTTATTTGTAGTCTTGGTACATGGCCTTGACTATATGGTTATGATAGTCTGGCATTATGCATTCCATTATTATAAAAGTGGTTATTGATATTGCATGTGATTATTCAACTAGTATAATATCCATGTGAATAAGTAAATGGAATTATTTCATTTTATCTTTTCCATATTATTCTAAAGTTCAAGTTTAAAAATATTTTGTTTTAGTTATACATTGACTTAAATGTTTATGCTTATTTATGAAGGTTTCCGCTATATTGTTATCCTTACTGAGCATCTAAGCTCACCCCTTTCTATGTTTTATTTTTCCCATGATGTGAAGATATATTTTATGAATGACCTGCAGGGATATTATGAAGATATGAGTGGGTTCTATAGAGATAATATGTTGTTTTTGTTTTTCAATTTATGATGTAATTTAATCTTTATGAATGTATCTAGTGATTCCAATGCTATTAAACTAATCTATCTTTCAAGACTTGATCTTTTGTGATCATGCCAATGATACATAATAATGCACCGACTCTGGGTAACTAGGGTTAGGGAGTTATAATTTTTTTATTTTCAATGGATATATCTCGAAATATTGAAGGATTGGGGAAAATAGTATCATTTTAAAATGAGTGTTCAACAATCTATCCATGTAAATATTAAAGGGGTGAAAATGAAATATGTAGAACTAAAATAGAATGTGTGGTATGTTCCTGAGTTCAATCTTTATTATGATGGAATGATAAGGTTCATGAATCATTCTTGTTTCTTATTAATACCAGACATGAAAACAAGCTATTATATAAAGCACATTGTTCATAATTATCTATTCATCATATATGTACACAGATATATAGAGATATAAAATATTATTTCTTGAGTGAAAATATGAAGAGAGATATTATAGAGTGTGTATCTCGATTCTTAGAATGTCATCAAGTTAAGTATGAGAGATATAAGTCCAAGAGGATATTAAAACCATTACCCATACAAAAATGTAAATGGGAAAACATCACCATGGATTTTATCAATGGAATACCAGAGCATCTAATGGATATAATGCTATTTAGGATATATTTGATCACTATATTAAGTATGAACACATGATTTCTATAAAATAATATTTATATCTTTATTATCATTCTATAATTTTTGTTAAGTAAGATGTAAGTCTTTATGGAGAACCACATTCTGTTGAATCTAATTGAGATCTGAGGTTTACCTCAATGTTTTGGAAAAGTCTTCAGAATTATGTTGATTTAGAGTTGTTTTTTATTGCTACTTATCAGCCTCATATGGATGGTCAGTCTGAGGGAATCTTTTAAACCCTAGAGGATATGTTTAGGTATTTTATATGTTTTTCAAAGGTGGTTTGGATAAACATGTTCATTTGGTTGAGTTTTCTTACACCAATAGCTTTCTCTCAATAATTAATATGTCTCTTTATTGAGCCCTCTATGGAAATAAATATAAAACTATAATGTGTTAGGATGAAGTTAGAGAAATAAATATATTGTTACTTAAGCTAACTTAGAAAATGGAACTGTGATTCAGATCCATTCAGTAACACATTGTGGATGTTTGGAGTCGACAAAAATGCTATACTAATAATTATCAGAGATATCTGTAATTCAAAGTTGGTGATAAGGTATTCCTATAAATTTATCTATCGAATAAGGATATGAGATATTTAAATAATGGAAATATAACCCCTATTTATATTTTTCCCTTTGATATTTTTTTTCAAGTAGGGACAGTCCATTATCTCTTAAAGATTCCATCAAACATCTCCCATGTTCATGTTATATTCCATGTATCTCTCCTGAGAAAGTACATACCTAATCCTTCACAATTACTAAACTTAGATTCCATAGAACAAGAGTTTTATCTTTCCTATGAAGAATAAATTGTATAAATATTGGATCATATAGATAAATTCTTACAAAATAAGACTACTCACTTTGTTAAAGTTCATTAGAGGAATTAGAAATTCGATGAATCCACACGAGAACCTAAGGATATGATTAAATATAGATATAATATCTTTTATATATCAAATATATTGAATTTAGAGGGAAAATCATTTTTAGTAGTGAATAATGTTACCCCTTAAAATTTTATGATATATTTTTATTTAAATAAATTGAGTTTCTTCGATAGCTTGCGATACATGAAACCAAGAGTCCAAATGAACAATAATTTAGTATATCGTTATAACCTATCCATTTAATTGGTGATAGGAATTAGAATTAACTTATTTTAAAAAAATTTAAAATGGTTCTAGATAAAGAGAATAAATCTTTAGAAAAGTCTTTATTTGCTTAAAAAAAATACATTTTCCTCTAAAATGGGTTTTATTGATTTTTTTTATAAAAAAATAATTAAAATTTTCACTTTTAGAAAACTGATTTTTCAAAATTAAATAAATTTTTTAAATAACCATGTCAAAAAAAATTTGGAGTTATTTTTTTAGAGTCTTCTAAGATATTTATTTTTTCATGAATAGTAAAAACACTAATTTTTTCAGGAAAAATGTATTTTTGTTTTAAGAATTTACAAAGATCCATTTTATTAAATTGTTTTAAAAGTATAATTAGTTAAAATATATTATGAATAATCCAATTTAGGTCGTGAAAATCAATTTTATTTTGAATTTTTATATAATTTTTTTTACACTTAAGAATTTTTTTACAAAACCTGATTTTCTTCACGTTTTACAGGTTTAATTTTAAATTAAATTCTACCAATTTTGTGATTTAAATTTGATATAATGGGTTAGTTATTTGGAATAGTAATTTACAAGTTTTCTAATTAGACCACTTTCATATTTTTTCATAATGAATAGAAAAAACCTTTAAAAAAATCATTGTATTTAAGGTTAAAAGAGGTTTATCAAGGGTTACACAAATAGATAAGGGTATATTTTCTAATTAAACTTTCATAAATATAATTTTATAACTATATTTTGATCTCATAATATGAAAAATTCAAATCTATGTCCATTTAGAATAATTTTTCCTGAGAATGAATTTATTATATTTTAATATTTTAATAAATTCCAAGCATGTCATCTCACCCACTTATAAATGGACACTCTTCCATTAAATTATTTACACCATTTTTATCCTTGTATCATGACTAATCCCTAGAAAAATATCTTATAAAGTTATCTGTAAATGAACGAGAGCTTTTATTATTCTTAAAATATCGTTCCAAAGGTCCTTAATAAAGGATCTAAAGGAGCCAACCAATGGAAGGGTAATCTTCTCACACAACCTCTTTCAATTTCATTATTCTTATACTTCTTATAAATATGTGATATTATTCATAAAAAATAACTTAACTATTCTCAATATACTGAAATTTTATTATGACTTTGGAAACACCAACATCCAGCCTCTAAACCATCAAATGGTAAGTGAAAGTATCACTCATGTGTACACATGGATCGCCACCTTCATGTATTGATACAATTAATTTTTCATCACAATACTTTTTGGATTGTTATTATGATGGATTTAAAGTTTATATTGTATATTTATGACATAATTATACTCCTATAATTACTATATCCTATCAATATATTGTAAAATTGGGTTTCTTACAATCAGCATAAACAATAATTTTCGATTATCATATCATGTATATAGTGAATTATGCATGATTTACACATACCATAATAGTGTTTATATTTTTTATTCCACTATTTAATTGGTAAAGTCCATAGAATATTTTTTGTATCAAAATTTTATATCAGTGCCAAGGATATAATGAGAACCTTGAGATATGATGAAATTATTCATAAACATATGTCTTATGGTCTAGATAAATAATACCGACTGGAAAAAAACAACATCTGACCATTAGGTACTACGGGATCATAAGAATTGAGACTTATTTTCATGATGATATCACTTGTCAATTGCAAGTATATGAGATCATGAGGAATGATCTGCCAATAGAAACACCATATGTTATAGGTGTCATCGGTAGCTTATATCCACGAACATGTGTAATGGTCTCTAAACTTGGGATTATTATCATTGTATACTATTTGATCACATTCTATGATGTAATGAAAAATACCATGAAATTTATATCATGGAAAGATAAATTGTGTTGGGTTATCCATTAGAGGTATGGCACTGATTGAGTAATTAGGAAAACTTTTATTACTTCAGAAAGGAAGTGATATATCAGGCCTAGTTGATCAAGATGGTAGTGAATTTATTAAATAAATGGACATTTTTGAAGAAGGTAAGTTTTTAAGTTAGGTTAATGAATAATAAAGAAATAAATGGTGATGAATTGAAGTATTCATCATGATTTATGAGATATCGTTACATAAATAGATTATATTACATGGTGTGCATTCATAGGAAAAGTTGTCATTGTTATGAATATAACTTGTTTCCTTTGGGGACTTTTTGGGTTGTTAGACATCAATATTGGTCTATGAATAGTATTCACTACTATCGAGATAAGGGCATAAAGGGTCACACACTAACAGTATTCAACATTCTTCCCTATTATAATGAATAAGAGCTTAAATCATGGTGGAACCCACCCCTGGTGTCTGGGGATGTCCAACAATATTTGATTTCCAAGAATAAATAAATTCATATTATTCAAGTTAGAATAATTGGTATTTTATTTACTTATAAAATTTATTTACAAGTATTAAAGTAAATACATGGAAAAATATTATGTGAATGAATATATTATTTTAATATTCAAGGTTCATTTAATATTTTTGGGAATAAAGTGTCAATTTAATGACTGGTTTTTATCACATAATATATTTAATATATTACAACCAATTTTTAAAAATATAATTTATGTTAATGACTCAATAAGTTAGTCATAATAATTCATTTATAACTTATTAAGTGGTTAGTAGGTATTCAGGGGTCGGGGAGCCTTTTCTATGTAATTTTATAACTCATTGTATAATGAGTAGGAAGCAATCATGAATCAGACTATTCATCATATGATTGATGAGATCCTCTCTCTCCTCTCCTTACTTCCTAGAGAGAGAATCTGAAGATCTAAAAAACCAGTCTATGTTCTCCTACACATATCCAAGGATCATCACTATTGTGATCATTAGGATGTCAAAGGATTCATCAAATATCCTTGTTTTCAACATGAATATGATGATATAAATTCTCTCAGAATTTCAAAGCTCATGTGGAAAATCTAGAGGGATCTGGATTTTTGTTCATTTGAGATAATATCACTAGTGATGAGCGTTGGTTGATCATTTCATTAGATCGAATGAGATAAGTTTTGGTTTTTTTGTGTGTAAATTTCTTCATGTGGGATACTTGGGACTTTATAATGAGTTGTGCATCATAGTTGATGATGTAGTATCATCGATTATCGATAAAATGTTTTAAATCTGCATCTCATATGTTTCCTTTGTGTTCTCTGGTACCTTCAATTAGTATCAAAGGAATCACATAATGGTTTAAGATAAATAAAAATTAGATCTGTAATAAATTCATTTAGAGGGCATTAGAGTGGTCCCAATACTGAAGACAATGACCCCATCCGATATAAAATGAATGAGATATGGTCATCTTAAGATCAAAATTTGGATCAAAATAGATTTTTATAGTTGTATAAAATAAATACAGTATATATATATATATGAAAAAATAATTTTCCCATAGTAGTCAGAATAATTTTTACCATCCATTTTCAAGCCAGAATCTTATGGTCAGAAATGTTTTGACTACTGGAATAATTCCATTAGATGTGGAATTCAAAAATAGTGTTTTTCAAATGGCCTAAATATCCCAAATTTGAAAACCTTCAAAAGAAACCAAAAATAATGAATGGAAAATGGGGAAGTTCCATCCAAACAGAGAAATAAAAATAATATATATATTAATGTTTTGTAGGGGGTTATCTCCTCCAAAATATATAAAAAATCATAGTAGGGGTGACTGTTGACATTAGATATGGAGAAGACCCCAAAAAATGGTTTTTTGGGCAATAGTGCCAGTACCACACCATTATAACCTGTAAAATCCTCACACACCCCTTACACTATGCATTGGTGGCCCCACGGTCCACTCTTGCACTACCACAGCTATAGTCATCAATGACCCCATGAAGGTCATCTCCCTCATGCACCAACTCACCTCAACATCTCAGCCATTTGCGCAACAACTCCATCCCCACTAGCTAGCACTATAGCACACCCCTGATATCCCTATAGAATTAGTCCCATATCTATCATACCTCTTATAATATTCCATTATCTATATACCCATCAGCACCTAACATGTGTAACCATATCATGTGGCTACTACCATGTGAAACTTTCCAATAGACCACCTATTGTGCATCCTCTCCATCGCCAATCAAATCTATCCATGCACCATCGACCTTCCCTTTATAAACCTTCCTATTGTATCCCCTTGAAATTTCATCCTTATGATGCCAACCAAATACCACCACATTCCTCCTTATACTGTTATCACCCCTTCTCAGGACCTCCATCACTACTAGCCTTCTGTAGTGCTTTTGGAAAGACCAACAGCCTATTCGGGGTAATCCTAACTCGGAATGGGATAAGTCTATCCCTACTTGAACCATAAAACACAATTCAGAACTAGATTAGGCCTAAAACCCTTTTTATTAGTTTTTAGAGCCACCTGGGGGCCTGTAAAAAAAGTTCAGTTTTTGAAATTATTTTAAAATTTTGGGAATAAAGTTAATTTTAACTTTGGACCATGAAAAATATTTTATTTTATTTAAAATGAAAATTAATTATGTTAATTCATTTAATTCCTTTAATATAAATTTATAAAAATATATTTTTATTACACAATTAATTTTCATTCTAACTAATATTAAGAATCAACTAACTAATGTATGTCTCTATTTAATTTTTTAACTATTTATTATAATCTAGTTTGATGCATGTAATAATTAAATTAAATTTGATGGTATAGATATTGTATTACCCCACATTATAAGTATAAGGGTCTATGCATCCAAAATATTTTTCAAATTTTATTTTTCAAATTCTCAAGTCATTATATATAAAGTTTATAATGTTTTAAGATGTGGACCATGCCGAGATGGGGTGGTATTCTAGACAAGACGATAATATGCTGAATCAGGGTGGATGTTGTGATTCATGATAGGCATGAATTGGGTATTATACCCCCAGGGTAATGGTTATTCTATTGATATTAAATGGTTTATACAATACATAATGTTCAAGATAAGTCATAGTTTTTGTTTAATTTATGAATTTTTTATTATTATTGTGAGAATATTATTCCTTGCACAATCACATTAAATAATAAACTAATATATATATGTTAAATCAAATTAATAGAAGATGAATGTTTTCCAGTCTACTATATAGTCAGGTTTTGAGTGAGATGACATAGTACATGCATATTAGATATAAAATGATTTCATTCATTGAAAATGAATAAAAACCCTCAAATAAATATTAAGTCATAATATCTTACTTAATTTGAATTTGAACAAAACAATGTGCATGTGGTGCTCATTTTCTATAGTTGAGGGTGCCACATACTACTGGGGAGATCTTTTGAAAGTGATGGGTTTACATAACTAAAGATGAAAGAAAAAAAGTACTCATAGCTAGATTATTTCATATTTAGAGGAAAATAATTGAGTAAATAAATTATATGATTTCAAGAAGTTGTAGATTCAATCAATAGTTTATGGAGCTGCCAGTTGATGTGGTTGGCCTATCAAACACCTACCTTGAAACTATATGCATAGTGGTGTAATCATATATTGGTCTACAAGGAGAGGTTTCCAATATCCTTTCCACTAAATTAATCTAGTTACTGGGTATTCTGAATCTAGTAGTGAGGGCTACTATAGTTTGATAAAATAGTAGGAGATATTTAATGATTTAATTAATTTTTAATGTCTCATCGGTATTCAAGATAAAATTATTACTCTGTTGCTGATTATATTTTTATAAAAATTTAAAGTAATACTACATATGCACTATGATTAATTTTGGATAAATTTAATGTCCTAATAATTGAAAACTTCCAAGTATAGTATATGTTATTATTCCAAGTACTAAGATATTGGAAATTAAAAGAGTTATAACACCTCCTGTTAAGCCACATTAAGAAGAGATGGTGATAAATATGCTTATAAGAGACTCATGTATATCACATTTTTTTTACATCATTATGTAACTACCAATGTATAATAATTTGGGGATACATCAGCAGGAAATGGGTCATCTTGCATGTTTCCTCATATTATATAATTTTGAAAGGATAAATGGAATAAATATATGAATGGGATGATGATTACATTGAATAGGTGTAAATTGAAATATGGAACACTTTATTTCAATACATCCCATTATTATATTTTTATCACCAACTTCCCCTCATATTGTTTAAGATCACTAAATGAGAAACATGGATAAAACACTTCATTACCTTTTGGGTAAGATTTTCCAAACAAATACGAACTTAAAGAAAGTTTAATATTTAGTTCTTATGGTGAAGAATTTGAAATACAAGGAGAAAAGGCCAATTAAAAGTGTGATACCAATGGAAAAATTACAACGGCCTTTAAAGAAATGACATAAAATGTAATACATAAGGTTATTTTCTAGACATTTCATGAGATAATTATATGGAAGATAAATTTTAATGAATTTAATTAGAAGTGAGAATTGGATTACTCTTAGTGTACATCCATCATTGTATGTGTTGTTTCTATTATACTTTTTGGGTATTGAATAAAGTATGCCTATCACATATGTGTATTGAAATATAATAACCAAGTATTAAATGTATCCTTACAAGAAGGTGCGTTCACCAAGAGGCTAAGAAAGGGTGATTCCTAAGTTAGAATTGAGAAGTATATAACTTATAATTTCTATGTTTAATGACTCTAGTTAAACTTTTATTAAGTACTACCAAAACAATTATCTCATTTTCCTATTGGATGAAAAGATAAATTATTCCAACTTTGGAATGATTTTTTTATTCTATCTAATACTCAATAGATAATTCATTAATAATTGAATCGTTGGAAAAAAATTGATGAATATAAAATGTAATACTTAGTTATACCTTATTTTAGAATTATAAATCTTTTTATTATGAAAGGTAAAATTAATTATCATGAATATACCCGGTATGTTTTTAGACTCTTTGGATCTATAGACCATAGGTATTATCAACAAATTTAATTATTTAGTTTTGGAAAAAGAAACCTTTAGAAATAAAGGTAATCTATAAATATTTCAAAATTATTTTAAAAAAAATCATGTGAAATATATCCAGGAAATTGTAGTGCTAAATATATACTTTATAAGAATTCTTTATGTGTTTTAAGGAATATAAAAGTGAAGTATAGAATATTAATGGTTATAATATATGAGTAGCATCATGCCCATGTTCCAAATAATATCTTAACCATTCATTCTTCATTCATAAAGAATGTAGTTGATTGATTCCTAAACTCACATTTCCTTATATGCATCAATGTTATGATGAAAGTAAATAGGTTCAATAATGAGTCTTACATGCAAGAATTGATCATATAGGATATATTACTTCTTAAACACACATTTCCATATACACATCAGAGTCGTGATGTATATAATGGAGAATCAATGTTAAGATTAAAATGAAATAAAAATACTTCAATTATTTTTAAATAAATGACTCAAAAATAGTGGAATAATATCATAAAAATATGATAACAATAATGAATAATGGATATCATATGAGTTCTATTATAGTATAAATCCATCATGTCATAATAACATTTGTTTAAATGTAATGAGTTTGTTAAGGACATAAACAAAAATTAATAAAGAAAAATATAATATTAATCTAAAGTTATTATAATAAATGTTTCTAAGGATATTATATAAAAACCCTGGGATAAGAAAAAATAGTCAAGAAATAGACTATATTTCTATAAATGGGTGAACATCTCTATTAGAGATAGTCAAAGAAATATAGACATGGATTTAGTCAATGTTTAATATGCACTGGTGGTTGTAATATTAAAATATTCCACAAGATCATGTGGAAAAGAAATGTTCTAGAGACACATACTACATAAGAATAATAAAACCATAGTGGTGGTTTTATATTCACCATAGTCAGTGTCACATTATTTATTGGGAATAATTAATCCTACAAGTAATCAGTAAATGAAAACAAGCTAAGATTTAAAAGATCAATTAAAATTAAATAATGGTTTCCATGTATCAAATTACAGGTGCATAATATTTTTAATGATTCAAATATTGATTTTGTGGTGGTATATAAGAGAAACAATACATCGATGGTACAATATTGGTACTAATAAGGCTCAATTAGTCATACAAAGTCATCATTTATAAATCTTTTAGAGTTACACTTTTCATAGATACATTCTATGATAATTATTTTGATAATTTGATGGCAGGACCATTGATACCTAAATGTGTCTGAATGACATAATTAAAAAGGGTTGGTGACACCATAAAATGCCAGTAAGGGGTAAAAATTACTAAAATAAATTTTTTGGGTTGATTTAATCAAGAATATCCTATAATATTCAAGTCGAATGAATTTTTTCCATGTTTCTACAAGAGGTTAGTTGGATAACACCTATTTTATTAGAAAAATATATCTCTTAAATTTTGGAAAACAGTTATTGGTATTACCGTTAATTAAGAGCTCAATGAATGTATCCCACTACATATTGACTTAAAGTAGAAGCCTCAGTTATAGAGAATGAGATCAACTGAAGTAGGTATAATGGGTTGCATGGAACTAGTCAAGGTAATATACCAACAAGGTATTGAAAAAATATAATTTGTAATTATTTAAGAGAGAATTTTTACCAATTTATCATGGCATAAAATCTCTCCAATAAAACATATAAGATACATAGGAGAAAATTAATGCAGTGATTAGAATACCATAAGAATCAGTAATAGATCTATCACTTATTCACTTATATGTACTAAATATTATATGGCTAAATTATACTTTATTATAGAAAAATATAAGTTATATCCAAGAGAACATCATGAGAAGCAGTCAACACTATCCAATTGTACTTGAGATAGTATTAGAGATATGTCCTCGGTACACGGAGAGGAAGTGACACAAGTTTTAATGGGAAAAAATATAGTCATCCATTAGATAAATATAATATCATATCATATTCAGGCTATGGTAATGAGAAATGGAATCTCATTTAATCCAATTATAGCAATATTTAGAAATACAAAGTGTGTTGCATCATCTGATTCAATTCAATAAGAAATGTATAATATGAAAGGATTTGTTCCAGTTCTTAAGATTACACCTAGTAAGTAATTTTTAATTATAATATAAATTATGATAGTTCTACTACCATTAATAGACAATATTTTAAGTTTTGATACTGTAAAAAAAGAAAATACATGGGAACATTATATATTAAGGAGTCTAACTCAAGGAGGTGAAGTTGAAAATAGAAGAGTATCAATGCAACAAGTAGGTGGAAGTCCCAAAAACTAAATACAAAACATAGAAGAAGAATGATCTTATCACACGAGTGATAACAAGGTTCATTGTCAAGTTGGATCTAGTACTAGTGGGAGTGTTGTAAAAGTGGGTTCCCTAGTCCTAACTAAAATATTACTTTTCAATTATCGTATCATGTATATAATGAGTTATTCTTGATGTACACATACCAAAATCGTGTTTAGATTTATGCATCCACAATTTACATAGAAATTTCAATAGATTATTATTTATATAAAAATATTATAGTAGTTCCTAGGAGATAATGAGAACCTCAAGATGCTATGACATTAATCTGAAACATATGTCCTATGGTATAGATTCATCATGTTAACTGATAAAAGGTGATTTTTTACTATCTAGTGCAGGGGGCTTATAAACATTGAGACTTCGTTATCATTAAGTTTGCATTTGGTGATATCAAGTAGATGAGATTATAAGGACTATCCCTCTAATAATAACACCACATGTTAAAGGTGTCATTGGTGTTTCTTATCCGAGATCACATGTAATAGTCTCTACACTTGAGATTATTATTAGTGTATACTTTTTTATCACATACATTGATGTAAGGAAAAAATCATGAAATTTATTTCATGGAAAATTAGCTTTCATTAGGAGTACTATTGGTGGTATGGAATTTATTGAATAATTAGGGCATAATTTTTTTATTATGAAGGGATGTGATATATCAAGCCTAGTTAATCAATATGGGATTACATTTACATTATCCATGTCCATGGTAAAATAAGGTAAATCTATCCATTTAGTACAATAAATAATAATGTAAGAAAGGATGATCACATGAAGTATGCATCCTGATTTATGAGATATCATGAGACAAATAGATTAAATTACATGGAATGTGTTTTTAGGAAATGTTGTCCATACTGTGATTTTAACTTCTCTCCTCAGAGGCCATGAAGGGTTTCTAGTATAAATAGAAAGACTGTGAATAATATTAACTACAATTTATGTAAGGACATATAGGGTCACAAACTATGTGTATTCAAAATCCTTCCATATTCTAATGAATATGAGTTTAGGACATGGTGGGACCCACTATTTGGTTCTGAGGATGTCCTAGAAAATATGATTACTAAGAATGAATAAATTAATATTATTTTAGTTTTGAATATTTGGTATTGAAATTATTTATTAAATTTATTTACCTGAATTAAATAAAATTCATTGAAAAATATTATACGAAAAAAATATATTATTTTTAAATTCACGGTTTATGTAATATTTATAGGAACGAAGAGTCAATTTAATGACTCATTTTTATCATGAAATATATTTACTATATTAAATTTAAGTGATAAAAATATAAATGATATTTATAACTTAGTATTTTAGTAATATGAACTCATTTATAGCTTATTTAGAGGGTAATAAATATTTGGGGGTCGGGGAGCCTTTTTCTGGGTAATTTAATAACTCATTGTACAAGGAGGATGAGGTTATCATGAAATATAATACTCATTTCTTACTGATGATAAAATATCTCTCCTCTTTCCTCTTCCTAGAGATATGATCTAATTATCTGAGAAACTGGTCTACGTTGTCTTACACGAATCATTGGATAATTTGATCATTGTTGTAGTGATCATCAGGATGTCAAATGCTTCATCGAATTATAGTAGTGGAACCTAGAATTTTATGATCAAAATTACTATGGACTTATGAATAATGTGTGGTTGATATATAGAGATTTGGATTTAGTTTCTTTGAGTATTGGTCACTAGTGAGGAGAAGTGTTTGAGTGTGGCTTCTTATCTAATGAGGTAATTTTTAGTTTAATTTATGTGCTTAAATATCTTTATACGGGGTCCTCATGCCTTTATACCAGGCTTCGCATCACTAGCAACAATGTAGTATCTTCAATTGATTACGAAATTTCTTAAACCCCGACACATGTACTTATTTTTTCACCATAATACCTTCACTACCTACTCACCTACCAATATTTTGGAAAAAATTAAAATTGCTCGTGCGTATGTGTGGACTAATGCCTCCACAAAGTGTGGTGATTGTTTTTTATTTTTTGTATTTACATTTATGGTAATAAGTATTGATTTAATTAATATATATCATATTTATGTTATAATAATTATTTTGTAAATTTGAATTAATATTTATCCTTATTTTGTTCCAACTGTTAAAATGTGAAAATAACTTACATGTGAACATACAACTTACCATCTCCAGGAATGATGTAACTATTTTTTCCGAAATCGATCCTTTACAGATGAATATATATATATATATATATATATATATATAAAGAATATATATGATATTTATGTCATGATTAAAATTATGGTGATTATACAACCATGATCAACATACAAAGACCAGAACCACCAAATTGAAATTCTCATAAAAATGAAATAGTTAAAACCCAGAAACGATGATTTTAATAATTATTTATTAATAAACAGTTGTTAAAATGTTAAAGGGGTCATATATTATATTATATGAATGTAAATGAATATTTTTTATAATTATAAAAAATTTAAATTTATTATACAAGATTTTTAATTGCTTTTGAAGAAATTCAAACTCAAGGTGAGGGGTTTATGATCAAGAGTCCCAAGAATCAAGAGATTGTTGAAATTTTTTGAGACTGTTTATGATCAATTGTTAAATAATGAAATTTTATAACTCATAACTCAATAATATTATGAATTTTCTTATCATATGGTTTTTTAGATTAAATTGTGTCTTTTCATTTTCCTCTCTTTCGAATATTAAGTGTCCGAATTAATATTTTTAATGAAAATCAACTTTATTTCTATATTCAGTCAAAAATCACATTTCCTCTATGACAATGTTTTCTAAAAAAATTTCAAAAATGTTTATAACCTTATCATGTGATTTTTTAAATTCATTTTTCCCATGTTTTACTTGTTAGATAATTTTTTAAATGTAATCTTCATGTTGTTCTCCGAATGAGGTACTTGTGGCTTTTTATTGAAAATACAAAACTAATATTTGTTTTAATGTATATTGTATGAATGGAATATCCAATAATAATGACATCTATATGCTTTGAAGATTAATTTAAATGTTTCTAAATTTGGTTCTGATAAAAAAAATGGTTCCTTAATATTTTGTAAATTCTTTGATTTTAAATAAGTGATTTAAAACTGAAAAGGGTATATTCTCCAAGAAGCATTCTTATGATATTTTAAAGTTATTTTCCATATATGTTAAAATATGATGATGTTACTTGTGATTTATTGATGTTGTGATCCAATGATACCATTCACTTTTATTCTTATAATTTCTTATAAATATTTTTATGATTTAAGGATTATTCTATGAAACCCATTTGTTTATCATTGGTTAATTAAGTTATGGTGAAACATTTTTGAAACCCTTTTCTTTTCCATGGGTTATGCTGTGATAAAATTTTGATTTTTTTAACCTATTTCTTTTATATGTGTTATTCTATTGTGAATATTTTATGATATTTTGGCACACATATGTGTGATTATCATTATGTGATGGGTGGTATCGGAGTTATATATCCCTCTAATGAATTAGGTAAAGATAGATATCTTATGAGATAAAAAGGACAAGAATAAAGAGAGAACTTAGTTAAATATGGGACTATATCTATTATGGTAGTGTTGGGAGTGAAACTTGACTAAGGATATGATGAAATGAGGAGTGAACTCAATCCACTATGATGGTATTAGCAGTGACCCCTGACTAAGGAAATCATTTTCCATGATTAAGTGTATGCCATAAACTTATGTCTTTCAACATTATTCTTTCATACCTCATCTTATTTGATTTCGTTCTAATTCGTGTCTTATAAACTTAAAATAATTATTCTTTGACTCAATATTTTGATCAATAATATGCATGGTATGGTTTTCAAATGTTATTATCATGTTCTCATACCATTATTCTCATGTTATGTTTAAGTGATGATTTATATATCACTCATTTACCCTTACTGAGCATCACGTTTCACCATTTCTTATGTTTTCTTTCCCTATGTTATGAGGAAAGGTTTTAAGTCTAATATATCTAAAAATAGTTTTAGTTAGTAAGAACTTAGTGGGATATGATTCAAATATATCAATTTTTCCAATGATAATATACCTATATGGTTCTGGCATGGATTTTAATGTTATGTATTGAATATTCATCTAATAAGATTTGATATGAATGTATGAAAATTATGTGTTGTTATAATAAAGGTCTTCTTCTCAACAACTTATCAATGAGAGAAGGACAAAATGTAATACCCTCAATTTTATCATAGAATAAGTGATACAAGGGAGGTGTATATTAAATTTTCACCTCAGACTATCCATTAGCTGGGATGATATGTCACCCATCAATGTGGAGGCTCTTGGTGTATCCATCCTCAAAATCATGAGTGCCTCTCAATAAGAGGAAAATTTTAGAGTGTTGTTAACATAAGGAAGAAATTAATGATAGTATAGGATATAATTTTTGGCAGTGCCTCTAAAATGAGCACCATGGGGGTACATCCATGGCTACTAGAATGGATTCCTAGGGGAAGACATTCGTGGGTCCAGTTACCAGTGGATTAGAAAGGGGAGGACATTTTTCTTATTGATATTTTTTTGGGTAGAAATTCCACTAATTATACCGTATGGAAGATATTCATGGTTTATTTATATATTAGTATGTGTGGGACCATTGTGGTCTGTACTCTAGGGAGGACCACCGTAAATGCTGACATATGTACCCCAAGGAGGAACTCTTTGGCCACTACTTCTTTCTCAAGTTTAAAAGGATATGTAATATTCTTGGGTTACTAGTGATATATATTGAAGGGACTTAATAATGTCCATGTTGATTGGGGAAGGGGTATGATACTATTTTTAGGTTATATGGTTCCTCTGATAAGACCTATAATATCTTCATGGTTGGGAGACTAAGGTCAAAACCATGATCTAGATTGGAGTCCTATAATGTGATAAATAGCCTTCCGGAGTAGAATCCTCTCTAGGTGACCTATGGATATCATTATAATTTTTTAAAGGATCTCTTGTGAAATGATAATAATATACTAGCATTCCCTACAATAATTCCCAATAATATAGATATTATTTTTCTTCTAGTCTTCAATCATTTTTGGAATATTCTAGTAATATTCCATTTTGAGGATTAGAATATGCACCCACACATTGATTGGTGATAAGGGGATATGTTTATGGGATTTATATACATAGAGAATAATGTTATTTTTCCCATATATTATTTCTAGAGAATATTACTGGTATCCTCTAATGCGGTCAAGAATATAAGTTTACTTCTGAGAAACCATCAGAATATATTAGTGAGCTCTTGGGGAATTGGTATGGATATGAGAGTACCCTAAAGTGACTACAAGTGAATATTGGTGATCTCCAATTGCAAAGAGAATATGAGACTGATCCTAGTCATAATTCTTCATGGGATATGTCAATGATGCTCATTAATGGGATCATGAATATGGGTCTTTACCTGACAAATCATTGGGACTGGATGATGATCTTCCTTTAGACTAGTGGGAGTAGGAATATTGATCTTCCCCTAGTAGCCAGAAGAATATGTTGAAGATCACCATTTTTCTTCTAGTATATGCTGGAAAAAATGCATGATGTTGGTAGGAATATAATTATACCCTTCCATTTCCACCAAGATATTCTATAGGACATCTATAACAGGAACAGGGGTTTGATATTCCCCTTTAATAAGAGTAATGATATGATCCTAATCATTTAATTTATTTTTCATAGGGTTATTCTGATGTGATTCACTATTAGTAGAATTTTTATAGGCATAGTTGACTATCAGTATTAACCAATATGTCCCTACTGATGCTTCCAGGACATGCTACCATTGTTGTTGATGGCGATCAAGAATGTGGTCAAGTTTTTTAGTTAGCTCCAAGGTATAATGATGAAAATATTTAATAGTAATAGGGATATTAGAATGTTTCATTCCTCTAGTTATCTACAATTTTTAGTGAGACCATCTCTTGGGAACCTTTACTTGGATTAATGGAGTTGGTTTCTTCTGGATATCCTCCTCAGTAGGTTCTTAAGGGGAAGAGTTTGAGTGGTGTTGGTGGTAGTTATGGATAATAACAAGATCCTTATTGAGTCTCTATTATTGAGTAGAAGGGATGTTGATTAAATCCTACTCCCCTTACTTAGTGTAAGGGAGATGGGTGTTATCACACTCCATGGAAAGACTCCTATAGTGGTTAAACATGGTTATAGGAGCCATGTACTTTTTCTCAGGCAATCGATGATATGATTGTTGGAGAGGAATCTACTCCTAGATGATTTTTTGAGCTGTATCCAATGTAAATATATATTCATTGATATGGTAATCTTGATTAGTCTCATTCATCTCTTGCTAATAGAGGCTTTGTATCGTTTGTAGCGTTCTCTTTATTGGTGAGACCATAGCCTTCATCGAATCAAGGGTACCTATTTGACTCATTTATGATGCCATTTTATTGGATATAATGGAGTTATTTTAAAGGTTTTTAAGTCCTTAAGTAATTAAAAAACATGGGAGAAAACTTATTATTGTAGCATAAAATGTAAGATGATGTTTGATAAATAGATTTCATAGTATAGGATTTATGTTGAGTTCACTATTTTGTTTTTGATAGAAACCCTAATGCACCTCTGACTGTGGATGTTTTGAGTAGATGAAAACGTAATTTCCAAATGTAGGTGGAAACTGGTACTTCAATAGTGACACATTGAAATATATGTTGGTGAAGAGGATTCAAGATTTATCTCATCATTGAGGAATTATTTCCAACTCTATGAATCTTTTATATATTTAAGATAGGTTCTTAAATCATTCCAAAATCCCAATGTGAGACTAGTTACCCCTATCTTAGTGACTTGGTCAAAATCATGTGTTTATGTAAAAATCTATATAAATCAAAGTTTCTTCATTTATATTATCTTTAATATGTATCATAGGTTCTCCATAAATGTGAAAATTTATACATATCAGTGGTTATATGTATATTTCTTATTAATTAGTGGTACTTTGTATAATGTAACATAGCTAGGCACTCTATAATTTATCACCATATAGAGATCTTATTTGTGTTTTTGAGTTAGGATTAGGCTCATGATAGAGGATTTCTATATATTATTTTAAATGGAATCAAAACCCATATATTTTGGTTCCACATAACTAAAAACATTAAACATTTTAAATTCATGTCAAAATGAATATTTTTGTGCCTTTTAAGGTTATTAAACCCTTAAAAAGTGAAGTTCCTTTAAGTTCTCGCATCCAAGACCAACATAACACAAGGAAAAAGATTCCTAGAAATGTATAGTGTGTGAATTATGTAGGAGAAACACTTTGTAGTTCCTCTTATAGAGAATAGATCTCTTTGAAGAAGGTGATATCAAAGGGAATATGACCCTTTGAGGGAGGATAATATGAATTCTAGGGAATATAGCCTGATGAGAAGTGGTATGGATCCCAAGGGATATAAATAATTGATTATTGGATTCATGAGGAATATATCTTAGTGGGGATGGTTATCATAAGGAATATATCCAAACAAGAACAAGTTTTATAGGGAATATAGATCAATGAGTATATGTTTTTCATAGGGAGTATATTCATGTGATGGTATAGATTTATATTTTATTGGGTTTTAATCTCAAAGAGGCATCCTACATATTTTTATGAATATTTAATTAAGTTACCATTGGGATTATAAAGGAAGAGACCATAATTATATATTTTGAAACTATAAATATATTTAAATTCTACTAAAATTATGTTTTATGATAAATTTATAAGTCTAAAACAAATTTTAATTTCCATAAAAAATATTTAAAAACTTTATATATGATAATATAAATTAACAAAGTCCAAAGTAACTTTTATAATGGTCAAAAAATTTACTATATCATAAAAAATGTTAATTTTCAATAAGATTTTTCAATTTAAAAGTTAAAAATTAACATATTTATATAATTATTTTGATAAAATAAATATAATTTTTGGACTCATCACATCATAATTAACATAGGGTTAAATTTTGAGATTTTTCTAACAAAGATTATATTTTGGTGAAAATATGAAAATTAATGTTTTATGAGAACCATGATTTTATGGCATCATTATGATGTGATAATTATTAAAAAATTATTAAAAATTTTATTCAATAAAAATTACATTTAATAACTATAAAAATTAATTTAATATAATTTTTTGAATTTAAAAATTTATACATTACATTTTCGAACCAAAAATTGGTTTCTTAAGACAAATTAATTTTTTTTGTATTTGGCACATTAAATGGTCTAGTTGTAAGATGAATTTAAAATTTGTATAGATTTTAATATAAGAAACTCCTCACTCACTCATTAATAACCTATAAAATTAATTATAATTTATTGTACCCACATGTTCTTGGATTATATAATTAAATAAATAATATTTTAACCCTTCAAACCACCCCTCAACAAGTATAAATAGATACTCTTTATCCCATTCTTATCCATTAAAAACCGATTGAGAACAAATTTTCTCTCACTCTCCCTATATAAATCTGTTAGAAGGTGTTCCTAGGCCTCTAATTTGTCTCTATATATCTCTAAGAACGTTCTTCTCAAGGTAAGAGTTCCCTTAGTCCAGTTTTTTTAATTCATCTTCTTATTTTGTATAATCTTTTTTATTATAAAATTATTATGTTCTCAAGTGTTTATAAAAACCCCAATTATTTATGAAAAAAATGATATTGAAATGGATTTAATGAGAGATAAAATAAGTATATCATTATAAATATGATGTGTAATTATGATTCTTTATTGGTGTGGTGCATAAAATGCTTAAAATGTGAAGGTTGTGCCTTGATAGCGCACCAATGCATTGGTTAAAGAAGTAATCTCTAAAGATTACATTTTTATGATACCTTGGATGGATACATTGGTAATTTTTTATGATACCTCATAAAAAAGCGCAAGTAATATGTTTTCCAACACCTTTTTGATGACCTTTGGTGATATGTTTATGAATCACTTAAGTGTATGTTGAATCCAAATTTCTATGTTATGTCTCATGTTATTATTTTCATATACTTACAATATTCCTGATGTTATTATATAAATGTTCTTATGTTATGATTCGTTTTTTAGATATTATATTATCTTTTATTTTTTACTGCTTATTCGGAATTATTCTCACTCCTTTCATTTGATAAATATCCCTAGGAAATACTATGTTTTGAGTCTATCTAGGATTGGATAGTAATAATCCATTCAAGAGTGTTGAAAATTTGTTTATGTTTACTTTTATGTACCATATATTTCTTAAACTGTGTAACTAGTTTCCAGAACACAATTTAACACATTAAGATTTTAAAACAACACTATGTTCGATATCTTATGTTTCACAGAACACTAATCTTAAATGAACACTAAGAAATTATTATTTTAACATGATCATTATAAACTATTCATTAAATTGGTGGCTGTGAATAATATTAACAATATTATGAAATAAATATGATGTTAATATTTAATAAAAATTTAATTATGCTTAGAAAATTAACACATAGTTTTTGGTAAAGTCATTTTATTCTTAAAATATATGTTCTCTTAAAAAAATACATTTTATTAAAAAATAAATATAATTAATTTTTGAAACTATTATCAAATATATTTGAAAAAATAAACTTCATTTTTGGACTCAGAATGTTAAAAAGTGAATATAATGTTTTTAGGAAATAACATTACTCTTATGAAATTATTATTATATGATCATGATTTAAAATTTTTTTAACCCTTATTATTGATCGAAATATATTTATATAAATACATAATTTATAAGGTTTTACATTTAGAACGACATTCTTAGAAATTTAGAAACCACCATTTTAACCTTAAAAAAATCATGAGTTACAAACATAACATAATTAGAATTTATTTTTATCAATTTTATAAATTGAATAAATTGAACTGGATTAAATATTTGTATTACGGAGTTCCAAATTATTTTATAAGGTCATTTAAATTTTTATGAATAAAAAAATTTATCATGGTACAAAAATATTTACTATAGTATACGTAAAATAATGTAGCAATATAAAGATAAATGGTAAAATCTTCAAATACATAAAAAATAAAAAATTAAATGGTTTATTTATTTTTTTATAGGACATAACTAGATATTGAAACATTAATTATCAACCAAAATTATTGGAATTAATTAAACCCAAATTTGGTTGTCTCTAAATATAAAATAATCATTATTTAATCACATTAAACCACCCCACTTCAAGTATAAATACCACCCACCACCACCCTATTTACCCTCACAATACTTGAAGATATTATAATATGTACCAAACGATCTCCTTACTATTCTACCCATGTCTATGTGCTGATGGTATCACACAAATACCAATTCCATGTTTCTTAAGGGGTCCTCCAAGGAAGTGATATTCAATAGGTAACACTCTCAAAAAACCTCTCTTAATTTATTTTCTTCTTATACCTTATCTTCACATCCTCATCTATAAAAATATTAATAAATACATTATCATGTATATACTTTAAATTTATATTGTAAATTGTATATCCTCTATACACCTCTCTTTTCATCTCCACTTATTCAAATAAATGAAACCATTGTCCAAATTATGACGGTTAACCATCTACATGGATAATGTTTTTTCTTTTTCCATTTCCTCCTTCAAGGCTGGTAATAAAAATATTATTTATGTTAAATAAGATTTTAAAAATTATATTATAACATATTTTATGTTCTTGAACTGATATATATACATAATAATGAAAAAATGATACTAGTTCCTGATGGTTAGAAAAACCATCAAAATAAACTAAACATTTATCATTAACATTTTATCAAATAATAATCCTCTTGTATGAAATAAAAAGATATATAGGTACATTTAAACTTTTATAATTTCATTAATACCATTTCATTTCACTTATGTAGTTTTATTTCAATTTGAAAAAAAATACATTATTATAAAAAAGTGATCTAACCCCGAAACCAGGAAACAAACACACACGAAACAACGAAAATAATGAAATATTATTAATTAATAGGTTGTAAGATGTTATAAAATGATCATATAAGGTATTATAAATATTAATATTATTATTTAATAAATTAATAACAATCTTTTAACCATTATACATGATATTAATTTATGCAAAACTAAAGGGAAGCATGATGTAACATATTTCTTAACTCAATTTCCATTCATTGGGTTAAACTTATACTTCATTGATTATGTCTTGATAAGATTATGTGTGGAATTAATTTTGATTATCTTATGATTTTATTTATACATGTTTTATGTGGATTCAAATTTAATACAAAAAATAATTTAATTTTATTAATACTCACTTCAATGATACGATCATTATAAGGGGTTTCGTCTGAAGTTTCTTTCGTTGAGAAATATTTTAATACTATGCCCCTATAATCTTCTATTAGTTATATATAACACCCCCATTGACATGTTATATAATGAATTTATTTATTATAATTATATTATTTGTTTTATTAAAATTTATTATTTCATGGTCCATACTATTTGACTGATTACAAACTAGAAATAATTTATTTCATAATCTCATCATTATTTAGGTTTGTTTATATTTAAGACTCCACTAAGGAATATTTCTATTCCATATCCATTTTTATTAAAAAAATTCAAAATTGTTTTTTCAATTATCTTATGATTTTTTAATTTCATATTTTTTAAAATGTTTTACTTATTATAAAATGGTTTAAAAGGAATATTTTTGTTGTTTTCCAATTGACGTACTTTGTGAATTTTCAGACAAAAATAAAGAAGGATTTTTCTAACTTATACAATGTATGAGTATTTCCCCACCATCATGTCTCATTAATATTTTGAATCTTACTTTATATGTTTATATGGTTATTTTCAAAGACAATGTTCCTCTTATAATTGTAGAGATTTGAAAAAAAGTTATTTTTAAAGTGAAAATTGTATTCTTCTCAATAAATTTTCAATGATCTTATTAGAGTAATTTTATCTATGTCAATATACATTATTTAATAATATTATTCATTGGGGATTAATATCTTATGATATCATCTAATAAATTTTATTTAATGGTTTATAATTAGTTTGATTGGGAATGTAATATTTAGATACCATTCACCATATTATTCTGGATGGTTTGTGATTATGTTTACTGAATGGGGAAATTTATTTTTATATATTATGATTGTTTCAAAAATATTTATATATATATATTGATTATGTTTTACACCTTTCATATGATGATTTAATTTGACTTAGTAAGTGATGGGCAAGGCCTACTACAGTCCATCGATGCATTAATAGGTCTCATGAGATAAACTAGTCTGGGTATTGGTTAATGTCTTACACATTTATGTATGGTGTCTTGGAAAAATACATTATGGTATGTTTATTATGGTTAAAATTATTAATTACTTCATTTTGAGATAACTTATTTATTTTTATGTGATTATTAAATTACTATAATATCTCTGGTTAATTATTCTAACTCATGTAATTATTTATATGAAATTATTTGATCATCTTTTATTTCATCTGTACTATGCTCAATTTATTGATTAAATTGAAATTGTTTTTTTATTTACTATTATATAATTATTATTTCTTATTTAAGATTGATTTTTTGTATACATACCCTTATTTATCATATATATTTCCTATTTCTTATGTTTTATTTTTCCCAGTGATGATAAGAAGTTTGTTATGATTGATATGCAGAGTTAAAATAAAAGATTAATAGTGTTCTCAAAGGATTCTCTATGTTGTATTTTATATTTTAAATTTTAATGTAAGGTTCAATAATTTTTCTAGTTTTCCAAAAATACTAATTTGTTAATTACTTCAAGATGCGACTCCATACATATTATGCAAATATAATAAAGTAATCATTGACTCTGGGCTACAAGGTTTGAGGTATTTAGAGTTGGAATCATTGGATGTTTAAAAGAAACCTTGTAACTATATTAAGAAGAAAAATACTGAATTAAAACCTATGATATAATATGAAAATACATCCATATAAACTAATATTAAGATATAGAGATTATTTGTATCAAAATTTTCAATTTATGATCAATAGTTTTGAGATTATACATTATGTTTCATTTTTTTATGATCTATTATAATGTATTCCATTTTTATTATAAATGTAAAATAATGGAATGAATGGAAACTATATAAATTAACATAATCCAAAGAGTAATAATGACAATTTCATTGAGGTGTTTAATCGAATATTTCAAAGGGAACTGTTCTCCCAAACATTCCAATAATATTATGACACAGTATCATGTTCTAAAAAAGTAGAAAAATAATACTATAAGTCTTATGAATTTGAAGAGAATTAATATAATAAGATGAATTCAAAGTGAATGAAAGTTGAAGGGAATAAGGGAAATAATTATTTTCTTGCATTTGATACCTTTGGAAGGAAACACCTTTGTATATTCTTAAAAGCAAAAAGAGTTTATTTCAAGTATGGGGAAATAATCCACTATTTCAATGATTTAAAGTGTAATTAATAATTTTCCAATGTTCAATGATTCCATTATAATTATATGGGGAACTATAAAAATAAATTACCCAATCGTCAAGGGAATATACCTAATAATATACAAAGGGATCAAGGTTAGTATTAAGTCATTGATACAGCCGAAGTAAACTGATTACCATGCTTGGGTATTTGGAACAAAGAAATATGCTTTAAAATTATTTTTTACATTCTCAATATAACAATCATGAATCATAAAAGGATTTTAGTATAGTAACATATCTTTAAGAATATATATATATGTGATGAATAATACTAGAAACCAAGAGAAGTGATTTTGTGGAAAGTTGATCTTTTAAAAAACACATGATTTGGTGAAGAAAAAACTAATATATTCTTGATGTTGAGATAATAGTGATAAATATATGATTATGGAATAGTATTGGTGACCATGATTCTGGTTTGTGATTTTATGGTTTATTTTATCTTTCTTGGGATTATTAGATGTTTGGATTTAAAGAATAAATTCAATAACCTGAGATTTTATTTTTGTAAGCATGAATATTTCTCTTAGGGATTAAAGATGATCAAGGTGTTTGTATATTTGGTATTTGATATTATGAGTCACATTATAAATTTTGGGTAATCTAATATTATGTTTATCTTATAAATTTAGTGACCTTCCTTCTAAAATATTTGGTCTTCGAGTTTGGATAGACATATTTTGGATGAGTCTTAAGATTAACTACTGATGGAACATATTAATATGAACATTGTATATCATTATTTATTGATAATATGTGATAATAGTTTTGTTTTAATTAAGTATTTAGAGTCATAATGATTTAATTTCTTATCTTATTATTCATTAAAAGTGCTCTGAATGTGAAAAAATTCATCTTGAATATCTGTTTGAGGGCATAAAAGATGAAGTGGAAATAGATCGAACCACAACCAAAAGGATTATATTATTCTTATGAAATGAAATTCAATTGAGAAGGTTTATATCTTGAGTGATTTATCTATGTATTAAGGTAATTACTAAACTTGAGGAAAAAATATTTTTGAACAAAAACATTATTCATTTTATCTTTTGACTAAGAAATCAATGCCCTTATAACCCATCACAGATTTACGATTTTGTAATGATAAAATTTCTAATGACATTGTTTTTTATCACTCACTATCAAAACATTATAGTTATATTTCTTTTTCATTTCTATGTTTTCACTTCCAATTTATGTTCTCTTATGAGGAATCTATTTTTTATAGTGACCTCCATATTTTCCATTCCCTCTTTTTTAGTGGAATCTTTATTAACCAATTTTGTGATGTGGGATTTTCATAAGGGTATTTTAAAATGTCAACTACATGATTAAAAATCAAAATTTTAAAATTATAAGACACAACTTATTGAATTATGGTAGAATTTAACACCCTAATATTATAAAAGAATTATATGTTTGATAACTTACATTACAAAGAACATTGAGCTTAAATAAACTACTGAATATTATTATTTTAACACGCCCGTTATGTGCTAGTAGTAAAATTTTAGTGAGTGGATAAGAGTAAATATATTATGAAATAAATATTAATTTCATACTCAATAAAAATTTAATTATTCTTATGAAATGAACAAGTATGTTTTAGTAAAGTTATTTTATTCTTCAAATATTTATTTTCTTCAAAAATAGATTTGTATTGTTTTATATGAGAAAATAAATATAACTAATTATTTAAAGATTTATAAAATTTATTTTATAAAATAGAAATCATTTTTGGACTCATAAATTCAAAATTAACTTAGTTTACTTTTTTTATTAATTTTCTAAAAAAGTATATTTTTTTGGTTAAAAAAGTGAAAATACCGTTTTTATGAAATACTATAATTATTAAGAAATAATTATTATATTACCATGTTTTAAAATCTTTTTACCCTTATTATTTATCAAAACTTATTTATGTAATGAAATAATACATTAGTTGTTACATTTAGAACCAGATCCTTATAAACTTTTAAAACCATGATTTGAACCTTAAAATATGTTTTTATGAGTTATATGTGTAATAAATATAGAATTGATTTTTATCACTTTTATAAATTTAATAAATTAAAATGGATAACATATTTTTAATCAGGATATCAAAATTCGTCTAAAATTTCATTGTCATGTTTTGGAATAAAAAAGTTATCTTGGTAAAAACTGATATACTAGAGTATAGGTAAAATAATGTTACAGGTTAAAGATAAAATGTAAATTCTTAAAATGAATAACTACTACAAAATTAAATTGATGTTTGATGTTTTTATATAACTTAAAAATAATTTAAAACATTAATTATAAAAAAACTCGAATTAATTCCACCCAAATGTTGTTGTCTTTAAATATAAGATAATCATTATTTAATCACTTAAACCCACCCCTCCTCAAGTATAAATACCACCCCTCCCCATCCCTTTTTCATCACAAGAATTAAATAACTTTATAATATAAAATATATTCCATCACCACTCTCTCCACATCTATGTTCTGATGGTCTCCCCCAAAGACCAGTTCTGAGTTCCATATGGGGTCCTTCAGGGAGGTGATATTCAAGATGTAAATTTCTCAAACAACCTCTCTTAATTTATTTTCTTATTCTGTCTTCTATTAACCTAATTCACACCTAAAATCATAATAATACTAGTATCATTTATATACTATAATTTTATATTTATAATATACTATCTTATATCCACCCCTTTTCTTATCTCCTCTTATTCAAAGAAATGAAACCATTGTCTAAATTGTGGTGGATAACCATCTCCGTGGATAATGATTTTTCTTTTTAAATTACCTCCTTCAAGGCTGGTCATAAAAGTATTATTTGGGTTAAATAATATTTTAATAAGTATATTATAACAAATTTCATGTCATATAACTAATAAATATACATAATATTAAGTAAAACAAAACTCGTTCGTGATGGTCAGAAAAACCGCCAAAATAAACCAAACATTTATCATTAACATTTTATCAAATGAATAATCCTAATATTATAAAGAAAAATAATATATGTTAACATTTAAAATAATATAAGTTCATGAATACCATTTCATTTTACTTTTATATTTTTATTTCCATTCAAAAAAATCATAATTATACAAAATTGAATCGACTATGAAACTATGAAATGAACACTCGAAACAATAAAAATAATGAAATATTATTAATAAAAAGGATGTAATATATTATAAAAGGATCATACATGGTGTTATAAATATGAATATAGTTATTTAATTATTTAATAACATCATTATAACCATTATAGATGAGGTTAAATTAAACAAAACTAAATGGAGGCCTGAGGTAAGGGATTTCTTAACTCAATTTCCATTTATTGGGTGAAACTTCTATTTCATTGATTATGTCTTGAAAAGATTATGTGTGGAATGAATTATGATTTAATTATGAATATATTTCCACTTATTGTATTGGTATATACATTAAATACACATAATCAATTAATTTCATTAACATTTACTAAAATGATATGATCTTTGTAAGGGACATCATCTCAATTTTGTTTCATCGATGCGTATATAGATATTATGCAACTATATTCTTCTATGATATGTATATAATTCCATATAGAAATTTTATATAATTTATTTAATTATTCTAATTATATTTTATGTTTTTTTTAAATTTTATTCTTTCATTGAGAATAAAATTCTACTGATTACAATGTGGTAAGGTTATATTTCATAATATAATCATTATTTGAGATTGTTTGTGTTTATGTCTCTACTAGGGATTATTTAATTCCATATCCATGTTTCTTGAAAATATTTTAATTTTTTTTGATATTATCATATTATTTTTAAATTCATTTTTACACATGTTTGACTTATTACAAAATTGTTTGAAAGGAATATTTTGATTATTTTCCCAATAAGGTACTTTGTCACTTTTCCTACCAAAATATGGAAGGAATGTTTTTTAAACTTATATAACATGATAGGTTTTACTTACCATCAGAAAAAAAATTTAAGACTCATTTAAATGTTCACATGGTTATTTTCAAAGAAATTTTTTGCACTTATAATTGCATATATTTTTTTAAAATAAGTGATTTTCAAAGTGAAAAATATATTTTCCTAAAAAAACAATAATCATATTAGAGTAATTTAATTTACATAAACATCCTTTATTTAATCTTATGATTAATTGAGTACTAATATATTATGATGTCATCTACCATATTTTATTGAATGTTTTAAGATCATTTTAATTTAGAATGTAATATTTAGATACCATTCACCATATTAATCTGGATGGTTTTTTATTATGTTTACTGATTGGGGAGAGATATTTATATTTCATATGATATTTTCAATAAAAGGTTATGTGTTAATTATGTTTCACCCATTTCATATGAGAAATTAATTGGACTTAAAAAGTTATGGGTGGGTCCCACTATAGCCCCTAAATGATTCGGTAGGTCTCATGAGAGAAATTAGTTTGGGTATTGAGTGATGTATTACCATTTATGTATGGTGTCTTGGTTAAATCCTTGATGGTATGTTTATGGTGTATAGAATTATTTATTCCCATGTTATGATATTAGTTATTGATATCCATGTGATTATTCAATTAGTATAATATCCAATGGTTAAGTTTTCTAGCTCATTTGATTATTTATATGGCATTGTTTGATTATCTTTTATTCCAAACATATTATGATCTCGTTGTTAATTAAATGTAATGTGTAAAACTTATTTACATTTATATAATTTTTACTGAATATTTATGATAGGTTTTTATTTATACATACCCTTACTAACCATCTAAGATCACCCATTTGTTATTTTTTATTTTTACCTCGAATTTCATGTAGTTTATTATGATTGATATGAAAGTTTAATCTAGAAGAATAATTCTGTTTTCAAAGGATTCACTATGTTTTATTTTATTTTTTCAATTATAATGTAAGTTTCAATAATGTATTTGGTTTTCAAAAAATATATATTATTCAGTCCTATGAGATGTGATTCCTTGTATATTATTCCAATGTTATAATGTAACGACTAAATATGGGTTACTAGGGTTGGGTCTTTATACATTAAACCTAAAAAGGTCATTTAGAGTTATTTATATAACATTTTGTCAAGGAAATATGGCTAAAATAATGAAATAAAAGGTGGGTCTCCATGGTTGGTAACAAATGATTTTTTTGTTATTTGTGTAAATTATGAATATAAAAACCTTATTCTGAACCCTAGTGATAATTCTAAATGTGGGAAGACTGCGTAAAAAAATTTTCAAGTATAAATTGATTGTTTTTTAAGGAAGTAAGTCCCTTTATAGATACCAAAAGTGGATATGGATATAGTATAGTAGTACCTAGGGGTAACAACCTCAAAAAGGATGCATTGGGTATTAACTCAATCATCACATGATGCGTGAAAAAATATGCCTCTATATACAACTGGTTTGATACTCCTAAGTGATATGATTTTGTTCTCATAAGATTTTTACAAACCAAAATGAAAGGACGTATAGAAAGTGTAAATTTTTCTCTTAAAAGAAATAAAATTATAAATTATAAGATCCTAGATTCTTAATTTTAGAAAAACATTAGGATTAATAACACCTTTGGAATTTATTATCTTAGTGATTTTAAAAAGTACCTTATTTCTTATTTGAGATTTTCTTTTTAGTGAATGTATAGAAATATAAGGGCCTATGTGAACAACATAAGTGATGGGAAATGAAACTAGGGAATTCCTAATACGATGGAATCTAGAGTAGAAAATATCATTATGATGTTATCCCATGTTATGAATTGCATAGAGATTCCAACTTCACCTAGTAGAGAGAAACTAGTCATTGATTCATTTATGTAGTAATGACCACTAGCCTTTTGTGTACCCTCTGGATTTTTTATTGTGAACCATTGGATAAGTTGTCACACCTAGTTTTTCATGTCTTTATTTTGATCCAGTTCATTTGAAATCCCAATAATTTTCTTGGGTCTTGTGTGAGATTAATATTGATTATTTAAGTTTCATCTATTTCTAATCACCCAAATTTGGGTTCCCCATTCCTTGTTTAGGATTTTTTTGGAGAAAGGGTGGTTACTTCATGATTTGGGCCAACCGTGAGCCCATTTCCAGTTTTAAAAATCAAAATTTGTTTCTTTTATAACTCTTTTGTTTTTTAACCTTTTTCAGCCATTAAACTTCCCACATGGCATAAACTGATATATTAAAACTACCATATCGTTTTCCACACCGTAATAATTCATAATCATGGTGAATTGGGGTTACCTATTTTGGAATTGGGCCAGCCCATGGGCCCATTTCTAGTTTTACAAAAATAATTTTTTTATTTTATATCGAATTCAATATTTAATATTTTTCGATGCTTCCACCTCCCACGAGAATCCAATATCCCTATCCACACCCCCATTATCTATTTTCTTTATTTGGATCTCATAAGAGTCTCGGAGTTGGGAAACGTTTTTAATGTCTCTTAAATCGTCTAGAATTGATCAGATAAATTGTATCATTCATAATAAATTCAATAAGTACTCTTTTGCCACCAATATTCTTTAACTGGTTTGTCCAGACCATAGGTGTATCTCCATGAAATTACAGGCCATTCTATTTTATATAAGGGTGCATATCTAATGGAATATGGATAGTTTTCTAGTTGAAAAGGTGAGATTCCTTCTCCTTTATCTTCCATATCCTTCCTCCTTTCATTATTTCATGGTTTTATAATATCCCTTAGCCCTGTTAGACTTAGGGTTCTGTTATTCCATTATTTTTTATGGGTTTTTTACTCATTTGGGTCTGTTCGTCATAGGTTTAGGGTTTGTATACCCTCAGATGGTGATTTCATGTGTGTGTTTCCATTACGCCAAGGATTTCAGGTAGGATGTTCCTTTCACAAGCCTTTATCATTTAAGTTTCATCATTCTCATACTTTTATAACATTATATATATTATATGTGCTTCTTTGAAACAATTATTTAAAGGTTTTGTGTGCAAATTATGTTTTATGACTTATTTTGTTAAAAATATAGTTGTTTTGGTATAAATGTGCACTCCTCTTGTTTGATAAATTATTCCATGATCTTCCACACTTTTCTTGTGGTATTTTGAATATGTTTCAGTATCTTGAATAACTCTTTGGCATGAAAATGATAATTTATCACTTTTTAAGTGATTAACATAATTGTTTTTGTTAAAGAGTGCATGTCACGTGTTCCGTAAATTGCCCAGTTGGATTTTATGTGTCTACTGAAATTTAAAATGATTTGTTTGGACTTATAAATACAGTGGAATCATGTAAAAAATTATTTTTGGATACTTTTATTTCTATCCAATTTTTATTTGGTTTTAAAAATAAATGGTTTTTGGTTTACAACATGTCTTGGCCCGAGTTGCCGGAAAATGGCATGTTTCACATTCTTATGAAAATGGTTGTGTTTTGAATATATAACCAGAGCGTTTTATGGGATTTATGAATGTGGTTTGATGCTCTATATGGTGTTTATACACCTCTTTAAAAAACTTAAATGCATAATTTTTTCAATTGTTAGTTTTGGGAAAATGTTTAAAGGCCTGTTTGGCATTTCCTAAAAATGAAGAATGAGTGGTTTACTTGTATATAACATTTTGTGTCAATTGGGATTGTTTTATCATTCATGAAATGAATTTCTTAAATGTTTTTAGGTCTTACAATTATGTATGGGTATGGTCTTGTTGTGTGTTTATAATTCAAATAGTGTTTTTGAATGAGTTTTATGTGCAAAGCCTCAATACACTCCTTGAAATTATTTTACGAAAATGTGTAGTGGTTTGCTGGATTGTGAAAGAAATGTGAAGTAATTTTGTGGGAGTTTTGTGTTTTTATGGTTTTGGAATGTAATTTTTATGTGTAAAGTGTATTTTATAATATTTTTAACATGATTGATCACCAAAGGGAATCCTGGGTATCTAGGTGGGCGGACGTGTACTAGTATGCAAGTGATTCCGTGGGGTTTGGCCCCTGTTTCACGTAGCATGTTTGATGATGAAAACACTAACTAAACTATGACGATGCTAATGTTGTGGTACCACTAGTTTTTGGGTATTATCCCTACTAGTGGTTCGTTTTTACGATAATTAATATTTATTATGGTTACTTTCACCGAGATACGCGGTACCTCGGGCTCACAACTAACTAGTGCCTATAGGTGTTCTCGTGAGTTGTGCTCATTGGATATTTTGTACTCACCATCGGCATACTGTGTGTTTGATTGGTAATTTTAGTAGTGTGTGTTATTTATTTAAAAGTGTACAATATTTAAATCATCCCTCATTAAAACAATTTTCATGTTGATGTTGCACCTCTTTGAAAAATTGTTACTTGCATTTTTGTTTATAAAACTTGCATGTTTTTGTCTAATAATTATTATAGCATGGAAACTCATTTTAAAAACATGCTTTTATATATTGTATTTAAAACATTAAATTGATGTTTCTTTTATTTTAAAGGAAGTTCATTGGGAATAGAATATCGATCTAACCTACTGAGTTTTAGTACTCACGCCTATTCTCTTCTTCTGTTTTTAGCTCTTGTGGAGGTTTCAACTTGAGTTTGATCACCTTCGGAGACATGTGATCATTATGTTGGATAGTTACCATGGTGTCAAATGTAGTTAGTTGGTTATTGGGTTTTGTCAGTTTAGTTTTTGGTTTAGTTCTACTTTTAGTTTCTTGTACAAATAATGTTTTATTAAATTTTTATATAAATGAATTTTCGGTTGTCCATTTATTTAGGCTATTTGTTTGATCATTTATATATTAGAGAAATCATTCCATTGTGTAATCTATTGATTCCCATTGTTCTTGTTTCCATCCTAGGAGGATCGGGAACGCCTCACGGGACTTGTTGCGGGATGGCCTGGGTGATCGGTTCAGGGTCGACTTAGGCTGGTTCATGACAAAATGGTATGAGAGGAGGTTGACTCTTAACAGGCCATTATTTTTAGAGTGCCTGTGTTATTTGGGGATGTCAAGGTAGATGGAGTAGGATTATGGGGACTTTATTGGTAAGTGTGGTAAGAGAGTCTTGATCTCTTTCTCGTTCTAATCCTCAGGTTTCCATGGGAATTCTGGCTTTATTAATGTCCTTTGTTCTTGCTGATTGTTTTGTGTTGGGATATGACAAGGGGAGTCTGACTAATGCAATATGTGGACTCATAGGGCCTAGAAATCCATGTGTATCTGGGTCATGTTCCTAATAAGTCTCTCTAGGTTGGTGTTGTGTTTGACATATTGCTACCAACCATATCATCAAGTCACCCACCAACACTAGTTCTCTTTTGTGGGTTTCTTAGACCTTTCATGAATTCTGATTTTTTCTTGAAAATCCTTGTGTCAGATTTATTGAAATGAGTTTTAAATGAAGGGTTATATTTGGAAAAGTATAAAAAGAGGTTTTCAAAATTTAAATATAAGAATGTTTTTGGAAAGGTTGTGTTTTTTAAATAAATTTTGGAGAGGAAGTGGGAATGATTTAACGGGATTGGATTTTCCCTAATCTAAACTTGTGGTTTGTTGAAATAAAATGTTTTGAAAGTGTGAATCATTTTAAAGTAATTTGAAAATTTTTTGTAAATGGGGTGTTTTGGGCTATTGAAAAGTGTTTGAATCTGATGAATAGGTTTTGGAAATACAGTTTTGTGCAGCTGGTGTTTTTCTGGAAAGGGGTTTTGGCCTCTGTGGTTGTCAGATTATGAAAAGAGACCTTGCTGAATTTTTTTAAGAATGGGAAAGGGATATTTGGAAAAGAATGGTTGTTTTTGTAAGTTATATTAAATTAAATGGATTGTGTGTTAATAAAATGGTTCTTGATGATGTGTGTTTTGTTTTTTGGAATATGAAAAGTGTTTTTGACTTGGTGGTTGGTGTTCCTTTTGAAGGTACATGATTTTTGGAATGATTTTATTTTGTTTTAGCCTTTGGTGTTTTCATGGGTTCTCACATTCATGGTTTTATTGATATATGGAAGGATAGCCTATATGGAATGGTTTTTGAGTTCCTGGGGTGGCCTAAAATGTTCATGTCAGTGATACATGATGAAACACCATTGGTGAATGTGAAAGTCCACCAAATTAGTTTTTTTTCAAAAGTGTTTTTAGCTGAAAAATTGTGGTGTTTTTTTTTGAACCAATAGTTATGTGGATGGTTTATCCAATGTCTTAGAAGTCTGTTCTATTTAGTATGCTCTCATATTATCTAAAATTCATATTCTTGTTACATCTTCATATGTGATCTTGTTGGTGTCTCAGGTTTGGAGTAATGTTCAGTGGGTTTCTAAAGATGTGTCGGATGTTGTGATGTGGACTCATATAGTTCTATATTTGAATGATTTACAATTGATAAACCTAAGGATTATTTCTCATGTTTCACAATCTAGATCCACATCCTAAAATAATTCATAACCCCTTAGTTGAAATGGAGAGCTTTTTGGGATCAATTTAAAGTGCTTCCAGTTCATGATAATTCTTGTGGACATTGTAGTTGTGTTCATTGATGTTGATGCATTTCATCATATTCCTTCTCCATTCTGCTCCTCGTTCCATGTGAGATAGAATTTTTATATGTATCTATAAGTTCCTATTTGTATGAATGTTTTTTTTGAGCAAGTGAGTTTTTTTAGTGGTGTGATCCTTAGCACCTGACTGCGGTGTAGCCGATGCTTCAAGATTTAGGGCTCTAGCCATAGGCCTTGGAGTGAAGATTTTCACGCAGTCAGGAAATCTACAGAGGTGTGGGTTGCTTGAACAGACTCCTACCTCCACCATTGTGGTAAGGTAGTGTCTATGTCTATATTGTGGTTCCTCATTACTGTGAATTTCCATTTTTCACAACAAGTTTGGTGGACTTACCCCTCCCACAGTGTCTATGGTTATGCCTTCATGGATGCGGGTTTTCGATAAATGTCCCTTTGTGGACAGCCTCTATAAATTGGGTGAAGTCTTGGTGTTACCTATTCGTAGGTGGAGAGTTTTGGGTAGTCCCTTGGTTTCTTTTTTGGTTCCAATGGCCAAATTATTGGGTCCCCTTCCCTCCCCTCCCAGAGTGGTGGGGTTCTAGATCCGTGGGGAAATTGTTAGCCATGTTCTCATCCCCTCTGTTTGGGAGTGGGTGGTTTATATGTTCATGTTGTAACCCTCTTTACTTGGGTTGGTGGGATGTTGTGGGAGATTTTTTTTTGGATTTTTGAATGTGAGGCCCAATTCTAGTTAATTTTTAGTTCTTGTTTTTTCGTTGCTAGTTGTGTTCTAATGGTGGAGAGACCCACCACAGGTCTCATTGATTTTTCTTCCTAAGAACTTGTCTAGTGCAAGTTATTTATTAAGGGTGGAAAGTCCATTATATACTCCCCTAGATTTTTTGGTTTTCTTGAGTTCTCTTTATTTTGGTTTATTGTTGGGTTCAATAGGACAAATCCCAACAATCGGGTTCTTGTCTTGGTTATGGAGGTGGTGGCTTGATATTTCCATTGATTTTAAAAAAGTTGTTGTGAGTTGGTGTTTTGTTTGGGAAATAGGATTAATTTATGTTAATGGAAAATTATATTTCACTAGATTTATAGGTTGGATCATGTTGACAAGGAATTCTTAGTTGATTATCTTTCAGCTGGAAAGTGTTATGGCTTTCTTGGGGCGGAAAGCATTAATTGTGGGGAGAATTGTCCCACCTAGTTTTTCATGTCTCAATTTGGGTCCGGTTCATTTTAAATCCTAATACTTTTCATGGATCTTGTGTGCGATTAATTTCAAACTACTATATCATTTTGGACCCCTTAAGAATTTATAATCATGGTGAATTGGGGTTACTTATTTAGGCATTGGGCCAGCCCATGGGCCCATTTCCAGTTTTACAAAAATAATTTGTATATTTTATATCTAATTTCATATTTAATATTTTTCCATGATTATACATCCCACCAGAATCCAATATCCATATCCTCACCCCAATTATCGATTTTTCCTTTTTGGAGCTCATAATATTTGCAGTGTGGGGAAACATTCTCAATGTCTCTCAAATTATTCAGAATATACAAGGTAAATTGTATCATTCATAAGTAATTCAATTCATACTCTTTCTGCCACCAATCTTTTTTAACTGGTTCTTATAGACCTTAGGTGTATCTCCAAGAAGTTCCAATACATAACATTTTATATAAGGGTGCAGATATAATGTAATACTAATAGTTTTCTAGTTGAAAAGGTGATATTCCTTCTCCTTTATCCTCCATATTCTACCTCCTTTCATTATTTCATGGTTTCATAATCTTCCTAGTCATTTTTGACTTAGGGTTCTGTTATTACATTATTTTTAATGGGTTTTTTATTCATTTGGGTCTGTTCGTCATATATTTAGGGTTTGTAAACCCTCGGATGGTGATTTCCTGTGTGTGTTTCAATTATGCCAAGGATTTGAGGTAGGATGTCCCTTGTACAAGCCTTTATCATTTAAGTTTCATCATTCTAATACTTTTATAACCTTATTTATATGATATGTTCTACTTTGAAACCTTGTTTTTAGTGTTTTTGTGTCCAAATTATGTTTTATGACTCATTTTGTTAACAATATAGTTGTTTTTTTATAAATGTGCACTCCTCTTGTTTGATAAATTATTCCATTAGCTTCCGCATTTGTTTTATAATATTTTGAATATGTTTCAGTATATTTAATAACTTTATGGCATGAAAATGGAATTTTATCACTTTTTAAGTTCTTAACATAAGTTGTTTTGTAAAAGAGTTCGTGTCACGTGTTCGGTAAATTGCCCGGTTGGCTTTTATGTGTCTAGTGCAATTTAAAATGATTTGTGTGGATTTATAAATGCAGTGGAATCATGTAAGAAATTATTTTCTTATCCTTTTATGGCTATCCAATTTGTATTTGGTTTTACAAATAAATTGGTTTTGGTTTACAACATGTTTTGGCCCATATTGCCGGAAAATGGAATGTTTCACATTCTTATGAAAATGGATGTGTTTTAAATATATAACCTAAGTGTTTTATGGGATTTATGAATGTCGTTTTATTATTTATATGGTGTGTATACACCTATTTAAAAAAAATTAAATGCATAACTTTTTCAAATGTTAGTTTTGGGAAAATGTTTAAAGGCATGTTTGGTCTTTCCTAAAAATGAAGAATGAGTGTTTTACTTGTATATACAATGTTCTGTCAATTGGGATTGTTTTATAATCCATTAAATGATCTTCTTAAATGTTTTTAGGGATTCCAAGTTTGGTTTGGTATGGTCTTGTTGTGTGTTTATAATTCAAGGAGTGTTTTTGGATGAGTTTTATGTGCAATGCCTCAATATACTTCTTGAAATTATTTTACGAAAATTTGTAGTGGTTTGATGGTTCGTGAAAGAAATGTGAAGAAATTTTGTGAGTTGTTTGTGTTTTTATGGTTTGGGAATGGAATTTTGATATGTAAAGTGTATTTGATAATATTTGTAACTTGATTGAGCACCAAAGGGAATCCCGGGTTTCTAGGTGGGCGGACGTGTACTAGTTTGCTAGTGATTCCTTGGGGGTTTGCCCCTGTTTCACCTAGAAAGTTTGATGATGACAAGACTAATTAAAATATAATGATGATAATGTTGTGGGACCACTATGTTATGGGTATGATCTCTAATAGTGGATCATGTGCACGAGAATGAATATTTATTATGGTTACTTTCACTGAGATATGAGGTACCTGTGGCTCACAACTAACTAGTGCCTAGGGGTGTTCCCTTGAGTTGTGATCAATGGATATTTTGTACTCACTATTAGTATACGGTGTGTTTGGTTATTAATTTCAGTCGGGTTCATTATTTATTTAAAATTTTACAATCTTTAAAGCATCCCTCATTAAAACAATTTTCATTTTGAAGTTTCACCTCTTTGAAAAATTGTTACTTTGATTTTTTTTTATAAAACATGAAAGTTTTTGTCTAATAATTATTATAGAATGGATACTCATTTGAAACACATACTTTTATATCTTATATTTAAAACATTAAATTGATGTTTATTTTATTTTATAGGAAGTGCATTTGGAATACAATATCAGGCTAACCTACTGAGTTTTAATACTCACGCCTATAGTCTTCTTCTGTTTGAAGTCCTTGTGTTGGTTTCATCTTGAGATCGATCATCTTGGGCGACATGTGATCATTTTGTTGGAGAGTGACTACAGTGTCACATGGAGTTAGTTGGTTATCAGGTTTGGTCAGTTGAGTAGTTGGTTTAGTTCTACATCTAGTTCCTTGTATAAATAATGTTTAGATCAATTTTTATATAAATGCATTTTGGGTTGTCCATTTATTTCTGTTATTTGTTTGATTGTTTGTATATGGGAAAAATCTTTCCCTTGTGTAATCTATTGATTCCATTTGTTCTTGTTTCCATCCCTGGAGGATCAGGAATGCCTCTTGGGACTTGTCGCGGGCTGGCTTGGGTGACCGGTTCATGGTTGAATCGGGGTTTTTCATTACATAAGTACAATCTAAATTATTTTTATACTAAACATTTTTTAGTATTATATGGTCACCTTGGATTTGTAACGCTTGGAGGGAGAAGTTGGTATAAATTGATCAATAACACCAAACACAAGGACATAATTGATACTATATGTAGAAAAATTTCAAAAAAATATTTTTCAAAAAGTGTTTTCCTTTTACCCTAAAAACCAAGACAGAAAGGGTTTCCTTTTATTAATGAAAAACGTTAGTGGATATATAAAAATCTATGGGATAAAATTTTCAAGGTTTTCATATTACACTTCAATCTTTGTTATCAATTGTTATGGGAAGATCAAAATATTTTTGGATGGATGAGACCTCATCTATGAAAATCTTTGGCAATACAATACTTTAGGATTTATGAGGAAAATCTATGATGTTCCCTAAAGGTGGAGATGAAATTTGGTTATGTATAATGTTCTCATGATAGAAATAGAATGATGGAGATAAACCTGGGAAAAATCCTAACTATTTCAAGGAGGGGAAGAAACTACAACATCCATTATGTGATAACTATAGGAATGTCACTTTTTGAAATGTATTAAAATATGTTGGAAGTTCTATAAATATAAAAAGGAAATCTATATTTCTAAAAATATTTGTGGATATTTAACACCTCAACATCCCAATGATAATAGTAAGGAGAAGATAGGGTAAGTGAATCATCCAGTGAAATGCTTCAAGTGTGAGGAGCTTGGTCAATTTTCCAACCAATTCCCAAATTTAAAAATGGTTAAGAAATAATCAAATTAAATCTAGTAGAAGGAAAGTGATCAAGTATTTTCCCTTGTTATCATGAAAATTGTTATCAAGGCTCCAAATTATGTGTTAGATGCTACCCTTGTTGTTCACTCAAAAATTGAAAATACATTGTTTAATTCTAGTTAAAAAAATCCTCTATTTCTTTTATGTTTGTAATGAAAATCAAATCAAACCTGAATCCAAAAAAAATAGGTATAATAGTTAAAAAACCTAGGGGATTTATTCAATCCCAAAGATTTAATAGGAATTCCACTATTAACTTTGTTGAGAACAAACTCATCAAAAATGTATTATTAATTCTAATGGTGGAATTCAGAATAATACTAGGGATGGATCAGCTCTCAAACTAAAATGGAATTATCAATTTTATATGAAGGGAAATTTCGGTTTTGTTGTGGAGGAAACCTAAAATAATTTCTAAAGGAGAGATATCCCAACTCAATATTTATCAAGAACTACTTATAATAGAAATGATTGGTGATTAAGGGGGAGAAAGTGAAAGTAAAAAAGATATAATGTGTACCTATTTATGAAGAAAATGTTGATATATTTATTGAAGAATTATCTAGACCATAACATCCCATTATTTTACAGAATTTATCTTTTTAAATTTTACTCCTTTGATAGCTTATGTTACACAAAACACCGAGCATAAACAAATGATTAAATATTATTATTTAATTGTGATATATATCATCTAGTCATTAGAATGGAGGGAACAAAAGAGATTAATTAAATTATGAAAATATAGTTTACACATGTTTATAAAGTAAATTCATTGGTTAAAATTTAATTAAAAATAAAAATAAAAACTAATTGAAGAAAAAGGATGTGTTTTTACAAAATCTATTTTTATGAACACGGTGGAATTTTATCTTAATAAATTAAATTAATCACTATTAGTGAAATATCTTAATAAATTTATATTTGACATATTGAATAACATTTTATAATTTACTTGATGTCTTATATTGGATGAAACATCGAGCTTAAATGAACAATGATATACTACTAAATATTAACATAACCATTCAGATAGTAATGTGACTGGTAAGAATAGTAAACTGGACATTATAATAATAAACTCACCTATAAAATTATAAATAAAATTTAAGCATATCATAATTGAAAATATGATATATTTATATCATGGTATACGTAAATAAATTTTTTAAAAATGATAAATTAAGTGTTGGTATTTTTGTAGAACATGAATGTTTTTTAAAAATTTATAATTAATATAAAATTTAAAAAACACAATTTTCATAAAATAGATTCATAAATTAATAATTTGTTTCATTATAATTATATTATAATTTTATGAGACAATAATTATTTTTTTAATGTGTCGTAAAATTGGTTATAATATTAAAATCTATTTTTTTGAATAAATGAAGTTTTTATTTAAAAATTAAATTTCTCATGTCTAGAAATTTATTTTTAGAAAATGGATTATTTTTTTAAAATCTACATGCCAAAAAAATTAGGTTGAATTTTTTTTAATTTTTTAAGTAGTTGTATTTTTAGTGAATAGTGAAATACTGTAATTTATGGTATTTAACATTATAAGTAAATAAATGAATTTTTGATTCATGGTTGACTCATGAATTATGTAAGTGTCCATTATCTAAAAATCACATGCTCTAGTTAATATATTTACTCACAAGAATCAATATTATTTATAGTGTTGACCCAAAATAATAAACTAATGAATAAAATAATAAAAAACACCCCTCTCTCCCACTATAAATACCACGCCTCACCGCCCCATATCCTCACACATTATAATATGTGGATATTGATTATAATATTCCAAATTTCTATCCCAAACCTCTTCCCCACATTTTTTTCATATTGGTCTCACCAAAAGACTAATCTCAAGTTCCTTAAGAAGGTTCTCAAGGAGACGTTATACAAGAGATAAAATCCTCTTTCTTTTTCTTTTAATTTATTTTAATTTATTTTCTTTTCTTATTATCTACATAATTACTCTATCAAAACAGGACTTATTACTAAAGTATATTATATAAATACTAGAATATTAATATTTTAATAGAACATCTATCATCAAACCCCTTCTCCTCTCCTTTTAATTCTAAAAATGAAAATATCGCCTGTGATGTGTCGATTTACCGCCATTATGTGCATTTTCATTTTTCATTACTGCCTTCAATTATGGTCATAAAACCATTATTATAGTTAGATTATATTTTATTATACATTTTATAAGTTATATAATGTTATTTAATCAATATATAATCATGATATTAAACATAATGATATATGTTTGTGATGCTCTTAAAGACCGTACAAATAAATTAAATCGTTTTCATTAATGTTTTATCTAATGAATCATTATCATGCCATATAACCAAATGATATATAAGATAATTTAAACTTCTGTAAGTTTATTAATAATAGATAATTTAAATTCTATATAACTATTCTCATTTTATTTGAACTTCTATACTTTTATACAAGAGAACCAATAATGAAAAAACAAGAAAACAAACACTCCCAAAACGACAAAATTGAATCCTATGACTCATAAAAAAGGCCATACATGAACTTAATAAAATTATAATATATCAAATATTTTTTTAATAGGATATTAATTAAGTAATAAATGAATCTAATTAGATTATTTTATACATTAATCACAAGTGCAGAACACTTTTGGACATAAGGTATGGGACTTGTTAACTCAATATTCTTTCATTGGGTTAAACTTCTATGTCATTGGTTATGTTATGACAAGAATATGTGTGAAATTAAATCTTATTATTTTATACTATATTTCCACTTTTATTTTTTGGATTTACATTTTTCACAAATGATTATTTCATTGATTTATCCTCACTCTAATGATATGGTCTTTGTAAGGGATTCTCCCCAAACCTCCATTTTTTCTATAGGATGTGATTTCTCTCTCTTTACACCAATGTAATTCTTAATTATTTTAATTTAATCCTCCTAAATTATATATTTATGTTCCAAACATATTTAACTAGATCTATTATTCTTTCTTTTATGGGATTATACATGTTTTATAAGGATCACTTTTCAATTCCCCTGATAAACATGTTTTATTAAAGGGAACTTCCCAACTTCTTATCCAATTTAAAGTACACTCCATAATATATTTTAATCCAAAAATATTTTTCCAAAAAAACCTTTTTTAATATAAAAATATAACGTAGTTCATTTCTAGTTTTATGAAAACAATTATTCCTTTTTCCAATTTAAAGACTCTTATATTTTTCCTTAAACCGCACTGAGGTGGCTCATTTCAAAAGTTTCTTAGACACTATTTTTATATGTTTCCACTTCAGTTGCACATAAATTAAAATTATATATACCTATTTTACCTTATTAATGTCCTTGTGTTGTTTTAATCCATTCTTTCATAGACACCTTTATGATATTCTGATTTGTTATTCCATATGACCTGATTATGAAAGCCATTTCTTCATGGGTAACCCTCAAGTTAATTTCATATGATTGATTTAGGTTGATATCTTATGATACCATCTACCATATTTAATTTAATGGTTTATGATCATTTTTAATAGGTATTCACTATCATTATACCATTATCCATATGAATCTGGATAATTTATGATTATGTTTACTACTTTTGTAAATTATTTACATTTCATATGCAAGTTTCAATATGAATGTATATGTTGATTATGTTTCACCCCTTTCATATGAGTAATTAATTGGACTTGTTAAGTGTTAGGATTGGCCCACTATAGCACCATGATGTATTTGTATGTCTCGTGAGACAAACTAGTATCGGTTTTAGCTGTGGCTATAACCATTTATTTAGATTTCTCCATTGAGGCTTTGATGGTATGTTTATAATGTCCCAAATTATGAGTTACCTAATTATGAGATTAGTTATTAATAATATCTATGATTATTCAACTAGTATAATATATATAGAGAAGTATATTTCTTATGTGATTTTTTATATGGCATTATTTAATAATATTTTATTATTTACATATTATGCTCAAGATTATGTTTTAATGGAATGTGTTTATAGTTATTCACCTTACCTTGTTATTTATGTTTATTTATGTAATCTTCCACTATATTTATTAACCATACTTAGAATCTGATCTCTACCCTTTCTTATGTTTTATTGTTTCCCCAGGATTCTAATATTTATATAATGTTTGACATTAAAGGATAATCTAGGATAATAGAGATGTTTCCATATTAGTTTCTATGTTGTATTTCATTTCAAGTTGTAATATAAAAATTATTTTTCTATCTTGTATTCTAAATCTGCTAAACTCTATGTTACTTTAGGATGAAACTTCATTTATTATTATACCAATTAAATAAATTAATACACCAACTTTGAGATATTGGGGTTGGGTTTTATAAATAGACCTATCCCAAAAATAGAGATTCAGTTATCTATTTAACTCACACATAGATCCAAACCTATATCAATGAAATCTTTTAAAATGGAATTCACAGTGCTAAAATAATTTAAGGAGAAACTACAATATCTCTGGGAGAATGGTTTTGTCTATCCTATTGTTTCACCTTAGGGAGAACCTATTATTTTTGTAAATAATAAGGATGGATCAATGAAATTGTTCATTGAATGGTAGACCTTAATAGGATCACAATAAATAAAAAAATACCCACTTCAAGGAATTAATGATTTATTCGACCATCTTTTTTAGTATGAATTTTTTTTCTAATATTTATCATTGATCGAGTTATCTTCAACTGAGGGTATCCCAGAGATAGATTTTTGAACAAGGTATACACATTATGAGTTCTTTATTATGATCTTCATTTTTAATAATTCTCACATGATATTTATGGATTTTAAGAACAGAATCCTTAGGGGATACCTTAATAAATTTTAATTAGTATCTATTGATTATAATATAATATATTTCCATATACATAAAGAACATGAGGAACACCTGAAGGTTATACTAAAAACACTATGAAAATAGTGTATTTTTTTAAATTTAGTAAATGTGAGTTTTGGTTGCAACAAGTTTCACTATTGGGACACATTGTATCATTTGAAGTTATCCTTATAGATATAGCAAAGACTAAGGTAGTATAGGAGTGGAATCATACAATAAGAGTGGCTAAGATTCATAGTTTACTTGGTTTAGCTGGGAACTATGGAATTTTTTTGAAAAACTATTCATAACTTTTGAATATACTTACTAAGTTAACTCAAAATGGAGATAGGTTCATTTGGATGAAAGAATGAAAATAAAAATTCCTTGAACTAAAGAAGTGGTTGGTTTATAAACCTAATCTAAACATAATGTAAAATAAATATTTTTTATCTATAGTGATACATATCTAAATTGTCTTGGATATGTCACTATAAAAAATGAAAAGTTGATCACCTTGAATCTCAATAGTTAAAGCCACATAAGAATAATTATCTTACTCATGATGTGGACTTTAACTACTTTTGTTATCAATTTTAAGATTTGGAGGCACTATATTTCTGGGGTAAGTGTGATATATACACTGACCACCAAAGTCTGATATATATATATATATATAAAATGAAATGAACATAAGACAAAGGAGATGGTAGAAACTTCTTAAATACTTTTATTGTTCTGTTAATTATCACCCAAGATGATATAACATATTCATATAATCATTGAGTATGAAATATCATAGTGTTCATAAAATTATGATAATTAAAGGAGGTTTGTAGATCAATGACCTAGTAAATATTAAAATGGTAATTATAAGGAAAGAGACAACATCAATCATATCAAAAATTATTTCTCAACCATCATGACTAGATAAGACCAATAAATTACAAATAGATGATCCTTTGATGAAAATAAAATAAAGGCTATGAAAAATGATAATTAACCTGAATTCAAAATTAATCAAGAAAGAGTATTGATATTTGGTACAAGTCTATATAACCTATTTATTCTAGATATACAAAAAGAGTTAGTGGATGAAGTTCATTACTCAATATTCTCTATACCTCCAGGAATTACTAAAATGTACAGGGACCTTTAGGATAATTATTAGTGGGATAATATGAAAATAGGTATTCCCAATTACAATTCAAGGTGTTTAGTGTCTCAACAAGTGAAGGTAGAGTGAAAAAATCCAAAAACATCTATGACAACCACTACCCGTACCTATATAGAAGCTTCAAAACATCATTATATGATTTTTCACCCGCATACCTATGACATCCAAGGTAAACAATGTTCTACGGGTATTCATTAATAGTTTAACAAATTCTTCCCATTTATTATCATAAGATAATATTTCTTCCTTGAATGCTTATCTCACCTCTATATTCAACAAGTAGTGAGACTCCATGTAGTACCATTGTTAATTTTTTCTGATCGAGATTCAAGATATACTTCTTAGTTATAGAGGATCCTTAAAAGGGTTATGAATATATATATAAACATGAGAAAAAAATATCATCTTCAAAATTATGGGATGTATAATAGGAAAATTAAAACATTAAAAGGCATGATAAGGGCTATCTTGATTGATTTTCAAGGTATTTATGACCAAAATATTATACTTATTGAATTTTACTATAACAACAACTTCCACTTAAGTATTCAAATGGAAAATTTTGAAGCTCTCTATGGAAATAGGTGTAGAAAATAACCATGTTGGGATGAAGTTAGAGATGGGAAACTATTGGGTAAATACATTATAAAGGATACTACAAAAAAGATACAAGTGATTCAAAAAGAAATTAGGGCTGCTCAAAATCAACAGAAGTGTTATGCAGATAATTGAAGAAAGGACATCAAATTTAATGTTAGGGATCATGTATTTCTCCAGACATCACCATGGAAATAATTTATAATATTTAGAAAGAATGGGAAACTAAACCCAATATACATTAGAACATTTAAGATTATAGATCATGTTGGATCGATTTCATATCAATTAACACTACCTCCAAATCATTCAATATTCCACAATTTATTCCATTAGTCTCTATTAATAAATATATATATATGAATCAGTACAAATACATGATATTAATAGTGTGGAATTGGATCCTGACATTTTATATCAAGAGAAATAATTCATATTATTGATATAAGAGAATAAGTGTGGAGAAATAAGACAACATGACTTTTGAAAGTTCTATACAGATATCCAAAGTTTGAAGAAGCTACCTGGGAAACTGTAGAAGTGGTGATGTAAAAACATCCCCACATATTTTTAGTCAAGAGACAGATTTCGAAGGTGAAATTTATTAGAGGGAAATTAATATTCTTAAATTCCTTTATGTTATTAATATAATAAAACATATATTATAATGAATAGTTTATTATGAGCATGTAGATATACTATTTTATTTTATAAAAACATTTCACATCATGTGTTGGAATGGACTGTTTAAACTAAAAACATTAAGGGGATATACACATAGAATAATAGTAAATTCATTTTCATATGATTGAATTCCCCTAAAAAGATCACTCTTACCATAATGAATGTAAAAAATTAATAGATACATTAGAAAAAAATAACAACATGATGGTATGTGTAAGAACCATTGTAAGTAGTGAATGATGAAGTGAGAATTATCGTATATTTATATGGAAATGGGGTCATTAAATATTGTGAAAATTGGAAAATATGTATGATAAAACTGTGACTATTAATAAATAATATATTTGGTCATTATTATTGTTAGTTATGGAGATGAAATAAAGTGACCATTGGTATTATGAAGGAAGAAACCAAAATTATATTTTTGGAAACTATAAATATATTTCAATTATTTTAAAATTATGTTTCATGAAAAAAAAATTACGACTTAAATAAATTTTATTTTAATTTAATATTCTTATAAAACACTTTCTAAATGATTATATAAATTAATTAAGTCCTATGTAATTTTTATAATGGTTATACAGTTTACTATGTCATAAAAAATATTAATTTTCAATAAATTATGATTTTTATTTAAAAGTTAAAATTATAATATTTAGAGAATTAGTTTGATAATATATATATCATTTTATATATTAGTGAATCATAATCAACATAGTTTTACTTTTTTATAATTTTCTGAAAATGTTGATTTTTTGGTGAAAAAGTGAAAATTATCATTTTACAAGTGCCATAATTTTATGACATAATTATGATTAGAGAATGATTATAAAATTTATAAACCATTTTATTCAATAAAAAAATTATTTAATAAGTTTAAAAATTAATTTATAAGTATTATGTTTCATATAGAAATTTATACTTTACATTTTGGAACTAAAAATTGGATTTTTGAGATAATTTTTTTGGATTTGTGGAATTAAATAGGTTTATTGGAATATGAATTTAAAATTAGGGGGTATTTCACATAAAAAACCATCAATCAAAAATTTAAAAGCCATGAATTTATATAGAATTTATTTCACCCATATGTGGTTGGATTATATAATAAAATTACCAAGCATTTTTACTTAAAAACTACCCCTCCAAAAGTTTAAATATCCACCCTTTCTCTAATTCCTCTAAACTCAAAACCAATTGTGTATCACTCAGAGATTTTAAAAGAAAAAAAGTATGTTTTATAGCATAAATAACATGAAACGTTGAAATTATAAAATAATTTAACTCACTGATACATTACAATATATTTATTCTAAAATAAATTTAATCTCTTCAACAACTTCTAGTTCACAAAAACCTGATATTTTTATGTTCATTAGCTTATTCAACAAGTAAAACTGAGTTTAAATAACCCAATATATATATAACCATTAAATAATATATTAAATTTGTGGGTATAAATAATATTAAATACATTATTACATATTTATATATCCTACATAATCTAAATGATTGAAAAATGTTTTGTAAATAATGATTCAATTTTTAATAAAGTGATTTCATTCTCCAAAAAAATGTTTTCTTTAAAAAAAATTCTCATGAAAAGGATAATATAATAAATTATTAGATCTTTTAGAAAAATAATTTGACAAAATTAACTTTATTATCTCAATCATAATATTAAAATACACATTGGATGAGATTTAAGTATTTTTCGTAAAATATTGTTTTCTTATTGAATAGTTAAAATACTGATTTTTTGAAAAAAAATTGCATTTATTTTAAATAAATTATGTAATATAAAGTAAAATTATATATGTAATATGATTTTATATAAAAAATAAAAAAATATTTATATTTCATCATCTTATTTGGTTTTTAATAATAATTATATTTTATTTTAGAATAAGTTTGTTTTTAGAAGGGATTTTTATAAAAAGTGTTTTAGAGTACATAATGTTTATTCATTTAAATTTACTAAAATAATCCTTAATAATAAATTATTTAAATAAAATTTATATGATATATATCAATTAATATTAATTGAGATTAATATAATGATTATTATTATACATATAGTTAATATTAAATTATCTTGTGCTTAAAAAATACACTTCTGGAAAACCCTCTTTTTCGTTGCATTTGCAAGTTTTGATTTAATTTTAATCTTTCCACTTTAATAAAATTTATTTGAAAAAATAAAATTTATTTTTTAAATCAAAATTTCAAAATTTTATTTGGGTGGAAATATGATATTTTTATAAAAAGTTTCATTTTTTGATGAATAGTGAAAAATATTAAATTTAAATTGAAAATTATATTTTTATTTAAATTATTTATAAAGTAAAATAATATTTTAAACTAGTTTTAAAGTAAAATTATTTAAGTTATATATAAATTAATTCAATTTTGGTCATTGGAGTAATTTAAATTTTGAATTTGGATATAAAAACCTTGTAAACTTTTATACATTTTATCTTTAAAAACTTTGTTTCGAGTCACGTTTATAGGACTATTTTTAAATTAAAATTTTCCACTTATGTGAATTGAATCTAGAAAAAAGAATTCCATATTTGAATCATAATAATTTATATTATCTAAAAAATTTTACTTATTTTTTGACAAAAATGAATAGTGAATCATTTAAAAATTTATTACCACGGTTATGGTAAAAAAGGGGTTTATCAAGGGGATAAACTAAAAAGATAATGTTAGCATTGACCAATAAACTTGTATGAAAATTATTTTATGACCTAATTTAGACCATTACACCACTTATATAATGGTCCTTTTGGTACCATTTTAATATATTAAAAACAAGGGATCACTCGCTTCTTTTCAAAAATACCAACTGTATCCTCTCCCCCACTTATAAAAGGTCAGCCCCTCTCCTCTCTTATTAGAACCATAAAAATCGTGGGTTCAGACAAGACCTTTCCAAATAAAATTATAAATTCCCTCCTCTAATCCTATAATCTTTATTTTGGGTATAAATCCAACCTAGAATGTCCTTCGGTGGAAACTTGAAGAGGATACTCAAAGAAGAGGTAACGTTCAACAATAGTTTTTATTTAAATTCATTCTCCACATTCTTGAATTATTCATGTATCATGATTATATAATAAACTAATTATATTCCATATATTAATATTTTATTATTTTAATGTGATAACCTAAATATTTTCCATCTTCCATCAAATGGGATACGAAATCATTATTTGCCTGTACAGTAGACTACTATCTCACGAACTGATGTCATTAGTTTTTCCTTTACCACCTATAATGATTGGGTATGATAATGGATTTAAATATTATATATGATATTTATAACATAATTATACCTATTTATTCATTATATCAAATATAAAGTTTTACATTCCATACCTTAGGGGATACGATAACATCACTTGTGTGTAGGGAGGACTACCGCCTCGCGAAGCGATGTTATTCGTTTTTCACTAACGTGTTACATGGAAGGTAGTAATGGTAAATATAATGAATATATGATATATATAAATCAAGTGATAATGATATTTGTGAAATAATATTCATTCTTAAAATATAATATATCATTTTATTTCTTACATTTTCACTCATTGAGAAAAATGATAACGTCATTTGTGGATGTGTGGACCACTGCCTCCTCAAAGTAATGTGATTCATTTTTTTATCACCACATCATAATAATGATATATATAAGTATATATTATTAAATAATATTTTATTTAAGATACTATTATAATTATTTAATGATAATTTTTACTTATGTTATTTCCATAATAATCATTAAAAAATGGAAATGTTACCCATGCGTATGTACGACCAATAGTCTACATGATCATAACATACATCCTTTATCAAAAAATAATAATAATATGTATTAAAATTATAATTAATATATAAATATGATAATTATTTCATGATAATTATTATTTATATTATGGAACTATGCAATATTCATATGAACCAGAACATTCAGAACAAATCATGAGAGCCAAAATGAAGAAATTAACTCCTGAAATAATGAAAATAATGAAATATTATGAATGAAAAGTTGATAATATGTTATAGATGGATCATATAGGTTATCACAAACATCATTATAATGTTATGATCCTAATTTATTTTATATGGTTTATTTACATCCCCTTTAAAATTTTATATCATGAATATATATCATTTAATGGTATTTAAATTTTCATTTGAATTTATTATTCAAAATTGTACCAAAGCATAAATGGATTTTTGTCCCAATTTTCATTCTTTCAGTCTTATGTTGTGTTATGCATATATCTTCTTTTATGAGGTTTATATAATACCCATTTAAAATTTAATATCCTGATTTTATTTATTCTCATGTTATATTAAGTTTCAATTAATGTAATCCTTTCATGGGGATTATAACTCAATGTTATCAAAGTGGAAATATTTTTATGTTACCATATCATTATTTATAAATATTGTTTATGTTTCAGTCTCCAATGTTGAAATAATATAATATAACTCAAAAAAATTATCATTAGTTTTCTTATCCTCTGGTTATTTCCTGAGAATACATTTTTTCCTTCATTTTTCTCTCTTTATGTACTCCCTGGTTTAGAAAAATATTTTTATGAAAAATAGTCATTATTCCCCTCTTTGGATGGAAACCCATTTTTCCAGAAACCACGTTTTATAAAAATGTTATCAAAAAATGTTCATAAAAATCCTAAAATAATTTATAAAATAAAGTTTTACCCATGTTTTACTTTTTTATAATTTTATTAAAGCAATCTTCAATCCATTTTCCCAAAAATGAATTTTTGAATTTTACTTAAAATGTGAACAGAATATTTGTTTTGACATGTACTGCATGAATAAAATTTTCAACCATAATGACCATTATATTATTTTAAGATTCCTTTAAAAGATTTCAATTTCATTTTAAAATAATGTTTTTTTTTAAAACGTTTTAATTTTTTTTCTCAAAATGGAAAGGAAATTTTCCCCATTAAATGTTTTATATTATTTTTAAATATAACTTTATATGTTTCTAATTTTTCATTCAAAGAAAAATATTTTCAAAATATCTTGTGAATATTTCGTTTTCAAAAAAAAATTCAAAATAAAATGTTTATTTTCCTCAAAATGTATTGAATGATATTTTAACGGTATTTCCATTCATCAATGTCAACAACCCTTGTTATTAATTATTCTCCAATGGGGATATTTTGTATTGATGCCATTCTAATTATTTTTCTGGATGTATTAATATTGTTTCAATGAAATTTTAATTGGAACCTGTTTATTTTCTAGGGGTTAATCATGTTTCTAATATATTTTTATGCAAATCATTTCTCTTACATGATTTAATCATACTTCAAATATATAATTATTGAATCCATTTTCCCAATAGGTGAATCATGTCTTGAAAGGAATAATTTTTTTAATAAGTTTTATGATGATTTCTAAGATGTATGTACTTTATTTGTGGTTCTTGGAAATTATATATGATGTTTGTACCCATATTGCACTGGGTTAGCCCATTATTGATTATATGATGAGTACCCCCAGATAGTGCTCTAATGCATTGGGTAATGATTGTGTTTTCTGGATAATTGTACCGGTAGTCAGCCTTATTATTATTCCAATTATAAGGGTTCTGTAAGTGTTCTATGAAGATGATATCCCAAGATATCAATATATTTTTTATTTGTTTTCTATTGGTTTATGATATTTCATTTGATTAAGATTGATATCACATGGCTCATGATTATTGATTATTATAAATATTTTCTTTTTTAATGCCTTATTTAATGTTTTCATATTTGATAATCTCATTATTTATGGGAATAAATATTCATGTGTTATACTCATTCACTTTGATTATGTTATTATAACCTTATCCTCTTTTTATACTCATTGATGACATTCATTTGTTAATGCTTACATTTTTCCTTACTGATCATTTGATCTCTCCCTTATTATGTTTCATTTTTTCCAAGTTATAATTAATTAGGTTGAATGAATTATGTCTAAAAGGGTTTTTATATGGATGATTATTTTGACTTAATGTAAAATAAGTAAAGTTTGGTTAAGTGGGAGAAAAACTCATTTAACAACATGGTTATTGTTTATGTAGGAGTCTATCCTAATTCTGTAAACTCTGAACCTAAAAGATCCTCTAATAATATAAGTTATCTATGTTTTCCTTTTTATGTTGTATCATTTTAATAGAAAAAAATTGGGTCACAATTATCAACATCTAATCCAGAAATGAAAAGTTTATGATCTCAGCACCGGATCTGGGAATGTGGGTTCTAGGATGTTATAAATTGAACTTGAATTAATTCTCCCTATACTTCTCTAAATCCCCAATAATTTTTTCCTAGGACTCTAAGGAGACTCTCTTTGGCTCTAATAATCATCTTATTTGGGAAAGGGATCTCTTCCTTAACTTTTTCAATTCAAGTGCTTTCATTGTTTAATCCTTTCGATTATCAATTTATTAATTTGTAAAGTCATTTAAACACCCCCATTTTTTGTATCTATGTTGTATTGTTAATGAGATACTTACTTTATCTCTAATTAAACCCATTTCAATATCCGTTTTTCATACTCATTATACTACTAAAAATCAACCATTTATTTTCATTGCTATATTTTCTTATCATGATTACCCAACCCTACTTTCATTCAAGAGTACCAGTTTTGAAGTATCCTTTGAATATTTATTGGGGACATCTATTTATTAAACAAAAATTCCATACTCATGGGTTATAAATGATATGTACATAAGATTCTTGATTGATGTGTCATATATAAAATTATACATATGAAGGGTGCACTCTGATAGTGCTCCAATGTAGTGGGTAAATAATTAATCTCTAGATATGACATGTTCCTGATACCTTATAAGAATGAATTGGTAATGTTTTTTTCATAACTTTTTAAAAATACATAGTAATATGATTTATGACACCTTAGTGATGATCAATGGTGATATGTTTATGAAGGTCACATGTTTATGTTGTAGCTACATTTCCATGTCATGCCTCATGTTTTTATGTTCATGTACTTACATTATTCCTCTTTTTTTATATAGATGTTCATATGTTATTCTTCATGTTTCACCAATGATGTTATCATACATTTTTATCCTTTTCTAAGCATCATATGTGTCCCTTTAATTTGATAAATTCCCCTAGGAAATTATATGTTGGTAGATAATCTAGGATGTTATCGTAAATAAGCCTTTCAAATGAGTTGAAAATTTGGTTATGTTTTTATTTATATACCATGTATTTATTATACTATATACCTTTTTCCAATACAATAAACCTAAAAAGGGTCTTCATAGTTATTTATGTAATATTTAATCAAGTAATTATGGTTAAAATCCTGAAATAAATGGTAGTTTTCCATATTAGGGCTTATTCATGAGCTTCCCATATGTGTTTCATAGGGAATATAAACATTTTAAAAATTATTGGAGGGAATATGTAACATTAAGTAATGAGTTTGATCATATTAATTATTTTCCCTACTATTTATTAGGAACACTAGGCCTAAATTTTTCTCTAGTTTCCTTTCTCTCTCTCATGCCCTTTCATGCATCATGGTGATGAAATCATTAATGGGAACGTGATTAGAGATTATACATAGGAAAGGGGCTATTATGTTTTTTGAATTTATATCATATATATTTGTAATATATTGAGGAAGGATGACTGGAGTCATAGTAGATATAACCTCATGGGGAATAGGTTTGGATTATATATGGACTATCCTTCCAGTGCTCAGGCCAAACATGCATGGATATCGTTGAAGTGCCTTTCCCTCTATCTAGCTCATTTATGTAACCTAGTGATGAAATCATAAATGTGAATATAGTTGGCACATATATCTATAAAGTATTAAAATTCATACATGTATCATTTAGTGTTATAGAGATATTTACATGACACTATGGTAGCTATTATGAGTAGCTTGAACCAGGGCAAGTTTCACTGATGTCCCCCTGATGAGTACTCTCATTATCAAGGGGATACATTATTGTTATCACCCTGAGGGGCCTATCGGTAAGGGAGTATAAGTGGGAATAATATTTTATGAAGGTACTAAATGATCAATGGGTTAGATGTTGGTTCTCAGGTTCTGAAGATACATCTTTGAAGGATGTGAGGAGGCCTAGGTGAATGAGTGCCCAGGTTATATACCTATAAAATGGTGTGTTCAAAAATTGAACTAGAAGAGATAAATCATGAACTCATATGGGATCTCGATGAGATTTTACCCTAAATTTATACCAGGAATAATCTTGAGTGAATCTATACCATAGTTATGAGGGTCAATCACATCTTATCTTTGGATATGATATAGAGAGATTTGGTATCCTTGATAGGGAATCTTGGTAAAAGATTATCCCTGGTGCCATGTAAAAATGAAATGGCTTCTTATTTTAAGCCTAAGTTGAATGGAGAATTTAAGAAAATCCTAGGGCAAATAGGGAACCCTTTTGAAGCCAAGGATGAATTAAATCCTATATGGATGTTTATGGATAAGTGTCCCCCTTATTGAAGGTTGGGTTAAGGTGTCACCATTTTTTGCGATTAGGGTTAATGGATTTCCATAATAGAGCATAGGGATAATTGTTCACCCATTTTGGAGGCCTTGATAATGTATATACCTAGTTTATTAGTGGGAAAAATACCCCCATATTTATAGAGAAGGGTGAAGTTTCACCCTTGTAATAAAACTTAAGTTAGGTTTCACCCAAGTGGAGGGCCTCCAGGTAAGAGGTGGGAAAATGAAATTGGTATTATGTCTCACTCGAGGGTGTTCTTTTCCCTAGTTTTGGAGAACTAGGGTTAAATTAGTATTTAATAAAGGTTTTAGTATGTTAAAATTTTATGTAACATAATTACCCTTGTTTTTTCAATTAATCTGTAGGGTTTTTAGGCTTAATTACTACCTAAAGGGGTTTTACAGACTAGATTACATAGAGCTTATATGGCATAATTTTTTCATCCAATATGTATATATTATATCCCAGGAATGTTAAATGAGGTCTATTAGGTTCTATTTATAGAAAAATATATATTTCCTAGAATTTCAGGCTTGGGAACATGATTTAGTTCAAAACAATGTTGAGGGAAGAGATATGAGTGTCTAGATATTCTTGTGCAAGTGGTCTTCACAAAGGGGGTGAGTGTCCCAATGATTATGTGGAAGCGAAGTTATACAAACATTAATTAATACCTTTTGAGAACATATAGGGGTCTGGGTAAAACACCTTGGGTCCCTAGATAGGTCTCGAAGAAAAGTGATTTCTCCCCAAGGGATTTTTAATTCACCATATCATGGTTTCCATCCTTTATAGAAATGAGAATCAATAATGATCCAGTTTATTTTTTACAATAATTATACGATCCTACGTGTAAATGGAAGGAAATATCAACTGATTTCATCATTGATTTACCTCAAGATTAAGGGGGTTTGATGATATCTATATTATTTGGTATTGTTGGAAATAATTTATCTTATTTATTGGAAATCAATGATTTAGGTGCAATGGATACTTTGGTAAAGCTCTATTTAAGGGAGATTGGATGAGTTCATGATTTTACAAGAATGATCTTATCTAATCATGATATTTTCTTTTCCACATAGTAGTGGAAGGGTATGCAACATGTTTCTTCTACTCAGTTGTGCCATAGCACTGCTTTTCATCATTATATAGATGATCAGATAGAGCTGTTTATCCAAATAATTGAGGATATATTGTGTGCATGTGTTATGGATTTTGGAGGTATATAGGTCAAACACAAACATTCAATTGATAACTCTTATAATAAAATTTATCACTCTTTCATTAGAATAAATCCATTCAAATCTACCTATGATAGACTTTATATATATCTATTATATTGTACTATGGCCAGAGAGTCTATAATTATTTGGAAATATTTTCTGTAAAGTATAACATAGAATGTGTATAAAATTCATGATCAAATGAAGGATTGTAAATATAATTAGACTTTTTATAATTAATGAAGAATAATACCTCTATAGTTATAGGTTACAAATCATGTGTTCCTAAAGGTTTCTCCTCATCAGGGGAAGAATATGTTCTGTTAAGGAAGTATGATTTCTCTTTGATTTTTTCATCTTTTGAGGTATTTATGTGTATCAGGGAGGTATCATACTGGGTGGTACTTCATCCATAGACGGATCAGATTCATTATGTATTTAATTTTTCACATCACCATAAATATCGCCCCAATAAGTCACATGTCATTGATTGGGTTTAGTTTAATATTGAGGAGGAATTTATGCTCATTGAGTTTCCCATCAATATTTAATTTCATTAGTAGAAGGTTTCGTGTGGTCATTTCAATCCCTTGGTTCATTTATTTTGCAGGAATGATGTCTAGGGAGAGTGTATGTGGGAATGTGATTTATATATGCATTCTCAATATCATATGTTTTTTTTTTGAGTTTTATCTACCATGATATTGAGATGTTTTATTTTATTTTGGTCTGATTAAAGTACATTTTTCTTTATGTGGTTCTTCGACCTTTTGTTATGGAAGGATTCTTATTTGAGAGGTATCACTTGGGGTACTTTTTGCCTTATTTTCCTATCTATATTTTTTTCTCATGGTTTAGAAGAATTTGAGAAGTATATAATATAAATAATTAAATTTATCTTGATGCTCTACATTTTATTTTTGATATATATAAGATGTTTGTCGGAATATTGGAGGAATTTAGTCAAGAAAAGGTGGAGTTTTAGCTAAAATTTCATCTAGAATATTATATATTACCATAAAGGGCAGTGTTTCATTGTGTTATTTTGTTTGTGGAAGAAGGTTATTTGTTTTATATTATACTGTATCATAGTCATTGTGAATACGACATAAAAAGCTGTGTTGTGCCATGGATATTAGGTCGTGAATGTTTTTTTCCTTTGGATGGATGATGTTTGTTCATTGTGTCATGTTGTCTTGTGTTGTGGTATAGAGGGACTCATTTTGCTTCTAGTTTAATATTAAATTATATTTTTGTTGTATAATGGAAATTTGGCCATTAAATCTTGGTGTCTCTCAAATCAAGAATGTTTCATCATAGTTTCTCTCACTATGACATGTTTTGGCTTGGGGTATATTGGTCTTGAGTGAGGGAGGAAAAGGTTTTCACTATGATTTCATGATTTTCAATAATTTTAGCATGAGGGTTCATGTTGTATCCTGATCCTCCATATTTTTATCAAATTTGAAATGGTGTTGACCCCTGAAAATAAGGGAGATCATATTATTATTCTTGGATTAGAATATCATTTTATCATAACGATCTCATCACAATATGATCTTATTACCCAATTTTTTTATTACAATTCAAATACCTTCTTGAATTATCGTCAGTTCCTCTAGACTTATTCAAGTCATAGGTGTCGTGTAAATCATCATGGGTGCACGTTGTACATCCTTATGTGGGTTTTAGTGCTCATATTAAATACATTAATTCCATTTGATATGAGGTGTAATTTCATCCCCTTTCCTACAATTGTTTATTTTTCATTCAGTTTTTAGTGGGGTATAGTCTTGATAGTAATATTATCTTTTTTGATAGTAGTGATTATTGGGAATTTTGGTAGCCTAATTGTTTCAATATTCTATTTATAATAATTAATTATAGTTTTTATCTATTTACATAGTAAATTTCCTAAACCATTCCAAATTACTTGTGTTCTGGTGTTTTGTCTGTGATATCTTCCATTGTTCTCATGCGACTCATCAATTTATTTTAAAAATATTTTCTAGTTTCAACGATACTATATGTGGGATATTTCTTAGATATGCCATTTTTAAGAACCTTAATATATCCAATATTTTTATGTATTTAAAATCTATAGGGTGAATCCATGTTGTGGGCCAACAAGTTTTCCAAGAGCTTTGTGGTTGGATTTAATGGGAACAACACTATAAGAACCCGACCCCAGTTTCCTGGAGCCAGTGCCTTATTTTATTATATTTGCATACAAACATGTAATATGTATCCCAAAGGACCAAGTATTTTAGTAGCTTTTGGAAATAAGATATATATTTAATTTTAACATTACATCATGAAGGTAAATACAACACTAATTTATTCCATTAGAAACATCCAAGCCTCCTAGATTACGCATGCAAGTCACTCAAAACAAACTTCTTCATATCTTGGGAAAATAAAACATAAGAAAGTGGTAAGATCAAACTATCATTATGAGTAAGAAATATAGAAGAATATAACATACTCATAAACATTAGGCAAGGTGAACAATTGGAAACACACTCCATTACAAATAATAGACTTGAATACATTATAGTAGGAATATGAGCTGAGTAAATAATGCCATAATAAAACATAATCATGGGTATTATACTTGTCTAATAACCACATGAACATTCAATTACAAGCATCATAATTAGATAAGTGCATATGTCGGACATTCTGAAACATTTTTTCAAGGCCTTGGCCAAGACGTCTAAAAATGAGCAAGGCCTCGGCCAAAACCATATATCATATTGGGAAAGGCCTTGACCAATTCCACATATATTTGTCTCATGAGACTAACTGGTGCATAGAGTGTCTACAGAGAGCCCCACCCATAACATAATAATTCCAATTCATTCCTCATATAAGTGCGGATAAATATAAAAAATATATACATTCATATTGAAACTATCATATGAAATGTGACTAACTATTCCCAATCATTAAACATAAAACACTAACCATTCTGAGTAATATGGTGAATGGTTTTAGGATAGATATTACACAATAAAATTATTAATTAACCATTAAATAAAATATGGTAGATTACAACATAAATTACTAAACCCAATAACAAATAATAATCAATAAGAGTGTTGAATCAGATGAAAATACTCTTAAAAACCATTAAGAAACACTTGAGATAAATACTCTTTTATTTTGAAAAGAAGGGTTCTATGGGAAAAATATTTGGATTAAACTATAATTCAAGTAATATAGTATTTTAATAATAAAATTAGTGATTTAATAAAGATAATGGTTTCCAAAAACTGATTATAGAGTGCCCTTGAAAATAGGTTAGGATTTTAGAAATTCCCTTGAATCGGCTTGTATATTTCAAACAATTTTGAAAGTTCCTCTATAAAATGTGTAAATATCCATAAAATAGGGAAGGTTTCTAGTCAGTAAAAATATATAGAACACTCACACAGATTTTATGAGGATTACATAAAAATATAAAATAATTTCATCGAGGTAATTAGACAATGAAATTATCCCAAATGAAAATGGAGGTCTGGGTGAGAAAACCCCTACCTTAAGTCCAAATGTGTTCCGCTCTTGAACTAAAGTCCTGGAATATAAAATTAGAAATATCAATAACTTATTTCAGAACCTATTAGATATTTATTTAGTCCGTCATAATTATTTTTAGTTCACTTATGTTGTAACGCCCCGACCCCATCTACCCATAGTCGGTGCATTACTTCGTAACATTGGCATGATCACAAAAGATCAAGTCTCGAAAGACCGATTAATTTAGTAGCCTTGGAAACACTAAATACATTCATAATGTTACATTACATCATAAAGTGAAAAATTAAAATAAAATAGTATCCATAGTCCACACTCATATCTTCTTCTGAATATCCTTGCAAGTCATTCATAAAATACTTCTTCACATCCTGGAAAATATTAAAACATTGAAAGGGGTGAGCTCAGATGCTCAGTAAGGATAACAATATTGCGGAAGCCTTCATAAATAAACATAAACATTTAAGGCAATGTATAACTAAAACAAAAGCCTTTTAAACTTGAACATCAACATAATATGGCAAAAGTAAAATGAGATAATTCCATTTACTTCTTCACATGGATATTCTTCTGGTCGAATAATCACATGAAATATCAATAACCACTTTCATAATGATGGAATGCATAATGCCAGACTATCATAACCACGTAGCCAAGGCCTCGTGCCAAGACCACAAATAAGATTTTGTCAAGGCCTCATGCCAAGACACTAGTTTGTCTCATGAGACCTGCCGATGCATCGAGGAGCTATAGCGGGCTCCACCCGTCACTTATTAAGTCCAATGCATTCCTCATATGAATAGGTTTAAACATATCATAAACCATAACATAATCATATCACATAAAACATGCATAAAGGAAACATAAAATTTCCACATTTCAATCACAAGATATCAATACAACACATTGATATAATAAAAACACTTTCAAAACCATTTTCCATACCAAAATAATAGAAAGTTAAAACTTTGTATTTATTTTTCATTAAAAAACGTTATGGCTTGTAGAGGAAGCTGAAACACAAATAATGGTCACGGCGGCGGAGAAGTCATTGTCGCCGCATACGTAAGACAAAAACATTCCTTATGTCTTTTAGTAAAACGCTTTGTAAAAAAAGATTCCTTCTTGAATAAAAGTCAAAGTCAAAGGGGTTTATACACCGTATAAAAGAAAGTTGTGTATAAAACCAAATATGCCTCAATGAAAGGAGATTGAGACGAAGTCCTTAAAAAGATCATTTTTTAAAATAAAATAGATCTATTATGTGTATTCACTATAAGTGCACATAAATAAAGTACAAATACATGATAGGACATAAAAATATCATGACATAATTTGAAAGTAGGAGATTAACCCAAAGAATGGAAATTGGGTTAAGAAATTCCCTTACCTTGCGTCTTCTCCTGACTCGACCGTTCTTTAACCTCCTGAATAATAAACTAGAGTTAATTTATATTTACTTAAGAACCTTTTTCATGTTCATTATTCCTTTTATATCACTTATTAGCATGTTATGAACATTATGTAATTATTTAAGTTAATGACGGTCGTTTTTTCGATCTTTGGTACTTGAGTCAAAAATAATCTTCTTATAATTACAAGTTGTTCATGTGATGAAATATCCATTATATCCAGAATTATATTCATGATTTAGATATCATATATATCCAGTATATACATTCATTAATAATATTATGTAACATTTAGAGGAAAGAAATGAAATGCACCGTTCATGGAGACGGTAAGCCGTACGTACGCATGAACGCTAATTTCATTTCTATTTCATATTTAATGGAATGAAATCATAATGATATAAATTTATAATATAATTCCAGCATAATATAGCATATAATACCATTTACTCCATCCTTTATACATCCCACATATGGTATTAACGATTCAAATAACTTTGAGGGGGCGGTAGTCCGCACTTCCTTAAATGAAATTATAGTGTTTACACAAAATGGAAATCAAAAAGGTATGACATAAATGAGAAATACAGAAGCATAATGAAAACAGAAACATAATATATATGCCATATATGAAAGTAGTGTCATCAAAATGGCCACCATTAGAGGTGTTAAAAGAATATTGAACAATCATCGTTTCGTGAGCCAGTATTTTTCCGCCCACAGAAATAGTATGTTCTTTAACCATTAGATGTAGGTGTGTGTAAGTGTAGCTCTAATCCTTATTATAAAACCATCCTAGTATATTTAGGATACTGGTTTTGTTACAAAAGAAATGGATAAAAAGTTTTTAGGGGGTTGGAGAAGAAAAATAAAACAAAACAACATTAGAGAACACATTACCTTAAAATCGGGTAACTCTTTTTGATTTGAGCCAAAGGCTTCCTTGGGAAGAGTTCTGCCCAAAGTGAGGCTTATAGTAGTAAGAGGGGGAAGTTGGGAGAGTATTTGGGCAGAGTTTGGCCGACCCAAATGGCTTGAAAGTGTGAATGAGGTGGTAGAGGTGGGGGCCTTTTATAAGTGGAGAGGAGGGGCACTCTTGGAAAGTAAAGAAAAGTCACTTTATTATAAAATGAGTTTCGGATTTTAGAGGTCTCACACTTATATAATTCGAGTCTAAGGTGATAAGGGTTCGAAATATACTCATCCAATAGGTTTTTGACAAGTGTAATCCTTGGATTTTACATTATCTTTTCATTTTATTTAAATCATTAATTAATGAGGTAATCGCTACATCATCATGGTATCATGAATAATTTAATTTATTTAATGTCTAAAAATTATAAAAAAAATACTATAATGTAGGAAATCTTTTTATCTTTCCAATTACTATTTATAGTAAAAAATATGACTTGTATAACCCCATGTAAAAATTGTTTTAGTAAAACCTTTCATGTTTGTGTCATTTTTTACTTTAACATTAAATAAAAGGTATTTATGTCATTTTCCAACTAAAGTGGATCCATGGGGTCCCCAAGTTGACCCATGGATTGTCTTGGTCGGCCATGGAACATCCAATGAGGGTAGGACATGTGTCAATCTCATCTCATATTATTAAAATATTATTTTTACCTTAAACTACACTAATTACCTCTAATCGCGATTAAGAACTTAAAAGTTACTATTCACCAAAAATTATTTTAATCTCATTGAACCACATTTTACTTCATAATGAAAACCATGTATGTCGGATTTTTGAAAATTAAAACACAGAAGTGGTAATATTTCATTTAAACGAAAAATCAGTTATTTAACTACCACTTAGTGGTTTCACTATTCATCAAAAATTGAAGTTTTTCAGAAAAATCTCAAAAATTCACCCTAAGCTATATTTGATATTCTGATTTCAAAAATGATGACTATTTTACAAAATTACAAACATATAAGTTGCATTAATTAATTTTATAATTAATTCCCATTGTCACAACAAATAGCGTGTTTTTTAGAAACAACTTATATCAAAAGATTGACAATTGTTCGTGCCCAATTTCAATGTTAAATTAATTCTAATGACCACCATTGGATAAAATGGTAAAAAAATATTCTAATTATACTTTAAAACCACTAAATAGCATAATTTATCATAATAAATTATTTTTATTAAAAAAGTTGTTTTAAGTATTTTTCACTATTCATAAAAAAAATTGGAAGTTCTTAGAAAGTTACAAAAAATTCAACTTAGGATAATTTCGATATTACGAATACAAAAATGAAGTCCATTTTGAAATATAAAATTTCTATAATTTTAAAAAGTGGTTATTACTATTCATAACGGATACTTTGATTAGTCGCGGTGTTTTAGAACTCGAAGTTGCGTACAATGCAAGCTATTGCATTATTGAATGAGAAGCGTATCGTGGAAGCTCAGGGTGTTACATTCTCCCCTCCTTCAATAAATTGCATCCTCGAAATTTGAATTTTTTCTTTGAAAATAAAAGGTTGAAAAGAGAAAATACCTTTGTGGAAAACCCACATCGGAAATAAGATTAAAAAAATTTAGCCTTAATAAGAGGGAAAGGGAAATGAAAAAGTCACCGCCCAATTATGATCTCGATTAGGAGAACATTGGTGGAAATTAGAGACATATAATTGGAGGAAAAACGTAAATATTTATAGGGAGTGATTGAGGTCATCAATCACAAACAAGTGTCAAATTGAGGTCCTCAAAGCCTTCAATCTATGTTGATTTAAAACATCATCAGTTCAACAAGACATAAGGTATTAGGATAACACATTTTTTTTAATATCCCTTTAATAAAGTTTAAGAATTAATTTATTCATAGAATAAGATATAGGTATATATATATTTATGCTTGACAAGTAGAGTTTCAACCTTCAACTAATTTCTACCATAAACTCATCTTTCACTCAAAAAGATAATAGAACTCAAAAATATTATACTTATCCTAATTGTATAAGGTTACAAATGTTAACACATACCATTTAGATTAGTAAAATTATTTTGTAATAACCAGGGACTTCCTGTAGGCTAGTGGTAGGAAATAAAGGCATGTCGCACTATGATTGTGGGTTCGATTCCTGCAGCTTTGTCCGATGCGACGGGTTATGCCCCACCCTGCAGGTTGTCCTTTTCCTAAAACTATAGTATTATAATATTCCAAAAATAATCTTCATAAATTTTTTAACATTAAACAATATTATCCAAAGATCAACTTAATACACTCTAACCTTTATAGTTATCCAAAATACCTCTGTCCAGACTTTCTCTAAAAGGTCTCTTAATTCCAAAATCAATTTATCAGATTCCCCAAACAAATTAAAGTTTCTCTTTTTGTCACATACTAAAAATATGATTACCTTCATCAAATTAAAACCTTACTGAAATCAACAAGTACTACAGTACAATCTTTATATATATATATATCACATTATTCTAATAACCAGAATATAATCCATGAGCCTAAAAGCACCAATACAATAATTATTCTACTTCAACTGTAGTAACAGCATAAGGTTTTCCTTGATCCCTTGGCCTTTTCTGAGGTAAGTTTCCCTGACGCTTAGGACATTAATTTTCATAATGCCCCATTTCCCTACAATTATAGCATTCAACATTGATAGCCTCTTTCTTTCCCTTGCAATCACGCGCCTGGTGACCTTTTTCTCCACATTTATAACAAACACCCATTCCTTTTAGGCAAGTACCAGGGTGATTCTTCCCACAATTATCACATAATGGAAAATACTTCTTTCCCTTTTACCCTTTATTTATCTCTTGTTCCACCATTCTCTTCTTCTCTTGCTTTACTTTGTTATCATAAGACTTAGAGAATTCCTTTTCTGTCTTGATAGAACACGAGACAATATCTTCATACGATGAGAATGATTGTGATACTAAAGCTCGACGGATAAATGTTTTTAACCCATCAAAGAAACGAACAATCTTACTTATTGGGTTACGTATATAATCTACAGCATGCCTCGCTAACCTTGTAAAGTTAGCCTCATACTTTGCGACATTCTCATCCTCCTTCTGCCTCAGACTTAGAAATTGCCTTTCCATATCTGCTCGATGGTCACCAGGAAAGTATTTTTCTAAGAAAAGTTCTTTGAACTCCCTCCATTCCATATTTGATACATCATCATCTTCCATTGTGTTTTGAATCAGCAACCACCACTGATCGGCATCTCCTGTGAGGCGGTAAACTGCCATGACAACCTTCTCCCTTTCGCTACTCCCCAAGGCATGGAATATTTCTCTAAGGAGTTTATCCATTTCTCAGCTACTAATGGATTTGTACCCCCATTAAATGTTGGTGGTTGTTGCCTCATGAAGCGGTCTAACATTGATCCTCCACGTTGCGGATCAGGGTGCTCCATACGAGTAAGGTTATTATTCATAACCAGTGTGAGTTGTCCCAGTATGGTAATAAGTTGATCAGCACCAGTTGTATCTCCAGCTCCACAATAATTATCTTGAGTACGAGGGCAATCCCTACACGGAGTGCGTGCATTGATACGGTTTCCATTCCTTCCACTAGGCACCATTTCTAAACAATGGCATAAACTAGATTAGTTTATGAATCAAAATACATAATTCCATACTTATAAAATACTTAACATAAATTGAACTATTTATGGATATAATCCATAATCATAAAAATGTTTTATTTGAGAAATTATATACTCATAACCCTTCATAGTGGTTTGTAAAGAAAACGAGAATTATCCTAAGCATATCCCCTGGGAGTGTCGTAACCAAGAGTGCAGCAAGGCCCGTTGTCGTGCACCAGTTCCCGTTCGAGTCTAGCTCAAAGCGGTGTTTTTGGGTTTTACCCCTAGGTACATCTGTTCCAGAGCCACCTCTACCTGCTCGTATCCAGACAGGGATGTATTGCTCAGAAAACTCACAAAATATCTATAATACCAAAATTCTAGGAAGTTCTTCTATACTAATCTTGAAAGTCTATCTTTGGGCTATGTGCACTAATCAGAGTTTATCTAAATATAGCTTCCAAGGTTAGTACTAAACTGCCTCTGATACCAACTGTAACGCCCCGACCCCAGCTACCCAGAGTCGGTGCATTACTTCGTAACATTGGCATGATAACAAAAGATCAAGTCTCAAAAGGCCGATTAGTTTAGTAGCCTTGGAAACAATAGATACATTCATAATGTTACATTACATCATAAAGTGAAAAACTACAATAAAATAGTATCCATAGTCCACACTCATATCCTCTTCTAACTATCCTTGCAGGTCATTCATAAAATACTTCTTCACATCCTGGAAAATATTAAAACATTGAAAGGGGTGAGCTTAGATGCTCAGTAAGGATAACAATATTGCAGAAGCTTTCATAAATAAACATAAACATTTAAGGCAATGTATAACTAAAACAAAAGCCTTTTAAACTTGAACATCAACATAATATGGAAAAAGTAAAATGAGATAATGCCATTTACTTCTTCACATGGATATTCTACTGGTCGAATAATCACATGCAATATCAATAACCACTTTCATAATGATGGAATGCATAATGCCAGACTATCATAACCACGTAGCCAAGGCCTCATGCCAAGACCACAAATAAGATTTTGTCAAGGCCTCATGCCAAGACACTAGTTTGTCTCATGAGACCTACCGATGCATCGAGGAGCTATAGCGGGCTCCACCTGTCACTTATTAAGTCCAATGCATTCCTCATATGAATAGGTTTAAACATATCATAAACCATAACATAATCGTATCACATAAAACATGCATAAAGGAAACATAACATTTCCACAATTCAATCACAAGATATCAATACAACACATTGATATAATAAAAACACTTTCAAAACCATTTTCAATACCAAAATAAAAGAAAGTTAAAACTTTGTATTTATTTTTCATTAAAAAACGTTATGGCTTGTAGAGGAAGCTGAAACACAAATAATGGTCACGGTGGAGGGGAAGTCGTTGTCGCCGCATACATAAGACAAAAACATTCCTTTTGTCGTTTAGTAAAATTCTTTGTAAAAAAACATTCCTTTTTGAATAAAAGTCAATGTCAAAGGGGTTTATACACCGTATAAAATAAAGTTGTGTATAAAACCAAATATGCCTCAATGAAAGGAGATTGAGATGAAGTCCTTAAAAAGATCATTTTTTAAAATAAAATAGATCTATTATGTTTATTCACTATAAGTACACATAATGAAAGTACAAATACAAGATAGGACATAATAATATCATGACATAATTTGAAAGAAAGAGATTAACCCAAATAATGGAAATTGGGTTAAGAAATTCCCTTACCTTGCGTCTTCTCCTGACTCGACCGTTCTTTAACCTCCTGAATAATAAACTAGAGTCAATTTCTATTTACTTAAGAACCTTTTTCATGTTCATTATTCCTTTTATATCACTTATTAGCATGTTATGAACATTATGTAATTATTTAAGTTAATAACGGTCGTTTTGTCGATCTTTGGTACTTGAGTCAAAAATAATCTTCTTATAATTACAAGTTGTTCATGTGATGAAATATCCATTATATCCAGAATTATATTCATGATTTAGATATCATATATATCCAGTATATACATTCATTAATAATATTATGTAACATTTAGAGGAAAGAAATGAAATGCACCGTTCATGGAGACGGTAAGCCGTACGTACGCATGAACGCTACTTTCATTTCTATTTCGTATTTAATGGAATGAAATCATAATGATATAAATTTATAATATAATTCCAGAATAATATAGCATATAATACCATTTACTCCATCCTTTATACATCCCACATATGGTATTAACTATTCAAATCACTTTGAGGGGGCGGTAGTCCGCACTTCCTAAAATGAAATTATCCTGTTTACACATAATGGAAATCATAAAGGTATGACATAAATGAGAAATACAGAAGCATAATGAAAAAATAAACATAATATATATGTCATATATTAAAATAGTTTCATCAAAATGGCCACCATTAGAGGTGTTAAAATAATATTGAACAATCATCATTTCGTGAGGCAGTATTTTGCCACCCACAGAAACAGTATGTTCTTTAACCATTAGATGTAGGTGTGTGTAAGTGTAGATTGAATCCTTATTATAAAAACATCCTAGTATATTTATTATACTGGTTTTGTTACAAAATAAATGAATAAAAAGTGTTTAGGGGGTTGGAGAAGAAAAATAAAACAAAACAACATTAGAGAAGACATTACCTCAAAATCGGGTAACTCTTTTTGATTTGAGCCAAAGGCTTCCTTGGGAAGCGTTCTGCCCAAAGTGAGGCTTCTAGGAGTAAGAGGTGGAAGTTGGGAGAGTATTTGGGCATAGGTTGGCCGAGCCAAATGGCTTGAAAGTGTGAATGAGGTGGTAGAGGTGGGGGCCTTTTATAAGTGGAGAGGAGGGGCACTCTTGGAAAGTAAAGAAAAGTCACTTTATTATAAAATGAGTTTCGGATTTTAGAGGTCCCACACTTATATAATTAGAGGCTAAGGTGATAAGGGTTCGAAATCTACTCATCCAATAGGTTTTTGACAATTTTAAGCCTTGTATTGTACATTATCATTTCATTTTATTTAAATCGTTAATTAATGAGGTAATCGCTACATCATCATGGTGTCATAAATAATTTAATTTATTTAATTTCTAAAAATTATAAACAAAATACTATGATGTAGGAAATATTTTTAGATTTCCAATGACTATTTATAGTCAAAAATATGACTTTTATAACCCCATTTAAAAATTGTTTTAGTAAAACATTTCATGTTTGTGTCATTTTTTACTTTAAGATTAAATAAAAGATATTTATGTCATTTTCCAACTAAAGTGGCTCCATGGGGTCCCCAAGTTGACCCATGGATTGTCTTGGTCGGCCATGGCACATCCAATGAGGGTAGGACATGTGTCAAGCTCATCTCATATTATTAAAACATTATTTTAACCTTAAACTACACTAATTACCTCTAATCGCGATTAAGAACTTAAAAGTTATTATTCACCAAAAATTATTTTAATCTCATTGAACCACATTTTACTTCTTAATGACAACCATGTTTGTCGGATTTTTTAAAATCAAAACACATAAGTGGTAATATTTTATTTAAACGAAAAATCAGTTATTTAACTACCACTAAGTGGTTTCACTATTCATCAAAAATTGAAGTTTTTCAGAAAAATCCCAAAAATTCACCCTAAGCTATATTCGATATTCTGATTTCAAAAATGATGTCTATTTTACAAAATTCCAAACATATAAGTTTCATTAATTAATTTTATAATTAATTCCCGCTATCACAACAAATAGCGTGTTTTTAAAAAACAACTTATATCAAAAGATTGACAATTGTTCATGCCGAATTTCAATGTTAAATTAATTCTAATGACCACCATTGGATAAAATGGTAAAAATATATTCTAATTATACTTTAAAACCAATAAATAGTATAATTTATCACAATAAATTATTTTGATTAAAAAAGTTGTTTTAAGTATTTTTCACTATTCATAAAAAAAATTGGAAGTTCTCAGAAAGTTACAAAAAATTCAACTTAGGATAATTTCGATATTACGAGTACAAAAATGAAGTCCATTTTGAAATTTAAAATTTCTATAATTTTAAAAAGTGGTTATTACTATTCATAACGGCTACTTTGATTAGTCGCGGTGTTTTAGAACTCGAAGTTGCGTACAATGCAAGATATTGCATTATTGAATGAGAAGCGTATCATGGAAGCTCGGGGTGTTACATATGTCCTTATTGATAAGTTATTATATTTAATTTTGTCATCTCGGAGTGTCTGTTTTCTTGATTTTTCATAATCGGTTCACTTTTTTTTAAGTAATGGAGTTAATTTGGAAGAGATGTAAATCTCCATAATTGAAATTACATATTATTTATGAACATACAAAATTTTTAATGGTCATTTATATCATTTATTTACATGTAAATAGGATCAACCATTTGATAAAATATTAATGACATTCACTAAGATTTGTTTTTCGGTATTTTGATTATTAGTAACTAGTTTGGTCATATCATTTAATATTTTTCACATATAATGGTTTCTAAATATTTAGTAGACTATAATAAATATATTTAGTTTGGTTCAACCATAAATATGGTTTCATTACCATAATTTAAGTTGGTGATATAAATTGAAAACCAGTCGTCCCTGAATGTGATCAATTAACACATCTTAAATGGTGTTTTCATTTATAGTATACAAGAATGGGAAAGGAGATGTAATGATGAATTATTAAATTACCACAACAAAAATCCAGTAACTCTACGGTACTAGAGTAATCATAACATTTTGATGGAAATAGTTGAGTAAATAAAGAAAAGAAATGAACTTGAAAATAAAATAAAATTTGAGAGATCCCTTACGAAAAATTCTGCAGCCTAATAGCTATGCAACAAGGTTTCAGAAAACCTTAATAAGTGAGGGGACAGGGGCCACCCATTCATAAAAGAGCCATAAAAATAGTATAGGGATATAATAATATGTAAATAAGTACATGGTGTTATAAATTGAAATACATAGTGGAAAAGAGAAGTTGAAAATTCTATTCACTTGTAGAGTAACACATAATAATTTAAGGTTGGCACTTTGAGATCATGAAGACACATTGGGAGGACTACTAGGAAAGTATAACAACTATATCATTGAGGATTATGAGTTTTGAATAAATGAAAATGGAGGAATGAGTGGGTATTTATAGTAAAATTAGAGGAAGTTTTTTATTAATTTAAAAGGACACCTCATTAGTGGTTTTTGTAAAACCATGGGCTTGTCCATGGTATAATCCACTTGGGACACCTAATATCTTATTTTAATTTAAATATTTCAGACATCATTTTATTTTAATTATTACATCATTATGATATCATTAAACATACTGAAAACTCAAAACTGTATTTTTACTATTCACAAAAAATTCAAGTATTTAAAAAAATCTCAAAAATTCACCCCTACCATTTTTCTATTTGTATAATTAAAAAATGAACACCATTTTTCAGAAACAATTTTCTAATTATTATTAATTTAATTTTTAAATAAAATCATATTTAATTCAAAAAATAAAAATTTTAAAGGATTAATTAGTTTTAAATCACATTGAAAAATTATTTAAGATCTCATTATCTTATTGCCAAAAGAAAATAAAATAATATCATTATTTACTATTCGTATAGGTCATATTACTAATCATATCACTATTCATAGGGGTATGTTACTATTCACCAAAAATCAAGTTTGTTCTATCAGACTCCAAATGACTTACTAATCATAAGTCTAGATGACCATTTTTCAAAATTCAAAACATAGAAGTAGAAAAGTTGTGTTTAATAGCTAGATTATAAAATGCATTCAATATTTATTTTCAAAACCTTGGGGTGTTACATTCTTCCCTCCTTAGAAAAATTACATCCCCAAAATTCACAAAATGTTTCCTAAAAAGATTCGGGTATGTCTTCAACATAAGCTCCTTAGACTCCCATGTTTCTTCCTCCATCTTATGGTTCCCCAAAAGAAACATTATGAGAAGAGTCATCTGATTTCTCAATACTTGTTCGTTGGTATCAAGAATCTTGATAAGATCTTCATAATAAGACAGATCGAGATCAAGTTCTATTTATTCATAGGTGATTACATGTGTTGGGTATGGCATGTATTTTCTTAACATTGACACATGGAACTCATTGAGAATGTTGGAGAGACTTTGTGGTATTGCCAAATGGTAAGCTAAGGCTCCAATTAGGTCAATAATTTCAAAAGGTATGATTTACCTGAGACTTAGTTTTCCCTTCTTACCGAATCGTATAATACCCTTCCATGGAGATACCTTTAAGAAAACATGTTCTCCTTCATGAAATTCCAAATCCCTCCTTTGGTTATCAACTTAGATCTTTTTCCTAATTTGAGCTGTTTTGATATGGGTTTGGATAATCTTCACCTTTTCCATTGTTTCCGCAATAGGTTCTAGGCCTATGAGCTTTATTTCACCAACATCATCCCAGAAAGTTTTTGTATGACAACTTTTTCCATATAATGCTTCATATGGTGCCATCTGAATACTTAAATGGAAGATATTGTTTTTGGAAAATTTTACGAGAGGTAAATACTGATCTCACATACCTTGAAATTAAAGTGTACAAGGACTCAACATGTCTTCAAATGTTTAAATAGTCAATTCTAATTGATTATCAATTTTTGGGTGGTATGAAGTGCTCAAACTAAGATCAGTATCTAGGGCCTTCTGATGACTTTTCTATAATTGTGATGTAAAATAAGGATCATGATCAGAAACAGTTAAAAAAGGTACACCATGAAGTCTTAAAACTTCATTAATATATAGTCTTGTTAAATGTTAATGTTGTAAATCTTCTCTTATAGCAAGAAAATGTGCTGATTTTGTAAGACATTCATCAATGACCCAAATTGCATCATTCTTTTTTAGATTATTTGGAAGACCCATGACAAATTCTATAGTAATATCATCTCGTTTCCACCAAAGAATAAGAAGGGGTTGCATGACTCCTCTAGGATGTTGTATTCCAGCCTTCACCTATTGACAAACCAAACATATCGACACATAATCCGTAATCGCCCTCTTTATGTTTTCCCACCAAAAATGTTCATTTATATCTCTATACATCTTTGATCTACTAGGGTGTATAGAGAAATTTGAGCTCTAAGCATCATCCAATAGTTCCCTCTTTATCTCAGTAATAGCAGGAACACAAAACCTCTTTCTGAATTTTAAATGACCCCTTCATATATGAAGTCAAACAACTTCTCGTCATTTACAGCTTAATTTTCTTTTGAAACTTCTCATCATAAGCCTTAGAAATTGTTACCCTTTCCAGTAAAGAAGGTTTGGAAACCATTTAAAAAAGTAGTGATGTTTTACCTTCCTTGATAATTCCCATATATATTGTTACTGGATTCATGAACAAACGATCCCTTTCAACTGTCATCTTGTTCAGATTTTTTTGGTCCTTTCAACTCAAATAATATTCCACATTATTTTTCTCCCTGGGTGGTAGTTTATTATACAATCATAATCCTTGAGTATCTCAATCCATATACTTTGTCTCATGTTGATTTATTTCTATGAGAAGATATATTTCAAACTCTTATTATCTATATATATCTCGCATTTTTCACCATAGTGGTAATGTATCCAAATAATCAGAGAAAATATTACCACTACAAACTCAAGATCCTAGGTTGTATAGTTTTTTCATGAATTTTCAGCTACCTAGATGCATAGGAAATCACTCTGTCATTTTGCATAAGGACACAACCAAGTCCTTTCTTTGATGCATCTCTAAAGATCACAAATCCATCATTCCCTGATGGTAGAGTCAAGATTGGATCACTCACTAATCTTCTCTTCAATTATTTAAAAAAATCATCACATTCATTTGTCCATACGAACTTAACCACTTTTCTTATAAGCTTGGTCATTGGGTTGGCTAAATGGGAAAAGTTCTGAACGAAACGCCAATAATAACATGCTAAATAAATAAAACAATGTACCTTAGTTATGTTCGTTAGAGTAGACCATTCTTGTACAACCATTGTCTTTATAGGATCAACATATATTCCATCTTTCGAGAAAATATAGCCCAGAAAGGAAGTTTATTGAATCCAAAATTCACACCTGTTGAACATCCATTATAATTTTTTTCTTCTAAGAGTCATCAGAATAGTGTGTAAGTGATTTTCATGATCTTCATAGCTTTTAGAGTTTACCAAGATATCTTCAATAAACACCACAAAAAATTAATCAAGATATTATTTGAAAACGTTGTTCATTAGATCCATGAAAATATATGGTGCATTACTTAGTCTAAAAAGCATTATTGTATACTTTTAATGCCCACACCTGGTTCAGAATGCTATTTTTGGAATGTCTTACTTCCTCACAAGCAACTGATGATATCCAGATTGAAGATAAATCTTTGAAAAATATGGGGCTTCATGAAGTTGATCAAATAAATAATAAATGTGTGGTAGGGGATACTTGTTCTTCATTGTTATATCATTGATTTACCTGTAGTCAACGCCCAACCTCATAGACCCATTTTTTTCTTAACGAAAGGAACAGGGGCTCCCCATGGAGAAACTCTAGGGAGAATAAATCCTTTATCACTCAATTACTCTAGTTGTTTCTTTAGTTCCACTAACTCCACAGTGGACATTCTATAAGGTTTATTTGATATAGTCCTTGAACTAAGAAATAAGTCAATGGAAAACTTAATTTTTTGCTCTGGAGGATGTCCAGGTAAATCCTCAGGAAAGATATCAATATATTCTTGCACAATAAGTACATATTCTATTTGAAAATTATTTTCCTCACCCATATTTATTGCATTCCCTTCATCCCTAATAATTGAATTCAATACAGTTACTATGTGTGGACCTATATGAGAATCAGATGGCGAGGTTTCTACTCTAAAGATAAAGGATTCTACACCATTCTCAAAAATTGATACTTCCTTCTTCTTGTAACAGATCTTCACATCATAATTTGATATCCAATTCATACCGAGAATTATATCAAGGTAAATCATTGGTTTGACGATAAGGTTAAAAACTAAAGCACTTTTTGGTGACATGAGGGGGACTAATCAACATGCCTTTGTTTTAATGATACATCCACTAGGAGTTTTGACTGACAACTCCTTTATTAAATAAAATTGGGCATGTATAATTTTCTTAGAAAACTAGGAAGATATAAATGAATATGATGATTTAGAATCAAATAAATTAATGGATAAGTTTGATGAAATGATTAATTTACTAGCCACCACTTCATTAGGGACTTCAATATCAGTGGTTTTGATCGCATAAGCTTTTCCCATCTCCCTTTCCCATTTCTATTGCATGTTTCCTTGAAACTTTGGACAATCATTAGAATATTGTCCCATCTCCCAAGAATTATAGCATTTAACATTAATGGCTTCTTTATTCCCCTTAAAATCTCCTAAAATATGGTATTTCTATCCACATTTGTAGCATACTCTTTTTCCTTTTAAGCAGGTACCAGGGTGTTTCTTTCCACAATTGTCACAGTGTAGAAATTCAACTCTTCCCATTTTCCCTATTTTTCCCCCTTTCCAAGAGTTTTTAAAATCCCCATTATTCTCTTTATTTACCTTAAAGTCATAAGACTTAGAAAATTAATTTTCTATCTTGAGAGCACATGAAACTATATCTTCATATGATGAGAAACTATGGGAGACCAGAGCCCGCTAGAGGAATTGCTTTAGCCCATCAAAGAATCAGTCAATCTTGATCCTTGAATTTTTTATGTAGTCCAAAACATGCCTTTCTAACCTTATGAATTTAGCTTCATACTTTGAAACATAATCATCTTCCTTTTTCCTCAAATTAAAAAACTACCTTTCCATATCCGCTCGCTGTTCATGAGGAAAGTATTTCTCTAGGAATATTTCCTTAAAGTCCCTCTATCACATCTCTTCTATATCTTCCTCCTCCTTTGTGTTTTGGACTAACGACCACCATTGATCTACATCTCTCAATAGATGATAAACATCCATGATGACCATAACTTTTTCATTACATCCCAAAGTGATAAATATCTTCTCTTGGGATCTTCTACACTGCTCACCTACAAATGGGTTTGTAGTCCCATTGAACGATAGAGGTTGTTTTCGCATAAATCAATCTAACATAGCTCCTCCACATGGTGGATCTAGATTCTCCATATGGGTAAGGTTATTTTTCATAAACTGGTTACGTTTTACCAGTATAGTTATAAGTTGCTCAGCATCAGTTACAGCACCAGATCCAACATCATTATCTTGCATCGGAGGGAAATCTCAACAGGGGACACATGTGTTCGTGTGGTTTCCATTCTTTCCAATGGGATCCATTTCTAAACAATGGAATACATTATATTAGGTTATGAATCATAATGTTTAATCATAAAACAACAAAATACTTAGAATAAATTGATATCCTATGCATAGATAATCCTATAATCACAAAAATGGTTTCTTTGAGAAAAATTTTACATTTAAATCCTTAATAATGGCTTGAAAAGAAAATGTAAACTATCCTTAGAATATCCCTTAGGACTATCAATACCAAGAGTTCAGAAAGTACTATTGTTATGTACTAAGATACCCCAGGTAAAGTCTAGAACTCCTTGTTAGAGCTTTCACTCCTGGGTACATCTATGTCAGAGCCACCTCTACCTGTTTGCATCCAAACATGGATGTATTTACTAGAAAGACCCAAATAATATATTCCTTACCAAAATAAAAGGATTTTTTTGTATTCTTATACTAAAAGAAAATCTTATGGATTTTTTCCCTAATCAATTGTTTCTAAATCTAGTTTCCAAGTTTTCTACTAAACTTCTTCTAATACAAACAGTAAGGACCCAACCCCAGTTTCCCGGAGGTGGTGCCTTATTTTATAACATTGTCATATAGACAGGGCATATATATCCTAAAGGACCATGTAGTTTAGTATCTTTTTGAAACAAGATACATATATAAGTTTAACATTACATCATGAAGTGAAATATAACACTAATTTATTCCATTAGAAACATCCAAGCTTATAAGATTATGCCTCCAAGTCACTCATAACTGACTTCTTAATATCCTGGCAAAATGAAACATAAGAAAGGGGTGAGATCAAACCCTCAGTAAGAGTAAGAAATACAGAAGAAGATAACATAAACATAAACATTAGGCAAGGTGAAAATTTTAAAATACACACCTTTACAAATAATAAACTTGAACACATTATGACAGGAATATGAGTAGGGTAAATAATGTCATAATAAAACATAATCACGGGTATTCTACTAGTCAAATAACCACATAAACATTAAATTACCTGAATCGTAATTAGGAAAGTGAATATTCCAAAAATTTGGAAACATTTTTGTTAAGGCTTCAGCCAAGACGCCTGAAAATGATTAAGGCCTCGACAAAAACCATATATCACATTGGGAAAGGCATCAACCAGATCTATGTCTATTTGTATCATGATACCTATCGATGCATCGAGGGGATATAGAGGGCATAACTGATCACATAATAAGTATAATTAATTCCACATATGATCAGGGATAAACATAGAAAAAAATACATTTATATTGAAACTATCATATGAAATGTAACTAGCTTTTCCCAATCATTAAACATAAACCACTAACCATTACGTGTAATATAGTGAATGGTTTTAGGATATATCTTCCATAATAAAATTAGTCATAAACCATTCAATCAAATATTTTTTATGAAATAATAAATGATTAAACCCAATAATTCATAATAATCAATAAGTGTGTTGAATCAGACAAAAATACTCTTATAAAATCATTAAGCAATTCTTGAGATAAATAGTCTTTTATTTTGAAAAGAAGAGTTCTATTGGAAAAATATTTTTATAAAACCAAAAGTGAATTAAGATAGTATTTTCATAATAAAATGAGTGATTTTAAAAAGATAATGGTTTCCAAAAATAGATTGTAGAGTGCCCTTGAGGATAGGTAATGATTTGAGAAATTCCCTGAAATCAGTTTGAATTTCGGAATCAATTTTGAATGTTCCTCTTTAAAATGTGTAACTATCCATAAAATAAGGAAGGTTTATCATTGGAAAAAATATATAGAGAACTCACATATCATCTATTAGTATTAAATAATAATATACAAGAATATCATTGATGTAATTAGGTAATGAAATTAACCTGAATGAAAATTTAGGTTTGGGTGAGAAAACCCTTTCCTTACGTCCGAATGTGTTTTGATCTTGAACTTAAGGTATTGGAATATGAAACTAGACTTATTAATAAATTATTTCATAACCTATTAGACATGTATTTAATTCATCATAATTATGTTTAGTTTACTTATGCCCTTATTGAGAAGTTATTAAATTGAATTTTTTCATTCCAGAGTGTTCATTTGATTGATTTTTCATAATCGGTTCACTTGTTTTTAATTAATGGAGTTCGTGTGGAAAGGATATAATTCTCCAAAATTGAAAATAATATAATTTATGAGCATCCAGGTGTTTTAATGTCCATTTATATAATTTGGTTACATGGAAAGAGAATGAATCATTAGATAAAATATTAATGACATTCACTTAGATTATTTTTGCGGTATTTTGATTATTAGTAATAAGTTTGGTCATATGATTTAATATTTTTCATGAGTTTTTTTATATGTTTTATGAATAAAATTAAAACTCAAAAGGTAAATTTTAAAAAAAAATATGCTACAAAGGTGGCATCGGAGATTCCCCCTTCCCTCCCCTGCACCACCTTTGGTCCCGATCGATCAAAAGACAAAGGTGGCTGGGGGGATACCGCTGTTTTCCTCTAGATAAGGCTAATTGAGGCATCGCTGATGCTGCATCTGGCCTTACCCAGAGGAAAAAGGTGGCTTTGTAAATGCCTCCTTTGCCTCAGCTCCATATAAAAGTGCATCCCCCCCTTCTCCTCACTCAAATTTTCCCTTTATCTCTCCTAAATCCTCTCTGTATCTCTCTAAAAAATTCTTTTTCTGTATGGGTTTTTGTGAAGCATCATTTAGAGGTATTTTAATTTTTAAAATTTAATTTTTTTTTATTTATTTAATTGATTTATTTTTAGTTTTAAATATTTAATCTTTTAAGTAGTTTATGTAGTTATTAATATTTTGTTTATTAGATTTTGAAATTAGTTATGTAAAGTTTAAAATAATTATTATTATTAGTATAGATTAAGTATAGATTAATTATAGATTAACTTAGGATTAACGTAGGATTAATTATTGTGAAATTTTGGTAGCATAAAGATTATGTGGTTATCTAAGCAATCAAATCCATGTCTGGATACAAAAAATTGGATGTGTCTTTGGAACATATATACCTAAAACTGAAAACTCTGACAAGGAGTTTCAGGCATGACCCAGGGTATCCGAGTACACAAAAACATGCCTTGATGCACTCCTGGTTTGACACTCTTAGGGAAAATGTTTAAGATGATTCATATTTTCTTTATTAACTACTAAAATATATAAGAAAAAAAAATAAAATTAGTATATTTATCAATAATATAATGATAATTATGATATTATAAAATGAATTAAGGACAAAAGCATTAATGAATGAAAGTTATTATTAGTAATTAAATATGTTTAAGTAGTTTAATTAGTTATATATAGTTTATAAATAATACTTATTATTAGTAATGACTAATTATTGACTAATTAATGATAACATGGGATTAAAAATGAATACATATGATTAGTTAATTATAAATAACTAAGGAGTATAATATGATTAAGTATTAATGAATAAATAATTAAAGAATAACTTAATAATGATTAACTAGTGATTAAATAATGAGTTATTAGTTAAAAAAAGTTATTATTAGTAATTATAGATGTTATGTATTAAGTAGTTTAATTAGTTATATATAGTTTAGAAATAATACTTATTATTATTAATGATTAATTATAGATTAATTAATGATAAAATAGGGTTAAAAATTAATAATTATGATTAGTTAATTACAATTAACTATTGAATATAATCTGATTAAGTATTAAATAATAAATTATTAAAGAATAACTTAATAATGATTAACTAGTGATTAAACTTTTATATAAAGAAATATTACTAGCATATTTTAGGGTATGGAAAGTCATCCTAAATTTTTATTCTAGTAAATATTATAAGGTCAACCATCATTGTTAATATTTGTTAAAATATAATAATTTTGATGAAAAAAACATTTTTGACGTACAGAGTCATGTTTACCCGTGTGTACTACTATAAAGAGGTTATTCAAACTGATCAAGGAGCTTCCTACTGTACAAAAACAATAATGTTGGTTTGTATAGCTGATTGTGTAACGATAACTGACCTTCAATAAAGAATTTGTGGTTCCTTAAATCTGGGACCCGATCAAGTGATCATGTCTATGATCTATAGAAGTTTTTGATTCCCGGTAAAACTGTGGCATCTAGCTTGTCCATTGGTTGCTGATGCGCAGTGGGTTTAAGAAATTAATTTATTTTCTCAATGGTAAGATGGTAAAATTATGGAGTTATATGTTTAAATTTCTATTGTACAACAATAATTTCCAGTTGTATGAAGACGTAGAATTACAAGAGTGGTTAAAGACGGTCCACCCCATGATATTTAGCCAATTAAAAATGATGCAGTAGAATAGGACAACCTAGATGATCTCCCAGATATATATGTCAATCCAAATTCTGATGAATAGTTTCATAATGAAAAATAATACAGTGACAAATGTGCTGAGGAGGAGGGATTAGCTGAAGTTAGGAAAGAGGTTTCAAATAATTCATTAGTTCTATATCAACCTAGACCTACAATAAATCATCCACCACTACTTTTCTCATGGTCAGAAGCAATGACATGTGCATGAATTCAAAAATAATGTTCTCACACTGGAAACTGAGTTCCTTGGATTTGTACCAGATAGTTTTAGTGGGATGGAAAAACCTTATATATTGGAAGGAATTTTCCAATTAAAGATGCATTAAAAAGCACGCTAAAGATATTTCACATTGAGAGGAATTGTAGCTATATAGTTCATGAATCATGCTGAAGTAAATATTTCATATGGTGTGATAAGTATGGGGATGATTTTAGATTTTTCTTGTGGGTGATTCTGGACATTACATTTGGAGGTTGGAGAATCTCAACGATTGAGGCAGCTCAAACTTGCGTTCATCCAAGCCTCACAGAATATCATACATCATTGGATGAAAAATTTGTGTCATCTATTGTTGTTGAGATGATTAAGAGATGTCAATATTTTCCAATATCCCTTGTTCAAGATAGGATTCAACAGACATTCAGTTATAAGATTTCTTAAAATAAGGTATGGATGAAAAAAAGAAGGCAATTGTGAAGGTCTATGGTGATTGGGATGACTCATATCAGGTGTTTCCAAAATTTCTAGCCATAATAAGGTATTATAACCAAGTTATATTCCATATGGATAAAAATGAACATGTGTCTCATGATAACTGACTTGATATATCTTGTGTTCAATTTATTGGTTGTTCTAGGAATTCCTTCCCTGTATCTCCACATTTTGTTTCAGTAAATAGTTTATTCAGATTGATGGAACATTTATATATGGAAAATACAGGGCTGTGTTGTTGATTGCAGCAACCCAAGATGGAAACTGTTCACTTATTACACTTTCCTTTTACATTATAGATAAATAAAACTATGAATCGTGGATTTGGTTTCTTGCATGTATTAGCAAAAATTTCACCAACATTCAGTGTGTTTGTTTGATATCCAATCTCCATCGGGAAATTAATAAGAAAATGAATGTGGATCTTGATATATGAAGATACCCAAATTCACATAATCAGTTTTTCATTAGACACATTGCTAGAAATGTGTATAAAAAATCCACAACAAACTGATGATGAAGGCAATCACGAGGCTTCATACGCATTGTATTTGTTATTTTTTACTATTGCACTATAAAGATAAAATCAAATTATGTGAAATATAATCTTTTAGGTGTAGCATTTGAGTAAGACCAATGGTAGTTTGAAGAAAATATTGACCAAGTCCGCCAGTCTAATCAAGATGTTTAGGATTATATGATGTAGATTCCAAAAGGGAAATGGACATTGGCATATGATGGGGGGAAGAGGTATGAACACATGATGACAAACAGGGTGGAGGGCATAAATGGTGTCTTGAAAGGGCTTCACAAGCTACCTATAACCACCCTAGTTCAAGAGACATTATATCGATGCGTGAAGTACTTTTTTGATAAAAAAATACTAGAATCTTATGGAATATCGTGGGGTATAAAATATGGAAGACACTTTCAATGAGGGATTGAAAAGAATATTAAAAAGGCTTATGGTTATCATATCTTCCTTTTTCAATTAGAATACTCCTGATTTGAAGTTCAAGAGAATTCTGACCCCATCACAAATCACATCGGTGAAAAAAAGGTGGTATTATTGGAAACAAGTAAATGTCAATGTGGAATCTTTTAGGCCTTACGATTTCCATGCACACACATCGTTGCAGCATGTGCCTCTATGAACATATCTTGAGAAGAATTTGTTTATCCAGTGTACTAGATGGATACCATTGCTAACTGTTCTGTTTCACCATGGATACCTGTTGGGGAGTATCGTTATTTTCCAATGCCCAAAGGCCAGCCGATATTGATACCTAACATCAATCGGTTGCATCCTCGGGGGAGACTGAAGGCCAGTAGGATGCGTAATGAGATACACTGGCCTCAAGAACAAGGGCAGAGTTTGGGATGCACGATATGTCATAATAAAGGTCATAACTGAAAATGATGCCCTAACATTGTTGGTTTGAGTTCACAATCTCATCCAGAATGATGTATTGTCTTCATTGTGACTTTCTCATATTGTAAATTAAATGTCGTTATCTCTTCTTTTTTTCTCGGTTTTCTAAACCCCAAAACCCAAAAGCAAAACACTTAACCCAGAAACATCTTTCCTAAACCTTAATATCCAAATTCAAAACCCTAAACCCTCAAACCTAAACCCCATCCCAAATGCATCTTCCATTTACCATGGTTTTTTATAACATTATGTGTGATGTTTTAATAAAATTTTATATAACTAAATAATAGTATCATAATGATTAGCATAAGTTATTAAATATAGATAATTAGACAAATTCCTAAAAAATATTAGTAATTGACATGGTTTATCTTAATCCATTTAATCATTAATTAATCATAAATCTCCTCTAAAATATGTCTAACCAAATTCAAGACCAAATAATTTTGAAATATTGTCTCAATGATTCTAAAAATTAGTATGCCATTATTCCAAAAATGTATATCTTAGTGCCACATACCTAATATCTAAATACCCAATTAATATTAAATATTTAATAAAAACATGCATTATTTCAAGAAATAAATTTCTCCTTATTCCTTAAATAAAATCACAGATAATAGAATTTATTTCATAAATCCAAAAGTAGAACACTTAACCCATATTATAAATTAAATGTCTGGTTCTCTTCTTTTTTTCTCTGTTTTCTAAACCCCAGAACCAAAAATCAGAACACTTAACCCAAAAACAACTTTCCTAAACCATAATATATAGGATATTTGTGGGAAGTTTTGAAGAGTTTATTCAATAAAAGGTGGAGTTTTAGCTAAAATTTCATCTAGAATATTATATCTCACCATAAAGGGTAGTGTTTCATTGTGTTTTTTTGGTTGTGGAAGAAGGTTTTTTGTTTTCTATTATACTCTATCCTGGTCATTGTGAATACGACATGAGAATCTGTGTTGTGCCATGGATATTAGGTCGTGAATGTTTTTTTCTTTGGATGGATGAGGTTTGTTCATTGTGTCATGTTGTCTTGTGTTGTGACATAGAGGGTCTCATTTTTCTTCTATTTTAATATTACATTTGATTTGTGTTGTATCATGGATATCTGGCTATGAAATCTTGGTGTCTCTCAAATTAAGAGTGTTTTATCATAGTTTCTCTCACTATGACATGTTTTGGTTTGGGGTATATTGGTCTTGAGTGAGGGAGGAAAAGGTTTTCACTATGATTTCATGATTTTCAATAATTTTAGCATGAGGGTTAATATTGTATCCTGATCCTCCTTATTTTTATCAAATTTGAAATGGTTTTGACCCCTGAAAATAAGGGAGATCATATTTTTATTCTTGGATTAGAATATCATTGCATCATAACGATCTCATCACAATATGATCTTATTACCCTATTTTTTATTATAATTGAAGTACCTTCTTGGATTCTCGTCAATTCCTAGGGACTTATTCAAGTCATAGGTGTCATGTAGATCATATTGGGTGCACTTTGGGCATCCTTATGTGGGTTTTAGTGCTCATATTAAATAGATTAATTCCATTTGATATGAGGTGTTATTTCTTCCCCTTTCCTACAATTATTTATTTTTCATTCAGTTTTTAGTGGGGGATGGTCTTGATAGTAAGATTATCTTTTTTGATAGTAGTGATTATTGGGAATTTTGGTAGACTAATTGTTTCAATCTTCTATTTATAATAATCCATTATAGTGTTTGTCTATGGACGTAGTAAATTTCCTAAATCATTCCAAATTACTTGTGTTCTAGTGTTTTGTGTGTGATATATTACATTGTTCTCATGCGACTCATCATTTTATTTTAAAATTATTTTCTAGTTTCAATGATACTATATGTGGAATATTTCTTAGATACAAAATTTTTAAGAAACTTAATATATCCAATATTTTTATGTATTTAAAATCTATAGGTTGAATCCATGTTGTGGGCCAACAAGTTTACCATGAGATTTGTGGTTGGATTTAAAGGGAACAACAATATAAGAACCTGACCCCAGTTTCCTGGAGCTGATGCCTTATTTTATTACATTTGCATATAAACAAGGAATATGTATCCCAAATGGCCAAGTAGTTTATTAGATTCTGGAAATAAGATATATATGTAAGTTTAACATTATATCATGAAGGTAAATACAACACTAATTTATTCCATTAGGAACATTCAAGCCTACTAGATTATTCCTTCAAGTCACTCATAACAAACTTCTTCATATCCTGGGAAAATGAAACATAAGAAAGTTGTAAGATAAAACTCTCATTAAGAGTAAGAAATATATAATAATATAACAAAATCATAAACATTAGGAAAGGTGAAAAATTTAATACACACTCATTTACAAATAATAATCTTGAATACATTATGGTAGGAATATGAGATGAGTAAATAATGCCATAATAAAACATAATCATGGGTATTCTACTAGTCGAATAACCACATGAACATTCAAATACAAGCTTCATAATGAGGGAAGTGCATATGTCAGACATTCTGAAACATTTTCTCAAGGCCTTGTCCAAGATGTCTAAAAATGATTAAGGCCTTGGCCAAAACCATATATCACATTGGGAAAGGCCTTGACCAATTCCACATATATTTGTCTCATGAGACCAACTGATGCATAGATCTTCTATAGAGGGCCCCACCCATAACATAATTATTCCAATTCATTACTCATATAAGTGGAGATAAATATAAAAAATATATACATTCATATTGAAACTATCATATGAAATGTGGCTAACTTTTCCCACTCATTAAACATAAAACACTAACCATTCTGAGAAATATGGGGAATGGTTTTAGGATAGATCTTCCAAAATAAAATTACTAATAAACCATTCAATAAAATATGGTAGATTAAAACATAAATTATTAAACCCAATAATAAATAATAATCAATAAGAGTGTTGAATCAGATGAAAATACTCTTAAAAATCATTAAGAAACACTTGAGATAATACACTTTTATTTTGAAAAGAAGGGTTCTATTGGAAAAATATTTGTATTAAACCAGAAGTCAAGTAAGATAGTATTTTCATAATAAAATGAGTTATTTTATAAAGATAATGGTTTCCAAAAACCGATTATAGAGTGCCTTTGAAAATAGGTTAGGATTTGAGAAATTCCCTTGAATCGGCTTCTATATTTGAAACAATTTTGAAAGTTCCTCTATAAAATGTTTAAGTATCCATAAAATAAGGAAGGATTCTGGTCGCTAAACATATATATAACCCTAAAATAGATTTTATGAGGATTACATAAAAATATAAAATAATTTCATTGAGGTAATTAGACAATGAAATTAACCCAAATGAAAATGGAGGTTTGGGTGAGAAAACCCTTACCTTAAGTCCAAATGTGTTCCGCTCTTGAACTTAAGGTCCTGGAATATGAAATTAGAAATATCAATAACTTATTTCAGAACCTATTATAGATTTATTTAATCCATAATAATTATGTTTAGTTCACTTATTTCCTTATTGATAAGTTATTATATTTAATTTTGTCATTTTGGAGTGTTTGTTTTCTTGATTTTTCATAATCAGTTAACTTTTTTTTTAAGTAATGGAGTTCATTTAGAATAGATGTAAATCTCCATAATTGAAATTACATATAATTTATGAACACAAAAAATTTTAAATGGTCATTTATATCATTTATTTACATGTAAATCGGATCAACCATTCGATAAAATATTAATAACATTCACTGAGATTTGTTTTGCGGTCTTTTGATTATTAGTAACTAGTTTGGTCATATGATTTAATATTTTTCACATATACTGGTTTCTGAATATTAAGTAGATTATAATAAATATATTTATTTTGGTTCAACTATAAATATGGTTTCATTACCATAATTTAAGATGGTGATAGAAATTGAAAACCAGTCGTCCTTGAATGTGATCAATTAACACATCTCAGATGGTGTTTTCACTTATAGTATACAAGAATGGGAAAGGAGATGTGATGATGAATTATTACATTATCAAAAAAAATCCAATAAAATTATGGTACTAGAGTAATCATAGCATTTGGATGGAAATAGTTGAGTAAAGAAAGAAAAGAAAGGAAGTTGAAAATAAAAGAAAAGTTGAGAGATCCCTAACGAAAAATTATACATCCTAACAGCTATGCAACATGGTTTTAGAAAACATTAATAAGTGACGGGAAAGGGGTCACCCATTCATAAAAGAGAAATTAAAATAGTATAGGGATAGATTAATATGTAAATAAGAACATGGTGTGATAACTTGAAATACATAATGGAAAAGAGAAGTTGAAAATTATATTCACTTGTAGAGTAACTCCTAAGATTTTAAGGTTGGGACTTTGAGATCATGAAGACACATTGGAAGGACTACTAGGGAATTAAAACAACCATATATTTGAGGATGATGAGTTTGTAATAAATTAAAATGATGGAATGATTGGGTATTTATAGTAAAATTAGAGGAAGTTTTTTAATAATTTAAAAAGACACCTCATTAGTGGTTTTTGTAAAACCATGGGCTTGTCCATGGTATAATCCACTTGGGGAACCTAATATATTATTTTACTTTAAATATTTCAAACACCATTTTATTTTAATTATTACATCATTATGATGTCATTAAACATACTGAAAACTCAAAACTGTATTTTTAATATTCACAAAAAATTCAAGTATTTTAGACAATTCCAAAAAATTCACCTCGACCATTTTTCTATTTGTAGAATTTAAAAATGAACACCATTTTTCAGAAAAAAATTTCAAATTATTATTAATTTAATTTTTAAATAAAATCATTGTTATTTCAAAAAATAACAATTTTATAGGATTAATTAGTTTTATATCACATTGAAAAATTAATTAAGATCACATTATTTTATTTCCATAAGAAAATAAAATTATATCACTACTTACTATTCATATAGGTCATATTACTATTCATATCACTATTCATAGGGGTATGATACTATTCACCAAAAATCAGGTTTGTTTTATCAGACTCCAAATGACTTACTAATCATAACTCTAGATTACGATTTTTCAAAACTCATAACATAGAAGTAGAAAAGTTGTGTTTAATATCTATATTATAAAATTCATTAAATATTTATTTTCAAAACCTTGGGGTGTTACATTCTCCCCTACTTACAAAAATTTCATCCCCAAAATTCAAAAAATGTTACCTAAAAAGATTCGAGTTTGTCTTCAACATAAGCTCCTTAGGCTCCCATGCTTCTTCCTCCATCTTATGGTTCCCCCAAAGAAACTTTACCAGAAGAGGCTTCTGATTCCTCAATACTTGTTCTTTGGTATCAAGAATCTTTATAGGATATTCACAATAAGACAGATCAGGATCAAGTTCTATTTATTCATAGGTGATTACATGTGTTGAGTCTGGCATGTATTTTCTTAACATTGACACATGGAACACATTATGAACGTTGGATAGACTTTGTGGCATTTCCAAATGGCAATATAAGGCTCCAATTAGGTCAATAATTTCAAAATTTATGATTTACCTAAGACTTAATTTTCCCTTCTTACTAAATCGTATAATACCCTTAAATGGAGATACCTTTAAGAAATCATGTTCTCCTTCTTGAAATTACAAATCCCTCTTTCGGTTATCAACATAGATCTTTTTCCTAATTTGAGCTATTTTGATATGGGTTTGGGTAATCTTCACCTTTTCCATTGTTTCCACAATAAGTTCTTAGCCTATGAGCTTTCATTCACCAACATCATCATAGAAAGTCGGTGTATGACAACTCTTTCCATATAATGCTTCATATGGTGCCATATGAATACTTGAATGGAAGATATTGTTTTAGGAAAATTTTACGAGTGGTAAATACTGATCCAAAATACCTTGAAAGTAAAGTGTACAGGGCCTCAACATGTCTTCCAAAGTTTAAATAGTCTATTCTAATTTATTATAATGTTGTGGGTGGTAGGAAGTGCTCAAATGAAGATCAGTATCTAGGGCCTTCTGAAGACATTTCTAGAATTGTGATGTAAAATGAGGATCATGATCAGAAACAATTAACAAAGGTACACCATGAAGTCTTACAACTTCATTAATCTATAGTCTTGTTAAATGTTAATGTGGTAAATCTTCTCTTATAGCAAGAAAATGTGCTGATTTTGTAAGACAGTCATCAATGAACTAAATTGCATCATTCTTTCTTGGAGTCTTTGGTAGAACCATGAAAAATTCTATTGTAATATCATCCCATTTCCACCTAAGAATATGAAGGGGTTGCATGACTCCTCTAGGACATTGTATTCCAGCCATCACCTGTTGACAAACCAAAACATCTCAACACATAATCAGCAATCTCCCTCCTCATGTTTTCCCACCAAAAATGTTCCTTTATATCTCTATACATCTTTGAGCTACTAGGGTGTATAGAGAAATTAGAGCTCTAAGCATCATCCAATAGTTCCCTCTTTATCTCAGTAATAGCAAAAACACAAAGCCTTTTTCCGAATTTTAAAATGCCCCCTTCATATATGAATTCAAATAACTTCCTGTCATTTACAGCTTAATTTTCTTTTGAAACTTTTCATCATAAGCCTAAGAACTTTTTACCCTTTCCAGTAAAGAAGGTTTGGAAACCATTTAAAAAATAGTGATGTTTTACCTTCCTTGATAATTCCCATATATATCTTTACTAGATTCATGAACAAATGATCCCTTTCAACTCTCATCTTGTTCATATTTTTTTCTTCCTTTCTACTCATAGAATCTTCCACATTATTTGTCACCCTGGGTGGTAGTTTATTGTACAATCATAATCCTTGAGTATCTTAATCCATATACATTGTCTCATGTTGAGTTATTTCTATGAGAAGAAATATTTCAATATCTTATTATCTGTATATATCTCACATTCTTCACCTTAGTGGTAATGTCTCCAAATCATCAGAGAAAAAATTACCACTAAAAACTCAAGATCCTAAGTCGTATAGTTTTTTTAAGGAATTTTCAGCTGCCTAGATGCATAGTCAATCACTCTGTCATTCTGCATAAGGACACAACCAAGTCCTTTCTTTGATGCATCTCTAAAGATCACAAATCCATTATTCCCTGATAGTAGAGTCAAAATTGGATCATTCACTAATCTTCTCTTCAATTATTTATAAAATTCATCACATTCCTTTGTCCATACGAACTTAACCACATTTCTTGTAAGCTTGGTCATTGGGTTGGCTAAATGGGAAAAGTTCTAAATGAAACGCCAATAATAACATGATAAAAAATAAAACTATTTACCTTAGTTATGTTCGTTGGAGTAGACCATTCTTGTGCAAACTTTGTATTTGTAGGATCAACATATATTCCATCTTTCGATAAAATGTGGCCTAGAAAGGAAGTTTATTGAAGCAAAAATTCACACCTGTTGAACATCCATTATAATTTTTTTCTTCTAAGAGTCATCAGAATAGTGTGTAAGTGATTTTCATGATCTTCATATCTTTTAGAGTATACCAAGATATCATCAATAAACACCACAAAAAATTCATCTAGATATTATTTGAAAACTCTATTCATTAGATCCATGAAAATATATGGTGCATTAGTTAGTCTAAAAGGCATTACTGTATACTCGTAATGCCCATACCTGGTTCAGAATGCTATTTTTGGAATGTCTTACCTCCTCACAAGCAACTGATGATATACATATTGAAGATAAATATTTGAAAAATATTGGTCTTCATGAATTTGATCAAATAAATAATAAATGTGTGGTAGGGGATTCTTTTTCTTTATTTTTATATCATTGATTTACCTATAGTTAATGCACAACCTCATAGACCCATCTTTCTTCTTAACAAAAGGTACAGGGGCTCCCCATGGAGAAACTCTAGGGAGAATAAATCCTTTATCACACAATTACTCTTTTTGTTTCTTTAGTTCCACTAACTCCGCAGAAGACATTCTATAAGGGTTCTTTGATATGGTCCTTGAACAAATAAATAAGTCAATGGAAAACTCAATTTTCTACTCTAGAGGATGCCCAGGTAAATCCTTAGGAAAGATGTCAATATATTCTTTCACAATAGTTACATATTCTATATGAACATTATTTTCCTCACCTATATTTATTGCATTCCCTTACTCCACAATAATAGAATTCAATAGAGTTACTGTGTGTGGATCTATATGAGAATCAGATGGTGAGGTTTTTACTCTAAATATAAGGGATTCTACACCATTCTCAAAAATTGATACTTCCTTCTTCTTGTAATAGATCTTCACATCATAATTTGATAGCCAATTCATACAGAGAATTATATAAAAGTAAATCATTGGTTTTATTATGAGTTTAAAAACTAAAGAACAGTTCGGTGACATGAGGGGGACTAATAGACATGCCTTTGTTGTAATGATGCATCCACTAGGAGTTTTGACTGATAACTCATTTATTAAATCAAATTGGGCATGTCTAATTTTCTTAGAAAACTAGGAAGATATAAATGAATGAGATGATCGAGAATCAAATAAATTATTGGATAAGTTTGATGAAATGATTAATTTACCAGCCACCACTTCATTAGGGACTTCAATATCAGTGGTTGTGATCACATAAGCTTGTCATATCTCCCTTTCCCATTTCTATTGCGTGTTTCCTTGACACTTTGGAAAATCATTAGCATAGTGTCTCATATCCCAACAATTATAGCATTGAACATTAATGGATTATTTTTTCCCCTTAAAATCACCTAGAAGATGTTCTTTCTATCCACATTTGTAGCATACTCCTTTTCTTTTTAAGCAGGTACCAGGGTGTTTCTTTCCACAATTATCACAGTGTAGAAATTCAACTCTTCCCTTTTTCCCTATTTTCCCCCTTTCCAAGAGTTTTCAAAAGTCCCATTATTCTCTTGATTTACCTTAAAGTAATAAGACTTAGAAAATTCATTTTCTATCTTGACATCACATGAAACTATATCTTCATATGATGAGAAACTATGGGAGATCAGAGCCTACCAGAGGAATTTCTTTTGTCCATCAAAGAATCAGTCAATCTTACTCCTCAAATTTTGTATGTAGTCCACAACATACCTTTCTAACCTTATGAAGTTAGCTTCATACTTTGAAACATAATCGTCTTCATTTTTCTTTAAATTAAAAAACTACTTTTCCATATCCGCTCACTGTTCATGAGGAAAGTATTTCTCTAGGAATATTTCCTTAAAGTCCCTCCATCCCATCTCTTCTATATCTTCCTCCTCCTTTGTGATTTGGAATAACGACCACCATTGATCCACATCTCCCAATAGATGATAATCTTCTATGATGACCTTAACTTTTTTCATTACATCCCAAAGTGAGAAATATCTTCTCTTGGGATCTTCTACATTACTCACCTACAAATGGGTTTGTAGTCCCATTGAACGATAGAGGTTGTTTTCACATAAATCAATCTAACATAGCTCCTCCACATGGTGGATCCAGATGCTCCATATGGGTAAGGTCATTTTTCATAAACTGAGTAATTTTTCCCAGTATAGTTATATGTTTCTCAACACCAGTCACAACACCAGATCCAAATCATTATCTTGCATTGGAGGGAAATCTCTACAGGGGACACATGTGTTCGTGTGGTTTCCATTATTTCCAATGGGTCCCATTTCTAAATAATGGCATACATTATATTAGGTTATGAATCATAATTTATAATCATAACATAACAAAATACTTAGAATAAATTGATATCCTATGCATGGCTAATCCTATAATCACAAAAATGGTTTCTTTGAGGAAAAATTTACATTTAAATCCTTCATAATGGCTTGAAAAGAAAATGTAAATTATCCTTAGAATATTCCTTAGGAATTTCAATACCAAGAGTGAAGAAATGCTTCTTGTTATGTACTAATATACCCCAGGTAAAGGTTGAAACTCCTTGTCAGAGCTTTCACTCCTAGGTACATATGTGCCAGAGCCACATCTACCTGTTTGCATCCAGATAGGGATGTACTTTCTATAAAAACCCAAATAATCTATTCCTTACAAAAATACAAGGATGTTTTTGTATTCTTATACTCAAAGACAATATTAGGGATTTTTTCCCTAATAAACGTTTTCTGAATCTAGATTCCAACTTTCCTACTAAACTTCTTCTAATACCAACTGTAAGAACAAACCCCAGTTTCCTGGAGGTGGTGCATTATTTTATAACATTGTCATATAAACAAGGAATATGTATCCTAAAGTACCATGTAGTTTAGTATCTTTTGGAAACAAGACACATTTATAAGTTTAACATTACATCATGAAGTGAAATAAAACACTAATTTATTCCATTAGAAACATCCAAGCCTCCTAGATTATGCCTCCAAGTCACTCATAACTAACTTCTTCACATCCTGGGAAAATGAAACATAAGAAAGGGGTGAGCTCAAACCCTTAGTAATAGTAATAAATACAGAAGAAGATGACATAAACATAAACATTAGGCAAGGTGAAAATTTGAAAATACACACCTTTAAAAATAATAAACTTGAACACATTATGACATGAATATGAGTTGGGTTAATAATGTCATAATAAAACATAATCACGGGTATTCTACTAGTCTAATAACCACATAAACCATTAAATTACTAGAATCATAATGAGGAAAGTGAATATGCCAAAAATTCATAAACATTTTGTTAAGGCGTTAGCCAAGACGTCTAAAAATGATTAAGGCCTCTTTCAAAACCATATATCACATTGGGAAATGCATCAGCCAATTGCATGTTTATTTATCTCATGATACCTATTGATGCATCGATGGGATATAGAGGTCACCACCAATCACGTAATAAGTATAACGCATTCCTCATATGGGAGGGGATAAACATAAAAAACATTCATATTGAAACTATCATATGAAATACAACTAACTTTTCCCAATCATTAAACATAAACCACTAACCATTACGAGTAATATAGTGAATGGTTTTAGGATATATCTTCCATAATAAAATTAGTCATAAACCATTATATCAAATACGTTTTATGAAATAATAAATGATTAAACCCAATAATTCAAAATAATCAATAAGTGTGTTGAATCAGACAAAAATACTCTTATAAAATCATTAATCAATTCTTGAGATAAATTGTCTTTTATTTTGAAAAGAAGAGTTCTTTTTGAAAAATATTTGTATAAAAACAAAAGTGAAGTAAGATAGTATTTTCATAATAAAAAGAGTGATTTTAAAAAGATAATGGTTTCCAAAAATAGATTGTAGAGTGCCCTTGAAGATAGGGAAAGATTTGAGAAATTCCCTGAAATCTGTTTGAATTTTGGAATCAATTTTGAAAGTTCCTCTTTAAAATGTGTAATGGTCCACAAAATAAGGAAGGGTTTTCATTGGTAAACATATATAGAAAACTCAAATATCTTTTATGAGGATTAAATAATAATATACAATAATTTCATTGTGGTAATTATACAATGAAATTAATCTGAATGAAAATTTAGGTTTGGGTGAGAAAACCCTTACCTTAAGTACGAATGTGTTTTGATCTTGAACTTAAGGTCTTGGAATATGAAAAAAGACTTATTAATAAATTATTACAGAACCTATTAGACATGTATTTAATTAATAATAATTCTGTTTTTTTTACTTATGTCGTTATTGATAAGTTATTAAATTGAATTTTGTCGTTTTGAAGTGTTCATTTTTTTGATTTTTCATAATCTGTTCACTTGTTTTTAAGTAATGGAGTTCATGTAGAAAGGATATAATTCTCCAAAATTGAAATTAAATATAATTTATGAACATACATAGGGGTTAATGTCCATTTATATAATTTGGTTACATGGAAATAGAATGAATCATTAGATGAAATATTAATGAAATTCACTTAGATTATTTTTTCAGTATTTTGATTATTAGTAAAAATTTTGGTCATATGATTTAATATTTTGCACGAGTTTTTTTATATTTTTTATGAATAAAATTAAAACGACAAAGGTTAATATTTTTTAAAAAAAATATGCTACAAAGGTGGCATCAGTGATGCCGCCTTCGCTCCCCTGCACCGCCTTTGGACCGGATCGATGACAAGACAAAGGCGGCTGAGGGGATACCACCTTTTTCCTCTCGATAAGGCTAATGGAGGCATCGCTGATGCTACATATGGCCTTACCCAGAGGAAAAAGGTGGCATAGGTGATGCCTCCTTTACCTCATCTCCCTATAAAAGTACATCCCCCCTTCTCCTCACTCAAATTTTCCCTTCATCTCTCCTAAATCCTCTCTGTATCTCTCTAAAAAATTCTTTTTCTATGCGGGTTTTTTTGAAGCATCATTAGTGGTATTTTTATTTTTTTAATTTAATGTTTTTTATTTATTTAATTAAATTATTTTTAGTTTTAAATATTAAATTTTTTAAGTATTTTATGTAGTTCTTAATATTTTGTTTATTAGGTTTTGTAATTAGTTATGTAAAGTTTGAAATAATTATTATTAGTAGTATAGATTAAGTATAGATTAATTATAGATTAACTTAGGATTAACATAGGATTAATTATTGTGAAATTTTGGTAGCATAAAGATTATGTGGTTATCTAAGCAATCAAATCCATGTCTGGATACAAACAAGTGGATGTGGCTTTGGAACAGATGTACCTTGGAGTGAAAACTCTGACTGGGAGTTTCATACATAACCCGGGGTATCTGGGTACACAAAAACATGCCTTGCTGCACTCCTGGTTTGACACTCTTGGGCGATATGTTTAAGATGATTCATATTTTCTTTATAAACTACTAAAATATATATGAAAAGAAAAATCAAATTAGTATATTTATCAATAATATAATGATAATTATGATGTTATAAAATGAATTAAGGATAAAAGCATTAATTAATGAAAGTTATTATTAGTAATTAAATATGTTTAAGTAGTTTAATTAGTTATATATAGTTTAGAAATAATACTTATTATTAGTAATGAATGATTATTGACTAATTAATGATAACATAGGATTAAAAATGAATACATATGACTAGTAAATTATAAATAACTACTGAGTATAATATGATTAAGTATTAAAGAATATATAATTAAAGAATGACTTAATAATGATTAACTAGTGATTAAAGAATGAGTTATTAGTTAAAAAAGTTATTATTAGTAATTAAAGATGTTATGTATTAAGTAGTTTAATTAGTTATATATAGTTTATAAATAATACTTTTTATTGTTAATGATTAATTATAGATTAATTAATGATAAAATAGGGTTAAAAATGAATACATATGATTATTTAATTACAATTAACTATTGAATATAATTTGATTAAGGATTAAAGAATAAATTATTGAATAATAACTTAATCATGATTAACTAGTGATTAAACTATTGTATAATGAAATATTACTAGCATATTTTAGGGTATGGAAAGGCATCCTAAAATTTTATTCTAATAAATATTATATGGTCAACCATCATTGTTAATATTTGTTACAATATCATAATTTTAATGAAAAAAATATTTTTGACGTACATAGTCATGTTTGCTTTTTTGTACTACTATAGGGAGGTTATTCAAACTGATCAAGGAGCTTCTTACTGTAAAAATCCAATAATGTTGGTTAGTATAGCTGATTGTGTAACCATAAGTTACCTTCAATAGAGAATTTTTGGTTCCTTAAATCTGGGACCCGATCAAGTGATCATGTCTATGATCTATATAAATTTGTGATTCCTTGCAACACTTTGGAATCAAGCTTGTCCATTGGTTGCTGATGTGCAGTGGGTCTAAGAAATTAATTTATTTTCTCAATGTTCAGATGGTACAATTATGGAGTTATATGTTTATATTTCTATTGTACAACAACAATGTCCAGTTGTACGAAGACATAGAATTACAAGAGTGGTTGAAGACGGTCCACCCCATGAAATTTTGCCTTTTACAAATGATGCAGCAGAATAGGACAACCTAGATGTTCTCCGAGATATATATGTCAATCCAACTTCTGATGAATAGTTTCATAATGAAAAATAAAACAGTGAAAAAAGTGATAAGGAGGAGGGATTAGCTGATGTTAGGATAGAGTTTTCAAATAATTCATTAGTTCTACATCCACCTTGACCTACGATAAATCATCCACCACTACTTTTATCATGGTCAGAAGCAATGAAATGTGTGCATGAATTCAAAAATAATGTTCTCACACTGGAAACTGAGTTCCTTGGATTTGTACCAGATACGTTTAGTGGGATGAAAAAAACCTTATATATTTGAAGGAATTTTCCAAGTAAATATGCATTAAAAAGAACGCTAAAGATATTTCACATTGAGAGGAATTGTAGCTATATAGTTCATGAATCATACTGAAGTAAATATTTCATACTGTGTGAGAAGTATGGGGATGATTTTATATTTTTCTCGACGGTGGTTCTGGACATTATATTTGGAGGTTGGAGAATCTCGAGGATTGAGGTAGCTCATACTTACGTTCATCCAAGCCTCACAGAAGAACATACATCATTGGATGAAAAATTTGTGTCATCTATTTTTGTTGAGATGATTCGGAGATGTCAATAAGTTCCAATATCCCTTGTTCAAGATAAGATTCAACAGATATTCAGTTATAATATTTCCTAAAATAAGGTATGGATGGAAAAACAGAAGGCAATTATGAATGTCTATGGTGATTGGGATGACCCATATCAGGTGTTACCGAAATTGCTAGCCATACTAAGGCATTATAACCAAGTTCTATTCCATATGGATAAAAATGAACATGTGTCTCATGATAACTGACTTGATATATCTCGTGTTGAATTTATCGGTTTTTCTAGGCATTCCATCCATGTATATCCACATTTCATTTCAGTAAATAGTTTATTCAGATTAATGGAACATTTCTATACGGAAAATAAAGGGCTATATTGTTGATTACAACAACCCAAGATGGAAACTGTTCACCTATTCCACTTTCCTTTTACATTATAGAGAAAGAAAACTTTGAATTATAGAGTTGGATTCTAGCATGTATCAGCAACCATTTCACCAACATTCAGGGTGTTTGATTGATATCCAATCTCCATCTGGAAATTTATAAGCAAATGAATGTGGATCCTGATATATGGAGATACCCAAAGTCAGATAATCAGTTCTGCATTAGACACATTGCTAGCAATGTGTATAAAAAATCCACAAAGAATCGATGATGAAGGTAATCACTAGGCTTTATACGCATTGTATTTGTTATTTTTTACTATTTCACTATAAAGATAAAATCAAATTATGTGAAATATCATCTTTTAGGTGTAGCATATGAGTCAGACCAACAACATTTTGAAGAAAATATTGACCAAGTCTGCCAGTCTAATCAAGATGTTTTGGATTATATGATTTAGATTCTAAAAGGTAAATAGACATTGGCTTATTATGGGGGGAAGAGGTATGAACACATGATGACAAACATTATGGAGGGCATCAATGGTATCTTGAAAGGGCTTCACAAGCTACCTATAACCACCCTAGTTTAGGAGACATTATATCAATGTGTGATGTACTTTGTTGATAGAAAAATACTATAATCATATGGAATACCATAGGGGATAAGATATGGAAGAAAATTTCCATGAGGGATTGAAAAGAATATTGAAAAATCTTATGGTTATCATATCCTCCTTTTTCGATGAGAAGACTCCTGATTTGAAGTTCAAGAGAATTATGACCCCATCACAAATCACATCAATGAAACAAAGGTGGTATTATTGTAAACAAGGCAATGTCAATGTGGATACTTTTAGGCCTTACGATTTCCATGCACACACGTCGTTGCAGCATGTGCCTCTGTGAACATATCATGAGAAGAATTTGTTGATCCAGTGTACTAGATGGATTCCATTACTAACTGTTATGTTGCACCATGGATACCTGTTGGGGAGTATCATTATTTCCCAATGCCCAAAGGCCAGCCGATACTTATACCAAACATCAATCGATTGCATCATCGGGGGAGACTGAAGGCCAGTAGGATGCGTAATGAGATGCACTAGCCTCAAGAACAAGGGAAGATTTTGAGATGCACGATATGTCATAATGAAGGTCATAACTAAAAACGATTACCTAACGTTGTTGGTTTGGGTTCACAATCTCATCCAGAATGATGTATTGTCTTCATTGTGACATTCTCATATTGTAAATTAAATGTTGTTGTCTCTTCTTTTTTTCTCGGTTTTCTAAACCCCAAAACCCAAAAGCAGAACACTTAACCCAGAAACATCTTTTCTAAACCTTAATATCCAAATTCAAAACCCTAAACCCTCAAACCTAAACCCTAACCCAAATGCATCTTCCATTTACCATGGTTTTTTATATCATTATGTGTGTTGTTTTAATAAAATTTAATATAACAAAATAATATTATCATAATTATTAGAATAAGTTATTCAATATATATAATTAGACAAATTCCTAAAACATCATTAGTAATTGACATGGTTTATCTTAATCCAATTAATAATTAATTAATTGTAAATCTCCTCCAAAATTTGTCTAACCAAATTCAAGACCAAATAATTTTTAAATATTGTCTCTACGATTCTAAAAATCAGTATTCCATTATTCCAAAAATGTATATCTTAGTGACACATACCTAATATCTAAATACCCTATTAATATTAAATATTTAATAAAAACATGTATAATTTAAAGAAATAAATTTCTCCTTATTCCTTAAATAAAATCATAGATAATTGAATTTATATCATAAATCCAAAAGCAAAACACTTAACCCATATTATAAATTAAATGTCCCTTTCTCTTCTTTTTTTCTCAGTTTTCTAAACCCCAAAACCAAAAGGCAGAACACTTAACCCAAAAACAACTTTCCTAAACATTAATATCAAAATGTGAAATCCTAAACCCTAAAACCTAAACCCCAACCCAAAAAAATATTCCCTTTACCATGGTTTTTGATAACATTATGTGTGATATTTTAATAAACTTTTATATAATGAAATAATAGTATCATAATTATTAACATAAGTTATTCAATGTAGATAATTAGATAAATTCCTAAATCATCATTAATATTTGACATGGTTTATCCTAGTCCAATCCATAATTAATTATTCATAAAGCTTCTCCATAATATTTCTAACCAATTTCAAGACCCAAAAATTTGAAAATATTGTCTCTACGATTCTAAAAATCAGTATTCTATTATTCCAAAAAAAATATCTTAGTGACACATACCTAATATCTAAATACCCTATTAATATTAAATCTTTAATAAAAACAAGCATGCTTTCATGAAATAACATTCTCCTTATTCTTTAAATAAAATCTTATATAATAGAATTATTTTCATAAATTCAAAAGAAGAACACTTAAACCATATTGTAAATTAAATGTTGTTATCTCTTATTCTTTTCTTGGTTTTCTAAACCCCAAAACCCAAAAGTAGAAACCTTAACCCAGAAACATCTTTCCTAAACTTTAATATCAAAATTCTAAAGCCCAAACCCTCAAACCTAAACCCCAAACAAAAAACATCTTCCCTTTACTATGGTTTTTAATAACATTATGTGTGATATTTTAATAAACTTCTATATAACAAAATAATAATATCATAATGATTATCATAAGTTATTCAGTATAGATAATTATATAAATTCCTAAGAAAACATTAGTAATTTAAATGTTTTACCTTAACCAAATCCATTATTAATTAATCATAAAAATCCTCCAAAATATATCTAACCAAATTCAAGACCCATTAATTTAGAAATATTGTCTCTACAATTCTAAAAATCAGTATGCCATTATTCCAAAAAAATTATATCTTAGTAACACATATCTAATATCTAAATACCCTATTAATCTTAAATCATTAATAAAAACATGCATGGTTTCAAAAAATAAATTTCTTTTTATTTCTTAAATAAAATCATAGATAATAGAATTTATTTCATAAATCCAAAAGTAGAACACTTAACCCATATTTTAGATTAACTGTTGTTATGTCTTCTTTTTTTCTCATTTTTTTAAACCCTAAAACCAAAAAGCAGATCCCTTAACCCATAAACATCTTTCCTAAACCTTAATATCATAATTCAAAACCCTAAACCCTCAAACCTAAACCCTAACCCAAAAATCATAAACCAAAACCCTAAAACCTTACAAAAAATCCAAAAACCTAGATATATTTCTTTAAATCATGTATCAATTAATAAAATTCTTACAAAGATATTTTCATTAATAAAATTATTTCACAACAAAATTTTTTCCATCTATTTTTTTCTCTTATTTCCTCTGGTTATATTTATTTCATTCAAAACCAAAAGGTGTGCAGATTTATATTTATTTTGGTAAAAATAACTTCATAAAAATTTGAATAAACATGTCATGTCTTCCATTATACAAGTCATTACATTGTTAGAACCATAAATTTATATTTAAATTTTACACTTAAGACTCATTTCATTTGTTTATATGCATATGGATGATACCATACTACTCACTCAACAGTGTACCCATATTTCACAGGTCGTGATAGAGGTTCGTGCAGATCAATCGATCAGGGTGCGTCGAGCACACCATTTTCATCAAAGGGAGCCTCCACATGTCATTAGATCATACTTGTGTTGTGCTGGCTTCTATAGCCTTGCCATATCATATTTCACATTTGTATACCATTAGCTACTTGATTCCCTCATTGAGAGGTGGAGACCATAGACACACACATTCCATCTGCCCGAGGGAGAGATTACAATCACCCTTCAGAATGTGGTAGTGATTCTCGATCTTCTTATCTAGGGAGACCTGTTATTGGACTCACTCGTGTAGCTTATCCAGACCTTGCTCTGTGCTTGTTAGGAGTTGATATTTTTTCTAACTTTAGGGATATAGATGGAGCGTTTATATCTATTCCTTATTTGGAGTTGTAGATTCCCATTTATAGGATGATGATGATGAACAGACTGTCATGCATTATACTCATGCATATATATTACAGCTCATTGGTGGGACCATGTGTACTTATCACTTGGGGATGCACGTGCACATGATGTATCTACCCCTACTAGAAGACTTTGATCGTGTCGGGAAGTAAAATTGGGGATAAGCCTGCATGGCATACATGTACAGAGCATTATGCAGGCTATCCCACAGGGACTGCACAGGTCTCGAGGGATGTGTCATCCTTATTCATTTTTGGGAATGGGAGTGCATCCCTACATTCCACCTTGAGCTTACTTGTCTTCAGGTTGAGATGGAGGTGATTCATGACACTCTGTGTAGATGCTGGTATGATCATTCATTTCTATATGTTTCTGATGCTAATATGAGTTATTTGCTTTAATTTTTCATTATTTATCACTATCGGTGATATATTTTATAGGTGGTTTCAGTGACATAATTTTGACACGGTTCTGAGACAACATTTGGGCGTATATCGGCTACAGTTTGACTCTCTATTACCTGACAAGGTATGTATATACAATCTATCATTGTCTAACATATTTAATAATAACATCAATTTTCGTTTTTAATTAGGTGCTTTTTTGAAAAAATCACTTGTCATTTCAGATTTCATGGATTCCATAATGGAGTATTACAGAAAAGTTACTCGCATACTGCACTTATGGGATTGAGGATGTTATTTTTGTAGTTACCCTCATTCACTTCCATATTATTTAGTGGTAGTAGCCTGACCAAGTCATGCGCTGGTTTTTCCATTCTCAACTGATTCTATTGTCGTCGAGATGGATAGAGTGACTTCATGGGATGAAGCTGACAGGGTGGCAGGATGATGACTGGTCCCAAGTACATTCTATATTTATTGACTGCTAGCATAAACATGCATAGTTTTATATTCAGGGTGTTCCTATGAATTGATTCTCTCTTTCAGAGTAGGTTCAGTATACGGCTTGGTATAGACTAAATTCTATAATGTATATTATTGAACCTGTCATAGAGATGAAGAGGATGGTAAGTCAATGAAAATCCATTAGTTTGTTTATTGAACTATTTTCTAATTCAATTTGAATCTCTCTACAGGGCAGTCACACAGAGCATCTTGTTCACATGAGTGATGAAGAGGAGGAGGGGTTCTTTGGCTAGGCAACCATCCATGCTACAGTACTATAGGAAAGGGAATCTTTTTGTGCCCTTTTTGGGAGCATCTTCGTGCGTCCGGACCAAAGAGAGGAGGTTCGTACCCCATAGGAACATCATGTAGCAGCTACTGGTGTTGAGGATCCATGACCATGGTGAAGTAGACAATGTCGTGCTGCACATGAGGCCTCACCTATTCAACAGGTAGAGGTCGGCCCACTAGTATTCCAGGATCATCCAATTCAGGATGTGCCTCATGTGGCATGTGATCCATCATTCCTGATAGGATATCTGAGGTTCTCTCCATGTTGGGTTCCAGATGCATCACAACCTTAGGATCCATCGCAGCCTTGGGTTCAATATCCATCGTAGTCTTGGGGTATAGCTCCATCGTTGGCTTGGTTCCCACTACAATGGTCTTAGGTCCTTCTACCACCCTAGTGGGAGAAGGATCTGTAGGGAATTATGAGATACAGTTGATAGCTCCTCCCACTGACACACCGATGGAGGATGTTCCAGTCGACATTCCAGTGCCTGAGGATCAGCCTTCTCCAAGTCATCAGACTCCACTACACACCCAATACGGATGTCCTATTCACAGACCACCATGTGGGATAGAATCTCTTTGCCACAGACATAGACATTGACTATACATGGCCATTTACATGTTTTATGTCTACAGAAATCAAAATACTATTTTTACTATTAGCTCTTCTTATATGTTTATCCGTTATTTCGGTTTTCATTTATATTTTAGTTATAATTTATATTTGACAGATTATAAAGTTGACTACTTGAAACATAGAAATAATTAGTAAATTTAAAGTAAATAACTTTAAAAGATTAAAAAATATATAGTATAAAAAAATTTAAATAAAATTTAAAATATATCCTAATCCTCTAAAAATTTGTTGAAAATAAATATTTTCATAAATAAAATAAATAAATTATAATTAAAGGAATGTAAGAAATGTAACTCAGAAGTTAGAGCGAAAAGAATGAATGTTGTGGAGGATCCTAAGCCACCTACTTGACTTTGGAAGACTATAAAATATAAACTATAAGACCCATATAAATAAAAATTAAAAATTAAACTAATTTTTATATTTTTAAGCGTTGTTTAAAATTTCATTCATATTGGTCTTATAGTTTATATTATATAGGCTAGAAAAGTCACATACTTAAAACACTATTATGTTTCAAGTAGGTGGATTAGAAATCTTATAAATTATTTTTCACCAACATTTTTTAAGAAATTATTTTTATTTTTTACTACTTGTTATATTTTTAAGAAATTTTTAAAATATATTCATATTTTTCTTATAGTTTATATTATATATGCTAGAAAATTCACATACTTAAAAAAATTTAAGTTTCAATTAGGTGGATTAGAAAGATTATAAATTATTTTTCACCAAAATTTTTTAATAAATTATTTTATTTTTGGACTACTTGTTATATTTTTAATCAATTTTTAAAATTTCATTCCTATTGGTCTTATAGTTTATATTTTATAGGTTAGCAAAGTCACGTACTTGAATAAATGATAAATTATGATGAAACATTAAGTTTTATTAATATATATAAATATAACCATAAAAAACATTAAAATTTTAAATTTATAAAAAAAATAATTATAAAATTAATGTTTTAGAGAAAAGGTGGCATCACCGATGTTGCCCTTAAGAGGTATTTTAAAAAAATAACCTAAGAAGATTCAAAAAAATTACAGAAGGAGTATAAAAAATATATATTTTTCACATATACTGGTTCTTAAATATTAATTAGGTTATAATACATGTATTTAGTCTGGTTCAACCATAAATATGGTTTCATGATGTGAATTTAAGATGGTGATAGAAATTGAAAACCCGTCGTCCTTGAATGTGATAAATTAACACATCTCAGATGGTGTTTTTATTTATAGTATAAAAGAATGGGAAATGAGAGATGATTATGAATTATTCCATTATGAAAAAAAGATATAGTACATGTAAGGTACTGGACTTATCATAACATTTGGATGAAAATAGGTGAGGAAAGAAATAAAGGAACTTGAAAAGAAAAGAAAAGTTGAGAGATCCCTTACAAAAAATTATGCAGCATAATGACTATGCAACATGGTTTTGGAAAACATTAATAAGAGAGAGGACAGGGGTTACCCATTCAAAAAAGACCCATAAAATATTATAGGGACAGAATAATATGGAAATAAAAACATGGTATGATAATTTGAAATACATACCACATTAAAGTGAACTTGAATGGAAAAGAGAAGTTGGAAATTCTCTTACCTAGTAGAGTAACTCTGGAAATTTGACGGTTGGGACATTGAGAGCTTTAGGAAACCTTTTGGGGGACTAATAGGGAGGAAAACAACCAGAGCTTCGAGGATGATGATTTTGGAATGAAGAAAAAGGAAGGGATGGTTTGGTATTTACAGTAAAATGAGAGGGAGATTTTTATTTAATTAAAAGGACACCTCATTAGTGGTTTTTGTAAAACTATGGGATTTCCCATGGTATTTGCCCATGGTATTAGCCAAATGGGACACATAATATATTATTTTATTGTACACAAGTCAACAATAATTTTCTTTTAATTATTACATCATTATGATGTCATTAAAAATACTGAAAACTCAAAACAGTTTTTTTACTATTCACAGAAAATTCAAGTATTTTAGAACAATCCCAAAAATTCACCCCTGCCATTTTTATACGTGTAGAATTCAAAAATGAACTCAATTCTTCAAAAATAATTTCCTAAATATTAATAATTTTATTTTTAATTAAAATCATTGTTAATTCAAAAAATAAAAATTTTAATGGTATAATTAGTTTTATATCACATTGAAAAATTAATTAAGATCTCACAATCTTATTACCTTAATAAAATAAAATAATATCATTATTTACTATTCAGAAGGGACATATTACTATTCATATTACTATTTATAGGGGTGTGTTACTATTTACCAAAAATCAAGTTTGTTCTATCAACCTCCAAGTGACTTACTAATCATAACTCTAGATGGCCATTTTTCTAAATTCAAAACATAAAAGAGGAAAAGTTGTATTTAATAGCTAGATTATAAAATGCACTCAATATTTATTTTCAAAACCTTAGTTTATTACAAGCACACACTTTTTTAATTACTGTAAATATTTTTCATCCTATTTATGTGTAATGTTTTATCTAGTTATATAATGTGGGATGTGTCAGCTGAATTTATTCATTGTAGTTGTTTAATTTCATTATTGGTTTGTGTTTATTCAATATTTGGTGTACAACTTATATATTAAATTATAAAATATATTAGTTTTTCTTCTTTCATTCCTTTTGAAAATGTGAATTTGTGATATTACAACTATGTATTTAGGATTTATTCGTAGGTGTTAGCAACAAAAATAAAAAATGAGTTTTGATAGAAGAAAAAATTGGGGGGTCTCCAATAGTGGTTTTGAATAGGGGCTTTAACAACCATTAGTGGTGGTTTTGAAAAGATATCCAAACATTCTGAAAAATGATTTCCCGCCTCACTTCTCTCCTGATTTCTATCTTCTCACTCAAGCCTTCCAAATTAAATCCCATGTAATTATCCACCTTGAACCCAATCCTCACATCATAATCCACATATCAAACCCACTTTTTCATTATTATTTCCTTGAATACCCCCATACACCATCTCAATATTATGTTATGTCATCATTATTTCATACTCATCCACCCATAATTATTAAATTTTCGTTTCTATATGTTATGTCATCATTATTTCCTATACACTGTCTTTCCACTCAACATTGTCGATTAAACTTCCAAGGTGTATAGGAAGTGTTGGGTTGGCACCCAATATTTTTATTTCATAAAAATTAATGGATTAATCTAAATAAATAAACCAAGGAAGTACTATAATTTCATATAAAGGATAGAGAATATTTAATTTATAATTAATTTAAATATATAATTACCTCAAAAGAAATTTTTTTCTTGATTTCTGTTCCATATCCTCTCTTATTTTAATTTCATTGTGATATAGAATCTAATTAAGGATCCCCTAGATGTATCTGCATGTTCTTTATGAATCTCCAAATGAAGTTCTTGATGATCCAGGTGATAGCATGAAATAATTGAGTGTTTCGTGTTATTTTAATCAATCGTAATGAGGGCCTCTTGTTTTTATCTCTTGGAACATAAGTGGTTGTAATGGGAGAATTCTATCTAAGGATTAAGAGACATTAGATGACTCCTTATTCATTCTTATGAAATATACCTTGGAAAATGATTTATTTTAGATTATATAATGAGTTCTAAAAATGATAATTACACAAATCCCTTTATCTTTTTTAATCTAAGTGATACCCCATGTCAAATAAAACACTAATAATATTTTTATATATCATTACATGTGTTTAATATAATATTTATTTAAATAATATTAAGTAAAATATATCTTTTCCATTGGATCATTAATCTCGATCCATATATTTCCATAAAATTTATTGAACCAAGAATAATAAATATCTTCAGTTGATAAAATATAATAAATATTTTATTCACTCAACTAATGAATAAATATTTATTCTAATATTCACATAACTTGAATAAAATATTTAGTTAACTATAATAACTAAACATTTAAATTAATAAATATAATATTCATTATATTTTGAATAATTAAGCCTAATATAAAATTCAACTCACCTATTGTTTAGTTTAATATCATGTGATTGAATTTATAAAATCATCTTTAACTTGAATAAACATTATTAAGAAATTTAGGAATAAATTTATTCTTAAACATAAATTCAATAAAATTTATTGAGATTCTAGGTATAATAAGTGTGTGACCCTCTAGGCCCCTTTCTCAATGGAAATAGGTGGAACATAACAAAAGTAAAAGATCAACATCTACAAAGACATCATGGAACTCGTAGAGACAAAATTAAGTGTATAAAATACAAAAATATTCCTATAAAAACTACTTTATTGTATAATTCATTTTTCAACCAATATCTCATCAATTAGGAATCATACTTGTGTCATCACCTTATATGATTGATTTATCTTTATTTTACATTTTTATACAAATTATTCTATAAACTAAAATGTCCATAGACTTTTGAAAACATTTATATTTCAATAAAAGGTTTAAAAATATCTTCTTCTATTAATAAGGGAGGGGAAAATATTTTCTTGGCCATTCAACTAATGTCATATCACTTATGAGGCACCTGATGCGTGTTACCTCATAGTGAGAATATATCATCACAGTTTTCATCCTTACATCAATGCATGTGATTCATAATACATATTAATAATGATATCATGTCTAAGAAATAATAAACATGTTAAAATATAAGAATATTCAATGACATATAAAACATATGGAATTCTTAGTGGTGAGTTTATCCTCATGACCTCCCTTCTTAGAGATCACCAAGTGAAAACTTCATAAGAAGAATACTCAATTATTATAAGATCCATTCACCCAATAGTCAATAATAAATTATGTACCATCCAAAATATATATCTAGGCCATTGGGCATGTTGATTTAATAAAAATATCATAACATCTATAGGTTATCATTATAGTGTGAAACTATTATAATCCTTTGATGTGAAAAATATTATAAGGACATTATCACATTAATGTTATGTAGAAGACAAATCACTATGTGATAAATTAAAGACCCATATTTTTTCACATAATTTGTTTTTATTATATGGGAATATTACGAGTCTGCAAAAGTTGACGGTGTGTGATTCTGACGCCCGGTGTGCCCGGAATGAATTTGTAAACTTTTTTTGAGTACGTTTAGTAAATGTGAGAGCTGGTTTTTGTAACTTTTGAACCAGTTAAAGGAATTGAAATCTTAGGACACTGTTGAACTTGCAGTACCATAATTTTATTAAGGACACTTTCACCTCGACTGCAGTAAGATAAGGGTGAAATTTAGTTTTCGTGTTTTTTGTGGAAATAAAAATAAAATAAAGAACAAACTTTTATTTTATTTTCAAAACCTCCCTTTTGAATGTTCAGTGGTGGGGAACACCTGAGCTAGAAAACCCCCCATTTTGAATTCATGATGGTGGGGACCACATGAACACCTATTAATAGAGTAAAACCTTCAAATCTTCAATTAATTAATTCTTCCACTTCAATTAATTAATTGTGCCAACTATAATTGTCCCATTTAATTGTGCCAATGTGAAGTAAATTGTTAAACCTATTTTAATTTGTTGGATCCTCATTTCCTTGGAGAAATTGTTGGAAAAGGGATTCTAGGGAGGAACTTTGGAGAAACTCTTCCTCCAAAGGAGAACCCCCCAATGAAGAACGAGGAACGGACGCTTGAGCCCGGATCGGAAGCATTTTGCGGGAGTGACGAATGACGATGTCACCATCCCAAACTACTTCCTCTTCTTCCTCATGACATCTTCTAATGAGAAATTGAGGTAGGGTTTGTTGTTTTTGTATACCCCTTACCCCCTTTCTTGTTATCCTTCTCGAATTAAGAACATCTATGTCGATTGTTATCATTCTAACGTGGAGAGGGCGGGCCAAATGAACACTGCCGGACCTCCCTGCAACCTTTTTGAATTTTGACGGTCTTGAATCGATGGAGACATCCTGAGGCGAGTGAAGGAATCTGCGTAATGTAGAACGGGCCATCAAGGCGCGCCTGGTGACCCGAGGAATGTCGCCGGAAGGGCTTGGGAGCGGAAGGCAGCACCCCGGCCCGCCGTGACGAAACGACGACGCAACTGCGCTGCCAAAGAAGGGTCGCAGCCCATCAGCCACGGAGGAGAAAGGGAGGTGGCCGGTGCATGGTCGGTTGTGCGATGGGGGCGGCGGCGTGTGCCTATGCCGCTGTCCATGCAGGGGACATGGCATGAGGTTATGGTAGTGAAGAAGGGTGGTCAGCTCACAGTCGGTCATCAGTGGAGGCATGGCGCGCGACCGCGCCGTGGAGGAGTGCTGGTCGTCAGCCCAGCCATGGGCTGCCCATCGCGGGCCGCACCACAGGCCACCCAGTGGACCGGGTTAGGTCCAAATCTAGACTCGGGCCTGCCCAGGCCGGGTCAGGCGAGGACGGACATAACCCGAACCAGCTTCGACTGCTTTTCGCTCTTTCGACCATAACTTGAGCTATGGGCGTCCGTTTGACAAACTGTCTGTAGCACCGCAAAACATGGATCGAGATGGTATTTTTTTTATACCCCACTTGAGTTTTTGATAATTTTGGGGTATGGATGGGTTGGATTGAACACGAATCCGACCGGGCCCTCGGGACTAAAAGACCAATAACTTACAGACCGGGCATGCGATTGACGCACCATCTATTGCATTGAGACCCCTTTTACATGGTCATACTTTAGGATAATTCGTCATGGGACTTCATGGAAGTTGGAGTATCGACCTGTGGCTTGAGGAGGAGACCCTCCTGAAATTAAGCGAGCTTAGTGCAGGAACCCTGTAGCTGGCTGTAACATGAGATAGGGATCCTATGTGGGTATGTGCTTTGGGATCCTATGTGGGTCTATGCTTTGGGATCCTGCATGGGTCTGTGTTCGAGATTCCCACTTGGATCCGCTCTAGGAATCCACGTGGGACTACTCTAGAATCTTATGTGGGTCTGCTATACAAGGATCTTACATGGGTCTGATGATTTTGGATCCTATGTGGGTCTTCCTCTTAAACAGAGTAAGATGATTCCGTAGTTACATCTAATCATCTTTGTTGTCATACCTAAGTTATACCTGGTGTGATTTGAGTCCTTAACTTTATGTTGATACCTTTTTAGTATTCTTCTGTGTGGCGTGCCTTCGTTGTACTTACCTTCATGGTGATACCTTTGGGTTATTCTTCTGTGTGGTGTTACCTTTGTGGTAATTACCTTTGTGGTCTTACCTTCGTGGAATTCTTTCCTTCGTGGAACAGTTGAGATTTGTGCTAATGAGTTGGGACTTGTGTTTCCTCTTGAATGAGATGAGTATACTTAATAACTTAGGTATATGTATGGGAATATACCTAATTAGGGTTTTCAGATGTTTTCATGCTTTTTGTTTTATCCTTTGTAGATTTTGTGAGACCTTCGAGGGTCTCAGGGTCCCTAATGAGTATCTTAATACTCACCCCTGCATGGGCTACACCTGCACCTTGTTGTGTTTGGTGTAGATCATGGACAGTGTTGACTGGGGATGACAGTATCGGGACTAGAGGTAGCTTATAGGTGGAAATTACACGAGGCATACCGTAGAGACGATCATTCGAGATCTGTACCAACCCTTCAGGTAGGATCCATGCTAGGTCTTCACAGGAGCTATTTCAGATTACTTGTACTTCCCAGTTTTACATGTACTTTCAGTTTTCTGGTACTTGCCAGTTGGTCTTGTATTCTGGACCCTTTTTCTTATTGTATACACTCTTTTTACTATATATTTTACTTGTCTTCGTATCTTTCTGTGTGCTTGGTTGTGTGTGTGTAGAGGTTATAAAGGCAATGCCTTCCCAGTTTTAGGGAATACGCCTTTCAGTACTAGTTTCCAGACCCTGGCCTATAGAAGGTGGGCTTGTGGTAGTCACAGCATGGGCCCCGAGGGAAGGGTCATGACAGATAATAATAAACATATTTTGGTAATAAAAATTATAAATTTAGTTTGTTCTATGGAAAAAACTCTAATAGAATATCACTTTAACTAGATCCAACTACTAATAACTCTTTACCCACTAGCTTCTATATGTGTTCATTATTATGCTGAGGTGTGGATTTAGTATATGGATATATTATATTTTCCTCTATGGCTACACTTCTCATTGCAACATTACCCCATTAAGTAAAATCACATAATAGGTAATATCACTGAGTATAAAACTTATGTGCTCTATCATAAACCTGAAATCATGGTTAATTACATACCTATAAATTTATCAAAATATATATTGTGATAATAATTTACTTTCTTTATAATATTAAAAGATATATAAAAATCATTAGGAATTTTATACTATATCTTTAGCAACATTAGAAGATGAAAAATACTTAGTACCTATAGATATGGCTACCTTTGGGTTTAATGAGCTCTTCTCTTGCTCATTCTTTTCCTAGCTATGATGGTTGAAATGTAGGAAGACAATTTTTGTATTTTTAAAACCATACATTCATATGAGGTATGAATTTGATTTAATTCTCACCATAACTCATCTATTTTAGTGTTTTTTTAGTTTTCTATGGTTTTCTTAGGGGATGGGGTCAGTTTTTATAGTTCTCCCTAGGTTTGATATGAAGTTATGTTGTAGGTGGATCATTACACAACAACACAGCAGTGACATGTTATGAAGAGGGTGAGGTAGGGGATCATTGTGATTTAATGATGTGGGTAGTGGCATGGAAAAGTCTATATAGGAGAAATTATTAGTTATATTACATTAAAAGGGTGTAATGAGTCAAGGTAGAAACCATTGAAGAAAAGGGATGTGATTTGATGAAGTTGTGTAAGAGTAGAGATTGATCATTGTGTGATTAAAATCCCTTATAGAAAAGTGCCAATGTCGCAACCTATGTGTTCCACTGTGAATCCTAGATTGAGGACGAATGGTTCATATCACAATGTATTAGGGATTTTTCATAGATGTTGGTCAGTGGGGGAGTTTCATGCTTCTAGGGTGGTGGATACACCATGAATATAAGAAACTGGAGGATAACTATTCCATGAGGGAGGAAGGATACACCATGAAGGTATGTGTTTGATTTTTTGGTTCTATCTAGGAGTAGGGAGCTACGCTATGGCTGGAGGGGTCATGCCACAATTCAACCCTAATAGGGGTGCTATGCTATAACAATAGATGTCATACTAGAATGTGTATTCTAGTTGTATCTTTTAAAATAAATTAAATTAAAATAGTTTACATTTTAGAAACATCTAAAATTATGTTTTCCACGTTTTTTACAAGAACCACACTCATATCTCTTCCTCTTGGGTTCTCCTCTATAATTGGGATCTTTTTTTATCTGACCATTGATGTAACACCCCAAAATTATAAATTAATAACAATGTATTTAATATCATGTACGGCACACAAGAACAATTTAATATTATGCTACATGAAACATTGATTTTATCTGGAATTACACACAATATTATACTTATCTTTATATGTATAGACCACTAAGGTTAGCTTGCAATACATGTAAGACCGAGTTTTACCAAACAATAATATACTAAAAATATTATTATTTAATGTCATAGTTATCATCTAGTAATTGTAATGAAATTTATGAAAAGGATTAAATAAATTTGGAAAATATTATTTACATATTCTTCTCAAATTATTTTGTGTTATAAATTAATATATAATACAATTTAATATAAAGGTAATGTTTTTAGAAAAAATTATTTTTATGCTCAAAAAGTCATTTTATCTTAATAAATTAAATTAATTAAAATTAGTGAATGATATTAATTTAATATATATATATTCTATATTCAATAAAATATTTTTTAAATTCATCGATTATATTCAATAATAAAAAGAGAATAATAAACCCAGTATTATGCATAAAATCTATATTTTTATAAAGGCATTTTTACCACCTTTTAATGGAAACATATTTTAAATCTAAATTTTGACACTTTTATAAATTTAATATGAAAAAATATACTTAATTTTTTAAATAATAACATAAAAATTATCTTAGTGTGAATTTTTATTATTTTTATGGGAAGTTTCATTTTTTGACGAATAGTGAAAAATACAGAATTTTAATTCAAAACTACCTTTTCATATAATTTATTTATAAAGTTAAATTATATATTTTAAATTTATTTTAAAGTAAAATTAGATAAATTATAGATAAATTAATCCAATTTATTTCATTTTGATAAATTTCATATTCAAATTGGATATAAAAATATTTCAAACTTTTGAACATTTTTACTTTAAAAATACACTTTCTTGTCTCATCTGATGGATTAGATTTAAATTAATTTATGCCACCTATATGATTATAATTTAGAAAATGGATTAAATATTAATATACATAATAATTTATAATTTATAATAAGTTAAACTTAGTTTTCTACCAAAAATATTAGTGAAAGTAATTAAAATTAATTATAGCGATTAAGAGAAAAATTAACTTAACAATGGACTAAACCATAAAATTACCGGCCAAATGACCTAAAAACATTTCAAACCCCAATTTTATGTCCTTATTTAGACCTAAAAAATTCATGTGTCAAAAGGTTTGTGTTATAGAAGCCTCATAGTAGGTAGAAACGTGGGGACCACACAATTCATTTAAAAAATGCCAAGTCCACTCCCTCCACTATAAAAAGGCACTCACCCTACTCAATTTATTCACACCTATCAAGCCATGTTTCTCATAAAAATGTAAAAAATAAACTGCAAAAATCCATACCCACATCCTATTTGGATCTCTTTAGGTATAAATCTAACCAATAAGACCTTTGGTACAAACCAAAATGAGTTACCTGAAGAAGATGCAACTTTCATCAACATGAAATTTTATATTGTTTTCTTCTCCACTCCATTTATTTAACATTATATAATTATTATATAATACCCTAAGTATCTTAAATATAATAATATTTTTTAATGGTTTACCTACACCTACACACACTTCCATCAAATGGAAAATGAATTTACTTTTTGTGTGTATGACAAACTACTGCCTTGCGAAATATTATCGTTAGTTTTTCCTTTAACACCTCTCATGGCTGAGAATTATGATGGAAACCATGTTTATATATTATATGTATGATATTTATTTTGTCTTAATACTTATATAATATTTATATGACAAGTACCTTAATGCTTTCCATTTTATGTAAATACGATAACATTGTTTGTGGACGTGTGAACTACAGCCTCCTCAAAATGATGTGATACATTCACACATTACATGGAATGTATTAAGGAATTATTTTAATAATAATATGTGAAATATAATAAATCTATATTATATTCATGAAATAAATATCTTTTTTTAAAAAATTATCAATTTCTTTATTACTGTTCACACACTAAAAAAGTGATAACGTCATTCATGGATGTGTGGACTATCACCTCCTCGAAGTGATATGATTCCTTTTAAATCAAAATAATTCTACATATAAGAATATATTGTTAAAAAATATGGTTTATATTATATAATGAACATTTTTTGAATATAAATGTTACTTTCCTTCTTTCTGTAACGATCATTGAAAAATGGGAACGTTACTCATGAGAATGTAAAACCTACCGTCTCCATGATTATAATATTTGTTCATTTTACATAAAAAAAATTCATGATTAGTTTTAGGAGAATAATTTATTTATAAATATGATAATTATTTAATTATTATTATTATTATTTATACATTTACATAATGATCACTTTGACTATATTTGACCCACCAAAATCATTTTCGACACATGAAACAAATTTGGTCAAAACTCCCAACATAAACTTAATTGTTTAAGTAGTTGAATAAAACATTTTAATAAGTAAAAAAAGTAATGATAAAATTGAAAAATTTTCTAAGGAAATTAAATAACTGACATATTTTTACTATTCGTGAAGATAAAGACACGCATGAAAAGTTGAACTCTAGGTAAGGGATTTCCATGTCACTTTTTACATCTATGAGATAAATGTCATATTCAAAATTTAATTTTTTTTATGGGGTATATCTACTGAAACATTTAATATATCATATAATAAATTTTTTTATCTTTATTTTTTTTTACTTTTAATTTTATCATACAAGGGGTTTTAACATGAAAATTACCAAGTGGTAACAGTTATCTTTGAAATATCACTTTATTTTTTGATTATTAACTTTATCCTGAAACATTAAATTATTTATGATAATTTTTATTGTACATTAAATTTATAGTAAATATAAATTTCATTATTCAATGGATATTATTATTTCATAAACTATTTACCATTTTTTCATATAGTGTTGACTTTGATAATTATTTGATTAACTGGTGAATTATCGATAAATTCGTATCTTTTATTCAATATGGATATTTTATAAGGCACTTTGTTTTTGAATTTAAATCAATTATTAAATTTATGAAGAATTATTTTTAAATTCAAGGCATGGTTTGGGGACCTTTTAATGTAATCCATTCAGTTTGGGACCAGTTAATGCAAACCCCATGATGCATTAGTAGTCTCATGAGATGAATTCGTTGGCCAAATCAGAGTAGTTTAAACTATCTTGAGAATAAATATTGATTGTAAAGGTATCATGTTCTTGAGAAACATGAAATCCAATAATTATAAATTTCCTTTATTGATAAAATAGTTATTATTATTATTCATGAGATATGTTATTTGTCATTATCTATGGATGAATCTCATTCTCAGTTTACCAATTCAATAACATCTATTTCAGTTATCTACTATTCCTTATTTATTATGCCTTATCTAGATATTTATATGGAATTTATGCTCCGTTATTTACCCTTCCATGATGATTATTCTCATTTATTCATTATTTATTCTATTTTACTTACTCTTATTAATCATTTTAGATCACCCTTATTTTTTCCTTTTCCTTAGGATGTGAAGAATAAATATTTTAATGATTTTTCAAGGATGTTGTTCATTTATTTTTATTATGTTTTATGTTTTATTTTATTTTTCCAAATATAGTATGGGTATCATGTATGTAATATGGATTTATAAAACTAATAAACATTAGGTCCTTTGGGATTTGATTTCCTTGTAATCATGTCGATGTAATAAAGTAAGGAAAGAGATCTAAGATTATGTGGTTGGGGTGTAACAGTTGGTATCAAAGGAAGATTATTAGAAACCTTGGAAACTAGATTTATGAAAAATAGATTCAGGAACATAACCCTAATATATAATTTGAAGATAGGGATAGAAGAACATCCTAGAATTTTGGTAAAATAAAGATTATGTGGGTCTTCCTATAAATACATTCCTTCATGGATACTATAAGTGGATGTGGTTCTATCATAGATGTACTTACGAGTAACAACTCTAAAAAGGTGTGCCATGCCTGAATCAAGAGTAATATGGTACATGAAAATCGAGCTTACTTCACACCTGGTTTGATTCTCATGGGGGAAATGCTTAAGATAATTTAAAATTTCTTAACAAACCATTATGAAGGATTTGAAAGTAATGATATCCCCAAATTAACCATGTGTATGATTTTGAGTTTAGATAAACATATATTTTTCAATTTATGTTATGTATTTCACTATTTTTGGGATTATACTTTATATTACATAACGTTATGGTCAAATCTAGTATAATACATTATTAATAAATGGATCTTGGAAGGAAGAATGGTATAAATACTCATTAAAATGTAGAGGTTTCCCTAATGAGAAATTATATATAGCTGGTATTGTAATGGTGAAAATTATGGCTATACTACGGCAGCTAAATTATGTTATGAAAAATAACCTTTCTCTAATGAAGAAACCTATTATATAAAGATAATATCTTATACTGGATCACTTTATATGATAAAATCAGACATTATTTATTTGGAATACTAATCCAATTGTATGTAATCAATGTATTAAGTCTCCAGATAAGATATTTACGGCCCTAGGATATAGTGAAATGGAAAAGGTTACACTATTAATGTATTTTCTCAATAGATATGCGGATCAATAATGGTTGTTGATCAAAAATACTATAAAGTAGTAGGAAATAGAAATCATGGAATGAAAAGTTTTTAAAGATACATTCTTTGATAAATATTTTCCTTGTGAGAAATGAATTTAAATGAAGTGGAATTTCCTTAGATTATAGAAATAAGAGGGAGAAAGTGTTTCATATTATAAAACTACCTTTATAAGTTTAGCAAGGTATGATACACATTTTTTATGCAAAACAAAGTGAATGATTGGCCACATATTTGAAGGTATTAATCCAAATATTTTTAGGGTTCTAGTTTTTCAGACTTTTTATTCATATGATGAAATAGTTTTATGTTTAATCAAGATAGAGAAATAATTTCCAATGATTATGAATTCAAAGGTAAGAAAGAGAAGAAGATAAAGGATGAGTAAAAAATAAAGTGAAGAAAGGAGAAATGAATTTTCACACATGTGATAACTGTGGAAATAAGGACCCATGGAAATTCTCGAAATGACTAGCTGTTTCTTATAAGTATAGAGAAAATTTTCACCAGTTGAAAGAATAAATAGGGAATAAAGAAAATTCTTTTATTTAGTGTTATAACTACAATAATATGGGACACTATTCACACTAATTCCCCAAGTATCAAGAGAATATACCTTTTAAGAATCTAAGGGATCAAGGTCAAGCATATGTTGTTGAAAAAACTGAAGTGTAATGATTAATGGGGTTCTATATTTGGATCAAATTAATATGTTGTAAAATTATTTTATTGATTATTTACTTGTATTATTATATATTTAATATATGATGATTGTACAACAATAATTTTTCTCTAAGGATTTGAGATCACATGTTGAATGATACTAAGAAATTTGAATCAGTATCAAGTTAAAGCTTTTTTTTGTAAAACACAAGCTTGATGGAAAGATAAGCCTTAATATATTCCTAATATTGAGATAATGATGTGGGATAAATAGATGATTTATATAGATAAAGTAAATTGGATACTACTAACTACCATGGAAATGATTCTAATGTTCTGGGTCATAATATTCTGGGAAGGTTAACCATTTATAATATGGTTTAAGTTGAACTTTGGATGTGGTTTTAGTGGTTAATGTATTACTTCAACCTATTATGAAACCTTTTTTAATATAATCAGTTTAAAAAGTTGAAGTAACAACCAAAGGATATAACTATTCTTATAAAAGTGTACCATGTAAGTGTATCTACTAATATTCTTAGAGAATGAAAGAATTCCTCAACTCAAGGAAAATTGGTTTTGAAACAAAAAAGTTCTCATATTATCATCATTTTTTATGATATTAATGACCTTTATTCACACCTCTATTTTATGGGTTTGTGGTCAATAAATTTCTCATAAACATGTTCTCTATCACTCTCTATTATAACATGATACTTATATTTTTCTTCCATGACCATTTTTTCACTACTTTTCTCTTATTAGAAATCCTAGCTTTGTGGTGACCTTCAAATTTCCCTTTGAATATTATTTAGAATATTTTTTATGAACCCTATTTATGATTTGGTATTTTTGACAATAGTATTTTTAAATATCAAACCCCATATTTTTGAGATCGAGTTTAAATTACAAGGATGCAATTTATTTAAGGTTGTGAGAAGGTGACACTCTAAAATTATAAAGTAATAACATTTTATTTAATAGCATGTATGAAACAAAAAACTAAGTTAATATTATGCTACATCAAAAATTGAGTTTATTTTCAATTACATGAAACATTATGATTATCTTTCTCTATAGAGAGCATTGAGGTTAGCTTGTGGTACATGCAAGGTTGAGTTTTACTAAACTACAATATACTATTAATATAATTATTTAAAATGATATTTATCAACTAGAAATTATAATGACATGTATTAAAAGTATTAACTTAAATTTTAAAATATTATTTACGTATTCATATATAATTCTTTGGTGCTATAAATTAACATAGAACCCAATTGAATGTAAAAGGAATGTTTTTATAAAAATTATATTTATGATCACAGTATTGTTTTATCCTAAAAAATTAAATTAATTAAAATTATTGAATAATGTTAATTTAATATATATATTATACATTAGATAAAATATTTTTTACATTAATAAAATATATTTCATAAGAAAAATAAAAGAACAAACCCAATATTATGCATAAAAATCTATATTTATATAATGGCACTTTTATCGCCTTTTAATAGAGGGACTATATTAAATGTAAATTTTTAAGATTAGATAAATTTAATATGAAAAAATACAATTAATTTTTAAAATAATAGCATAAAAATTAGCTTAGGGTTAATTTTTTTGTATTTTTCCGATAAGTTTCATTTTTTTATGAACAGTGAAAAATATATAATTTTAATTGAAAACTTATTTTTCATAAAATTTATTTATATAGGTAAATTATATTTTAATTTTATTTTAAAGTAAAACTATAAAAATTATCCATAATTTAATCCTATTTAGTTTATTTAAATAAACATCACATTCAAAATGGATATAATAACATTTAAACCTTTTTAATATTTTTACTTTAAATACTCGTTCTGTCGTCCCATCTTCGGGATTTAATTTAAATTAATTTCCACCAATTATGTGATTGGAATTTGAACAAATGGATTCAATTTTTTGAATAAGAATAATTTCTAATTTCTAATAATATAAACTTATTATTTTACGAAAATGATTTTTAAGGTAATTAAAATTAATTACAGTGATTAAGAAAAAAATCAGATTGACAAGGGACTAATCAATTAAATTAATGAACAAATAACCTATGCACTTTTCCAAAACCCATTTTATATCTACATTTTTTCATCACCCATTCATGGATCTTATATTTTGTGTTATGGAATCCTCTTGGAAAGTAAAAACATGGGGATCAAACAATTATTTTAAAAAATGCCAAGCGTGTCCACTCCCCCCACTATAAAAGGCACTAAAACTTCCCCATTTATTAACACCTAAAATTCCATTTGGATACTCAGAAACCTGCCCAAATAATCTCCCAAAATATATAACCTCACTTTATAGGCCTCACTTTGGATAGAAATCCAACCAAGCATATCCTTGGTGAAAACCAAAAGGAGTAACCCAAAGAAGAGGTAACTTTCATCAACATGCATTTTTTACTTTGTTCGCTTCTCCACTCCCTTAATTTAAATTTATATAATTATTATATAATTACCACAGTATATTAAATATAATTAAATGTTTTTATGTTATTTTTTATGCCTGCACCTATATACACTTCCATCAAATGGGTAACAAACTTACCCTTTGTGTGTACGGTGAACTACCACCTCGCGAAATGATTTCAGTAATTTTTCATTTAACACCTATCATCGGTGGGAATTATAATTTAAACCATGTTTATATATGATATATGTGATATTTATATTGTATTAATACTTCTAAAATTTTTATATTACATATACCATAATTTTTTACATTTTTTGTAAATATGATAACATCATTTTTAGACTTGTGGACTACTGCCACCTCAAAGTTATGTGATACATTCCCACATTACATGGAATGCATTAAGTATGGGTTTGATTAGAAATATGTAATGTTAAATATATATATATATATATATTATTTACAATGATGTGGCCTTAAAAACACATGTTTTTCCATATCTTTTTAATTAAATTTTATAAATTTAGTTATTTATTTTAAATCTTTTTAATAAATAATGGCTCTTTTGTATTTTAATTATTATTTTAAATAATTAATTAATTTTTTATAATTAATTTTGTAATATAAGCTATAAAATATTTAATGTATTTCTTACTTTAATTTTATAGACTAATAACCTATTATTTAAATTATTGTTTTTGTTCTGCCTAGTTAATAATTTAATATTAATTAGCTAATTAATTAATTCTACTTTTACACTTAGATAATGAAGATCTAATTTAACATTGCATGTATTAAAAAATTAATTAATATAACCTAATTATCATGTCTTCTAATAATTATTTAACAATGAATTTATGTTTTGTAACAAACTAAATCAATTCAAACATTATAATTTTAAGTATTAACTTAATTCAATTGTTCAATAAAATGATAATTAATTATCTTTGATAATTAATTTAGTTTGATATAACAGCATTAATTTTAATTTTATTTATAAATCTTTTAATTCATTATTAACTTTTAATAATTTAATGGTTTCTGAATTCAATTTTTAGTATAGTAATAATTTAAGTTATGCGAATTGAAGTCATTTATAATTTAACTTAAGTATTATTGGTTTTATAAATTTATTAAAGTTTATGTTGCAAATAAGTTATCAATTGTTTTAATTCATATTTTGTTTTTATTAATTATTTTGTTCATATTATATTAATGTTTTAATTTAATTTATTTACTCTATTTATTTTGTAGGTTCATGGTTTCATCCTGGTCACAGTGTCCCCACGCACCGTATCTCTTATTGTCTCACCGTAATCCTTTTACAGTGACATAGCCACCGTACACCCGCGTGACACCATTTCAACCCCTTGTGTCGGTTCTTTTTATTATCTCACCGTAACCCCTTTTTACGGTGCCACCATGATTTTCCTTATTGTCTCACCGCTTTCTCACACTGTCAATGCCTCTACTTTCCACTATGATTTTTCCGGCACCATTTCCTCTTAACCACTATAACCCTTTGGAACTGCTTTACATGGAACCGTTTCTTCCCTTTTGCCAAAACTATCTTCCTTACCCACTACCGCTTCATCTTATTATAATGGTTGGACCGAGAAAATCGGGAGTTATCACGTGCCGATACCCTCCACCGAAAGGAGAAAAGCAGGTCATGCCTACTGAAAATGAGGTTGTGCTGAGGAGATTCGAAGCCAGAGGTTGAATCTGCATCGTCCACTACTGTTAGAGAGGAACCACCATGCTTGTAGGAGATTGTGTCATCATAATCTTGAGCTGGACTGAGCGAACCAGTAGGTTGCGTTGCAGCTAGGTTAGAGGAGAAGGAAGCCGCTCCACACCCGGCCACTGTTGTGTAGGTTGAGGGTTGTGTCGGAACTGAAGCCACACAGGGAGTCCTCCTTGTTGGAGACCTGTTGTTGCACCACAAATATGAAGCCACGCCTCTGTGGGTTTTATTGTGAAGTTGTTGTGACCTACAAGGAATGAATGTTGAGGACTAATAGCTCGAAAGAGGGTGCGCTTGAGTTGAGCAGAGGAAAAGAAGTCATCTCCACAGAGTCCTTACCGGTTAAGAAACTGTAGCAGCTATGGGAGTTTGAGGAGGAGCTCGAGCTATTGACAGATGATCTGAGCTGTGACATGCCACTATTTAAGTAAGGCATCATCGGAGATAGAGGATGGAGGAGTTGTGGACCTGGTTCCAGAAAAGGAACCGAGGAACAAGATTCCCCCTACTTTGAGCTGAAACTGGGGGGGTATGAAGATATAAAAAAATATAATTATAATAATATAAAACAAAAAGAAAAGATAAAGAAAAATATTATAATAATAATTAATAAATTAGTCAAATTAATATAATATAATACATAAATATTTTCATAATAATAAGTAGATAAGTTATAAAATACGATATTAGATAAATTAATAAGGATTTATAAAATTAAAATAAAAAATTTATTAATTTATTAATAGAATTAATTACTAATTAGATTAAATTTATTAACACTTCAATTATAATTTTATTTTTATGGAATAAATATAATTTTTTAATTTTTAAAGTAATTTATTAATCTAGTTTTAATATATAATTTAGTTATACTAACTACATATTAATAATACAAACACTAATTTAATAATTTCATTAATAATAATAAATCAAATACCTAATAATTTTACTATAGCATCCCACCTTTTTATAACATAAACTTGCATTACATTACACAAAACTGAGGATCATTAAGGTTTAGTGTCTTGGAAATCAGGAACATAATATATGAAAACAATATAAAACATTCTTCTTAAACACTTGAAAGGCATCTCCTTAAGTTCATCCTAGGTTCATTACTGCATCTCATAACATGGGGACATACATCAAAAGAAAGGGTGTGCAGAAGGCCCAGTAAGGGAAACAAGAGAAACATTTAACATGTGAACATGAGATACATCAACTATGTCATGAAAAAGAACTTTAAGGAATGACAAAGAAATCATGTGGCATATCATAATAAAAATAAAATTTTTCATAACTTTAAGATGTGGATACATCATTTTACATAGAAAATCATGAACATATCACCAAGTTCCATCCCCAAGGTGTCATTTGAAAATTACTAAGGTTATTCACCAAGATATCGTGAAAATTGTAATCTCTAGTGGTTATATCATTACCCAATGCATTGTAGCGCTATCAGGGCGCACCCTTAAATTTTTATTTATCATAATGTGAGCCACATATATAATCATCAACATTTCATAAATAACCCATATAGCATAAAATAAATGGGTTTCATTTCATAATCATAACCTTTTAAAAACTGCTTTTAAGACATGATCTTTATGTCACTTTAAACCCATGGAAAAAGGAAAGCGGGTTTCATGTATGTAAATACCAGAATTTAAAATAGAAAATTTTGATATATATGTAAATACACCTATAGAATGAATATCTTAGAGTATTCAGTTAATAACATAAAATAATTTTGAGAAAAAGAGAGAGGCATTTTCTGACGAAAATTCTGCAGCATAACGACTATGTTACAGGGTTTTAGAAAACATTGAAAAGAGAGGGGACATGGGTCACCCACTCATAAATGATCTATAAAAATAGTAGAGGGATAGAATATAAAGTATATGAATCATGGTAATGATATTTAAAGTACATGCCATTTGAAATGAAAAACATGAAAGTAAGACAAAATAAGATTTCTCTTATTAAAATTCTGCAGCTTAACGGCGTCACATAAACTTCAACCAAAAATGAATTGATGAGATCAAATAGGTTCTCTCATCATATGAACATATAATATCAGTATGATAGATATAGAGATCATACCACAACAAAATAAATAGTAACTTGCAAGACTTGACATGGAATTAGAACATTGAAAAAGGAGAAAGGTGAAAGAACCACTTAAAAATTCGGCAGCCTAACGCCGCCACTTAAAACTTCAAAATACTGAATTGAAGAGATCAAATGGGGTCTCTCATCATATGATCATAAAATATCAGTATGATAGATTTATAGATCATACCCTAACATAATAAAAAGTAACTTGAAAGACTTGACATGAAAGTGAACTTGAAAACAAGAAGGGTGAAAGAACCACTTAAAAATTCGGTAGCCTAACGGCGCCACTTAAAACATCAAAATACTGAATTGAAGAGATAAAATGGGGTCTCTCATCATATGATCATAAAATATCAGTATGATAGATATAGATATCATACCCCAACATAATAAAAAGGAACTTGAAAGACTTGACATGAAAGTAGAACTTAAAAATGATAAGGGTGAAAGAACCACTTAAAAATTCGGCAGCCTAACGGCGCCACTTAAAACTTCAAAATACTGAATTGAAGAGATAAAATGGGGTCTCTCATCATATGATCATAAAATATCAGTATTATAGATATATAGATCATACCCCAACATAATGAAAAGGAACTTTAAATACTTGACATGCAAGTAGAACTTTGAAAAATGAGAAAGGTGAACGAATCCCTTAAAAATTCGGCAGCCTAACGGCTCCACTTAAACTTCAACAAAAAAATGAAATGACGAGATAAAAAAGGGTCCCTCATCAAATGAACATAAATTATCAGTATGATAGATATAGAGATCATACCCCAACATAAATTAACTTGAAATACTTGACAAAAAAATAGAACTTGAAAATGAGAAGGGTGAAAGAATCCCTTAAAAATTCGGAAGCCAAACGGCGTCAATTAAACATTCTTAAAACGAAATGATGAGAGTAAGAGGGGGTATCTCAACATATGAACATAAAAAGGAAATTATAATGAATATAAAAGAACCTCCTCCAACATAAGAACATGGAACATAAAAGAAATGACATAAAAGAGATCAATTGAAAAGAAACAGAGGGGTCGGATCCATTACCTTAAAATGTAACTCTTAAAACACAATGGTTTTGGACCTTGAGGGCTTGGGGGCACCTTGGGAGGACTCCTTGGGAGGTAAGGAGATCATAACTTCGTTGAGGATGGTTTTAGAGTTGAATGGATGATAGGAGTACATGGTATTTATAGGGAAAGTGAGGGGACAAGGCATTAATGGCCAAGGGACACCTCATTAGTGGTTTTGGAAAAACCATGGGCTTGCCCATGGTTTTTGCCCATGGTATTGGCCACCTGGTACACCTCACACAATAATTCATCCCCTTTAGTCGAACATCCCTTAAAATATCTCATGAAATCATCATGACACAATTATGATGTCATTAAACATACTGAAACCCTAAAACTGTATTTTTACTATTCACTGAAAATTCAACTTTCTCAGAAAAATCACCAAAATTTACTTTAACATAATATCGATGCTCTGAGTTCAAAAATGAAATCCATTTTATAAAAATAAATTTCTATATATTTTTAATTTAATTTTTAATTAAAAAACACTATTCACTAGAAAAAACAAATACTTGAATAATAATTTATGAAACCGTTATTTAACCATTTTATTGAATCACAATACTTAATCAAGGTGCCTAGATTATATTAATACTTTCTTTAAGTGATATTACTAATCCATTTGGTCACATTACTAATCCTAAGCTTAAAATCACTATTCATAATTTACTATTCATCAAAAATTAAGTTGATCTTATTAAACTCTAAATTTCGTACTGAACATAATTGTAGAAAACCATTTTTTGAAAATCATTACACATTTTTAATTATTTAAGGTTTACATAAACATTTTTTAAAATATCCTTTCTCTAAAATTCACAAAAAAATTGCATATTATATTTATGCCGACATTTGAAAAGTCATAAACATCATCATAAGAAGAAATCCAAATTTTTATTTAAAACAAAGGATTACACAAGGCAGTTACGATCTCCTTACATATCCCCTTATCACACCATCATAGGACCTAAGTGTAAGGTGAGCTAAGGTGAGAGAATCCGAGGGAGGCTCGGCCAACATCGCACGAGTAGTAATTTCTATCAGTTTGAACTTCTCACAAAGGCGATTCCATTCTAGATTCACAAGATGAAGTTCGGCTTGGGTTTGGTCCAGAGAAAAGCCCAGTGGTTCTACCTCCTTCCCAAGTTCTGTTAGATGGGCTTGGATCAGTCCAAGACTATTGGGTGAGGCCATCAAATCTTCTTTCTATAATAATTAACCAAGATTACTTGTATTTAGAGACAATAATCGAAACGTTTAGTTTACAGCGGTCATATTAACCAATGGTCATATAACAGTCAAAACCCAACGGTCTCATTTTAATTATACTCATGTTATCAAATAAAACATTTTTTTTTGAGTATAAAAATAAAATAAAATAACACATAAAATTAGGAAAAAAGATTTATTCAAAATTTCGGGTCGTTATAATCTTCACCCCTTAATAAATTGCGTCCTCACAATTTTTAAAAATGGGTTTTGAAATTTCATTGAAAGTCCCACTTTGGAAAAGGAGTCAGTAAAACTATTACTTTAAAAGAAAGAAAGGGAAGTACAATGGTCACCCAAGTTAACCCACAATAGGATTCCATTTAAGAAAACATGGACATGGAGGAGAAAACAAAGGGTTAAGTTCTGAGGGAGAGTGATAGAAAACATTATTAGGAGAATGTTAACCATAAGAAAATCCCAATATTATGATGTGTGTAAACGGACTTTGATTACCTAGTAGGAAACTTAAACCAACAACGCTTTTGTTTTACATTCCTTTTCATATTTTTGAGGAATTAATTTACTACATAGAACAAAAACAAAATAAATATACCTACCTTTATGTAGAGTTTCATCCTTTAATAAGTTTCTACCAAAACTAATATTTTCTCCAAACGATGAGCATTCAAAACTACTTGGTCTTGTCAAAACACAGGAATCATCTTCTAGAGAATCACATAATCCACAAAAGATTAACTATCTATTTCTTCTATATTTAAACATTATCCCAAAAACAGAAAGGGTAAGGTAAAACAACTCTTCAAAAAGAATGAATCCCATAGGAATTGAAAATAATTTTAAATCTTCAATGTTCCATGGTACTACCCAAAGTTCATCATAGACCATTCCATAAATAACTTTCCTTAAAATTCTTAAAAATAAACCAAACTAAGATTGAAACCCAAATACAAGAAGGATTTGATAACATTGTCTTCCAAAATAAACTTCGTTGTTCATCACCAAACAACATCAACCACTCCTAACATCTTATAAAAAAAGTAGCTAAACTAAACATATTTTACCTAAGATAGGATAAGCATTCCCCTAAGTAACCTAAATTACTATAATTCCACATTAAATTCATTGATTCTTCAAAATATAAGTCAACTTTACTCCTTAATGAAAATACCGCAGTAATCTATTTACCTCGATCATATAGGGTCCCCAAAGTAGTGAACCTCTTCCAAAATAATAATCATCTTTTAATCCCCTAATCATCTGTGTCATATTTATATGGAAATCTTTGAATTTCCTATCACATTGGTTGTTGGGACATGTTCTTCCATTTCCCACAATTAACTAATAAGATAAAGTATAATTAGGGGCTTAAATACTTAGCCAATAATCATGAAAAGGAACTTAAAGCATATAAGGATAACTTATGGAAGAAAATTATACCCTAACATGTGATCCCCTAGGTTTCCATCTAGGTTATCCATGATCATATATTCTTATGTGAATCTGTATTTTATTTTATCTTTGTTCCTTTAATGATGGTTCATACTAAGCTTATGAATTTTCCAAAGCATATCCCCCAGGAGTGTCATAACCAAGAGTGCAGCAATACCCGTTTTCATGTACCAATTCCCGTTCTAGTCTAGCTCAAAGCAGTGTTTTTGGGTTTTACCCCTATGTACATCTATGCCAGATCCACCTTTACCTGCTCATATCCAGACAGGGATGTATGTTCTTGGCAACCCCTTACTCAATACTCACCAAAATACCAGGAAGATTTCCTATATATAAACTTTTCTATAGGATTCTTCCAAAAGTTTTCATATCCTAATTTCCAAGACTAACTAAACCATCCTTTGATACCAACTATAGCATCTTGCCTTTTTATAACATAAGCTTTCATTACATTACAAAAAAATGTGTATCTTTAAGGTTTAGTGTCTTGGAAACCAGGAACATAATACATGAAAAAAAACATAAAACATTCTTCTTAAACACTTGAAAGGCTTCTCCTTAAGTTCATCCTAGGTTCATTACTGTATCTCATAACCTGGGGACATACATCAAAATAAAGGGTGAGCAGAAGTCCCAGTAAGGGAAACAAGATAAACATTTAACATGTGAACTTGAGATACATCAACTATGTCATGATAAAGAACTTTAAGGCATGAGAAAGAAATCATGTGGCATATCATAATAAAAATAACATTTTTCATAACATTAAGATGTGGCTACATCATTTAACAAAGAAAATCATGAACATATCACCAAGGTCCATCCCCAAGGTGTCATTTGAAAATTACCAAGGTTATTCCCCAAGATATCGTGAAAATTGTAATCTCTAGTGGTTACATCATTACCCAATCCATTGGAGCGCTATCAGGGTGCACCCATAAATTTGTCTTTATCATCATGTGAGCCACATATATCATCACCAACATTTCATAAATAACCAATATAGCATAAAATAAATGGTTTTCATTTCATAATCATAACCTTTTAAAAACTGATTTTAAGACATGATCTTTATGTCACTTTAAACCCGTGGAAAAAGGAAAGCGGGTTTCATGTATGTAAATACCAGAATTTAAAATAGACCATTTTGATATATATGTAAATACACCTATATAATAAATATATTTGAGTATTCACTTAATAACTTAAAATAATTTTGAGAAAAAGAGAGGCATTTTGAGACGAAAATTCTGCAGCATAATGGCTATGTTATAGGGTTTTAGAAAACATTGAAAAGAGATCAGACATGGTTCACCCACTCATAAATGATCTATAAAAATAGTATAGGGAAAAAATATAAAGTATATGAATAATGGTAATTAAATTTTAAGTATATTCCATTTTAAATGAAAAACATGAAAGGAAGACAAAATAAGATTTCTCTTGTGAAAATTCTGCAGCCTAACGGCGTCACATAGACTTTAACCATAAATGAATTGATGAGATAAAATAGGGTCTCTCATCATATGAACATAAAATATCAGTATGATAGATATAGAGATCATACCCCAACATAATAAAAAGGAACTTTAAAGACTTTACATGTAATTAGAACTTTGAAAATGGAGAAAGGTGAAAGAACCACTTAAAAATTCGGCAGCCTAACGGCGCCACTTAAAACTTCAAAATACTGAATTGAAGAGATAAAATGGGGTCTCTCATAATATTATAATAAAAGATCAGTATGATAGATATAGAGATCATACCCCAACATAATAAAAAGGAACTTGAAAGACTTGACATGAAAGTAGAACTTGAACACGAGAAGGGAGAAAGAACCACTTAAAAATTCGGCAGCCTAACGGCACCACTTAAAACATCAAAATACTGAATTGAAGACATAAAATGGGGTATCTCATCATATGATCATAAAATATAAGTATTATACATATAGATATAATAACCCAACATAATAAAAAGGAACTTGAAATACATTACATGAATGTATAACCTGAAAACGAGAAGTGTGAAAGAACCACATAAAAATTCGGCAGCCTAACGGCGCCACTTAAAACATCAAAATACTGAATTGAAGAGATAAAATGGGGTCTCTTATCATATCATAATAAAATATCAGTGTGATAGATAAATAGATCATACCCCAAAATAATAAAAATGAACCTGAAAGACTTGACATGCAAGTCGAACATTGAAAAATGAGAAAGGTGAACAAATCCCTTAAAAATTCGGCAGCCTAACGGCGCCACTTAAACTTCAACAAAAAAATGCATTGATGAGATAAAAAAGGGTCTCTCATCATATGAACATAAATTATCAGTATGATAGATATATAGATCATACCCCAACATAAAGTAACTTAAAAGACTTGACAAGAAAATAGAACTTGAAAATGAGAAGGTTGAAAATATCCCTTAAAAATTCAGCAGCCTAACGGCGTCACTTAAACATTCTTAAAACGAAATGTTGAGAGTAAGAGGGGGTATCTAATCATATGAATATAAAAAGGACAGTATAATTAATATAAAAGAACCTCCTCCAACATAAGAACATGGAGCATAAAATAAATGATATAAAAGAGATCACTTAAAAAGAAAGAGAGGGGTCGGATCCCTTACCTTAAAACATAACTCTTAAAACTTAAAGGTTTTGGACCTTGAGGGCTTGGGGGAACCTTGGGAGGACACCTTGGGAGGTAAGGAGACCACAACTTCGTTGAGGATGGTTTTGTAGTCGAATTTATGAGATGAGGGCTTGGTATTTTTAGGGAAAGTGAGGGGACAAGGCATTAATGGCCAAGGGACACCTCATTAGTGGTTTTGGAAAAACCATGGGCTTGCCCATGGTATTTGCCCATGGTATTGGACACTTGGGACACCTCAAAAAATAATTCATCCCCTTTAGTCGATCATCACTTAAAATATTTCATGACATCATCTTGGAACAGTTATGATGTCATTAAACATACTGAAACACTAAAACTGTATTTTTACTATTCACTGAAAATTCAACTTTCTCAGAAAAATCACAAAATTTCAACTTAACCAAATATCAATTCTCTGATTTCAAAAATAAACTCCATTTTGAAAAAATAATTTTCTAAATATTTTTAATTTATTTTATAAATAAATACAATATTCACCGAAAATTCATTTTTTTCAGAAAAATCACAAAAATTTACCTTAACATAATATCGATGCTCTGAGTTCAAAAATGAAATCCATTTTATAAAAATATTTATCTAAATATTTTTAATTTAACTTTTAATTAAAAAAAACTATTCACCTGAAAAAACTAATACTTGAATAATAATTTTTGAAACCGTTATTTAACCATTTTATTGAATCACATTACTTAATCAAGGTGCCTAATTATATTAATACTTTCCTTAAGTGAGATTACAAATCCATTTGGTCACATTACTAATCCTAAGCATAAAATCACTATTCATAATTTACTATTCATCAAAAATTAAGTTCATCTTATTAGACTCTAAATTTCGTACTGAACATAATTGTAGAAGACCATTTTTTAAAAATCATTACACATTTTTAATTATTTAAGGTTTACATAAACATTTTTTAAAATATCCTCTATCTAAAATTCACCAAAAATATGCATACTATATTTATCCAGACATTTGAAAAGTCATAAACATCATTATAAGAAGAAATCCTAATTTTTATTTAAAAAAAGGATTACACAAGGCAATTACGGTCTCCTTACGTAGCCCCTTATCACACCAGCATAGAACCTAAGTGTAAGGTGCGCTAAGGTGAGAGAATCCAAGGGAGGCTCGGCCAACATCGCACAAGTAGTAATTTCTATCAGTTTGAACTTCACTCAAAGGCGATTCCATTCTAGCTTCACACGATAAAGTTCGGCTTGGGTTTGGTCCAGAGAAAAGCCCAGTGGTGCTACCTCCTTCCCAAGTTCTATTAGATGGGCTTCGATCGGTCCAAGACTACTGGGTGAGGCCATTGAATCTTCTTTCTATAATAACTAACCAAGATTACTTGTATTTAGAGACAATAATCGAAACGTTTGGTTTACAGCGGTCATACTGACCAATGGTCATATTGCAGCCAAAACCCAATGCTCTCATTTTAATTATACTCATGTTATCAAATGAAACATTTTTGTTGAGTATTGAAATAAAATAAAATAACACATAAAATTAGGAAGCAAGATTTATTCAAAATTTCTTGTTGTTACATTTACTTACTTAATAAATTAATTTAAATAATAATATTTAATAACAATTATCATTTAAGATATTTATTAATTAATTTTAATTACTTTTCAATAAGTGTTATAACATTAACTCAAAATAATAACTATAAAATATTAATTAACATTCGTTGAGTTTTAATTATTTCATTTTGTTTATAACATGTGTAGGTTCATTCAAGAGTCAACTATAAGTCAAGATTCACTTAAATAAATTGGAAGGAGTTAGTTACATGAGAAAAAATAGTGTGATGTGCCTGTCGTGAAAAAATCACATCTGTGCGGTGCACAAGTGAGGGAATTTTGAATTCAGTGGAAGACGTGCGGTGACAAGAAGTAGATGACAAGAGATATAAAAACAAAGTTGCAAGCAGCGATACAGAAGACTCATTCAGACAGTCATTCATTCCACGATCACATTATATGAGATCAGGGGTGCTCATTCATTCCATATTCACATTATACGAGAGTGAGACTCTAATTCTGATTCCATGCCAAACCATTTTTTAGGTCGAAGACCCCCCTAAGACGAGAGGGCAGATATGGATGTGAAGGAGCCCGAGAGCAGAGCAGTATTTGGGTAGTACTTGTTCCCGTAATCCTTAAATTTTGTACTCTGTTCTTAGATGTTTTTCACTTCATTAATCCAGATGATCAAAGGATAATTGTCTTAGCTCATGAATTCAATTATGTTGGTTAATCTTGAAAACTTCTTCATTCACTTTACAATTTTCAGAATCATAATCAATCAGTGAGATTGAATAATGATTCTATATTTAGTTATTTCACAATTTAAATGTTTAAAAAGAAATTCTAAATTCAAGATCTACTATTGAGTTAGTTATTGAATACATTTATCAAAGCGTTAATGTATTTAATTGATGAAATTTACGGCGAGTTTATTTTCCAACTATTATCCTTTTCTAACTGTCAAGCTTTTTGTCTGATTTTTGAGTGGTGAACTCCTAAATCAGTCTTATGTGTGTTGAGTTTCCTAGTGAGGGATAATTTTCACCTCTATTTCTTGAGGTGTGATTCAATAAAGTGTAGTGTAGAAGATATCCTTTAAACCAATAGATTGGAATTCTCGAGTATTACATTTGATCTGCACCTTCGACCTTGCTGCTTTATTTTTGTATTTTGTTCTTTTATGTTAGTTTTACTACAGTTCTTAGTTCATTAATATATTAGTAATTGATTTAGTCTATTTTCTAAAATAAAAGTACAAAAAATTTAAAAATAAAGAAAACTATAAAGATGTTTACCTCATTGCTGAAAACAATGAGGTTTTTAGTTTTAAAACCTTAGAATTCACTCACTTTCCTTCTCTATGGATCGACCCTGCACAATTGTGCTAGTGTAGGAGTAATAAATGTAATTTTGAAGGTCGTGATGACCTCCGTCTAGTTCAAAATTTAAAAATAACATTTAATAACAATTATCATTTAATATATTTATTAATTAACTAAAATTACTTTTCAATAAGTGATATAATAGTAAACATTAAATAATAACTATAAAATATTAATTAACATTCATTGAGTTTTAATTATTTCATTTTGTTTATAACATGTGAAGGTTCATTCAAGAGTCAAGTATACATCCAGATTCACTTAACTAACTCAGTGGGAGTTAGTTACATGAGTAAAAATAGTGCGATGTGCCTGTCGTGAAAAAAGCACACATGTGCGGTGCACAAGTGAGGGAATTTTGAAGTCAGTGGAATAAGTGTGGGGACAATTAGAAAATGAGAGAAGATTTAAAAACAGAGTTTCAAGAAGCGATGCATAAGACTCCTTCAGACTCTCATTTATTCCATGATCACATTAGAAGAGAGAGGGGACGCTCATTCATTCCACAATCACATTATACGAGAGTGAGACTCTCATTCTGCTTCCACGCCAAACCATTTTTTTGAGCAAAGACTCCCGGGAGATGATAGAGCAGACATGGATGCAAAGGAGCCCGAGAGCAGAGCAGTATTTGGGGAGTACTTCTTCCCTTCGTCCTTACATTTTTTACTCTATTATTGGATGTTTTTAACTTATTTAATCAACATGATCAAAGGATGAATTGTCTTAGCTCAGGAATTCAATTATGTTAGTTAATATTCCAAACTTCTTCATTCACATTACAATTTTCAGAATCATAATCAATCAGCGAGATTGAATAATGATTCTATGTTTAGTTGTTTCACACCATAAATGTTTAAAAAAAGTTATAAATTCAAGATCTACCGATGAGGTATTCATTAAATACATGTATCGAAGCGTTAATGTCTTTAATTGTAAGAATTTATGGCGATTTTAATTTCCAACTATTATACTTTTCTAACTGTCAAGCAGTTTGTTTGATTTTGGAGTGGTGAACTCCTAAATTCACTCTTCTGTGTGTTGATTTTCCTAGCGAGGGATACTTTTCACCTTTATTTCTTGAGGTGTGGTTCAATAAAGTGTAGTGGAAAAGATATCCTTTAAACCAGTAGATTGGAATTCTTGAGTATTACATTAGATCTGCGCCTTTGAACTTGGTGATTTATTTTAGTATTTTGTTATTTTATGTTAGTTTTACTATATTTCTTAGTTCGTCAGTATATTAGTAATTGATTTAGTCTATTTTCTTAAAGAAAAGTACAAAAAATTGAAATGTAAAGAAAACTATAAAGATGTTTACCTCATTGTTGACAACAATGAGGTTTTTAGTTTTAAAACCTTAGAATTCACTCACCTACCTTCTCTGTGGATCAACCCTGAACTACTATGATAGTGTAAGAGTAATAAATGTAATTTTGAGGGCAGTGAAGACCTATGACCTGTTCAAAATTTGGCGTCGTTTCCAGGGAAGGAACACGCTGAGATTCTAGGTTTATAATTAAAAAAATAAATAAAAATTAGAAAAAAATAGTATAAAAAACAACAACAAAAACTTCTAAAAAACTGTGAACTAGAACCTACTGATTTAATTGTCCATAAAAATTCTACATCAACTATTAAACTTTGTTTTTTTAATCTTACCTTTTTTTAGTTTAAAAATGGAATGTTTTGAAGGCTCAAACTTTTACATTGCACCTTACTATGTTTTTTGTGGCTGTTATGGACATACTGCCTGGCAGTGTGTCGATAACCAGCCACAATAGGATGATTACATTGGAAATAATGAACAATATTAATCTAATCAGTAATTCCTAGCTAAACATGAATTGATTGAAACTAAATTGGATACTAGAGAGGATGTTGGGAATTCATGGTTTAATAAAACCCATGAAATTCATATTATAGATTCTCGAGAGAAAGATCAAATAATGAAAAGATTGGAAAACTTGCTTTTAGAATTACAAAAAGGGTTAAGGAACAAGTAGAATTTGAAAATAATGAAAAATGAAATGTTTATAAAAGATTTGAAAATCAATTGGAAGAGGAAATTGATAGTTGAACTGGGCAAGAATCCATTCTCTTTGAAAAATCAGATTCTGTTGGACTTAATTTGGAAATAACCAACTCAAAAATTCAAGAAAACAACATTAATAAACCAATAAAGAACTTTAATGTTGTTGAGTTGGAAAAATTTGAAGATGAATTGAAACAGATTGAAAAGGAATTCCTAGTTCTCATAATAATTCCTACATTGGAGAAAAATCACTTTTTTATGAGTTTTGAAAAAAAAAAGTCACTCAGGTAGAAGAGATATTTGAGAATTAAAATTTGAATGATAAAACTCATCACCCAACTTTTATAATGTTAAGAAGAATGAGTCTGAACATAATATTTGGGATGCATTGGAAGAGTACCTTAAGCTGGAAATCACTGAATCTCAAATCCTTGAACCTCAATTGAAAACTTCTCTTCAATATTTTGAACCTGTAAATAAAATAATTTCTGAAATGTGGTTGGATGATGAAAAAGAGGGAATTATATTTGAAGAAAGACTAAATGATGAGTATTCATTTCCCTATTCTCATATCAATCACTTTTTTGAATCTTTATGCAATGAAATGGAAATCACTATTGTCCAACTTGAGGATAATTGTCTTAATTTGAACAATCTGGAAACTGAATTTATTGAAACTGAATTGTACAATTATTCTCCTGAAATTGAATTTCAACACTCAAATGACATGGTTTTAGAAAGTGAGCTTTTTAATTTGAACATGAATGATTGGTTGAATACACAATTGAATTAGGCAGAACTGGTTCAATAGAAGCATTAGATGTTCAGTTTGAGTTAACAGATGGGGTTCTTTTGGAAAATATTTACAACATTGTTAGTCCTGAATCTTTTGGTGATAAAATTAATTCTCTTCCCTTTCTGTCACTTTTAACCTCAACTATTAAGGGTTTTGAGCCTTCTTGTGTTACTAATAATGGTTCTGAGGGGGAATCATACTTGAGTTTCAATGTTCATAATTATTTCCAACACTTAATTAAATTCCCTCTTGAACCTGCTAATCATAATTTACCCATTTTCACCCTTGAATGTGAATATGTTAATGCTTAAGTTGAAGAAGATAGCTTTAAGGACGTTTTCATACCCTTTGAAGCACCTGATACATTGCTTCCACCTCCTAAAAATGTTAATATTATCAAATCTGAAATAATTATGGAAGTTGAGAGCACCATGTCCACAACTGTTAAACGGTGTTTCTTAGGTATTTTTATAAGCTATGATAGTTCGGTTGTGTTTAGTTTTGGAGCCCACAATTTTTTTATGTTAAAAATAATTAGGCCAAACATATGTTGTGGTTCCTATTAAGGAAACCACATCCACCTAGTGACTATGGGTCTTTTCTAGACGAGTCCAGCTGGGGACTAAAAATCTAGCGCTGCATAGGAGGAAACCCATGGTATTGGTTGTGTTAATAAATAAAAAAATTGTAATTAAATAAATTATAACTGAAGACTTTAAAATAAGTGCTTCATGGGAGTCAACTCATACTCTTCCTTTATTTTAATTTTTCATTTTTGTACTGATTACTATTGAATAAGGTGCTACTTTGTTGTCTTCCATATGTTATTTCTCTACTAGATTTTTGTTCCTGGTTTTCATGCTCTGTGTTTTTATAATGATGTTGATGTGTAATAATGGAGTGGAGTTCCCATGATCATCTCTAGACAAGAACTTAGTAAGGGAAGTACTTCAATTTTCTGCAATTATATCTGCTCCTGTTTTTGCTAATAAAAATTCTACTTACATAAAAAAAATCTGTTACATATTTTCTAAAAATAGGTTGCATATATTATATACTAAAAAACTTTTTATGTATGTCACTAAGATGAATTAAAAATATGCATGTTCCTGTTGCTATTGTAACACCCCGAGATTTTATGAAAAATATTCTTTTTAATTTCATTAATGTCTTGTGTTGTACGCTACACCAAAAGGAGCTTGCATAACACGCATCCTTGACTTGCCTTTCATTACACGCAATCACAACCTTCCTTGATAGCGTGTGTAGTACGCAATACCGAGTTTTACTAAACAACGATATGTTATTAAAATATTATTAAAACTAGCCGTTATGAATAGTAATAACCACTTTTTGAAATTTTTTAAATTCTATTTTTCAAAATGGACTTCATTTTTGGATTCGGAATATCGAAATTAGCTTAGGGTGAAATTTTGGTACTTTTCGGATAACTTTCGTATTCTGATGAATAGTGAAAATTACTAAATTTTAATTAAAAACAACTTTTTTTAATAGAAATAATTAATAGTGATAAATTATTAATTTAAGTGGTTTTAAAGTATATTTAGAATATATTTTTACAATTTAATACAATGTTGGTCATTGGATGTAATTTCACATTTAAACCAGTTATAAACAAGTGTCAATCTTTTGATAGTTATTATCTCTTAAAAACACGCCTTTTGTTTTGAAGATGGGAATTAATTTTTAAATTAATTAATGCAACTGATATGTTTTGAATTTAGTAAAATAGAAATCATTTTTGAGTTCATAATATCAAATATAGCTTCGGCCTAATTTTTGGTATTTTTCTAAAAACTTTCAATTTTTGATGAATAGTGAAACCACTAAGTGGTAGTTAAAAAAACTAAATTTTTCATAAAACTTAATTTTACCGCTTCTGTGAGTGGAATTTTAAAAATCCTAGAGACACAGTTAATATCAAGGACTAAAATATGGTTCAATGAGATGAAAATAATTTTTGGTGAATAGTAACTTTTTACTTTTTTTTCCCCGCGGTTAAAAGTAAATAGGGTAATTAAGGGTAAAAATGATATTATTATTACCCTAACACATGTCCTAATTCTATTGGACAAGTTTAATTCGACCAAAAACAACCTTAGGAATAAAATATGACCATTTAGGCCCACTTGGATTAGATTAGGACATTTATTATTATTTAATTCAAAGAAGAGTTAAAAGAGTTAAAATCAAAGTTTATTTAATAAATCATTTATAATATAGGGTTATACATGAGATAAATTCGATTTTAAATATTCATTAGAAATCTAATAAGATTTCATACATAAGGATATTTTATTTATAATTTTTAGACATTAAATAATTTAATTTATTTATGACACAATGATGATGAAGTAATTACCATAATAGTGAAAAATTAGAATAATTGATATTATAAATACCCAAATAAATATAATTTGAGACTTTTTATCAATTCCACTAATTTTATAGGTTAATATGACATGTTAGTATATATTTAATTAACTTTGTTCGAACTAATCATTCTGTTATGATTTTCACAAAAATCAATTACCAAATAGTGTCAAAATTGACATAAATAGTTTTTTTAAAACAAATATTATATTATTAATTGTTATTTTATTCCTAAAAATCTAAGGTTCGGCCAAATGACTTAGATAAGGTTATATATATTAATAATAAACAACTTGGGGTTCTTTTGGCTTCTTATAGTAATTTTATTAACCTTATAGTGTAAGAAAACAAGAAGACATGGTAAAAGTAAAATTATCTAACTTAAAGTTAAATATAAATGATAAGGTTAAAATAGGAAACTAAACTTGTCTAAATTCTATTGGATGAGAGTATTTCGACCCATACCCACCTTAGCCTCAAAATAAATCAATTTGGAGCTATTTAAAACCGAACGTGACTTTATAATAAAATAATATTTTTAGTTATTCCAAAGGTGCCCCTCTCCTCCCTTATAAAAGGGCATCTCCTCTCTCTCTTCCTCACACAACTTTGAGCCTTCAAGCTCGGCCAACCCCTGCCCAAATCTCTTCTCCACTTCCCTAGAAACATCCTAGAGGTTCTGGTATTCCTCGGAGACCAATTTTAGTGCCCTAAGAGAAGGTATCAAAGAGGCGCTTCAAAGAAGAGGTAATTACCGTTACCAATTCTTTCACCTTTATTTCTTCTTCCACTTCTTCTTCTTAGGTTGTTTCATTATGAAGTAATAACATCAGTATCACTCATATAATGATATGTTATTATAATTATAAAACAATCCTAATTCACCATCTATCCATCCTACGGAAAATGAAATCACCGTGCGTGCGTACGTACGGAATACCGTCTCCACGCCGTGGTGTAATCTATTTTTCCACCAACACCTTACATGGATGGGTATTATGGTGTAAAGAATAACTATACATAGTTATTATAACATCATATTGATTCTGATATATTGTATAATCCACTCCAATTCAATTCAATAATTACAGAAATGATATCATCGCTCGTGCGTACGTACGGACTACCGTCTCCACGACGCGATGATATTCATTCTCCATTTTAACCATTTAAGAATGATTATAAAGTATATATAAGAAATAATAATGAAATATATGACATTATAAAGATACTGGATTTATGTATATATATATATATATATGTATGTCATCTACTTACTTCCATTCAAGACAATAATGAAAGGAAAACAGCGTTCATGCGTACGTACGGACTTCCGTCTCCATGAACGGTGTTTTTCATTTCATTTATCTATCTATTAAATATATATATATATATACTGAATATATATGATATATAAATCATATTTTATATTCTGGAAGTAATTAAATCATGATATAAGTAATAATAATGTGAAGAACAACAAGTCAAAACACCTACAATAAATGAAACGATTTTACCCAAAACGCTTCTTTAACATGGAATTTACAAAAGAATGGGTAATATAAAGTCATAAGTGAACCATATATGATATCATAACAATGAATATGATTATTTAATAAGTTAATGACATTATTTAAATCATTATACAGGAGTTTCGGACACATACGAAGCAAATCGGACCTAAGGTAAGGGAAATATCACAATCTCATTTTTATCCGAGATTGTTTATACTTTGGTATTTACTGGGGTGTATTTTATCATCCACATCCATGTTTCCTCAATATGTAATATTATTTCCATCCAACTAAAATTGTTTAAATCCAATTTTACCCTTCGGTGAGTTTTTAGTAAAAGATATGAAAGGAATCTTTTGTCATTTTTTGTACGAGGTACTTTTTGACTTTTCCGACAAAAGTACGAAGAATGTTTTTCTTACTTATACGGTATAAATGATTTTTAAAACATTATTTACAAGAAGCTTCCATTACAAGTTTTCAAGTTTATTTTTAATCAACTTCTTTTAGTTTAAAATTGTATGACATGTTAAGAAAGGAAAAGTATTTTTGAAGTAGAAAGGATATTTTCCTCAAGAATGGAGTTCAAGTGTTTTATCAAAATTATTCTCTATCTAAGATAATATTGGGTTCTGTTTCTATCCCTATTATTACATGGATTTGATTATGTTGTGATGGAAATATTTTTATGAATTCCTTTATCTTATATGAATTGTTTTATGATTTCATGTTGTCTAAGAATTCCATTTTCATTACATGGGTTATGCCATGATGTATGATTTATGATTTTGTGGCACACATAAGAATGGTATCATTATGAGATGGGTGGGACCTATATCTCCCTCCAATGCATTGGGTAAAGATTTTATATCTCATGAGATAGACATGGCTGGAATGGTAGGTTATACCGGTTCAGTGAAACAGGACTAAAACGAGGGTCACTCGATTCATAAATGGACTTTGTCCACTAAGATAGTCTTGGCAACGAGTCTTGACTAACAAGAAATGATTCTCTATGATTATGTGTGTACGCCACAAAGTTTAATGTTTCAAGTTATGATTATTGTGAATACATTTCACTACCATGAGTTATCCCAGGTTATGAAATTATGATCTCTTTTGCAGGTTAATATTTCCAAAAGTTATGTTCTTATGAATATGATGTGATTGATTTTTCGTTTGTTTACCCTTACTGAGCATTTGAGCTCACCCTTTTATGTTTTATTTTCCCCAGGATATAAAGAAAGGTTTTAGGTAAAAAAAAGGAAGATCTTTATGGGAGATATTGAAGATCTTTCACCAGGATTAGAAGATTACGTTCCGAGTTTCCAAAGACACTAAACTATTACGATCCTTGTGTGTGTGTGTTTTTATGTACTAAGTATTCCGCAAAAGTAATGTAATGTCCATGTACGTAAAGCTTCGGGTCTCTACAGTTGGTATCAGAGGAAAGGTTTAGTCAATTTTTGGAAACTAGGATGCGAGAACTTTAGTGAGATCCCTAGAGATATTTATAAGGTTTGTCTAGGGATGTCCCTAAGGATAAGTATACGTATAGGATACAGTCCTATAACTATGGTAAAGATCTTAGAATTTAACCTAAGAAGTTAGATATTGAGGATACTCCCCCTTTATAATGTTGTTTTCCCTAGCATGATTTTTGCCTCTCACACTATTCTTTTTGGATTTAGAAAATGGCTGGAAACAAGGTGATTCACAATAATGGAGGATATGCTGGACAATGGAATGATATTTTTCATGAGCAACCAAATGAAATGGGATTTGGAAGTCCAAACATCATTATTATGCCGAATCAGCAATCTCATAATATGATTAATAAAGTAAAATTTGGTAAGTTTCCTGACTCAGCTAATAAGAGAAAGATGGAGTTTCATGATGATCATAGAGGAAAGAAAGTTCAATTTCCCCTATGTAAATCATGTTGGAAGAGGCATCAAGGAGAATGTTTCAAAGGAACTGGAAGATTCTTTGGGTGTGGAAAAGAAGGACACAAAGCTAGTAAGTGCAAAGGAAAAGGTTCAGTTAACACCAGGGATGAGGATAATGGTATTTCTACGACATCAACAATGGTTAAATATTTTAAATGTGGAATGTACGAGCATTATGCAAACCAATGCCCTAAGGTAAAGTCTCATGAAGAGAATCAGTATGGTCGTATGGGTAGTATTTATGTGGATGATGATGAAGAGACTACAAATGATATGTGAGATGAAAGAATTGTTGAAGCTCGATCAATGGTTTAAGAATGTAGTGGAATGATTACATGTTTATCATGTGTAATGTTGTATAAGAAATCTCATCGTACTATGGAATAAAGAGACATCTAAGGATTGTTACACTGTTGTCTTTCCTTGAGTTTTTAAAGTGTATGATTAATGGTACCACTATCCATGAAAGGTTATTCAGATATTTTTGAAATGTAGATGATATGCGCATAATGAAAGGAAAACGAGAAAATGAAATATTTGACAGTATTCATGAGCTCATTATTGATATAAGGACTAAGTGATATCATGGTTTGAGTATATAGAATTTTGAGGATTTTGGTATGTGGAAGGTGTTATCTTTTAACTGCATACATGTTTTCACTAAGGTCCAATGGGTATTCAAGAAAATACTTGATTAAGGCCTTTGAATGTTTGGAATGTGACCAACAAGACATATCTTATGATATATGGGGATCAACGATGGTATTAAATCTCTGTTAATCGTTTTCATTATATTATGAGAGTGGACTGCAGTATTCTGGATAAGCCTAAAGATTAGAATGGATTATGTTGGACATAAGTTAGTATTGTTTAAGGATAGAAGATTTTCGATATTATTGATGGGATGTTATAGTAATGTAGTTTTAGAAAAAAGGACAACCTGCAGGACGGGCGACAACCCATCGCGTCGGACAAGGATGTGGGAATCGAACCCACAACCGAAGTGCGACTGGCCTTTATCGCCTACCACTGGCCTACAGGAAGTCCTTGTTTAGTAGAAACTAGTTTTATTATATTAAGCAGTAGATATATGAAGTATAAGTCCATTTTAGGAACCATATATGATTAATCTCACTATAGAATGACTTATGTATATTTAATAACTTTTGCTAACCTTTTGTTTGAGACAGATGGAATGGCCCGTCATTCTATCACATGATCTGCTAACACTTCACGAATAACAAATTCAACTTCATTTATTTAAGAGATGAAGTGGAAATTGTTCAAGGCACGAACAACAGTGAGATTGTACCAAAATAAAGTAAGTATTTATTCTAATTCAAATTCTTCAACTTTAGGGAAACGATCTTGAAAACCAAAAATGTTGTCCTAATGCTCTTATATCTGACTAATCAGATGGTACCTTAGATCATCACAAATTTATGGATTTGTGATTGTTGGATTTTCCATATCCATGTTCTCTACCACTCTCCATCATAACATGATGGTTAGATTTTTCTTCCATATCCATATTTTCACCTATGTGGAAACCCAGTGATTAGTTTATTTGGGTAATCGTTACATTTCATACTTTAGTTTTTAAAGCCATGTTTTCATATTCCTTTTTACAATGTGGGTTTCTATCAAATAAAATTTCGAATAGTAAACCATTTATAACCCCGAAGAATTTCAAGGGAGAAATTCATTTTAAGGGGGGTAGAATGTAACACCCCGAGATTTTATGAAAAATATTCTTTTTAATTTCATTAATGTCTTGTGTTGTATGCTACACCAAAATAATCTTGCACAACACGCATCCTTGACTTGCCTTTCATTACACGCAATCATGACCTTCCTTGATAGCGTGTGTAGTACGCAATACCGAGTTTTACTAAACAACGATATGTTATTAAAATATTATTAAAACTAGCCATTATGAATAGTAATAACCACTTTTTAAAATTTTTTAAATTCTATTTTTCAAAATGGACTTCATTTTTGGATTCGGAATATCGAAATTAGCTTAGGGTGAAATTTTGGTACTTTTCGGATAACTTTCATATTCTGATGAATAGTGAAAATTACTAAATTTTAATTAAAAACAACTTTTTTTAATAGAAATAATGAATAGTGATAAATTATTAATTTAAGTGGTTTTAAAGTATATTTAGAATATATTTTTACAATTTAATACAATTTTGGTCATTGGATGTAATTTCACATTTAAACCAGTTATAAACAAGTGTCAATCTTTTGATAGTTATTATCTCTTAAAAACACGCCTTTTGTTTTGACGACAGGAATTAATTTTTAAATTAATTAATGAAACTGATATGTTTTGAATTTATTAAAATAGAAATCATTTTTGAGTTCATAATATCAAATATATCTTAGGCCTAATTTTTGGTATTTTTCTGAAAACTTTCAATTTTTGATGAATAGTGAAACCACTAAGTGGTAGTTAAAAAAACTGAATTTTTCATAAAACTTAATTTTACCGCTTCTGTGAGTGGAATTTCGAAAATCCGAGAGACAGAGTTAATATCAAGGACTAAAATGTGGTTCAATGAGATGAAAATAATTTTTGGTGAATAGTAACTTTTTACTTTTTTTACCGCGGTTAAAAGTAAATAGGGTAATTAAGGGTAAAAATGATATTATTATTATCCTAACACATGTCTTAATTCTATTGGACAAGTTTAATTCGACCAAAAACAACCTTAGGAATAAAATATGACCATTTAGGCCCACTTGGATTAGATTAGGACATTTATTATTATTTAATTCAAAGAAGAGTTAAAAGAGTTAAAATCAAAGTTTATTTACTAAAACATTTATAATATAGGGTTATACATGAGATAAATTCGATTGTAAATATTCATTAGAAAGCTAATAAGATTTCATACATAATTATATTTTATTTATAATTTTTAGACATTAAATAATTTAATTTATTTATGACACAATGATGATGCAGTAATTACCATAATAGTGAAAAATTAGAATAATTGATATTATAAATACCCAAATAAATATAATTTTAGACTTTTTATCAATTACACTAATTTTATAGGTTAATATGACATGTTAGTATAGATTTAATAAACTTTTTTAGAACTAATCATTCTGTTATGATTTTCACAAAAATCAATTACCAAATAGTGTCAAAATTGACATAAAATAGTTTTTTTAAAACAAATATTATATTTTTAATTGTTATTTTATTCCTAAAAATCTAAGGTTCGGCCAAATGACTTAGATAAGGTTATATATATTAATAATAAACAACTTGGGGTTCGTTTGGCTTCTTATAGTAAGTTTATTAACCTTATAGTGTAAGAAAACAATAAGACATGGTAAAAGTAAAATTATCTAACTTAAAGTTAAATATAAATGATAAGGTTAAAATAGGAAACTAAACTTGTCTAAATTCTATTGGATGAGAGTATTTAGACCCATACCCACCTTAGCCTCAAAATAAATCAATTTGGAGCTATTTAAAACCGAACTTGACTTTATAATAAAATAATATTTTTAGTTATTCCAAAGGTGCCCCTCTCCTCCCTTATAAAAGGGCATCTCCTCCCTCTCTTCCTCACACATCTTTGAGCCTTCAAGCTCGGCCAACCCCTGCCCAAATCTCTTCTCCACTTCTCTAGAAACTTCCTAGAGGTTCTTTTATTCCTCAAAGACCAATTTTAGTGCCCTAAGAGGAGGTCTCAAAGAGGCGCTTCAAAGAAGAGGTAATTACCGTTACCAATTCTTTCACCTTTATTTCTTCTTCCACTTCTTCTTCTTAGGTTGTTTCATTATGAAGTAATAACATCAGTATCACTCATATACTTATATGTTATTATAATTATGAAAGAATCCTAATTCACCATCTATCCATCCTACGGAAAATGAAATCACCGCACGTGCGTACGTACGGAATACCGTCTCCACGCCGTGGTGTAATCTGTTTTTCCACCAACACCTTACATGGATGGGTATTATGGTGTAAATAATAACTATACATAGTTATTATAACATCATATTGATTCTGATATATTTTATAATCCACTCCAATTCAATTCAATAATTACGGAAATGATATCATCGCTCGTGCGTACGTACGGACTACCGTCTCCACGACGCGATGAGATTCATTCCCCATTTTAACCATTTAAGAATGATTATAAAGTATATATAAGAAATAATAATGAAATATATGACATTATAAAGATACTGGATTTATGTATATATATATATGTATGTCATCTACTTACTTCCATTCAAGACAATAATGAAAGGAAAACAGCGTTCATGCGTACGTACGGACTCCGTCTCCATGAATGGTGTTTTTCATTTCATTTATGTGTCTATTATATATATATATACTGAATATATATGATATATAAATCATATTTTATATTCTGGAAGTAAGTAAATCATGATATAAGTAATAATAATGTCAAGAACAACAAGTCAAAACACCTACAATAAATGAAACGATTTTACCCAAAATGCTTCTTTAACATGGAATTTACAAAAGAACGGGTAATATAAAGTCATAAGTGAACCATATATGATATCATAACAATGAATATGATTATTTAATAAGTCAATGACATTATTTAAATCATTATACAGGAGGTTCGGACACATACGAAGCAAATCGGACCTAAGGTAAGGGAAATATCACAATCTCATTTTTATCCGAGATTGTTTATACTTTGGTATTTACTGGGGTGTATTTTATCATCCACATCCATGTTTCTTCAATATGTAATATTATTTCCATCCACCTACAATTTTTTAAATCCAATTTTACCCTTCGGTGAGTTTTTAGTAAAAGATATGAAAGGAATCTTTTGTCGTTTTTTGTACGAGGTACTTTTTGACTTTTCCGACAAAAGTACGAAGAATGTTTTTCTTACTTATACGGTATAAATGATTTTTAAAACATTATTTACAAGAAGCTTCCTTTACAAGTTTTCAAGTTTATTTTTAATCAACTTCTTTTAGTTTAAAATTTTATGACATGTTAAGAAAGGAAAAGTATTTTTGAAGTAGAAAGGATATTTTCCTCAAGAATGGAGTTCAAGTGTTTTATCAAAATTATTCTCCATCTAAGATAATATTGGGTTCTATATCTATCCCTATTATTACATGGATTTGATTATGTTGTGATGGAAATATTTTTATGAATTCCTTTATCTTATATGAATTGTTTTATGATGTCATGTTGTTTAAGAATTCCATTTTCATTACATGGGTTATGCCATGATGTATGATTTATGATTTTGTGGCACACATAAGAATGGTATCATTATGAGATGGGTGGGACCTATATCTCCCTCCAATGCATTGGGTAAATATTTTATATCTCATGAGATAGAAATGGCTGGAATGGTAGGTTATACCGGTTCAGTGAAACAGGACTGAAACGAGGGTCACTCGATTCAGAAATGGACTTTGTCCACTAAGATAGTCTTGGCAACGAGTCTTGACTAACAAGAAATGATTCTCTATGATTATGTGTGTATGCCAAAAAGTTTAATGTTTTAAGTTATGATTATTTTGAATACATTTCACTACCATGAGTTATCCCAGGTTATGAAATTATGATCTCTTTTGCAGGTTAAGATTTCCAAAAGTTATGTTCTTATGAATATGATGTGATTGATTTTTCTTTTGTTTACCCTTACTGAGCATTTGAGCTCACCCTTTTATGTTTTCTTTTCCCCAGGATATAAATAATGGTTTTAGGTAAAAAAAGGAAAATCTTTATGGGAGATATTGAAGATCTTTCACCAGGATTAGAAGATTACGTTCCGAGTTTCCAAAGACACTAAACTATTACGATCCTTGTGTGTGTGTGTTTTTTATGTACTAAGTATTCCGCAAAAGTAATGTAAGGTCCATGTACGTCAAGCTTCGGGTCTCTACAGCTATGAACTGAGATTCATTGTTTAAAACCCATTCACTGCATGAAATTAAGTGTGGGGGTACAATTTTTCTACTGGTTGTGTTTTTTGTGGAATGTTCTTCGCTGAGGTGTTTTAGGAATGCTTGCTTTATGTGTTATTGAACATCTAATAGACTCATATTTTCTGAATTTAATTGCACCCAATTCACTCTACTCCCACACCTTATATGCTAATTTTTTATCTGCATTGTGAATTGTCCACTGGACTTAAATGTTGATGTTTATACTTGCTAATGAACCTGCTGATTACTTATTCATTGTAGTGAACAAGATTTTTTGATCCTCATTGAGACCCTTTATACATGTCATATATCTACTTAATTGAAAATCTATTTTGAATCTTAAATGGTTAATTTTTCTTCTCCATGTTTAGAAGTCATCTTTGGTGACAAAGTTAAATTTTAAGTGTGGGGGAGGGGGTCAATTCTTGACTATGATAAACTATGCTTAATTGAAATCCCATAAATTCTCACTGCAACTCAACCTTTTTCATAAAAAATGGTTAAATATTTCAAAATTCTTGCATAATTTAGGCTTTACTCTGTTCTAAAATGATTTTTTCCTTATGAAAAGTACCTTGTTTATAGTTATTATTTGTTTTGAATATAAAATTAGTGATATGTATGATTGCTGAGTGGTCTATCTTAGTGATCTAATGGAAATTTTTGTTTGGGAATTACTTCTGAGAGTAATATGGGTGATCTGTTAATGGAATTATGATCATGACTCTTGGAATAGGAAGTTTGATTTTGAATATAGGTGATTCATTTTTCTTTTATTTATAAAAATTAATTATCTTAATGATACAATGTAAATGATTTTTTATATAGATCTTTTGAAACTAAAGTAATTTGGGCATCTGGGATCCCACAGTGAGTCTCTAAGACCCTAGATGCTGGGTGCATTTCTGTTTACAATAAGCCCTCTGTACACTTTGAATAAGTGCATTGCACAGTGCTTCGAACATGATACATGGCTTGGGAAAAATAAAATAAAGTGTCTAGGGTCAAAAATTAGCTCATTAATGTGAGGGTAATGATGAACGCCAAATGAAAAAGGGGTCAGTTGATTTATATGGGAGTCATTTAGGTTGTATCATTTTGGTGCTTCAGAAAAAATATATTTACTTTTGGAACTTAGGTGATAAAGTCAAAGTATAAAGTTCCCACTGTTAAGTTCTTAATTCCACATAAATTTTACGTCTTTTCACCCCCAGACTTTGTACTTAATTCTAGATTGAAGTTAGTCACCATGAGGTATCATATATGAGGAATGACACTTTCATATCTTGTTTATTCATTTCTCTCTTGACTACCATATAGAATTTGTTCTAAGAAAGATTCATATGAGAAATTTATTTTCTAAAAGCCTATTGACATGTTTTTTGAAGTCATCTGTTAAAAGTTCTGAACATGTTACATTTTTAGCAAAATAATAAATACTTTATTGTGTTTAAAAGATCACAAAACATGGGATTGTTTGAGGAAAAATAATTATTAAGTGTGGGGGAAGTTTATGTGGCCTTAAAAACACATGTTTTGCCACATCTTTTTAATTAATTTTTATCAATTTAATTATTTATTTTAACTATTTTTAATAAATAAAATCTATTTTGTATTTTTTAAAATTATTTTTAATAATAAATGAATTTTTTATAATTAGTTGTGTATTATAAGCTTAAAAATAATTAATTTATTTCTTACTTTAATTTTATAGACTAATAACCTTTTATTTAGATTGGTTTTTTGTTATGTATAGTTAATAATTTAACATTAATTAGCTAATTATTTAATTCCGCTTCTGCACTTAGATAATGAAGCTTTAATTTAACATTTCATGTATTAAAAAATTAATTAATATAACCTAATTATCATGTATTTTATTAATTCTTTAACTACGGATTTATGTTTTGTAACAAACTAAATCTATTCAAACATTACAATTTTTAGTCTTAACTTAATTCAATTGTTCAATAAAATTATAATTAATTTTCTTTATTAATTAATTTAGTTTGATATAGCAGCATTAATTTTAATTTGTTTTATAAATGTTTTAATTTAATATTATCTTTTAATAATTTAATTGTTATTGAATTCAATTTTTAGTATAGTAATAATTTATGTTATTTGAATTTAAGTCATTGATAATTTAACTTAAGTTTTATTGGTTTTATAAATTTATTAATGTTTATGTTGTAAATAAGTTCTCAATTGTTTTAATTCAGATTTAGTTTTTATGAATGATTTTGTTAATATTTTATTTAAGTTTTAATTTAATTTATTTACTCTATTCATTTTTTAGGTTCACAGTTTCATCCCAGTCACGGTATCTCCACGCACGGTATCTCTTAATGTCTCACCGTAATCCTTTTATGGTGACACAGCCACCGTAAACCCTCGTGACACAGTTTCAACCCCTTGTGTTGGTTCTTTTTACTGTCTCACTATAACCCCTTTTCATGGTGCCACCATGATTCTCTTTACTGTCTCACTGCTTTCTCACACCTTTACCCCCTCTACTTTCCACCATTATTTTTCTGCCACCGTTTTCTCTTAACCACTGTAACCCTTTGGAACCGCTTCACGTGGAACCATTTCTTCCCCTCTTCCACAAATAACTTCCTTTCTCGCTATCTCTTTATCTTATTACTATGGTCATACCGAGTGAATTATGAGTTATCATGTGCTGATACTGGCCACTAAAAGGAGAAGAGCAGGTCATGCCTGCTGGAAATGAGGCCATACTGAGGAGATTCAAAGCCAGAGGTTGTAGCTGCGTTGTCCACTACTACTATAGAGGAACCACCGTGCTTGTAGGAGATTGTGGTGCCAAAAACTAGAGTTGTACTGAGCGAACCAGGAGGTTATGTTGCAGCTGGGTTAGCGGAGAAGGAAGCTGCTTCACTCCCTTCCGCTACTGTGTAGGTTGACGGTTGTGCCGGAAGTGAATCCACACAGGGAGTCCGCCTTTTTGGAGACATGTTTTTTCACCACAAATCTGAAGTCACGCCTCTGTGGGTTTTATTATGAAGTTTTTGTGTCCTGCAAGGAAGGGAGGCTGAGGATTGATATCTCGAAGGAGGGTGCGCTGGAGTTGAGCAGAGGAAAAGAAGTTGTTGCACTAGAGTCGTCACTGGTTAAGGAAATGTAGCCACTGTGGGAGTTTGAGGAGGAGCTTGAGCTATTGACAGAAGATCTAAGCCATTCCGCACCACTGTTGGAGGAGGGCATCTTCGGTGATGGATGATGGAGGTGCCACGGACCTGCTTCTAGAGAAGGAACCGAGGAATAAGATTCCCCCCTGCCTTGCGCCGAAACTAGGGGGGATGAAGATATAAAAAAATATAATTATAATAATATAAAACAAAATGAAAAGATAATGAAAAGATAATAATAATTAATTATTTAATTATTTAAACTAATATAATATAATACATAATAATTTTTATAATAATAAGTAGATAAGTTACAAAATAGGATATTAGACAAATTAATAAGGATTTATAAAATTAAAATACAAACTTTAATAATTTATTAATATAATTAATTACTAATTAGATTAAATTTATTAACACTTTAATTACAATTTAATTTTAATTGATTAAATATAATTATTGAATTTTTAAAGTAATTTATTAATCTAATTTTAATATATAATTTAGTTATACTAACTACTTATTAATAATACTAACACTAATTTAATAATTTCTTTAATAATAATAATTAAAATACTTAATAATTTTACTTATATAATAAATTAATTAAAATAATAATATTTAATAAAAATTATCATTTAAGATATTTATTAATTAATTTCAATTACTTTTCAATAAGTGTTATATCAGTAAACATAAAATTATAACTATAAAATATTAATTAACATTCATTGAGTTTTAATTATTTAATTTTGTTTATAACATGTGCAGGTTCATTAAAGAGTCAAGTATACATCCATATTCACTTAACTAACTCAGCAAGAGTTAGTTATGTGAGGTAAAATATTGTGATGTTCCTGTTGTGAAAATAGAACACATGTTCGGTGCACAAGTGATGGAATTTTGAAGTCGGTGGAAGATGTGCGGTGACAAGCAGCAGATGACATAAGATATAAAAACAGAGTTGCAAGCAGCGATGTAGAAGACTCATTCAGACGCTCATTCATTCCACGATCACATTAGACGAGAGCAGGGACGGTCATTCATTACAAAATCACATTATAAGAGAGCGATACTCTCATTATAATTCCATGCCAAACCATTTTTGAGAGAGAAGACTCCCAGGAGATGAGAGAGCAGAAATGGATGTGAACCAGCCCGAGAGCAGAGCAGTATTTGGGGAGTTCTGCTTCCCTTAATCCTCAAATTTTGTACTCTGTTCTTGGATTTTTTTCAATTCTTTAATAAATATTATCAAAGGATAAATTTTATTAGCTCGGGAATTAAATTCTATTGGTTAATCTTCCAAACTTCTTCATTCACTTTGCAATTTTTAGAATCATAATCAATTGGTGAGATTGAATAATGATTCTCTATTTAGTTATTTCACACTTTAAATGTTTAAAATGAAATTATAAATTCATGATCTACTAGTGAGGTAGTTCTTGAATACATTTATCAAAGCATTAATTTCTTTAATTGTTGAAATTTATGGAGAGTTTATTTTCCAACTCTTATCCTTTTCTAACTGTCAAGCAGTTTGTCTTGTTTTGGAGTGGTGAACTCCTAAAGTCAGTCTTCTGTGTGTTGAGTTTCCTAGAGAGGGAGACTTTTCACCGTTATTTCTTGAGGTGTGATTCAATAAAGTGTAGTGGAGAATATATCCTTTAAAATAGCAGATTGGAATTCTTGAGTATTACATTTGATTTGCACCTTCGACCTTGCTGTTTTGTTTTAGTATTTTGTTCTTTTATGTTAGTTTTACTGTATTTCATAGTTCATCAGTATAATAGTAATTTATTTAGTCTATTTTCTTAAACAAAAAGTACAAAAAATTTTAAAATTAAAGAAAACTATAAAGAAGTTTACCTCATTGTTGACAATAATGAGGTTTTTAGTTTTAAAATATTAGAATTCACTCACTTGCCTTCTCTGTGGATCGACCCTGCCCCACTGTGATAGTGTAAGAGTAATAAATGTAATTTTGAGGGTCTTGATGACCTCAGACCTATTCACACAACATAATTACCTTTATTTCAATATAATATATCATTTTCTTCATTACCTTTTCAGACACTGGAAAAGTGATAACATCGTTCATGTATGTGTGGACTACCGCCTCCTCGAAGTGATGTGATTCCTTTTATATCATAAGAATAATATATATAAGTATATGTTATTTAATAGTATGTTATATATTATATAATTATCATTATGGAAGGATAAATTTTACATAAATTCTTTTCGTAAGGATCATTGAAAAATGGGAATGTTACTCATGAATATGTATGACCTACTGTCTCTGTGATTGTAATGTTGGTTCAATTTTCATATCCATGATTCATGGTTGGTTTTATAAGAATAATTTTTGTATAATTATGATAATTAGTTCCATATTATTATTATTTATATATTTATATAATTACCCCTTGGACTATATTCTACTTACTAATGTCATTTTTGACAAGGGAACCAAATTTGGTCAAAACACCCGACATAAACATAATTGTTTACATAGTTGTATGAAACACTATAATAATCGAAATAAAATTAATAAAAAAGTTTAAAAAGTTTATTAATCAATTAATTAATTTACATAAGTTTATTATTCATTAATATAAAGAAAAACTTGACAAGTCAGACTGAAGGTAAGTGATTTTAATCTCACTTTTAACATTTGTGAGATAAAAGTCATATTCACCACTTACTTTGTTTGTGTTATGTATCTACAAACCCTTTTAATATATAATATCATGAATCCATTTATATTAATATTATTTATGGTTTTTTTAATTATCTCATGCAATCTGTTTTGACTTGAAAATTACCAAGTGGTAAAAGTTATCTTTACAATATCACTTTCTTTTGTGATTGTTAACTTCCTCTTAAAACAATTACTTCTTTATGATAATGTTTATTTTAAATTACATTTATCATAAATATAAATATTGTCATGAAATGGTTATTACTATTTCCTAAACCATATAACATTTTTACAAATGGTGTTCACTTTGACATTTATTTTATTAACTGGTGAATTATTGATAAATTCGTATCTTTTATTCAATACAGATATTTGATAAGGCACATTTTTTATAAATTTAAATATATTATTCGATATATGAGGAATGATTTTAACTTTCATGAAATGGGTTTTGGACCATTTAATTAAATATATATGGGTTGGGGACCAGTTAATACAAGCCCCATGATGCGTTGGTAGTCTCATGAGATGAATCAGTTGGCTAAATCAGAGTAGTCTAAAATTCCCTATGAATAAATCTTGATGGTAAATGTATCATGCTTTTAGAAAACATGACATCCAATAATTAATAATTTCCTTTATTTATAGTTTATTAGTTATTATTTTTATCATCTATAAGATATTTTCTATGACATTATCTATGGATGCATTTCATTCTCTGTTTATTAATTAAATGGCATTTGTTTTAGTTATCTACCATGATATATTGATTATGCCTTATCAAAATATTTATATGGAATGTGTGATTAGTTATTTACATTACCATTATTATTGTGATAATTTATTCATTATTTCATCTATTATACTTACCCTTATCATTTTAGCTAACCCTTATTTTGTTTCCTTTCCCAAAGATATGAAGAAGAAATAATTAGATGTGTTTTCAAGGATGATGTTCATTTCGTTTTATTATGTATTATGTTTTATTTTATATTTACTAATGTAATTTGGGTATCTCAAAATCATTATTTATTATTTTCATAAAAACACTTTTAGGGGAAAAGTGGAAACACTCACAATGTCCAAAATCCACATTCTGGTGGGCCAAATGAACCTATATTCAAAATTCAAAAAACAACCAAAACACACATTGTAGTGGGAAATTTTTTTACAGAATCAAAATTTAAAAACTAGATGCATATAAAAAAAATCATAAAACATATCACCAGAATGACGTATCAATGGAAATCCCCGCAAATCAGATGAGCCACCCAAGAAACCCTGCATCAAAGAAGTCACAACTAGACCATTGTATAAACCACTATTTAGTTTCCATCATCACATGATCATTGTCACCAATATGTTGGTTCCATATGATCCAATCTTCTTCATCATCACCATCACTGATACTACAAGAAGAAACTCATCCCTTCCATTGGAAACCCCTACTACCAACAAAATGGGAAACACCAATCCATGAAACCATTGTCTCCCTGAAGAAGGAACCCTACAACACATTGACCAACTCTAAATGAAGAACTGTAGAAATTTATACCAGAACAAAACCTTCCAAGACTAATAGAAACCCAAAAACATCACCGAGAACAAAACCCATGATTAATATAAGTGAGAATGCAATATAAAATAATAACTCAACACTGATGAAGAAAAATCCCTGAAACCACCGCTATTATCCCTGCAAAACCATCCCAAGTTAGCCTAAATCCTCATTAAACCTGACCAATATGGGGTCAAGATCAATGGGTTTTCTAGAAATGTCAATGGATAGGAAGAGCACAAGACTCATCCACCAATACATACCTAAACCACCTGAAGTGACATCTTTGGGAATGTAAGGTCATAACATTATATTAAAATTGTGTGTCGTCTTTCATGGGAGGTTTCCTTGGGTAATGGTTACAATATTATTTTATCCATTCTCATTTAATCTTTTTATTTTATAAATTATCAACGAATACACCCTAATTTGGTGATTTTTTTATGGTTATATGATTTTAACCAATTTAGGCCAAATCAGCTAGTGATTTTTTCTGAGAAAGACCCTTATAGGTCTATGTAAGTGGTCCCTTTATTTCATAATATTTTTTTACTCAGTTCCCATTAATAATACGAAATGAATGAAATTTTTATTTATTTTATATCCCCTAAAAATAAATTAAATAGGTTTCATTTGTTTCCTATGATGTTATTGAAACCTAATGGGTTATGTGTGGGCTTTGTGAGGTGTGCATCGACACTATTCATCATTGATTACCAATTTATATATAGAATTGAATTTAAAATCTTGAATTTATACCTAAAATTTTTTCCCATGACTAAGAACAAGGCCTATGGGACTAGTATTCATCCCTAGAGAATTACTTCATGAGGGATTTCTTGAGAAGGTACTATGTTATTTAAGATATAGCCTAGGTATGAGACCTTGAGTTTGATCTTGATGAGTGCATTATACTTGACATGTAAGTTAATTATAAATTCTTTAAATTTATTTTCAATGATGTATTACTCACTTTAATGGTTTCTTAATATATGGTGTTTATTAGGAACCACCCTTAAACATTATATAATATTGAGTTTTAAGTCAATAATTAATTTTCTTATATTTGAGTATCCTTTTAGGTTTATAGTTATGGACCTCACCAATTTTGATAATCCCAATTATGCTTTCACATACTTTGATAATCCCAATTAATGTTTATCTATATATTAATTCTTTCAATCTATGATATTCTATTATCAAGATGATAATAATATTAAAATAGTCCTTGAAATATGTTAACTAATGTATATATATATGTTTATATAAGTTTTGAATTAATTCTAACTCAATCGGATATGTTCTGCATAAAAATAGATAAGTATTAAGTCATTAATATGCTTATAGATACTGATACAGATCTACCAGTACTTAGTCTACCGATAGACTTAGTCTACTGATAAACAAAGGTTACTGATAGTCTTAATAGATATAGTCATTGATATGAAGAGCTACTAATATATGTAAATATACCGATACAGATAGCTACTGATAGAAGCTACCGACAGAAACTGAGTTACCGATATAACAAGTCTACCAAGTTACCGATAGAGTAAGTCTACCGATAGAAGCAAATTCTACCGATAGATGAAGTCATTGTTATATAGAGCAATTGATGCATGATCAAACAGATACCAAGAGCTACCGATACAACTTCAAACAGCTACCGATGCAAGGAGCTATTGGTACATGATCAAAGAGATACCGATGGAAGGTCGCTATTACATAAATCCAACCATTACCTATAGAAAGATAATACTTACCAGTCAAACTCTATACTCTCAATATTATTTATTTATTAAAGCAATGTTTATTTTTTATGATTTTAATGTAATCAATGTTATTTAATGATATGTGTTGGCATGTCAGGGAATCGTACCTAGTACCCATGAAAAAGGTAATCATTTGTTTTACCAGAGTTGACAGCTATAAAAGGAAACAAAGACCGGGCAGGAGAAGATATACAAGAGACAAATCAAGAAATCAACAAGGCAATTAAAGGGTGGAAAAGGCAAAGGCTGAACAGCATTAAAATTTTGTTGCATTCACAGAAAGGAAAAAGTTGCATTCATACTAGAAGATCACTCGACATACACGAAACCACTCATTATAGAGGAGAACACAAGCTGCATCTTGAGTGAAGAACTACATCAAACACTTCATGCACACAAGCTCATAACCTAAACCTAAAAACCAAGGAAGAAAATGAAACTATGTTTTTCAGAAAAAAATCAAAGAAGGAATCAGAAGAACTTCTGATAAATCAAAAGAGTCAAGAGCTGAACTTCAGATCACTAGAGCATTCTAAACTCTTATCTATTCTTTTAGTGATTATTTTATTTACATTTCGAGTAGTGTGTATACTCTGTATATTTCTTACACACTATCTCCTGTGATAAGCTGGAGGATTTATAAATCCTCATTCAAACTCTATAACTTCTTTGAATCCCACTGTGGATAGTGGTAGAGGTCAAGTAAGACCTGGACAGCCTGTGAGTTGTTGTTTGTTTTCCCATGATGAACTGTGGTAGAGGTCTTTGTACCTGGATAGTGCTTTCACTATTGTTTAACCCCGATCCAGGGTGTGGATCAAATTTATATAAATTGTTTGAAAAGTCTCGGCTTGAGACCAAACCTCTTGGTTACATCTGCTGTGCATTTTATTTTAAGTTTAAAAGTATACTAAATATATATATATATTTCATATTCCGATGATAATTACATTAATATACAATTTGTTTTTGAAGTTACTTTGATAGTTAAATTAGAAATTCTTTATATTTATTGTGAATCAGTAAGTTAGTTTCAAAAGTTAATTTAATCTTCTGATTAAATTAACTGAGACTTACTCAATATTTGAGAAACTAATTGAACACTTACAATCTATATAAATTCACTACTGTTTAACTTGTTTTTAAATAGGGGGATTTTAATTGAAATAATTTTAACAGAAATTTTTAATTGAAACTCAATTCACCCCCCTCTTGAGTATCCACTCCGACCAACATTTGGTATCATAGGATTGTTTTTATTAATACAGGATTTCAAAACACTCTGTTTTTTAACTGTGATTTTAGTTTCATCTTTAATGATCTTAAATTTCTGTTAGTTCTAAATTTAATTTATTTAAATTTATTTTCTAAAATCTAGCAATGGATAATAGACTATACGGTGATGATACCAACATGCCACCTTTATTTAATGGTACAAACTATGCCCAGTGGAAACTTAAGATAAAAATTCATTTGGAAAGTATCGGATTTGATATTTGTACTGCTATAGAGACTCAATATAAAATTCCAAAAACTGATAGAACTACTTGGGATGAACCTACTAAAAAAGCTTACAATAATAACTGTAAAGCTATGAATTCCATGTACTATGCTTTATAAGATGAAGAATTCAATCACATTTCTTCTTGTTAAACTACTTATGAAATATGGGACACTTTGGTTGTTTCCCATGAGGGAACAACCAATGTTAAAGAAATTAGGTTCAATACCTACACTATTAAATATGATAAATTTGAAATGAAGCCTGATGAACCCATTTCTGATATGTATCTCAGGTTCAATGATATTTTCAACACTATGACCTCCCTTGGAATGGTTGTTCCATAAAAGGAACAAATTATGAGAATATGAAGATTTCTTCCAGAAAGATGGAGAGGCACATATGCTTCCATTAGAGAATCGTACGACATCATCAAACTACCTGTTAAGGAGATTATTGGTAAGCTTATGATGTATGAGGAAGAACTCAAGGTGAATAAAGAAGAAGATGATGAACCTAAGAGAAAATCTGTGTCATTCAAGTCTACTACTTCAAAGATAAAAGACAAGGAGAAAATGTGTGTACTTACTGAAAGTTCAACAAGTGAAAGTTCAGACTCTGATAGTGATGCTGAAATGGCATAGATAGCCATAAGATTTCAGAAATTCTATAGGAAGAAGAAATTATTCAAAAAATCAAATTACAAAGGAAAATATGATGACAAAGGACACTGGAAGTAAGATTGGAAGAAAGCTAAAAAGGGTGATGAAGTTATCTGTTATGAGTGCAAAAGGAAAGGACATGTAAAAGCAGACTATCCAAAATTGAAGTTCAATAAGAAACATGACTACAAGGACAACAAGTACCAGGACAAAATTAAAGAAACTTGGAGTGCTTCAAAAGACACTTCAAGTGATTCTAATTATGCTAAGGATGAAGATTCTCACAAGTCTAACATGTGTTTTATGACAAACACATCTGAGGTAACACTGGACACTCCTGCTTTAAATTCATAATATTCAGGAGTTGATTTTGATTTTGATTCTGAATCTGAAAATATTTATAGTAAAGAATTATTTGAATATTGTAATATGATAGAAGAAACATGTAATGAACTTAAGAATAAGTACAAAGCCTTAAATAAACAGCATTCTTTATCTAGCACTGTTAAATATGCTCTTGATGTAGAAAAGGAAAAGAATGCTCATTTACTTAAGGAAAATACTGAACCGAAAATGTCTAATGAGCAACAGAGAAAGGACATAGAAAAGTTAAAAAAGGAGAAAAAAATCTTACACAAATGCTAGGTAAACAAGTGGCACCAAAGTATACTACTGGAATAGGCTATCAGCCTGGACAGAGAAAGTTTACCAAAAATCGATTTATTCTTAAATCTGGACAAAATTCTGCTTGTTCCAGTTCTGGAAATTCATATGCTTCAACTAGTTATTCACATTGTTATAGATCAAATAGAGTTTATCTTTCAAAATCTGTTGAATCTATTGATTATTTGAGACCCATAAGACAAATATGGGTACCTAAAACTTTGTTTTCTAACCTTTCTGGACCTAAGAGAATCTGGGTACCAAAATCATTCTCTATTTAAAACTATTTTGTAGGAAACCTGTTTGAAGAGTTCCCATAAGAATATACGGTACTTGGACAGTGGATATTCAAGGCACATGTCTAGATATTATTCATGCTTTAAACTCTTAATAAAGGTTTATAGAGGCTATTTCACCATTGGTGATAATTATAAAGGAAAAATCATCGGTCTAGGCCAGATTGGTAGCATTAATTTAGTTTTAATTTCTAAAGTTTTATTTATTGATGGACTTAAATACAATCCGCTAAGTATTTCTCAGTTATGTGATGATGGATTTAATGTTATGTTTGAAAATGATTGTTGTAATGTTTCTAATTTTAAAAATTCTTTAGTATTTTCTGCCTTGAGAAATGAAAAACTTTATACTGTTGATTTGTATTCTTTAGCAAATAAAAATGTTACTTGTTTAAATGATTTTCATAAATAATCCTGGCTTTGGAACAGAAGATTAGAACACTGCAACATTCATTCACTTAGAAAACTGACTAGGAAGAACATAGTTAGAGACCTACCCAAACATGAATTCCCAACTGACAAATTTTGTAATCCCTGTCAAAAGAGAATGCAACATAAAGTTTCTTTTAAATCAAAGAAAGAAGTTTCAACTTCTCAACCTCTCAAGTTAGTTCACATGGAATTGTTTGCACCTTCAAGAGTTTCTAGTTTAAATGGTAAACACAATGTCTATGTCCTAGTAGATGACTTTTCTAGATATACATGGGTATTCTTATTAGCTCACAAAAGTGAAGCCTGTTCTTACTTTATTAAATACTCCAAGTCTATAGAGAACCTTAGTGGACTTAAGATTAAGACACTGAGAAGTGATCATGGTTGTGAGTTCGAAAATCATGAGTTTGAATATTATTGCTCACACAATGGCTATATTCACAATTTCTCTACCCCTAGCACACCTCAACAGAATGGTGTAGTATAAAGTAGAAATAGAACCCTTCAAGAAATTGCAAGAACCATGCTCAATGAGTATGACCTGCCTATTTATTTTTGGGCTGAAGCTATAAATACATCTTTTTATATTATTAATAGATTCTTGATTAGACATGTTTTCAAGAAGACCCTATATGAACTATGGAATAATAGAAAACCCAAAGTTATTTACTTCAGAGTCTTTGGCTGCAAAGTCTTTATTCTTAACACAAAGGATAATCTGGACAAGTTTGCCTCTACAAGTGATGAAGGAATTTTTCTAGGATATTATTTAAATATCAAAGCCTATAGAGTCTTTAATAAAAGAACCAAATGTGTGAAAGAATCTGTTCACATCAAGTTTGATGAAACTGGTCCCCATGAACCTAAGCCTTCCCTTCAAAAATCATAAAGAAGATTTGAGTATTCTAGACATTAATGATAAAACTAAAGAACCTTCTGTAAAAACATCCAGTTCTGGAAATTTTCCAGAATCTGCTTCTGTTGAACCTGAACCTATGGATGAACCTGAAATTGCTAGCCCTAACTTTACTAGATCAACTAGGATTATAAATAATCATCCTTTGGATGTTTTTGTTGGTAATCTTGATAGAGGGGCACAGACTAGAGCTTCTATAAGAAACCAGGATTAACATCAAGCTTTTCTTTCACATCTAGAACCTAAAAATCTCAATGATGAAAAAATAATGAATTTTGGGTAATGGCTATGCAAGAAGAGTTAAATAAATTTGAAAGAAAAAAAGTCTGGGAATTAGTTGACAGACCCAAGGGCACTTTGACAATAGGCACTAAATGGGTTTTTAGAAATAAAGTTTATGAGTCTGGAAACATAGTTAGAAACAAAGCTAGGATAGTTGCACAAGGATATTGTCAAGTGGAAGGTATAGACTATGAGGAAACCTTTTCACCTGTAGCAATATTATAAGCCATTAGGTTCTTACTTTCCTATTATGCTCATTTGAATTTCAAGTTATATCAAATGGATGTCAAAAAAGATTTTCTAAATGGTTTTATAATTGAAGATGTTTTTTTTGAACAACCACCTAGATTTACTAATCCTCGTTTTCCAAATCGTGTTTTCAAACTTTCTAAATCTTTATATGGTTTAAAACAAGCTCCAAGATCTTGGTATGATAGACTTAGTAATTTTCTTATTTCAAAAAGTTTAACTAAAGGGATTGCTGATCCAACTCTTTTTATTAAAAGAATTTCTAAAGATGTTTTAATAGTAAAAATCTATGTTGATGATATTATTTTTGGATATTCTAAAAATTCCTTATGTACTGATTTTTCAAAGGGTATGCAAAATGAATTTGAAATGAGTTTAATGGGAGAACTCAAATCTTTTCTTGGAATTCATGTTTTTTAAAATGAAAATGGTATTATTTTGAATCAAAGTAAATATAAAAAGGATCTTTTAAAATATTTTGGTTTGGAAAGTATTAAGGAATGTGATACTCCTATGAGTACATTATATAAATTGGATATAGATGAAACTAGGAAACCAGTGGATCAAACCAATTACAGAGGTATGATTGGAAGCTTACTTTACCTTACTGCTAGTCAACCAGATATTATGTTTAGTGTGTGTATGTGTGCAATATTTCAATATAATAAAAAAGAATCACATTTAATTGCTGTTAAATGAATTTTTAATTATCTTAAACACATTGTAAACTTAGTTTTGTTTTACCCAAAAGGACAATATTTTGAGCTAATGAGTTATTCAGATGCTGACTTTGCTGGTTTCAAGTTGGATAGAAAAAGAACATCTGGAACATGTAATTTATTGGGAAAATACTTAGTATCTTTGTGTATTAAAAAATAGAATTCTGTAGCCTTGTCCACTGCCGAAGCAGAGTATATAGCTGCTGGTAGTTGTTGTGCACAAATTTTGTGGATGAAACACACTCTTTTGGACTATGGATATGATTTTAAGCATGTTTCAATTAACTGTGATAACACTTGTGCGATTAATATTTCAAAGAACCATGTATCTCACTCTAGGACCAAACACATTGATGTAAGGCACCACTTTTTGAGAGATAATTACCAAAAAGGTGATATTACTCTTGAATTTATAGGTAATGAACATTAATTAGCTAACATTTTCACCAAAACATTATGTTCGGATAGGTTATGTTACATTAGGCATGAGTTGGGAATGATTAAACTTGATCGGTAGGTACCACACCGATGTGATGTAACTTCACTGATGTAACCTCACTGATGTAACCTCACTGATGTAACATCACCGATGTAACCTCACCAATGTAACCTCATTGATGTAACCTCACTGATGTAACCTCACCGATGGGAATTCTCACTGATAAACCCTACCGATGAGTGCGCTATTTTAAAACTCTGTCTGCCTCCAAAATTTAAATCATTTTTATTTTATTTTATTTTATTTATTTTATGATTCCTGAATGATAAAACTAATTCCTAACTACTTCTCAATCCATCGAATCTTTCCTTTACCCTCAAACCTTAACTCCTGAATCTCTCGAAAACCCTAAATCCCTCGAATCAGAGATGGAGAAAACCAAACTCCCTACCATCAGAGATGACTTTGAAGAGCCGAATGCGATGAAGAAGAAGACTAAGCCCAAAGGAAGTGGCATTTTTGGTAGAACAAGATTAGGAAGGCGAACAGGGAACCCTCATTTGTAAAATAGAGTTATTGTGATTGAAAAAGAGTTGTTCATGGAATGGTAGTTGGCTAGAAAATCATTAGTGCTCGAGGTGTTGGAAGATCAAAAGTGGGTAGATTTCATTTCAAACAACAATGGTCCCTACTATCTGAAGCTAGTGAAACAATTTTATGACTTTGTGAGCTTTAAGAAGTCATAAGATGAGAATCGAGTGATTTCTCTTATGAATGGAAAGGAGATATCTTTTTCATCTGTTGAGTGGGATGAATGCCTGAAGGTTCCACATGAAGGTGTTTCTGGATATGTCTCGAAATCAATACCACCTATAAGTGATATATTCGATTATGAGACTATCTTGGAGGAGATTACTGAAAATGGCAATCAAAGACAAGTGGTGGCTGCTGAAATGGATGGAGAGAACATATTGTTGTTCAAATTTGTTCAGAATGTCTTAATTCTAAGGAGAGGGGACTTTGCGAATTTAAGATATCAGGATATTTATCTCCTACATCTCTTGAGACATTGTGTGAAAGTGAATCTGTGCAGATTACTAATGTTTCAAATGGAGTACATGATTAGACCTAAATCAAAAACCAATGACCTATTCTTTTCCAAGTTGATCTCAGTGATGATCAAAGTGAAAGGGGTAGCTGAGTCTCAGGATGAGACAATGGTAGTAAAGAATAATTTTTCTATCATAAGAATAGTTTGAAAATATATGAAGATAAACTGGAACCCATGGAGAGGAGAGTGGGTTAATGATGACCAAAAGGTTTTTGATAAATTCAATCCTTTGGATCATCCTTCAAGGCCTAAGGATGTGAGGAATCTAGGTCTAGGACTTGATGAAGAAGAACCTGAGTAAAGTGATGAGACTGATGATAAGGAGACCTCTATGGATAATGGAAGATATATGTATTTTCCCCCAAGTCATGTTGCTGAAATTGTATCTTCTAGAAAAGAGACTTTAGTGGAAGAAGAGACACCTGCTGATGAGGAAGACCAGCCATCCCTTGAGCATGGACAAGAAAGAGAGAATGAATCTGAAGCATCTAATTCTATTTTCTTCAGTCTAAGTCCATTGATTGATAGCTCAGTTGTTCCTGCTAAGGATGTAGAAGGTGAAATGGAAGGATCTGTGCCTAATCTAGAGGAGCCTCCTGTTGTTGCAACTATTGTAGAAATGGAATTTATTGTTGAAGATTCTTCTCAGGAAGAAAGACCTGCTAAGAACTCTCTTGTTGTACAAGGGAATGCACCAGTTGAGGGGGGAATCAAATAATACTTGGTAGTGTTTTAGTGGCTGTTGATATTGAGGATTGGGCAGAAGACCCAGGTTTTGTGCTTTTTGGATTGGACTATCCTGATTCTGATAATGAGGCATCTATAAATAGACCAAAAATCAATTATGATGTTTGGACTGAGTTGTTACCTAAATATATGGTCAGAATGCAAGATCTGGACAAGCTTAAGTATGATCTCAAAATCAGTTTTGTGGAGGAAATAATTAAAATTGAAGCTTCACTGGTGGCATAAATTCAATCGGTTATGAATGACTCAGTGGCTAGCTTAGTATTTGAAAGAGCACCTGTTGTGGTTGCACCAGCTGATATGATCACCAAGGATGACCTTGAATCCTTAAAGGATGAGCTGAAAGAGTCCTTTAGTGCTTCTGTTGCTGAGTTGAATCACTATTTTGTTGAAGAGATGAGCAATTTGGAAAAGTCTTTTGAACTCTCTCTCGGCTGTAATATGTCAACCTTTGTGGCAGAAATAGTGGATGAAGTTACAGCTTTCCAGACTCATTTATCTAGACTGGAAGAGGATGTTGCAGCTCTAAAAAAATATGTTATCTCTTTAGAATCTTACATGAGTTCAAAATCTCAAGCATACAAGGACTTAGCCTATGTCAAAAGTGTTGTGAGCTAAATGGTATCAGTGTTTGAAGGTTTTATAACCTCCATGAAAGATCATGTTAGCACCCGAGATTCCCAAGTCAAAAATCTTATTAGTTTGTTGACTAAAAACTTCAAGTAAACCGTATCTTTCTCTATTGGTTCTATTTCCTCTAGAACTTTAATAGAACTAAACCAAATTTGAAATGTTATGAAGGAGGATCTTGGTTCAGCATCAACCAGTGGCTCTATGGACTCATCTGACCTGATCAAAGTGGTGATTTTTACTAGAGATTCAGCTCAAGAAATAATGAATATAGTTCAAGACTATATGAGAGAAGCTTCTGCCTCTCAGAAAGAAGTGAAATAAAAGTTAGACTACTATTTTTAATGGATTTATACCAAACATCAACTCAACAACAACTTCAAACATTGGTTAGAAAACCTGAAGTTACCTCCTATCAATCAAGCCTTCAAGGAGCAAGTCAACAAGCTAAGGGAATTGACTCCAGCCTTGGAAAAATTTATGGAGAACAAGGATGATTTAATATCTTCTATGGAGAGAGGAGGATGGATAATTGTGGATTTTAGAAATCTTTTGTTTCCTTTCCTGCATTTCAATGCTAGGACAGTGATTATACCGCCATCTTTACCTGCCGCTGCCTCCACTGCTTCTCCGGTTCAGATGACCCCTGCTCAAGCTATTAGTAGCCTCACTCCTATGATCACTCAAAGAACTCCTTAGTACAGGCCAGGAATAGTTTCAGTGGCTCAGCCTCATGTGATCATTTATGGAATTCCTAATCCTTCACCTACATCCACACAGTCTTAATCCTCTTCTTAATCCAAAGGTAAAATCTCACATTGACGATTCCAATTGACTAGGTGGCTAAGATATTTGATAGAAATCCCTTGTATTTTCTTTCCATGTACCTTTTTGCAACTTGTAATACAAATGGGTTTCTTTGCATTCTCATTTTGTTCCTTTTCTCATTGTTGTTTCCCACTTTTTGATTATCACGAAGGGGGGGAAATATTATCAAAGTATCAAAGGTGGAGAAATATTATCAAAGTATCCAAGGGGGAGAAATATTCTCAAAGGGGGAGAAATATTATCTAAAGAAGAGTTACTATGCTTTGCACCTCTAATATCATTGCATTTAATTCTACCTTTGATGCACTATGTTTTATAATATACTGTTTTCTATGATACAATTGAATTTAATGACATATCCTCTGATACAATTAATCATTATTTGAAAACTGTAATATCATAAGTTGTGATTATCAAAAAGGGGGAGATTGTTGACCTCACCAATTTTGATAATCCCAATTATTCTTTCACATACTTTGATAATCCCAATTAATGATTATCAATATATTAATTCCTTCAATCTATGATAGTCTATTATCAAGATGATAACAATATTAAAATAGTCCTTGAAATATGTTAATAAATGTTTATCTATGTTTATATAAGTTTTGAATTAATTCTAACTCAATTGGATATGTTCTGTATAAAAAAGGATAAGTATTAAGTCACTAATCTACTTATAGCTACTGACACTGATCTACCGGTACTTATTATACCGATAGACTTAGTTTACTGATAAAAAAAGGTTACTGATAGACTGAATAGACAAGGTCACTAATATGTAGAGCTACCGATATATGTAAATCTACTGATACAGATAGCTACCGATAGAAGCTACCGATATAAAAAGTCTACCAAGTTACCGATAAAGTAAGTCTACTGATAGAAGTAAAGTCTACTGATACCGAATGAAGCTACCGATACAAAGAAGAGATACCGATAGAATTAAAGTCTACCGGTAGATGAAGTCACCAATATATAGAGCTACCGATGCAAGATCAAGAAGCTACTAAGAGTTACTGATACAAGTTCAAATAGCTACCGATGCAAGGAGCTACTGGTACATGATCAAAGAGCTACTGATGGAAGGTCATTGTTACATGAAGGCAACTGATACCTACAGAAGGTTAAGACTGACCAGTCAAACTCTATACTCTGAATATTATTTATTTATTAAAGAAACATTTATTTTGGATGATTTTAATGCAATCAATGTTATTAAATGGTATGTGTTGGCATGTCAGGGAACCGTACCTAGTACCCATGAAAAAGGTAATCATTCGTTTTACCAGAGCTAGCAGCTATAAAAAGAAACAAAGACTGCGCAGGAGAAGATATACAAGAGACGAATCATGAAATCAAGAAGGCAAGTGAAGGTTGAAAAAGGAAAAGGCTGAACAGCATTAGAATCATGGTGCATTCACACAAATTAAAAAGCTACATTCATACTAGAAGATCACTTGACATACACAAATCCACTCATTCTAGAGGAGAACACAAGCTGTATCTTGAGTGAAGAACTACATCAAACACTTCATGAACTCGTGCTCATAAGATGAACCTAAAAACCAATGAAGAAAACAACACTCTGTTTTCCGACAAAAACCAGAGAAGGACTCAGAAGCATTTCTGATAAATCAAAAGACTCAAGAGCTGCACTTCACATCACTAGAGAATTCTAAACTCTTATCTATTATTTTGGTGATTCTTTTATCTACATTTCAAGAAGTGTGTATACTCTGCATATTTCTTACACACTACCTCCTATAATAAGTTGGAGGATTTCTAAATCCTCATTAAAACTCTATAACTTCTTTGAATCTCACTATGGATAGTGGTAGAGATCAACTAAGACATGGACAGCCTGTGCGCTATTGTTTTTTTCCAATGAAGAATTATGGTAGAGGTATTTGTACTTGGACAGTGCTTTCACTGTTGTTTACCCCCGATCCAGGGTGTGGATCAAATTTATATAAATTGTTTGAGAGGAATAAGTCTCGGCTTGAGACTGAACCTCTTGGTTATATTTTTTGTGCATTTTAGTTTAAGTTTAAAAGTATACTATATATATATATATATTTCATATTCCTCTGCTAATTACTTTGAAATACAATTTATTTTTAATGTTACTTTGATAGTTTATTATCAAGTGTTTATATTTATTGTGAATCAGTAAGTTAGTTTCAAAAGTTAATTTAATATTCTGATTAAATTAACTGAGACTTAATCAATCTTTGAGAAATTAATTGAACACTTACAATCTGTATAAATTCACTACAGTTTAACTTGTTTTTAAGTAGGGGGATTTTAATAGAAATAATTTTAACAGAAATTTTTAATTGGAACACAATTCACCCCCCTCTAGAGTATCCACTTCTACCAACAATATTTTTAGATAATTTTTTCTTAACTCATACATTAAAAAACCATGAAATACAAAGTGGTCACTTTGGATTAGTATCCATTTTTTTCATAATTTAAAACATTTAAAATAAATAATGATTTCATTTCATGGAATATATCCCTGAATTTAAACATGAATTCTTCCATTAACTTACCCATCCTTAAACATTATGAAATATATTTTAAAAACACGGGATGACTAGAAAAAAAAATCATTAAAGAAATAAAAATATGGGAAACCATTATTTCTGTTAAAGAATGAAAACCCATGAAATATTTACCTTTACATCAATGTTCTTTCAGATATTGAAATAAAATATTTTCAAAAGAAAACACCCACATTTTATTATCAAATAAATCTTTTAAACCCCGTATCAAGAAATTAAAACTCCTTTTTTGTGACTTAGGACATATTATTCCTAAAACCCTTTCATAACCCTTATAATTGGAATAACCATATGGACGACTTCCAATATATTAATTACCCAGTGAATTGGAGATATATAATGAGGATCACCCTTAATATAATCTATATCGGACCCACCCATGAAATACAATGAGGTTCAACCCTTCGTATAATCTATATCTGTCTCACTCATTTTTTGTTAGCTATATTGGGGATCAACCCCTCATATAATCTATATTGGGCTCACCAGTGAGCTATAATGGGGATCAACCCTTTATATAAGCTATATCAATCTCACACATTTCATATAATTCTCATGTACCATATCATGAATAAAAAATTCAAGATAAATCATTTTTAGAAACTCTTTTAAACCTATATGAAAAACACTTTCAAAAAAATGTCATTATCTTTTAAAAACATATTTTCAATACCAAAACACCATTCTATTTGAAAAAAAACATTTTAAATAACAAAGTAACCAAAAGAGGAAAAGTAATTTTTTAATTTTAGAAAAAAAATAATATTTCAAAATAATCTATAAATCAAATAATAGTTATGATGGTGGAAAAGTAAATGTCATCATGAATGATAAAAATATTACATCCCTTTCTGGTTTGTTGAATCATTCTTTATAAAACACATAAAAATATTTTTTTTATAAACATTGAAATAAATTAAAGGGGAATATAATTTACATTATAAATATTTTATGTCCATATAAAAATTTAATTAAATCATTTTGAAAATTTTTACATCGAACATGAAGAGTTTTAAGGAAAACATTAAATGATGATTATTAATGGAAAAGTCCTCTATCAATTGCAAACCACTAGAATATTAAACCTCATGAAATAATAGTAATAATTGTAATAAAATATCATTATAATATATAAATTAATGATATAACATTTCAAAATGGGATTTATATATCCCTTAAAAATAATAAAGGTGTATAACAACAAAATATTCCTTAAAAATGGAAATTGAGAAAAAGTCCCTTACCTTGAGCCTGATTCATCATGTGTGTCTTTGTCTTCCTGAATAATAAAATAATGTTAATTATTTATTTTCTTGAGAACCATTCTCAAGTTTATTATTAATTTTATTTAACTTATTAATAAGTTATCTACAATTACTTATTTAATAAAGTTTAAGTCCGATGTTTGACCGTATTTGGCTTATGTGTCAAAATGACTTTGGTAGGTTGAATATGGTCAAATAGGTTGTTATTTAAAAATATATGAAATAATTATCATGACATAATTATCATACTTATACATCAATTATAATTTAAAAACCAATAATAGAATATGGTTATGAAAAAATTAACTAACATTATGATCATAGAGACGGTGAGTCAGCATATACAAGAGTAACGTTTCCAATTTTCAATGATCAGTTTCGAAAAAGGTAATTAAAATTTATCTTACCATAATGATAATTATATCATAAATAATATAATATGTAATTATATATACTTATATATATATATATATATCATTCATTTGATGTGGATTTAAAAAAAATAGTCACATCGCATCGAGGAGGCGATGGTCCACACGTCCATGAATGATGTTATCACTTTTTCAGTGAGTAAAAATGTTTGAAATATAATGTTATATTATACTAAAATAAGAGTAAATATTTCAATAATATAATTACATTTTATTTATTTCACATATATTAATTATATTTACCCTTATTAACTTCCATGTAACGCGTTAGTGAAAAATAATCGCATCGCTTCGCGACATGGTAGTCTGTCATACACACGAATGATGCTATCATATCCCTTATGTATTAAAATATAAAATTGATATATATGATATAATGACTCCATATGTATAATTATGTTATAAATATCATATATAATCTTTATATCCATCATTATACCCAACCGTTATAGGTGGTGATGGAAAAACGAATGACATCATTTCATGAGGTAGTAGTTTGTTGTACACACGATTAATGATTTCAAAACCCATTTTATGGAAGTGTGTGTTGTTTTAGGTTGAAAACATATAATAAAAAAAATATAATTATATGTAATATATTTATTTTATTATATCATCTTTCTATAATAATAATTCAATGTGGTGGATAAGGAAATAAAATAAAGATGCTTCTTAAATAACATTATCTCTTCTTTAGGTATCTTCCTTTGGTTTGCACTAGACCCTTAATAGGATGGATTTATACCCAAAATAATGCTTCTATAATTATGGTAAATAATGTATTGAGTGATTTTGTCAGGTTTTGGACTATTCAAATGGCTTCAGAGGTTTGGATAAGTGGAGAGAGTGAGTTCCCTTTTAAAGTTGAGGAGGAGCGACATTCTTATAAATACTCAAAAGTATTCACTATTGGGAGGTCTCCATTACCTCATGTGCCTCAAAAATTGAAAAATAATTAATTATAGGGAAATTATGTTCTATCCAAACATACATCAGAAAAAAAATATTTCATATCATTTTCTTCCTTAGTCTATAAGTTTACTCAATTTTACCCTTTTTGTTTTTACGATGATAAATAATTTTCTAGCCTAGGTAATTTATCCTTTAGAACTAAATAAAAGTGAGATTTATTAGATAATTTAAAAAAACTTATTATAAATAGTATATATAATTTTTTTTAAAACATCATTTGTATTGTAAATTAATTTTAATTGAATCACATATAATGCACAAAAACACTGCTTTAACCCTAACTATGCTAACAAAGTTTTTACTATTTAGTGGTCGATATATTCATTATAAAAGATCAATTATTCCATTAATGGACCATATTTTTTATTTATTATCATTTAAAAATAATTTACAATAAACTAGTATTTTTATTAATCTAAAATCATTTTAAAAAATATCATTTATTATAAGTTAACATTAATGTTAATTTTGACATTATTTATTTAATTTGAATTTAAAAACATCAAGAAAATGATGAAATTTTAATGTATAAATTTAAAACCTCTTTCCAATTATATATTCATCTAAAAAAATAATTTATGAAAATAATTCATTCAATTAACTTGACTTTTATTATTTTTAGTATCATTAATTATTTAATTATTTACAAATTAATTATTGTGTTTGCATTTCTTAAGAATTTTAAGTAATTATTTCATATCTAAAAATTAAATATAAATTATTATGATAAAAAATCATTTATAATTCAAAATAACATGTACAAACAAACTAAATTTGTTTTTTCCCTATCCCAAATCATTATATATATTAAAGGCAATGAATGTCCTTTTTTTATTTTTTCTTTACTTAACTTATTATATTAGTAACTTTCATTGAATAGTTTCCCAATAACTCATAAAAATATATCCTAAGGTTATAAGGATCCAAATATGTCCATAAAATGGGTGTTTTATAGGTTTTTAGGTCTTTTTATACGTTATATTCTAAGTTTTCCACTAAGTAAACTCATTTTTACCTTAATTAGTGTAATTAATTTTAACAATTTTCACTAAAAATTATGGTCTAAAAATTTTGAACTTATTAGATAATATAAATTATTATAGTTCAAAATATTGAATCCGTTTTTAAAAATTAAATTCACATAAGTGGAATAATTTAATTTAATATTAATCTTACCAACGTGATGAGAAATCGGGTTTTTAAAGTGAAAAAGATCAACAGTTCATAATGTTTTTATATCAAAATTAAATATGATAATTATTTAAATGAATTAAATTATATTAATTTATGTATAATTGAACTAATTATACTTTAAATCCAATTTAAAATATAATTTAACTTTTTAAATGTCACGACCCGTCCCCCGCAGCTTGTGTCGTGACTACCCCAAGTCCGCCTTCCATAGGCCAGAGGCTGGCGACTAGCACCAAAGGTGTAAATCCCTAAAATTGGGAAGGCATTTCCTTTATAAAATATAACACACACAATAGATTATAAGATGGAAACAAAACACTACGTAAAACTGTATACAAAAGGAGTTATGAAAAGTAAGGGGCTGGAAATACAAGTCCAACTGTAAAGTACAAGGAAACTGAAGTACAATAGAAGAAAGGTGTATCAGCTACTCGATCGTCCTCTAGAAAATCATACCTGAATGGTAGGTACAAATAGCCTCCACATCACTCCACATCTATATGTCTCCTCTGTGTACCGTCACTTCGTGTGTTCCACCTTTGGGTATCGTCCAGTCTTGTCCACTCAGCCTTGGTCAGCGTTGTCCATCATCTGCAACCAACACAATGAGGTGCGGGCAAAGACTGTGCAGGGGTGAGTATAACAATACTCGGTAGGGACCCTAATACCCTCAAGGTCTCACAAAATCCAACAAGGATAAACCATAATGTATAAAAAAATACATAACCCTACTTAGTTATATGCCCATACATATACAAAGTTATCAAGTAATCCATCTCAAGCATGAGGTAAACTCAAAAGTTACTGACTCAAATCAACCAGGATTTTTATTCACATTGTCGAAACCTGAGCTGCTAGAGAACTCCTCCTCTATCGAGTAAAGTGGGCCATCTCTGACACCAAGCATGCTTCCCACTAACCTTGGACTGCTGAGGTACTCATCCTGTCAAGTACCATGGGTCTGGTGCATCACACAGAAGCGCTCCCCACCATAGGTATTCCGCTAAAACCAGGCACTCCCCCTCATAGCCTATATAGGTACTACTGTTGTCGAGTACCGGGGGTCTACCACCACAACCAGGCGCTCCTCCATCGTGGGTCTACCGCCACAACCAGCTGCTCCCCAATGGGCCCTCTGAATCACTCCGAGTCGATCAGTCAGCAGTCATCAAGTCTCTGCCAGCTACAAAGTCTTTGCACTCTGTCTGCTCGCCTCTTGAAGGATCTGATCCACGAGCTACAGGTTGATAATCCAACTGTCATGAATTCTCATGTAGAAGTATCTTAAAGATCCGATTTGTTATAAAGTTCTCAACGCAATAGACGACGCGTCAATCGGACGCTCGGTCTGTGAGTTATTAGAATTTTAGTCCCTAGGGCTCGGTTGGACTCATGTACGATCCAACCTGACCGTAACTCAACTAAACCCCAAACTCTAGTGGGTATACTCAAAGGGGTTGTCACGCTCCAAGAATACCAGTGCTGCTGAAGGTTCATCAAATGGGAATCCAGTGCCAAAGATAAGGAAAGTAAAGGGTCGGTAGTGGTCCCAGGTCTGGTCCGACCCGGTCGGACCGACTCGGCCCAACCCAGTCTGGGCTGCCCTGGTTTGGGTCGACCCAGTCAGCCCGCTAGGTACGGCCCGGTCTGCTGTGACCGGCCTAGCGGACTACAGGGGCGGTTCGGCCCGAAGATCTCCATGTTGGCGGCTCAGCCCAGAGTCCAGGGCCTGTTCGGCCGGTGCCACGAGGGGTGCGGCTCGGGCGACTCAGGTCGGATGGCCAATCCGGTTTAGCCAGCGACGTTGTGATGGACACCGCAAGCCAGCTCAGGTGGCCGGTGTGGCTCGTTCGGTTTGGCCGGGAGATAGGGTGTGGCTCGGGTAGGCTGGCAGGGCGGCCAGGCAGGACGAGTGGTGGCATGGGAAGGACAGAGGGTGGCCGAGAGGACACCAGGCAGGCCTCGGGTAGGCCGGCGGGGTACGGGCAAGCCAGTAGGGCGCAGGCAGGCCGCGGGGAGGCCGGGAGGGTGTGCGGCCAGGCTGCGGGCAGGCCTGGGGAGGTCGGGAGGGCGTGCGGTAGGCTGCGGGCAGGGCATGTGGGAGTTTGCAGGTAGGTCAGTGGGGCACAGCCAGGCGGGCCGATGGCCGTAAAGCAGTCGGGCTGGCCAGTTTGGCACGGCTCGGGCCGTCGTGGGCCAGCAGTGTTTGGCCAGGAGCACTGGTGCACCACGGGGGCGATGCGGTTCACGGAGGTCGCGGGTAGCGCGGCCTTTGTCATCACCACCTTCGTCGTTCCATCACCTCATCACCATGCTGAGGATCATCTCAAACAATAATGGCGGAGGGGTCGAGCCATCTTGGTTTGGCCCGCACCCTCTGCATTTAGGGTGATATCAAGAGGCTCGCAAGTATGAATCACAACAACCCTTGTTCTTCATTTTGATAGAAATGTAGAAGATTGGAAAAGATCATACTTAGATAAAATCAAACTTATCCCTTTGATTTTGAGTCATCGACATTTGAAGGAATTGCGGAAAGTAGATGAAGAAGGTCGTCGTTCATCGCGTCTACCAAGCACTTCCAAACCCGAGCTGCATCAGCTCATTGATGATGATGTGGAATTCACTCGTCGAATACATCTCATGACGGTTGAAGCTCCATGGAAGAAGTTGAAGAAGGTCGTTACCAGCTTTCTTTGTAGGAAGAACGTGTTCTTCATTCATTTTAGAAGAGGAGGTTCTTTGTTGGAGAACTCCTTTTCTACCAAGCTCTCCTCAAAAAATGAATAGATGTGCCAACCCAAAAATAATAAGAGATTGTGATATTTTATTATTTCGTTGGCATAATATTAAAAAAAAGTTGAATTAAATTAAAAGGATCCACCTAATTAATGTGAAGGATTAAGCATAATAAATTATGTGTTGGTCCAATTAATTAAAGGGGTGGTGGTGGCACCATAAATGGTAGTGGAGGTCAAGGTACTCCCCCCTCATTAATGAGGAGAGTTGAGATATTTTCCAATCCTCCCATTATTTGGTGGATTTTAGTCTCGTGTGGTCCCCACATCATAACCTCTCGTAAGAGGTTTTTTTGGGTGGGCCCCACCACCTTAATCTCTCAAGGGAGGTTAAGGTGTGGTGGCCCCACCTCCAACTTCCATGAGGAGGTTTTAACCAGCCAAAACTCACTTGGTGGCTCAAATTAAATAAAGTGAAGCTCACTTTATTTTATTACATTCCATGAAAACCCAAAAACTATTTTCTATTCTCTACTCATTGTCGTCGAAGTGAAAGTATCCTTAAGTGAATACCAGCATTATTAGTTCAACGGTGCCCTCATATTTCAATTCCGAGCACCAGTTCAAAAGTTATAAAAACCCGCTCGTACGTTTACTGAACATACCCAAACAAAACTTTAGAAATTTATTTTGGGCACACCGGGCCTTAAAATCATGCGCTGTAAATTTTCATGGACTCGTAAAATTCCCATGTATTTAAGAAAAAAATCCACTGAACTGGGTCTTTTCATTCTCCCCACCTCTGGGCTTTACATCCCCATAAGCTACAACTCAAACTAAGGGAAAAAATGAGGGTACTGAGCATGCATCTGAGCATCCCACACCCATGTGCTCTCCTGGAGGTTCTTGTGCTTCCAACGAATGCGCACTAGAGGTATCGACCATCCATATAGGACCCACTCCTGTCGATCCTCAATCTCCACTAGAACCTCCATGAAAGTTTCCCCATCATCGACGTCCATCTCTCCATGGTTGATGATGTGGGAAGGGTCTTGTATGTATCTCCTCAGCTGGGATACGTGGAAGAAATCATGCACTCGGTGCAAATGAGGTGGAAGATATAGGAGGTATGCTACCTCGACCACTCTAATGAGGACCTGAAAAGGTCTGAGGAATCTCGGAGATAACTTATCACCTCGGACAAATCTTTGTAGACCTCCTCGAGGTGAGACCCATAAGAAGACGTGGTCTTCATTCTTGAACTCTAGAGGACTCCGTATCCGGTAATCATATGACTTCTTCCTGCTCTTAGTGGTCTTCATCTGCTCCTGGATGATCTGCACCTTCTCCGTGGTAGATCGTACCATCTCTGGTTCCACTAGTTCTGACTCCTCAGGATCTGTCCAGCACAAGGGTGATTTGAAAGGTCGCTCATATAACTCCTCGAAGGGTGCCATCTCTATGGTGGAGTGATATCTGTTGTTGTACGCAAACTCCCCCAAAGGCAAGTGATCCTCCCAGCTGTGACCGAAGTTGAGGAAACTAGCATGTAGTATATCCTTGAGGGTCTGAATGGTTCACTCAGTCTGACCATCTATCTGAGGATGGAAGGCGGTTCTCAAGTGAAGATGTGTCCCGAAAGACTCCTGAAAACCCTTCCATAACTGAGAAGTAAATCATGCATCACGATCGGAGAAAATAGAAAAAGGTACTTCATGTAGCCACACAATCTGCTACACATAGAGGCATCCCAAGATCTCTACTGAACCCTTCTCTCTGATCGATAGGAAGTGGGCCGACTTGGTGAGTCCGTCAATGATCACCCAAATCGAGTCGTGACCCCTGGATGTATGTGGAAGCCCCATCATGAAATCCATGGATATCCCATCCCACTTAGACTCTGGGACCTCTAAACGATGAACCAAGCCTGCTGGTACCTGGTTCTCCGCCTTCACTTGCTGACAAGTGAGGCATCAAGAGACAAACTCTACTACTTCCTTCTTCATACCTGGCCACCAGTGATGTCATCGAAGTTCCTGGTACATCTTCTCCACTCCTGGATATACCGCTAGAGGGGATGTATGTAACTCCCTCAACACTTCCTCCTGAAGTGCCACTGGTACCAAGTTACATCATCTAGAGAGGATGACGTGCTCCCCACCTTCAGAAAATCCATCAGGTGTCTACCCTGTGGATATACGAGCACATCGTGTCTCGCAGTCAGCGTCCTCATGTTGTGCCTCCCTGACTCACTGAAGATGTGGGGGAGTGACTGTAAGGGACTATAGGAAAGCTGCTCCATCTCTATCCACAAAGGATATCTGCAAAGCGGCCAGCTGCTCCGTCACCTCACCTTGTAGTTGTATACCAGATCTCATGATGAGAGCATATGCTTCAATGTTCCCATTCCTAGGAGTATAGACTATCTCGAAGTCATAGTCTTGGAGGAACTCAATCCATCACCACTGTCTCAGGTTCAGTTCCTTATGAGAGAAGATATACCTGAGACTCTTGTGGTCAGAGTACATGGTAAAATGTTCACCCATTAGATAGAGTTGCTACATCTTCAAGGAAAACACCACTGCTTCTAAATCCACATCATGGGTAGCGAAGTTTTGCTCATGTTGCCTCAGCTTCTGAGAACCATATGTGATCACTGCTCTCTCCTATATCCAGACACGCCTGAGTTCAGTCCCTGATGCGTCGTAGAAGACTACGTACCCTACGCCTTCCTCAGGAAGCCTCAAGATGGGGGCACTAGTCAGCCTCTGCCTTAGATCCTGAAAGCTCTAATGGCATCTCTCCAAACACACAAAGGGTTTCCCCCATCTTTGTCAAGGCTGATAATGGTGCTAAAACTCTGGAGAAGTCTGGAATGAATCGCTGATAGTAACCAGCTAAACCCAGGAAACTTTGTACCTCCATCACACTCCTGGGTGGCCCCCAAGAAAGTACCACCTCAATATTCACTGGATACACTACAACTCCAGCCTCTGAGATGACATGACCCAGAAATTGAACCTCTCGGATATAGAACAAGATCTTTGAGAGCTTACCATAGAGCTGGTGCTCTCAGAGTGGTCTAGTACAACCCACAAATGGTAGGCATTCTCCTCCTCTGTAGTCGAGTAGATCAGAATGTCGTAGATGAAGACTACAACAAATAAATCATTGTATGGATGAAAGATCATGTTCATGAGTTCTATAAACACTGCTGAAGCATTGGTTACACTGAAATGAATAACCAAGAACTTGTAGTGGTCGTACCGACATCTGATGGCCATCTTCTGTACATCCTCGTCTCGAACTCTGAGTTGGTGATAGCCTGATCTGAGTTCTATCTTCAAGAACCATCATGCTCCCTTCAGCTAATAAAAGAGGTAATCGATCCTCAGGAGTGGGTACTTGTTCTTCACATTCATCTGATTCAAGAGACGGTAGACGACACAAAGCCTCAAGCTCCCATCAGCCTTATTGGAGAACAGAATCGGGACTCCCAAGGGATAAACACTGGGCTGGATGAATCCCCTCCCCTGCAAGTCCTCCAGCTATACCTACAGCTCACTAAGCTCAGCGGGAGCCATCTGATATGTTGGTGTAGATATCGATTTCATCTCGGGGTATAGGTCAATGTGGAATTCCACCTCTCTGTGAGGAGGTATACCTGGGATATCATCAAGGAAAACATCCATGTACTGGTCCACCACTACAGGATAGCTCGAAATCTCCACATCAAATACTCCAAGGGTAAGGCAGGCCAACTGATGAGTGATCGGTTGCACCCTCCTCTGTGTAAGTCTTTCATGTGCTGCAATGGCTCCCTTCTCATTGGTGAAAGTGAACCTAGTCCCATCTTTGCCGACACACCGCACTTTTCTCCTAATACAGTCGATCTGAACATGGACTTTAGATAACCAGACCATACCCAAGATGACGTCGTAAGGCCTCGACGCTGCTATGAGGAGATCCCAATTTAAGATCTCTCCTCATAGAGTAAGATTGGACTTCTAGAACCAGTGTGTAATCATCGAGTCTACTCCCGTAGAAGTCTCTATCCATAAAGATCGAGACAAAGGCTCTGTCGGAATCTCTAAGCTACGAATGAGGGTAGTGGCAATAAAAGAGTGACTGGAACCTGTGTCTATAAGAACTGTAGCTAAGGTGGAGTATACACAGATCGTACCTTGAATCGTGTCTGGAGCACCATGGTCATATGCTTTAGCTGCCTGGAGCTATGATCTCGCTTGTCCACCTACTCCCTTTGGTCGGGGTGGACCTCCTAGTGGTGGTGGTGGTAACACCTCGAATCGTCATCCACCACAAGCTGCACAGCTGTCTCCTCTACCACGTCTTCCTACTCCCTACGATCTGCCTTGATCGAATCTATGTCTCTACCTGGGTGGTCCTTCGACTGTTTTCTCATCGTATGTATAGTGGGTTGGATAGTAATGATACATGTGACCATGACTGCCGCATGAGAAACACTTCCCACTTCTGGAAGGTCTATCTCCACATCAGGTGCCCCGCACAACCGATCCTGAGTCATGAAGTCGTCCACCTGTGGGTCTGGTCCTCTTGGACCTCTGCATCATCTGTCTACTGTCTGCTGTAGAAGACTCCATTGCATGTCAATTAGTTGTGGCTCTCACTGTTGGAGGCTACTCATCAAGGAAACTCTCCACTAAGAGGGCTCGCTCCAACACCCCCACCTGCGTCGAGATGCTGAGCGAGATCACCAAAGCTCTGATCTCTCACCTTTCCACTGCTTGACGGTTCGGGCCTGGAGGAATTGGTCTCGTACCATATCTGTGGAGTAGCGCGAGAGGTCGGTGAACCTTTAGAAGTACTAAGCTACTGTCATACTACCCTGTTGTAGATGAAGTAGCTTCTATATTTTCACCGCACATAGGGTGGCTGGGACAAACTCCACCCGAAATAGGATCTCGAAGTCTGTCCATAGTAGCGTCATCTCGTCATGAACCTAGATCATCAAGATCCACCATCTTCCAACAGCTGCCTGTAGAGGGATGGCAGTAAGAATCACCATGAAGTCGGCTGGTGTCCCTACCAGTCTAAAGACTCTCACCACAACCTCCATCCAATCCTCAGCCGCATGTGGGTATGTCTCTCCCGTGAACCTGGGTGGCCTCTAGAAATGGAACTTGTGCAACACACTCAAGCAGCGTGCATCGTCTTCTACTGGGGTTGGTGGCATCGGTGTCCCTATGGGTAGTGGTACCACTGGTTCCTCCGCTGGAAGAGGGTCCGACACCATGGCCTCGTTGCTCGGTGGGCTATCTGTGCGTACAACTCTCAGGGCTCTAATTGTTCTTCTGTGGGGAGGCATCCTGAAAGAAATAGATGTGACATAGTCAAAATATTATACCTAGTGAGAATACCTGGTTGAGCTGACATAAAGAAAAATTTTTGAAAACACACACACAATCGGTGTTTTTGTGCATTGAGTTGAAAATCAGAAGTCAGGGTCCTGGTGTATGGATACGTCGGCTGCCACACCAAAAATGGACTCCCTGAACTGAAAACCACACTTATAACCTTAACACTGTTTCTTTATAGAAAAAAAAGATCATAGTCCTAAGTTCTATGGTAGAACCGACTCCTCTGATACCAATTTGTCATTACCTTTCTCCTGGGGCCCATGTCGTGACTACCCCAAGCCCGACTTCCATATGCCTGGGGCTGGAAACTAGCACCAAAGGCATAAATCCCAAAAACTAGGAAGGAATTGCCTTTATAAAATATAATGCACACAACAGAGTATAATTTGGAAGCAAAACACTAAGTATAAGTTTATACAAAAGGAGTACTGAAAACTAAGGGGCCAAAAATACAAGCCTGACTGTAAAGTACAAGGAAACTAAAGTACACCAGAAGAAATGTGTAATAGCTGTTGGATCATCCTTCACGAAATCCTACCTAAAGGGTAGGTACAGATAGCCTCCACAGGACTCCACGCCCATCTGTCTCCTCTGTGTACCATCTCTCCATGTGGTCCACCTCCGGGTATCGTCCAGTCCTGTCCACTCAGCCTCAGTCAGCGTTGTTCGTCGTCTGCAACCAACACAATGAGGTGCGGGAAAAGCCCGTGCTGGGGTGAGTATAACAGTACCCATTAGGGACCTCGAGACCCTCAAGGTCTCACAAAATCCAACAAGGATAAACCACTATGTAAGAAATCAATAGATAACCCCCTTATGTAAATGCTCATACATATACCTAAGTTATCAATTAATCCATCTCAATCATGAGGTAAACTCAAAACTTAATAACTCAACTCAACAAGGATTTTTATTTACATTGTCAAAACCTCGGCTGCTGGGGAACTCCTCCTCTATCGAGTACAGTGGGCCTACCGCGACACTAAGTGCGCTTACCACTATCCTTGGACTGCTGAGGTACTCCTCCTGTCGAGTACCATGGTTCTGCTGTGTCACACAGAAGCGCTCCCCACCATATGTATGCTGCCACAACTAGGCACTCCTCCTCATAGCCTACAGAGGTACTCCTCCTGTCGAGTACCGCGGGTCTGACGCCACAACCAGGCACTCATTCGCCATGGGTCTACCGCCACAACTATGCGCTCCCCACTAGGTCATTCGAATCACTTCGAGTCGATCAGTCAGCATTCGTTAAGTCTCTGCCAGCTACTAGGTCTCTACACTCTGTCTGCTTGCCTCTAGAGGGATCCACTCCACGAGTTATTGGTCGATACTCCAACTGTCACGAAATCCCATGTAGAAGTATCTCGATGTTCCGCCACATCATAGAGGTCTCAACGCAATAGACAGCGCGTCAATCGGACGCCCGATCTATGAGTTATTAGCCTTTTAGTCCCAAGGTCCTGGTTGGATTCATATACGATCCAACCTAGCCGTAACTCAACTAAACCCCTAACTCTAGTGGGGTATACTCAAAGGGACCGTCGCGCTCCAAGAATACCAGGGTCGTTGACGGTTTGTCAAATAGACATCGGGTGCCAATAATATGGCCAAAGAAAGTAAAGGGTTGGTAGTGGACCCGGGTCTGGCCCAACCCAGTCGGACAGACTCGGCCCAACCCAGTGTGGGCCGACCCGGTCTGGGTAAACTCGGTCCGTTGGGCCCAGCCCAGCGGACTGCGGGGGTGGTTTGGCCCGGAGGTCACCGCATAGGCGGCTCGGCTCGGAGGCTGAGGCCGGTTCGGCCAGTACCGCGAGGGGCACGGCTCGGGCGACTCGGCCTGGAAGACTGAACATGTTCGGCCAGCGACGCCACGAGGGACGCCGCAGTCCGACTCGGGTGGCCAGTGTGGCTCGGCCAGTTTAGTCGGGAGTCGGGGTGCATCCAAGGTAGGCTGGCGGTGTAACATCCCAAGTATGTAATGAACAATAGATATTTTTATCTATGTCTATTAATGATTTAGATAGTGTTTTAGAGGCTTAAAATGAGAATAAAACCAATCTTATGCATGGAATACACTAATATTCTTAAAAGATTGTTTTACTGCCTTTTGATGGCAAACCCTTTTTAAATCTATATATTGACAATTTTAAAAGCTATGTTTGTCAAAATAAACATATTATTAATTATTGGGACATTGAAATTTACTTTGGATAAATTTTTGGTATTTTTTTGACAATGTTCATTCTTTTAATGAATAGTGAAAAATACTACATTTTACATCAAAAATACTTTTTCATTTAATTTAATTATATGGTTAAATTATCTTTTTGATTGGTCTTAAAGTTTAATATGAATATATTTTTACCATTTAATCCAATGGTGGTCATTAGGATTAATTTCAATTTGGAATTGGGCATAAACTAATTCCAAACTTTTCATAAATATTGTTTCAAAAAAACCCGCTATTTGTTTTGACAACGGGAATTATTTTTAAATAAATTATTGAAATTTATGTGTTTGTAATTTGGTAAAATGGATTACATATTTGGAATCATAAGTTCCAAATTATGTAATCAAGACTCTTTTGTTTTTTGACATTATGAATAGTAACGACGGTAATTATCTTTAATTATCTTGATTAGTGAGTAATCGGGTAGTTAAGGATAGTAAAATAATATCATAATAATACAAAATGACACCAAAATGTGTCCTAAGGCTACTGGTTGTCTCATGGCCAACCATGGGATGCCTTTTTCCAAACTTTTGGACCCCATGGAGCCACTTTGGTTGGGAAATGACATAAATAACTTTTTATTTAATGTTAAAGTAAAAATGACTCAAACATGAGTTATTTTACTAAAACAATTTTTACATGGGGTTATACAAGTCAGATTTTTGATTATAAATAGTCATTGGAAATATAAAAATATTTCCTACATCATAGTATTTTTTTTATAATTTTTATACTTTAAATGAATTAAATTATTTATGACATCAGGATGATGCAGCGATTACCTCATTAATAAAGGGTTTAAATAAAATGAAATGATAATGTAAAATATATGACCTACACATGTCCAAAACCTATTTTATAGGTGTATTTAGAACCCTTATCACCGTACCCTTTAATTATATCAATGTGGGACCTTTTGAATCCGAAACTCATTTTAAAATAAAGTAACATTTCTTTACTTTCCAAGAGTGCCCCTCCTCTCCTCTTATAAAAGGCCCCCACCTCTACCTCCTTACCCACACTTCCAAAGCCTTTGGCTCGGCCAAACCCTGCCCATTTTGTCTCTACACATCCCTATCTTACTCCTTGAAGCCTCACTTTGGGAATAAATCTTCCCAAGGAAGCCTCTGAGCTCAAACCAAAGGGAGTTACCCGATTTTAAGGTAATGTCTTCACTTGAGTCCTTTTGTTTTATTTTGCTTCTCCAACCCCCTAAAATCATTTTATTATTTTCTTTTGTAACTAAAACAGTATATTTAATATACTAGGATGTTGTTATAAGAAGTATTATAGCTACACTTACACACACCTACATCTAATGGTTAAAGAACATACTGTTCCCGTGGATGGTGAATTTCTACCTCCCGAAACGATGATTGTTCAACATTCTTTTAACACCTTCAAAGGTGGCCATTAATATGACACTATATTTATATATGATATATAATATGTTTATTTTTTCCTTAAGCTTCTGTATTTTTTCTTTTGGGCATACCTTTATGGTTCCCATTATGGGTAAACGTGATATCTTCATTTAAGGAAGTGCGGACTATCGCCCCCTCAAAGTGATTTGATTCGTTAAATACCATTTTTGGGACGTATAAAGGATGGAGTTATGATATTATATATGATATGACACTGGAATTATAATATACCTTTATATCATTATGATTCCATTCTATAAAATATGAAATAGAAATGAAAGTAGTGTTCATGCGTACGTACGGTTTACCGTCTCCATTAACGGTTTATTTCATTTCTTACCTCTAAATGAATATGTAATATTATAAATGCATGCATGTAATGGATATGTATGACATATATGATATCTACATCATGAATACCATTCTGGATGTAATGGATATATGAACAACTTGTAATTATAAATGGTTAATTTTTGACTCAAGTACCAATGATCGTTAAAATGACCGTTATTAACTTAAATAATTACATAGTGTTCATGACATGGAAATAAGTGATATAAAAGGAATAATGAACTGGAAAAAGGTTCTTAAACAAATATAAATTAACTCAAGTTTATTATTCAGTAGATTAATGAACGACCGAGTCAAGTCGGACCCAAGGTATGGGACTTCGTCTCAATCTCCTTTCATTGAGGCATATTTTATTTTATACACATCCTTCTTTTGCACGGTGTATAAACCCCTTTTACTTTTACGTTTATTCAAAAGGAAGATTTTTTATATGAAGCATTTACTAAACGACAAAAGGGAACGTTTTTGTCGTACGTATCCAGCGACAATGACTTCTCCGCCGCCGTGACCATTATTTGAGTTCCGGCTTCCTCTTCAAGCCATACCTTTTATTTAAAAGAAAAATAAATACCATTTTTTACTTTTCTTTTGTTTTGGTATTGAAAATGGTTTTCATAATGTTTTTATATAAATTTGTTGTATTGATATCTTGTGATTGAAAGGTGGAAATGTTATTTTTCCTTTATAAATGTTTTATGTGATACGATTATATTGAGGTTCTTGGGCATTATTATGAAGGCAGGTGGTTCCGTGATAAACTAAGGGCGGGTGAGCCCGATATAGCTCTCCAATGCATTGGGTAACGCAAAGGAGTGAAATGTTAAGGTTTCTACGAAGAGATTTAGGGAATATACTGTGATGGGTATTCCAAACGTAACCAAGAGGGTTACTCCCTACGTAAGAATGTTATGAATGCCTCAATTTACCTTTATGTCTTATGATTTCTATGATTTATTCATGATTTGATGAGGTATGTTAGAGTGCTTATGTTTTATGGGTAATGTTTGATTTCATCCTTATGTATATATGAACTTATGTTTCCTTTCCATATTTTTATAACCCATACTGAGCTTTTTATGCTCATCCCAAGTTTTTTTGAAATGTTTTTCACAGGTCAAGGAAAAGGTACATGATATGATGATAGTGTCAAGGAAGTGTCAAGAATGAATCCATGTTTTATTTTAAATATGTTTCCATTGATGGGAAAAATGAATACTATCTTTATGTAACCACTTTGTTTATATGTGGAATGTAATGCAAGTTTTATGTTCTAATTCTCTAAAACTATAAACCTGAAAAGATCCTCAATGTGTAATCTTGTAATAACTCAAGATTAAGTAAGGTTTAAGGCTGGGGCCTTATAGGCGGGGTGGTCGGGCACGCCGGGTGGCAGCCGGGGTAAGCCGGCGGGGCACGGGCAGGCCATGGGCAGGCCATCGGGGCACGCAGGAGGCCGTGGGTAGGGCGTATGGGAGGCTGCGGGTAGGCCGGGTAGGGCGCGCGAGAGGTCGCGGGTAGGCCGGCGGGGCGCGGCCATGCGGGCCGACGACTGGGAGGCAGCCGGGCCAGCTGGTTTGGTGTGGCTCGGGCCGTCGCGAGTCGGCGGTGTTCGGTCGGGATCACCGGTGTACCACATGGGCGGCGCGGTTCGCGGAGGCCGCGGGTAGTGTGACCTTTGTCGTCGCCGCCTTCGTCATTTCTTCGCCTCATCGCCATGCTGAGGATCATCTCAAACAAGAAAGGTGGAGGGGTTGGTCCATGTTGGTTTGGCCTACACCCTCTGTGTTTAAGGTGATATCAAGAGGCTCACAAGTATGAAGCACAACAACCCTCTTTCTTCTTTTTGAGATAAAGGAAGAACATGGGAAAATATCATAATTATATATAATCAAACCCATACCATTGATTGTCAGTCATCGAAGTTTGAAGGAGACGTGGAAATTGGACGAAGAAGGTCATCGTTCGTCGCATCCTCCAAGCACTTCCAAACCCAAGCTGCGTCGGCTCGTTGATGACGATGTGGAAGTCAGTCATCGATGATGTCTCATGACGGTTGAAGCTCTAAGGAAGAAGTCAAAGAAGGTCGTTGTCGGCATTCTTTGTCGGAAGAACTCGTTCTTCGTTCTTCGTTGGAAGAGGAGGTCCTTCATTTGAGAACTCATTTTATCCCCGGCTCTCCTCAAAAAATGAATAGATGTGCCAACCAAAAAATAATAATAGTCTGTGATATCTTATTATTTCATTGGCACAATATTCAAAAAAAAAGAAGAATTAAATTAAAATGCTCCACCTAATTAATATGAAGGATTAGGCATAATAAATTATGTGTTGGCCCAATTAATTAAAGGGTAGTTGGTGGCACCATAAATTGTTGAGGAGGTCAGGGAATCCCCCCTCATTAATGAGGGGAGTTGAGAGATTTTACACTCCACCCATTAATTGGGGGGTTTTAGTCTCATGTGGTCCCCAAGTCGTAACCTCTCATAGGAGGTTATGTTGAGGTGGGCCCCACCACCATAACCTCTCAAGGGAGGTTAAGGTGTGGTGGACCAACCTTTAACTTACATGAGGAGTTTTCAACCACCCAACACTCACATGGTGGCTCAAATTAAATAAAGTGAATCTCACTTTATTTTATTACATTCCATGAAATCCCAAAAACTCTTTTATATTCTCGAATCGCTATCGTCGAAGTGAAAGTCTCCTTAAGCGAATATCGGTGTTGCGAGTTCAACAGTGCCCTCAGATTTTAATTCCAAGCACCGGTTCAAAAGTTATAAAAACCCACTCGTACATTTATTGAACATACCCGAACAAAACTTCGGAAATTGATTCCAGGCAAATCGGGCCTCAGAATCATACACCGTAAATTTTAACAGACTCGTAAAATTCCCATCTATTTAGGAAAAAAAATTCCAAAAAAAATTCCAGGTATTTACATTAAATAATTTTGGCCAAAATATCAGTTTCAATTAATATTTAGTATTTTTAACCATTCATCAAAAATTGATCCTTTTAAGAAAAATACCCAAATTTCACCATAATGCTAATTTTGATTGTAAATTTTTTAAAATTAAATTTATTTTATAAAATAAATCTTATAAAATTTTTAAAATTTAATTTTAAATTATGTTCAACAAGCACGATTAAACCGTCTTTTAGAAAAAAAAATATTTTTTAGAAAAACATTCTTTTTCTTTTAATTGATTCTTATTTTATATTTAATCAATAATTAAATAAAAAAAATTGTAATATATATATATATATATTGGTTATTTAATACTATTCATGGTCACAGTTCCAATGGCCTGGCGATAACTATCAAATTAAATAATAATATTAATAGTATATTGTCATTTGGTAAAACTCAACCGTGCGTGTAATATAAGCTATCGAATAAACTCTTTACTGTGTGCATTGCAAGTTAACTCAGTGTTGCATGTAACATACGCTATAAAATAAAATTTTATATTTTTATATTTTTTTGTTTAATTTATCTATAATTTAACTAATTATACTTTTAAAAAATTAAAATATTATTTAAATTTGTAAATAATTTACATTAAAGGATTTTTTTTCAATTAAAATTTAGTATTTTTAACTATTCATTAAAAATTGAAACCTTTCATAAAAACTCAAAAAATTCACCCTAATTCTAATTTTAATATTATTCATTAAAAAATTATGTTTGTTTTTTGAAATAAATCTTATAAAAGTGGAAAATTTTAATTTTAAATTATATGTGTCAAACATGACTAATCTGTATTAAAAAATATATATTTTTTAGAAAACATTTATTTTAGTTATAAATTATTCTTATTTTATTTATAATCAATATATTACTATTAAACATGTGTAATATATATATCTTCATAAGTTAATTAATCATATTCATACTTTTTATTCCAATATCTAGGTGATAACTATTATATTAAATAATAATATTAATAGTATATTGTTGTTTGGTAACACTAAACCTTTTGTGTAACACAAGATAACTAAGAAACACTTTATTTAATGCATTGAAATCTAACTTAGTATTTCATGTAACATGCACTGTCTAATAAAATGCTTTTATTTTTTAATTTTCAGGGTGTCACATCCTCCCCCTTTAATAAATTATGTCTTCTCAATTTGAACTTTATCTCAATAATCAATGGTTGGACATTTGAAAATAATTTTATTGTAAACTCACATCATAAAAAGGGTTAGTAAAACATCTTATTAATAAAGGGAAATGATGTTAAAATGTTCATATAGAATAACACATAACTAAGTTTCCAAATATGATAACATATGTGGGAATGGATGAAAATCATAAATAAATGTAGAGAGTGATTGAGCTCATTAATCATAAGAAAGTGAATGATTATTGGAATGTTAAGGGTCTCAAAACCATAAATATGTGATAATTGAAAAGACCATTAGTTTATCAGAATTAAAGGTAGTAGGTTAATACTTTTGTTTTCTGATCCTTTTCCTAGAGTTAAGTAATTATCTTAGCATCTAGACTAAGATAATATGGACATATACTTGATGAGTATAATTTCATCCTTTATCCAATTTACACCAGAATCTCATATCTTTCTCCAAATGATGAGTATTAAAGATTAATTATTCATTCTTAAAGCACTAAATAAAATTTTAAAGACCACATAACCATAAAAGGTATAATCAATCTATTTCATCTGTCTTTAAACAATACCAAAAAATTTAAAACATGGTAATATAATTCCTAAAATAAATAAATCTTCATACATTAATTTCCAAATTTCAACAGTAATACCCATAGTGTAGACCAAATCATTCCATAAATTACTATCCTTAATATTCTACAATAATTTCCTAACTAAGATCAAAACCCAAAGATTATAAGGATTTGATTATATATTATTCCAAGATAAATCAATTGTTATTCCTCAAATCAAATCCCATATGTTTCTCAAATAAACATAATATTTGCCTATAAAAAATTTCATACTAACCAAGGAGTCAAGTAGGCCAATGGTAGGCAGAAAACCCTTATCATCCTTTAGTCATGGGTTCAGTCTACCCCACATTTCTAGGTATTATGGGTTATCACATAGCATATTGGTCGTCCTTTTTTATTAAACATGAAAAATAATTACTCCCTAAATAACACTCCATGTTGATCCCAGGGGTTAAAAATTATTCAATCTAATAAAACATATCTAAAAACTGTCATTAATAACCTCAAAATTTTTACTACATAAAACCTTCAAATGGGGTTTCTAGGAATTTTAACTTATAATCAACATTAATCTTATAGACCTATGATGGTATCCATAACTCTTAAGATAACTTCGCATGAAAACATCCAAATATCCAAATTTATCTAAACCATCCATTTGATACCAACTATAATTATACTACCTTGAGAGTTACATAATCATTAGTTTTTTGTCAATAATTTACTCTCCTACATTTGGGGATATTTTGTTTTTAGAGTTTTGTAGAATTAGGTCATCACTCATACATAACAAAACCATGAAATACAAAGTGGATACTTCTGATTAGTATCCATTTTCCTATAATATAAAATTTTTAAAATAAAAAATGGTTTATTTTTCTATAAAATCTCCACAAAAGTGAAATTGGATTATTTATTTCTATAAATAACATTATATAAACTTGGGATGAGTATAAAAGCTTGGTAAGGGGTATAAAAAATACAGTAAACTGTTATTTTATTAAAAACATTAAAACTCATGAAATATTTACCTTTAAATAAATTTTATTTGATAAAAAGAAATAAAATATTTTCAAAATAAAACACACACATATTTTTCTCAAATAAATACTTTAAAATCATAGAAATCAATTAAAACTCTTTTTCAGTGAATTAGATAATTGTATTCATAAAACCATTTCAAAAACCATTTAAGTGGAATAACCATACGGACAAATTCTTATATAATCATCATCCAATTCATTAGAGATCTATAATTATGATCACCCTTCTTATAAGCTATATCAGTCTCACCCATGAGATATAATGAGGCTTAACCCTTTGTATAAGCTCAATCGGGATCACTAGTGAGCTATAATAGGGCTCAACCCTTCATATAAGTTGTATCAAGCTCATCTATTTCATATAATTCTCAAGTATCATATCATGAATAAACACTTTCATAATAAATACCTTTGAGAAAATATTTTAAACTAATATGAAAAATACTTTTAAAAAAATACAATTTTCTTCTAAAAATCCATTTTCAATACTGAAACGCTCTTTTCTTTGAAATTTTTTTTCAGTAAAAAAATATGAAAAAAGGGTAAATAGGTTTTTTAATTTAAGAAAAAATGTAATATTCAATGGAATATAGAAATAAAATAATATTTATGATGATAGAAAAATCATTATCACTATGTTAGTTAAGAATATAACATCCCTTTTGTTGTTTGTTGAAATGTTCTATATAAAACATGCAAAAGGATTCCTTTTTAAAAACCATTAATGTAAATTAAAGATACATAAAATATAATTTTTAAATATTTTACATCATTATAAAATTTAATATAATCAATTTAAAAACATGTACATGGAGCATTAAGTGTTTGAAGGAAAACTTTAAAAGATGATTTTTAAGGGAAAAGTCCCTTGTTACTTGGAAAACACATAAATCGTAAACCTCATGAAAGAATAACATTAAAAGAAACATTAAATAACATTATAATAGATAAATTCATGATATAACATTCAAAAGGGTCTTTATATACACCTTATAAAATAATAAAGGTGCATAACATAAAAATATGCCTCAATGAAAGTAATTTGAGATGAAGTCCCTTACCTTGAGCCTAATTCATCACGTGTGTCTTTATTTTCCTAAACAATAAACTTATGTGAATTATTTACTTTCTTGATAAAAAAATCATGTTTATTATTTATTTTATTTTAATTATTAACAATTTATATACAATTACCTAATCAATTAAGTTTAAGTCAAAAGTTTTGACCATATTCGGCATATGTGTCAAAATGACTTTGGTAGGTTGACTATGATCAAAGTGGTCATTATTTAAACATATCTAGAAAAAATTGAAATAATTATCATATTTATACATTAATTATACTTTCAAAACCCATAATAGAATATGGTTATAAAAAAATGAACCAACATGATTATCATGGAGACGGTAGGCCATATGTACAGTTGAGTAAAAGTTTCCATTTTTCAATGATCTTTATGAAAATAAGGAAAATAACATTTATATTCCTATAATTATAATTATATCATAAATATCATTATATTTAATTGTGTATACTTATATATATCATTCTTGTGTTGTGGTGATGAAAAAAATAATCACATCGTGTCGAGGAGGTGGTAGTCTACACGTCCACAAATGATGTTATCAATTTTTCAGTGAGTGAAAAGGTAAGAAAAAAATAATATATTATTATTAAATAATGATAAATATTTCATTAAATTCATAATATTTCATTTATATTTCATATATTAATTATATTTACCCTTGTTACCTTCCATGTAAAGTGTTAGTGAAAACAAATCCCAACGCTTCATGAGGCGGTAGTTTGTTGTACACACAAATGACGTTATTGTATCCCTTACACATTGGAATATAAAAATTTTATATATGATATAATGAATAAAGAGGTATAATTATGTTACAAATATCATATTTAAACTTTATATTCATTATTATACCCAACCATGAGAGGTGGTAATGGAAAAAACGAATGAAATCATTTCGCAAGGGGGTAGTCTGTCGTACACACAAATTATGATTTATTAACACATTTGATGGTATTTTATGTGTTTTTAGGTTGAAAATATATCATAATTACATATAATTATATGTAAGATACTTATGTTATTGTATCATCCTAGTATAAGAATAATTGAATGTGGTGGTGAAGGAAATAAAATAAAGATGCTTGTTGGGGAACATTACCTCTTCTTCGGGTATCTTCCATTGGTTTTCACTAAACCCTAACTAGGAAGGATTTATTCCCAAAATAAGTTTTATATGTTGAGTTTATAGAGGTTTTGTATTTATTTGGTTGGGGTTTTTATGACCCCAATGGCTTTATATGTATGGAGAAGTGGGGAGAGGGAGGGCCCAGTTATAGTTAAGGAGGAGTGGAATTCTTGTAAATACTCAAAAGTAGCCACTATTGGGAGGTCTCCCATACCTCATGTTACTTCAAAATAAATAAAAATGTACTATAGTAAAATTATTGTTGATCCAATTTAAACAACAGAAAAATAAAAAAAAATATCATTTTTTTTCTTATTCTATAGTTTACTCAATTTTACCCTTTTTATTTTTACCATGGTAACTAGTTTTATAACCTAGGTAACTTATACATTAATCTTAAATTAAAGTGATAATTATTATTTAATTTATACCCAATGATTATAAATATGATATCTAATTTTTAAAATAAAAATATCATGTGTGTTATAAATTAATTTTACAGAAGTGGATATAATGTGAAAAAAATGACTATAATCTTAACTGTGATAATAATGTTTTTACAATTGAGGGGTCAATATGCTCCCTATAAAAGATAAATTGATAAATTAATGAAAAATATTTTTATATTTATTAACACTTAAAATTTATCTGGAAGAATATTATATTTTTATTAATTTTAAGTCATTTAATAAAATATCAATTTTTTATAAAATAACATTAATGTAAATTTTGACATTATTAATTTAATTTAAATTTAAAATCAACAAGGAAATAATGAAATTTGAATATATCAATTTAAAACCTTTTTAAAATAATATATTCATATAATAAATTAATTTAACACAATAATTCATCAATTTTACTTTACTTTTAATATTTTTAGAATCATTATTTAATTTAATTATTAACTAAATAATTATTGTGGTTTCATTTTAAACCATTTTAGGTTATAATTTCATCTATAATGATTGAATATAAATTATTATGATAAAAACATTTATAATTCAAAATAATATGTGTTACCAAACCAAGTTATTTTTGTCTCTATCCCAAGGAATTATAGATATTAAAGGCAAGGAAGGTTCCTTTTTGACTTTTTCATTACTTAAATTATTATAGTGGTCACTTTTATGAAATTATTTCCCCATAACTGATAAAAATAAATTAAAAGGATATAATGGAATAAATATGGATACAAAATGGGTTTGGGTAAAGTTTTAGTCCATTTTACACCTTATATTCTAAGTTTAACCACTAAGTAAACTCGTTTTTACAGTAATCATTGTAATTAATTTTAACGATTTTCACTAATAAATATTGTAAAACAAAGTTTAACTTATTATATAATATAAATTATTATGATTCCAAATTTGGGATCTATTTTCCTTAATTATACCCACAAAATTTCAATAATTTAATTTAAAATTAATATCGCGAACATGATGTGAAATCTGGTTTTTAAAGTGAAAAAGTTCAAAAGTTCAAAATATGTTTATATCAAATTTGAGTATGAAATTTATTCTAATGAACTAAATTGGATTAATTTGTTTATATTTAAACTAATTATAATTTAAAACAAATTTAAAATATAATCTAACTTTTTAAATAATTTAGGTGTAAAGAAAGTTTTCAATTAAAATTCAGTATTTTTCACTACTCATCAAAATTGAAAAATTTCAAAAAAATAAAAAAAATTCACTATAATGATAATTTTGATATTAATATTTAAAAAATGAAATATATTTTTTGAATTAAATATTAAAATTATTAAATATTTATTTTAAATTATTTTTTACAAGCTTGATTAAACCGTCTTTTAGAAAAAAATATTATTTTCCAAAAAACATTTATTTTTATTTTAAATAATTCTTATTTTATTTATAATCAATAAATAACTAATAAGCATGTGTAATATATATTTTTTCATATTTTTTAACCATATTTATATCTTCCATTCCAATTTCTAGGTGATAACTATCATATTAAATAATAACATTAATAGTATATGGTTTTTCGACAAAACTCAAACTTGTGTGTAAGAAAAGCTATCGAAGAAACTCTTTATTGTGTGAATTGAAAGGTTACTTTGTATTTTATGTTAAATTTGATTTTAAATTAAATTTTTTGTTTTATAATTTATGGGGTCTTAAATTTGGTACCACATCCACTTATATTTGACTAGTGACGGTGCATCATCCACCCTTGGTATGTTAGTGTTATCTCATGCACCTAAATTGGGTTAGTGATCCATCATTCACCACAAGGATAGTAGAATAGTGGAACCTAATTCACTTATTATTTCATACTAGTGGTGACACAACCTATCCCACTGGGGGCTCACTCGAAATGATGGTAAATCTAGTGTGTCACCCTAATCTTGTCTCATATAAGTTAGGGGTTAGTAACTAGCTCTAAGTAGACACATCACACAATATGAGAGGCCTTAGCCAATATCAACCCACAATAGACATGAATCTCCAATGTATAAAATAACAAGGAAAAAATTCCATATATATATATATATTAACTATGAACAATTACCACATGGGATATCACATGGTAAGTAAATTTCTGCACAGGGAAAACAATATAAGAATTATACACTAGAAAAGGTATTCAAGACGGAATAATAAGGAATATGGGATAACTCATCGTCAATGAAAATACTCCAAGATTGGTATCTGACTGAAATAGTCACCGCTAATAATATGAACCTTGAATCTCTTATGATCACCATAATGTTCCACTAATCTTTACTGATCATCATCAATCGTCATCTTTGAACAAGTTGCACCAACTCCATGTACACCTAGACCACTCTTGAATTGTGAATTATCTACATGGACACAACAAGTAGGGGAAAATGCTATAAAATTGTGAATATAAACATACTTTTATGGAAACCCAAAACCAAAAATATATATAGAGATATAACTCATCTCAAACTCTAGAATAATAGAGTAACTGGAATGAAGACAAGAAAAAATATAGATGTCATCTATAACTAGAATGCTTAGGGACATGGATAGGACTCAATCATCTCAACTATAATCTTTTAAAGGTCTATATCTAACAAGAAAGAAGGTATGATCATATTCTTTAAATTATCACTAATTCTAAATTCAATAGGCTAGGTATAATTCAAATCTTAAATTTGCTCGAGGGGTGCCTAAGGGGTTGCAAGGCTCGGAGTGCCTAAACTGCGCAACCTTTATAACTTCTATATTGACACTTAAAAACCAAAAAAATAGAACTCACCCCTCATTTAATTTAAGTGAATTATTTAAGAGAGTGATACACCTTACTATTTATAACTATCATATCAATATTCCAGAAACACTCTAGGGAACCCATACCTTGTCCAAGAATAATAGTCAGTCAAGGGAGTATTAAATCATAATAACATTACTACCTAACCATGAAAAACCCATGTCACCTATGAAAAACTATACCAGGGGATTTGTTCCTTAGAAAAGTGGATCTTATTAGAGATATAATACCCAACTCCACGGATAGAGGACCCAATCCCCATGAGTGGGGGAATTCCTAACTCTATTAGTCATGTGGGGGATAAGCATCCTATCATAAACTCATTCTTATGAGAGTTCATGAGACTATGAATGATCTAATGATCATACCCAATCCCCTTCATTAGTACTATGAAGATAAGGAGACTAAAATTCCTGAATAACATTGTGTCTCATCTCTACTTCCAAATATGAGTATACCAATGTTTTATGTATAAATAATTCTCAAGAAGGACTACTCGCATGCCCAAATTCAAGTCTCCAAGAAGGAGAAGTAAAAATCCACTATGTATGGAAAGAAATAGTGAATATAATTTGGGGATACAAGATGTGTAACCCCTTGGTGGTATTATAGTCATGTATTTTTACAGTAACCAACTAGGTCCACCCCTAAACTGAGCACCAGATCCAACCCATGACATTCATGATGCATGTTCCCGATCGCCATCATCTGGAGAAAAGCATCAGGGTATCAATATATCATAAAAGTGGGAATGATTTCAACCATGATATATGAAAAACCCATGAAAATAGAGTACATAACAAGAATAAATAATCCATCATAATCACTCAACATCAAAATAATTTCTATCAATATAAATACAATACAAGGAAATACATAATGTAGACAACATGAACATAAACATCCCAAGATAAAATATGATAAGACCTGAACCAAAATCCACCATATATGGGGATAACAAAGCATAACATAAATAAATATTACATATTTTTAGATTAATATTCAATACATATCATAATAATACATGGCCCCAACATGTTATGGGTTAGTGTATTTGAAGACTAGATACATAATCAAGTTATTCCATGAAATATCTTTAACATCTACCATGAATATCTTTTCTATTAGTACACTTATTATAAATTTTATAATTAAAACCTTTCTTCATAACCTAAGGAAAATAGAAACATAATAAAGGGTGATATCAGATTCTTAGTATGGGTAAACACAAGATATATCAATCAATGATTATAAGTGAGTACAAGATAAACAAAAGGGTATAATAATATGATCATAACTTAGGAAATCCATACCCAATTAGTCATAGATCTTTATTCAGGAATCCTAGAATAAGGATTTTTCATAACAAAATACATAAGTCATAAGTGTGTGGAATCATCAATAATCAATCATGAGCTATGAGAATAAATCATAAGAAAAATAAATAGGTTTTTGGGATAAACATAAGTATAGAAAACCATTTCCATATTCAAAGATTGCTTCAAGTACTATCATATTGTATTGGGTTCACTCCCTATTCCATTATTTCCTTAGTCAAGGTTAACTCTCAATAATATCATATTAGACAAAGTACCTTACTTAACTGAGTCCACTCCCTATTCTAGTCTATATTATCTCATGATATATCAATCTCTACCCAATGCATTAGAAGAATATATAATTTTGTGTCCACCCACCACATAATAAAAATCATATGTATATGTTCCACAAGATCATAAATAATTCATGAATTCATTATATCATAACCCTTCAAAAGGAAATAGATCTCATAAACATTCCATCATTTCGTCATATCATAACCCTTATAAAGGAAATGGATTTCATAAATATTTCATCATAACTTAATTAACACATGGGAAAGAAAAACGTTTTATTGAATAATCCTTAAATCATCATAAGGCATACATATAATGAAAGTGGATGGTATCTTAATATCATATCCTCAAAGAAGCATAAAATAAAAAAATGGTATTGATATAGAAAAAAAGCACCTTCATAATTTTATTTTAATATTTCATTGAAAACATTGAAAAATACCTTTTTCATTCAGTATCTTTAAAAAATAATAAAATCCCACAATATTAAGGAAAATATTTTCTTTGGAAATAATTATAGAAACTTATAAAAGTAATATTTAAAGAAATTAAATTCAATTATGGTGACAAAATTAGTTCCTACTATAAATGAAAAAAATAAAGATTCACACTTTTTGTAAAAATAAATAAATAACCAATTCGAAAAAAATATAAAATTTCATTTTTAAAAAATATGAAGAGAAATTAAAATATAGGTGAAAAAAATCATAAAAAATCATTGGATCATTTAAAATAATATTCTTGAAAGCAATTTAAATAACATGGGCATGGAATAAAAAGTTTGTATACCAAAGAGGAAATAAGTTTTAATTTTATTATAAAAATTTTCTCAATCCTTTTAGATACCAATGAGTGGTGAATAAAATTAAAACCTGTGATTCACACTCAAATTTACCAAAGAGATGAAGGTAGATTGGTCCTTACATTGTAGCTTGGGTTGTCGAATCCTCAGAGACCTAAGAAGTAATCTATAAACACGTACACCTTATAGATTGTTTTTTTCTATAAATTGGCCAACTTGGGTTGATTTAAGATGGTTTTAAATGAACTCTAAGTGACTTAAGTGAATTCCAATTAAAAGAATGAGTTGATCCTAGGTTATCACATGGGGTTGGATTGGATACATTCCTCTTTCAACTATTTCAATTTCTTATATTTGAGATGGGTACATTTAAGAAGATTAAACAAATTCATCACTTACTAGTTTAATACCAACACACCATAATAGTAATCACGTATACACTTGGAGGATAAAATTTTTGAGCACTCCAATTTAAAGGTTTGTATTATCACATGAAGTATGCGGCCTTAAAATTCAATAAGGACGAAGAAGTTTTAAAATAATCAAATAAGAATATTAATTAAAAGAAGTGATTACACATTAATGGGGTGATAAATAACATCCAATCCAATCCCTTGCTACTCCCTTGGATCAAAAAATAAGTGTTTTATCACTCCATTAATTCTATGGTTTCAATGGAAGAGGGAAGTAGACTCATGAGGGAGGAATTAAAGAAGTAATAAAACAATAAAAAATGATCACTCCACTATTGTGTGAATAATTTCATAAGGTATGGTGTGAATAAATTCACACCTTGAGGTAATGGTATCAAAGTGAGATAGAGAAAAAAAGAATAAGAGGAGAAGAAGAACCTTTATTAAGGAAATAAAGTGAATTGAATAAATTACATGTGAAATACAAACATCAGACAATAAAATCGGAGCATAACATTACAATGAAAGAAAGATCAAAAGATGATAAAATCCTTCACCACCACTACCGTAAATAGGCATTTTGGGATCCTTGGGTCGAGCCTCCAATAGTAAAAAGTATCCAACCTGATTATGGTAGGCCTAGGGTGGAGGAATGTAAGAGAGAGTGGAATTTTTTATTCTTGACTCGAAATGGCATCTAAATTGCACACACTAAGCAGATGCTCCTAGATGTCCTTCTAGATGGCCGAATTATAGTGGGCCATAGAAGAAAAAAGTGAAGATTTGGATGTCTCTTATATCTCTGTAAGATTTTACCCCAAATGAGAGTGTAATTATTTATCCCTGACTCAAAATGGCATCCAGCTTGCATACACCAAACAGATGCTCCTAGATGTCCTTCTAGATGGCCGAATTATAGTGGGCCATAGAAGACAAAAGTGAAGATCTGGTTGTCTCCTAGATCTCTAGCCCAAAATTTTATCTCCAACATGGGCTTCTTGAATAACCAAAATGGAAGTGAAATTAGCTCTAGATCATATATAGTTATATGTTCCTCTATATGACTTCTATCATCTCACGAAATTTGGACTTCATTGGGCCTTATTTTGGTCCCCACATTCTCATCAGTGGGATGGTGTCCAATCTACCTTCTCTAGAATTATTTGCATGAAATCCCATTTTGGTGTTCTTCCAATGTGAATCTTCCAACACTTCACAAGTATGAATTTTTCCCAAAATAATTAGAAACCTGAAAATTAAATATTAAAATAAAATAAAGATCATTGGGTACTTTAAATGATGTTAAAAAAATGTTCCATATGATAGTTCTTTTTAAGAAGGAATTACAATCATAATATGAGATGATGTTAAAATTGTAAAATGAACTAAAATGGTGTTTATGAATAATAAATCACATGAATATTATATATATTATCATTAAATATTAGCCTCATTCAGTGGATAATCACACCCCTAACTAGATTATTTCTAGTCCCGAGCAAAATATATCTCAAAAATGTGAAATTTGAATTCCATTTTCCAAAAACATTTTAAAACACAATGATCACCAAAAACCCTAATACCAAAAAATCATCAAACCCATCAAAATATTTTAAATACATGATAGTTTCATAATCAGATCCCAATCCAAATCTCATTTCTTTGTTCAAATTCATCATTATATTTCATCCAATATCAATTAAAAGTGATGATATGTTGTGCATCACATTAGACATGGGGGTTCATCTTTATTCAAGAGGGAAATGATGGAAGAAATATGTGGAATCAAATTTCAATATTAAGATGAGTATTCAAAAAAATTATTGTTTTTTTTGTTTTTTTGTTTTTGAAATTTTTCCATCGTAATTGAAATTGCACTCAAAAGAGTCAACCCTTGTAGAAATACATTTCTGATGACTCCCAGGCTCAAAGACCTTAGGGAACCAAGTGAAGCCCACATACTCAGGCATCATCTCATGTTAACTCTGTCAAAAACTAATTCAAATTTCCAAAAATAGTGATAACATTACTAACTCTGGGCCAGAAAACTATGGAGTCACGATCCCCAAGTGATGAAAGCCACGCATTAGGTCATTTCATTTCACTACGCCCGAATTTATTGTTTTTTTTTAATTTTTTCATTGAGTACTCATATTAAAACTAAAATTATCACCAAACCTATGATATTTATTTTGGGGACCCCATGATCTTAAACTAATACCCCACTATCCAAAGGATGTGCGTTGTGATTGTTTTTTTATATGGATTAAAATATAAACAATGAAATATCACATTAGACAGCCACAATTTACAAAATCTATGCTCATAAAATATACATAGATTAAAATCAGAATCATGGCATGCTAAATTATTTGATATTTAGTTTCAAAGTGTACAATTTCTATTATCATGTTCAAGGTTAAATAAATTTTTCCTCCCATTAAGGCACACTTTTTTTCAAATCATTAATTCTTTTGACACAAAACCAATTTTTTTTAATTTTATCTCCCCCCCCCAATTAAAATAACATCATCCCCAGTGTCGAAAGAAAATAAAATTTAGAAGGGGGTAGATGTAGGTAATTAGATTTCAAAAATGAAATTGAAAACGGGGATCATTGAATTAATTCACATGGTGGTTGAAGTTGAAATTATTGTTGATCCCTTTTAATCCCTTAATCTCCATGTCACTTTGAGAATTCCCTAGTAGAAGAAGGAAAAAACAAAAAATATATATATATATATTCATATAATAAAAAAATAAAATATAAGTATATATACAAAAATTATAGAATAAGGAAGCACCATAAGTCATAGGTCCATGGTAAGCACGCCCCCTGTCTCCCTTCAGTCCTGGGTTTGAGTCCCCACGGCATCACTGATTGTGATAGGATTTTCCCCATGACCTATGATGTGGCCTTTTAATTTTATTATTATTATTATATTTTTTTTATTTTAACCTACAAACACATAAAAATAAAATTAACTGATGATACATTGTATTCTTTTTAAATTTATGGGTAAGGTATTACTCAAAGGTCACACCACATGACACGGATGAATAAGGAATGCTTCTTTTATACCCATCCATATACATAATAAAAGAACATGTCAAAAGTCTATTTTTTATTATTTTAAAATAAAAACATGATTTATTAATCCTGTTTATGATATAATGATGATTAAAACAAAAAAATGATTAGATAATTTAAAATCATGGGTTGCCTCCCATGCAACGCTTTGTTCAATGTCGTTATCCCAACATGGATCTGAAATCTATCAATTTTTCTTGGTTCATAGGTTGGCTCAGTTAACTCTATATCTATTTCTTGTTTATTGAATGGTTTAATGGATGGTTTTAACTTATGACTATTGACCTTGAAAATGTGACCACTTGTGGGATCTTGAATCTCTACTACCCCATGGGGGTACACATGATCCACTATGAAAGGACCTGACCATCTAGACCTTAACTTTCCCAGGTGTAAATGAATTTTTGAACTATACAAGAGAACAAATTTTCCTGGTTCAAAATTTTTGACATGATATTCCTAGATTGGTAGGATTGAACTCTAGATTTATTGATCCTAGAATTTTCATAAGCCTACATCCTTAGTTCCTCAAGTTTATTGAGATCTAATTTCCTTTTTGTTCTGGCCAATGATAGGTCATCATTTATTTTCTTAATTCCATAAAAAGCCTTGTGCTCAATTTCAACAGGTAAATTGAATTCTTTTACATAAACCAACCTATATGGTTACATTCCTAGGATGGTTTTTTATGTTGTATGATATTCCCAAAGATCATCTAAGTGTTTCTTGGAACAATCTTTCCTAGAGGGATTGACAGTTTTTTCATGAATTTTTCTTAATCTACTTATTCACTAACTCATCTTGACCATTGGTTTGAGGATGGTAGGAAGTGGAAAACTTGTAAGGAATCTCATACTTAGACATGAGTGAATAGAATGGTCGGTTGCAGAAATGGGTTCCACGGTCAATAATGATAGCTCTAGGAATTCAAAATCTAGAAAATATATGCTCTTTTTTAAATTGAATCATAACATGATGATCACTATACTTAGTGGGAATGGACTCAACCCATTTTGAGACATAATTAACAGCTAAGGGGATGTAGAGATATCCCTTAGTGTTTGGGAAGGGTCCCATGAAATCAATTCCCCAACAATAAAAGATTTCGATGACCAGAATGGGAGTGAGGGGCATTTGATTCCTTTTGGTAATGGATCCAAACTGTTAACATTGAGGACAAATTTAGAAAATTGGTAGGAATCCTTAGTGAGGTTAGTCCAATAGAAACAAATTTGGAGGAAATTTGTAGTGGTTTTCATTGTGGAAAAGTGGCCTCCACATGCCTCTGCATGACAGAATCTTAGAATGGACTCTTTCTCATACTCAGTAACACATCTCCTAATGATTTGATCTGGACAGAACTTTAAGAGGTAATTATCATCAAACACATAGTGTTTGACATCCGAAAGGAATTTCCTCTTAGCTTGGGTCCTGAGAAATTTTGAAATGTCACCCATAACTAAGTGGTTTGTTATATCATCATACCATGGGAAATAACTCACAGAATAGAGGTTCTCATCAGGAAATGAATTTGACACAGAAAGGTGATGTGATTTGTCTTTGAATTCCATCCTAGAGAGGTGATCAGCTGCAACATTTTCAACACCCTTTTTTTCCATGATTGTGAGGTCAAATTATTGTAAGAGAAGGACACAACTAATTAGTCTAGACTTGGAATCTTGTTTTTGGAAGAGGTATTTTAGTGCAGAATGGTTAGTGAACACAATGATGGGGGATCCTAAGAGGTGGGACCTAAACTTCTCTAAGACAAACACAATATAAAGTAACTCCTTTTCAGTGGTGGTGTAGTTCATTTGGGCATCATTTAAGGATTTTCTTGCATATGAAATGACATAAGGAGTTTTATCACAATGTTGTCCTAACACAACTCCTACTGCAAAGTCACTAGAATCACACATAAGTTTGGAAAGAATATTCTAATTTGGAGATTTCATAATGGGAGGAGAGGTGAGAGAGGATTTGAGGGTTGAGAATGAACCCTCGTAACTTTCTGTCCAAAAAATGGAGCATACTTTACTATAAGAGGACAATGGGGATGGGATATTGAACTAATGTCCTTGATGAATCATATATAGAAACCAGAATTTCCTAAGAAAGACCTCACTTCCTTAACAGTTCTGGGTGATGGAAGGTGATGAATGATGTCAACCTTTGCTTTATCAACTTTAATCCCCCTACCCATGACTATATGGATGATGACTAATCCTTATTTAACCATTAAATGACATTTTTTCCAATTTAGTACCATATTTATTTCTTCACATTTGGACAAAAATCTATCCAAATTCCTAAGACATCCCTCAATAGTATCCCTAAATACAGAGAATTCATCCATGAAGACCTCAATAAAATCCCCTACCTTGTCTGAAAATATTCCCATCATGCACCGCAGGAAGGTTCCAGGGGCATTTCATAACCCTAAGGGCATGCGTTTGAAATCAAAGGTGGTGAATGGATAAGTGAATGTAGTCTTCCCTTTATCCTCAAGGGAGACATTAATTTGATTATACCCCAAGTACCCATTTATGAAACAGTAGAAGGCATGACCTGCCACTCTCTCAAGGACTTGGTCAATGAATGGTAAGGGGAAATGGTCCTTCTTCGTGAATGAGTTTAGCTTCCTATAGTCAATTCAGACCCTCCATCCACTACTCACTACAGTTGGAAGAATCTCTCCATCCTTATTGGTTATCACTGTGATTCCCGCCTTCTTGGGAACCACTTGGATTGGGTGGACCCACTCACTCTCAGATATGGGATATATGATACCTACTTTTACCAATTTTATAAGTTCTTTACTTACTACCTCCATGAGATTAAGATCGATTCTCCATTGAGGTTGAAGACTTCACTTTGAATTAGTTTCTAGAATAATCCTATGAGTCCCGATTAGTGGGCTAATCCTAGGAATATCAGGCAGGGTCCAACCAATGGCTTTCTTATGTTTCCTAAGGACATCTAGAAGCATCCTCTCATGATTGGATTCAAGATAAGAAGAAATGACAATAGGATGTGTTCGATTTTCCTCTAGGAAGGAATACACGAGTGAAACGGGAAGTTCCTTCAATTCAAGATCAGGTTGGTTCAAAATTTCAGCAGAATATTGGGACATTAGATCAAGATCAATTTTGTTTCCTAGAGTTTTAGATAGGATTGATTCCCCACATGTATAATTTTAATCTACTATATTGGATTGATCAAATTTAGGGAAGGAAGTTGGATTGGTATCCATGAAAGTGGTTTCCTGAAAGGTTTCACTGATTATTGGACCTAAGACTTCATCATAAGAGAAATTCGAAAATGATTAAAGCCAAGGAGATAAACTTACTTCATGTGAACAAAGTAAATCAATATCATCCTGACTTAAACATCCATCAAATATTCTTGATGTTCTATGGATTCATTATCAATGCTTCCTATCATGTTTACTTCACGAATGTCTTTGTCATCCCTTATTTGTGAGCTTGCATTATAGATGTTCAAGTCTAGACACATGTTTCCAAAGGTGATGGTCATGTTCCCATTTCGGACTCGGATAACAGAGTTGATTTTTGAAAGTAAAGGATGACCAAGGATGATTGGGGTTTGTTCCTTATTTCCTATGTTTGGATGGTTTTCAAGGACAATGAATTCAATAGGGTAGATGAAGTTTTCAACCTTTACTAGAATGTCCTTTAAAATCCCCTTTATAACCCTAATTCTACGATCAACAAGTTTAAGTGTGACAGATGTGGGTTGGAGTTCTTGTAGGCCTAACTAGAAGTACACAACATAGGGGATGAGATTGACACTAGCACTTAAGTCACAGAAGTCCTTGACAACTTTTCTCTTTCATAGTTCAACATTGATGTAAGGGAAACTCGGGTCTTTCAACTTAGTAGGAATGGTCCCTTGAATAGTGGTACTCACATTAGCAGCGAAAAGGACTTGGTTTTTATGTGAAAATTTTCTTTTAAATTAGTAGAGGTCCTTAAGGTATTTTGAGTAAGCAAGAATGGTTTTAATGGAATCGAGAAGGAGAATTTTCAACTTGGCTTGTGAAAATATTTCACTTAATGTTTCACTCAATTCTTGCTTGGTTTTCCCCCTCATGCATTGAGGAAATGGTGTAGGTTGTGGGGTTTTTTTAAAGAGTTGATTATTTCACATTGTTATCAGTTTCCTTAGTTTGAACTTGTGGTTCATTTGAATTTCCATTATATTTTGAAGTTTCACATGGTTTCTGAATTATTTTTTCAGGTTTCTCAATTTATTTCCCACTTATTAAAACTATCACAGCCTTTAGTTATTCCTGAGTTGTTTGAGTGCAACTTGACTCCCCCCTAAAATTTGAGGATGGTACCACCTGAGTAGGCATGGGTGCCTTTCCAGTTTTGATGGTTTGAATTTCTTATTTAAGGGAAGAGACTTCCAAGTTCAACCTTTCCATTTGTTTTCACAGTTGTTCTAGTAGGCTTTGTGGAACATTTTGTGTTGGTGCTTGAGAAGATTGGTTTATCCCAAGGGGGATATTTTGGAGGTGGGATGGTTTGTTGAAAATGGACCGATGGTTGTTGGTATTGGATAGGTTAGGTTTGGATCTGGTTATGGGTTTGATAGTTCTGATGGGGTAAGGATTATTTCCATGTGGTTGGCTAGGTTGTTGGTTATCTTTCCTGTGGAAGCCTTGGTGGTCATTATAACTTGGGTTGAAGTTGTTTTGGTATTGAGGCTTTTTAAAGTTCAAAGAATTTACTTCCACTGGGGGTCCTCCTAAAAGAACATCCTTGATGGATGGAATGGTTGGGCAGTTTTCTGTCTTATGGTCATTTTTGTCACAAATTGTGCAAACAGGGTCTATAGTTTGGATTTCATGGACTTCCCTAAGGTCTATCTCTTCAACCTTCCTAGAGAGTGTTGCGAGTTTAGACCTAAGGCTTTCCACTTATCTTAGTGTATGAATTCTAGAATTTCTTCTTATATTTTTAGAATAATTTGAATTTCTCCTTGTTTGGTTTTGTTCAGCAAGGCTTTCTAGATACTCGTAAGCATCATCTGGGGCTTTGTTTTTAAATGTTACATTACACGTCATGTCAATGAATTGTTTGTTCCTCGAACCCAACCCTTCATAGAAATTTTGAACTTGTTCTAGGATTTAAAATCCATGGTGAAGTACCATATTTAGTGTGTCTCTAAACCTTTCCCATGTTTCATAAAATTACTCCCCTTATTTTTCAAAAAGGTTTTGGATACTCTTTTTAAGTGCAATTTTTTGTGATGGGGGAAGTATTTTTTGTAGAATTCTCTTTATAGTTGGTCCTAAGAGATGATGGATTATGGTCTCAAATTTTTTAGCCAATTTTTAGCATGATCCTTTAAGGAAAAACTAAATAGAATCATCTTAACTGATTATAGTTAATGTGGGGGACACATGGTTTCTACAATTTCATTGAACTCATTAACGTGAAGGTTGGGAATCTCAGACTCCATTCCATAAAATGTGGGAAGATGTAATAGGACATGGGTTTTAAAGATGTAGTTGGAATATACTAGGGAGTTGTGTCTAATTCATGAGGGGGCATTGGTATAGGAAGGTGTAAGGTAGTCATTCATGGTTTGATCAACTGCATTCCCCAAGTTTGGGGCTGCCTCATTTGGATTTCCATTTTGGTTCCCACTCGGGTTTATGAGTTGGTTTCTTTGAAGACCGTCTATTAAAATGGGATCAATTTTTGACTCTGGAGTATTAGGAATATTAGGATCTAAGGGAAAGAGTTCCCTTGGTGTACTTGACTCCCCAACCTTGGGACCATCCACACTAACTAGATGGTTTGATTGGTCACGAGTGTAGGAGGACATGCGCCAAAAGAAAAAAAAATGAGAAAGGGAAAAGATAAGATAATTTGGATGAGAGAAGAAGAAATGGGGGGAGAATTGAATGGGTGATTGGATGACTTATGTTGGTCCCCAGAAATGGTGCCAAAATTTTATTCATGCTCAAATTTACGAAAGAGATGAAGGTATAACGGTCCTTGAAATGTATCTTGGGTTGTTGAATCCTCGGAGACCTAAGAAGTAACCTATTGACATGTACATCCTATGGATTGTTTTTGGCTATAAAGTGGCCAAATTGGGTTTATTTAAGATTGCTTTAAATGAAATCTAAGGGAAATAAGTTAATTCAAATTAAAATAATGATTTTATCCTCGGTTATTACTTGGGGTGGATTGGATGCATTTTTCTTTCAACTATTTCAATTTCTTATATTAGAGATGGGTTCATTTAAGAATATTAAAAAAACATCACTTACTAGTTTAATACCAAAACACCATAATTCTAATCACATATACACTTAGAGGATAAAATTTATGAGCACTTCATGGTAAAGTTTTATATGAGCACTTGAAGTATGTGGCCTTAAAATTCAACAAGGACGAAGAAGTTTTAAAATCATCAAATAATATATCAATTAAGGGAAGTTATTAGACATTAATGGGGTGATAAATAACATCCAATACATACCCTTTCTACTCCATTGGATCAACCCATAAGTGGGTTATCCCTCCATTGATTCTATGTTTCCAATGGAAGCAGTAAGTAGACTCATGAGGGGGGAATTGAAGAAGTAAGAAAACAATAAAAAGAAAATAATCACTCCACCGTTGTGTGAATAATCTCACAAGGTTTGGTGTGAATAAATTCACATATTGAGGAAATGGTATCAAAGTGAGATGGAGAAGAATAGAATAAGAGGATGAGAAGAACATTTATTAAGAAACTAATGTAAATTGAATAACATACATGTGAAACAAAAACTTGAGACAACAAAATCGTAGCATAACATTACAATGAAAGAAAGCTAAAAATAAGATAAAATACTCCACCAAAACTGCATTAAATAGAAATTTTCAGAGCCTCGGGTCGATACTCCAATAGTACAAATCATACCACTTGATTATGGTAGGCCTAGTGTGGTGGAAAGTAAGAAATAGTGGACTTCTTTATCCTTGACTCGAAATGGAATCCACCTTGCATCCATAAAAAAGAGGTTCTTAGATGTTCATATAGATTGCTGAATTAGAGTGGGACATAAAAGAAAAAAATTAATATCCCTATGTCTCATATCTCTCTCTTAAATTTCAGCTCAAATAAAGTTTTTTTTTCCGAGATATGATTAAATAAGTGGACTATTTTTCTGGGCCACAGAATCGGACATAGAATTTTATCTCTAACTTGGGCTGCCTAAATAGCCACAATAGATGCTGAATTAGCACTAGATCCTGAAAAATTATATGTTCATATATATGTCTTCTATAATCCCATGAAATTTGTACTTAATTGGGCTGGTATTTTGGGCCCCACATTCTCATCAGTGGGATGGGGTATAATATATCTTTTACAGAATGTTTTGCATGAAATCCCATTTTGGTGGTCTTCCAATGTGAATCTTTCAACACTTCACCAGTATGAATTGTTCCCAATACAATTATAAACCTGAAAATTAAATATAAAAATAAAATCTAGATCATTGGGTACTTTAAACGATGTTAAAAATTGTACCATATAATAGTGCATTTTAATAAGGAATTACATTTATAATGTGAGATGATGTTCAAAGTGTAAAATTCACTAAAATGGTGTTTATGAATAATAAATCACATGAATATTATATATTAACAATGAATATTAGCCTTATTCAGTGGATAATCAACCGGAATACACTATAAATAACCATATGAGAAGAAAATATGTGGGTTCAAAGGATAAGGATTGTATAATTTCTCTCAATGTATATTTAGCATCGAAAATCCAGAAAATAAATGATATTGTAACATAAACCATTACCTCAAGTTATTTATTACTTCGTGCATGTTAAAACCTCAAGAATAATAATTATAAATTTATTATAAATATATTCTAGAAAAATATTCATGAATAACTTAATATTTATAATTCCTCAATGATTTCCAATTGTCTTTTTGTTAACAATTTGTTATTAAAATAAACGTTCGGGTGAAAACTGGTCTATTTTCCATGCATATTTCGGTTCAAAAGTTTGGATCCTTATGCATTGGAAATTTTCTATTCATATATATAATATTAATAATGATATAAATAAAATATTTATTCATTATATACTCTTTTATAACCATTCATATATAGTGGTGATGAAAATGAATAAATTCATTTCGTGGAGGTGGTAGTCTGCACGTACACACGGGTAATGTTTTCACTTTTTGATTGATGAAAAAAATATAGTTATATAATAATTAACCCTTAAAAAATCATCAATATATCATCAATATCATATATATTCCTTAATTATATCCTTATAACCATCCATGTAAGGAGGAAATGAAAAAATAATCGCATCTCTTTGTGGAGGTGGTAGTCCGCACATACGCATGAGCGATGTTGTCATTTTCCAATTGATGTGAGGAAGATAGAAAATGGTTTTTCCACAATCAAAATAACATATCAGTATATTTATTATACTTTAATAATAATTTTATTATATATGCAATCTATTTTTAGAAATTGGAATAATAAATAAACTTTGAAAGAGTCGGGTAAGACGATTACCTCTTCTTTGATAGACCTCCTTTGGATTACACATTAATCCTTCTTAAAATGGTCTTAGGGTAGTATAGAGAGCTCAATAATGAAGGAAATAAATCTAGGATGGTTTTTGGGATGGTATTTTCTGAGATAAATGGATAAAATTGTGCAAAAATAGGATCATAAATGTTTTCCTTTTGTAAGTAAGTGGAGGGATACACAAGGAATTACTTAAATGATTAAAATAATATAAAGTCACTTTCTTGTGAAAGATAAAAAATGGATAATAATTGTAAAGTGATATAATATAAGGTTGAAATATCTTTAAAAAATTAATATTTAGGCTAGTTTATGTGTAATTTTTACCCTTATCTCTTAGTTTACCCTCTAATAAACCCCTTTAACCTCAACTATGGTAACAAATTTTTTATATTTTTTATATTCAATATTACCAAAAAATAAAGTTGGATCATTGAAAATTTTGAAAATTTTGATTCTAAATATGTATTTAATTTTATCTAATTAAATCTATATAATTGTTATAAATTAATTATAAAATAATCATGAAAAACACCATAAAATATTTTGTGAAGAAATAAATTTTTAAGGATAAAAATAGATTTAATCTTATTCCATTCTTAGTAAAAACAATTAGAATAATGTTAAAATATTTTATTGAATATATTATCTAAATATTTAATTAAAATAATTCATAAATATATATTAATTTAATTTATTAATATGAAAACACATTTCATGCATAAAAATAGATTTTATGAAAGACAATTTACTTTCAAATGCTTTGATTTTTGTTTCTGACCAATTGATAACTAATAAATTAATTTTATACATCTATAAAAAATAATTTTTCATGATTTATTTTGTTCTATTCATAACCACCAATCTAATGGTTAGGTAATAACTATCACATTAAATTATAATATTTCAATAGTATATCATGGTTCATTTAAACTCAATGTTGCATGTAAATAAAGCTATCAAATAAATCAAATTTATTAAATATAACTATATAAAAAGATATATAGGTGTTAAAATATTTTTGTGACATTTGTTAATAATACAAATCCAAATCCAAACCTCGTGAATTCCCAATACTAAGATACTGACATCAAAGAACTTGAAAATAAAATCATAAGAGTTTCACACAACAAATAGTGTATGGAAGGTGTGAGTGAAACGAAGCCCAATAGGATACCACCAAGGAGTCTATGTTGTTCCATTAAAAATAAACCTCATCCATTATAATTTTAAATATAATCTAAAAACATATTTTTCATACTTATGTGTATAAATAAAATAAAACTTAATAATAGTTTTGTAAACATTAATTTTTTATTTTCTTTAAAAGAAAATGACCACATTGAAAAAATTGATTATCCCAAGACTCCATTAACTGAAACACCCATTTTAAATCCATATATAAAACTAATTTTAAAACAATTATAAAAAAAATTAGAATACATTTGTTAAAAACAAACCAATACAAAAAAAATATTCTGTAGAGAACCATGTCAATGAATAAATTAGAAACAATATTCAACCAAGTCATGATGCAAAATTGGTCAATTAAACTACGGGACACAAGAAGAGGGAGTCCCATATAGAAATAATCTATTATCATGGACACACAATAGGTCCTATTATGAGTCAATTCCTAGACATTACCAACCATAGACCAACATTCGGCCTATGTTTTATCCTAAACATAAACCACCCAGCTGGACTACATTTTGTTTTCATTGGGGAAACTCCCCATATATTCTTATATCATAATATATATGACCCTAGTTGAATGAAACTAAATAGTATAACATAAATCAAGACATCTCACCCAATTCCTAGTGATACAATAAAACAGTAATGAGAGTTGGGTAGTAAAATCATTACACATGATCAATATGAAAACATAACATAAATATCACCTCACCAAAAACACCCTCATAAGAAAAAAACCTAATAATATCATTCATACCACAATGAAAGATAAGGTATTCCCCTAGATCTAAAATCCATGTCAAACACCACAAATAAGGTTATTCAAGGTATTTACTCTCACACACACCATGCAATCCAATTAAAAAGTGTTAAATGAGTCTTACTAAAAATTGACTTGGATTTACAAGAAACCTTGTTTCTTATTAGAAATCCAAATTCAAAATATTCCTTAAAATAAACCATTTAAAACATACATCTATTTTCATTTTAAATATCGTAGAAGTCAAAAAATTTCATTTTCATTAAAAATTTTATGAATCCTAGGTAACACTCAATCACAAACCCACATGGGGTCAGATACCTTTCACAAACCAAAAATCATATTTAATAAATCAATGAGACATTTTAAAAACACTTGTAATTCAAAAATATCGTAAAAAACAATAATAACCTTTAAATACATTTTATGCCAAATGAAAAACCTCCTTGAATAATTTTTTAAACTCATTAAAAATATCAAATTTACTTTTAATTTAACTAATTAAAATTTTATAATCACCAATAACACAACGATATGTCAAATAATGTAATAGATCAAAAACACCTACCTCAAACAAATGGAGGTCAATCTAAAAGTCATCTACCTTGATGAAGAATACCATACTAATCCAAAAAGAAGTATTTACATGCCATAACACTAAAAAATATCAAATTAGAATCAAACCCAAACAATAATCATGGATTAACATCCCTACTAGGATTCATGGGGGTGAAGTCATGCCAATATATTGGGGTAGGGAGGAGTGATAAGGAGTAATTGAAGAAAAATGAGGATATTACCAAAAAAATTTCAATCATAATAGAGAGTAGGGGTTCCCTTGAGCATTCATTGGCCTGGTTGATTGAGAAGGGCAAACGAAAGGAATTTGGGAAATTAAAATTAGTAAGGGGAAAACCATAAAATAAAATTTTACCAAAAATGGTTATGTCTCACAGTTAGGCCACATGGTTTTAAAAAATGTATTTCAACCATGAAAAAGAACCCTATTAAGCTGCAACACACTTTACATTATTATTGCATGATTTTCCCAAATTGTGTGCAACCTATTCATACAACAACTTATATGTAAGGGTAACCCACACATTTTCCCCTAGTTTTTCACTAATCATGCTGAATAACCATTCACATTAAAAAAACTAAAAATACCCTATATATGTGTAACATGAATGGTTTTATCTCGAAATGTGATCCTCGAACCATATACCATAGGAAGCCTATGTAATGGTTATCTTCATAGTTTCTACTAATCGTGTTGTGGATATGAAAAAACCATTAATAAATGGAAAAACATTAAATTCTAAACACTAGAGCTTATAAAAAATTAAATTACCCCCAAATAAATTGACAAAATAATAGCTTCAATGACACGAGGTGTTATAATATCCCAACCATGCCACTATATTCCCCTAAAAAGTTCTTAATATATGAAAAATTATTCAAAAACTAGAACATAAAACACCCTAGGGAATGAGGTATGTTTGGTGGTGAGTTAAAAATAGAATATCTAATGAATATGATTACCAAGATAAAATAATTAATCTAAACCATCTTATCATATCTATAATTTTTTTGACCATATCCAATCATAACATAATTAAAATAATGAATGATGAATCCTAAAAGATATAAATATTTAACATAGTTTTTCCCATAATTTATAATCAATCTAAAATGGTGGATCTTAATAGAGATAGACACCTTATATCCAAACTTCATCAAGAAACACTATTATCACTAAAAACACACAAAACCACTAATCATCCAAGAAATTAATTTGAAACTCTTTAAAAAAATAATACCCAAAATAACATCATGTCCACACAAAAAAAATTGTCACCATGATAATCTATAAGAATCAAAATACACCAAATATTATAAGCCTCAACATGAGAATAATTGATATAGACCTCGATTAATTACACCTAATTGGTAAACTAGGACCTTCTAACCTAAAACAACATTACATGATGAACCCAGCAATAAAAAACTAGTTCCAAAATTAACTCATTCACCCTATGGCAACAATATTATTAGTTTCCCAAGATTTAATCCAATAGTCCCCCATATTAAAACCACTAAGAAATCATTCTCAAACAACCACAACAAAACAAAACATCTAAAGGAAACACCATCAAAACAACAAAGCACACACAAAATAGAGATTCATTACCATCCCCAAAATAAAAATGATTAAATTCATCATATATACCCATATAATCCATAAAATATAAAAACATAGAAAATGAGATGACACATAAAATTTCCCATTGTGATACTCTGGATTACCAAACTTTTGAAGGTGGCCCAAACAGCCACACCAATGAAAATACTTCAGGTATTTTTTGTAATAAGACATAGAATGTCCAAGTGTTGCACACTAGGTGATTTATTATATTCTCCAAATAAGGATGGACCTTAACAACAACCTTCTATTCCATCGTAGGCTCTAATATCTTTTAATATTCACCTGGCATAACATATTTACTCCCTTAAAATAGGACATCCTTACTATAATCCACTAATAGTGATATTGAAATCAACTTCTCATAACAATACCATTGAATGAATAATATCTTGAATAATTCCCAAGACATCCCTTCATACAACTAATAGGGGATCATATCTAGCCACCAAACTCGGTTATGCCCTTTTAATAAAATAACAATATCCTTCACTCTCATAGATCCTAGAGTTCTTGAAGAATTTAAGCAACCCTCAATCTTCTCCACCCGCTCCATAACCTCATGAGGACCTTATTCACCATGTAATAGAGGTGGGATATGATTCAGGAAGACTTATATTGAGTAAAATATCAAGTAATAACTCATCATTAACACTCTATCTTGATTCTAGGTGGACTAAATTAATGAAGTATCCACTTATAAATTATCATAGGAGTCATCCTGGAGATAATCTCAACGAATGGAATTTTCACTTTTCTTTAAAGACTCACTTGTATTTATTATAAATATATAATACATGAACCTCAATCATTCACATATAATAAATAAAATCACAACACACCTTTATATATAAAAACAACTCAAAAATTAAACTCACTTAACCAAACACATATAAAATTTTCCTTTTTTATTTCCAAAACTACACTTTAATTTCATATTTAAAACTGATTTTCCAAAACCTAAAATGATACCCTAAAGGATAAAACTAAATAACATACCACAAACAAAATAAATTTCAAAACATTACTAATCCCATAAAACGATTATAAAATCCAACCTCCAAAACAATCCTTTAATAATAAATTTAAAAAACTATCCTTTTTCTAAAACATTCCTTCTTATTTTAAACATGTAAGAAAACCCCATTTTTTTAACCAAAAAAAACATGAAAATTCATTCACATACCAAAATAATTTCTTATTTCATTTTCAAAACCAATTACCTTGAATGAATCTTTAAACCATTAAAACCCCTTTCAAAACAATTACAAAATAAGTTTCAAAAACAAACCACCCCATGAAATATTTTGTGCACCTCAAAAACCAATTTCTAAAAACATAAAACAACATCCTATGAGGATAAAACCAATAATAAAACATAAATATCATCCAAAAACAAATCCAAAATAATTAATTATATAACCTGAAACTTTATCAATTTTCATTACACCAATGGTACATGACATTTGGATCAGTTTAGAATGAAAGGAATACAAAAAAAACATCCCCGAACAAGAAATGGCATTGTGTACGGTTTGACTACATGGGATGGTAAACCATGTGTCAACCATGTTATATGTTTTTTAATGGATATAGAACCATTTTTTATTGGATTCACATGGTTTACCGGATTTTTTGGTCTAACTATGAATCCTTTGTCTATTCACCACTTTTTCTTATGAAACTTAATCTCACCCCTAAAATCACTAACATAATCACCAAGGATAAAAAACCATCATAAATCATAAAAATCCACAAAATATATTCCAAAATGAATTCACAATCTAGTATATATCCTAAAATCCATTAAAAATCATGGATTTGAACAAGAAGGAGTTAGTTATACTTTTATATACACTTATCTATCATGTTTTAACAAAACTCTTAATCTGTTTTCTACCCAAACACACCCCAAATAGTAAGTGGGTGTTCTAATACATCTTTTTCGTGAACTAAAGTAGGACACCCTTAAACTGGGCACCCAATCTGACAGGTGACATGTTTGAGGCACGTTCCTAATCATCGCGGGCTATCAACAAGCATCAGGGCATCGGTAGATCATACACAAGGGAATGATTTTAACCTTGATATATAAATAAACACATGTAAAAAAATTTTACAAAAAAACTAAATAATACATCATAAGTAATGAACATCAACTAATATTCAGAATCATAAATAAATATAAGGCCAATACAAAATGTAACCAATAAATACCTAAAAATCATAGTTGAAAATAATGTAGCACCTGAACAAAAACCCACCATATTTTTATAACCCATTATCACACTCCATATCCCAAGACAAACCTCAATATCACCTAGTACCAAGAGACTAATTCTAGGTCACCTGAAAATAGAATCATAAGTGTGTCATACACCAACTATATGTAGGGTTTGATAGAAACCCAACCTAGAAGGATCCCACATTATTTTCGAAAGAAATCTCATCCGTGATATTTTTAAATGAAATAATATAATATATTTTTCATACATAAGTGTATAAACAAAATGACACTTCATAATGGTTTTGAAAAACTTCATTTTTTTTCTTAAATGAAAATAATCACTTTGAAAACATTTGATCAGCTAAAGCCTCCTTCAACAGAAACACCTATTTTAAATCCATCATTAAAACTACTTTAGAAAAAAAAACTGAAACACATTTTGAATCTATTTAATAAAAAAACTATTGTATAATAAAAATAAAATAGTTATTATGACCCCATGTTAATGAATAAAGGAGAATCAATAATTGATTGAGTGAGACTGGTCTTAGAATATACCAAACAAAGAAAAATTTTCTACCTTCATTGCATGCTAAACAAAATTCACCTGACTAACCAACACCTATGTATCATCACGTGAAATCCCCATATACTACTTTATAAATGTATATGGGACACTAATATTGTGAAACTATATAGTGTAACATAAAGTTATACCTCTTACTCAATTCCTAGTGATTCTATACAAATAATAATAGTAGGTGAGAAAAGAAATCATGTCACATGATCAATATAAAAACTTAATGTAAATATCACCTCATCTAAAACTCCCTTTCAAGAAACTTTAACAACCCGAGTTTTTTTGAAATATTTTTTTCAAATAAATTTAATCTTTTTGATACTTTTAATTACACACAACCGCAAGTATATCTTGAGTTACACACAACACCAAGTTTAGTTTGTGTTACATACAGTGACTAGTTTAGCATGTGTCAAACCCAATACGTATTTTAGTTTCCATTACACACAACACCGTTTTTAGCATCAATTAAACAAAACATTGAGTTTAGCTTTCATTACATGCAACAATAAATTTTAACAAAAGATGAAATACTATTAAAATATAATTATTTAATATGATAGTTATCAACTAGAAATTAAAATGGCGGGTATAAATAGGATTAACTAAATTATTAAAATATATGGATTATACATGTATATATAATGAATTATTTGGAGACTAATTAATTATAAATAAAAATAAAAACCATTTGAAAATAATGTAAATATTTTTTTTGGAAAACTATTTTTATGCGCACAAACACATTTTACCTCAAAAATTTAAAAAAAAAATTGGATGATTTTAATTAAATTTATATATTATCTGATTAATAAAAGTTTTAGCATTAATATAATTTTTTTATAGATAAGAGATAATAATAAATCCAATTTTATGCTTAAAACTGTATTTTTCTAAAAAATAATTTTATCACCTTTTGTGCACTTAAATTAAAACTAATTTATTCAGTTTTAAAAAATTTAATCAAAAAAATAAAATTTACTTTTAAAATCATCATTTCAAAATTATCTTGGTGTTAATTTTTTAAAATTTTATAAAAAGATAAATATTTCGATGAATAGTGAACAATACTAGTTTTTATTAAGAATTTTCATTTCTTTTAAAGTATTTAAAAATTTAAAAAGCATTTAAAGATGATTTTAAAAGTAAAATTAGATCAATTATATATCTATTAATCCATATTATGTCATTTTAATCATTTTTATAATGAATTTTGATATAAAATCCTTTTAAAAATTTTAAACTTTTCTCTTTGGAAAACTGATTTTTCATCGCGTCAATGGGATTATTTTAAAATTAAATGTTTTCACTTATGGGAATGGAATTTTGAAAAAATTATTATATTATTTCAATATAAATAATTTTTATTATTTAATCAGTTAATATTAATTTTTTATCATAATTAATATTAAAAATATTAGAAAATTAATTACTATGTTTAAGTTTAAAGAATGTTTACTCGGGGTTAAAATAAATATATATGGCGTAACATGACCTATAATCTTGTAAAAATCCATTTTATGGACATATTTAGACCATATTAATTATATTATTTCATAATGAACTGTTTTGGAGCCTTTTTAAATTTGAAAATTTGGGTACACCTTTTTCATTTCAAAAAACACAATCGTACCACTCCACTCACTTATAAAAGGTCACCCCTTCTCATCAACTCTTCACACTTCCAAAACCCCTTAGTTAGGCCAAGACATTCCAAAAAAATTAATTACTTCCACATCAACATACTATATTCTATGGTGATATCAAAAATCCATTATTTTTATTTTTCATGGATGGTAATAAGGATAGATCAAATGAATACATATTTTATTTGTAACATATATATTCCTATTTAATTATTATATCACATATACTATCTTAATTTCCATTCCATGGGGGATACGATAACATCAAACATGAGTACGGAGAACTACAGCATCATAAAGCAATGTGATTTTTTTTTCACTAATTCTTTACAGGGAAGGTAATTAGGGTAAATTTATTGAATATATGTGATATATATTATATGAAAATTTTATATAAAGTTAAAATATTATTTACCTTTCTTTCATTTCATCGATTGTAGAAATGGAAACACCATTCATTCGTACATATGACCTATCATCTTCATGAAAAGTGTGTTTAATTTTATATATCTAAGGTTTATGTATTAATCAAAATACATATATAATAAATATATATTATTTTTATATTATTTTTAACATTCTGGATATGATTAAACCATGAATAAAGTAAGAGGACTGAAAATAAAAAATGAAAAAATTCATGAAAAACATAGCAGTTATTACCCGAAACATGATTTTAACAAGGAATTGTTAATAAAAAGGTAATAAAAGGTACTAATTAAATCATATATGGTATGATATATATAATTATGTGCATTTAATATATTTATAATAAACTTATATTTATTATACAACAGTTCCAAAAGTGTATGAATGAAGTCAAGACTTATGGTAAAGTTTTCTCGTCTCACTTTTACTTCCATGATACATATGACATATTCATCACTTAATTATTTTATGTGGTGTATATAATACCTGTTTATATGTTTTATCATAAAACTATTTATCCTAATGGTATTTAATGTTTAATTTTATTATTATTTCTTTTAAGGATTTTTTGATTCAAAAGTTACCAAAGTGGTAATGGTTTATTTCAAAATCTCATCATTATTCTTTATTTTTTATGTTTAAGTCTCCCTTGGGGGATTTATTTGGTATTAATATCTTAAACCAAAAATATTTTCATATCCACTGGTTATTCATGATATTTTCAAGTAATAGTACCAATTTTCACTCTTTGGTACTTAAAATAAAGGATAAAATACTTTTAAAAAAATCTTAAATCATTTCTCTCTTTAGTAGAAAATATTTTTTCTTCCAAAATCCTTTTTTCAAAAAATGATTTTTATCCAAATTATTTATTGAATAATTTTTTACATATTTTTCAATTTTATCAAAAAATTTGAATGGAATATTAATTTCATTTTGCAAAAAAAATTATTTTTATTTTACTGAAAATGTTAAAGGAATATTTTTTTAAAGAGTACGTAATGAATGATATTTTACACCATCATGACTAATCATTATTTTAAATATTCCCATATAAGATTAGAAAGATATTTTAAAGAAAACTATTTCCAAAATATTTTATGAATTTATAATTTAAAAAATTTCATTTTCAAATAAATGTTCTTTTCAATAAAAAATGTTTTAAATTATTTTTAAATATCTCATTATATGTTTACAATATTATTTTCAAAGAAAATGGATTCAAAAAAAATTGTGTTTAAAAAGTTCTTTTCATAGTAGAAAGTATATTTTCTTCAAGAAATTTTCCAAGTGATCTTTTAAAATCATTTTCCAACAAAGATGACATCCTTTGATTTACTTATGTATTTTTAGGGATAGTATTGAATGATATCATCCTTATTATTTCACTGGATTGTTAGTTTTTATATTGATTAAATTTTTATAAACATCATTTATTTTTTATAGTTTATGAAATTGTGAATTGATGAGATTTTTAAGAAACCTATTTTTTTACATGGGTTGTGATTGGATGAAATAATGAATGTTTTTATGATATTGTGGAAAACATAAGTATGGTTTTCATTATGAGATGGGTGGGACCAATATCTCCTTCCAATTAATTGGTTAATTCTTCATATCTCATGAGATAATAATGAGAAAAAATTATTTGGGATTGATCCACTGTGGAAATATGCGAGTCCTGATCAACTATAGGAAACTAGTGCACCCTGATCCATAATGGGAAACAAGTAATAAGTAGTGATCTACTATGTTTATGGTATTGGTAGTTAACCTTGATATATGAAATGGTTTTCTATATTTATGATGGTGTCAGACTTATATGACATCATCTTATGGTTCGTGATTTATTTATGATGATTTATCACTCTTATGGGTCATGTTTTCAAAAATGATAATTTTTTATCCCATGACTCATGTTTATGATCTATGATAGGTTGGTTGTGAACTTCTTGAGTTATATTAATGATCACATACCATTATTGTTATATTACTCTTTAATTTGATCATAAATTGATATATTCTATGTTTACCTTTATTAAACATCATATCTCACCCTTTCTTATGTTTCATTACCCAGGTTATGAAGAAAGGTTTAGGTAGGGTATGCCTAAGAGGATTACTATGTTGTAAGATCATTATGGTAGATGTTGAAGATCATTAATGAAATAAAAATATTGTGTTTCTATTTTTCAAGACACTAAACTATTACAGTACCCAAGAATTTATATATTAAATATTTTGAACATTCATCTTAAAAGATGTGATATCTATGTATGAAAAGCCTGAGTCACTATATCTAGTACCATAGGAAAGGATTAGTAATCCTTTGGAAACTAGGATGAGAAAACAGTATTGACATGCCTAGTGATATTTCTATGGATATGTCTAGGTATATGTATATGGATAAGTCTAAGGATTAGCCAAAGTATTGGAAAATGTTTTGGAATTTTGGTAAAGGATAAATTCATTGGTTTTAAAGAAATTACATCCTTGTCTGGATACTATAAGTGGATGAAGATCTAGAACAGAGGTACCTGGGTGTAGTAATGCTAAAAAGGAAGAATTTATCTAGACTCGATCATCACCCAATGAACAATAATGGTCCTTATTATGCACCTATTTTGATACTCCCAAGGTATATGTTTTAGAAATTCACAAAATCTTTATGAACCACCATTAAGGATTTCAATAATGACCAAGAATGTATTAGGATAAACCTAATTTGTCATAGGTTTAAAATAATGTTTCATGATTCAAACAACAGAGAAGTGATTATATAGTTTCCCAATATAATTATTATTTCTTACACTATACTTTTTGGTTTTAGTTAATTGATGGAACCTAAAGGAACCATATTAATGTTGAGTAAAATGGAAAATGAAATGATTTTCCTCTTAAGAAACCAAATGTTTAGGGATATAGAATGAAAAATATCATTTATATAATTATAAAACCTTCTTAGGATATAAATCATGATAAACTTAAAAATTACAAAAGGAGGTAGCAATGTTCTATTTCGTACTTCATGAATAAATTTTCATGTTCTTTTAGCGGTTCTGTTGATCCACTAGTTTTGAGAAATGGATTCGTGATGTTGAAAATATATTTTTTCTTCTCCAGTGTTCAAATCATGAAAACCCCATTTTGGAGGTCTATTGTTTGGAATGAGATAAATATCAATGGTGGGATCTTATCAAGAATACAGGTAAACAATATGAAATTAAATCTATGAAATGTGGTGTGTTTAATAACTTACTTTTCAATAAGTACATTCCACTTATTATTTATTTAAAAATTGATAAGTAATTACTTGAGATAAATTATAAGGGTGATGAATCTATTGGTACCTATGAAAAAATGTTTACAAGATTTGTGAGATATAGTTCTAGTATTATCATCCTAACTGAAATTAAGTTTTATTAATTCTTCAGTGGATTAAAACCAAGTCTCTGAAGGTGGTTAGTCATAAATGACTTAAGTAGCTATGAAGAAATCATTATTTTTGATATCAAGGTGGAAATGGAGAATGGATTGACCCATTAATAACAACATTTTGATAAGAAAATAAATATTTAATTCAAGGTAAACCCTAAAGAACATAGAGAAAAGAAGATGATATTTCCTTTATGATGAAAGTGTAGAAGGAAACATGGAGGAAATTGTGTTAATGGGACTTCTAAATGTTTTATCTATGGAATGGTAGCTCACTTGGTTTCTTAATTCCAAATTTATGGGAATAAATTATCCAAAGATAAAAATATATAGAAAAATCCATAGAATGCACCACCCATAATCCAATTCCTAAAGTATAATGAGTTTAGGAATTATGTGAATCGATTCCCCAATCCAATGGTTAGTGAGGATTATAATCCATAAAAAATCTATGAAAAAAATGAAAAAGGGGAATATTGTATAATCAAAAAGGATGAACTGAATTATGATAATTAGGCCACACATACCCTATACTCCTTATTTGAAAATTTCATGTTTGATTTTGTATGAAGAAGACATATGAAAATATTATTATTTAACTCATAGTGGAACTTGATGTGATTGTGAACATTGATTATCTCCATCTACATGGATTATGGAATAATAAAATCACATTTTATATTCTATCTATACATGGATAAACCCAAACTTATAATGAAAATATTTTTATAAAAGCGAAGGGATTATATAAGATATAATGGGTGAATTAACTCTCTAAAGTGTATATATCCATGTTATATTAACTTAAGAGTTGTGGATATTATCATGGGTTTGTGGTTTTAAGGTTGATTATATTTTCACATTCATTGACACCCCTTTTAAAGTTTTATGTGATGGGATTTTATCAAGATTAAGGATATTTTAAGAGATACTAATGGAAATACAACCATTTGGTTTTGTATATGTTTTTGTGACAAAGTAATTTGAGGAGGAATGCCTTTACACTTTATGTACTTATGATTAATGGTACTGGTAAACATTAGGGTTTTTCTTATCTTTGGTGTTAAGATAATAATGGGTTGAAGTCAGTCACCTTATAAAGTCAGCACGCTTAATTTCTATAAGATAAAATTTCCCCCAAAATCTGTTTAGCAAAATATACATTAAGAAAGTGGTAAGGTTTCATGTAATTCTATATTCAATTGTATCTTGTTGGTATATAAAGGTTACCTTGAAGTTTTGTTGAAGTCTTCAATAAGATTTTGATACAGTGTTGAGTTTTATCACTATATATCATAGTCATAAAGATGGTCAGTATGAGATAACATTTCAAACCCTAGAGGATATGTTAAGATCTTGGTCTATGGATTTTAAAGGTGGTTGGGATCAACACCTTACTATCATTGAGTTTCCTTACAAAAATAGCTCTCACTCGACCATTTAGATTTCTCCTTATGAAGCCTTTTATAGAAAGAAGTGTAGAACTCCAATGTACTGGAATGAAGTTTTATAAAGAAATCTATTGAGACATGAGCTAGTTGATTAAATGGAAGAGAAGGTTAGAGCCATTGAGCAACAAATAAAGGTAGAAAAAATTTGATATAAATTTTATGATGATAATCATCACAGTAGTGTAGAATCTTAATTTTTTTATAAGGTATTTCTATAAATTTATCTATTGAAGAAATAATAGAAAACTAAGCCATGGTTATATCAGTTCCTTTGAAATTCATGATCATATCAAGACTTTATATTATCACATGGATATTACAAAAAACCTCTCTTAGGTTCATGATGTATTATGTTTATGTCTCATGAATAACTACATACCTGATCCAAAACATATACCGAACTCAAATGTTGTACCTAGGGATCATGATAGTTGTTCTGAGGAACAACATATAGATATTTTAGATCAGAGAATTTTCTACGAAACAAGACCACTCACCTGATCAATGTTTTGCAGTGAAACCACTATATTGAGGAAGTTTCATAGGAACCTAAAAATGTAATGAGGTATAATTATTCCCAATTTTTTTTCCAAACCGATAAATTTTGAGGGAAAATTCATTTTAAGGTTCGTATAATGTAACACCCTGAGATTTTGTAAAATATATTTTTTAAATAAATTTAATCTTTTCGATATTTTGTGTCACATTCAACATTGAGTGTAGATTTCATTACACACAAAATAGAGTTTAGAATTCATTACAAACAAAAAATATTTTATCTTTTGTTACATGCAACACTTAGTTTAGATTCTATTATATACAAGATTGAGTTTATCTTGCATTATAATCAACATAATGTTTTAACAAATTGTGATATACAATTAAAATATTATTATTTAATATGATAGTTGAAACCTAGCCATTAGAATGGAGGGTATGTATTAGATTAAATAAATTATGAAAATATTTGTTTTACACATGTATATATAATTAATTATTTTTGGCCAATTAATTATAAATGAAAATAAAATCCATTTTGAAAAAAAAAGGAAATATTATTATGAAAAACTGTTTTTATGTGTACAAATGTGTTTTACATCAATAAATTTAAAAAATAATTTTTTTGGATGATTTTAATGAAATTTAGATATAATATATTCGACTAAATTTTTAACATTCATATTTTGTGTTTTCTAGATAATAGATAATAATAAATACAATTTTACGCATAAAATTTATATTTTTCTAAAAAGTAGTTTTGTCTAATTTTATGAACTTATTTTAAAAATGATTTTTGATAATTTCATAAAATTTAATTAAAAAATAAAATAAATTTTTTTAATCATAATTTTAAAATTATCTAGTAGTTATTTTTTGAGAATTTTCTGAAAAAGATAAATTTTTTGATGAGTAGTGAAAATATTGGTTTTTATTAAGAATTGTAATTTCTTTTACAAAATGTATAAACATAAAACTAAATTAATATGGTTTTAAAATTAAAATTAGTTAATTTATATGTATATAAATATAAATTAGGTAATTTTAATCAATTTCATATTGAATTTTTATTTAAAAACATTCAAAACTTTTGAAACTTTTCTCTTTGGAAAACCATTTTTTCGTCACATCTGCGGAATTAATTTTAAACTAAAAATTTCCATTTTTTTGGGTGAAATTTGGAGAAATATATTCTATATTTTAAATAAAAAAAATTATTATATAATAATTCCAAATTAAAATTTTACCATAATTAATTGTAAAAAACCAATAAATATTAATTACTGCGGTTAAAGATAAAATGGGTTTACAATGGATTAAACTAAAAATATAAGCGGTAAAATGGCCTAGAAACATGTCAAAAAACTATTTTATGGATATCTTTAGACATTATCACCTCTAATGTTCAATAATGGCCAATTTTTCATCATTTTGTCATGTAAAAACAAGGGTACACTTTTTTTCAAAATTTACAAGTGTTCCACTCACCTCACTTATAAAAGTTCACCATCTATCATATCCCATTTACACTTCAAAAACCCTTTGGTTAGTCCAATACCTACACAAATTTATTAATTATTTCCCTACCTACATAATAGATTCATTTTTAGATCATAAATCCAAGGCTCTAAGTTAAACCTAAATAGGTTTTCTAAAGAAGAGGTAATGTTTTTAATTATGAAAATTTGTTTTACTTAGTCTTCTATGTCCTTAAAATAATTTAAAACTATAATAAAATAATAGAAAAATTAATATATGCTTATATTTTATTATTTTAATTTAATAACCTATATCCATCTCCACTTCTATCATATGGTATTCAAAATCATCATTCGTGTATACAGCAGACTACTGTCTCGCGAACCGATGTTATTCCTTTTTCATCACCAACTATCATGCTTGGATATAATAATAGATTTATTTTTTATATGTTATATTTATTATATTATTATTCCTCTAAAATTATAACACCATATCCACCTCCTTACCTCCCAACTCATTATAAAACAATAACATCCCTCATGAGTACATCAGACTACCGCCCTGTGAACCGATGTGATGTGTTTTTCTATTTTCATTTTACTTGGACAGTAATAAGGAAAGTTTGAATGAATATATATGATATTTTTAACATATATACTTCTGGAATTATGATATCACATATACCTACTTTCTTTCCATTCTATGTGGGATACGATAAAATCACTCGTGTGTACGGCAGACTACCGCCTCACGAAGTGATGTGATTTTTTTTCACTAACGCTTTTCATGAATGGTAATACTGGTAAATTTATTGAATATATGTTATATATAAATTAAATAAAAATTATTCTATGATTATTATATATTATTTACATTTCTCTCATTTCATCCATTAAGAAAATAGAAATAGCATTCATGTATTCGTACAACCTATCATCTTCAAGAATGGTGTATTTCATTTTTATATATAAAATTTATATATTAATATAAATACATATATAATACATATATATTTTATTTATATCATGGATAATATTTTGGATATTATGGGACCATGATAAAATTTATAGGACTAAAAATAACAAATCGAAACATACACGAAAAACAAAGCAGTTATTGCCCAAAACATGAATTTATTATGGAATTGTTAATAAATGGGAAATAAAATTTCATAAGGAAATAATATATATAATTATATATATAATTAAGGTTATTTAATATATTTATAATAAAATTATATTAATTATAAATTATTTTTTAATGTTTATGTAGGAAGTCAAGAATTATTGTAAGGATTTCCCATCTAACTTTTACTTCCATGATACATATGTCATATTCCCCAATTATTTATTTTTTATGGTGTATATACTTCCCATTTGATATGTTATATCATGAATATCTTTATCTTAATAATATTTAAATTTTATTTTGATGATTATTTCTTCTATGGGGCTTATGATTCAAAAGTAACCAAAGTGGTAATGGTTTATTTCTGAGTCTCATCATTATTTGTGATTGTTTATGTTTAAATCTCCCAAAGGTGAATTATTAAGTAATACTATCTTAAAAAAATATTTTCATTTACTCTATTAATTCATGAAATTTCAATTAATAGTACCATTTTTATACTCTTTGGTACTTGAAATTCTTGAGAATTTTTTTAATAAAATCTGACTTTATTTCTCTCTTCAGTTGATAATCATTTTTATACCAAAACCATGTTTTTCAAAAATGTTTTCAAAAATCCTCTTTCCCAATATTATTTATTGAATAAATTTTTACACATGTTTTACTATTTAAAAACTGTTTTTAAATGAATCTTTGTTTCATTTTCTAAACCATGCATATTTGTCTTCAATTGAAAATGTAAAAGGAATCATTGTTTTAAAGTGTACAACAAGAATGTTATTTTCTGACATCATGACAAATAATTATTTTAAAGATTCCTCTATATGTTTCCAAGGATATTTTCAAATAAAATTATATAAAAAATATTTTATTAATTTTTTATTTTAAAAAGATCATTTTCAAAGAAATTTTATTTTCCTCAAGAAATTTTTTTAATGATTTTTAAATATTATTTTATATGTTTCCAAGGATAATTTTAAAGAAAATATATTTGAATATTTTTATGTTTTATAAGTGTTTTAAAAGTGTAAGGACTGTTTTCCCCCAATAAATGTTCCAAGTAATCTTTTCAAATCATTTTCCATCAAATATGACATCCTTTGACGTTACTTATGTTTTAATGGGGATATGATTGAATCATACCATCATTATTATTTATCACGATGGTTAATATTTATATTGATGGAATTTTTATTAAACCTATTTATTTTTATTGGTTATTCTGTAGAGAATTAAATAAATGTTTATGAAACCTATTTTCATCACACGACTTATGATGTGATGATATGATGAATGTTTTATGATATTATGATACATAGAGATATGATTTTAATTATGAGACATAGGGACCTATATCTCCATTCAATTCATTGGGTAAAGATTTATATCTCATGAGATAATAATAGGAAACTAGTGTATGGGCTTTATCCACTATGGGAAATAGTTGAGTCTTGATCCACTATGGGAAATTGGTGTTTCCTAATCCCAATTGGAGATAGGTGATAATTCCTAATCCATTATATTGATGATATTGATAGTTAAACTTAACATATGAAATGTTTTTCTATATCTCTGATAGTTCCACACATTTATGAATTGGTCTTATGGTTCATGATTTATTTATGATGATTTATCACTCTTAAGGGAAATTCTTTCTAAAATGATAAATTTTTATGCCATAAATCACAATTACGATCTGTGATAGGTTTTTTATGAACTTCATAAGTTATTTTCAGGGTAAAATACAATTATGATTTTCATATTCTTACATGTGATCATAGATTGATATCTCTAATTTTTATCCTTAATGAGCATCTAAGCTCACCCTTTGTTTTGTTTCCTTCCCTAGGTTATAAAGAAAGGTGTAGCTAGGGTATACCTAAGAGGAGTAATATGTGGTAAGATATTTGTGGGTTATTTTTAAGATCATTCATTAAATAATAATATTATGTTTCTATAATCTAAATAAAATAAACAATTATGGTCCTCAAGCATGTATTTATGAAATTTATTGAATATTCATCTAAAGAGATTTGATATCTTTATATGAAAAGACTATGTCGTAATAGTTGATATTAGAGGATAGGTTTAGTTAACCATTGAAAACTATGATGAGAAAACATTAGTTATATCCCTAGGGATATTTCTATAGATATGTATAGGTATATGTCTAAGGATAATTCTAAGGATGATTTAAAGTATAATAAAATTTCCTTGAATTTTGGTAAAGGATATAGTGAGTAGTTTACAAGAAATTATATCCCTATATAGATACTATAAGTGGTTGTGGATCTGGAACATAGGTACCTAGGAGTAAAAAATTTTAAAAGGGTGCATTGAAATGGACTTGATCATCACCTGGTGCATGAAAATGGGCCTTGTTGCACACCTATTTTGGCACTCTTGAGGGATACATATTGTAAATTAAAAAACTATTTACCAACCAATAAAAAGGATTATAATAATAACCAAGAATGACCAAGGTTAAACAAAAGGTGTTATAGATTGAAAATAAGGAGTCATAATTTAGACATTCTATAAGTGATTATGTGGTTCCCCGCTATGATTATTATTTCTAACACTACTTTTTTGGTTTGGTCAATGGATGAAACCTGAATGAATCATGTTAATTCTGAGTGAATTAGAAAATGAAATGATTTTCTTCCTAAGAAACCAAATGGTATGGGAGATAGAATGAAATTTCTTGTTATTATGCTGACACAACTTTCTCAAGCTATGAATCATGATGAACTCCCAAATGAACAATGAAGGGAGAAGCGTTATATTAATTCCTTCATGAGTAAATTTCAACCTTGTTTTAGTGGTTTTGTTGATCCAATATTTGATAAGTAATGGATTAGTACCATTGAAAAAAAAAATCATTGTATAGTGTTTAGATCATGAAAAAATCATTTTGGTGTTCTATCATTTGGAAGGATAAGTGGATAAATAGTGGAATATTATTAGGAATACTAGTCAAAAAGACAAAGTTGAATCCATGGAATGGGATAAGTTTAATAACTTATTTTTAATAAATAATCTCCCTATATTATTTAAATAAAAAAGGAAAATGAATTCTTTGAGAACAAATTCAAGGATAATGAATCTTTTAATACCTATGAAGCATGTTTTATAATAATTATGAGACGTACTTTAGGTATTATCATCCAACCTAAAATTAAGGTTAATCAATTCTTTAGCAGCTTAAAGCCAAGCTTCGGATTGAAGTTATCCATAAGGGACTTCAGTAGCTATGAAGAAACAGTTTTTTGTCCATTGAAGGTAGAAATTGAGATTAGAGTGACCCATAAAATCACATGGTTTTAATAATAAAAATAAATATTTAATTAAATAGAAACTATAAAATCACGGGGAAAAGAAGATGATCTTTCCTTCATGCTCAATGTGTAGAAGAAAACAATGAGGAAATTCCCTTAAGGGGACTACTAAATATTTTAAGATAATAAAGGTATCTCATTGAGTATATGGATATTGAAGTAATCGGAAGAAGTTATATAACTATAAAAATATAGAGAATGATCCATAGAATGCACCACCCACACTCAAGTGCTTCAAGTGTAAAGAGTTTGGGGATTATGTGAATCAATGCCAAAATCCAAGGGATAATGAGGATGATAAGCCACAATAACCTCTGAACACAAAGGAAAAAAGGAAAATATTATACAATCATAATGGTTAAAGTGAATCAAGGTAATTATGGAACACTTATCCTCCACTACTTAGTTGAGAATTTCATGTTTCGTTTTTCATGTAGGAGCCCTAAGAAAATATTATTATTCATGTCTAAGTAGAACTTGATGTGTTATAAACATTTATTATCTCCCTCTACATGGATTCTACAATAATGAAAAAACATTTGGCATTCTATTGTTACAAATATGAACCCGATCTTCCAATGAAAATGTTTTTGTATAATAGAAGAGCTTATATAAGAAATAAATTGTGAATTAACTTTTATAAGTGTATATGTTTGTATGTAATATTAAATTAATATTTATGGATACCATCATGGGTTTATGATTTTAATGTTGATCATAATTTCAAATTCATTAAAAAACCTATTTATGTTTTATGTGATAGGGCTTTATCAATATTACTAATATTTTAAGACACATTTATGGAAATTCAACCCTTTGGATTTTTATATGTTTTATTGACAATGTTATTTGAGTAGGAATGCCTTTAAACTTTATAGATATAAGATTAAAGGTAATAGTGACCTTTAAGGTTTATCTTATCTCGGATGTTGAGGTAATTATGGGTTTTAGTTGATCACCTCATAGATTCAAAACACTTCATTACTATCATAAAATTTTTCTCTCTAGATCTTCTTTCCAGAATATTTATTAAGTATGTGGTAAGGTTGTATAGAGTACAAAATTCAATTATATCTGATTGGGATCTGAAGTTTACCTTGAATTTTTACTGAATTATTCAGTAAGATCTTGATATATATTTTACTTTCAGCATTTTGTATCATCCTCAAACATATGGTTAGTATGAGAGAAAAATTAAAACCCTAGAGGATATGATAAGATCATTTTCTATGGATTAAAAAGGTGTTTGGTATCAACACATTAATCTAGTTTATTTTTCTTACAAAAATATATTTTACATGAGAATTCAGATAGATCCTTATGAATCCCTTTATTTAAATAATTTAAATCCAATGAATTGGAATAATGTTGCTTGAAGAAATATATTGTGACCTGAGATAACTGAAGAAATGTCAGAGAAGGTTAGAGTCGTTAAACAACATGTAAGGGAATGATAAATTTCCCAAAAAATGTTATCTTGATGACCTTCAATACGATATAGAATTTGAAGTTGGTGAGAATTTGTTTCCAAAAAATTCTCTATGGAAGAAAACATGTAAAAATGGTCCCTTGGTATATCAGTCCCTTTGAAATTATTAATCGTATCAAGACCATAGCTTATTGATTCGAACATAGATCAGACCTCTCCCAAGTTCATGATGTGTTCCATGTATCTCTCATGAGTAAGGAAATACCAAATTCATCCCATATACTAAACTCAGAGGTTGTATAGATGTATAATTATCTTTATTATGAGGAAAAACCAATGGATATTATAGGTCAGATAAAATTTTGTGAAATAAGACTTCTCACCTTATAAATGTTTTGGGGTGAAACCATCAGCTTGAGTAAGTTATATAGTAACCCAAGGATGTAATGAGACATAAGTGTCCTCAGTTTTTGGGACCAAATAGATGCATTTTGAGGGATAATTTTATTTTAACGGGGGTAGAATTCAACACCCCTATATTTTTTGAAATATTTTTTAAAAACTAAATTTAATCTTCTCGATATTTTACATTACACGCAACACTGAGTTTAGCTTTTATTAAATGAAAAATTTAGTTTAGATTTCATTACACACAAAAACATGTTTATCATTTGTTATAAAAAACACTGAGTATATTTTTCATTACATTCAATATCAGTTTTATCCTACATTGTGTTTAACACTAAGTTTTAAAGAAACACGACATGTTGTTAAAATAATATTATTTAATATGACAGTTATCACCTAGCTGTTGGAATGGTGGGTATGAATAAGATTAAAAAAATATTAAAATTTATTATGTAAAAATGTATATATAATGAATTATTTGGTGATACATTAATTATAAATAAAAACAAAAAACATTTAAATGCAAATAAAATCATTTTTGAAAACTACATTTTTATGTAAAAACACATTTTACCTCAAAAAATTAAACAAGTCAATTTTTATGGATAATTTTAATTATATGTATATGTTATATATTCAATAAAAAATTTAACATTCATCTTATATGTTTTCTATATAAGAGAAAATAATATATCCAATTTTACTATTAAAACTATATTTTTAAAAAAAGATGTTTTCTTATCATTTGAAAACATATTTTAAAATTAATTTTGTTAACTTTTAAATAAATTAATTGAAAAAACAAAAATTATTTTTTAAATCATCGTGTCATAATTATCTTGAAGTCAATTTTTTATAATTTTCTAAAAATATAAATTTTTAATGAATAGTGAAAACACTAGTTTTTATTAAGTGTCATTTCTTTTAAAGAATTTAAAAACATTATAAATAATTTAAAATTGTCATAAAATTAAATTTAGTTCAATTATATATCTATTAATCCAATTTAGTTCATTTTAATCAATTTCGTATTAAATTTTTATATAAAAACATTTTAAACTTTTGAAACCTTTCTCTTTGGAAAACTGTTTTTCATCACATGTGCGAGATTAAATTTAAATTAAATTTTTACACTTATATAAATGGGTTTTGGAAAAATGGATTCAATATTTTTAATCCAAATAATTAATATTATCTAATAATTTCAACTCAATTTTTTACCATAATTAATAGTAAAAAGGATAAAAATTATTTATCATGGTTAATGTTAAAATAGGTTTATCGGGGTTTAATCTAAAATTATAAGGGGTAAAATGACCTAGAAATTTATAAAACACCAAGTTTATGGACATATTTAATAATTAACACTTATAATTTTCTATAATAACCTATTATTTATCCTTCTCTAATGTGAATAAAGTGGGTACACCTTTTACTTTTCAAAAATTACAAGTGTTCCTCTCACCTCACTTATAAAAGGCCACCCCCTATCCTCTCTCTTTCACACGTCCAAAAACCTTTGGTTGTCCAATACCTACCCATATTTCTTACTTAATTCCCTCCCAACATCATAGAGGCCTTTTTTATATCACAAATCTAATCTAAAAATGATTTAGTTCAAACCTAAAGTGGTTTTCTAGAGAAGAGGTAAGGTTTTTAACTATGTGTTCTTGTTTTAATTCTTCTTGTAACTCATTAAAATATTTTAAAACTATTATAAAATATTAAAACCAGTATATAATATATACTAATATTTTATTATGTTAATTTAATAACCTATATCCATATAAAATTCCATTATATGGGATACAAAATCATCATTCTTGTATACAGAAGACTACCACCTCACAAACCGATGTTATTTGTTTTCCATATCAACCTATCAGTATTGGATATAATTATTTATTTAATGTTTATGTAATATATTTATGAAATTATAATACCCATCTATTTATAATACCGTATATACCTTATTACCTCCAAACCCTTTGGAAAACAATAATGTCACTTGTGTGTACGGGTGACTACCGCCTCACAAACTGATTTTATATGTTTTTGATTTCCATTTTACTTGGATGGTAATAAGGACAGATATAATGATTATATCTAATATGTTTAACATAAATATTCTTCCTTAATTTTTATGTCACATATACCTACTTAATTTCCATTTTTTGGTGTATATGATAATGTCGGTCATGTGTATAGAGGACTACTGCCTCACAAAGCGATGTGATTCATTTTTCACTAACACTTTTGATGGAATTTAATTAGTGTAAATTTAATTAATATATGTGATATATATATACATGACCTAATAATTATTCTGTAAAGGTAATATATTTTTTAACTTTCTTTTATTTCATTCGTCGAGGAAGTGGAAACAACATTTATTCGTACGTATAACATACCTTCCCTATGAATGGTATATTTCATTTTATATATCTAAAATTTATAGATCACTAAAAATACATATATACTACATATATAAGGACCTAGATTTTTTAAATTACATAATATTGAATTTTATTCAAGAACTCACTTCCATTAATATTAAGGATCTTTTCTAGTTTATATTTTTAGATAATTGGGATATAATACATACATAACATTCCAAATTCATAAAGAGAAGATACCATATAAACAGTATCCATTTCTTCCAAAATATAATACTTTTCAAATAAAACATGATTTTTTTTTAAAATACTCATAACATTTAACTTGTATTACTTATTTTTCTTACACATCTTTAAAACCTGTGAAAATAATTTAAACTTGGGATAAGCACAAAAATCTTAGTAAGGGATATTAAAAGAATGAAAGAAAACATTAGTCCAATAATACTAGTAACATATGAAATCATTTTCAAAAGGGCATACATCTCATCTATGTAAACTTAATTTGTGAAAATTGAGACTTCCAAGAGATTTACACAAAACATATAGAACATAAATATAACCATAAAGGTATTTTGGGGCATTAATTACATATTCTTGTAATGCTCTCTATTACCTTATAATTTTTAACCCTCATGGCTACGTTACAATTTGTGTAACTATTGCAATTAAAAATTGAGTAAGCATACGCACAACCTCCAAATTACACATAATAATTTCAATTCATGGAGATATAGGTACCAAAATTCATCATAAACATTTCCCAAGAACTAAAACACAATTATTCAACATGAATAATTGCATAAAAATATTAATTTTGAATTTCGTAAAACAGAATTCTAAAAGAGGTTTTTTAAAAGAAAAATATATTATAAATATCATATAATTAAAGTGAGACTTAATAGAGTTGATGGAATATGTATATACACTATAAATACACATAATTAAACATAATATAAAAAAATCATCTCACAAACAATTTTAATACTGCTTAAATAATGAAGTAGATTGTTAACCCAAAGAATGGAAATCGGGTTACGAATTCCATTACCTCGGGTTTTTCTTACTTTAAACTCATCTAAACATCCTGTATAATGGTTAAAAGATTGTTATTAAAATATTATAGAAACATATTCATGTTTATAACACGTTATATGATCATTTCACTTAATCATTTCACCCTTTAATTATTAGTATTTTGTTCCTTCCATTGTTTTGGGTGTGTTCTTTACATTATTTCCATGGCCGGTTTGTATTTAATTTTCTTGTCATATGGAAATGAAATTACAGAATTGGAATCAAATGGTATTAATATGTTTCCATAATATATAATGATACCATAAATAATTTTTTTATCATTTATGATGATGGATCATTAGATTAAACATTAATGGTATTTTTTAGATCATTTTTTGCGGTTTCTCGATAATCATGAACTTTTTTCATTATATACATTAATGACATGCATATAAGTTCATTAAAGAACATAAAATATGTTAAAAATGCACTTTAAATAATTTTTCAAATATTAAAAAGGTTTTTTGATCATATTTGAAGGATGTAATGTATATTGCAATCACATCTTTCATGATTTGGGTAAATCGGCACATCATGGATGATGTTTTTATTTTTAGAACAAGAGGGAGAGGAGAGGAAGGTAGATGATGAATATTTTACATGAACATGGTAACATACAGAATATTAAGATTATAGATATTTCATACCTCATGGATAAGTGTATGGAAATAGATTATAAGAAAAGAAATGAATTGGAAGGAAAACACATGAAAAGGGAAGAGGATTCTTACCTCTTGATCTCTTCTTCTTGAGATCCTTCTTAAGGCCTTTGGTTTTGGAATTTTGGTGAGACCAGCAGCTATAGGACGTGGTGAAGATACTTGGGGAAGAAATTTGGTAGAACATAGACAATTATCTAGGCTTGAGAGGTGTGAGTGGAAGAAGATAATGATTGTGGTATTTATAGTGGAGGAGAGGATGGATTTTACATTATTTTAATCATTATTCTAATATTTTTCCTAAAAAATATGAATAGACTTGATTCATGTGACCCAAAATAATAAAAATTGCATATGTGTTCGAAAAAAGTAGGCTTAAATTAGCCTTTCATCAGTTATGATGTAGTAAAACAAGTATTTAACCTTTATCGTAATTTATAGTATTTTACTATTCATCAAAAATTCAAGAATTTCATAAAAATCCCAAAAATTCACCCTAACCATTTTTCGATGTATAGAATTCAAAAATTAATTCCATTTTTAGAAAATAATTTTCTAAATATTACTAATTTAATTTTTAAATAAAATCATAATTTATTAAAAAATATCAATTTAAAATATATAACTCATTTTTATGACCTTTAAAAATTAATCAAGTTGTCATTATCTTAAATCATTAAGAAAATAAAATAATAATAAAATTTACTATTCATTAGTGTCATATTACTATTCATAAGGGTATGTTTCTATTCACAAAAAATCAAGTTTGTTCCATTAGACTCCAAATAACATACTATCCACAATTGTAGATGAACATTATTCGAAATTCAAGAAATAGAAGTGGAATAATTATGATTGAAGAATAGTTATAATTATCTATTTAAAAAAATTCATGAATTTCAATTTATTTTTAAAACCTCGAGGTGTTACATTATCCCCACCTTCTGGAAATTGTGTCCTCACAATTTTATTTACTTATTAAACAACTAAGGGTACCTTTCCCTCATAGAATTTTCAGGCTCCCAAGTTTCTTCTTCAACCATTTGTTTTCTCCACAAAATATTTACCTCGTGCATTACCTTAATCTGCAATATTTTTTCTATTCGATCAAGAATTTGAATTGGTTTCTCTTCATAAGAATGGTTCTCTTCCAGCTGAACTGTTTTTGGGATCAAGACATGAGATGAATCTGGTATATAATTTCTCAACATCGAAACATGAAAAACATTATATACCTAAGATAAACTTAGAGGAAAATGTACTAGGTAGGTGATTGGTCTAACATTCTCCAAAATTTCATAAGGTCTAATAAACTATGGAATTAGCTTTCCTTTCTTACCAAAACGCATAACACTTTTCAATAGTGAGATTCTAATAAAAACATGATCACATACATCAAAAGAAAAGTCTTTCCTCCTATTTTTTGTATAAATTTTCTATCTACTATGAGCTATATTCATGTGTTGCTATATCATCTTTGCTTTCTCAGCCACTTCCTCTACTAATTATTATCCCATCAACTTTGTTTCCCTGACTTCATCCCAAAAAAGATGGAGTTCGACACCGTTTCACATAAAATTACTCAAAAGGTGTCATCTATATAGAGGAATGAAAAATTTCATTATAAGAAAACTCCACTAAAGAAATATGTTTATTCCAACTTCTCTTATAGTCCATTGAATAATATCAAAGCATATCCTCTAAAGTCTGAATCATTCGTTTTGACTGCCCTTATGATTGAGGATAAAAAGGTATGCTAAAATTTAATTTTGTGCTCAATGATTATTTAAGGACCTTCTAAATGTTAAAAATGAACATGGGATCCCAGTCAGATATAATGAAAATACAAACTCCATTTAACCTCAAAATCTCTTTGAGGTATAGTCAAGAAAGCTGATCAAAAGACATTATATCTCGAATAGAAAAAAATCTGTATATTTTTTCTGATGATCAATAATAACCCAAATCGTATTGCTACCTCATGAATTCATAGATAGTTTCATCCTGAAGTCCATTGATATATTCTCTCATTTCCACTCTGGAACTAGATTTCGCTGAAGGATCCCCTTCGGTAACTGCTGATATGATTTAACCTATTGGAATGTAAAACATTTCACGGTAAACTCTACAGTATATTTTTTTCATTCCATCCCTCCAATAATACTTTCAAAGGTATATGTACATCTTAGTACTATCAGGATGAACTGAAAATGGAGAACTATGAGCTTCACACAACAAATATTTCTTCAATTGGGAATCACAAGGCACACACAACCTCTTACCAAATCATAAAACACAATATTTATCAAGGTTAAATTCTGGAAACTTACCTATTCTAACCAATTCTACCGTTTTCTATAGCTCATGGTCTTCCTTATACACTTGCTTAATTATGTCTAATAATAATGACTGCACTAAAACCTGAAACAAAATAGAGGTATTTCTTGTACCAACAACTTCTAAGCCAAAATTCATCAAATCATTAATCAAGGGATCATTTCCAAATGTAACATGGTTAATTATGCATGATGTTTTCAACTCAAGAAATATGCCACTTTTTTTACTTTTTCTAGAAGGTAATTGATTGTGCAATCATAATAATTTATCAGTTCAAGTCATATTCTCTGCCTCATGCTTAATTACTTCTGAGTGAATATATACTTCAGACTTTTATGGTAGTTTATAATTTACATTTGGCTCTGAATAAATGATGCCTCCAATTTTTCAAAGAAAAACCCATAGTTTCCAATTCTAAATCATGTGTGTGATAATTTAACTCATGAGGTTTTAGTTGTCTTGAATCAGAAGAAATTACCGGATCATTCTGCATTATAACAAAACCAAGTCCCTTTAATGAAGCATCACTATAGATGAAAAACTCATTATTTTGGGAAGGTAAGGCCAAAATTAAAGCATTCACGAATCTCTTCTTGAGTTCCTAAAAATAAACATCACATTCTTCTATACAAATAAATTTAACCCCTTTTTTATTAACATAATTAGCATACTAGATAATTGTTCAATGTATTTAATAAACTGTCAGTGATAACCTACTAATCCAACAAAACTACGAATCTTTGTATCATTTTTAGGTCATGGACATTCATTAAGCACTTTTTTTGGCAGGGTCAACTGTTATTCCATCCTTATTTACAATATTCCCAAGAAAAGAAATTTGTTGCAACCATAAATCACACTTGATGAATTATCCATACAATTTCATTTAATTTAAGGTTTTCAAAATAACCCTTATATTTTTTTCATGCTCCTCTTTTCTCTTAGATAATACTATAATTTCATCAATAAACATAACTAAAAACTTATCCAAGAACTAGTGGAATATTCTATTCATAAGATCCATGAATAAATTAATGGTAATTAGTTAACCCAACTAGAATAACAACAAACTCATAATGCCCATATCTAGTACAAAAAAACTATTTTTGGGATGTCATCCTCCTTCGCCTTCAGTTATGGTACTGGATCTCAAGTAAATCATGGAAAAATACTATGCTACCTAGAGCTAATCAAACAATTCAGCGATATGATGCAAAGGATAATTTTTTTAACAGTGGCATTATTCAAATCTCTATAATCAATTCAAAGTATCGTGGAAACATCTTTCTTTTTAATGAAAAAATTAGAGCACCCCATGGTGAAGTGTTAGGATGAGTGAAGCCTTTATCAAGAAAATTATGAAACTAATTTTTCAATTAAAGAACATCCATTTGAGCCATTAGATATAGGGTTTTTTGGAATTGTATTAGCGTTAGTAACTAATTAAATTGTCAATTCAACTTCCCAATTAGGTATAACACTAGGTAACTCATTAGAAAAAACATCAAGGTATTCATTTACCACTGGAACATCATTAATTTGAACAATTCCCTTGTTTTCAACAATATGAGCAAGATAAATTTCATTTACATATTTCAATAGTTTCATAGCTTCCAGGTATGTTATCAATTGTGTGGGTTCGTTCTTCTATACAAACTAAAAATATTTCTGAAAAACAACTTCTTTATCTCTACAGTCAATCATATCTTGATAAATAGAAAGTCAATACATTCCCAGAATGACATAAAACTCTACTAAGGGTAAAACATAAGGTATATTGGTAAAGTCTTTCCATATACCATAATAAAAATATTATTATAATTCCTCTTTGCTATAATATTTTCTCCTGGTGTTTTAACAATAATTTATGGTCTCATTTTATGAGGTGATATTTTCAATTTATAATAAAATTCTTCAAACATGAAGGAATATGTATACCCCATATCAAACTATACTTTAGAAAAATTTGAGTAAACAAACAAGGTACCTGATACAACTTCATTGGATGGCTTGGAATCTGCTGAATTTGTCGCAAAGGATCACACCACACATTTATTCATATATTCTGGATTATTTGAATCATTTAGATCTTTCTTTGGGACAACATTTACATAATAACCCATCTCTCCACATGTAAAACACATTACAGTTTGATTATTAGGATTATTCTTAGGATAATTTTCATTACAATCTTGGGCTATATGTCTAAACTTACCACATAGAAAACACTTTCCAGTTTTGGTAAGGCATTCCACAATGTGCTTTTTTCCACACTTTTCACAAACTAGAAACTGGAATTTCTTACTATTAGATTTCTTTAGTTGATTAGTACCCATATCTTACCATCTAGACCTCTTATTCTCCTTGTTTTCAAAGTGCACATGATCATCAGAAAACTCCATCTCTACCCTCTCAGCACATCAAACATGTTTCTCATAACTTTTGAATTCACAGGAGGTCAACACCCTTAAATACCTTGGATTTAATCCTAAGAAAAAGTTGTTGATTTTTCTATCAAGCTCTTTAATAATATTTTCAGGATACCTCTCCATTCGGGTGAAGTTTCCTTCATACACATCCACTGAATCTTTCTCCTTTAACTTCAATTCAAGAAGTTTCTTCCCTATCCTATATCGCACCACCTTAAGAAAATATTTTTCAAGGAAAAGACTTTTAAATTCATCCCACTCTAAGGCATGAATCTCCATTCTATCATTGATATTTTTGATCATTAACCACCACTGATCAACTTCAACATCAAAACGACAATTGGAAATATTTTACTTTTTATTATCTTAACAAACCATAACATTGAATATCTTTTCAAGGTCCTTAATCCACCCTTAATCTGCTACTAGGTCAGAAGATCCATTGAAAGTAGGAGGGTGTTGTCTCATAAAATTTTCCACTATCGTCATGTTTCATTGTGGTACCATTGGTTGTTCTATTTTATGGATTCCACAACCATTTATTACCAAAGTCAGCTGATCCATTACTGTCAAAAACTACTCGGTTCCAATCCCTACCATTTCAGACTATAGATTCAAAAGGATATCATTCTATCAGTGACTCTCCTATGCATCTTCCCTATTTCTTCTACGGAAAACCATTTTGAACAAACATATATTAGTTGAAGAAACATGGTAATCATTAAATTCTATATCATTTAAAATTAACAATAAATTAAAAATCATTTATTGTATTCTATTAACATCATCCTAACCCCTAAAGTTATCTAAACCTCCCTCTAATACCAACTATAAGGACCCAACCTTATTATATTACATAATCTTTAATTTTAATCAAGAATTAATTTCCTTTAATATTGATGATTTTTTGAAGTTTAGAGTTTTAGATAATTGAGATATAACACATACATAACATTCCACATTCATAAAGAGAAGATATCAGATAAATAGTATCCATTTATTCCAAAATATAATACTTTTCAAATAGAACATGATTTCCTTAACAAATACTCATAACATTTAATTTGGATTCCTTATTTGTCTTACAAATACTTATAACATGTGAAAATAATTTAAAAGCCCTAGGATGACCACAAAAATCTCAGTAAGTGATTTAAAAAGAAGGAAAAAAACATTAGTCCATGAATACTTGTTACGTATGAAATCATTTTCAAAAGAATATACTTGTCACTCTTATAAACTTACTTTGTGAAACTGGAGACTTCCATGAGATTTCCATAAAACATATATAACATAAATAGAACCAGAAAGGTATCTTTTAACATTACTTACATAATCTTGTAACCCACTCGACTATGTTATAATTTATAACCCCCATGGCTACCATACAATTTGTGTAACCATTACAGTTACACTTGGAGTAACCATACGCCTGACCTCCCAATTAAATATACTAAATTAATTGGAGGGAGATATAGGTCCCACACATCGTCATAAACAATTCCCAAGAACCAGAACATAGTCATACAACATTAATAATTCAATAAAATCATTTATTTTGAATTTTATAAAATAGAATTTTAAAAATATTTTTTTTAAAAGAAAATTCCCTTATAAATATCATATAATTGAATTAAGACTTAATTTAGGGGATCTAATATGTCTATAAACTATAAATAAACATAATTAAACATAATATAAACAAAATTCATCTCAAAGATAATTTTAATACCACATAAATAATGAAGTGGAATGTTAACCCAAAGAATGGAAATCGGTTTATGAATTCCCTTACCTCAGGTTTTTCTTAATTAAAACTAATTTAAACCTCTTATATAATGGTTAAAAAGTGTTATTAATATATTATAGAAACATATTCATGTTTATAACACCTTATATGGCCATTTCACAACATCATTTCACCCTTTAATTATTAGTATTTTATTCTTTCCATTGTTTTGGGTGCGTTCTTTACATGATTTCTATGGCCAGTTTGTATTTAATTTTCTTATTGTATGGAAATGAAAGTATATAAGTTGAATAAAATGGTATTAATATGTTTATAGAATATATAATGATACCATAAATCATTTTTTTCATCATTTATGATGATATATCATTAGATGAAACATTAATGATATTTGTTTAGATCATTTTTGGTAGTTCCTCGATAATCATGAACTTGTTTCATTATATAAAATAATTTCATGCATATAAGTTCATTAAAAAAACATAAAATAGATTAAAAATAAAATTTAAATTCTATTTAAACCATTAAAATGGTTTTATGATCATATTTTAATGATTCAATGGATATTGCAAACACATCATCCATGATTTTGGTAAATCGGCACATCGTGGGCGGTGTTTTTATTTTTAGAATAAGTGGGAGAGGATAGGAAGGAATATGATGAATATTTTACATGAACATGGTAAAATAAAGATTATATAATATTCTGTAGATTTATTACCTCTTGTATATGTGTAGGGAAATGGAGTATAAGAAAATAAAGTAATTAGAAAGAAAACACATGGAAAGGGAAGAGGATTCTTACCTCTTCATAACTTCTCCTTGAGATCCTCCTTAAGGCCTTTGGTTTTGGCCTTTTGGTGAGACCAAAATCTCTAGGAAGTGGTGAAGATACTTGGGGAGGAGATTTAGTATAACTTAGAAAATGCTGAAGACTTGAGAGGTGTGAGGGGAAGAGGGGAATGAGGGTGGTATTTATAGTGGAGGAGAATATGGATTTTACAATATTTTAATCATTATTTTAATATTTTTTCTCAAGACTATGAATAGTCTTGATTAATGTGACCCAAAATTGTAAAAAATTCATGTTATTTTGAAAAAAGTGGGCTTAAATAATCTTTAAATCACCTATTATGTAGTAAAACAAGTATTTATCATTTATCGTATTTTTCTATTCATCAAAAATTCAAGAATTTTAGAAAAATCCCAAAAATTTACTCTAACCAGTTTTTGACCAATAGAATTCAAAAATGAACTTCATTTTTTGAAAATAATTTTCCATATATTATTAATTTATCTTTTAAATAAAATCATAATTTATTCAAAAATAACAATTTTAAATCTATACCTTATTTTTTAACACCATGAAAAATTAATCAAGTTTTCATTATCTTAAATCCTTAAGAAAATAAAATAATAATACAATCTTATATTAATTAGGTTCATATTAATATTTATATTAATATTCATAACTTTATGTTAATATTAAAAAAAATCAAGTTGGTTCCATTAGACTCTGAATAACTTACTGACCACAATTTTTTATGACCATTATTCAAAATTCAAAACATAAAAGTAGCAAAATTATGTTTGAAGGATAGTTATAAATATCTATTTAAAACAGAGTTTCATGATTTTCCATTCATTTTTAAACCTTTTGGTGTTAAAAATATATATATTATAGTTATTTCATTGTATAATTCTAGATATTATGGAACTACGATCAAAATAAGAGAACCAAAAATAAAAAATCCAAAAATACATAAAAAACAAAGCAGTTATTGCCTAAAACATGATTTTAACAATGAATTTTAATAAGAAGATAATAAAAGGTAATAAATATATGATATATGGAATGATATATATAATTATTTTTCTATAATAGATTAAAAATAAACATATATTTATTATACAGGAGGTTCAAATGTGTGTGAAGGAAGTCGGGACTAATGATAAGGGTTTCTCATCTCACTTTTACTTTTGTGAGACATATTCCATAATCACCACTTATTTCTTTTATTTGTTTTATATACTTCCCCTTTGAAATTTTATAACATTAATATCCTTATATTAATGGTATTTAAAGTTTCATTTAATGAATATTTCTTTTTTTAGGGCTTAGGATTCCGAATTTTACAAAGTGGTAAGGGTTTACTTCACAATCTCATCATTATTCAGGATTTTTTATTTTAAGTCTCCATTTGGGAAATTATTTTTTATTCCTCTCTTAATATAAATATATTTTCATCTTATCCGGTTATTTATTAAATTTTCATGTAATTATACATTTTTTTACTCTATGTCACTTAATATGATTCAGAATTTTTTTAATAAAATCTAATTTCGTTTATCTCTTGGTAAAAAATATTTTTTCCTAAAAAACCATGTTTTATAAAAAAATCACAAATTATTTTTCTCCAAATTAGATATTAAATAAATTTTTAACCATATTTTAATTTTTATAAAAAAAATTAAAGTAATATTCATGTAATTTCCCATGAAATTTCCCTTTTTATTTTTCTGAAAATGTGAAAGGAATATTTGTTTTAAAGTGTACAACGTGAACAATATTTTTTATCATCATAACCACTCATTATTTTAAAGATTCCTCTATAAGTTTTGAATAATATTTTCAAATTAAATGATATCTGAAAATATTTTATTAATTTTTAATTTTAAAAAGGTTATTTTCAAAGAAGGATTATTTTTCTAAATAAATGTTTTAAATGATTGTTAAATATTCCTTTATATGTTTCCATGGTTATTTCAAAGAAAATTATTTAAAAAATATTATGTTTAAAAATGGTTTTCAAAGTAAAAAAGGCTATTTACTCAAGAAATTGTCTAAGTGATCTTTCAAAATAATTTTCCATCTAGGATTCATTCTTTGATGTTAATTTTTTTAATGGGGATAACATTAAATGATATCATAATTATTATTTCACTAGATAGTTAATATTTATATTGATGAAATATTTATGAAATCCATTTCTCTTTCATGGGTTAAGTTATGGTGAATTATTGAAATGTTTTTTAAACCTATTTTATTTTCATTGTTTGTGATGTTATGATATGATCAATGTTTTATGATATTTTGGCACACATAAGTATGGTTTTCATTATCAGATGGGTGGGACTTATATCCTCCTCCAATTAATTGGGTAAAGCTTTATATCTCATGATATAATAATGGGAAACAGGTTTATGGGCTTGATCCATAATGGTAAATAGGTGACTCCTGATCCACTATGGGAAATAAGTGTATCCTGATCCATAATGGGAAATAGGTGATAAGTCACGATTCACTATGTTAATGGTTTTTGGTAGATAACCTTGACAAATGAAATGATTTTATTTATTTATGATGGTGCCACAATTTTTTGAGATGATATTATAGTTCATGATTGATTTTTGATTACTTTTCACTCTTATGGGCCACAGTTTCTAAAATGATAAATTTTTATTCCATGAACCATATTTATGATCTATGATAGGTTGGGAATGAAATTTCTAAGTTATGTTTATGATCATATACCCTTATTATTATCTTATGATTTCATATGATCATTGATTGATATCTCATATTTTTACCCTTACTAGGCATCTGAGTTCACCCATTCTATTGTTTCCTTCCCTAGGTTATAAATAATGGTTTTGGTAGGGTATACCTAAGAAGAGTATTATGTGGGAATATATTTGTGCCATATGTTGAAGATCTTTTATGAAATAAGAATATTGTGTTTCTAGTCTATAAAGGAACTAAAATATTACAATCCTTAGGAATGTATTTCTGAAATGTATTGAATATTAATATAAAAATATGTAATATATATGTATGAAAATATTGGGTCTTTATATAAATATTCCCAAAAAATCATCATATCATAATAAAATATAATTCATCCCACTCAGGCCACAATATATGTCAAGAACCACAAACAAGGGGCTTTAAAGGAGCCTCTCTCACACATGGTGTGAAATATAATTCAAATGTGCTAAATGAGCCTTACTAAAATTCATCTCTGATATCCATGACATATTATTTATTATTTGAAATACCAATTAAAAAAATTATTTAAAATTAATCATTTAATAGATACACCTTTTTTCATTTAGAATATATTAAAAGTCAAAACATTTATTTTTCTTTAAATTTTTTTATGAAACTAGGCTAACACCCACTCTTGGACCAAAATGGGTCACATACCATTCAAAACCCCAAAATAGTCTTTTATAATTCAAAAATATGTTTCAAAAACACTTTCCATTCAAAACATTTATTGAAAAACTAAAAGAAATTTCAAATACCTATAGTCATAAGTGACAAACAACATTATAGAATTTGTCAAACTCATTAAAACTATCACATATACTTGTAATTTAACTATTTAAAAATTCATAATCACCATGAACATAATTAAATTTCAAATAAATGAAGGTTACAATAATACCTACCTCAAACAAATAGAGATCAATTTAAAAACCTTCTCTCTCACTAAAGAACACCCAACTAAGCCATAAGAAGTACTCTACAAGCTATAACACCCCAAAATACAAAATTAAGTTATCCCATAAACCCTAATCATTGTTCAATATACAAACTAGGTTTAATGGCGGAAAATCCAATCTAATAAAGAGTTGAAGAGAGGATTAAATAGGATAAATGGATGGAAAATAGGGGATTGAATAGGGGTTTCCACTTGCAATCAATGGAATGAAGCTTGGAATCAAGAAGATGGGGAGGGAGAAGGATAAAATGAGAATTAACTAGCTAGGTAAAATGATATGGGGTAGAATAAAAGTATTAGGGAATTTAACATTAGTAAGGGAAAAATAATAAATCAAATTTTTCAAAAACTGGGTAAGTTGCATGGTTGGGCTACATGATTTAACAAAATGTATACCAATGGTGCAAAATGACTCTAATATGGTGAATTTTACTTCAAATGGTTTCTAAATGGATTTCCTAACCATGAATAAACCATGAATACCATAAACTTTACATAGATATATCCTTATATGGTTTCCCCTATTTGCGCGCTACCCATGAAAACTAACCAGGCACTTTAAAAAATGAACTAAAAAGACCCTACATAAGGCTAACATGAATGATTTTCTCCTAAAACAGGCATCCAAAACCATGTGAATTAGTATTCATGTATAATTTTCATCCATATGTATTTTAATAACCATTTATTTATTATTCATAAACCATTCAGGGAAGTAAAAACTCTAAAAATTTAAAATATTGAGACCCAAAACTTATAAAAATTTAAATTAACCCAAAATTAATTAACAAAATAATAGCTACAGTGACTTGAGATTTTACTTATTTCCCTTTATAATGTGTGTTAACTCAATAAATATAGAATCTATACCAATGTACATAGTGTGTGGGACTATTTAAATTCAACTATAAGAGTCCTTCATAGGGGTATTCCTTCTTGATATCTTCAAAGTTTCAATAACATTGATTGTCTATTTGAAGAAATAGGGTCAGACTTTTTGAACTAGATTTTCTTCTTTCATTTTTATCTTTTACCCATATGTTATATCGATACAGCACCAAAATATACATATCAAATTCCCAATTTATCTATTCTCAACACTTTGATAGTATTGGGTAAACTTTTATTGAACTCACACATTGTTGGAAAATTTACAATGATGATAATAGAATGAATTCCATAGCTAGAAAAATATTTAAGGAATCATTTCATGAATTATTTTGTGCTTTACATAATCATATAGATCAACTTATTAAACTACTTTAATAGTTGGTTAATCTAAAAGAGTTTATTAACATATAATTTACATACTTAAGAACTTTTCTTATGTTATTAACCATAGGAAGTTGCTTACATTAAGATTATTCTTTAAAATATTGATCTTAAAGATAGTTTAGATGATTATGATATCATTTATCTACAATATAATCTTTTATCAAATGATTATCATGTTTTACAAACATTTAATAATAAATTTTAATTAATTTTCTCCCACTAAAATTATTTCCCCTTTTTAAACTCATTATATCCATTAGTGGGACAAGGTCTATATTTAACTAAAAACTGTGTTTGGTTTGTTGTTTCCCTCACTAGTTAGTTATAGTTCATTATTTAAATCATATCATATGTATATCTTGGATGTTTTAGTGGACAATTATCTCCCCAATCCATCATATGGATAAACCCAATATTATTCCTCTCATAACCTAATCCAATTAGGTTCTTTGGACTAAGTGTAACTTAAAGAAAATACCAAGAACAAGTATTTAATCTTATTAAGGTCACTATTTGATTGCATTACTTACACAATATAATTAAGTGGAACCCATCTTTAGCATGTCCTACCTGGTTGTATGATTAAGGTCGTAACAGGTGTTCACTTTGGAATGAATATAACACTTGGTATTTTTAAAGAGGATTTAATCTCACCATTTTTTCACATATTATCCCATTTACATGTATGAATTTTTTTATTATTTATTTTGGAATCTTATTACTTTTTTACTTAATTAATATGATCAAATAATATTAATTTGTAACTCTTTTCAAAACTCTTGAAAAAATAAGAGTTATAGGGGAATAAAACAAAATCAATTGTCATACCTAGCATATAACTCCTTATATGCATGTATAACAATTTGTATAAATAGTTTAATAATTAAAATAATTCATTGATCCATTAATATTAAAATATATATATTCATGAATAATAAACTAGGGAATAATTTAATAAATGAACATTTCAAATATTTAAACATGATACAATCATTTATGAATGATTCATAAATAAATAAATTATAAACATTTAAAACATTTCCCATGCATTATGGACTTTTTTTAATTATATAAATTTAAATAATTTATACATATACCTAATATTAACTCTTTCATACTTTATTATAATTTCATATCAAGCATGCATCTATATATATTGGACTTATTAGGGACACTCTTGGTGGTAGTCTATTGAGTTGTACTCACAACCTACATGGGTGACCTAGTAACCAAGAAGGCATTATGATTTATGAACTTGGTAAGGGTAAAGTCCTTATATATTTGTATGGATAATAAATTAACCCTTATTATTAGTTAGAGGATGGGTTTGGGCTAGTTTTTGGGACGGGTTGTGGATTTCCCCCTTACTTTTGATTATTTTTTACCCAGTTGCATATGATCCACCCATGGAGATCCTATTTACACTATTATCACTTGTATGAAATATAATGTTGTTAATATTGATATGGAATGTGTTTATATTTACTTTAGTATGGTACATATATATGTTGTCTCTTTTACATGGTTATTACACTTTGGTAATGTTTTCAATTATAATCATCTCGATGTGTTTTTATAGTTATTTTTACGTAAGGTTATAGTCTCCCTACCTGTTACATATCAACCCTCATTATTTGTTGGTACCCTCTAGAAAAAAGTGAGGTTAACTTAAAAAGATGGGAAGGCTTGGTCACATGTAATAGGTTCAATTTACTCCATTCATTCATATTTCTTCTCTCCCCCTTTTCATGTGTCATCAAATGGGGCTTCATGGAGTTTATTTATAGATAAGGGGAGACTAGGGCATATGGATAGGTGATTAACCACCTATCATACCCTAGTAGAGGATATCCTTATGAGGGTAGGCTCAACACATGAAATATAGTTTTGTAATGTCCTATTAATATGCAGGAACATGGGTGAAGTATCATGGACATGTGGAGGAGTGTGTAAATGGAGGTGTACAAAGGATGTGCACGTCTAGAAGTGATGCGTGTGAAGCTAAGTGTGTGAATGAAGGTTCATTAATATTTTGTGTGCATATAAGTGTGTTGATGCTCCTTTCCGTCACAGAGTCTAAGGACTGAAAAAAAGGAAATACCTTAGTCCAAAGTGATTCATCCTTTGAAGAAACATCAAAAATCGACAAAGGGATGAACAAGGAGAACATTTCCCATAAGTCGCGCAAGTTCCCTCATGGTCGCGCAAGTACACTTGCGCGCCGCCTAGTGGTCGTGCATGTACTTGCGCGCCGCCTAGTGGTCGTGCAAGTCTACTTGCGCGACGCCTTATGGTCGTGCAAGTGACTTGCGCGACCTAAGTGATAACCGCCCGGTAACCGCCTGGGGTCTTCTCCTGCCTATAAATAGACCCTGTGGGCCCCCCATTCGAGAGGATCTTTTTTCAGAAACTCGGATTGAAGCTCCCGATGCCCAAGTCTCTTCTCAAAGCTTCCGGAACACTTCTAAGATAATTTCTTACCTAGAACGGAAGATCTAAAGAGAAGAAGGAAGGCCTAAGTTTTGAAACTTATCAACACTTGCGCGTCGACTTATTTCCTTCAATATAACTTGCGCGTCCTTTTTCTGGAAGAACCTCAAGAGGATTGTAAAGGGTTTAATAAAGAGTCGCTCAAGCATTTCAATGCTGGTTGAAAATCGCGCAAGTACCCCTCATGTCGTGCAAGTATACTTGCGCGACCAATACTTGCGCGCCGCCGCAGGACTTGCGCGCCTTTCAAGACTTGCGCGCCCCTACCTTTTTGGGTGCCCATCTTGCCAATTTTACCCCTCTTAAGCCATTTCACCTTTCCTATTCAAGATTCAGTCTTCAAGATACTCTTTAAAGCCATTTATGGCATGATTTCTTGATTTTTCATCCTCGTCTGAAAGGAATTCTGTGGAATATCTCTCAAAACCTAGTGATTTAAACATCTTTATGTCATCAAAGATTGAGAGTTCATTCATTCTACCTCATCCTTTAAGATGAGTGAATCCTTAACCTGGGTCTCCTTTTCGGGAATAATCCCCAGTTATATGTTCTTTAATCTGGGCATCCTCCTTAGGAGTAAGCCCCAAATTCTTAAAGTTCCCAAACATGGGCATCCTCCTCAGGAGTAAGCCCCAAACTTTAAATCCTTAACTTGGGCATCCTCCTTAGGAGTAAGCCACAATCCCTAAATATGGGCATCCTCTTCAAGATTAAGCCCCAAAACAAGTACCCTAACCTGGGCTTCCTTCTCAGGAATAAGTCCCAGTCATAAATCTTGGGCATCCTTCTTAGGAGTAAGCCCCAAGCCTTAATCCCTAACCTGGGTCTCCTTTTTCAGGTATAAAACCCAGTTATAATCTTGGGCTTCCTTTTCAGGAATAAGCCCCAAGTACCCTAATTTCTCTTTAACCAGTCCTAAATTACCCTTGATTTGGGTTTCCTTTTTAGGAATAAAACCCAATCATAAGTCTCCTCCTAACTTGGGCATCCTCCTTAGGAGTAAGCCCCAAAATTAGAGTATTCAAATCTCCATAAAGCACATATACCTTTATGGACCCTGTTCCTGGATTTTCTCCCTAAAAGTGAATCCTAAAACCTTCATCTATCTGGGCAGTTATACATACATAAGCCCCAAACCATTTCTTATGATTGCATCTTTTCATGGCACAATTGTCTAAATTTTACTAATACCTCTTGTTTCTCACACCGAGCATGACTCACGTGAGCTTAGAGTGTAAAAGTAATTGTGACATTCTGCTTTGAGCCATCAATCATAAACATCATACCCTTACTCGAACTACGTGGGTTCTGATTCCTTTTCCAAAACAAAGGATACGTAGGTAGCCCATTTATGGGTTCGATCCCAACTTTGAAATAATCATTGTCCGTCTGAATGACGATAAACTTCAAGTGCCCCACTGAGTGGCTGTAAAACCAGCCTGGTCATCATAATGACCAAGAGACTTTTATATAAATGTTTTGAAGGATACCATTGACCAAGAATCTCTAAAAAGATATAGATGGTTCTCTATTGATGAAGAACCTCGAATACATATAAAAGATTCTCTAAATTTCTTGCATATTTAATCATTGATTGTTAAAACTTAAGGAAAGCTCATTTTATACTTGGTAATATAATAAGGATTCACGAACATAACTTAAATCTATAAAGAGAGTCCTAGAGTAGACAATAATTCCCCTCAAAAAGGTGTGATGAGTCCGACCTCCCATCCTCTCGACCAATGCAAATTCCTAAGCCTCATCAGTTCACAAGCTAATGAGCGCCTACCTTTGGAAAGTAGGTCCAATTGGATGTGGAATCATTGGATGTTTCCGGTTCTACGAACAAACCCGCTAGAAACCGATCGGAACGTTTGAATCTCCCGTCCAGGAGGTCATCCCCGAAATCCGTGTGAAACAAAAATGGTGAACCCGACGTGAATCCTTAACCAAGTTAAAGTGATGTTATTCTTATTTGTTAGGCCCCTTGGGCCAACAAATAAATCATTGACATGTGCTCATCCAAAAGATGTAGTGGCCAGATTCATCTTGATTATGTTTGTTATATGGAACAGGCACTCTTTTCTCAATATCTTCTGCAAAATGGATTTCCTTAAATTCACCCCTGTGAATACTGCTGTTGTGAACACCTCTACTGTGAGGTCTGCTGCTGTGAAAACCAATGCTGCTACTCCTGCTGGAACGTCGTCCGCTCTGTGTATGACATCACCAACTCAGCGTCGTCAACGCTGGGTTTCTAATGCACTGGTTAAGGAGTACCGTCACAACGGTACTATCCCAACTCTGGAGGCCGCTCGTCAAGCCCTCCAAGTTAACAACTCTACCTGGTCGTCCGGACAATGGCGGCTAGCAATCAAGAAGCAGGCGGTGCTGACTACTGTCTCCAACCGTTTCGGGTCGTTATCCCCGGAACGCAATTTCCATTCACTCCCTTACTCTGAGGAAGTGAATGAGCAGGTCCTTCGGGGCCTTAATTCAAAAAGACAAGAGTCCTTCCCGAGGGCTCCCATCAACAATCGCCGCCAGACTCGTGCGGTAGTGCGCCCTCAACATGATGAGGGTACCGACTCCAGGCATTCGGCTCAGGTTCCTCAAACCCGAGCAGGCAAGATGAACCGCCAGAGACGGAATCCGGTTAACAATAGGCAGGTTGTCATCCCTTCCATCTCCGGAGAAGTCCACCAACCTAACTTGGTGGAAAATAACGAGCAGGCACAATCACCTGTCCGTTTTAATTCCGCTATCCAGCAGACTCGTCTGGCAGCATCACGCCAATCCCGCCAGGCAATTCCGGCGGAGTACTATAGGCAGAAACATGCAACTGCTTATACATCACTAGTTAGTCAGTAGGCTCGTCTGACTACATATGATGGATCTCGTCAACCGCGTTTGGCGAAGTGTAATCAGCAGGCACATACACCTGCTAATACTAATCAAGCCTACCAACAGTCTCGCTTGGTAGCGCACGGAGAAGTCAGTCGGAAAGTCCCGACGACAAATAGGAGGCAGACTCAACTCTCTGCCTCCACACTTGAGTACTGTCAGGATTCACTGACAGGAAAAGGAGGATAGGAGCAGGCACATACACCTACTCCAAGCCCGGAATGGACGTATATCCCCGTTTCGGCGGCTGAAGTCACCAAATATATTTTGTCAATGGTGAAAGAGCAGAAGCAAATTCCTGCTCATATTCTGGATGCTTGCCAGGATATCATAACAACTTCAGCATCATCTCAGGGACAGACACATAAATCTATCCCTAGCAGTAGAGTGACACATCAATGATTCACTCCGGAACAGACACACACATTTGTTCCAGTCCAAGAGGGTTATGGGGAATACTCCCCTATATCATACGGACAACCAAGTCAGGCACATACACCTGATTTGAGTGGAGATCGTCAGCCTAACCTGACCATCTTTCCTGATCAGGCACATACACCTGCTCAGAGCAATCACTTTCGTCATCAAGTGGTTTCTAAAGCGAGTAAGAAGGCATCTAAGAAAAAGATCTACCCAGCACAGTCAGGAGATCAAAGGCCAATCTGTAACCAAGCCTTGCTCGATGCTGGAGTTCTTGAAGCCCTCAGACATTTATCTGTCAGAATTCAAGATTCTACTCCCTCAGTTCCCAATAACGGGAACATTAATTCTGAAGGTCTTCAACAGACACTTCCTCATGAAGACTTTCTTCATGAAAATTCGGTCAATCTTGAATTTTCTTCTTCAGATGAGAGCCACAGGAACCCTCTGTGTGGTCAGAAGACCAAGGAGCAAGAGATCTCATCTTTTGTTGTAACCCATTATGGTGGTCCTCCCCATGATGATGAATTTCGCTGCGAAAGTCCTCTCCGCAGTAGTGATTCACATTGCCTGGAAAATACTCCAGTAGACAATGTAGTACCGAGAAAGCCCTCTTATCTTGAGGCACTTGCAAATGTGAAACTAGTCATGTCTGATGCTTTATCGCTAACAAGTGAAATACTTTCTCAATCAAAAGATAGCCCAGGGTGTAGGCCATTCTCCGAACCACCCCTAAGTCATGCATCTTCTAGTTTGATTAATGATCTCTCTACCAATCTTGTTGAATCCGATAAAGCAACAAGGAAACACCAACTCTTGTCAAAACAGGTAGAAGAATCTTCATTTAATGATAAAGAGGAAATGCTGAACATGAGGAAAAAACTGGCAAAAGGTGAAGTACCAGTCATGTTTTGGCCTTTGGCTGACTCCCAGTACGACATTCAAAAGATGTTGACGGATGATGGAATCCATGATATTCGTCTCAACATATGGAAAACTCTTTGTCAATTAAAGAAGAAGGTATTATCTTACGATGAATATGAAAATAATCTTAAGATAATAGAAGGGCTACAATGTCAGATTGATTTGGCATCTCTATCAGTCTCTTGGTATCCGAAGGCTGAAAAGCAACAGAGAACCCTTCAACGTTCATGCCTTGGCGCACTAAGAAAATTGCGTCAGTTAATTGCCAATGCTCCATCTGATGTTCATATCAGAGGATGGGGTGTTCACGGAGCATTACATTTCACAGTGCTTTCCAGTCAGCAAAGCCCGCCGAAAATGGTCTCATGCAATGTTATTGCCCATGGCAGGCCACAGTCAATGGGATTTGTTCATAATCAAAATCTTGCTCAAGAACAGACTTCAACTAGTTCCTCTCAAAATCAAGTATATAGAGAACAAGTTGTTGAATTGCTCTTACATCAAGCAGGCGAGAATATTGCACAAGCCTCTCATCTGGAGCAAACACGTCATCAAATGACAGAAGTTTCAGAAATCATCCAACGGTCTGTTGAACCAGGTGATAAAAGTGGATACAGGTTAATGCATCTAGCTAATTTCCGAACTAAGATTCCCAAGATCAAGAGAGATTTTAATAAGATCTCAGACATAGCATGTCAAGAGACACCCCATCTTGTCAGACTGGGGACTTCTCTAACCCAACCCTCAGAGTCAACAAATGGGATTTGAGGAGTTGAGCGGAAACAGCAGGAACATCCCCAGTCCACCGGACTGGGGACTTTTTCAAATCCTCAATCCCTCCATCAGAGAAAGTCAGTATTCTCTCGATTAGGGAATAAGCCTCAAGAGGAACGAAGAGCCAAGCTATCAGGAGATTCTCTCCGAGTAACAGTTCTCCATGAAGTTCCTGAGGGATCAAGTCAACGGAATGCCATGTCTCATCATGGACATGGAAGAAGACAATATCACAGAAATGTTGATAGAAAGGATTCCATGCAATATGCATCCATTAATGTCATCAATGTCGTTGCTGCTGATTCACCAGATGAGGCTCAATCAGAGGGATCAGACGAAGAGTTTCCTACTCAAGAAGTTGCGCACACAGACCTAAATGAAGAAGGTGTGCGCACACGTAATCAAAGGCTTACCCAAAATCTGGGTATTCCTTCAAGTAACCCACTTCCCCCTCTCCGAAAAGGATCCAATAAGGGGAAAGGAAAGAATCAGGTTACTTCTCACCCTTCCTCTGAAGGAGGTCAATCGCTCTCATTAGAGCAAAGGTTTGCACAACAGGAGGAAGAAATGAAAGAATTAAGAAGGTTAAATGCAGAACTACTTCAGAGTAGTCTTCTTCTTAAGAATGCTGAAGTCAGACAGCCGAAGGAATTTGTTGTAACTACTAAGATGGATCAGGAATATCCTCCTTTATCAGTACACCCTCAGAGGTCTAATCCTACGGGTCAAATGCAACAACGGTTGGCAGCACTACCATCAGTTGCAGCACCAACCACCACGTCTGTCCAAGCTCCATTCATTGCACCTACCCAAAAACAAGTTCAACCTGATGTTTCTCAAAAGTTAATAACTACTATTGAGTCATTAACAGCTCAGTTAGAAACTATGGAAGGGAAACGGGCGCAAGTTCAACCTGAAACGAAAGTTTACCCTGAATGTGTAGATTCAATTTCTCCTCCATCCAGTTTTGGAAACCCTATTTTCCCTACTTTCAATGGATCAGGCGACCCTGAACAACATTTGACGCATTACGTGTCTTGTTGTGATCCTATGATGGGAACTCCAGAACAGCAAGAAGTAGTGAAACTCAGATGCTTCGTGCGAACCTTGCAAGGACCAGCTTTTGTCTGGTATACAAGCTTGCAATCCCGGTCAGTCATCGGATGGGAGGATCTTCGTCAAAAATTCCTTCTTCAGTTTAGCTCAACTTTGCCAAAAAACGACAGTTTTTGATCTTACAAACTGCAAGCAAAGGGAAAATGAAAGAGTATCTGATTTCATTGCTCGTTGGAAGGGATTAACGTATTCCCTGAGTTTAGCACTCCCTCGGGAGGAATTGTTGCCAATCTGTGTGGCAAATTTGCGTGAAGAATTACGCACGCCATTGATCCCTGTGAAATACACAGGAGGGTTTCGAGACCTTACTTCAATTGCTCAGCAGATTGAAGATTCCCTTATACAGGCTAAGGTTAAATCTCGTGTAATTCCATCAGCTCCAGGAAGAAGAATGGGTAAAGCAGAAACTGCTACAGTTATGCTTAAACAAGCACCTGTACCTATATCTACTTCAAAACCTTCATCTTCTCGAAGGACTCCACCTCCTGAACGCCAACAACAAAGGCTGTTTCGTCCGAATGATCAAAGAGATCAACGACGAAAACAATTTGAGGATATGAAGAGTAAAACATACTCTTTCTGAAATGAGCAAGTTCCTGGTTACTTCATTTCAGCTCTGGAAAATAATTTGGTTCAGTTACCAGTGCCCAAGAGGCCAAACAAGGAAGGAGATGAAGACTGTCCCAATTATTGTCCCTTTCATCAAATGTTGGGGCATCCCATCCAAGAGTGTTTTGTCTTTAAAGACCTCCTGCAAAAGATGGTCGACTTGGGACAAGTCAAATTGAAGGGTTCTTCAGCTCATGTAGCGTGTATTACCGCTATAGATCCAGAGGAAGGAGGCGAGTGGGAGGAAGTCAAAAGCAAAACTGCGAAAAAAATATGATGATTGGATGGTCAGAAAGACAATCAATCGGACCCATTCCATTTTGCGAACACAATTCAAGAAGCCAATTGTGTCTCCTACAAAAGCTGCAGTAAAGCCTCCATCAAAAGACAAATCCTCAAAAGGGCAGCGCAATTCAAATAAGAAAGAGGAATCAGGAGAAGATGAGTATGTATTAAAGCCTAAATTGTCTTTGACTCTAGCAGATTTCATGCCATCTACTTCAAAGCCACGGGCACTGCCCCATCAAACGGCACAGCCTAAACAGGCTAACCAGGCAGAGTCTTTATCAGACGAAGAGTTAATCTTTGGTTCTGTTAATATGATTCAATTAACCGATCCATATTCCAGTCTTGATGAGCCTGAATTCCATGTATCAAATAAGGGAATTCGAGGAAGTTTTAGAGGTTCAGGATATAAGGGAAGACGTGGATCTTTCCGAAGCCACTACTCTAATTTTACCCCTTCTAGCACTGTATATGCAGCAGAAACTCATGGTAGAGCCCTTCAGCGAGCTCAAAAAGAACAAGCAAGTTCTTCTGCCAATGGCCAACTCAGTTTTGGCACAGTTATTTTGGAAGACCGATTAAAGGTTCCATCTTATTTATCTCAGAAAGTAAATGGATCTAATCAGTCTAATCTTCCAAAACCAAGGATGTTTCCAACTTCAATAAAAGATGCATCAGCTTCCAAAGCATCTGCTTCCAAGGTACCTTCTAAACCGCATATTCCTATTGGGAAACGCAGACCTCTAGATCAAAAGTATGATATATTGAAACACTTGGCCCAAGTACCAGCCAAGTTATCAATTTTGGATGCTTTGAATCTGTCAAAAGATCTTCGGGAAGCACTTATCGAAGCTTTGTCTAGTCCTCAGGAGTTTGAAGCTGAAATTGCTGCAGCCGAAATCTATCACATAGAGAATAATCCTGCAGAATGCCATGCAGTGATATCTTTTACTGATAAAGATGAAGATGATGTTGTGCATGGGCACATAAAACCTTTGTACTTATCTGGCAAAGTCAATGGTGTAGATATTCGAAGAGCTTTCATTGACAATGGTTCAGGAGTCAACCTCATGCCCATTCGTACACTTCGTCGATTGGGCCTCACGGAATCTGATTTATCTCCTTCTACCATGTTGTTACAAGGATATGATAAAAATGAACAAGAACCACTGGGAGAAGTTACACTCAGAACTCAGTTTGGAGATCTTGTATCCAATTCGGATTTCATGATTGTTGATCAAGACTCAGCTTTCAATATCTTGCTTGGAAGACCCTGGCTACATCAGCAAACAGCTATTCCGTCATCATACCATCAATGTCTCAAATACTGTTTCGATGGTCAAGTTGGAACATTGTATGGTGATAAGGCCCCGTTCAAGACATGTGAGTCACAATACATTGAGGTGGAATTTTATCACATGAAGGGAAGAGAAAAAATCTACAATGAAGGAAATTACCAAAGTTAATGCTCCATATGGTTTGGAGAAAATTCCAATAAATCCATTTTCGCATATGAGTAAAGATTATGTGTTACCTATCAGTCAAATTGACAAAATAGGCCCAAATCAAAATACTCTTATGGAAAGATCCATAATGTCAATTACTGCAATCGAGCCAGACAACATGGGAGAAATTGGTAACTTATCAAGCAGTGATGAAAGCATAAGTGGTGACGTTTTCATTTCATCTGCTGAAGTCCAAAAAGTATGTACTTCGCTAATCAGGCCAGAAGAAGTTATAGCAACACCAGAGGTGAATAATGATGTCGATTCTCAATCCATCATCTCCTATTTATTTCCCAAAGAAGACCCTTTATCATCAATAGGGTCGGAAATGGAAGCTTCTTCTTCAAAATGTGAAAATTTTGACATCTCTTATGATCATGAGAATTTCGTTTTTTCATCTACTTTGCAAGTAGAAACGGAAGAAATAACACATGATGAAGAGGAAGAGGAAGATCTTAGAGATGCTCCTCCAACATTTGAAGAGGGTATCTCTACCACTGTGGATGAACTCAGAGAAGTAAATCTGGGTACAGAGAAAGATCCACGCCCCACTTTAATTAGTGCGGCCATGACCCTTGAAGAACAAGAGATGTATATTTCTTTTCTAAAGTAAAATAAAGATATTTCTGCTTGGAATTATACAGAGATGTTTGGCCTTGATCCTGATGTTGCCACCCATCATTTGGGTTTTCCAAAAGAACATCGAGGATTCAAGCAAGCCGCGAGAGGAACACACCCAACATATGCTTCCAAAATTGAGGCTGAAGTGGATAAGCTTATCAAAGCTAACTTCGTCAGAGAAGTTCAATATCCCAAGTGGTTGTCTAATATTGTCCCTGTGAAGAAGAAGAACGGGAAAATTAGAATTTGCATCGATTTCATAGATCTTAATCGGTATTGTCCTAAAGATGATTTCCCAGTTCCGATTACAGAACTCTTAATTGATGCGACGGCTGGCTATGAAGTACTTTCTTTCATGGATGGATATTCCGGATATAATCAGATCTGAATGGCCCCGGAAGATGAGGAATATACAGCCTTCAGATCTCCTCAAGGTGTGTTTTGTTACCGGGTGATGCCCTTTGGTTTAAAGAATGCAGGTGCAACATATCATTGCGCCATGCTTCGTATCTTCAAACCTCTTTTAGGGATGTTTGTTGAATGCTATGTAGATGATTTGGTGGTTAAATCCAAACAACGTTCTAATCACTTGGATGATTTGGAATTCATATTCCACAAGCTTCGACAACATAATTTGAAGATGAACCCCTTAAAGTGTGCTTTTGGGGTAACCTCAAGAAAATTCCTCGGCTTTGTTGTACGCCATCGTGGTATTGAAGTCGATCCTGAGAAGACTAAATCAATCCTTGGTATGTCACCTCCTCATAATTTTAAAGAATTAAGAAGACTTCAAGGACACTTAGCCAATATTCGGCGTTTCATCGCCAATTTGGCAGGAAAAAGTTTACCCTTTACCAAATTATTGAAGAAAGGAGTCACTTACCAGTGGACTGAAGAATGTCAAGAATCATTTGATGTTCTCAAGAAATACCTCTTGAGTCCACCAGTACTCATGCCACCTGTTGAGGGTAGACTGCTTATCCTCTATGTGACAGCTTTAGAGCGATCATTGGGTGCCTTTCTCGCTCAAAAAAATGATGCTGGGAATGAAAATAGTCTCTAATATCTCAGTAGAACTATGCTTGAAGCAGAAACCTGGTATTCAAGTATTGAAAAGTGATGTCTAGCATTAATATTTGCAGTTCAGAAACTGAGACACTACCTGCAACATCATGAGGTCCAATTGGTATCTCGTAATAATCCGCTCAAATTCATCCTTAGTCGTCCAATGCTTACAGGATGTCTGGAAAGGTGGGCGGTTATTCTACAGCAGTTCGACATTCAGTATGTGTCTCAAAAGGCAATTAAGGGCCAAGCTCTGGCTGATTTCCTGGCTGAACATCCTTCAGTAGAAGACACGTATTCAGATATCGAACTCCCTGATGAGGAATTTTTCTCTATTCAAGAGAGTCCTCAAACATTGGAAATGTATTTTGATGGTGCTTCTAGAAGTCCAACAGGGAAGAAAATGGAAAATCCTAAATTCAACAAAGTTGGTTTAGGAATTGTGCTCATTTCTCCAAATAAGGCAGTGTTACCTTATTCCTTTTTGTTGTGGGAAGGTGGTACCAATAATGAAGATGAATACCAAGCTCTCATTACAGGCTTGGAGTTAGCGCTTCAAGCACAAGTGAATCACTTAAAGGTGAAAGGTGATTCAGACCTGGTAATCAAACAAGTCAATGGGGATTATGCCATCAGAAAAGAAGAATTAATCCCTTTGTATGATTACGTCAGAGATTTAATGTCGGAATTCCCTTCAGAACCGATGTTTTCTTATGTCCCAAGATCACAAAATGCTCAAGCTGATGCACTGGCTAATATATCCACAGCTTTAGCAGATCCAAATCGGGATGAGACAACCATCTGTATTGCCCACTGTCGTGCAATTTCACCTTATGTTCAAGTCAGAACAGAGTAAATTAATGAAATTAATCCCATTCCTGAACCGTATGGTCATACTACAGGATGGATGTCACCTATCAGGGAATACCTTCAAAATGGAACACTTCCTCCTGATAGAGCTGAGAAAGAACAAATCCGGCGACGTGTGGTCAATTTTACTCTTTATGATAGCCCAAACCACCTCGAGAAAATTCTCTACAAACGTGGTTTTGATGGAGTTCTCTTCAGATGTATTGATGGTGAAGAGACAATGACTGTCATAAAGGAAGTGCATGCAGGAGTCTGTGGTGCCAACCAGTCTGGACATAGACTGTCTGATCAAATTCGAAGACTTGGATACTTTTGGCCTTCAATGATACAAGATTGTGTTAATTTCACAAAGAAGTGTCATTCATGCCAAGTATATGCCAACTTCATTCATCAACCTCCAGAGTTGCTTCATACAGCTAAATACTCATGGCCATTTTCCACATGGGGAATGGATGTGGTGGGACCTTACCCTTCAGCTACGGCCAAGCAGTTTAAGTACATTCTTACTGCTACTGATTTCTTTTCCAAATGGGCAGAGGCAGTACCTCTCAAAGAAGTTAGTTCTAAATGCATTGTTAGCTTCATCAAGTCTAACATCCTTACTATATTTGGTGTCCCTCATACCATATTGATGGATAACGGCACCAACTTCTGTTCTTCTGAGGTAAAGAAATTGTATCAAGAATGCAACATTAAGTCCAACCATTCATCTCGATATCATGCGGCGGCTAATGGCCAGATAGAAGCCTTCAACAAGACTCTTTCAAATATACTGCAAAAGATGGTGGATAAAGATAAGAGGTCATGGCCTGATAAACTCTTTCATGCTTTATGGGCTTATAGGACTACCACTCGCAATGCAACGCGGTCAACTCCATATTCATTGGTATATGGAACAGAAGCAGTCTTTCCAATTGAAGTTCAATTTCCCTCACTCAGATTAGCCATTTGTGATCAGTTATCTACAGATGAGCAATCCCAAAATCGGTTGAATGAATTGGAACAGTTAGATGAGAAAAGATTGTGCACTTTGCACCACTTGGAAATCTATCAGAATCGAATAGCACGAGCTTTTAACAAAAAAGTTCGTCTTCGTTCATTCATTCAGGGAGAATTGGTATCGGTTCTCAGAGCACCAATGATACCAGGAAAGAAGCCTCCCAAGCTTGAACCAAAATGGGAAGGACCTTATTCAATACATAAGGTCTACTCCAATGGAGCGTATTCTCTTATCTCAATGGATGGAGAACACATCACGACTCCAACTAATGCCAGCTTTCTGAAGAAGTATTTTGTATAAACACAAAATATTGTTCCCAGAGCCAAAATAGTCACATTAGTTCGTCCTTGCTATATGACGTTAAACTATACAACCATATGTCCTACATGACACTAAACTGTATTATGTCCTATCTACATGACATTAAACTGTACAGAAGTTCCTTATTTGTCCGAGATGACATTAAACTATATTTTGTCCGAGATGACATTAAACTATATTGTGTCCTAGCAACATGACATTAAACTGTGTGGCACTTTCATCGTCCAGCATGACGATAAACTATAAAAAGTCCCCAGAACTGATATCCTCATATTGGTTCACCTTAGTCCTAGCTACATGACTTTAAACTGTACAGCAATGTTCTATCGTCAAACATGATGATAAACTGTATAACCTTTTTTTCGTCCAACATGACATTAAACTCTAGAAAAGAAGATGTCCCTGCAACATGACACTAAACTGTGCAGCACCAGTTCGTCCTTGCTATATGACGTTAAACTATACAGCCATATGTCCTACATGACACTAAACTGTATTATGTCCTATCTACATGACATTAAACTGTACAGAAGTTCCTTATTTGTCCGAGATGACATTAAACTATATTTTGTCTGAGATGACATTAAACTATATTGTGTCCTAGCAACATGACATTAAACTATGTGGCACTTTCATCGTCCAGCATGACTATAAACTGTAAAAAGTCCCCAGAACTGATATCCTCATATTGGTTCACCTTAGTCCTAGCTACATGACTTTAAACTGTACAGCAATGTTCTATCATCCAACATGATGATAAACTGTATAACGTTTTTTTCGTCCAACATGACATTAAACTGTAGAAAAGAAGATGTCCCTGCAACATGACACTAAACTGTGCAGCACCAGTTTGTCCTTGCTATATGACGTTAAACTATACAGCCATGGTCCAGTATGACTTTAAACTGCAACTTCATCCCACGCGACATTAAACTGTGAAAAAGTTCTTTAAACTGTTCAGCATGACCTTAAACTGCATCATCCCTGGTCCATGTATATGACCATAAACTATTTGCAAATCCCTTATGTCCAGCAAGACGTTAAACTGTGACGTCCTAACTACATGACGCTAAACTGTATAAAAGTCCCTTACGTCCGGAAAGACGTTAAACTATATAATCTCAAAGGTCCAGTATGACATTAAACTGCACCATTCATGGTCCATGCATATGACCTTAAACTATTCGCACTTTCGTCCGACATGACGTTAAAAATGGTACATTCTTTTGTCCTTACAGCATGACAATAAACTGCACAATCCCCCTTTCATCCAATTTGACGTTAAATTGTATTGTCCCCATTGTCCTAACTACATGACGCTAAACTGTACAGAAAGTCCTTGATATGTCCTACATGACATTAAACTGTTATTTTGTCCCTGCTACATGACACTAAACTGTGCAGCACCAATAGTCCTAACTGCAATACTTTAAACTGCATAGTCCCTGAATATGTCCTACATGACATTAAACTGTGCATCGTTAAGGTTGTTATTACCTCTTTTTTCTCACACCGAGTATGACTCACGTGAGCTTAGAGAAAACCTCAACCATAACACTCTCTTTGGGCCCCTAACAATGTGTAAGTCCCAACAACATTTTAATTAGATCGTTGTCCCCAAGAACAACTTGATCATTAATTCATTCTTTAATTGAACTACACGGACTTTGATCCTTGCCCTCCAGGTTGGGTATGTAGGCAACCTCCCAAGGTTCAAGCCCAAAAGCAATCTCTTCACATCGGTTCACCACCATCTCATATGATGTTGATTTTTGAAACCGCCCCTGGAATCAATATCTTTACATTGATTCATTTTCATCCTTGTTATACGACGTTAAACTATACAACACTTTTGTCCGGTACGACAATAAACTAAGATATTATTTGATTTCCTCATTTGAGAGAGAACTATTATTGACATTGATTTTTCAATCATGGTTTTCATTTTTCAAAAGACTACGTGCATACATGGTAATGCCTAAACTTTTTATCTTAGGTTAAACCATCATTGCACTAAAGTCCCCTTTCACCCTTCACATGTACGAACCAAATTTGTACAAAGGGTAGTTCTAGAACTACGTGGACTTGATTCCCATCCTTATGGGATACGTACGAACATTCGAGTGTCCCTTGGATCCAGTCCCAAGTATTTTTGGCCTAACCCCAAATTTCACTTTCAGTCCCTTGGCTGAAAAGTCCTCATGAAAACACACACTGTGTATTCATTATTATGGTCTGAATTCTATGACCCTAAACTAAGATCACTCATACTTTCGTCCTGCACGACGTTAAACTGCATTTCAAGAACTACGTATGGATTGATTCTCATTCTTATGAGATACGTAGTGAAGTCCAAGTTTCAATTCAGGACCCAGCCACAACATGATTATGGTTATCATTGACCTATGTATCTCTATATACATTGGACAATACCCATCTTTATGTGTTATAATCCTAACCTTAAATATTTTCAGATCTTCGTAACACTTTTCATGACTTCTAGTCACAAAAATGTCAAACTTCTGAGAATTCTTTTGCCTGACTATGCAGCATGTGCCCATAAGTGGCCTTGCATAAACAATCCACATAACAGACCTGTCAGCCGAAAGATGCTATTTATTTAACCATGCAGCCAATGCCCTTAGGTGGCCCTGCATATTTCAACCCCCTAACGGGTTTTGTTAAATAATAGTAACTTCATTCTTGGGAAGAATGCCTCTTTTGTCCTTATTTGTCTTAAACGACAGTATGTAGGGATCCGCAAAAAATAGCCATCCTTAACATATTTTTCCTATATCCTTTTTCATGATCTGAAAGTATTCAAGTCTATGGTTTATTCTTCTTCCCTACGTTTGGGTCAGACCTTCGTAGGAGTGATGTTCATCCAGTTCTTCGGTATTCTTGTTCGGAAATATCTTCTCTATATTCAAGTACCTCTTTCCATACAACAAACTCTATACATTAGAAAATTTGAATCTCCATAAACTTTCACTGTCTTTTAGCACTAGGAAAGTAAATTTCTGAGAGTTCTTTTGCCTGACTATACAGCACGTGCCCATAGGTGGCCTTGCATAAACAGTCCACATAACAGACTTGTCAGCCGAAAGATGCTATTTATTTAACCATGCAGCCAATGCCCTTAGGTGGCCCTGCAAATTTCAACCCCCTAACAGGTTTTGTTAAATAATAGTAACTTCATTTTTGGAAACTACTTCTTCTAATGCCTTTTAGATCTTTTTCATATCATTCCTCAGATTCAAATATTCTTAAGCCATAGTTTACATATTTTCTCTCATACTTAAGTATGGTAATATGTTTTCAGATAAATTGTCAAAGAATTGAATCAATTTTAGTACATTTCGGTCAAAGCTATTTCGCCCTTAAACATTAGCCCCTTTATGTCCGACATGCATGACTTTAAACTGCCAGATTTCTTTTTTTTCTTTTTCACCTCAGAGTCAAATCCTCTTTTCTCTCCAGATCCAACTCTGAGGGGGGACTTTTGTTGACGCTCCTTTCCGTCACAGAGTCTAAGGACTGAAAAAAAGGAAATACCTTAGTCCAAAGTGATTCGTCCTTTGAAGAAACATCAAAAATAGACAAAGGGATGAACAAGGAGAACATTTCCCATAGGTCGCGCAAGTTCCCTCATGGTCGCGCAAGTACACTTGCGCGCCGCCTAGTGGTCGTGCAAGTACTTGCGCGCCGCCTAGTGGTCGTGCAAGTCTACTTGCGCGACGCCTTATGGTCGTGCAAGTGACTTGCGCGACCTAAGTGATAACCGCCTGGTAACCGCCTGGGGTCTTCTCCTGCCTATAAATAGACCCTGTGGGCCCCCCATTCGAGAGGATCTTTTTTCAGAAACTCGGATTGAAGCTCCCGACGCCCAAGTCTCTTCTCAAAGCTTCCGGAACACTTCTAAGGTAATTTCTTACCTAGAACGGAAGATCTAAAGAGAAGAAGGAAGGTCTAAGTGTTGAAACTTATCAACACTTGCGCGTCGACTTATTTCCTTCAATATAACTTGTGTGTCCTTTTTCTGGAAGAACCTCAAGAGGATTGTAAAGGGTTTAATAAAGAGTCGCTCAAGCATTTCAATGCTGGTTGAAAATTGCGCAAGTACCCCTCATGTCGCGCAAGTATACTTGCGCGACCAATACTTGCGCGCCCCCGCAGGACTTGCGCGCCTTTCAAGACTTGCGCGCCCCTAATTTTTTGGGTGCCCATCTTGCCCATTTTACCCCTCTTAAGCCATTTCACCTTTCCTATTCAAGATTCAGTCTTCAAGATACTCTTCAAAGCCATTTATGGCATGATTTCTTGATTTTACATCCTTATCTGAAAGGAATTCTGTGGAATATCTCTCAAAACCTAGTGATTTAAACATCTTTATGTCATCAAAGATTGAGAGTTCATTCATTCTACCTCATCCTTTAAGATGAGAGAATCCTTAACTTGGGTCTCCTTTTCGGGAATAATCCTCAGTTATAAGTTCTTTAATCTGGGCATCCTCCTTAGGAGTAAGCCCCAAATTCTTAAAGTTCCCAAACATGGGCATCCTCCTCAGGAGTAATCCCCAAACTTTAAATCATTAACATGGGAATCCTCCTTAGGAGTAAGCCACAATCCCTAAATATGGGCATCCTCTTCAGGATTAAGCCCCAAACCATGTCCCCTAACCTGGGCTTCCTTCTCAGGAATAAGTCCCAGTCATAAATCTTGGGCATCCTTCTTAGGAGTAAGCCCCAAGCCTTAATCCCTAACCTGGGTCTCCTTTTTCAGGTATAAAACCCAGTTATAATCTTGGGCTTCCTTTTCAGGAATAAGCCCCAAGTACCCTAATTTCTCTTTAACCAGTCCTAAATTACCCTTGATTTGGGTTTCCTTTTCAGGAATAAAACCCAATCATAAGTCTCCTCCTAACTTGGGAATCCTCCTTAGGAGTAAGCCCCAAAATTAGAGTATTCAAATCTCCATAAAGCACATATACCTTTATGGACCCTGTTCCTGGATTTTCTCCCTAAAATTGAATCCTAAAACCTTCATCTATCTGGGCAGTTATACATACATAAGCCCCAAACTATTTCTTATGATTGCATCTTTTCATGGCACAATTGTCTAAATTTTACTAATACCTCTTGTTTCTCACACCGAGCATGACTCACGTGAGCTTAGAGTGTAAAAGTAATTGTGACATCCTGCTTTGAGCCATCAATCATAAACATCATACCCTTACTCGAACTACATGGGTTCTGATTCCTTTTCCAAAACAAAGGATACGTAGGTAGCCCATTTATGGGTTCGATCCCAACTTTGAAATAATCCTTGTCCTTCTGAATGACGATAAACTTCAAGTGCCCCACTGAGTGGCTTTAAAACCAGCCTAGTCGTCATAATGACCAAGAGACTTTTATATAAATGTTTTGAAGGATACCATTGACCAAGAATCTCTAAACAGATATAGATGATTCTCTATTGATGAAGAACCTCGAATACATATAAAAGATTCTCTAAATTTCTTGCATATTTAATCATTGATTGTTAAAACTTAAGGAAGGCTCATTTTATACTTGGTAATATAATAAGGATTCACGAACATAACTTAAATCTATAAAGAGAGTCCCAGAGTAGACAATAATTCCCCTCAAAAAGGTGTGATGAGTCTGACCTCCCATCCTCTTGACCAATGCAAATTCCTAAGACTCATCAGTTCACAAGCTAATGAGTGCCTACCTTTGGAAAGTAGGTCCAATTGGATGTGGAATCATTGGATGTTTCCGGTTCTATAAACAAACCCGCTAGAAACCGATCAGAACGTTTGAATCTCCCGTCCAGGAGGTCATCCCCGAAATCCGTGCGAAACAAAGTGAATCATGTAAATATAATAATGTGAGGAATTGTGTGTGAGTCTAGTGATAATAGATAAATTTCACATTAGTGTTACGCCTAAATTTGGCAACACTCCTTCTAACTTCAAATGGACATAAATTTTGATTCGTAAGTCCTTTTTAACTCCATGAGTAATCAAATAGAAACATATAAAATAAACTATGCCTAAAGATATAGGGTTATCCCATATAAGGTGTTTTTAAGGAAAAATAGATCATATAAACCCTTAAAAAAATTTATGACTTTGATAACCTTTTCATCATCAATGGAAGAAATGTATGACTTACTCCTGGTGGGAGGTTCTCACCACCACATCACTAGACTGGGAAAATTTTTTAAATGGCCTTTACCCCCCTAAATATGTGATAAGTTATGTGTCACATAGAGATACCATTTTTTAATTCTTCATTAATGGATCCACACATAGCATATATTGTCTAAATAAGGACTATATCAAGGATTATACGATAAATTGTGTGGAAAAAAATTTCAATGCCAACAAAATGCCCCCTCCCTCATAATTGGATTTGTTTTGAATTAAAATAATCTGATTCTAAAGTAATATAGGGAACTTTTCCACGATACATGACATCTGGTAGGCTTCAAGAGATAACTCATTGGTGAGAGTATGCTCCCTAAGATGAGGATATCAACTCAAATATTTTTTGGCACCAAAAGGAGAATATCAACACAAGTTGTTTTTTTTTTGCATCAAATTATCAATTCATGTTATTTTTTATAACTTCTGATGATGAATATTAATAATATCTAAATCCAATTTAACATTGTATAGAAATGTACTAAGTAAATCATAAATTCCATGTGAATGATCTAATAATGACATGCATTAATAAATCTATCATATTTTGAACATGTATCATTAGACTGATATATGAAGGTTGAATATGGAATCAAATATTCCATCATCATAATTAAGATAAATTTTTGGAGATAAAGTACTATGGAATTTTTTTCCATTTAATAATGTGAACTTGAATGAATATAGGCTATCCAGACATGGTAGCACATATACCATCATCATAATCCAATATTATTTTATTTTTATGACTTCCTCTTAAACATTTTCTCTTAGATGGATATATTCAGGATAAATATGGTGGCACACATTCAATTATCATAAGCTAAGTTCAGTTCATTTTTATATGGGATGTGGCTTCCTCCTATACTTATAAACTTATATGGATATAAGCAGGATAGATATGGTGGAATATATACCATCACTATAAGTTAATCATAGTCCATTTGAATATGGGGAGTTTAATAAATTTAATTTTTATAGGTTTATATAGTGGACCCTGAAAAATTATTTATTCTCTTTTATTTTTACAATAATTTTTGTTCAAGATACTGATTGGAAAGGCTTAATAGACTATAACACTTATTTTTCTCAATATGTCGTTTATTGTTTTTAATCATGATAAGGTTTATACCTTTTCTTTTTTTAAACTCAAAATTGTTTCTAAAACTATAAAAGGTGTAAGCCTAGAAAGTGGAGACTACTTTTTTTACATGATTTTCTTTGTAGGTTTTCATCCCAGTGTGTACTATGTCTCTTTCATTGAGTTTTTTAAGGTTTTTGAAATTATACCAATGATACTGGTGTATAAGGTTTAACAAATTTGACTAGATGATGAGGAATTCTGTCTAGAAACAAGGGAAAGGTTGACATAATTTAAATTGAACCTTGATTCTACTAATGTAGACATCTTCATGGGGTGTGAATATATTATAAATCACAGTTCACAAACAATGAGTTTTTGGGGTTTAAAGGGTCACACATCTTTGACCAAAGAGTGGTTGAAGCGTATGGTCATTCAACCTTGTAAAATTAGTGAAATAGTTTATATAGAACGTGTGAGAAATAACCCAACATAAACGTAAAACTCAATTCTCATATAGAATATATCATGGATTGGTTCACACTGTATGGGGTCATAGTGCTCAGAATAAGATTTTTTATGGTTTAAGGTCATACAATTTTAACCACAAGGGTAAAGGGTGGTGTTTTGTTCCTAATACAAAGGTGAAGTTTACCCATCATGAATGTGTGAAGGCCTATATCAATATATTTATCATAAAAAAGATTCATGTATTTTAAACTCAAATTTATCAAACCAATGGTGGGTGGGTGTGACAAGGAAAATGTAGCTTAAGAGGAAGGATCACCCAAACACCTTTCAAATAATAAGTTAAGAAAATGTAAATCTCTTCTTGAGATAATTTAATTGGAATAATAAGATGGAACAATCATTTTGAGGATAACTATTTAATGATATTTGAATAATGGGTTCCATTATAATGTTTTCAAGGACACATGGGGTTAGAGGATCCTCTTATCAGGATGAAATATGTATCTATTTTTTAGTATTAAATATTTTGGCATGAATATCATTTCCAAGAAGAGTTGTTCTTTTGGATTCAAATACACTCATTACCAGTATCCATGAATGGTTTATGGAGATCCAGACACTTAAGGAATGAACTGTTTTATATAGATGAATATATTCAATAGGTGATTGGAAAATTCTAGTCCCAGGCTGAACAATATTAAGTTGTTATATAATGTTAAGAATATAGTGAAAATGGATGATGATATGAAATAGGGTCTAAGATATATGGCTGAAACATAAGTATGTATCTTTTGAGAATACGAATAAATACATGTTAAGTTCTTATATGGGGAAAATTTCTCTTTTAATACAAAATGAAAATCAAAAGAGGCTCCTTGAAAATACCCAGGATATAGTTATAGTGTGTAGTTGTGGTTGAAAATATTAAAGTCTCATAAACTAAGGAATAGTTCTTAGGAAAGGGAGAATGTTACCCTAGTGTAGGTTTATAGAGAAACCATATGTAATAAACCCTTAAATAGGTCAGGCTCTCATGTAATGAAAGCGTTGTTATATAGAATAGATCACTCTAAGTAGTTTTAAGGTATTATTGGGTGAAACACATGTCGTATAGTTTAACTTCATGTGAAAAATATTCACATTTCATGTATTCTAAGTTTGTAAGAAATGAATCATTATGTAGGGGTTTTTTATAGATCTAGATCATTCATTGAGAAAAATATATTGGTTATATTCTAGTGTAGTGAAATTAAAAAATACCTAAAATGATCCAAGGATAACCCTTACACTAATTAGATTGGGTATAATATTTTCTATATAGACCTAACATAATAAATATAGGCATCACTATGTATCATGGAATGATAGAAATCAATACAAACATAGTTTTCATATGGTTTCCAAGATGAGTTCCAAAAATCGTGGATTTTTTTCTTCAATAAAAACACATACCCATATATGGAGGGCAGTCTAATCACATAATGTCATAATATTTCTTTGAAAATGGGTGTGACGCACAATTGTGTAGAATTAATGGAAATTTAAAATACTTGAATAGTTTTATTATGGAATATGTAAATCATAACTCAAGACATTTGAATTAGAAAATTATTGGAATAGAATGGACACGTTGAGGATGAGCACTAGCTGACATTTGAATGTGAGGTTCCATATAAACACTATTGGGGGAATGTGGGGTTATTGAACCCTACCCTCATTATGAAAACATTCTTTTGGTTGGAAGTGTTGGGTATGGTGGCACATATATCATTATATATAATCTTTGGATTCAAATACACCCATTACCAATGGCCATAAAAGGTATATGATTATTTAAAATCTCATGGAATGAAGTAGGTTTTGTAGAGAAAAGGAATATTCAAGAAGGTGTTGATCACCCTAAAGGTTGTGCCATTTGGTATTGAACACACTTTCAAGGTGAAAGGATATGATAGAAAATGTCTTGAGAATATTACCACCATTGTAACTTCTCAGATTTTCTCATAGGTACATACCATTATTTTTCTATTTTAATAATTTTTTTCAAAATATTGATTCCAAAGGGAGATAAGGAGGTCTCATAGGTTTTTGGGACTTGTTAGGAGTTCGGAGCCCAAAAATTTGATGAGGAAGACTAGTTCGTATTGTTAATAGAAATTGTTCATCCCAACCCTCACGGTTTCCCAAACCATGCAACTTGAGGCAATAGGGTGATGGGGACCACAAATTTTGTCTACAACTATCTGAACCTAAGTGCACGACCGGGCGGTGATGTTGGCCCCTTTTAAATAGGCAATTCACATGGTTGGCACACAATCTATCTAGCCATGAGGCTAAAACATGCACCTCTTCTTGTGTGTGTGATTTTCCCTTTTCCCCTTAATGAATATTTTCTTTAACCCCCCCCCCCCCCCCCGCACTTTTCCTTACTTCTTCTCTAGCATGTTTATCCTCTTCTCCCATGCACAATATCCTCCCTTCTTCCTCTATAGGTTTTTTATATCTCCCTACTCCAACATCTAAATCTCTCACTGTTGGATCCTTTAGAAATATCTGGGTAAAATCTATGATCCTCTCTCTTCTATTTCAAGTTTCTTTCCTCCTATTTTGTTTAATTTAGGTTTGATCTATTTTTCCCTATTTTCTAGGCATTGGATGATTTATTTAATTTCTCTTATTATGGATTGATTAAATCCTCGACAAATGATTATTGGAGTGGTACTGCATAACCATAGGTGTTCTAGGTATTTTCTTCTTGTTTTTTAACTTTTTAAATAATGCGTCGTTTTACTGTGCACTATACCATTATGGTGGATCCCTTAATATGATAAATAATTTAAACGAAGTTGTTTCACGTGTCTTTTTTTACCTTATATTATGTTAAAACCCATCCTTGGGATGTTTTCATTGTTGGGATACACCCCTTTGGTGTTCCCACCTTAAGGGACCTATTATTTCAAGCCTAGAATGTTGACCTCCATGTGGGTGCATGTGTTTCACTTGTAATAGATTCCATAATTAATGATGTGAATTAAGATGAATGGCAGTCCTTTGGTTCACCCTTTTAGCTTAATGCTTATGATCATACTCTATTTATTAGGTTTGTTTGCTTGAAGAAAGTTGTTTAACTCCTATGATTTGTGCCCTGTATTCATTCCTTGAAGACTTATGCTTTATATATTAAATTGGATTCCTTATTCAATACACAATTTACATTATTATTTGGGATTATGATTCATGTGTCATTGCTTATTTATTATGCCACATATCGTATGCCATAGTTTTTTGGATTAAATTAAAGGGAATTGGATAGCTTTTTTCCTTATAATACATGTTATTTCTTAATGATTATATGTGTGTGATTTATGTGACCTGATTTATTGTGGGTTGGAAGTAAACGTAGGTTCCAGATTAAGGATTTCATGGATGGAATCTACATTCTTTTCTTGGTTATACTTGATGCATTAAGATAAAACCTTGGCTTTACATGTAAAGACTCCATGGGAGAATTACTTATACTCGTGAGTGAAACATATTCCCTAGGAGAGAAACCATGGACAGACAAATTGGAAAGATGCCTATGCCATATCTCATGTGATACATGCTCCCCTGTGTGAGATAACTTGTATGAACTCAGAGTTTACTATACCATGAGTAATATGATAGATGTCATTACAGGTCACCTTGAACAGACTCGGTAGTATTGTTTATATTAGAGGATCCTATAGTGACCCTTTGGATTCCATATAGATCCCCTTTGATGGGATCAGGTTATGTTGCATTCAATTTGATGGATTTCTTTTCTTGTTTATATGTGATTCCCCTTATTTAAATTATGATCATGCAAGAATGATCTTCCCGGGATGCAAACTCCAATCCAAATAACATTCTTGGGGTTGTTCTACACTTGTTATGTAACTTATGGAGACCCATTTACATTCATTATTACAAGTATAGGTTTCCTTGTATCATACATTCATCTTAGGCCAAAGCAGTAATAATTGGTTGATTATCCATTTAGGAACCTGGGCCGAAGTGTAATTTATTTATTTATTTAATGATTTTCATTTACTATTTATTATGGAGAACTTTTATGTTTCATGAAATAGATTGATCTAGACATCATTGGTGGTGGCATATTGGGATTGTATCCCACACCCTAATTGGGCCGCCTTTAGAACCCAAGTAGGTTTTAGGATTGAATGTATAGAAAAATGGAAGCATCCAAATTCTAATGCTAGATTTATAGCATTAGGATGGAGTATGTGGGTGTAGGATCAAGAATATGCTTGAGATTTTAGTTGTAGCAGTTTTTGTTCTTTTTGGTATTTTTTTTATTCTGTGTTATATGCTTGTATCCCATGTTCCTTATGTACTCTTCTTTATTATAGAATAATGAACATCATCATCATTCGTATCTATTATTTATTCAACTTCTTCTAATTGGTTATTTATCTTGGATGATTATTATTTATCGCCACTTCTTATCTTTTTTCTATTACTACTTCTTCTATGGTGGGATATTGTTCTGGTCATATAGTGTATGCTTCTGTTGCTTCCTATATTTATTATATACTCCTTATTGTGATAAACTATGACCTATGAGGGTATAGTCTTCTCATGAACACACCCTAGTCCCTCACTATTATTCGTAATCCTTTGGAATTCATGGAGGTGTTCTTGAGGTCTTGTATCCACCGTCTTAGGGAACTGCTAAGTGGAATCAGGGGAAGGAAGCTACAAAGTGGTATCAGAGCATCATTTTCATTTTTTTCTAACTATTTGTGTAAGACATGTGACTAAAAATATTGGAATTTGGTAATAAGCTTGTGACTGGGATTAGCTAAACCTCATATTTGAGAAATCCAAATTTTATGTGTTGGGTAAATGTTATTATCAGTTTCCCTTATTATGGTTTCATGGATTTCACTGTTGGGTGATTTATTTTCTTTTTGTTATTATTATAGTTGATAAAATTATAAATATAAAGGGTTTTTTAGCCTTGTACTTATAATATAAGGTCATCTAAAATTATGAATCTTTCTATCCACCATAGGACTTAAATGTCATTCATTTTTTCAAGTTATATATTCTTTATGTGAGAATTGTTTGTGATTAATTTTCTTATTGTAGTTACTTGATTATATATATGAAATTGTTTTGACATTTATTATAGGACTAAGGAAACATAACTGACATAAAAAGTTTCTACTTCAACCTAATAGTGTTTTTCTATATAGGATAAATCAAACATTGTAAGTAGTCGGTTATGGAATATTGATCCATGGATGATTAGTCACATGGGATGGAGTGAATTGTGGTTAGGATTCAGTGGACACCACATTTCAATTTATAATTTGTATGGGCCCTTATAAATTGTAAATGTAGATCCATCTAATTAAACCATTTAAAGGGATTTAAATTCTTAATGAATAGAAAACTAAAATGAATATAATATTTAAAATGAAAATGTACATCTTATATGTGTAATATGAGACCTTGACCCTAACCCATCAATAGTTTTGGGTAGTATTCCTTGTCTCTTATGATCCTTTGGTGACATTTTCTCATCACCTAGACCTGGATTTAGAAGCAAGCGGAGGGGTATGTTTCTTTTCTAGGGAGTACTTATACATGTCACTTATTTATCAATTTCCTTATCTTCTTTTACTATATGTTATAAAAACCTATCTAATAAGTGCACATGGAAATTGTAGAGCTATGCCACTATGACTTCCATGTGTTGTACGCCAAGAGAGTGGAGATGATCACATTCTATATATGGTGTACCTTGAGACACCCATAGTCCTCCTATAGTCCCACCTGAGGCACCTCCTGCAGATATTCCACTAGGAACTGATGATAAGTTTTGTTGAAGTTTTCTTCAGTTCATGCAATCTCTTCAGGGTGCTCCCCGACCTGCCCCTACTATGGTAGATCTATCTTGGAACTTCCCGAATAAGTATCCTTTCACCTTCTTGGGGGATTTTGGAACTCCAAATGTTGAGTCTTTGTAAGAATATATGATTTTGATCTTAAACCATCTTGCTACACCTTTAGAGTGGAAGGTAAATCTCCCTAACTACATGTTTCATGATTTCTCCAAGTATTGGTGGGATATCATCTCACAGGCTGAGCATCATCATGGTATATTCTGGGATGACTTCTTGAAATCCTTATATGATCACTTATTCTTGAACACTATGAGATAAAACCATTAAATTTATTTTATTAAGCTTTAGTAGGGCTCTATGAATATTCTAGACTATTCTTATCTCTTCACCGAGCTTCAACATTTGACTCCATATCTGACAGGTGATGAGTTGACAATTGTGAGGTATTTTTTGGACGGGCTTGTGTACACTATTCACTCTATGGTGAAAATATTTAGGATGGATACCATTAAAAAATATTGAAACAACCCATTATTATAGAATAAAACCTTAGAGAATCTAGCAATGTGAGCCATGACAGTTCATTTCTGAGGCAGGGGACGGTTCATCTGGCTGTAGGAAGCATCATTTCGAGGGTGCACATGGGGGTAGTACCAGAAAAGTGACATGCACTGATAGTCATGTGGTGTGTCACCAATTCGGAAGGATTGGACATAAGAATCCCCAATGCATGAGTAACCAAATTAAGTGTTGAGCTTGTAGTAGGATGGTTCACCTTAAGCATTTTTGTCAGTCTTTTCCTCTAGCATCCAGTGAGAGAAGATCCATACTGACAACCCTATCAGGTATGAGATCTAAGACTCCACTTTATGTTGTAATTTGATCTTCTACCAAATGGTCATGAAGAGTTGTTAGTGTTTTTGGAATAGTTAGTCAAGCTTTAAAGGTTTACCATTAGTAGAGTGGCACCACTCAGGCTAGTCAGGAGGCACCTCAGGGTTGCGGTTTAGGCTATATTTATGCAGTGCATCCCATTCTTGAGGAGTAGAGTCTAGGGACATCGATGGTTAGAGGTACTATTAGAGTATCCTCTACTTTAGTTTCTAAACTTTTTGATATAAATTCCTCACACTCTGTTATATCTTCTACAGTTGTGGAAAGTATGGGCCTTGAAATTGAGTACTTCTATGGAATTATGTCTTTCAACATGCCACTAGGGGTTAAATATGAGGGAATATTCCAATTCCAAGAGTTCCCCTTGAGATAGGGGGTTTTGTTTCTTCTATAGTTTCTTCATCCTCGATATGACTGACTTCTATGTCATTCTCAACATGGACTGGCTTGTGCATTATCTAGACTAAGTGGATTTCTATCACCACTAGGTGCATTTCACATCACCTGAGGGTAGCATGTATATCCATAAGGGAGAATGGTATATCTAGTTGAGTTGAGTTGGAACCAATCACGCTGGGTTAGGTGGAGTGATAGATCATATAATGAGTATCCTTATGAGAAATCAATGAATGCATCCAACATAATTCCCTCCTATTGTGGATTGTTATATGGATGTTTTCATTGATTATTTCTCCAACTTGCCTCCTGAGAGAGAGTTTAATTTCACTAATGATCTAGTGTTAGGTGTAGTACCAGGGTCCATTCCTCCATATAGTATGTAAACTATAGAGGTCCAATAATAAAAGAATAAATTTGAAGATCTTGATGAAAAAGGTTTCATATAACCCCACATATCACCTTGGGGATCACCATTCCTTTTCTCTAAGAAGGCGGGTGGTGCCCTTATATTGTGAATGAATTACTGTCCAATGAACTAGATTATGTTGAAGAACTAGTATCTACTACCTCATATATATGACTTATTAAACTATATCCAAGGATAAATGGTTTTCTCTATGATCAATTTTAGGTTGGGATACCACGTGAGACCATCATACATACCACATATAGTGTTCCAGAGCATGTATGGTTTGTACAAGTACTTGGTTATGTCGTTTGGTCTGATGAATACATTTCTAGTATTTATGTCTCTGATGAATTGAATTTTCTACCAGTATCTTGATTCATTTTTTTGTGGTATTCATTAAAGACATCATAGTGTATTCACGCACTAGACATGACCATGATACCCATCTTGAGATCATGTTGAGTAAACTAAGAGAGCACCATCTATATGTGAAGCTTAGTAAATTCCTCTTTTGGATTAGAAAGGTTATCTTCTTGGGTTATATTATTTCAAATAATGGTGTATCTGTTGACTCAAAGAAGGTGAGAACCATGGTTTCTTGGGATCAACCCAAGAATGTGTTCGACATATGCAGTTTCTTGTGGATAGTAGGATATTATAGGAAATTCATCTAGGATTTCTCACACCAAGCATTACCACTTATGGGATTGACGAAGAATGGTGTGAAATTTTACTGGACTAAATCTTGGGAGGCATCTTTTTAGGAGTTAAAGGGACTACTAACTTAAACAATTATCCTTATTCATCAAAAGTTGAAAAAAAAGGCTATATTGTCAACTTTGATACTTCAGGTATTGGGATGGGAGTAGTTTTGATATAGGGTGACCAGGTTATAGAATATGGGTCCTTCCATCTAAGGAAACATGAGTGTAATTACCCTACGCATGACCTAGAGCTGGTTTATGTAATTCATGATCTATGTTATTGGATGCACTACTTATTGGGTGAGTTATTATTCATTTACAGGAATCACAAAATTCTAAAATATATCTATACACAATGATACTTGAATCTAAGGTAGTGAGGGTGGGTGGAATACCTGCAATTTTTCAACTTTGAGCATGATTAGACATCTATAAAGTGAAATTTTTTATTTTATTCCTTGATCTGGAAGACTTAGATACAATCCATCAAGAAGGCCAGAAATGAGTGGAAATTGATGGCTCCATTTTGTTAGATGCAACTGAAGGTTTAGGGACATCATGGGAAACCAATATTAGTAGCTCTGGTAGGGAAATACTCCCTTCTAGAGAAGGTCCATATGAGATAGTTATCTAATTACAAGGTCCTTATCATGAGGTAGAGCATAAAATGTGAGAACCCAACTCCATGATGGGTTGTTGATGCGAATGAGACCCTACTCCTCTATGGGCATGTGTATATACCTTCATATATACGGGAAGAGTTATTGAGGTAATCTCATGCCTCAATTTTTCTATTTCATCCTAATCTTACCAAGATGTAACAAAATATGTGTTGTTAGTATTGGTGGCTATGTATGAAGAGTCAAATAGAAGGTTTTATCACTCAGTGCTCCACCTATCATCAGATAAAGGAAGAACACCAGTGAGCTGCTAGAATTATACAAACTCTCTCTATTACTTAGTGGAAATGGAATGACATCACCATGGATCTTTTTGTAATATTTTTAAGATCCCCTCAAGGAAGTGATGCGGTACGGGTGATCATCGACCCGTTTCCCAAGGTTTCACACTTCCTACCGATTAGGGAGACCTTCTCAACCGATGAACATGGGAGGCTTTACATCCGAGAGATCTTTTCCCTTCATGGTGTTCCCCATTCTATTATACTAGAAATTGATTCTCGGTTTACTTCATGGTTATGGTAAAGGTTGAAAAATTCACTAGGTTGATAAGTGCTCTTGAGTACAACATATCTCCCTTAGACTGACGGCTAGTCTGAACAGAAGATACGGGTGTTAGAGGATATTCTTTGATCCTACATACATTATTTTATAGGGTAATGGGAAAATTATATCCTTCTGGTGGAGTTTTCCTTTAATAATAGCTTTTTGGAAATAATCTTGATAGATCTGTATGAGGCCCTTTACAGTAGGTCTTGTTATTCACCTCTTTACTAGTTAGAGGCAGGTGAGGCAGCTCTAATAGTTCCTCATCCAATTCAAGAGACTTCATAGGAACTACATATAATTCATAAGTGTATGGATATAGCTCAATCTAGGTAAAAGTCATATATCAATCATCACCTTATACATCTAGAGTTTGAGGTGGGATATCAAGTGTTTCTACATGTATCACCTAGATTGGATCATAAATTAATTCAAATATAGGTAAATTCATTGCCTTGATATGTCGGTCCTTTCAAGATAGTAGAGAGAGTTAGGACAATATCCTATCAGTTGTAGTTACCTCATAGGTACCATGCCATGCATGAAATATTCCACATATCACATATTTTTTGGTATCATCCCAACCCATCTCATTTTTTTGACCCTAAGGATATTGAGATGGAGGCAGATGTGTCCTTCAAGGAGCATCTGATTCATAATGTTGATCTGAGAATAATGGATCTCCAAGGTAGGTCAATTCCTCTAGTCTTGGTTCTATGGTAGCACATACATTTTTAGGATAAGACATGGGAGTAGGAATCCAATTTACGTGCATAGTGGCCAGAACTTTTCTTAGATGAAATCTTACAACCATCGGACGGGAAACTCATGGATGAGATATCTTAAGGAGGGGATTTTGTAATGTCTCGACTTTTCTCAAAGGTAAATACCATTAGTTTTTTGTTTTAATTCATTTTTTGGACCTAATAATTATGTCTAAGGCTGTTAAGGAGTTCTTCGGGTTTTTTATGGATTGTTTATAGCCTGGAGCCCCAAAATTTGAAGAGGCATACTGGGCTTCATGGTTTTCTAGAAATGGTGTCGCATATCCTGCATGGTTTATTTGATCCCAATTCTTGAGGTAGTGGGATTTTGGATACTTTATATTTTTTCTACAACCATTCAACCCCATGCACACATCCATATGGTACTATAATCACCTTGGATAGAGTCCATTTGCATGATGGTAACATGGTTTGGCCAACTGTGGGGCCAAACCGTGCACCCCTTCTTGTGTGGATGATTTACCCTTTTTCCCCTAATGAATATTTTCTTTAACCCCCTCTCTTCCTCACTACTTCTCTAGTGGGTTTCTACTCCTCTCACATGTATAAGATCTTACCTTCCTCTACTATAGTGTTTTGATATCTCCCTCCTCTAGTATCAAAATCTCTCACTATCAAATCCATTGGAAATATTTTAGTAAGATCTACGATCATCTACCTTCTATTTCAAGTTTATATCCTCCTCTTTTGTGCTATTTAGGTGGAATTATTTTTCCCTATTTTTAGGGAGTTCTATGATTGTTTTAAATTTACCTTATTCTATACTGATTCAAACCAAGAAAATTTATGAGTGGAGTGACGCCATATCAAGGTATGAGTCCTAGATATTTTCCACTTGTTTAGTCTTTTTTTTAAATGATTCTTCATTGTACCGCATGACATACCCTTCTGGTGAACCACTTAAAATGATAAATAATTGAAACGAAATGGTTTATCTTGTATTTTTTGACATTATCTTATGTATAAACCTATCCTTGGGGTTTTATCCTTATAAGGATCTACCCCTTGGGTGTGCCTGCCTTAAACGGCCTATTTTACCAAGCCTAGAGATGTTTACCTCCATGTGTGTGTGTGATTCACTAGTAATAAATTCCATAATTAATGGAGTGACTTAAGATTAATGGTAGGCCGTGATTTTACCCTATTAGTTTGATTCTTATGCTCATATTTAATTTCCCTTGTTTATTTTATTAATGAAATTTGTTTAATGCCTATGATTTGTTCCTTGTATGAATGACTTGAAGCCTTGTGCTTTATACATTACATTTGATTCCTTGTTCCCTGAACCAGGTTATTTGTGATTTCAGATTATGATACATGTATTGTTGCTTATTTATTACACCAAATATCATTTTTCTTTTTTTCTTGAGTTAAAGGTAGTTGACTGGCATCTTTCCTTATTGTGCATGCTATGCTTTGATGATTATATGTGTATTATTGATATGACTTGACTGCTTATGGGTTGGGAGGGAACATGGGTCACAATTTAAGGACGTCGTGGATGGAATTTTCATGCTTGTCTTGGATCTACTTGATGCACAGGGAGTGACCCTTGGCTTTCCATAGATAGGATCTACAGGCAGATTACTTATACACATGATTGAAACTAGTTCCCTATGGGATAAACCATGGATGAACTCATTGGAAATATAGATATTCCAGGACTTGGGTGATACGTGGTCCCCTATATGAGATACCTGGTATAGACTCAGAGTTTACCATGACATTATTGGTATGCAGGATGTCATTATGGGTCTCCTTGGATGGACTCGATGGTATTGGTTATATCAGAGGCTCCTACAGTGACCTTCAGGATTCCATATGGATCACCTTGCATAGGCTCAGGATGCCACATTGAATTTTATGGAATTGTTTACTTGTTTATATTTGATACCTATTATTTAAATTCTGAGCCTTCTTGAATGATATTCTAGGTACATGACAACCAAGACAAATCACATGCTTGGGGTCGGTCTACACTTGTTGTGTAACTTATGATGACTCATTTAAATACATTATTAATAGTAGATGTTTCATTAGATCATACAGAAAACTTATTCCAAAGTGGGTAGAATTGATTGGGAATACATTTAGGAAATTGGGATGAAGTGTTAATTAGTTATTTATTTAATTCTTTCCATTTAATATTTATTATGGAACACTACTCATTTATATTTCATGAAATAGATTAATCTAGACGTTTTTAGTGGTGGCCTAATGGGATTGTATCTCACACACTACTTGAGCCTCCTTTGGTACTCAAGCAGAATTTATGATTGCAGTTATATACAAAGGTAAGAGTCAAGATTCCAATGTTTTATTTACAACATTAGGATGGAATATGGGATAGAGGAATGAGCCTATTCTTGAGATTCAAGTTGTACATGTTTTTTGGTCTTTTTGGTATTCTTTTAGAATAAGATATATGAATGTATCACATGTTACCCATGTAATATTATTTTGTATAGCATCAGTGACATCATCATCATTGGTATCTATTATTTATTCATATTCTTCTATTTGTTTATTTATCTTTGATGATTATTTTTTATCTCTCATGTTGTCTGTTTTGTGTTAATACTTCTGTTATGATGGGTTACTAGTCAGTTTATATAGTGTCTACTTCCATTTTTCCTCAATTTATTATATATTGTTTCTTTCTATGCCATACTCATACCTATGAGGGCATATACTCCCAACAGACTCACCCTAGTCCCTCACTGCTATTTGATAGCCTCTAGTGTTCGAGGAGGAATGCTTGAGGTCCTATGGCCACTATATTGGGGAATTTCTAATTGTAAAATAGGATGGGATGATACAACCTTAATGAGAGACTCTTATTCACGTAAATATATGGCCTTATCTAGATTGAAAATTTACCCATGATATTTTTTAAGATCATCTAAAAAGGGAAATGAATATCTGTTCTAACTTTTTCTTAGACCAATGGGTCCAACTAGTGGATGATTGACATTTTATATACATATATGGTGGTCCTAAAAAATATTTTTGAATTTTTAATACTGTACTCTAAATTTTTCCTAAGACATTAAATGAAAAAGATTTATGATCGGTGACATGGTTTATTCTCAATAGTCCCTTTATGGGTTTTCATCCTAATAATAATTTTTGTCTCTTTTATTTTTTAGTTTATTGTCATACAATTTATACCATAGAGGTATAGGTTATAAGGTTTTAAGAGATTTATTAGTAGTGGTTAAAATTTAAGATCATGCATCTTTAACCATATCATCCAAGGATATGGTCTAATATAGAAAGACTCATCATAAATAAGGGAAAATAATATATGATATGGTGTTTAAATTGATAGAAATTTTCAAATGGGATCAAGATGAGAAATAATATAATTAATATATATCATAAAATTAAAAGGAATCAATACCCTCATAGTTCTTGTATGGGAGCGTCATCATAGATCAGACTCATTTGAAGGAAGCGAATGACGGTGGTTCCATCCTAGTGTTAGGTTGATGTGATCAACCTGATGTGAAAAGATATCCCAATAAAATAAATTAAAGCTAGTTGGGATTTAGGATAGACTCATATCGCAACATTTATGTGTCACTATTTATCTTGATATGATATGAATGAAAACATAATTAGTTCTATTATGGGGGTATTTTTTACTCTGGTATGGGATTGGAACTAGAGTAAGCTCCATGGTGGTACCTAGGTTAGTAGATCTGGGACGTTGTTTATAGTCTCCCAATTTATAACTAATATAGATATCCCACCTTAACTGGGAAGGCCCAAACACCAAGATAAAGAGGGTGTTTAATTTAACGAGATTTGCTGATAGAGCTGGATCAAGACCACTGGGCATCACTATGTATCCTGAGATAATAAGAATAAATCAACACACATTTTTAATTAGGATATACCTATAAATATTATAATTGTGTATAGAGGATAAGAGGAGAAATGTATGGATTCTCTGGTGAGAGAGAAGGATGAAAGCCAATGTGAATTAGAAGAGGCCTTATCACTATAGTATAATTGGATATAGAAATTCAAGTTGCGAGTGACCCTAGGATAGAATATATGGGTATCACTATGTTTCCTAAGTTAATTGTAATCAAGAAACATATAGTTCTCGTAAAGATATATTATCAATCTATAGAGTCCACTCTAGAAAAACTAGATATGAATGAGAAGACTATATATTGAGGGAGATTATATATAGATTGAATTCATAGTTGGTCCCATGATTAGTGATCTATGTGTCATTATATATCTTATAGTAATGGAAGTCAAGCCACACAAAGTTATGATAAAAATTGAAATATTATGTCATAGTTCAAGTAAAATATTACATCAGGTTTCACCAACAAAGTCATATCCATAAAATATATAAGGGGAAGAAACCCTCATGTAGATCGATCTCTTACATGGGGAATTTATTATTTGTGGTTTCATATAATATACCTCTCTGAGTAGTTTAAGGTATTGTAGGTTGGACCATAAGTCATGTCGTTTAGAGTAATGAAATAAGAACCAAATTTTATAAAGTTTATAGTCTTTCAACTATGACCTAAATTTAATGTAGTTTAATATGAAAATCACATTTTCCAAGTAGTTCAGAGTTATGAAGAGTGGACTACAAGTAGCGTAGTTTAACCTTTTATGATAAGTAATTTATGTTACAAATTTTAAATCCATGTTTCAAGGATTATATATAATTAGTGTAAATTTATGAAAAATACTTCTTTAGAAGCCTTGCATTAGTAATAATCATTATATGCTCCACATCCATTATGATCACAAAACAGGATCCATTGGGGTGGACCTTATGTATGATATAAGGTCCTCCTAATTTTGACTCTAGTTTCAGGGGTTTCATCCTAGGTATTATAAGGGTTATCATAGGAAATACTAATTCTTTATGGATGAGAACATTGAGTAAAAAAATTAACAATCATACAGCGTGATTAAGAGGAATATATAGGTTGTGCAGTGTTCCAAATATTTTCCAATAAAATCACTCTAACACATACAACTAAATATGAGACTATTAATCATTAGAAAGATCATTATAGGTTGAAATGAAAAATAGGGTGGTTGAACCTCGATGGGTAAGACTATGTAGAGATCCAATGTTTTTGAATTATATTTATTTCTTATTAATTTTTTGTTATATTATTTTATACTCAAAAAAACTATATCACATTAATAATGAAGTGAGTATAATTTTAAATGTGACCATCAGGTTTTGAACATTATATTATTGTTGGTCAATTATTATCTTTGGTAATTATGACCCTTGGAAACAATACTATAATAAAAAATTTAACATTATAATTAGTGTTATAAGTAGAAATGACAAAGAATAATTAATAAAGAAAGAAGAGTTGATGGAATCAACCAGTAGATTCAAACCATTCAAAGCTTGTTTATCATAATATGGGATGTAGGTAGCATCACTAGGCTTCTATCTTGACCAAAACCAAGTTGATCTTCAACAAGTGAGGCTTTAATAAATAGCTTATGGAAGAAGTTCAAGTTATTGGAAATTACTACTTGAGCGATGTTAGTCGAGCCTCCCCATGAGTATGTCACCATTGAACAACTCACCCTTAATTATTATCTGTGTGTTATAAGCGGTTATGTGTCAATTACCTATTTAATTAATGTGTAATCTATTTGTATAAATAAAATTTTTATTCCATCATTTTCATTTTAAGTTTTTTTTTTCTTACTAAAATTGAGATGAATTTGATAAATTGATTTTTTTAGTCATAAATTGTACCTTTTAGAAAAGTTATAATTATTATATTAGAATAATGTGTTATTAATAATATTTATTTTAAAGAAATAGTATGATTAAAACGCTCTTATTTCAATTTAAATGATACAATAATTTTATTTTTTTCATGTGTAGGAAATTTTACTATGCATTTTACAATGCATTTTCTATCCGCTGTTATTTTTAATAAATAAGGGTTTTCATATTTAAAAGTTAATTTTATCATAATTAGAGAATTATTATGATAAAATAAAAATTATTATTGAAATCATAACATCTAAATTGGACTAGGTTGAATTTATGAGAATTTTCTAAAATATTTTGTTTTTTGGTAAATAGTAAAAATACTGTTTGAGTTTTTTGATATGTTTATTGACATCATATTTATGTAATGATGTTGTAATAAGTAATATTAAATTATGGTTGACTCTTATGGATTAAAATAACATAATAGGTATCCTATGTGGCCAATACCATGGCAAAATTCCATGGTCAATCCCATGGTTTTTCATTTACCACTACCTAGGTGTCCAGGGAAATTAATAAACAAATCCTCCTTTTTTCTATAAATAAACACCCAGTTATCCATTTAATTTCATTCCCATTTTATTATCCACAAATATATTATAGTTTTACCTTCCAAGTATTCCTACCAAGGTGTCTTCAACCCCCCAAGGTCCCAATCTTTCAGTTTTTGGAGTTACTCTTCAAGGTAAGGGAAATCTCAACTTCTCTTTTCCTTTCAGGTTCCCTTTTTTTGTAGTATGTATTTAAAATTTTATTAATTTGATATTATATTCATTTTATTCTATCCCTTTACTATATTAAGAGTATTTTAGGAATGTAATTCTCTTATCCCTTCTCTTTTCACCATTTTCTAAAACCATGTTTCATACAGTTATGTTGCCAAATTTTCCTCTTAAAATTTATCTCTTTTTCTTAAGAAAATTATCTTTGAGTTTTCTTTATGTCAATACCCAAAACTCATTATTTTCTATGTGTATTTACCTAGATATCAAAATTATTTATTTTATTCATGTTTCAACATACATAAGACCTTCTTTCACATTTCATGGGTATAAAAAGACATAATGAACTTGTCTTTAAGAACTTAAAAAATTCATGATTTTGATATGAAACTATTTTCTTTTATTATCTATGGGTTTTTTTGTGAAATGTTTTACTATGATCCATTTGTCTCAAATTAATTAATAAATATTCATGTTTTACCCTGATAGTGCTTCAATTTATTAGGTAATGAATTTAATCTCTAGAAATAACATGTTTTACGATACTTTGGTGAATAACCTTGGTAATTTTTATGACACCTCAGTGAAAAAACATGGTGATATGCTTATGAATGTATAAAATAAATGTTTTAGACACATTTATAAGTTATTATTGTTTTTTTATTTATTATATTCTTCATGTTCTCTTTTTCATTCCATAATTATATCCCTCATGTTCTTATTGATATTTCACAAGATCACTTGTAAATTGTTTCATTGTTTTCCCTTACTGGGCTTTATGCTCACACCTTTCCTTTGATTTATGTACCTAGGTTATGAGATGTAGTAAATTTACTTATAATGATACTTTTCATAATATTTTCAAGTGGTTTAGAATAATTTTTTGAGTTTTCATTTAATATTTTCCAAATTTCCAAGACACTAAACCTAAAAAAATCTTCAAATTGATAAATGTATATTATGTAAATGAAAAGTTAAGTAATAAAAAGGCATAATTTCATAGTTTTAATCAAAGGAAGATTTAGTTATTTGTGGGAATTCAGATTTTAAAACATTAGTAATAACCTTAGGGAAAATTTTAGCATCTTGGTATTTTGGTAAAATATTAACTAAGTGGTTTCTGAGAAAACAAATCCTTGTTTGGATATGAACAAGGGGATGTGGTTCTAGCACAGATGTACCTAGGGGTAACAACTATGACAAGGTGTTTTAGTCCAAATTCGGTGTAACTTAGTACATGACAATGGGCCTTACTATACACCTGGTTTAACACTCCCAAGGGATATTCTTTGGTTAATCACAAGCTTGTACAAACCATTATAAAGGATATAAGGATAATGTAAAACTTTTATTAAGATTGAAGTATATCATCCTATAATAATGACATTAGAAAATTTTAATATTGTTCTTTACTTTAGAAATAATGGTATAGATAAGTATGATTAAATTGCATGGATTCAATTTCTTTAAGGGGGAATAATGTAACAACCCAACATTTTTTAATGATATTTTTTTCCTAAAAAAATTGTGTTATATTATTTTATACTCAATAAAACTATATTGCTTTAATAATGAAGTGAGTATAATTTGAAATGTGACCATTAGGTTTATATTTTTATGTTACCATTGATCGATTATGAATTTTGGTCAATATGCTCATTGGAAACAATACTATAATAATTTTTTAATTTAATCATTAGTGTTATAAGTATAAATGACAAAGGATAATTAATAAATAAAGAAGAGTTTATGGCCTCAACCAGTATAGTTGTGTCATTTAAATCCCATTTGTTATAATATGGGAGGGAGGTAGTATCAATAGTCTTTTCTCTTGACCAATCCCAAGATGAGCTTCAACAAGTGAGGCTTGAACGAAATCTCTTACGGGAGAAGTTCAAGTTAGTGGAAATTACCACTCGGGCGATGTTAGTCCAGCCGCCCCATGACTCTATCACCATCGCACACCTCACCCTTAGGTCATATGTGGGTGTTATAATGGGTTATGTGTCACGTATCTAGTTACTTAAAGTGTAATTTTTTTGTAAAAATAAAATTATTATTACATCATTTTCATTTTAAGAATTTTTTCTTACTAAAATTGAGATGGAATTTAATAAATTGATTTTTTTGTCAGAAATTTTACTTTTCAGAAAAGATATAACTATTATAATAAACTAATATATTATGAATAAAGTTTATTTTAAATAAATATTATGATTAACAAACTCTTATTTAAATTTAACTGATAAAATAATTTTATTTTTTCCAAGTGCCGGAAATTTTACTTTGCAATTTACTATGAATTTTCGATCCGCTATTATTTATAATAAATAATGAATTTTATATTTAAAAGTTAAATTTCTCCAAATTAGATAATTATTATGATAAAATAAACATAATTTTTTAAATCAATATTTTCAAATCAGGTTAGGGTTAATTTATGATAATTTTATAAAATATTTTTTTGGTGAATAGTAAAAATAAAGTTTGAGTTTTTCATTCTATTTGATGACATCACAATTATGTCATGATGATGTTATAAGTAATAAAAAATTCTGGTTGACTATTGTGGATTAAAATAACATAATAGGTTCTCCAAGTGGCCAATATGATTGGAAAATACCTTGGGAAAGCCCACATTTTTGCATTTACCACTACCTAGTTGTCTAAGAAAATTAATAAACAAATCCTCCTCCTTCTCTATAAATACCCTCCCATTTCTCCATTTCCTTTAACTCTCACTTCATAAACTATTAATATATGATAGTTTTAACTCACAGGTATTCCTTCCAAGGTTTCCTCAAGCCCCTAAGGTCCCAAACCTTGATTTTTAGGAGTTACTCTTCATGATAAGGGAAATCTCAACTTCACTTTTCCTTTCAAGTTCCCTTTTTATATAGTATGTCTTTCGAATTTAAAAACTATGTTCTTATGTACATTTTATTATATCTAATTATTATATTAAGAGTACTTTATGAATGGGATTACATTTCCCCTCTTTTTAAAATTTTCTAAAACCATGTTTTATACTATTATGCTGTCGAATTTTCTTCTTAAAATTTATCAATTTTTCTTATGAAAATTCTATTTTGGTTTTGTTTTTATGAATACCCAAGTATCATTTTATCTAGAAGTATTAAAATATATGTCAAAATGTTCTATTTTATTCAGGAATTAACATACATGATACCCACTTTCCCTTTTCATGGGTTTAAAAATACATAATGATCTTTTCTTTAGGAACTTCTTAAAAATGTCATGATTTTGATATGAAACTTGTTTATTTTATTCTACATAGGTTATTTGTGAAATGTTTTATTATGATCTATGTGGATTTCATTAACTAAAAAATATTAATATTTTTCCCTGATATCACTCTGGTGTATTGGGAAAAGAATTTAATCTCTAGAGACGGCATGTTTTATGATACCTTGGTGAATAACCTTGTAATTTTCATGACACCTCGGTTAAAAACCATGGTGATAGTCTTATGAATGTCAAAAATAAATTTTTTAGCCACATTTAAAAGTTATGATTCATTTTATTTTATTTATTATATGCCTCATGTTCTCTTTTTCATTCCATAATTATATTTCTCATGTTCTTATTGATATTTATCAAGATCACATGTAAAATGTTTCCCTTGTTTTACCTTATTGGGATTTATGCTCACCCATTTCCTTTGATGTATGTCCCCAGGTTATGAGATGTAGAAAGTTTACTTAGTATTAACCTTTGAATAATCTTTTCAAGCAGTTTAGAAGAATATTTTTAGTTTTCAGGTAATATGTACCTAATTTTTATGACATTAAACCTGAAAGATCTTCTAAATTGCTAAATGTGTATTATATAAATGAGAAGTTATGTAATAAAAAGGTGGGATGTTATAAATGCATATGTTAAATAAAAAAGTGAATATGAGAACACTTTTGTGCCATTATGGGTCATGGTATGATAATCCCACAAAGCATATAGAATCTTTTCAAACCAATACTTCTTGTACTTTTCCACTATTTTCTGAAGTATATTTGACTGACTTTTGTTGAAAAACTCTATCTATCCATTAATCACTATATGATAGTGGGATTAATGGTTATACTATATATTATTTTCTTTATACAACTATTTGAACTCATAATCCAAGAAATTGATGCTTCTACTCATCCATATTCTCTGATGAACACCCAACCCAATGATGATATTAGACTTCCTGAAGTTGATAATATCCTCTGCTCATATTTACATGAAGGAAATAGCCTCAACCTACTTAGAGAATAAGTCAATAGAAATAAGGATATACTTTAACTTCTTGGTTATAGCTGGGGGATATAGCGCCATGACATCTATTCCTCAAATGATAAATAACCAAGAATATTTAGTGATTTGAAATAATTATGGGAGTTGATAGATGAAGTAGGCATGTATCTGATATGCATAGAACTTCTTTGTGAACTATCTGTAGTATTGCATCATTGATGGATAGAAGTATCTGAGTATATTTATTTTATGGAAGATCTTGTCTCTTAACTAATGAGCATTATTAGTGTTAACATAGAATTCAAACATAATAGTGAGGGCCTCACCTCCTCCAATGCACCTAAGGATGGTTCCATCAAAGACTTTCTTATAGAGTACTTCTTAAGAATTTGGGTTATTATAAATGATAATATTTTCTTTTTATCAATGTGTATTATCTTTCTTAGCTTAATCCGGTGGAATGTATTCTATTTTGGAGGTATTCTCTAATGGGTGGAATCCATTCAATTGTATTATTTGTTGGAGATAATATCAGTTCATTATAATTAGGATTGGTGTTGATATCATTTATTTCCTCTATATCATTGCTAAAAAATGGAGATACTACTCTATGATGGATGATTTTAATTATTTTCTTATCCTAATCTAGATCTACCAAGGTCATAACCACATTTTCTAGTGCATCTTATTGGGAATTCTATGAATTCAGAATAGGAGACATTGTTTGAAATGAGGGGAATCTATCCATCAGTCCTTCAACATAATCATACAAGGGAACTTTCTCTTCTTTATTAATTTAATATTCACCAATTATTTACTTTATCACTAACTCTAAATCACACTTTGTGTTCAATCATTCCATGAGAATCTATAAGGAAAATTCTAAGCTTCTAGTGGGGAACTAGTATTTTTCCCATTATTGATACATCCTTTTGATAATATAAAGGAATAAGGGAGAACTTCATTTATTGGGGACAAGAGTATTATCCCCAAGACAACTTGGTTGGTCTTAGGTTTTTCTATCCTTTTACCTATCGATCTCCTAGAGGCACTATTTACATACATCTCTAATTATTGGAAGGTTTTATGGATAGATAATACCTCATAATTAGGGAGCTCTATGTTTAGTAATGAATTCTATAATATGGGGTGTATTGTGATGAAATATTCTAATTTTTACCCCTATATTTTATTTTAAGACATGAAATAGATATTAAATTTGTAAAAAAATGACCACCCACCTTGCTAGACACCCAATTAGAATTAGATTATTAAGCATTTATTTTATAATATTAACATGAGAGATTACAAAAAGGTTGTGTTGTTATAAGTAGTGTATTAGGTTATGTACTATAAAGATCAGTGTGAGGTATTTATTATTGATGTCGAAATATCATGTATCAGTATTCAACATTGTTCTGCTATGATAATTGAGGATTTTATCCTTTTCCAAATCCATTTTATCAGCAAGGAGTGCTCTAAGTGAAATATTCAGGGTTTCAATGAATATGATGATAGGATTTCCCTATATATATGGAATTAATACTAGTGAATATGGGATATAATTCTTGATATTATTAAATGATTTCTTAAAATCATCATCCCATTGGGAAATACCCTTTTTTTCATCAACTTTGTGAAGGTGAAAAAAATATAAAGTGAGGTTATATATAAAACTCTTGATGTAGATGAGACTTCCTTAAGTATAATCAACTCTTTTATATTTTTATGAGGGGGAATATCATGTATTTCCTTAGTATTTTTGTGGTTATATTAAATGATTTTATAGAATACCATGAATCCATGGAATTTCCCCAATGTTACCCTAAAAATGAATTTCAATAGGTTCATTATCAAACATTTTTGTCATAGTTTTTTGAAAATTATTTCAAGATAAAAAATATAGTCACCATTTTGTTAAGACTTCATCACCAGATAATCCACATAGAATTCCATGACTTTCCCTATGAGGGTATTGAATATGTGATGTATGGTGTGTTGATATGTGGTTCCATAATTCCTAAATCTAATGGGAATTAATTTGTAGAAATATACCCCTTTGGGTGCCCTAAAGGTGATGGCCTCCTCATCTTAGGTTCCATTTGGAACTATTTATAACCAAAATATCCATCCATGGTGAAGAGGGCTAGAAATCTTTCAATCAAATTAATCAACAATTCTATTACTGATATTTGGAAATCATCCTAATTAAAATACTAATTGATATCCTTAAAATCAATATAGACACTTATTTTTTCATTCTTATTCTTTAAAGGGGAGATATTTGCAATCCAACTTTGGTATTAAACATCCTAAATAAATTTTTTCTTTATTATCTTATCAAATTCAACTTTATCTTTGTTATCATGGGTTAGATGCATTCTCCTTGTTGGCCACTTGTAACCATGATGGTCATCTAGTAAACCTAAATGATGGTTAGTCTTATAAGGATCCAATCTAGGAATTTCCATATAGTTATGAGATATTATATTCTGATATTATTTTAGAAAAGATATGTATTTATACTTAGCTTTTGGAGTCATGGAGGTGAAAACCATTATAGGTCATGGGTATTCCTTTATTCCTAGATTAAAATATATGAGTCCATCAATATTAGTTGAAACACCATCCCCAAATGTGTAAGGGGAATACATTATATTTTATTCTTATGGTTTAATATTTTTTGAAGCAGGTCATGGATGGGTATTTGGAGATATGGTTGATGATATGGTGTATTTTTATTATTCCCATCAAAATGGAATTCTTTTACTAAATGGTTGGGCCCATCATTCATAACTGTAACCATCATAATGAGAGATAATGTTCCCAAACCTCATTCTATTTTTCTTTCAGGATACATGTATAATTGATTGAAGATCCTAGGTTGTGTTTTTCAGATGTCAGTCAGGCCTACCCTCATGTAAATAAACTCAGGGTAATGTTTGATTTACAAGGACTATTTATACCCCTTTCACTTATTTGGTAGTGATCATCCAATGGAAACATCCTTTGCATGATCATATGAGAGTAATGTGATTGGGTGACTTATTTTATTATTGAATGTAACCTGTATAACCTAATGGATTCCAAAATAGGGATTTGTTTCTTCAATTTGGTTAATGGGAAATAGGTATCCTTCACTGAGTTGTCACCATGGGCTGAGGGAATCAATTTCCAAACCATTGGGGGAAGCAATATGAATGGTGTTATTTACCATCTATTTCTTCCTGAAGTTCCAATGATCGAGTAATAATTGACAAGGGGGGTTGAATTAGTAGTTCACTTTAAGTAAGTTTAAAAACTTTTTGAAACATAAACCTTAAAACCTGTTAATATTTATTTCCTTATCAACCTATATCAAATAATTAAGAATGCAAGAATAGTAAAGCAAGTAAGACACACACAATTTACAAGGTTCGACCTCTATGTGAGAACCAACATCCTTTCCATAGACACTCTTGTGGGTCTATGGAAATCCACTATAATGAAGAAGTGAATACAACTTTTTCCAACTCCCGTTAGACACCTTCTATCTCCTAATAGAAAATTTTATACTAACTCCCATCAATTTACAATGTTTTCTTAAAGAACAAATGATCCAAACAAAAAAATTAAAAACTTTATTGAATCTTCTCCATAAATACTCAATCCAAATACTCAGTCCAGTTTGGCTGATTTTGATCTTCTCTAAATGGTAAGGATGGTTCCTATTATTTTGTTCCTTAAACACTCAAAGAAAATATTCTTCAATATTTTTGGGAACTTTTCACTTTTAATTCTCTAGCGCTTCACCTTTTCTGCATGTGTGAAATTTACAAATGAGTGAATGATATGAGCACATATTTATAGGAAACTCAGAAAAAAATGTGAGAATCTTGAAAACTTTTCCCACTTCCTCAAATATCAAAAATTCCACAAATATCTCGTATTTAATCTTAAATATTTGACTTCTTCAAACCTCTTTAATTTTCTCTGAGAGTTATGAAAAGTTGAAATTTGGGTTCTCCTTCTTGAACTCTTCATTGATTTTTCAGAATGATAATGATGGATCTTGGTTCTGATTTTCTCAATAGCATGCTCAGAAATGAGGTTCTGAATTGTGTAGAAATAAGATTCTGAATTATAGAGAAATCATGTTCCAAATTGATTATAAATCAGGTTCCGAATTACTCAGAAATCAGGTTTCGAATTGTGCAAAATTTAGGTTCTGAATTGCCTAAAATTGGGTTCAGAAATCAGGTTCTGGTTTTCTCGAGAATTAGGTTCATAAATTAGGTTCTGTTTTTCTTAGTATTTAGGTTTAGAAATCAAGTTTTGGTTTTCTTAGGAAACAGGTTCTGGTTTTCTCAGGAATCAGGTTTAGAAAAAAGGTTTTGGTTTTCTCAGGAATCATGTTCTGGTTTTCTCAGAAATCATGTTTAAAAATCAAGTTATGGTTTTCTTAGGAATCAGGTTCAAAAATCAGGTTCTGGTTTTCTCAGGAATCAGGTTCAAAAATCAGTTTCTAGTTTTCTGAGGAATCGGGTTCATAAATCTGGTTCCGAATTTTCTCAGAACATTGCTCAGTGAGAATCGTCAAACCTCTTCACCATTTCTTCAATATATTTTACCATGATAATTTTCATGATTTATGATAACTTTAAGATCAGTAATGTATCATCTGTTTTTTTAGAAATTTTAAGAAACATTGTAACTTCTTACTTTTCAATAACATCTTTCAAACTCAGTAACTTCTTTCATACTCAATAAATTTCATTAAGCTCATAAACTTCCTTAAACCCAACAACTTCTTTTTTCCTATATATATTAAACATTCTTTAGAAAAAAGGTTAGTTGTAAACAAAAACGAAAAATTTAAAAAAAACACAACAAAGGATCTTTAATATCCCCCTTTGGATTTGTTGACAACCTTCGTTAAACAACTTCTCTAACTCTCAGAATTTTTTGACTTTTATAAAAACATATCATTCCTCAAAAGAGAGTGTCCTGACACCACACTACTAAATAAAGTAATTATTTTGATTGATTTCCATCCCTCAGTGGTAATCAAATTTTGCATCCATGTAAAGATAACCTCCCCTTACTCAAACTCTCCCTTTACTTTTATCTTTCTCTTTCTCACTTTTATTTTTCTCTCCCATTTTTTTCTCCCCCATTATATGATAACCATGGCTTCATATTCATAAATGAAAGCTAAGTAAACAATTCTTACAAAAAAGTGTTTCTTACTCTCCCCCTTTGTCAACATAATCTATAGTACAGTGGGGGATCTTCCTTATGAGGTTTAGGAAGACATAATAGGAGGATGAACATGGAGTTACAGCCTCAATTTGATAAACCTTTCATTCTACATTTCTTTTGTAAACATATTAGCAATCTAATAATTTTTTTATGTGTATTCTAGGAAAAAATCTCTAGATGCAACTTTCTCTTTTATGAAGTGAAAATTTATATCAATGTGTTTTGATCTTGAGTGTTGAACAAGGTTCTTAGAAAGGTCAATTACACTATGATTATCAAAAATTATCTTCAATGGTTTTGAAATTTTTACTTTCAAATCTTCTAGCTGCAATTTCATCCACATCATTTGAGTACAATCCTGAGTATCTGGAACATATTCAGATTCAGTTGTTCTCAATGTTACCGAACTTTGTTTCTTGTTATGCCAACTCACACAACATTAACCTAAGAAAAATGTTCCTCCTGAAGTTGATTTCCTATCATTAAAATCACCATCCCAATCAGCATCATTGTAATCATGAAACTTTAACTCACTGTTTCTTTTGAATAATAACCCATTTGAATTTTTTCCTTTGACATATCTCAAAATACTCTTTTCTTCCAACATATTTGATTATTTAGGGTTACTTTGATACCAGGAACATAAAGTAAAAGTATAAACAATATCATGTCGTGAAGCTATAAGGTAAAGAAGACTTCCTATCAGCTTCCAAAAATCTTTCTGATTCACACTAGTTCCATATTCATATTTGATGAACTTTGTGCTCACGGAAAGAGGAGTTGAAACTTCTTTTGATTCTTCCATTCTAAACTTCTTTAACAATTCCTTGGCCTACTTTTCTTGAGATAATAAAGTGTTTCTTTCTTTTTGATGAACTTGTAAGCCAAGGAAAAAAGTTAATTCCACCAACATTGACATTTCAAAATTCTTCTTCTTCTCTTCAGAAAACTCTTCAAAAACCTTTTCTTCATCCCCATTAAAATTATATCATCCACATAAACAATTACAATTAATGTTTCATAGTCAGCATCTTTCACATACAAGTCACTATCAACTTTTCCTTTAGAAAATTTCATCTTTCTCAAACAATTTTCAAGCTTTGAATACCAATCACATGGAGCTTATTTCATCCCATACAAATCTTTCTTCAATTTAAAAACTTTTTTTCATCCTCATCAAGTATAAACCCACAAGGTTGTTCAATATAAACTTCTTCCTCAATTTCACCATTTAAGAAATATAACATTACCACCATCTAATAAATTTTTTAATTCCAGTGGGTATCCACTACAAGAAACATTTTAATAGTTTATAGACTTGAAATGGGAGAAAAAGTTTCATCAAAATCCACACCGTCTACCTGTGCATATCCTTTACAAACAAGTCTTTCCTTTTTTCTTGAAACTTCTCCATGCTCATTCAATTTATTTCTGTAAACACACTTGGTTTCGATAACATTTTTATTTGTTGGCCTTGGAACAAGTTCCCATGGCTCATTATTCTCAATCTGATCTAGATATTCATTCATAGAATTTATCCGTTTTTATATCGAATAGCCTCTGAAATAGATTATGGTTCAACTTTTGAGATAAGTGAAGTCTGATTTTCTAATCTCAACTTTCTTCTTGTCCAAAATGGAGCCTTCTGATTCCCAATAATGTTTTCAAATTCAAAATGCTTTCATAAGGTTGTAAATCTCATGGTTTCTTCCTCAACATTAATTTCTTCACTATATGAATCATCTGAATCATGATGAGGTTGTTTTGGATAACATTCAATATTGTTGGATTTCTCCATGGTTTCATCCCCAGCATTTTTAAAAACTTTTGTTAAGAAACCTTGATTTTAAATTAACTTCACATCATATGAGTTCATCAACCTTTGTAATTGTTTTTTCCAACATTTGTAACTTCTCCCATTTGTTGAATAACCCATCAAGGTTCCTTCCTCATCTTTCTCATCAAACTTTCCGAAATCCAGATTTTTGATGTTAATAAAACATGGACTTCCAAAGACTTAGAGTATTCCAATGAGGGTTTTTTATTATACCACATTTCATAAAGAGTCATGTTGGTTTATGGTCTCAACAAGCATCTATTTTGAACATGTACAGTAGAACTAACATCTTCTCTCCAATTTTTTTTTTGAATGTTTGTATTCAGATAACATACTTCTTCCCATTTCTACTAATCTTTTTTCTTTATTTCTACTACTCCATTTTGTTGTGGAGTATAGGGATCACTATACCGATGTTTAATACCATGATTTCTTATAAAATTTTCAAAATAATTGTTTGGTAATTTTGTACTATTATATGTTCTCAGCTTCTTTATAGAAACCCCTAATTATTTCTAAAAAAATTTTCTAAAGAATTTAAACATTTAAACAGCCTCTGACTTGTACTTCATGAACATTATGTTTTTCATCAGAGTGAAATAATCAATAAAAGTGATAAAGTATAAATCTCCTTTTGTTTATTGATGTCTCATTGGACCACACAGATCAGAATGAATAAGCTTAAGTGGTTCTCTAGATTGAATCTCAACTCTTTTATGACTTTTTTTAGTCATATTTTCTTTCCGGAAAGTAATATAAACATATTTATCACTTAATTTAAATTCTGGAAAATTCTGAACAGCATCAACATTAGATAGCTTATTCATGTTCTTCTGTACAATATGGCCAAGTCTTCGATGCCACATCCTGTTCTCATCTTCAGCACTCAAATAACAAAAGTTATTAGATTCTCAAATTTGAATGAGATTCCCACTGGTTCTTTCTCCTTTTGTAATAACTTTCCTTTTTTCATAATTTTGATGATACAAGAATCCTTTATAGAGATTACTTATTTCCCATCATCGCAAAATTGACTTACACTAAGTAAGTTATGTTTTAGCCCATCAACAAGCAAGACTCTCTTAGACTGTAGTTTCTCTGATTCTATCTCTACAGTTCTGATTCCTTTAATTTTTAAGGAACTATCATTGCCTAAAGTAACTACTCCTCCATCATAACCCTCAACATGTTCCAATATTTTTATATCACCTTTCATGTGTGAAGAAAAACCACTATCAAGAATCTATGGTCTATTCCTCTTATTTTCTTTCAAAGATGTCTCAATATTGAAATATCTCTCATCAACCTTCTTATTTTTGGCTTTTATTTATTTCTTATCAAAAGAAACTTGTCATAGAAGGAGTTTCTTACATCTTTTGGCATAATTACTAGACCAATCATATCTTCCACGAACTTATTTGAGACATTCAAATTGATTCTTTGTTGGAATGTTTCTGACATCTTGAGAATTTACCTTTTCAACTTTCTGTGAGTGGGGAAAGTTACTCATTATTATTTCACTATTTCTTCCACTTTGTTCAAAACTTCTTCCAGGTAGAGATAAATTGTGCCCACAATTATAAGCTCTATGCCCATAGATTTCGCAGCGCCAACAATAGCCATAAAATCTTGATTTTCTATTAAAGAATGATCTTTATCTATAGAAATATTGTTGAGGTCGGTAACTTATTTTAACCCTAACATTATTAGGATGTGGACCATGTTTCCCTTTGAGTGAGATTTCAAATTTTGTAGAGTTGATAGGTTTCTCAAAACCTTTTTTCACCCAAGCTTTCCCAACACCATTTCCACACCCTGAAATGTTAGAAGAGTCAGATGAAATATTATTTTTGGTAGGATAAGATTTCACCTAATTATCATAATAAGCCTTCTCAACAATTTTATAGGTCTCAACATTTACTTCTATATCTTTGCTAAAGTTCACATTCATCTTCCTCAAGGAATTTTCTGACTCAAGGAGTTTTGATTACACCTTGTTCACTTTTTCTTACTTAGCGTCCAACTTATTCCTCAGATCATCAATCACCTTTCCTTGTTCATCATTTCTATGTTTGTATCTTAGAATATCTTGAATGTATTCATCCTCTTGCTTAATGACATTTTTCCTTCCATCAGCAAATTCTTCATGATCTTCCTTCATTACTCAAATTTATTTCTTGAGATATTTGTTTTTCTAAAGACAAGAAAGATGTTCGGTTCTCAGCTGATACTCTCTATATGATTCTTCACAACCTTCTTCACTCTCTAAAGAGAGTTTTGTTTTCTCAACTTTTTCAATAAAGGTTGTGAATTTTTTTGAAATTTCATCTTTAGAAGAATCATTTCCAGTTGAGTCTGATTCAACCTTCTTGATCAACATGCTTCTCTTATTTCCGAAAGACTTCTTCTTGAATTTTTTGAAAGACTTTTCTTCTTTATTATTTCTGTCCCACTTTTTCCATAGAGATTTTTCATCAGAATCATCTCTATATTATCCAACTTTATTCTTAGGTAAATTCATAGCAAAGTGCCCGATTCCACCACACTCAAAACATTTGAGATGAAGTTTTCCTCCATAATTTCCTCTTCCTCTACGATAGTTTTTAGAAATAAGGGACATGATATTTTCATTCAGCTCATCATCTTCCTTGTCATTGGATTCACAAGGATCAACTTTATCAACTTCACTAATTTTCATCTTTCTCATGGATTCAAAATCCATTTCATCTTTTATTTTATTCTTAAATATTGAATCTTTCCTCATTTCATAAGCAACAAGAAAGTTATGAAATTCATCAAGAGTTAAATAATCCTTATATTCTAAGGCATAAATTTTAGAATCAAACCTATCCAGGAAGTTTCTCATAAGTTTCTTCACAATAGTAAAATCTTCCAAGTCTTCTCAAAATCCTCTGATATTGCATACAATTTCATTAACTCTGGTGAATTATTCATCAATTCTTTCATTATCTCTTATCCTAATGTCATCAAACTTACTATGCCAGATTTGTAGCTTGTCCTCCTTGACTATTTTATTTACATTGAAAACACTTTCCAGCTTATCCCACATGCTTTTTGATGTTGTGAGACCCATCACCTTCTGATAAAAATTTTATGATAAGGACATGATAATAGAATTTCTATCCTTTCTATCAACTTCTATGTTTCTCTTATCAGAAAATGTCATAGGAGAATTTGTTTTCAATTGGTGGAAAGCCAATATTAGCAGCATCAACAACTTCAAGGCCAAGATATGGAATATAAGGAATCATCCTATTTTTCATCCATAATAATTCTTGTCATCAAATGTAGGAATTATTCTAATGTTAACAGAATTGATATTCTACATGATAAGGAATAAATAAAATAACATCCCTCTGATACCACTTGAACTTCCAATGATCAAGTAACAAATAAGAAGGTGGGGTTGAATCAGTTGTTCACTTTAAGTAAGTTTCAAAGCATTAAGAAACTTAACCCTTGAAACCTGTTAATATTTCTTTCCTTATGAACCTGTATCAAATACTTAAGCATTCAAGAATATTAAATTAAGTAAGGAACACACGATTTACATGGTTTGGCCTCAATGTGAGAACCTACATCCTTACTATAGACACTCTCATGGGTCTATAGAAATCCACTGTAATGAAAAAGTGAATACAACATGTGCCAACTCCCGTTAGACACCTTCTATCTCCATATAGGAAAGATTATACTGACTCCCATCACTTTACAATGTTTGCTAAAAGAAAAAATGATCCAAAAAAAGAATAAAAACATTGTTGAATCTTCTCCAAAAATACTCAGCCTGAATCCTCAATCCGGTTTGGCTGATTCCAATCTTCTCAGAAAGTTAAGGATGGTTCTGATTATTCTGTTCCTTAAACACTCAAAGAAAAACTTCTTCAATATTTGTGGGAACATTTCACTTTTAGTTCTACAAATCTCTTCCTTTTACACATGCGTGAAAGTTAAAATGAGTGAAGGATCTAAGCACATATTTATTGGTAACTCAGAAGAAAAAAGGCAAGAATCTTGAAAATCTATCTTGCCTCCTCAAATCTCAAAATCTCCACAAATCTCTCACATTTAATCTTCAATATTTGACTTCTTAAAAACTCCTTAAATTTCTATAAGATTTACATGTAGTTAAAATTAATGTTTTCCTTATTGAACTCTTCATATTTTTCTAAGAATGACAATACTGAATCTTGGTTTTGATTTTCTCAAAAATATGCTCGGAAATCAAGTTCTGAATTGTGCATAAATCAGGTTCTAAATTATGAAAAAATCACGTTCTGAATTGTCTAGAAATATGGTTCCTAATTACTCAAAAATAAGGTTCAGAATTGTATAGAATTCAGTTTTTGAATTTTTCAAAAATAAATATATTAATTTCCTCAGAAATCAAGTTTCGAATTTACATAAATCAAGTTCAGAAATCAGGTTATAGTTTTCTTGGTAATTAGGTTCATAAATCAGGTTCTGTTTTTCTCCAGAATTAGGTTCAGAATTCAAGTTCTGGTTTTCTTAGCAATCTGGTTTAGAAATCAGGTTCTAGTTTTCTCTGGAATCAGGTTCAGAAATGAGGTTATGGTTTTCATAGGAATCATGTTCGGAAATAAGGTTCTAGTTTTCTCAGGAATCAGGTTTAGAAATCAAGTTCTGGTTTTCTCAAGCATCAGTTTCAGAAATTAGGTTCTTGTTTTCTTAGGAATCAGGTTCGGAAATAATATTCTAGCATTCTCTAGAATCAGGTTCGAAAATCAGATTCTGGTTTTTTTAGGAATCATGTTCATAAATCAGGTTCCGAATTTTCTTAGAATATTGCTCAGTGAAAATCATCAAACCATTTCACCATTTCTTCACCATCTTTTATCATGAAACTTTTTGTGATTTGTGAGAAATTTAAGATCAACAAATCATCGTCTGATTTTTTTAGAAAGTTTGAGAAAATTTAAATCTTCTTGACACTACAACAATATTTTTCAAACTCAGAAACTTCTTTCATACACAGCAACTTTCATTAGGTTCAACAACTTCCTTAAACCCAACAACTTCTTTCTTCCTGTATATCAAAAACATTCTTCAATAAAAAGTTTATTTGTCAACAAAAACAAAACTCTGTTAAAACAAAAACACCATAAAGGTTCTTCACTTCCCCTGCCTTTAATATAACTATTCATCTCTGTATTGAGATTCAAAAGAATAAAAAGGTAATTATCACCATATATTACCCCAAATTTTTATTAATAGCATACATTAGGAATTTTTGGTCTAAAAAGGTCATTGTTATATGCATATGTAGCCCCATTCTTCCCATTAAGATTTTGAAAGTCACATCCTAGAAAACAACCATGAATTTGGATTTAGAAATGAGTTTTCCAAATTAGACCCTTAACTAGATCTTATAGATGGTTATTTTATTTCTCTTATTATATCTCTTGATTTTCAAGTTGGAGGGAGATAAATCCACTTTTCTAAATGCCAAGTTCCTAAAAGGTTTGAATTAGGATGAAGTTGATCCCAGAACCATTATCAATTATAGATATCTGAATGTTAATATCTTTGATATTGTGAGATATGTACAAGGGTCTGATGTTCCTGGTTATGGAAGCTTTCTGTTTTTGTTCCATGAAGGAAATGATTATGTGGCATTTTGTAGAGCTAGTCTCTGTGTGATATGTCTCGACTGCTGTGATTTCATCCTAAAACTCTTGTGTTATTAAAATGGCCTCAAACAGGGATTTCATGAGTTTTATTGACAATTAAGGGGAATACATGATTTATAGTCTATCCTAGATAACAACCAGATGATTTAATATGTCATAATTTTGGGGGGAAAACTTGAATGATGTGCCTTAGTATCTGGTGAAATGGAAAATAATCAAGGTAATCGTTCAATATGAATTCATTGGTTTTTATGAACACTAATATCTTGATAAATCCCTTCTTTATGTCTATTATGAAAAACACCAAAACTTTTTCTTTTCAAAAGGAATAGACCATATTCTTTCGGAGTTCAATCTTTGGAAAATATTTATCCTATATGTGCTGGTTTTCCTTCTGTTTGATTCGTGAAAGCGTTATTGATGGTGGTGGTCTAGTTTTTAGACTTGAGGAATTTTATGTTGTTGGAAGATGTTATACAGTTTTCGTTTAGATTTGAAGGTGAATTCGTGTTCTGTTGTTGGTGATTTTGATGCCTCGGTGGGATATTTTACGGTTTGTGTTTGACAATGAAAACGAGACCTTTTCAAGGGCTTTAGATTCCGGTGACGTGATGATGTCGAGGAGTAGATTTTCTGTAGTGTGCCTCAATGATTCATGGACCGAGGTGATGTCATGTTGGTTTTTGAAGTTTGGATCTTGTTTTCTTGAATTTGAAATCTGAATTTGTGTTTTGATGTTTTGGGGTGGATTTTGGACCTTGTTTATGATGTTTGAAACTTTGTATCTTACTGTATGAAATTTGTCCTATTGTGAGGTTCCCACTCACCCTTAAAGTGGATTACCCAGAAAATGAAAAAAAAAGGATTTGAGGTGAGATGAGGTTATGTCTAAGAACCTACCATTTTTTTCATTCATTGTAGTTTTAGAGTTCAAGGATCATTTTCTTCATCAATATAGAGCTAAAATAGTATAGAAATTGTCATCACAGATCTTCCTAGATAGAGATAGACCTACCAAGTAGGTTATTGTTCTAGATGAATGCTGGTCCTTCCAGTGTCAACACGAAACACTGAATTTTCTTTTTTTTTATTGTGTTCCCATAATAGGGGCACATCAAGATCAAAAGTGTGTAAGATGTTTCTCTAGATCCCGTATGTCATTAAATATTGGGAAGTGATAATCTTTAATTTAGGTAGGAGATGATTCAAGTCCTATAATTTAGGTTTTTATTTCCTTTCTAATTTCACCAGTGTTCTTCTCCCACCCAAATGGGTTATATCTGAACAACAAGAGACTTGACTAAGTTAAGTAGTTATGATGGGACCATGACTTTGGTAGACACCCAAGTAAAGTTAGTAGGTAGATCTTGATATTTTTTAATCACCAACATCTGATATTGATGTCCATCTTGAGTCATTATAAGGTAGTATACTTTAAATGGTGGTTTTTTTCTACCCTAGTGAAGTATATTCTTGGTAGTACTCAACTACTAGGGTTAGGTAAACTGATTTCATGGTCTTTAGGTTACTCTGATGATAGTATTACACCCTTGATAATTAAAAAACTCCATATTTTTTAAAGTAATTCACTAGAGAAGACATATTGGCCCCACCCTAGATATTGTACTTAGTAGGAATATTTCATTTGTGTAGCTCGATATTGAGCTACTTTGGATTCTTTATATTGGCTTTATATTTAAAAATTATCTCTTTAGTGGAGAGATTCTTAGTTTCTTTGGGTGGTCGGTGGGGTGTAGCCACACCTTTCTCTTTGTCTTCGGTCAAAGCTCACCAAGAAATTGGTGGCTGAATATTTAGAGGATCTCCCATATCTTGAGACTATATATGATGTTGAGTGAAAACAACATTTTCATGTGTTTCAGTGAAATATATATTTCAAATAGATTCCTTCTCATTATTCTCTTATGTGTTGGTGTTATGCTCCACATTATGTTTGGGATCAATGCTAATGACATTCACTAACATGAACTAAGTAGTTAGGATCATATATGTTTTAAGTTTTTAATGGTATTTATCATACTCTAAACATAACTCAATGGAAAAAACACAATCCTCCTTGTTATTCTCTTTATATGTGGGGTTTTTTGTCTTAAATCCTCTATAAGGCTTTTCTCACTCTCCACAGTGATCCCCCAAAATCATTCTATGGATATTGATCCTAAGGGAGTCTCTAAAAACTGGCACTGAGTGTACTCTCAATGAGGGAGATGGATCATTAAGTGGGAGGAACTAAGAGAGTTTTTCCTATAATGTTTCTCCCAACTTAGAGAACACTAAATACTTTGGAGTAGGAGGATCTTATAATGCCCCTAGTCTTGCGGGCTTGGGTTGGTGGTGGTTGTTTACCATAACATCCTGAATCCACTTTGGATTTGATGATCCTTGGGATGGTGGTGTTGATAAAACTTCTCACAGACCTATGGTATAAAGTTATTCCTATAATACCACTGAGGTTGTTGTTATCATGTCCATAACATTCCAGGCCTCCATTCAGGCATGAGTTAGATTCATTTCATATTTTATGTGAGAGATATCTCCCATTGATGGTTTTTCTATATTATTAGGCTTTGTTTTCCCCAAATTGGATACCTACTTAACTTTCCCAGTAGATTGATGTAAGATCATTCCAATGAATCACTCTCATTGGGTATGTTTTTTTGGGATCTAAGAACAATGTGGCTTCATTTAATAGACAGGCTGATATATACAGAGTCAAGTCTCAAAAATTTTCTTGAAACAATAGCATTGCAATAATTTTCCCCTAATGGATATTATTGGAATGTGAGTAGGGTAAAATATAGCTCTCCATATCCACCCAACCCTCTGATATGAACATAGGATAGGGTTTTATTAACTACATTTCATAGGGTCTACGTACCACTAAGACGAGCATATTTGAGGTATTCACGTTACTTCCATTCCTTGATATTCCAAGCCATAGAAAATCTGACCAATTATTCTTGTTAGAGGAGATCATTTATCTCCTAGAACATGGTTAGTGTACACCTCATAAGTCATGTGTCAAGACTTAATATGATAAAGAGTCACCCATATGTTATGATGAAATTATGGTATGTACTCCTCCTCCATTTCCTATTAGATATCATAGTGTGTTGTGGTGATGGGATAGAACATGAACTGTACTATATCCTTGGCTAATCCCTTCCACATTACTATGGATTTATCTTCATCCACTATAAGGAATTTTTTACCTAATCTTACCCCAAAGGTCACTTATCTACTACATTGTTGAGAGGATCTTGGTCATGTAGAATATCCTATTTTCATCAAAGGGTGAAAAATCAAGGGGAGGTACAAATGATGATTTTATCCATATATAATATTTTAACTCGGATGAGATATCATCATGCAGTGATGAGTTTATTGGTGTATATATTCATGATTTCTTGAGTTTCTCTCAGTATGCTTCCAAACTCATAACATCTCCAACATAGGGTGGACCTTAGATTTAGGATGAAAAATCATTGTGGGGAGGTCTTACACAATAAGAACCATAGGAAGGTCCTTTGTGTTTGACGATCTTAAACTCTTCATCCTAGGTAGGACCTCAACTTCACATATTTACTTCATCATAGGGAGTATCCCTACAACATATACCTTGGGGAGGACCTCCATAGTTATCAACTTGGTACCCATAGTGAGGGATTTTTTGGTTATCAGTTGTTCATGATTTAGAAAGGGGGACCTCTATTCTAGTTGATATTCATGTTATGGGGAATACCTTCATATCCTACACTATTGAGAGGACCTCCATGTTCAATATTCATATTTTCATGAGGAGGGCCTCTATGATGATTACTTTGGGGAGCACCTCTAAAGTTTATAATCAACATATCATTAGGAGTAACTAAAATATTATTTGGAATCTAGTGAAATATAATAATGGGACATAATAATATCATTGTTGACATGGTTAAGGATAATTTTGGTCTTGTACTATATGTTTCCCTTAAAAATACATCCGTCTAAACATCCTCCATCAAGAGATCTGGGGTAATAACCTTGATCATGACTAGTTTTCTATAGTGTGTAAAATTACCCTTATGATAGGGGGTCCTATTACATGGCCCCTCAGTTATTTTTGAGATATTTCACTAACCACTCTATATGGGAGTAGAGATATGAGGTTTCTATTATTTTTATACTAGGATATACTAATGAATTTCATGGTCATAAGTAGGAATATAGTCCTACTTCATGATTTTTTAAGAATATGCAGATGATATTCTTGAGAATGGGTAAGTATATGAGAATACTCCATGGTTTCTATCAGAATATAGTGATGAGAAACATTAGAACAAGTGATAATAAGGGACTTGTACATAGTTTATAATAAAAAATACCAATGAGGTGCATGGATTGGAGTAGGGATATGATCCCACTCCTTTTTTTTCAAGAATATACCAATGAGCTACTTGATAATGGGAATGAAATGGGCTTGATCCATGGTTTATATCAAAATTTACTAATGATGTACTTGAGAGTATACTAGAATATATACATTATTTGTGGTTTATGTTGGAATATGTTAACGAGCTACTTGAGAATGTGAATAACTATGGGCTTGCTCCATTATTTACACTAGGATATGTTAATAATATGCCTTGATGCGTGTAGGGATATGATCCCAGTTTTGTGATGCCACTGGAATATTATGATGAGATTCTTAATGATGGGAAAAAATATGGTTCTTCTCTTATGTTTCAAATAGAATATGTTAATGACCTTCCTATATATGAAGGGTTTCTAGTATATAAGAATACTCCTACACCTCTAATAGAATATGTTGATGAACCTCTATTAAGATATTCTCCAACTCCTTAGAAAAAGACTAGGATATATTAATGGTATTCATGACTGGGAACAAGAATATGATCCTACTTCTATTCTCAATCTATCATATATCCATGAAATTTTCTCCTCATGAGTGTTGTAGTTACAATAGCTTGGACCTAAATATTCAAATTTACATACTCATTGTAGGACTAAGGGACTAGGGTCATGCAATAATGATTGTAGAAATAGCTACCAGGATCCCTCCTAGGTTGGTATCAATTAGTAGTGGAGGAGATGATTAAGTCCACTCCCATCTCTCTAAGATAATGGAGGTATATGTTATTATTATCTAGGTAAAGGATCCTAAAGAGGTTATAGGTGGATACATGGTACATGTTCATCTTCATGGTTCATTATTGATAGGATGATCTATGGGGATTCCATTTTTGGAGGCCTTCATAAAAAACCTCTAGAGTTGGGATAAATATATTCAAATGGTAATCTGATACTAGGTTTCTCACCATATGGCACTAAAGGTACTGATTCAATGATAGTTTCCTCCTGGTCTATGGGGCCATGACCATTTCTATTATTGTTGTGTATTCCTTGGTTGTCTATTTATTACATACAATGACCTGGGGTACCTTGTGACCACAACCATTCGTCAATAGAGTCTAGAATTAAATTTTGTGATTTATGAATACATTTGGATTAAAGGGAGTGTTAAAGGTGCTGAAGGAGAAACCAAAAACAATAAAAAACTCATTAATGTAGAATCATAAGCAAGAGCATGGTCAATTGATCTCTTCCATGCGTAAAGGATTCACATGGGGTTCAACATTCTATTTTTGATGTGTATCCATTCCCAAATCATTTTTAGTCAATGTGGACCAACTTTGAAAAGGTAGATAGGTGTAGGTATTTTACCAAAAACACTTTTAGTTACACATAAGTTAACCTGGTATTTGTCTCAACACTTTAGGGTCTTGATTCCTCATCTAGAACTCTCTTACAAATTTAATATGTATACATGAATCCTTCCTAGTATATTACCATTTGTTACCATCATGTAAGTGATTGGTCAAAACCATTAATCTTATTAATTTGTTATTCTATGTTTTAAATCCCTACAACTGGGAACTTTGAGATTTATTTCCATCTAGAGAGATGGTAGGCATTGTGGAGTGGGGATCAGGACCATGAAAGGGGCCTTATATATATCCCTATGAAGATAATCCAAACTCACATAGTTTAGTGAAACTTAAGAAGACATGTCATACCATTTAAGGTCATGTGAAAAAGACTAATGTGGTTCCTTTTATGTTTATGTATCCAAGACCAAATAAAATACCTTTTAAGGTCATGCGTTTCGGACCAGATGAAGTTTCATTTTTGTGTTTGTGTTGGGGACCAAATGAAGTGCCTTTTAAGGTTATGAATCTAGACTAGATGAAGTTTCTTGTAACGTTATAAATTTTGGACTAGAATAGGTGTTGAAATTTAAACTTAGAGAGGAGTCCTATGTATCCCAATTAATAGTAATCAAATCAAAATTAGTTCAAGTTACATGGTTTAAGGTTGTGTGAAAAAGATCATACCATGAATTATAACTTCAAGTGGTAAGGATGTTTTCATCATGAAAGGGGATACAACAAGATATTGAGTGGTGATTATATATGGGAGGCCCTTCACTAGTCCATCTTATCTATAGGTAACTAAATAAGAGTGAGTATAGTGAGATTCACAGAGGTAGATTTGACACATAGGTAATTTGTTATATTAATGTAGGGTTGGCTTGTAGGGGATATAGACCTTTGAGGAAGGGTTGGGTCTTACACATAATTATGAGGCCCATATATATGTGTCCACCTCCTGTATATTGATAACAAGGATGGGAAGGAATAATGTAATCATGAATAATATGAACCAATGGAGAAATTTTCATGGTTTACGCATTAGTGGCCCATATAGTTCAACCTAGAAGATGACTCAAGTAAAGGTAGGTTTGGGGGATTACACCAAATTGTAGATCCTTATATGGATTTGGATCATTGGGTGGATCAAGTATGAAATCATCAATGGATATTTGGTTCTTTATTAGACCTCAAGGGAGTCCCATTTGAGTCTCTGGATTATTGAATGGATAAAAGGAGTTCATGGGATATTGGGGTGTCTATGATGAGAATCATGATCTTGGGGAGGCTTTTTCGGTATCCTTATGAAAGTTAGCCACATTGTAAAGAAAATCCATGATTTTAAATACCCTCAAGCCCCTATCATGTTGTTTGGATAACCCCGTGAAGGCATTTCATGGGAGGCATAATCCTCATTATCAAAATAATATATTATCAATGGGTTTCTCACTAATTTACACAGCCTAGTCATATACCTTAGGTGACCATGGGGAAGTCCTAGATGGGTAGGATTAAATGTTAGGGGACTAGGTAAAATTAACACCCATGTATTGGGATTAGGTGTATTGGAACCCAAATACGAGGAATTTGGAAATGTGACACCCACGTATGAGGCCTAGGAGAAATGACACCCAAGTTTTAGGACCTAGGAAAAGTGGTAGCCATATATGAAGTGTCAACCTAATATTAAAGTTAGGGTGAAGTTTCCCCCTAATATATAGATTAGGGTGATTTTTCCTCCATGTATGGAGGTTAGGGTGAAGTGTTTCACTAATATGTGGGTAGGGTGAAGTGTAACATGGATATAGTCCTCCCAGGGATACTTTGGTTAAGTGGTTCCTTAGTATTATAATCCTAGGGTATGTTGGTCGATTGGATACCTAATATATACATTTTGGATACCCAAGGTATATGGCATGATAGCGAGGCACCTTGGGATGGGTATGTTTCCCTAGTCCTAATGGATTATAGGAGAAGTGTTCTTTAATAAAGGTTTTAATATTAATATATTTTGATGAAACATACAATTTATTTGAATTTTTCTCATTAGGTTTTGACTATGTAAGTCACCTTAAGTAGATATCAAAGCTTAGGATAGTCCAAGGAATTATCTTCCCTCCATCAGTGTGTTTTATTCTCTACCCTTTTTCATGTGTCTTTAAGTGTGGAGGTATGGGGTCTATTTATATACAAGAGGATAATATAGTGTAGGGATAGAAAATAAAATTACTCTAATACCCTAGTAGATGAGTGCCTCACCCAAGCAAGCTCAGTGTGTGAAGGAGGGTTTATCAAAGGACTGGGCACACATAGGGATTAGGGTGAAGTACAATGGGTGCATATAGGATCCCATAAAGGGCGTTTCATGAAGGTTTCATGCATGTAGATTTGAATATTATAAAGTTTAGTGTGTGAAGGGAGGTTCATAAATCCTAGGTACATGTGGAAGTGAAGTGAATAATGTTTTGTCCATGAGGTAAGGCACACAATAGTAGAGAGAATGCACAGAGTCCACTTTAGAATGAGACTATAATTTGGTAACACTCCTTACAACTTCAAACTGACATAACTTTTGATTCGTAAATCCATTTGGGCTCCATGAGAAGTAAAATAGAATCTTGTAAAATGAAATATGACATTTTATTTAAGGATAACTTATATAAGGAGTTTTTTTTTGAAGAAAATATATCCCATAAGACCCTTTAAAATGGGTTATATGGATTTGGTTGGATGAAATATGTGGCTAACTCCTAGTGGGAGGTTATCATCACCATGTCATTAGACTGGGAAACAATTATATAGGGGGAGTTTGATCAGTCAAGCATCACATGGTGATCCCATTTTCATCTTATTCATGTATAGAGATAATCTTCTACCCAGACATGACTTTTTTTGTCTGAATGAATATTGTATCATGGATTCTATACAAATGTGTGTGCCACACATTTTCCAGTGCTAATGGTCACATATTGTATTTAACACCCATGAAAATAAACATAAATATTACATGAAATTATTAATATATCTAAATTAGAATCTTATAATTGCTTCATATTTAATTCATTTCAATCCAATTTTTTTCCATTATTACCACATGTGTATAAAATTTCTTTAAGTTAATTTCACTCTCTAAAAATCTTTTGTTTGTTTTGTGTAAATTTCAAAAGTACCACTAAATCTAAAATTTTCATTGGATTTTCAACATTTTCCTTCAATTTTTTAACCATAAGGATTGAAGAAAAAAATTCCTTCATTCATTATCAACTTAGAGAACCATAGTCAAAAAATTATTTTGTAGCTTATTCATGCAGTTCATTTTTTAATTTTTAATAAAAATGGAGAACATGGGAGGTGAGGATTAAAGAATGATATTTATTAATAATTTATTATTCATATGGGACCCCATATTCACTAATTAATTAATGTATTTAATCATCTTTATTACATGATCACTAGATAGGTATCCATATTTATCTTTTCAAATATATAATGTAGTGATAATATCATTTCTAATTTCTCTCTCTCTCTTTATTCATCATGTTCTTCGAGATTATCCATCGTTATGTATTTATCCATATCCTTATGTTTCATCTTCATCTCATTAGAAATAGCTAATTACATAATGTATAAAATATCTGATGTATCATCTATATTCCTCCTATAATAATCCTTGTCACCCCCATTTACTCTCTTAGGTGGAAAATCAGGTGTAGGGGACTCTAGAATATAAAAAAATTCTTATATAAGTAGTATGTGTAAGAACCTGTATCACTCTTAGAAATTTTTACTAGTGAGAAAATTATTTTTTTCTAAAACTGATCATAGTGATTCAATGGTTTTACTTTCCTGTTTTCTACAACATTTAAAATAAAATTTTTATTACTTTATCTTGATTAGAAAAATTACTTAATTAATGATTTAATTATATATATCAATATATTTTCAAATTGAAATAATCATTAATATTATAAATAGAATATCTAGATTATAGAATATTCTAGTGGAAAGGATCTTTATTTCACTTCTCATAATCTAGATGAAGGACACAAAAAAAATTATTTGAATGTATTTAGGTTGGATTTATTCTATCTAACTGTATTAACTTGTATTTCCTAAATCTATTGAGTGGAATCTCCAATCCTGAAATCCTATACTCGAACTTCCTTAGAACATTCATCCAAATTACACCAAGAATACTGGGGAAACTTATTTTAATTCTAGCTTGGTTAAGTTGACCTAAATCATTCATTATAACTCAATAATAATTTAAAGTAACCTAATGAGGATCATACTTATAATATCCTAAATTTGTAATGATAATAAAACCCACTTTTGTAAATAATTTATAGGTGTTTTTATGTGAAAAAATTATTTTTCAATACTTGTATCTATTATGGATTTAAAAAAGGGTAAAATACCTACTAGTGTAATGACTCGTTTTTTCCTTGTAACAATTTAAAAAAATTTAAGGAATATTTTTGGTGTTATGCATGGGATCAGCATGATATTCTGAGGCATTTAGAGCCACATTATTGATATAATAAAAATATTAAAAATTTATATCACACAAGTACTTTTTTAAAAAAATGGACTATCTCGTGAATGGTATATTGAATGGGAAATATAATAATTCCATTAAATCTGAGAGGTAGGTTTTACCTTTTTCATGACATAACCTTTATTTGTGCCAGTTTTTTAGTTTTATCACACCCTCATTTGTTGTTTTCCCCCTTTTATTTTTTTTGTTATTGTATTTTTATTTGCTTTTAATTTTATTCCTATTTCTCCCTCTATTCTCCATGCATGACGTCATCCTCTATTTTCATCTGGGCATTAATCTGGAATCCTCAAAATCACATGCTTTTTACCCATTAAAATTACCAATACATTAATAAAGAGGAATTGGACACTTTTCAATCAAGTTTCAATTCAAATTTCATTTTATTGTGGTTTTTTAAATTTTTTGTTTTGGAATTTTTTTATGTGTCTTGGGTTCTAATTGACAAACCATATCAGAGTTTGGTGTTGTTTTCCCTTGTTGGTTCTGGGATATCCTGTGTCTCCTTGTGTGTGATCAGTAGGGCTTCGTTGATCCCCCTTTTCCTAGATCCATGTGTCCATTAGTGTTCTTCTTCCCCCTATTATGCTATACTTAAAGAAGAAGAAAGTTTTTTTTTCTTTTATTTATTTATTTTATTCTCTATATTCCCTATTATAAATTCTTGGGGAAATTATAATGTAAAAATAATAATAAAACCAAAATTATCTAGGGATAATTTATAGAATTATCAAAGGGTAATTTCATGACATTATTGGAAGATAATAATGTGAATAATTATCCAAATATAATTACACAAAATTATTAGAAGATAATTTATAAAAAAAATCATAATATTATTTCATTAAATTATAAATGATAGTTGTAATGAATTATCAAGTGATGGTTACATTTATTTATTGGAGGAAAATTTATAAAAATTATCAAAAATATAATTATTGAATTATAAAAGGATAAATTATTTAAAATTATCATAAGATAATTATGAAAGGCTAATTTATAAAAAATATCATAATATAATTATGAAAGCATAATTTATAAAAAAATTATCAATAGTTAATTATAGAAAAATTATCAATGGATGATTAAAAATGAATTATCATACCAATATTGTTTAATCAGAGGATAATTTCTGAGAAATTATCAGAGGATAATTAAGTAGTCTATAAATGATAATTACATATGATTATTATATAATAATTATAAAGTACTTACACATGAGTTCTTGAATTAAGTTATAGACATATATATCATAAAATGTTGTTTTATAATTATTTTTTAGGTGAATATTGATAGAAATTTTGTTGGACTAAAATGATAATTTATAAATTTTCAATGAGAGAGATAGTATCATCGCATATGATAATTTATTTATTTTTAAAATATAATAGTTATATTTTTTTATATAAACCCATAGGGTACCTCTAGCTTTGACATGTTGACAACTATGATAAATAAGGCTAGGAGGAGGCATTCTTGGCTATTTAGGTTTCCACTCCATTTTTGAACCACACCAATTAGTTTATCCTTGATGTTCACATTTAAAAAGTTAAGGTAGGAATTTTGTAACAATTTTTCCATTTATATGATGTTCAGTGCTATTTATAATGACCAATATTAGGTTGGGGTGTGAATTTTTACCTTAAAGTAGGTAATTGGTTATACTTATTGACATCCTTACCGGCAATAAGCTAAGGTAGGTGAGGTTAGGGATCATGGTTTCTTAGTTAGTGCACAATGAATCGGTGCATGTACATATGTATGTTTATTTGTAAAATTACTTATGTCATGGAATGCACTATTATATATCATGTTCACTTGTGTTAAGGATACAATGGTGGTATCCTACTGAATCGTGTACTCACACCTTTCTCGGGTATTTCAATGAACATGTAGATTTCATGACTAGACATCTGAAGAATGGCTAGGGACCTATGGAAGACGGCTAAAAAGATGAGTAATAATATAGTAGTGGACCAAGATGGACTCTAGTGGACCCCACTATTTATTTATTTATTTCTACTATCCCATGTTTTTTATGCCACTTTTGGAGCCCCTTTATTTTTACTTATATGACATGTATGTCATCTATTATTTATGTATGATTGATATGATTATTTATTATCTTATTTATTATAATTATCTACTAAATGATATGATACAGAGGGTATATCCTCTCCAATAATAAACATAGAACCTTTCTACGAGTCGGCATCCTCTTTCATGCATAGAGTCGTGTCTTTGATCATGTGACCCTCTGACTCGGACCCGGTGGTTCGGGTCATGGTGTTATAAAATGGTATCAAAGTACTATGATTAACTAACTTTTTTCTTATATTTTTCTTGATTTGGGTTAGGGTATATGGGATACAGGATTTATGGTACTTGGGAAGGAGAACTATGAAAACATCTAGCTAGAACTGTATAGTGGACCTTCGAGTTTCCCTAAAGTAGGGGAAATTTTGTTTTGTTATTAGCATTGATTAAAATCACCATAGGTGATTTACATGATTTTGATATGAGATTTATGAGATTTTTGGTGTGTTCATACTTCATGAATCTTCACATAGGTTCACATTCCATGTATATACCTATTATTATACTGCATTATGGTTCTTTAAATAAATTCATTGATTTGTCCTTATTTTTTCAAAATAGTTTCTCTTTGTCTGATATATTTGTGTTTTCATATTGTTATGACATATATATATTGAAATTAATTAGTTTAACTGATCATGTTTTTATTTTAGTATATATATATATATATATATATTATGGTTGTGACTAATGTGTAGTTTTAGAGATCAAGGTTGGTGCTAGGAGGCGTATACCTTGGGTTATGGGTAGACTCCTAGGAGAACCTTGTGTGATCCCATAGACTGGATAAGATATTTTAATGTTCCTAATTTTCCTTGTGTTTCAAAATATTCCACCTCACATACATATGGGGAGACCTCTATCTAATTAGGGTTCTCCAAATATGTTTCTACACCAACTCTGATGGTTCAGGTAGTAAGCCCACTCCGGTTGGGAGTCCTTCTACCACAGTCCATAATCGAATATTCTAGATACTTCTAAATTCTTAATCCTCTATAATTTTATAGAACTTGTGAACTATATTATATTAAGGTATTTAAAGGAATAATTTAGTTTGTTTTCAATCTAATTAAGACACTTGAGGTTTGGAAGGTGGAACTAAAAATTTTCATGTTAAAGGGACCCTCCATGCAATGGTGGTGTATAGTTAACCTTTTGGGAAGATATAAAGGTATGAAATGGAAAACCTTTAAAGTCCTTTTATTTGAATAGTTCCTTCTAGGTATTATGAATCCATACTTTTCTCATGAAGTCACATATCCTCAAAAAAATATTAATGACAGTGATTTTATATGCGACACGACTCACCAAAGTTCTTTGAAAGGCCCTAATGAATAGGTAGGGTTTAGTTGAATATAGAGTTATAGGTCATATTCTAGTTATTAATATACCTTCCTATGATACTACTATAATAAGTAATAGTAATAACTATGTTTTTCACATGAGTGTGGATAGTGTTCGAGGTGGAGAAAAGGTTAATCGATGCTTTTTTTGAAAGTAGGTCTATAGTGCTTAAACAGTGAAGAGGTTGGGAATTATCAAATGTTCATCCCATCACCTCAAAGCTAGTTCCGAAAATGTAGAAATATGGGATATCTTCAGAATTTTTAGGCTAGATCATCGACGATGAGGTTCCACAGAGGTACATGACAAACTCAAACTTGAACATAAGAATCTGGTCGAGGTCCTTGGCAGTAGACTTAGACAGTGACTTAGGGGCAGGGTAGTAGAGCTGATATAGGACAGGTTTTCATAGTGGACCAAACTCTAGTAGATTATGGAGATGGGATATCTACTATATGAGGTGTGGTCTTGATCATGTCTAGGTAATATACTTTCTTGTTTGATATCAATGGTTTAATTCCTTTCATATTTGCACAAGTTTTGAATGCACTTGACTTTTTGGTCAATTTATCCTCTAAGTTACCTTCCATTAAAATTCCATTGATTGATGATGATGTGATATTCATGTGGGAGAGTAGTATTCCCTACTTCTATTAGATATAAATTTATGATGTATTTTTATACCTATAAGTAAATGGACGTCACTGGTTTTTTTCTTGACGCCTTACCTACCAGAGTGTAATGTACAAACACCAGCATCCTATTGGTTTGTTCCAGCCACTTAAATTTCCTATATAGAAGTAGGGGGATGTCAAGATAGACTTTTTAATGGGGTTAATGATGACCCCAAGTATTCATGACACTGTCTATGTGATTTTAAATCAGTGGATGAAAGTTTCCCACTTTTACCTATCCAATAGACTCACTCAGTGGAAGAGTGAAGAAATATCTATGTACATGAGATTGTACACTTACATGGAGTTACCTTTATCATTTTTTCAAACAGAGATGTATGTTTTACATCACAGTTTTGGAAATTTTGGCAAAAATCCCAAGGGGCTCAGTTGAGATTCAGAAAAGTACACCATCCACAGAAAGATAGAAAATCCAAGTGAAAGATACACATATTGGTGGATATGTTTTGAGACTGTGTTCAATAGTTCAATGTAGCATGGGATGTTCATCTATACATGGTTGAGTTCATATACAAAAATAGCTACCATACATCGACTTAGATGTCTCTTTATAAGGATATTTATGGGAGGTCATTTCATTCACCACTTTATTGGAATGAGGTGGGCAAGCAAGAATTTGGGGGCCCATTTTGCTCTAGGATACCATTGATCGAGTGTATCTAATTTATAAAAGGTTGATCACTACTTAGATCAGGCATATATTTTATATAATTTGTAGGAGGAGACCTTTGGAGTTCACTATGGGTGATCATATTTTCATGGGAGACACTCTTTACTTAAGAAAATGATGTCTGAGGACGTAAGGAATGATTGCACCATGTTTTTTTATACCCCTAATGATCTCTGAATGGGTTGGGATAATGGTGTACCATTTGGACCTTCCTCCGTGTAATCGAGGCATGCATGATGTGTTATTTTTTTCTCAACTTCAAAGGTATATTCCTGGTCCTATGCATGTTGTATTGATATCCCCATGGGGAATCCTTAATTCCCTATGGTACTATGAAAAAACAAATTTATAAGACTCAAATTATTCTACTAGATTAATTAAAAACATAGTATTGGTAAGTTTGAGTTTGAACCCATAGAGATGGTGAATTTATTTTATTTAGGTTTTCAAAAGATATAATTTTATTAGATTATAGAAAGATTTGATAAAATATTGGTTTGATTGATTTTATGAAAGAAGGAAGAATAAGTAGTAGTAGATTGATTGGTTTTTTAGATTGATTTTGTAATCATGCCAGGGTTTTGTAATTTCTAGGATCTTGTGCAATTGGATTTTTGGGAATATATTGGTTAATTAATGATTTGGTGTTGGATTCAATAAAATAAAGATCTAATGGTCATGGTACCTCCTCCTTAACATAATAATACCCTATTTACCTTAGTTTGGTAGTTTAGGATTTCACTGAATTAAGTTTGTCTCGATACCATATTTAAACCTGATTTCCTCTAAAGTCGGCAATGGTCATGCCTTATTTAAGTTTATTAGTTGTGAATTTTTGTTTCCTTTTTTATTCAAAAATAAATGGTTATGAAAAAATAAAAATAAAGGTATTTGAAGTTGAAATTAAATTTGTGGAAAACCAAACACATTAATAATAAAAATAATTAAATCCAATGCACCTTCCCCCTTAGGGTACACCACTCTAACACATGGAGGGTTTACCCACCTCATCCTAGTGATGAGAGGTTTAGAGGGAAGAAGAAAATAAAATGAAAAAATTAATAAAAGAGATAAAGAACTCTGATACGGCACAGTAGCTTCACTCCAAGATTTTGTCTCCAGTCGAATCTCAATGCTCCATAGATTCAATAAAGCCCTCTATTTATAGGATTTTGATGGGATCTTCCCAAACCATTTCATAATGTGTAATGGTTTTCACATTGTGTAATCTTGACCTGATGTTGCCTCCATGATTTTTGAATCTACATGAATCTTGCATGAATCTCATTCGAATATTTTGACCATCTATTCTATGTAATATTTTCAGAGTTAGGTATGGAGATGACACAAGATTACTAGGCTCATAGAGCCTACATATTAATATAATAAAAATATTAAATATATTGGGTCATGTGTGTGCCTTTTTTCTAGAAAAATGGAATATATTTTTAATGGTGTCTTAGATAGGAAATTTTAGAACATCATTAAATCTGGAATATGGGTTTTACCCTAGGTGTGACATAACCTTTGTGTGTGTTGGGTGTCTAGTTTGTTTACACCCCTCTTGAGTATTTTTTCCCTTTTATTTTATTTTAATTATTTTTATTTTTATTTAATTTTTATTTTATTAGTATTTGTCCTTATCTTATCCATATACACCCTCAAACATTATTTTCATGTGTGCATCAATTCATAATCCTCAAAATCACATGTTTGTTACCCATTAAAATTAGAAATTCCTTAATGGGGAAGAAATAAACACTCCACAATCAAGTTTCAGCTAAATAAAAAATAGATTGTTGTGTTTTAATTTTTTTTTTGTAATTTACATACATGGATAGGGTTCTAATAGTAGAACCATCTTGGGTTTCAGTATTGGTTGATCTTGTTGGATCTAGGTAATCCCAGGTCTCCTTATCCATGATTGGTAAACCTCTATTGATCCCTTTTTCCCATATTCAAGTTTACAGTGATGTTTTTCTTCCACCTGGTGTACTGTGCTTGAGGAAGAATAAATATTTTTATTCTTATTTTTTAACTATTTGTTTTATTCTCTCTATTCCTTCCTCATAATTTTGAAAAAAATAGATTTTAAATAAACTGATAAAACCTAAATTATCTAGGGATAATTTATAAAATTATCAAAAGGTAATTATGATAAATTATCAGAAGATAATTGTGTGAGGAATTATCCAAAGATAATTACACAAAATTATCAAAGGACAATTTATAAAAAATTATCTAAAGATAATTGTATGAAATTATTAAAGATAATTGTATAGAATTATAAAGCAATGGTTACGCCAATTTATCAAAGGTTAATTTAATAAAATTATTAAAAGATAATCATAGAATTATAAAAGGAAAATTTATGAAAAACTATGAAAATATAATTATGAAAGGATAGTTTATGAATATTTATAATAAGATAATTATGAAATGATAATTCATAAAAAAATCAAATAATTGTTGAAAATTTATCAAAGGATAATTAAAAGGGAATTATCAAAATATTATAATTTTATAGGGTAATTTTTGAGAAATTTACAAAGGATAATTATAAAAACTATCAAGGATAATTACATTGAATTATCAAAAAATAATTATAAAGGACTCCCATATGTTTTCTTGAATTATTTTATAGAAATCTATATTGCCAAAAAAATTAATAATTATTCCGAATGAAAATATTTATAGCACAGGAGTTGGCCTAAAATGGTAATTCATAAATTATCCACGAGAGAGATAGTATCATCACATGTGATGTTTTGTATATTTTTGAAATAAAATAGATGGTTTTGGTTCTAAGAACCCATGATGTACCTTGAACTTTGACATGTTGAAAACTATGGTAAATAAGGCTAGTATGAGTTTTAATTGGTTATTTAGGTTTCCACTCTAATATTTGAACCACACCTGGAGGTTTATCATTGAAGTTACCATTGATGACTTTAAGGAAGTTCCTTACCATTTTTTGGGCCATATATATGAATTTTATGCGATATATTGTTAATGATTGATTAACCCATGATTATTATGTGTTTTATGTGGGAATGTTAGCGGCGATGAGTTTTTCTTGATTATGACCATTATGTATAGCCTCCTAATGTTTGTTCTAGATATGCCATGTTGTTCCTTGGAATGAAATGTATTGTTTGTTTTGTTGAATAGCCTATGGATCTATTCTTTAGGTATAAAGATGATCAGGTGGTTCCCTGAGATTGGTTCAACATGGTCTAACTATCCTTAAAGGTTGGTGTGGCTATCCCTGTAGAGGGATGTTCATAAGTGGTTAGTTAACCAACTTGACACAATCAAAACATCCTAAGGGTGTGGATATCCTTATAGAGGGATTTGAATATGTGTCTTGGTGTCCAACTAATAGATGACATAATCCAAATGTTTTTAAAGTCTATAATGGATATCCCTATAGAGATATGTGCATAAGTGATGGGTTGGATGATTTTCAATTGGAAATAGTGTTACTAATGAAAACCACTATTAGGGTGGGGTGTGTTGTGTTATTATAAAGGCGGTACTTGGTTATAATTATTTATATCTTTATCGGCAATGATCTGATGTAGGTGTGTCTAGGGATCATGGTGTCTTGGTCATCATAGGATGACTCAGTACATGTATGATTGTATGTTTATTTGAGAGTTTACTTATTTTAGGGAATACACTATTATATATCATGTGAACTTATTTTAATGACACATTGGTGGTGTCCTACTTAGTATTGTACTCACACCCACTCATGCATTTCAGTTATCCTGTAGATTTCATGACTAGAGATCCAGAAAACAGAAAGGGACCTATAGTGGATAGATGATCATAGTAGTACAAATTTGGTAGTATATTGGGATGTACACTAGAGGACCCCAACTATTTATTTATTTATTTCTCTGGTGATGCCTTTACTTGGTTTAGATTTCCACTTCAGGATCCCATTTATTTTTCCTTATATTACATTCTTTACCTATATTACTTCTACATGGTTACTCTGATTATTTATTATCTTTTTTATTTATATTATTTTCTTAGTGACATGAAACTAAGGGTATAGTATCCCCACTGGTTGAATTAAACCATCACTACTATTTTGAAGCCTCTTGTATACAGAGAGGTATGCATGAGGTTATGTGACCCTCTATCTCAGAATCGGTGGTTTGAGTCAGGGTGTACCAATACCAGTACTTTGAACTATGGTTGTTTTCTAAATCAATTAATGGAAGGTATTTAAATGGCTTAATATTTTATGTTGATGTATTTCATTATCTTATGCATAAATACCATTTATTTTATTCTTCATGTGATTGTTAATTATATGTGAAACTTATATAAATAATCAAACATGTATTATAAAATAATTTACACATTAAATGTGATTGTATAAGATATTTCATTAATCCTTAGTAGACATTTTAATTACATTATGTGAGAACTTTCATAAGTAATTATTTATACTCAACGTAATAAATTTTATATATTTTAATTTATTTTATATAAGAATGGCTATTAATTTATTTATAATATTTAATCACATTTAATTAAGAAATAAAATAAACCATGAATCACATAAATAAATAAATAAATATCCATTCACTTATAAAATAAAATAAAAATATGATACGATTATGAGATTTATCTGCTGGTTGATTAATAGAGTGGTGATAAACCAACCTATACCATGGAAGGGATAAATCTTTGACACTTATCTTGGCTTGAGTTACAGAATCCATTATTCTCACATGTATCTGTTTATTTGGATTTATCTTGGTATGGTTCTTGAATCGCCAACTATAACTGGGATCTTCATTATTTAAAAATGTATACTCACATGAATGTGAGGGGTATGCGGAGTTTTGGGTCACATAAAATAATACTTGGATACACAATATTGTACATAATAAAGAAGGGAGGGATGATTTAAAAATCATCATATTTAATTTAATAATTATTATCACATAATAAACCAATAAATAAATAGTTAAAATAAATAAATAAATCCAATACATACATAGGTTGTTAAAATATCATGATCATTCACAACATGAAACGATAAACACATTTAATATTTATATAATTCATTTAACAATCATTCCTTTTAAGATAAATTAACTAGAATTATTATATTAATAAAAAATAAAAAAACTAATTCTTTATCTTAAATTATTACCAATGTATATTCTTTGAGACATATTAGGAACCCCATTAATTATTATTAAATAAATTAAATAAATTTATTTTATTTAAAATAATTAAGTAAACTATGAGTACTTCGGAGCCAACATATTATACATATGCTGCATAATATTAAATCCTTTTTTGGAAATTTAATGATTGAAAAAAATGTACGGGTAAATGACCCTTCATGTGATTTATGATATATTCAGTCTGTGTCATTTACAATATACTACAGAATATATAACTCTATAGGGTGTTCCTATATATACATCATACATTTTCCTACATCATCAAACTATGTAGTCTTCATATCATGTATAACCACATGACAGACCATTAATGTACATGACATATAACACTAGAAACTCATGTGTAGTATACAGTGTGTAACTGAATGTTACACATTGTGTACTAGTAATCAATACAGGATGTGTGATTACACAGTGTTTTGACCCACACGACATGCCTAGAATTACATGGTGTGTACCCTGTGTAGAATAACATGTGTTACACGGTGTGTATTCCATCTATACGTCATGTAGTTCATGTCATGTTTCATTTCAGTCTGGTAGTCAGTAAGTTGTGTGTAATGATGCCATGTATTGTCCCACATGATGTACGATTTAATACATGTTGTGTGCCTTGTGTGGTGTTACACATCATGTACTCAATTGTTACATGTTTTTTAGTTTGTATAACTAGTGTTCCACATTGGTAGTCAATATATGGAAAGTAATAATTTGTTGTATTGACCCACATGACATGTCACGATTTACATGACATGTTCCTTATGCATAGAAAAACCCATCACATGGTGTGTACTAGTTTTCTACATGCCCTATATTTTTTCATGCAATTGGAATCTTTGGAACATCTGTATGGGGTCTTCAAGAATTCTTAAGATGTTTTCAGCTCATTCTTGGCCATATCGTGTCCAATTGACTTGCTATTTTGACTAATGAACTTTGAAAAAAAAATTAACATTTATACTAGAAAGGCAATGAATAAAATTGATCAAATAATTTGAAAATAATTATAAATTAAAATGTGAATTCTAAGATATAACTTGAAGGTTATGGGGTGTGAGGAAAGCATTGTGTGGGAACCCAATTTTGGGGTTTTTATCAAAATCCATGGATAAGTATTAATAATTTAACTAACACACCCAAAACATTCATATAAAGGGTCATGTGCATTTAAATAATAATTAATTTAAATATATAATTACCTCAATTTTGATATTTTTCTTGATCAGATTTCTATCATCACTCTTATTTAAATGTCACTATGATGGATAATTAAACTAAGGATCCCTCTTAATGTATCCACATGTTCTTTATAAATCATCAAATGACATTATTGATGTTTTGGTTGCCAGTATGGAAAAATAAAGTGTTTCACATCATTCAAAAATTATCGTAATGAGGATCGCTTGTTTTTTTATCTCAGATGTTGAGAGGGGAGAATGGGAGAATTATCTATAATTATTAAGATAAATTTATGTGATTCCTTATGAATATCTAACACATTAACCTTGTAAAATGATATATTTTAGATAACATGCTTAGTTTCAAATAAAGATAATTTCACAAAGTCCATTATCATTTATTTAATCTAAGTGACACTCCACATAAAATATAATAATAATAATATATTAGGACATGGGTTTAATATAATATCCTTTCTTAAATAAATAATTATCATCATCATTAAAATGATATTATATCAATTTTCTTTAAATCATTATATTGGATCCGTATTCCCCTACAAATTTTATCAAACCTTAAATAATAAATTTATTCATTCGATAAAATATATTAAATATTATATTTTCTCCACTTATGAATAAATATTTATTTTTATATTCACATAACTTGAATAATATATTTAGTTAACAATATTCACTAAACTTTTGAATAAGTAAATATGATATTAAATATCTTATGAATAATTAATCAAAGAGATGAAATTTAACTCTCATAATCTAATCTTGAATATCTTTTGATTGGATTTATATGATCAGTTTTAACTTAAATGATAAATATTATTCTACAAGCTGTGAATAAAATTATTCATCAACTTAAATCCAATAGTATGAAATTTTTTACCCAAATACTCAAATGAAGCTCACGTCACATCATCACAACACCTCAGGTGCACTTCCCAGTCACTAGAGGCTGGCATAAATTCCTAGGGTTAGAAATTTTACATCAGGAAAGTGGTTTTCCCCTATAGAGTAATTACTATATATGGTATGTACGTATATGTGGTATTACCTATCTTATCCTTAGTTACTCAAAGAATCTAAATTTTTAGTAATAAAAGTGGGTAATAGTATGAATCAGCATAGAAACAGATAACACGACATTAACATGTGTCAAAAGTCACAAAAGATTATAAAGTTAACCACATATATAAAAAGTGAGACCACACTAAAAAACTCATATATACATAAGTATACAAGAAAAATGAGGCCTAAGGACCTAAAAGAGCTATCCCTAGGGTGAATCCATCAAAAAAAGTGACAAATATAACCAACATTTAATCCATCAAATCACCCATAAAGCACCAAAAATGAATCTACCCAACCTACAAGCTTCTCATGTAGCCATATCCCATAGTGGGATAATTTATCCTTACTTGGATCATAAATAAAAGAGTCTTTATGTTTCTAAAAAGGGTTCCATGCATGGTTTGGGTATGACAAATTAGTAAGGAGTCACCATTTTACCCCTAAAAACATGTCATAAGATAGAGTGACTATTAGAAATGATGCAAAGCTAACGTAATAGAAGAGCACACGCAATAATCATAACAAGAAATTTACCCACATTCATTTCCATTTATAAGTAACTCCCATATAAGGGAGGGTTTTTTCCTTCTAACCTTCTTCGATCCTCAACTCAAGATATGGGAAGATATTCTTAGGACATCCCCTATGGAGGCTATATGAGTACCTGTAAGTGGATAACACATGTACACATATTAATTAGACATATTAGTAGATGTTTCCATTAAAAATTAGTATATTAATGAACCATCCCAAAAGATATAGACTAGTATTATTCAATTTGAGAAATCTTGGAGGACATACGAGGGAATAGGGGAATGGGTATAATGAGTCAGGGTGTTGTAAGATAGCCCCAAACTATTAATTGGTATAACATGCTAAGGAAAAACTCCCATACTAGTTACAAAACTTATACATCATAAAGAGGGTACCTACTCAAGATTATATATATACTAATACATACATATTTAAAAAGTTTAGAATATCAAATAATGTAGATGATGACCAACCTTGTTATATTAAGAAAGCGTGAAAATATATATCACTAAGAATTATCTTTTAAAAATTATATATAGTGGCCAATAATGATATGAAATATCTCGTAAAAAGATTCATAAGATTTAATCTTAATATTATAAATTCCAAAATAAGAAAAAAGTGGAAATCAAATACTTAAGAATTACATGAAATAATAGAAAACTAAATTTTGTCAGGGCGTGTGATAACAATTATCTTTATTAATAAAAAAAATTAAAAAACATCTTTTATTAATTTCAAAATCATGGTTTTTATTTATTTTACACTTCCCTAGACCATTGTATGGATATCAATCTGTCATTAAGAAAGGATTAAGGGTTATTTATACTAACTTAATTATAGAAGGTCCTCTTAGGATCTCTATAAGAAGAGAAATTCCACTGAAATTTTAATTTCACCACTCAAAAAAGGATTAAAGTTCGGTCAACACTGCTATAATTGAAATAGAATGTTCAAAACCCAGAAATTTTATGAAATTTATATCTATAAAAAATTATTATTTCTTTGATACATTGAGTTATATGCAAAACTGAGTTTAAACGAACCATGATATGTTATTAAAATATTATTATTCAATGTGGTAGTTGTCATCTAGCCATTGGATTAAAAATTATGAATAAAACAATCTAAATTATAAAAACATATGATTTTAATATGAATAAAATGAATTCACTGGTTATCAATTAATTATAAATGAAAATAAAAATCATTTCAAAATAAAGGATATGTTATTATGAAAAACTATTTTTCTGTGTGCAATGTGTTTTTATTTTAATAAATTAAATTATTCTCTATTGTTGAACGATTTTAATGAGATTTATATTTTATATATTCAATCAAATGAATTAACATTCATTTAAAAAAATTCTTGGAAAAGGATAAGAATAAAGAAAGTTTTATGCTTAAAATTGTATTTCTTTTCAAAAAAGTGGGTTTCATCGTGTTTTGTGAATTTATTTTAAAATTACTTTCATTCAATTTCATAAATTTAATTTGATAAACTGGATTTAATTAAAACGTTAAAATGTATAAAATATGACTTTTTTATTTTTTGGAATTATGAATAGTAATTGTACTAAAATTTATCACCTCGAAAAAGGTTAAATTTGGTTAATCTAGGTTAAAAATAACTATACAGGTTTCAATTTTTCATATTAATTATTTTTTGATGTAGTAAATTCTAACCGTATTACATTAGGTTGAAAATTTATTTTTCTAGGGGACATGTTTTCATGAAAATGGTCAATATGATATTTAAAGCAAAGAAAAATACAAAATGTCACTCTCTTAATATTAAATATCTATTATATGTCCACATAGGGATAAAAGAAATTTATGAATGAATCTAAATATATATTTATAATAATAAACTTATTTTCATTATATAAATTTATTTATAATTTTTAGTAATTACTTAATTACCTTAAATGATTATGCAATGCCGACAAATTATTTCTTCAATTAATAGAAAAATAAAAAATAAAATATTAAAAATATTAAAAGAAGTATAATTTGAATGATTTATAGTGTTTAATGAATTTTATTTATTAATATGAAATATTATTGTTGTTTTAAAATAATTTATCTTAATTAAAAAATATTCTTTACGTCTTTTAAGTCAAAATAAATGGATCGTGTCAAAAATGACATTAATAATATTTTATCAAAATAATATTTTATTAAAAAATTAAGAATTATAAAAAAAATAACGATGACATGGTGGATAAATTATGGTCTAAAATTTCATCCATTTTCCATTTATGTCCCAATTTTTACCTTATATGTAAAATTATAAGCCTTTAAGAGTGAAAAAATGTTATCACGGTTAAGGAAAAAATAGGTTAACTTAAGAGGTTAATAAAAAATATAAGGTTTAAAACACCACCCAAACTTTTCAAAAAAAAAATTGAATGTATTTAAAAAACATAATACCTTATATTTTATTTCTATTTTGAATTATTTTGATAGATAATGAATTTATTATATTTTAATCTCTTGAGAAATCCCAAGAGTTCTCATTCCCTCAATTATATAAGGGAACCCCTCTTTTCTCTTATTCACATCACTTTTTTGCCTTATATCTTGACCAAAACCTTCCAAATTATAATATACATTACCTTATAGACATTATATAGGTTATTTTATTTAAAAAATACCAACCTTATGATCCTAAAGAGATATCTAAAAGAGTTTTTTCAAAGAAGGGGTAATCACCTTAACAGATCACTTACTTTTTAATTATTCTTTTAACTCTAATAAATCCATTATATTTATAATTAAAAGATAAATTTTGTATAATAAAAATATTAAAATTTTATTATGATTATTAAAATACCATTATCCACCATATTTCTCATCAAATTCAATGTTAAAGTATCACTCGTATGGAAATATGACTTACCATCTCTACATAGCGATAAAATTCATTTTTCATCACCATATTTCATTGATGAATATTATGATGGATTTAAATATTATATATGATAATAATAACATAATTATTCTTATTTAATTATAAAATCATATTTATCATCTTATCTTCAATATCATTGGAAAATGATAACGTCGCTCGTGCGTATATGTGGACTACCACCTCCATGAAGATTTGTGATTAATTTTTCATATCTAATTTAAAAAGATGGTAAAAATTATATCTTTTATAAATATACGTGATTTAAATTAAATAATAATGGTTCTTTAATGTTGAAATATTATTTTCTATTCAATTATTTCATCTGTTGAAAAGTAAAAAATAGTGTTCTTGTGTACGTACGGCCTACCATCTCCATGAATAGTGTAATTCATTTTTCGATATATACGTTTTATGGATGAATATAAATATATATATATATATATAATTAAAATATATGATATTTATATCATTATTAAAATTGTAAAAATTAAGGATCAAATATCATAGTACAAGGACCATGACTACCATACCAAAACATGGATGAAAAACAAAGTAGTTATCACCTAGAACAATGATCTTGTTAACAAATTATCAATAAATGGGTGATAAGATGTCATAAGAAAATAATAAATGGTATGATAAATATAATTATGTTTATTTAATACATTTATAATAAATCTATAATCATTATATAGGAGGTTCGAACACATAATAAGAAAGGTAAGGCTTGAGTTAAGGGATTCTCTTCTTACTTTTATTTTTGTGAGTCACATGCCATATTCACCAATTTTTTCTTTTGTGTGGTGTATATAATGCCCATGAATGTAATTAATGATTATTATTATGAACCTTTTTGATATTTACACATCCATATAAGGTTATTTATTTCATGGACCTTATGATTCAAATGTTACCAAAGTGGTAAGGGTTTTATGTTATAAGCTCATTATTTATCAGGATTATGCTTCTGATGATGAAATATTTCGATATACCTCTCAAGAAAATCATGAATTATATTATAATATTTTTATTTTTGGATAATATGTTATTTACTTTCATTTTCCTATTTTTAAGTTCTCAATACACTGAATGAATTTTTTTAAGGCAAATCGACTTTATTTCTCTCATCGATCAAAAATCATTTCTCTTCCATGTCTATGTTTTCTAAAAAAATTCAAGAATATTTTTACCATTATCCAATTATTGTTTAATGTCATTTTTACCCATGTTTTAATTTTAATAAATTTTTTTAAAATGAATATTTTTATCATTTTCTAAATGAGGTACTTTTAACTATTTATCGATAATGTTAAAGGAATATTTTTTTAACTTATACAACATGAATATAATGTCCCACCATTATGACCACTTAATGATTTGAAGCTTACTTTACATATTTACAAGTTTATTTTCATTCAAATTGTTTTATTTCATATTTTGGAAATTGTTATATTTTGTATAAGTGATTTTAAAAAAAGGTGTTTTTCTCAGGAAATATTACATTTGTTATTTTAAATGAATTTCCACCCATGATTACATAATTTGATGTTAATTATGTTTTACTAGGGATATGATCTAGTGATATTATCCTTATTATTTCTCTAGATGTATTATGATTGTGATTATAAAATATTTATGAAACCCATTCATTTCCTTGGGTTATACTATAATGAAATGATAAAATGTTTATAAAACTCATTTATTTTCCATTGGTTATGCTATTATGAAATGTTTATGAAAACCATTTATTTTCATGGGTTCTGATATAATGAATGATTTATGATCTTGTGAAATGCATCATTATTATTTAAATTATTTGATTGTTGGGCTCAGAAATATATATCCCTCTAATTCATTAGATAAAGTTTAATATCTCATGAGATAACTATGGCAAACAAGTCAATGTGCTTGATCTATTATTAGAAACAATTCAATGTTATTGATATATTATAGGAAACATGTCAATGTAAATGGTACAATATGGGAACCAAGTTGATGTGATTGATCCATTATAGGAAACAGGTAAATTTGAATGATCTACTATGGGAAATAGGTTTTGAGGCCTAAACCAATATGATTTGATGGTCTTGGTAGATAACCATGACATATGAAATAGTTTCTATCCCTATAATGGTGCCAAACATTAATGACATGAAATTATGGTTCATGATTGGTGAGTATTTCTCACTCTAATGATTCAGGTGTTTTTAAATGATTATGTTTTAAGTTATGTCTCATGTTTTTTATTCCTGATAGATTGGGTAGGTAATTTGTAAGTTACATTATTGATCTCACACCATTATGATTACATTATTCTTTCATATGATCATCAATTAATATCTCCAACTTTTACCATTACTCAGGATATAACAACACCCTTTCTTATGTTTCCTTTACCCAGATTATGATGAAAGGTTTAAGGAGTGAATGTCAATAAAGAATACTATTTTTGAAGAAATTTATGGGATATGTTTAATATATTTCTTGAAATAAGAGGATTATGTATCTAGTCTACAAATACACTAAATCTTTACGATCCTCCAGCATGTATTTGTGAAATGTATTGAATATTTATCTAAACATATATATATTTATTTATGAAAACTATGATTTCTATAGTTTCTATTAGAGGATATCTTTGGTTAACCTTTGGAAACTATGATGAGAAGAAATTAGTGATAACCCTATGTATAATTATAACTATAGGATAACATCTTAAAGTTTGTGTAAGGATCATGGATGACCTAGTTTAAACCTATGTTTTCATTATTTTCATGATTTAGAAATCCAATGGATAATTTTTTATGATTGATACCTCTAATCATAGATATTTAATGATCATGCTAAAAAAATTTATTTTCATAAGGTATTAAAGATAGAATGATAAATTTTAGGTGGTTATAGGTATTCTAAAATATTTAATTACCCTATTTAACTATAGTTATTTGAATCCCTATATATCAAGAAATATCTCAATTAATTTCAATTTATATACCCAACAATTAGATGTTGAATTAGAAATGAAGACTCATAATGGTATGATGATCGCATCTCAATTCTATAATTCTTCTCCAATTGTAGTTTTTGGGAAATTGTTTCTTTTAAATATTTTGATTCTCTCTTTAGTTGAATTTGACGTGATTTTAGGAATAGATTTTATTTATTTATATGGATCCCATATAAATTATTGAGGAAGGGAATTCACATTTCTTATTCTATATGATACCATGCTCATATATCAATGTGATGATAAATATGAACTTTTGATGGAAATAAAATCCATTGTATGGGTCTTGATTCTTATTAAAAATAGATGTGTACCATAGATAGTTAGGGAGTAACTCAACATCAAAGATATACCTATTTTATGGAATTTTATTAATGTATTTCTACAATAATTGGTCGGTCTTCTATAAGATCATGAATTTGAGTTCACAATAGAAGTAAAACCTAGATCTACACCTATATTAAATACTCTATATATAATGGCCCCGATTGAGTTTCAGGAACTGAAGAAGCGCCTACAAAATAACCTTGATAAGGGATTAATTCGGCCAAGGGAGTCACCTTTTGGGTGAAACTGTTATTTTGGTTAAGAATAAAGATGTATTGATGCAACTCTACATTTATTATTAGGAACAAAATAAGATCATATTCAAGAAAAAGTGTCATCTTCCCTGTATTGATGAATTTTTTTATCAACTACACAAAACTCAAAACTTTTCTAAGATTGACCATCATTATGGATATCCTCAATTGAGGGTCAAAAAGAAGGATATACTGAATATGAAATTTTTTATAAGGTATGGACTCTATGAATTTATAGTGATTCCATTTGGTCTTACTAATGCTCCTGCTATCTTCATGGATTTAATTAATAAAATCTTCAGATATTTCCTTGATTATTTTATGGTAGTATTTATAGATTATATTTTTATATATTAAAATATAAATGAAGATCATCAAATATTAATTTATAATTTCTTGGAGGACTCTTGGGAAGGAGAATATTTATGAAAAATTTACTAAGTGTGAATTTTAGATCTGGAAACTTTCATTATTGGGTCATTTAATATCAAGTGAGACTATATAAATGTATCCTTTAAAGACATAAGTTATTGAACATTTACCTATACCAACCATGTTAACTGAGATCCGTATATTTCTTGGTTTTTCCGAATATTGCACATTCTTTATAAGATATTTATCATGACTATATAATTCACTCATCAAGTTTACTTGGAAGGGAGATAAGTTCTTATGGAAAGATAAATGTGAAGAAAATTTATAGGAGATGAAAGAATGTTGGTCACTGTACTTTTACTCACACTACCCTGTAGTAGAGACGGTTTTTTTATTTATAGTGACATGTAAAATAAGGGACCAGAATGTTTCCAAATGTATAATGATATGCTGATATATTATACCTCATGCCAATTGAAAATGCATGAGTAAAATTACCCAACCCATGATTTGGAGTAGGAAGTGGTAATTTTTCATTGATAATATAGAGGCATTATCATTATAGTGAAAAGTGTGATATATATATAGATCATATAGAAAGATATGAATATGTTCCAGAGAAGATAGTTGCGTTTTATTAATGATTTTGATTTCTAAATAAATTACCACTCTGAGAAATCAAAAAAGGTGGATGATTATTTAAGCTTAAAGGATCATGATGGATTATCTATTAGTGGAATAAAAAATATGTAATATTTTTTTATTTTAAAATGATAGATATAAAAATTTTGAAGGAAAGGGATAAATATTATCTTTCTCAAATGAGTGTTCAACCATCTATCCATGTGGGGATTAAAGAGGTAGAGAATGAAGATGTAGAACTATAGAAGAAGGTTAGAAATGTTATAGAGTTCAACCTTGATTGTGAGGGAATTATAAGTTTTAGTAAATGTATATTTCTCTTATCAATATCATACTTGGAGAAATATTTATTGGATAAATCTCATATTTTAGTGTTCACTACTCATCTAATAAGTATAAAGATGTATAGAGACCTAAAAGATTATTTATGGTGGAACAACATAAAGAGAGATATTGTAGGGTATGTATCTCATTGACCAGTTTGTCTACATGTTAATTCTATGAGATAAAATTATAAGGGGTTTTTATAATCATTAACCATACTATAATAAAAATAAGAAAACAGCATTGTGAAATTTTTCATCAGACTCCCTAAAACTTATAAATGAAACAATGTTATTTGGGTTGTAGTTGATTGCCTTATAAAGTCAATACACTTTATTACCATCATATAACACTTATATCTTTTCCATAATTCTAGAATTTATATTTACAAAGTGGTAAGGTTTTATATAGTACTACATTCTATTGTATCTGATTAGGATCTAAGGATTACCTTAATGTTCTAGAGAAGTCTTCAGTGGGCTCTGGATATAGAATTGAGTTTCAGTATGGTTTATCATCCTAATACATATTTATAGCCTTAAAGAACCATCCAAACCCTAGATTATATTTTGATATATTTTTATATATATTTTAAAGGTGGTTGGAATCAACACCTTCCTCTAGTTGAGATTTCTTACAATAATAGCTTTCACATGAGCAATCAGATGGATCCTTATAATTCCATATATGAAAATAAGTGTATAACTCCAAAATGATGGGGTGTGGTTGGAGAAAAAAATATATTGGGATATGAGATAACTGAATAAATGGTAGAAACAATTATAACCATTAAAAAATATATAAGGGAAGCATAAAGTTGATAAAAAAGTAATGTTACCTGAATGGCCTGAAGGCCTTTATTTGTATTGATTTTTTATAACCCCCCTTTCAAGGGATGAGGGGGAACCCTTAAAAGGCCCGCAGTCTCAAATATTACATGGACCATAGGCTTAGGAGATTACATGACCTGAAGGTCTTAGGGAATTCAACCAAACTGTCTACAAGGAACTGCCCCTCCCCAGCATCTGCATCTTGATAGTAGCTCTCCACCTTTGCATGACCGTCTGGCTAGGCTTCCCGTGCAAGCACAGGAAATATATACCTAATCCTTCACATGTATTAAACTTAGAGATCACACTACTAGAAAAAAATATCCCTTATGAAGAAAAAATGATGCATATTATATATCATAGAGATGAAGTGCTATGAAAAAAACCACTCACCTAGTTAAAGTATTTTGGCAAAACCATAAATTTGAGGAATCTATGTCGAAACCCGAGGATGTGATGAGGAAAAAGTATCCTCATTTGTTTATATGAGAGTGAAATTTTTTAAGGGATAAATTATTTTTAATGGGGGTAGAGTGAAACACCCAAATATTTAATGAAATATTTCTCTATAAATATATTTTATTTCTTTGACAGCCTATGTTGCATACAACACTGAGTTAAAAAAATCACGATAAACTATTAAAATGTTACTATTTAATATGATGTTTATCAGCTAGATGTTGGATTGGAGAGTATAAATAAAATTAACTAAATTATTAAAAACATATATTTACATATGAATAAATTAAATTCATCAAATATCAATTAATTATAAATGAAAATAAAAAACATTTGGAAGTAAAAGAGATGTTTTTCTGAAAAACTATTTTTATGCACACAATGTGTTTTTATATTAATATATTAAATTATTCAATATTAGTGAAATATTTTAATTAAATTTATATAGTATATATTCAATAAAAAATTTTAACATCCATTTAATATTTTTCTATTCATAGGATAAGAATAAACCATTTTTATGCTTAAAACTGCATTTTTTTAACAAGAATTTTTCATTATGTTTTGCGCACAAATTTTAAAATTAACTTCATCCACTTATAGAAATTAAATTTGATACACTGGATTGCATATTTTTTACTATTATGTTAAAATTTGATAAACATGACCCTTTTATTTTTAGGAATTATGAGTAATAACCATGGAAAATTTTATCACCTCGGTAAAAGGTAAATCGGGTTAATATAGATTAAAAAGAATTTTTAAGGTCGCTATTTTTCCTAATAATATTTATTTTATGAATTAAATTCATCCCTTATCACCTTAGGCTCTAAATTTATTTTTTAAGTGACAATTTTCCATTAGAACTTCCTATATAATATTTAATGTAAAGAAAAATACAAAATGTCACTCACTTACATTTAAATATCTATTATGTGTCCATATAAAGAAAAAAGTTATGAATGAATATTAATTTATATTTTTAGAATAATAAAATTATTTTCATGATGTAAATTTATTTCTAATTTTTATTAATTATATAATTACCTTAAATTCTTATGCAACACTGATGTAGTATTTCTTCAATTAATAGAAAAACAAAATATACAATTTAAAAAAATATTACAAGTGATATAATTTGAATGAGTTATAATGTTACAATAATTTTATTTATTTTTATAATATATTTGTTTTTCTAAGGATTACATTAAAAATTAAACTTTGATCTTATGTCTTTTAAGTCAAATTAAATGAATAATGTCAAAATTGACATTAATAATATTTTAACAAAATAATATTTTATTATATTCTTTTAAAAAAAGTTAAAAACATAAAATAGAAAATTGAAGATAATATTTTGTCTCAAATTTAATATATTTTCTATTTAGGAGACAATTTTTACCTTATATGAAAAATTATAACCCTTTAAGAGTGAAAAATACGTTACTACGATATATGGTTAAAATAGGGCAACTAAGGGGTTAAACCAAAAGATAAGGTTTAAAACACAACTTAAACCTATGATTTGTTTATTGGTTTTAGGGATTTAAGTCCCATAAAAACTTGTATTTTATTCCCTATCAATTTTGAATAATTTTTATAGAGATGAAGTTTATTATATTTTAATCTTTTAAGAAACCCCAAGAGTACTCCTCTCCTCAATTATAAAAGGGCACCCAGCTTTCCTCTTATTCACACCCCTTTGATCCTTCTATATCAACCAAAACCTAAAACATTATATTATAAAATACCTTATAAACATTCTAGAAGTTATTTTATTCACAAAATACCAACCCTAGGTTCCTCAAGAAGATATATAATGTAGTTTTTTTGAAAAATAGGTAATCGCCTTATCTGATCACTTCCTTTTTAATTCTTCTTTTACCTCCTCTAAATCTATTATATTATTCATTAAATAATAATTTCATTATTATAAATAATATTAAATGTTATTATTATTATTAAACCACCAGTATACACCCTCTTTCTCATCAAATGTGGAGTTAATGTATCGCTCATACATATATATGGCTCATTGTCTCCACATAGTGATACAATTCATTTTTCATCATCATCTTTCATGGATGGTTAATATGATGGGTTTAAAGTTTTTATATGATATTTATGAAATTATTATTATTTTTTAATGATATTATCATATCTAACTTCTTACCTTCCAAACCATTGTAAAAAAATAATGTCGCTCGTGCGTACATGTAGACCACCACCTCCATGAAGCGATGTGATTCATTTTTCATCTCTATTTTAAATGGTTGGTAATAAGGATGGATTTGACAAATATATATTATTTATATGATATATAAATCATTTTTTAAGGTTTATTACTATTTACCTTTCTTTCATTCCATCCTTCAAAAGGTGAAAACAAGATTCATGTGTACGTACGGCCTACCATCTCCAAAAACTATGTAATTAATATTCTATATATAACTTTTATGGATGAATATAAATAAATATATATAATGAATATAAATTATATTTATATAATTATTAAAATTATATAAATTATTGAACCATGATCATAGTACAAGGACTAAGAAATTTGAATTGAAACATGCTTGAAAAACGAAGCAGTTATCACCCAGAACAATGATTTTAATTATAAATTGTTAATAAATGGGTGATAATATGTTATAAGTAAATATGAAATGGTATTATAGATATAATTATTGTTATTTAATATATTTATAATCAATATATATTTATAATACATTAGGTTCTAATGTGTATAAATAAATGTGATGCTTGAGGTAAGGGATTTTTGTCTCACATTTATTTCTATGAGATGCATGCCATATTCACCAATTATTTAATTTATGTGGTCTATATAATTAAAATTAATGTATATTATGATGATTCATATGAAAAAAATTTATATTTACTATACATTTATGTTTATTTTATTCAGGGGGATTATTATTCAAAAGTTACTAAAGTGGTAAGGCTTTTATGTTATAATCTCATTATTTATTGAGATTATGATTCTAATGATGAAATATTTTGATCTAAATCTCATGAAACTTATAAATTTTATTATCCCATTGTTATTTATTTATAATATATTTTTCCTTTCATTTCCCTCTCTTTAATTACTCAAAAGACGAAAATAATATTTTTTATAAAATTGACTTTATTTCTCTCTTCGATAAAAAATATTTCCTCTTCCATGTTTATGTATTCTAAAAATGTTTTTAAAATTGTTTTTACCATTATAGAAAGATTTTTTTAAAAAAATTACCCATTTTTTCTTTTTAAAGAATGATCTAAAATAAATCTTTTTTTTTCATTTTCCAAATGAGGTACTTTTAACTATTTACCATCAATGGGAAATAGATCATTATTTTAGTTTATAAAGCATGAACAAGGCTTCCTGCTGTCATGAAAACTAAATTATTTAAGGCTTCATTTATGAGTTTCCAATGTTTTTTTCAAAGAAAATTATTTCCTATTCATTTTTTAATTTTTTATATTTTGAATAATTTATTTCAAAATGAATGGGTTATTTTACCTAGGAAATATTCCAGTGATTATTTTTAAGTAATTTCCACCTATAATAACATCGTTTGATGTTGATTATATTTTTTTGGGGATATGATCCAATGATACCATCATAATTAATTATATATGTGGTTTATGATTATAAAAACAATATTTTTATGAAACATGTTCCTTTTCCATGGTTTATGATGTGATGAAATGATGAAATTTTCTTGAAACCCATTTCTTTTCCACAGGTGATGCTATTGTGATATTTTTATGAAACCCAATTATTTTCATAGATTTTGATATGATGAATGTTTCATTATATTTTAGAACACATCTATATTATTTTTATTATAATATAGGTGCGGATAAAATTTTATATCCCTATAATGCATTAGAAAATTTTTTATATCTCATGAGATAACAATGGGAAATAATTCAGTATTCTTGAAACATTATGGTAAACAAGTTGATGTACATAAAACATTATGGGAAACAAGATGATGTGTCTGATAAATTATGGGAAAAAAGATTATGTTCTTGATCTGTTATTGGAAGCAAGTCGATGTGCTTGATCTATTATTATAAACAAATTTATGTTCTTGATCCACTATGGGAAACATGTTTTATATCCTAATATTTTATTTTTTTAGGGTATTTTTGGTTAACCTTAACATAAAAAATAGTTTCTATACCTATGATAGTTCCATACTTTTATAACATGAACTTATGGTTCATTATTAATGAATATTTCTCACTCTTATGATTCGTTCATTTTTAAATGATGAAGTTTTATACCATGATTTGTCTTTATGATCCATGATAGATTGGGTATGTACTTTTTAAGTTATTCTCTTGATCTTATACTCTTATTCTTATCTTATGATTTCATATGGTTATTGATTTATATCTTCTATGTTTACCCTTACTGATCTTCTGATCTCACTATTTCTTATATTTTCTTTACTTGGGTTATGATAAAAGGTTTAATTATAGTATGTTTATAAATAATAATATTTGGTAAGATCTATATGTGATATGTTGAAGATATTTCATTAAATAATAGTATTGTTTATTTAGTCTCCAAAAACACTAAACCTTTATGATACTCAATCATTTATTTGTTAAATGTATTTAATATTAATCTAAAAATATTTATATTTTTGTATGGATAGATGGGGTCACTATATAACTAATCCAAGAAGGGAAACTTCATATTCACCTTATATTTTTCAATAAAAGGCCACCATAGTTTCTAGGTTTTAATTAATGTAAGATATTTATAAGGTCTCGCATTACTTAAAGTTAGAAGAAAAGTATTTATATCTACTACTATCATTTATTATAATAAGGAGGAATATTAGAGGATTTAGGGTCACTTCCTTGATAAGAGAGAGCTCCTGTAACCTTCTAGGGCCACTAGAATCAAGGAATAGTTGTGGATATTATTGAGTTTCTTGAGAAGGATGAGAGAGCTTGAGATGAAGATAAACTATCATAAATATGGGAAATCTCTATCTATCCCTTAATTATGTATTAATTTAAAAGGTAAAAGGAAAAAAATAACCTTTTAAAGGGAATTATTTTTAGGAACCTACTGAGAACTAGGAAATAAGACTTTGAGAACTTTATGGTACATGGAAAAACCACTTATTCCCTAAGTACCCCACCAAGTACTTAGTACTAATCCACTAGGTACCCATTGCCTACTACAGAACACCCCCTTCCACTTTTTCATTCAAATTATCCCAAATACTATTTATACCTCCTTCAAATCCAAACATACCAAAAATGAGTTGAAATTACTATAAATTAAATAAAATTGTTTTTACATAGGGTTGAGGTATTCACAACCTGGCCACCATTGATATTATTTTCCCCAAGAATATTAAACATGTATTTCTAAGGAAAAAATCTAGTCATTAAACTTTCATCTCAATCTCTCACTCCTAGTTTTCATCCTATAGATTCCCATACTAGCGCATTTACTAATGTTTTTATTCTTGTAGGTTTGTTTTGGTTATTTTGGGTCTTAAAAAATCTCTTTTTTCCAAAGTTTAGAGGAATCAATTGATATTTATAGCGTTTTTATTGATTGAGATAATGGATGATTGAATCATCCCATGATGGGTATTTTTTTTTAATCAGGGACTCTATTATAGATTTAAGTTATATTCATGAAATCCTTCCCTGTAATAATATTGGTTACCCTTTAGTAAAATTGATTGATTAAAAACATGAATTTAAGTGTATTTTGTATATGGTAATTATATTTTATTTCATTTAATACATGTATTTTTTTCTCTATTGTTTAAATCCATATAGGATGGATTTTTAGAATTTATCACCATCTAGGGAGGAATTGGACACCTATAAAAGGAGGTGGGAGGTGTTATGAAGTTTGGATTGGGCCCAAGAAAAGGGAATCCTATTTGTCACTATGAAGAGAATCATAATCCATGTATTTCAATACCATTTAATGAGGCATGTCATACATTTTATGATCATGTGATAAGAACCATGGTGGTTTATTTTAAGGTCTTAGAGCTATGACAACTTCCAAGCAGTTTAAAGTCTTTTGGGGTGGACTACTATGTGAAAGGTACCTAATAATGGTTTGGTGTAGGACTTACCCTAAAGAGACCCAATATAGTTTAATGTAGCATGTGAATTATGTGAATGTATTTTTGTTCACCAAGGGTAGGAATGTGACTTGGGGGATTTGAGGAAATTAAGAGTAGAATCTTGACTCAATGCATTTGAAGAAACCTAGAGAAGAATCTAGAATCAAGAAATTTGAAGTAACCAAGAGGAGAATCTTGAATCAAGTCATTATATTAATTCAAGAGGAGAATCTTTACATAAGTAATTTAAATAAACAAAGGGAATAATCTTAACAAAAGGCATTTGAGGAAACCAAGAGGAGAATGTTAACTCAAAATTTTAGGGATGAAGTAATGGGGTTGTAGGTATAGTGACCCAAATCCCATTTAATCTAGTCTAAAAAGTTCATGGTGTGATGCTTGTTTTTTTATGAGGGTTCATGATATAAGTGGATGGATCAAGATGAATACCTGAGACTGTATCCCATCACTAGACCCAATCGATGGTGTGAAGTTGGAACCCCTATAGTATAAACCATCATGGTTGGGCACCTAGGTATGTAACATGGGTGAATGGATTCCCATGTAACTGACATGGGTGAATGGATGCCCAATTGTGACCTTATAAGAATAATATTCTATGATTTGAGTGGACTTGGGAAGTATGATGATTTTCCCTATTCAGGCCTTCAGATTTGGGCATGAAACCATATTTAAAGAGGTTGAGTTCCAAGAGACTTTTCCAATGTTATCCATTAAGTTCTAGGGTTGGGTCCATGTTGAAGGAGGTTAAACATCAAGGTAATTATCTCAAGTTCTCCTTTAAGGGTTGGGTGAAGTTTCATTTGTATCACTTCCCCTAGGTTATTAATTTATAAATCACTTGAATGGGCGATCAGGGTATCTTGAGAACATAGGAATATGATTAAAACACTTAGGTGCTCTCAATCTAGATTATGTCACACTTTTGAGGAAAATTGGTGACCAAGGGACCCTTTTATAATAAATCTTCAACCTTTGATCCCAGAATTGGGTGTTAACCACCGATAACTATTTTAGGTACCCACGTATGGATCTGCAAATCTACAACTTCATCTAGGCATGCAGACAACTACATCTAGGTATTTGGTAATAGGGAACATGGGATTTCTTATAAGAACATAGATTAGAAAACCTAAAACATGGTGAAAGACCAAGACCCTTGGAATAGTACGTGATAATTCTTCTATATGTGAAAAGTTTGGATCCTAATGTAGTTCGTGAGGCTAAGTGCATTGGAAGGGCATTTGAGACTTCTTCCAGATGCGCACTAATTGGAATTTGGTAAAACTAATTTATAATAATTCTAACTTCAAACAACCATAATGTTTTATCCTTAAGTCTATTTCACCTACATGAACTATAAAATAAAATACTATAAAGTAAACTATGCCCCTGGATACTAGGTTTTCCCATAATATATGTTTTATGAGGCCAAAATAAGTCCATAGTGATCTTAAAATGCACCTGAGTACTTGAGAATCCTTTTCTCACACAATTGATGAAATCCACAACCAACTCCAAATGGGAGGTTCCCACCACCGTATCATCATATTGGCTAATTTATTTTATATAACTATGTATCTAAATGTGTAGTAAATCATAAGATGCATCATGATCCCATTTGTGTCTTTTTCATCAATTTAGGTACACATTCATCTGTATTTCAACTTAAATAATCTTAGTGAGGCTTGTATCATGGTTATCATTATAATGTTAATGCCACATTTTTATGTACCAATAGACATAACCCAAATAAGAGGATTGAATTTCCCTTATAACACATTTACCTTAAATCAATATCACATACAAGATCCTATATATAGGATATATTAGCCTCAGTCTCAATGTCACCATACTGAATCATGTGTGAAGGGTTAAGAACATAATTCCTCAGTTGGGATAAATAAAAAATGTTATCAATGATGTTGAATTTGAGAGGTATATAAATAATATAATACACTTAACCAACTCTTCCTAGGATTTTGAAATCCACAACATATACTAAGGTTAGATTCCCCTACTTTCCCCTCATTAGTGACCCAACCTTAGTGTGACTTGGAGAAAAACTTGATAAACCACTTGAAATACCATGGGTATCTTTCAGAAATCCACATATGATTTTTTTCAAACTTTGAGCAGTTACAAGATTCTTTTGAATCATTCTCACTTACTTGGTCATCATCCAAATGATATTAGGACTGAAAATAGAGGATTCCCCTATATTCATATAATATAAGAGAGAACGGCATGGAACCATCTGAATAGATGATTGATAACAGTTATTATAGGAAACTTCTATTTAAAATAGGTGATTATCGCAAGATCAACTGAAATCAAGAATGAATTATTAGATAATATCTTCCATAATATGAATGATATACTCAAATTATTCACCAGTATATGGGTGAAAAGTATTTTTCAACTTTACTTTTGAACCCAAATCCCATTACAATCCTTTCTTGAACTTAGACATGAACCTGGGATCCCTGTCAAATATGATACTAGTAGGTGAACTATAAAGTTTCATAATATCCATGATATACGTATTTCTAATATCATTGACTTAAGAGTAATATTTAATTTGTGATAAGTGATTCATCTTAGTCAGATGATCCATAATCACCCTTACCATGTCTCGTCCAGTTGGGGTTCTTGATAAATTATTCATGAAATCCATTGTGATCTCACCACACTTCCATTCCAGTAATGGGAGTGGTTAAATATTTTCTGATGGTCTTTGATGCTTTACCTTTACCTAATAATAGGTAATGAATCTAGAACTGAACCCCATGATATCCTTTTTCATGTTTGGCCACCAAAATTGGTAGTGGATTTCATGATGCATATTCATAATTCTAATATTCATTACCCACTTATAATCATGATATTCTTTCATCACACTCTTCCTTATATTATTTGTAATAACTTGTCTTACATGGATGTATGAAAAATGATGAATAATCCTAGAATAATTCAGATAATTGTACAATCAGAACTTAACATCTTTGACCCCTTGATTGACTCCATGAGAGGATAAACAAGTTTGATATGGAATAGTGCATTCCACTATAATCACTAACCACATTCATGTGGAAATAAATCATAAGATATATTATTCACCACTCATTATTGGATTACAAAACATTTTAAGAATGAAATTTATAGTTAAGTGAATCTATGACAATATTTCCTTTACGATGAGTATATTAGATATCAAAAAAAATGAATTAAGATATTCCACCCAATACTATGGATTGAGAATCAAGTATCACTATGAAATTATATATTTCAAACATATGTCGTATATAAACACCACAAAGTGCTAGTTTTATTATTAGTGTCTCTAACACATCTTTACATGAACAATAATGGCCAATTCGATATCATGGGTATGGTAGTTCCATTCATGAGGGCGTAATTGTCTAGACATGTATTCCACTAACTAATTTTTCAACTCTTGGAAAGCTTAATCTCATTAATATAACCAAATTAATTTCGTTCTTTTCTTATTTAAAGTGTTCATATAAGTTTAAATCTTGTAAATTATTTAATAAAATGATAGTAATACCCCACAAGACTAGGAAAACTTTGAATCTTGAAGACGTTCATTTGGACTTTTCTGGACATCACCAACTCCTCTTTCTCAAGGTCCAAAAAAATACTAGCTTCATATATAACATGTATTGGGAATTAAAATACTAAAATATACAAGGAAGTTTTAAAAAATTTAGTATTTAATTGATGTTCCATTAAATTATTCAGAATGATATGAATATCTAGATCATGCTCAACATAATATCTTGAATAAACAGGGATATTATCTACAAATACATCAATGAAGGTGTCTAAAAATGGATGAAAAATCTATTTAATTTAGGTTATAAACATAATATGATATTTTTTTAGGAATAAATTCATTACCATATATTCAAAATTCCCATACCATATTTCTAAAATCCTCTTAAGAATATCCCCTAACCTAACTTGAAAGTGGCGGTTACATGAGAATAGGTCAACCTTTGAGAACCACATATCATCCATTAATTGATCATAATTATCATTACTTATGGAAAAAGGATGGAAGTTATTAATCATGAAATAATTCATCTTTAAATAGTCCCCATATAAGTTCAAACTTCTATTAGATTTCTTGGTGAAGAGACCCATAGAATCATAAGGAGACGTTCTCAATTGAATAAACCCTTTATCTTTGATCTCCTCAAACTGAATATTTAATTCTATAAATTTTTTTAAATACATACAACATGAAGGAATTTAAATCAGTTCTATTTCAGATACTATATTAATGGTAAAAATTACTTCTTTCTTAAAAGGAAGTCCTAAAATGTATTCAAGGAACATAGTAGGATACAAATTCACCTTGAGAGGTAAGACTTGTCAATTTAAAGAATTAACTTCCCTATGTAAAATTCATATTTGATATGATCTCTCTAACCTATCATTGACCAAGACCTACTTGACTAGCCTAGAAATCCCACTCTCGATGGAGTGTGTGTGTGTGTTTTTAATTAAACTTGAATTTTTATTCCAAACCGATATAGAATTAAAAAAGAGAAAATAGTCAAGGAGGATAGAAGTGGTGGAGACCAAGTATATACTTATCCACCATTATATTATATCCATGGGTTTTGTATTGAATACCAAAAGGATATGAGAAAGATACTCTCCTATTGTAATATTTTATACAGGCTCAAAATTGTGTTATCCATTCCATTACCAAAATGACATCAAAGGTTTCCATATTAAGAACCTTAAGGTACCAAATATTACCAAATAATGTCACCACCAATTCACAATATTAAAACTTCCTAGTTTTCAATATGCTTTTACATAATGGGGTATTGAGTCTCACGTATGATAGAAAATATTTCACTTTATGATCAAGAAAAAAATCAAAACTCTCAAAAATAAAAGAATATAAATAATAAGTGTCAAATAGAGAACATGATAAAGTGTAAGATATAAGAATAATACCTTTAAAGATAAAAGGCTTGGCTCCATAATCAGTTATAGGTTATTTTCCAGAAAACTTTTTTGTTTCCTCCTCATATTGCCCCTATGATATTAATCTCTACCTTAAATATTGTATTGTATCTAGTCAACCCCTACTGCCACATCATCCAACTTGACCGGATCTTATAAATGATGGTCAACTTCCACATATAGAATGTATACCTAACTATGCCTGGGACACCTAAGTTTGTTTGGATCACTAACTAACACTTTTATATGTACTCTATTTGTATAATCTTTAAATATTTTCGTAATAAATCTAAGAGTGTCACTATTTTTCCTTTAAGTAACAATTAGGTTTAATTTAGAAAGTTCACCCACATTGATGACACCAAACCAAGGACCATTCTGAGCTAGGTGATATAGGTATACAACCATCATGGCTTCCGTAATGAGAGTCACATTTTTTCCTCCTTTTTTACATCACTTATGACAACTCAACGAGCTGTAACTTAGAATTTGACTAGGTTGTGTAACCTCCATTTTTTCCGCCTGCTCCTTTCTGAGTAAATTTGGTTTGTAGAGGCTCCTAAAAGCCCTATATTTAAATTCCTAGCCATGGATTCCTTGTATATTCTTAGATATAGAGTGAAGAAAAAATATTTTTAAATGTGGAGGCATATTCCATGATTGGCATCGAACCTTACTAAAGGTTCATGAACTTTTTTTCCTTCACTCACCATAAGGTATCTGGGTAAAATTGTACAAATAAGATCTATTAAATCCCTACCTAGGTGATTTCATTTGATTTATTATCATCAATAATCACATCTCACCATTGACATGATAACCCTTCTAGCATGAATATGGATAGCTAAACATTGTACCACTAGGGTTTTATAATTATTTTGAAGATGATGTAGATATTTTTAACTCATTCCCCAGCCTCTTAAGGAGATATGCCACCTCAAAACATTAGATAATGGTGAACTGAAAGTCCCTCATAATATTAGAGGTTGTAGACTCATTTCATAGAGCTCCTTAGATAGCTACCATATTTGTTAAATCCCCTCCAAGACCTAAGGGTCAACAACATGTCGAGATGATGATGCATTATAATCCACCCATTTCTGGTCGGTAGGATTTGGTTATCTTAGAATCATCCTCTATAATAAAGTAGAGAGAACAATATCAATAATTTTTTCCCAAATGAGTCATCCCCAAGGCCTTAGTTGTATAATATATTAGGTTTAACCCCCTTCCTCTCTCCCTCACTTTAATTTATCAAGTCCCTTTTCAATTTTAAATCCTTTTAAAATCATTTTAAAATAATAATAATTCCCAAAGTATAATTTTAATACATATAAATACATATTATAGGTATAATAAAAAATAATATAATTCACATCAATATATAAAGATGATATCAATCAAAGAAACTAGATAACATATTATATTAATATATTTTTTAACAATAAATATAAGGGAAAGCACCATTTATTTATTTTTAATGTTTCATTTAATACAATTAGTCAACTGATTCCAAAAGTATTATAAAAAAGGATAGTAAATCACACATCAAAGTGGGATATCCTACTTGTGACTACCTATTGACACCTAGTATATGTCATGAGACTCTAGGATTAAGGATTGTCTCAAAGAAAATAAAAGGAATGGAAGAGTAACACCATACTACCCATGGTGACTCAAGATTCCACCATAATTATGTTAGCCATAAATATATATGGGTTATATCTGGAGTCTTAATAACCCTAAATCCTAAATGCTCTCAATTCCCATAACTAATAACTCTTGAATTGTTCTTTGATACTATTTTGTAATGTTTATGATCCAAATACCAAAATAGTATTTATTCTATGTTATCGCAACATATCAGGCCCACCACCTAGTCTCTAGACGTTGGTGTAAACACCATGGATTAGAAATTTCATGTGTGGGGTGTTTTACCCAATATATGGATTAATATTTTTATAAAATAAGTTTATTTATATTAAAAACCCTACATCACTCATGGCTATTAAAATAATCCAACTGAATGATAATAGAAGCGGGTAGTAGTATGAGTCAACATAAAAATGTATAATATAACATCAACATGCATCACATATCAGAAAAGAGTACAAAAGTAACTAAAATTATATAAAGTAAGTTATACCAATACAAAAACACACACACACACACATATATATATATATATATATGTCAATTTTTAGTCCAAACTAGGCATAAGGGCCTAAAAAAGTTCCCCTTAATTTGAATCCTCTACAAAGAAATGCCAAGGATAGCCCATGTTCCATCTGTCAAATCACCTATCGAGTACCAAAAAGGTATTTCCCAAACCTACACGCTCCTTGTGCATCTATCTCTTGTTGTTTGATGGTATCCCTTACTTGTAACACAAATAAATTGCTTTACACACATCCCTAGAGTGGGCCTTGTAGCATTTGAGTATGAAAACATAGTAAGCAGTTTCCATCCCACCCCTAATAACCTAGCATAAGTTATATTATATTCCAGTAATAATGAAAATAAAAATGAATTATATATTACATGAAATAATAATATCAAGGAATTTAGGTGCATTAGTTTACATTGAAAATTAACTCCATTCCAATAGAGGGAACATACCTTTCTATATTTATTGAACCTCAACTAAAGATATGAGATGGTATTCCCATTATATCCCAAATTATATGTTATACTAGTACCTAAAAGTGGATCACACATGTGCACATATGGAAACAAACATAAGAGAACACGTGTGAATTAGAAATTAGGGTCCTAGAGACCCATCTAGAATGATATAGATTAGTCCTAGCTAGATAGGGAGATCTTGTAGCCCATCTTAGGGAATATGGGAATTGGTACAATGAATTGTGGTGTTGTGAGATCATTTAAATCCATTAACTGGTATAAAGAATCATTTCCTAATTCCCATCCTAGTTATGAAACTTTTACATCATCAAGAGGGTAATTTACTAAGCATATATAACAAAATATATACATATTTCACAAGTTTTACATGTTTGATAAAGTATATGATGACTAGACTTGTTATGTTAAGCAAGCGTGGACAAAAATTTCACTAAAATTTCAATTTAAAAAATTATATACAGGATCCAATAATAATATGAATTCAATCCCAAAAATATTTATTAAATTTAATTTTAACATTAGACATTCCAAACGAAGATCAAAGTGGAAAGAAAATACTCAAGCATAACTCGACGTAATATAAAACTAAATTACACAAATATGGGAATAAAAATTATCTTTATCAATAAAATATCTAATAATAATCCTTTATTAATTTAAAACTCTTAGTTTTTAATTAGTTCATTGAGCCCCAGTGTAACATCCCATATCGGTGGACACTAAAACCAGTGCTTTGATCCAGATCACCACATAACCTCATGCACACCACCCCATACACAAGAGGCTACCAACTAGTAGTGCGGGCCTATAGAGATGCATTAGGGAGACTATAACTGGTTATCAGAATAAAAACACAACAAAAAATAATACCAATAGATGTAATAACCATAAAGAACAATAAATGGATAGAATATGGTGGAAAACAAAAAGTAACCAAGTAACACATGCTATAACAATATGATGAATACACTATAGGTCAGGCATTCAAACAAATAAAATCCCTAATACCAAAACCATAAAATAACCCACACACAGTACCAAGTCCCAACCCGATCCTAAAATCCCATGATCCAACCCATTAGTCCATGCATAATCTAAACATCATGTCCATTTCTTAAACCTATGATAGTAAACAAGTATCATATTATCAGGTACACATGTGCCATGGAAACTAGAGAAAGGTGTGAGTACAACTCAATATGCCACCACCAATAGTGTCTAAAAAATATCTAGTCTTTGTAACAGTGTCTATAAATAATAAAATTTGAAATAAATAAATAAATAAATATGAAGGTAAAATAGGTTTTACATTTAAGAATTTGTTATTTATACATTTACATCTTTAAGTTATGCCATATCATCACCATTGAAATTATACCATTATATTTCACAAGGGAATTGATTTATCTATTAATTTAATCCAGTGTACCTAATATCATCAGTCTAGGTACGCATACCATATAGCACAAGGGTCATATGTTTTTAATTGAGGATCCTTAGTCAAAGAATCCAATTGAGATCCATTATGCCATGTATGGCCATCCCAACCACTAGGTTATTGGTCAAAAACATGGAGAATCAGTCCATGAATCCAAGTGGGACTTAGAACACAACGTCTGACCATCCCAAACTTGATATGGAATGCCATATTCATAACCTTAGGTTCATGAGCATCAGTCCTTACCCTAAAAATCTATGTTTCACTAAGGAGACTAGAGCATCAGTTTGGATTTCCCAAAATCAAGGAGAAGAGTATTATTCCAACATCCCAAAACCATTAGTTGCATGTCAGAAAACATAGAGTGTAATTCCATGCATCCAATCAGGATTCTTCATGTCATGTTTGACCATCCCCAACCATTTCAGTATCAAAAATTTCTATCCTTATCACATTATTTATTACAAACCCATTTCCCTTAGCCATTCATCATTTACCAATATCCCAATGGACCTTTAAAACCAACACATCTCAATATGACCCAACCACCTTTTTATAATTTCATAAAACACAACTTAAAACATTTTTAGAGCCCCAAAAAATCACTCACTTCATTAAAACTCTTCAAAACTACCCTTCAACTAGGTAATTTCTCTTAGACATCAAAACAGGGCCATTGTCCATCCATTCCCTTCAATTTATCAAAAGAAACCACCAGAGAATTTTCACATGTGTAAAACCTCCCGCAAAATAAAAACACCATTTTTAATCTAATAAGATTCCATATTCAAACAATTTGAGGTAAAAAACTTATTTTAAAACATTAAACAAATTTAAAAAATCATTTTCCTTTTTTGAAAACTATCTCCAAATCAAAGTCCAAACACATCATTTAAACCATTTCAAAGGCCTCTTGGGAATTTAACAAAAACTAGAATATAAACTTTTTAATTTTTCATTTAACCATTCCCATATAATAAAGGAAAAAATTTCAACCCATTCACTTCTACAATTACCCTATCTCAATCTTTACCAATTAATTTCACCACTATCATGGGTTTTTCATACCCCATGGGTAGCCCTAGGTCTGGTGTCAAACCACCAATGGATCCAATGGGGTCTATGAAGGGTATCACACCTCACATTAATGCCAAAATTACCTTCCTTATCCAAAGAAATAAAAAAAAGGAAGAAACTTAGAACAACTATATAAACATATAAAATCATCAAGACTATGGGAAAAAGATTATAGACAACCTACATCAAGCTCATATACAACTGCTCATCCAACCTTGGCCCTTGATCCTTGCCAAAACAACCTTTAACATCCAAACATAGATTCTACAAAAAAAGGGCTTTAGGGATTTTGAATAAGATAAAACAATAGACCAATCCACTTCAAGAAAATGGAATCAAATAGAGTCAAAGACTTTCCTAGAGCTTTGATTTACACCAAATGGATCTCTAAATTCCTAATAATTGAAGGATGAACACCCATGGAGGAGGAGGTGGTCATAGGTTTATTACCCTAACTGTAGGGGTTGAATGGGGGATAAATTCAGGGAAGAAAGAAATATGATCAGGAGGGGTAAATGGTAAAACCCCCATTTTTAATGAGGTATATGGTTTGGTCACATGATTTCCCTAACCATATGCCAACCTTTTGGTTCTCTATATATGAGAGTAAATCATGTTTTATGGTATTCCTTTCCACCCAAATGATTTTAAAAACCATGTAGTGGTAATGCGTTCACCATTATCCAAGTGGACCATAAGTTGCACGGTCTCCTGGCACACCCTGCATGGTTTCCCTGAACATGCACACCCTTCTGTAGGCCCAACAATTATGGTTCATGGTTACTAATAGTTGTTCTCTAATCATTATCTTTGCACATATTGGCCTCTTTTCCATCCTTTTCATGTCCCAAACCCCCAAAACACCCATGGGACCTTCCCTACTCTGATGTAAAATTATATAAACCAAAAATTAAAATTGGAATATACCTTATATCAATTTAGGCATCTTAAAACCTTCCCACATTATAATTTCTTCTCCTCAACATGAATTCCCCAGAATCACCAAGCCTCCAAGAAAAACGGTAGATCCATGGTCCCACTTATCAACTTCCATCTTCTATGTTTCCTCCCAAACATGTCCATTACATCACAACACTTGGACCAAAGAAATAGTCCTACCCCAAAGAATTTTTCCATTGATATCTACAATACGGACCCGATGCTTTTCAAAGGACCCGTCATTCTTAACTCAACATTATCAACACAAAATATAAGAATCATGTGAGGTAACACAACAAAATAATTAAAACTTTGGCATAAAAAAACATCAAACATGCACTAAATCACCCAGTTGGTCTAATTAGTACACCCTTGGTCTGATTCTCCCCATAACTCTCAAAAAACCCAACACACCTGGCATCGATTGAAGTAACATAAGATTCCCCAAATACATACCCTGACCTATGTTGGTCCCCAATTCAAGGACCAATGGTACCATTCCACATCCGAACACCAGAACATAACTGGATCACAACCTCTATCTTGAGAATTTCACTAGTCAAAACCTGATTCAATGCTTGTTTCTAAAAAATGGACACCAAGATGAACCTTACACAAGATTGTCTAACCCAAAACACTAGTCACATCAACAATCAACCACTTACTTATTATGGTGCTCCCAACCATATTCTCTAACTCACAACAATTATCTCCCAGATTTTAGAACCACGACCCTGAGAAAATGACTACTATAACCTCAAACTAAAACTTCACAATGTACTTGACATGTTTCCCAACTCACCCAACCTGGGAATACATGGGGGGAACCATCCAACATCAGCATCCATCATTTTCATAGAAACTACTTGAAATGGATGCACGTATTCCATACATTCACTAACTATAGACAAATGGGACACCCTAAAAGTCTTCTTCCATTTATAAAATGAACTGTCTACTTAAAAACATCAACCAGAGGTGGCAAAAAACTCACCACATCTATTCCTTTTTCCCAACCGATTTGAACCATCTCCCAGCCAACTCATTCTTAAAACACCCAAATTTCATTCTTAGAACGTCTCTATTTACTTGGACAAGATTCCTTCATGATTTAAGACATTCCAAGATCATCCAAACACACCTACTAAAGTCCATACTCAACTCCAAATTATAATTTAACTCCAAACCTCTATCGTTCATAGTATGTGGTCATTCCTTATTATGCCCATCTATGACTCTAACACATGAACCTTAAATTTATTTCAGAACCACCCTAATCCTAAAGCCAATACTTGGATTGATTAACTACTATATCCAAATCCCACCTTGTTTTCTTGAAGAATGCAACACTTTCCTCATAGGTTCCTCATTGGCATCTCATTACAACCACATCCAATCCATGGTCTGGTCCACACATATACGATATAAACATCACTCCCCACCATAGGAGTGTCATTATTCTCACTTTCCTCAAGCAATTACATCCACCATGAATCAATATCCTGCAACTATAGAGGCCAAGAAGAGGATGTTTCCATGCTACTCTCACTTGAGTGTGAACGAAAAATCCCAACCTCTAATTTCCCCTGACTTTTGGAAACAAAATATGAGGCATTCAACAACCCCATGTCCATCACAAGGAATCTTCTCACCAACGGGTGATGGTACATAACCAACTAGACATATTCTGTCACACCCCTCCACAAACACAACCACCAAGAGTCTCTCCATCTAACCAAAAGAAACCCGTTAAGTATTTTGGTGTTTAGACAATACTCTCTTGGAGTACCCAAGATGATGTCAAGATGTTGATCATGATCATATAGAGTTTTTATGTATACCAATACATCATTGAAAAAAATCACAACAACTGATTCAAAACCAAATGGCCCATCACATAACCTGCGCTTACCACTTTGTTTTCAAAGAAACAACATATGCTTATTCCTGATCCATCCATTCACATGTACCAAATGGTATCATTCCTCCCCCATATGTACCCACATCTGAACATCATCAAATCCATAAAGGTCACACACTTCCTTGCAACCATTCACTGAACCCGACTCAAAACCCCATTAGTTGTAACATTACTAGGGTTAGACTCAAATTCCCACTCACTCAACCAACCATGCCTCCTAGTCCATCAACCTCATTGGACTCAAGGTATTCATGATGTTTCCATCCAATAGACCAAATTATGCACAAAAAATCCTAACCATCTAACCACCCCTTCCCCTAGTGTCACTTATATATCAAACTTACATCTAGAGTTAGCATCTCTCCCTAAATTAAACATTTCCCAAATAATTGGTTTAAACCCTCAAATGATATTTCCAATCAGAAAATGACCTTATAACCAACCAAAATAACTCATGTGCTTCTCTGATAAATAAACCAAGTCATAACCATGCACTTTACAAAATGGAACCACCATGAATCAATTCCATCTCTAAAGCACTCACTTGTGCTTCACACTCTAAGGAACATACACCATTAGGCTAACCTCCCTTGAGGTTACCCTCGATGTCCAAAAAACCGCTAGCGCGTGACCAAAACTGAATTTTAATCTCCAAAACCAGTAACTTTCCCACTCATCCCTATAGGATAAACCCACACTAGACAACACTCTATTCCCATTTCTATCAAATTCTAAAATGTCCACCTATGTTTTACGCACCCAAAATCCCAAACAACCTAACTAACCCCTCTCATAGGTCATCCTTGTAGATCACACAATATCATCCCCCTAAACTGGATTCACATCTAGAATAGTCCACTATATCTCCCTCTAATCCATAGACATAAAACCTCAACAATTTTCTGCTCATGGGCAGTACTCTTATCCTGTTCTGAAACACACTACACCTAATGCACCACATACCATTTACTCTAGGTCCCACCCCTAGATACACACTCACACACATAAACACCATAGGACAAATAATCTACCTTTGGTCTAAATACAACTCAAAAGGTATCAACCCACAAGGATCATCACATCCATGATAACAAACAACATTTCACAACCTCAAGGTCACAACCTAACCATAAGTACAACAAGAAACATTATTTTATCTAGCACTTCCAACCTATCAGGGTTTTACATACTATAACCCATGTTCTTAAACTAGGGAACTATCAATACAAAACCACCCATACAAAGGTCTAATAAACAAAACATGGTATACTCACTATCAGTGCCTCCAAAGTTCTATCATTACACATTATTCTTTAATTAACTTTACCATTTTAAAACCAAAGATTCAAATTCCAAATTCTTTTTATTACCCAATGTTTCAATGCTCTCATTTTTATTCAATTTCATATTTCAAAAAAAACATTAAATATTATTTTAAAGGAAGATCAATAGGAATAATGCATAAATAATAAATTACTCTAGTAGCAAATGAATCCTAGGGAACTATCAATCATAGGAAACATACAGATGACCTATCAATCCTATGTTCCTAGTATGATCCATGAACCCACAAACCCTCTCTTTTCATGATGTTCCAAGAGAAAAAACCTCATAAATCAATAACATCACATTCAAGTGGTCCAATCAAGGTATAAGTGTCAATCAAATATATAAGAACAAAACAAAACAGCAATTCCCACCCCTAGAAATTTAGGAATTCTCTCATATGTGGGGATACAGGTACCCATGCACGAGCTCATTACCAAACCCCGATAAGATCCTTATCTTGTGTATACCATTATAAAAATAGTAAAACAAAATATAACCACTCTGATACCAATTTGTAACATCTCATCCTAGTGGTCGCTAAAACTAGTGCCCCTATCTAGATGGCCAAATGAGATCAGGTGCACCTCCTTATACACAAGAGGATTTTGACTAGCTGTATGGGTCTATATAGATTAATTGGGGAGACTATACCCACTTATTTGAGATAATAAATATTAGAAATAATACCAATAGATGTAATAAATATCAACAAAAATAAATGGAAATCATATGAAAGAATACAACAAGTAACTGAGTAACTCATGCTATAAAAATATGATGAATACACTATAGGTCAGGTGGTCATACAAATAAAATCTCCAATACCAAAACCATAAAATATCCCACACAATGTCTTGATTCCCAACCCGGTCTGTAAATCCCATTGTCCAAACCATCAACCCATCCATAAACTAAACACTAGGTCCATATTCTGAACTTATGATAGAAAACAAGTGGCATCTACTTGTGTACCCAAGTTCCATGGTGGCTAGAGCAGGGTGTGAGTACATTTTAGTATGCCACCACAAATAGTGTCTAAAGAAATATTCATTGTGTAAAATAGTGTATAAATATAATCAAAGTTTTAATAAATAAATAAATAAATAGAAATGGAAAATTGATTTTACATTTAAACATTTATTAACTATCCATTTACATCTTTAAGTTCCATCATATCATCACCATGGGAAGTATACGATTTTATTTTAAAAGTTCATTAATTTATACATTAATTTAATCTCGTGTATCTTAGAGCAACATACTAGGTACCCATACCATATATCATAGGGCTCAAAAGTCAGAAATCATGGAGCCTCATCCCAGGAATCCAAAATACATCTGGTGCATCATGTATGTTCATCCCAATCACAAGGTCACATGCCAAGAAATACATAGAATTAGTCCATGAATCCAATTATGACTCAAAATTCTATGTCTAACCACCCCAAACTTGATATAGAAGAGGATGTCCATATTCTTGGGTTCAGGAGTGTTAGCCCTTCCCCCATAAAACTATGTTTCACCAGGGTACCTGGATCATCAGTCTGGACAGCCTAAAATTGGGGTGTAGAGCGTTTGTCCAACATCCCAAAACCATTAATAAAAGGATATAAACAAAGATCATCAATCCAAGGATCCAACCGAGATTCATCACGTCATTTTTTAATATCCCCAAACATTTTATTATTAATAATTTCCATATTTATCATATTATTTATCATAAACCCATTACCCTTAACCATTCATAATTTACCAAATTCCCAATGGAACTTTAAAACCAACATGTCTCAATGTGACCTAGCCAAATTTTTAAAATTTCACAAAATAACACTTAAAACATTTTGATAGCCTTAAAAAAGTAGATTGCCTCATTAAAACACTTCAAAAATCCTTTATCTTAGACATAAAAACACAACCATTGGCCATCCATTCCCTTCAATTTATCAGAAGAAACCACCATAGCATTTTCACAGGTGTAAAACCACCCACATAATTAAAACACCATTTAAAATATAATAAGAGTCCTTTTTTAAAAAAATTAAGGTTAAGACCTCTTTTAAAACAATAACCAATTTCAAAACATAAATTTCATATATTGAAAATTGTAACTAGATCAAATTCTAAACACATAATTTAAACCATTTCAAAATCCTCTTATATATTTCACAAAAACTATCATATACACATTTAAATTTTCCATATAACAATTCAAATATACTAAATTAGTTATTACAACCCATTTACATACATAATTACTCTATATCAACTTTTACCAATTTATTTCATCACTATCATGGTTTTGGAATAACCCATGGTTAGCACTAGGTCAGGTTTCAAACCTCCAATGGATCCAACGGGGTTTTTAAAGGGCCTTACACCTCATTTTAATAAACAAATTACCTTCCTTATCCAAAGATATAAAAATAAAGATGTGAAGAAACTTTTCACAGCTACATACATATATTAAAACATAAATATTAAGGGGAAATCTTATAGACCACCTAACTCATACTCATAGACAATAACTATCCATCCTTGGCCCTTGATCCCATAACAAACAACCTTTAACATCCAAATATATATTTTTCTATAAAAAAAGGGTTTTAGGGATTCCTAAGGATAGAAAAAAATGCACTAATACTCTTCCATAAAATGGAAGGAAATGAATTTGAAGCCTTGCTCGGAACTTATATTCACACCCAACAACACTCCAAATACCTAAGATTTGAAGGAGAAACACCCATAGAGGAGGATACTAGTTCATCACTTTAGCTATAGGGATTTTAATAGGATAGAAATTCATGGAATAAATAAATAATATAAGGAGGTAAAATGTTAAAAACCTATTTTTAATGAGGCATATGGTTTGGTTGCATGGTTTTCCCAACTGTGCAGCAACCATGTGGTTCCCTCTATCCAAGAGGAAACTATGATGCATGGTTTTCTTGGATACTCACATGGTTTGAAAAACCATGAGGTGTCCATGAATTCTACATTGTCCATGTGGACCTCAAACCGAATGGTCTCCTCAGCCACCCTGGATAGTTTCCCTAACCATGCACGCCCTTTTTCAGGCCACATAGTTATGGTGCAATATTACTACTAACTATGAACAAACCATAATCTCAATACAGATTGGCCTATTTTCTATCCTTTTCATGTACTAAACCCTCAAAACACCCTCAGGACCTTCCCTGCTCCCTGTTAAAATTCTATAAACCAAAATTTTGAACTAGTACATACATTATCTCAAGGTAGGGATCTTACACCTAAACTATTTTCTAGTTAACAATCTATGAGTAGGAAAGTAGGAAGGGGTATTCCTAACAACTAAATTGTATAAAGACCTCATGAAGTCTTGGGAAGAGGTAAAATGACCAAAATAATAATATAATTTACTAAAAAGTGATTGAAGCTAAGTCAACACCACTTCCATTCAAGGAGAATGAATATAGAAAGTGAAACTTCATGTCCACCGTAGATTTTTCAAGGAAGGGCCTCAACAGTGTCTAGCTCAGAATAGATCCAAGATATTAATAAGGTCTCATGAACCCTATATTTGAAATAAAATTATTTAAATTAAATTTTATCATTGATTAGAATGAGGATAAATATTAGAGGAGTTAGGGTCTATAGCATGCTAGACTTAACATACATGGATATTACATCAATTTAGATGAATATTCATCACATTATAAAAGTACATACCTAAGGACCATAAAAGTTTAGTGTCTTTAGAAACTGGGAACAAAATATTCTAACTTCGTGAAATATCTTCAATGTTTCCCAAAAATATCTTCCCCTTTAGTAATTATACTTAAAACCTTTCTTCATAACCTAGGGAAAGGAAACATAAGAAAGGGGCGAGCTCAGATACTCAATAAGGGTAAAAAAGGGAGATATGTAAGCTTAAACAAGAACATGAGAGTATGATAATATGATCATAACATTATAATACCATACCCTACATATCAAATATAATAAATATGAATCATAAGGGAATCAAGAGCATAAGCTATGAAATCATAACTTAGGAATAAAACATAGAATTTTTGGAATACACGTTAGCATATAAAGTATTATTTCAAGGATACCTACCAAGACCTTCATAACATGTCAGGATTGGGATTATCACCCACAGACCTACTTCGAGATTGTGTTACCAACCCATGTACCCTATTATTTTTGGACATGGGATACAACCCATGTACCCTATTAATTTTATTATTGGGCTACAACCCATGTACCTTCTTATTTTCATGCATGGGATATAACCCATGTACCCTCTTACTTTTAATGTTGGACTATAACCTATATACCTAATTATTTTCAGGCTTGGGATACAATTCGTGTACCTTATTCTTTTCGATCTTGGGATATAACTTGTGTACCTTCTTGTTTTTTATATTGGACTAAAACCCATGTCACCTTTGAGCACAAATACCATTTATAATTACCCAGTTCATTATATTGAGATATAGTTCCCACCCATCAAATAATAAAATCATGCATAAATGTTCCACAAGATAATAAAACTTACATCATATCATGACCCATAAAATGAGATGGGTTTCATAAACATCATATAATAACCCATGAAATGAAATGGATATCATAATCATTTTATCATATAATTACCTATGGAAAATATATAGGTCTCATATTTATATCATCAAATCATAACCTGTGAAAAGAAGCATCTCTCAAGACCATATAACTCATGGAAGAGAAACAGGTTTCATAAACATCATTCCATCATGACATAAACCATTCAAGAAATAATATGAATGGTGTTCTTGGATTATATCCTTAGTAAGGAATAATTAATAACAAATTATGTCATCTTAGATGGATAATTATTTTGAAATATTACATGAAACATTTAATAATAAAAATAGTCTTTCTTTGAAAATAATTTTTATAAAACCGTTTCAAAATAATTTTATTATAAATAAACATTTAAAATTTAATTAAACACATTTATTAAGGAAAATATATTTTACACTTTTTAAAACATAAAGCATTTTAAAACATAAAACATTTTAAAAACCATTTTCCTTGAAAATAACCTTTTAAACTTATAAAGAATATTGAAAACATTTTGATAACATTTTTCCTTGAAAACTTATCATAGAAGGTTGAAAAATAATTTAATACATTTTTTTTAATTATTTGAAAAATAATAAAGAAATATTTAAATCATTTAAATCCTTCTATTGGAAATTAACATTTTTAAAACACATAAAGGAAGATTTGAAAATAATTTAAAAAAAATTCAATATAAAAAATTTCTTAAAAAAATTTTTCTTTTAAAACTAATTTAAATTTAAAAAATTATACAATATTAGGAAAAACATTTATTTAAAAAATAACATTATAAAGTTATGAATTAATCTTCAAGGAAATGACAGTCATGATAGTTGTTAAAACCATACGTGCTGAATATTCCTTTTTCACCTTAAAAGTTTAGAAAAGTTCCTTGATCAGAAAATGAAAATAATATTCCTTTTTAAAACCATTTTTTTTAATTTAAAATATGGGTAAAAATTTCCTTTACACATAATATTATAATAGTAAAACATTTTAGAAAAAACTTTTAGAAATCATGGCTTTGAAAGAAGACATATTTCTAGCCGAAAGGAGAATTAAAGTAAGATTTTCATAAAAAAATGTATTCTTAATTATCTTAAGTAGAAAAGAGTGGAAAATGGTATTAATACATGAAGATATAATGGATAAAAAATTTAGAAGAAAATTCATGATTGTTCTTGAGATATTTATCAAAATATTTCATCAATGTAAATATAATCATAAACAATCCCAATAATGATAAGATTGTAGCAATAAAATGTTACCACTTTGGTAACATTGAATCATAATCCCCATTAAAGAATAAAATTATATGAAGCTTAAAATAACATGAAAGTAATTATATTAATTATTTAACACATAAACAGGAAGTATATACACAACATAGAAAAATATAAGTGCATAACATGGTATGTATCTCAAAGAAGGAAAATTTAGACAAAATTACTTTAAAGGTTTCGAAACTTTTGAAACATAAACCCCATGAAAGAAAGATCAGAAAATTGGTATTTGAATACCCAAAAATTTAATTATAATAAACATATAATACACCCATAGAAATTATATACACCACATAAATTAATCGAGTGGTGAATATGGCATGTATCTCAGGGAAATAAAAATGTGAGATGAAATTCCCTTACCTCGAGTCTTGAATTTCATAGTACACATTAAAACCTCTTGTATAATAAATATAATTTTATTATAAATCTTCCAAAGAAACATATTATTATATATAATAATATATATTATTCACTAATGACTTTATTTTACCCTTTTATTAATAATTCCATGTTAAAATAATGTTTCGGGTAATAACTATTTTGTTTATCATACGTGTTTTGACTTGTTATTCTTGATCCTCTTACATAGATCATGATTTAATTATTTTCAAAATGTAATAAATGTTTTAGATGTCATATATTTTCTATATATAAATATTTATAGTAATATATTAAAGATAGATATATTAAATGAAATACATTGTTCATAGAGGCAGTAGGTCATACGTATGCATGAATGTTTCCTCCATTTTATTGTCGTATTGAAAGAAAGTAAATGACATATATGTATGTATGAATATATATAATATAATTCCATTAGTATTATTATTTCATATGTATCATATAGGTTTACAAAAACCATTCTTAATATATTCCATGTAAATTGTGAACGAATCACATCGCTTTGAGGAGACGGTAGTCCACACTTCCACAAACGAAGTTATCGTAGTTACAAAAAATAGAAAGCATGAAGGATTGATTTATATAATAATTAAAGAAATATAAATACATAATAAAATTCATATATATCGTATAAAAATGTATTTTATTTCATAATTCCCAACAATGAGAGGTGGTAAAGGAAAAACAAACAAGATCGTTTCATGAGGCGGTAGTTTATCGTACACAAGAATGGTAAGTTCGTTACCCATTAAATGGAATTGTGTGTATGTGTAGTAAAAACCTTATAAAAAAAATATAACTATATTTATTATACATAGTTTATTATATAACCATTTTATATTAATATTTTAGGGGGTGGATAATGAAAATAAAACAAAGGAGCTGGAGGAATGATGTTACCTCTTCTTTGGGTAACTCCTTTTGGTTTGAACCAAAGGGATTCCTTGGATGGATTTCTACCCAAAGGGAGGATTCTAGGATGTAGGTAGGTATTTTTGGATATTATTTTAGTATTTTTTGGAGATAAAAAGTTATTTATAGGTGTTAATAAGTGGTAGGGGTGAGTTCTTTTTTATAGTGGAGGAGGAGTGGCATTCTTGTAAAGTTTTTAAAAGGAAATTCCACCCATGTTTTTCCCATGTCAAATGGATTCAATAATGAACCCATTTAGGTAAAAGGGGGTATAGGGTCTAAATATGGCCATAAAATGGAACTTTTACATGTGTATATGTCATTTTGGCCCTTAAGTCTAAGGTTTAGTCCCTTGTTAAGCTTAGTTTCCTTTTAATCGTTATAATTAATTTTAATTACATTCACTAATATTTTTTGTCAAAAAATAATTTTTCATTATTAGACATTAAAAATTAGGATTATTAAAAATATTTAATACATTTTCATAAATTAAAATCACATTATTGGTATAAAAGAATTTTAAATTAATCCCGCAAACGGGATGACAATGCGGGTTTTTAAAGTAAAAATATTCAATAGTTTTCTAAGTTTTTATATCTAATTTCAAAGTAAAATTAATTAAAATGGCCTAAATTTGATTAAATGATTTATAATTTATATAATTATAATTTAAAAATAATTATAAAAATAATTTAACCTTAAAAATAAATTAGATAAAAAAGAAATTTTGAATTAAAATTCAGTATTTTTCACTATTCATTAAAAATGAAACTTCACAAAAAAAGACCAAAAATTTACCCTAACATAATTTTTATGTTTCAAATTCAAAAACATAGCTTATTTTTAACTATAAAATTTATAAAAGTTCCAAAATATAGATTTAAAATAGGTTCTCTGTTAAAAGGAGGTAAAAATGCTTTTATAAAAAATATAGGTTTTTGTGTGTAATATTGGGTTTGTTTATATCTTATGACTATAAAATATATTTGAGAAATGTAAAATATATTTTATTGAATATATAAAATATATATTTAATTAATATCATTCACCAATATTACTTAATTTAATTTATTAGTATAAAATTCCCTTTTAGCGTAGAAATAGTTTTTATAAAAACATCCCCTTTTTATTCAATTGGTTCTTTTATTCATTTATTATTAATTTTCAACCAATGAATTCAACCATATATTTTAATAGGTTATATAATCATATTCGTAACATCTTACTTAATGCCTAGGTTATATCTTATTATATTAAACAATATTTTTTTAATAAAATATTATTGTTCGGTAAAACTCAGTCTTGTGTATTACACAGGCCATCAAGAAAAGTTAGTAATGCATATAACGTAAGCTAAACTCAGTTTTCTATATAGATAATGATAAAATGTATGTTTTTTGTAGTGTATTATTAACTTGGTGTTTCATATAACTCAATCCAAACTTAATTCTTTAATATAAAAAAACTATTTTCAGTGTTGCGTGAAATAAAAAATATAAAAAATAATAAATTAATTAAAAAACATATATTTCATAGAATCTTGGGGTGTTACATTAAAACCAATTAAAATGAATTTCACCCCTTAAATTCATCTAGTTTATCAAATGTTCAACACTTGAAAGTTCCTTTCATAGAAAACCACATCGTAAAAACGAATATTAAAAAAATTAAACAGGGAAAGTTAGAAACATAATGGTTACCCAAAGTAACATATAACTAGGTTTACACATAGGATAGCATTGGTTGGAAGTGAAGAAATTTACCTGGAAGATAAATCTAACTATCAAGTTTTGATGAAGAGTGATAGAGAACATGGTTTAGAGAATGTTAAAAATCACAAATCTATAAATCCATGATGATATAAGGGGCCATTTGATTCATTAGAAATGAAGGTACTAGGATAAAATTTTTGGTTTCAAGATCCTTTTTCCTAAAGTTAAAGAATTTTTATGAAAATATATACTTACATGATTTTAGTACAACCATAACCTTTTTTGTTCTTTGATCAATTTCCGCTTCATCCCTTATTCTAAAAAATGAAGGTGAATTTGATATTTCTGAAGCATTATAAGATCATGAGATCCATAAATAGAATGAAAGGTGATTCCATATATTTTTTCACAACAAAAGGTTATCAAATTTATCCAATATTCATAAATCCACATATGGATAGATAATACGTTAATCTCTAAAACCTCATTCAAAGTCTAACTTAAACCATTCCATAAATGGTCAACCTTGTAACCCTTCCAAAACACAGAAATTCAAATATTTAGAAGGAAGGTTAACATATAAGCTTAATATTGATCCTCCAAGTGTCACAAATTATCTCTTGGTTATCTTATTGCAAATATGTTAATACCCTCTTCATATATTCTGTTGAAACATGGTAATAAACTGAATTACTATAAATAATTTTGTAAAACATGCATGCTTCCTTATTCTGAAGATTACTTGATATATTTTGTAAATCCAAGAAGTTTTAAAATTCATCCATGATAATATATACAACTTTCTAAACAAATCCTTTATAAGTTATGAGGCTATATATATTTCCCAATCCAAATCAATCATCTCTTTATCTGATCTAAACACAATTGTCTCAACATCTTGAACACATTAAGGGTTAAATTCCCTTATTTCAAATATCACATTTCCATTAAGTCAATTATCTAAGTCTCTATCACCATTAAACATATATTATTCAATCCTATATTAAAAAATTAATCTAAAAATACTTATATATTTCTTGATTCATGTGACATAATATTTTTAATTCCAAAACATATACACTTCATTCATCTATATTTATTCTTAAACCATTACTCATGCTTCATCATCTTATTACTTAATACCACATTTCCAGGAATATTAAATATGAATCATGTATTAAGGTTCCTAAACCTCAATATAATCATGATTATTATGTTTAATGTAAAAAAATTCTATTAGAACATCTCATACCATTCACATGTCATTCGCAGTCTCTTTATCTTCAGATTTATAACCAATAATCATACCACCTTCCTGATTCTCTTTATGGAATATCCACTTATGACATTTATTTTTATAATTCCCATACTTTCCACATCTGAAACATTCAATGTTAACCTAGTTACTTATAGTTCCTACTATTGACTAACACCAGAAAGCATAGTGTGAGAAATACTTATCACATTAGAAAACCACATAATCATGAAAAGAAATTACTTATAGGATGTCTAAATCATGAAACCTAATAATTCAATATATATCACATTAGGTTTATCCTACGTTATTTATATTCATATTCAATTTAAATACTTCATGATGGTTTGTAAAGAGTTGTTAAATTCCCAAATCATATACCTCAAGAGTATCAAACTAGGTGTGCAGTAAGACCCATTTTCATAAACCAGGATATGCACAAGTCAGGCCCGATGCACCTTTTTAGAGTTATTACCCCTAGGTACATCTATTCTATATCCACATACACTTGTAGTATCTAGATAGGAATGTATTTCTAGAAAACCACTCCCTCTATACTTTACCACAATTCTAGGATATTTTCCAATACATTTCATTGTCCTTATACTTATCCTTAAAGAAATACTTATACATATCGTTAGAAATATCCCTATGGATATCACTAAATTTTTCTCATCCTATTTTCAAAAGGTAAAATAAACCTTTCCCTTAATACAAACTATAGAGACTCAGGTTTAATATACATATATATTACATCAATTTAGATGAATATTCTACACATTAAAAAAGTACTTTCCCAAGGACCATAATAGTTTAGTGCCTTTGGAAACTTCGAACAAAATCATCTAACTTGGTGAAAGGTATTCAATATTTCACACAAATATCTTCCCCTTTTGTAATTCTACTTAAAACCATTCTTTATAACCTGGGGAAAGGAAACATAATAAAAGGGTGATATCATATGCTTAGTAATGGTAAACAAGGGAGATATTTAAGCATAAACATGACATGATATTATGAGAACATGATCATAACATTCTAAGATCATACCCTTCATATAAAATATCATAAACATGAATCATGGAATAAATATTGGAATTTAATAAGCCATTAATCATAATGGAATCAAGTTCATAATCCATGAAAGAATAACATAAGGATAAGACATAGAATTTGTGGCATACACATTAGCATAGAAAATATTATGTCAAGGCTACCTACCAAGGCCTTCATAACATGGTAGGATTCAGATAATCACATGTGGGCCTGCATCAGGATTGGGATAACAACCTATGTACTCTCTTATTTTTGGGATTATGATACAACCCATGTACCCTATTACATTTAATCTTGGGATAAAACCTATGTACCAACTTATTTTTAGGCTTAGACTACAACCCATGTATCCTATTACTTTTAGGCTTGGGCTATAACTCGTGTACCTACTTATTTTCAGGCTTTGGCTACAATTCGTGCACCTTCTTATTTTTGAGCTTGGGCTATAACTTGTATACCTTATTTTTTGATCTTGGGATTCAATCCATGTACCCTTTTATCTCATATACCATTTATCATTACCCAATGCATTTGAGGGAGATATAGTTCCCACCCATCAAATAATAAAATCATGCATAAATGTGTCATAAGATAATCAAACTTACATCATATCATGACCCATAAAATGAGATGGGTGTCATAAACATCATATCTTAACCCATTAAATGAAATGGGTATCATAAATATTTCATCATTTAATTACCTAAGGAAAAGATAGGTATTGTAATCATTTCATCAAATCATAACCTATGAAAAGAAGTGGGTTTCAAGAGTATATAACTTGTGGAAGAGAAACAGGTTTCATAAGCATCATTCCATCAAAAAATAAACCATTAAAGAAAGAATATGAATGGTTTTCTTGGATCATATCCCCATTATGTAATATACTATAACAAAGTATGTCATCTAAGAAGGATAAGTATTTTGAAAGATCATATGAAACATTTCTTAATAAAAATAGCTTTTCTTTGAAAATAATTTTTATAAAACCATTTCAAAATAATTTTATTATAAATAAATATTTACAATTTCATTTAAAAAATTTCTTGAGGAAAATATATTTTACACTTTTTAAAACAAAAAACATTTTGTAAACCATTTTCCTTGAAAATTACATTAAAAAATTATAAAGAAGCTTGAAACTATTTTGAGAACCTTTTTCATTTAAAACTTATTAAAGAATATTGAAAAAACATTTAAAACCTTTCTATTTGAAAATTATTTGAAACCATATTAAAAATCGTGAAATAATTTAAATCCTTTTATTTAAAAATAAGCTTTTTAAAACACATACAAGAAGCTTTTAAAATATTTTAATATGATTTTTTAACAAAAAACATTTTTTGAAAACATTTTTCTTTGAAACCCACTTTAAATTCAAAAAAATTACAAAATATTAGTAAAATATTTTCTTTAAAAAAATAACATTGTAAACATATAATTTAAGCTTAAAGTAAATGATGATCATGAATATGGGTAATTCCGTAGATGTCAAACATTCCTTTTTCGCCTTAAAAGTTTTGAAAAGTGCCTTGACCGGAAAATGACAATAATATTAATTTTTAAAAGTACTTTGTAAAAATTTAAACATGGGTAAAATTTTCATTTAAACATCATAGGATTATATTAAATCATTTTTTAAAACACTTTTTTGGAAACTTATTTTCAAAAGAACACATATTTATGACTGAAATGGGAAATAAAGTTGTATTTTCATAAAAAATATTATTAATTATCTTAATTACCGAAGTGTGAAAAAATGATACTAATACATGAAGATATAATGGATAACCAGAGTGTAATAAAATTCATGATTTTTATTGATATATGGATCATAATATTTCGTCAATGGAAATATAATCATAAACAATCTCGATAATTATGAGATTGTAGCAATAAATTGTTGAAACTTTTATAACCTTGAATCGTAATCCCCATGAAAGAATAAAGTTACATGAGGCATAAAATATCATTAAAAAATGATATCCATGATATAACATTTAAATTGGAAGTATATACACCCCATGTCAAAATATAGTTGCATAACATGGCATGTATCTCAAAGAAGGAAAATTGTGACAAAATTAGTTTACCAATTTGGTAACTTTTGAACCATAAACCCCATAAAAGAAAAATCATAAAATTTATATGTAAATACACATAAATTTAATTATAATAATAATATAATACATCCATGGTCATTATGTACACCACCCAAATGAATTGAGTGGTGAATATGGCATGTATCTCATTGAAATAAAAAGTGAGATGAAATTCCCTTACCTTAAGTCTTAACTTTATTTGTACACATTCAAAAATCATATATAATAAATATAAGATTATTGTAAATATAAAAAATAAGAAATATTCTTATATCTGATACCATATATTATTCAATTATGACTTTATATTTCCCATTTATTAACAACTCCATGTTAAAGTAATGTTTCGGGTAATAATAGCTTTGTTTATTGTACATATTTTGACTTTTCATTCTTAATCCTCTTACTTAGATAATGATTTAATTATTTAAAAAATTTAAAAAATGATTTATATATAATATATATTCATTATATAACTATTTATAGTAATATATAAAATATATAAATATTAAACAAAATACACCGTTCATGGAGATGGTAGGCTGTATATACGCATGAACGCTACTTTCATTTTATTTTCATATTGAAAGAAAGAAAGTAAATGAAATATTTTAATATATATATATATATATAATATAATTAAATTATTATTATTATTTCATATATATCATATATTTTTACTAAACTTGTCTTTAATACATTCCATGTAAAGTGTGAATAAATCACATCGCTTTGAGGAGGTGATAGTCCACACTTTCACAAACAAAGTTATCGTAGTTACACTAAATTGAGATCTTGAAGGTATGTTTCATATAATAATTACAGTAGAATAAAGGCATAATAAATATCATATATATCATATAAAATAGTTTTTTTATAATTCCGAACCATGAGAGGTGGTAAAGGAAAAAAATGAACAACATCGTTTCGTGAGGCGGTTGTTCGCCGTACACAAGAATGATAAGTTCTTTTCCCATTAGATGAAAGTGTGTGTAAGTTTTTTTAGAAAAATATATTAAAAACATATAACTATATTTAATATATTTTTTTTATTATATAATCATGGAATTATAATATTTTAGGGGGTGTATAATGATAATAAAACAAAAGTTTGTGGACGGATGTTACCTCTTCTTTGGGTAACTCCTTTTAGTTTGCACAAAAGGGATTCCTTCGATGGATTTATTCCAAAAGTAAGGATTATAGAATGTATTTAGGTATTTTTGGATATTATTTGATCAAATTTTTGGTGATCCAAATGTCTTGATAGTTGTGAATAAGTGGGAGGTATGAGTGTCTTTTTATAGTGGAGGAGGAGTGGCATTCTTGTAAATTTTTGAAAAGGGAATTCCACCCATGTTTTTTCCATGTCAAGTGGATCCAATAATGGACCCAATTATATAAAATAGAGTATATGGTATAAATATGTTAATAAAATGGATTTTGGATAAGTTTATAGGTCATTTCCCCCTTAATTTTATGGTTTAGTCCCGTGTTAAGACAATTTTTCTCTTAATCGTTGTAATTAATTTTATTTACATTTACTAATATATTTGGTCAAAAACTAATTTGATCATATTATAAATTATAAATTATTCTAATTACAAATATTGAATCTATTTTTCCAAATTTCAATCACATAAGTGGAAAAAATTAATTTATAATTGATCCTGCATACCGGATGACAATGTGGGTTTTTAAAGTAAAAATGTTCAAAAGTTTTCTAGATTTTTATATCTAAAGTCAAAGTTAAATTGATAAAAATTACATAGATTGGATTAATTTATGTATAATTTATATAATTATACTTTAAAACCAATTATAAATATAATTTAACCTTATAAATAAATTATATTAAAAAGCATTTTTGAATTAAAATTCAGTATTTTCGACTATTCATCATAAAAAGAAACTTCACGGAAAAATACCAAAAAATATACCAAATCGAAATTTTATGTTTAAATTTAAAAAATTTATTTATTTTGAACTATAAAATTTATTAAAGTTATAAAATTTATATTTCAAATAGGTTCACCATTAAAATGTGGAAAATGATCTTATTAAAATATTTGTTTTTATGAGTAATATTGGGTTCATTCCTATCTTATGCCTATAAAATATATTTGATGAATATAAAATATATTTTAATGAGTATATAAAATATATATTTCATTAATATAATTCACTAATAGTAATTAATTTAATTTAGTAGGATAAAATTCCTTTTGAGAATAAAAGTAGTTTCATAGAAACATTCTAATTATATTCAATTGATTATTATTTTCATTTATAATTAATTTGTAACTAATGAATTAAACCATGTATTTTCAAAATTTAGTTAATCATATTCATAACTTTGAAATTAATTGATATGTTATGTCTTATTATATTAAACAATAATATTTTTAAATATATATTATTATTCGGTAAGACTTAGTATTGGGTGTTACACAAGACATCGAGGAAAGTCATTCTTTCAGGTAACATAATATAACCTTGGTGTTTTGTATAGAGAAAGAAACAAATTTATGTTTCATTTAGTACATGATTGACATGGTTTTTCATGTAACGCAATCCAAACATAGTGCTTTAATATAAAAAACTATTCTCAGTGTTGTATGAAATGAAAAATATCAAAAAGATTAAATTAATTCAAAAAAATATTTCACAAAATCTCGGGGTGTTACCAGGTCATTACCTGGATAAAAGAGATATCATGTAACCTTTAATAGCCACTAGATTCAAGGAATAAGGGTAGATATTCTTAGAGATCTTGAGAGGTATGGGATATGTTGAGAGGAATAAAAAATGGGGTAAATGAGGGAAAATCCCACTCTTCCTATTAATTAGGTATTAATTTAAGATGTAAAACTACACAAAGACCCTTTTTAAAAGAAATTTTTTCTATGAACCTATCAGGTACCTAAATAAACTCCACCATGTACCTAGGGATTAAAAACAAAACCATGTGTTTCCTAGGTTCCCCATCAAGTACCTAGTACCTAATGTTGCACACCCACTTCCCATGTTTCGTCAAATTTCTCCAAAAACATCCTAATATATCATTCAACTTGAAACAAAATTTAAATTTATTAAAATTACCAAAAATAAAATAAAATTACTTGTCTAAAGTTTTATAGTATCTATAAATATAATTTAATGAAATTTTTGATACGCTTAGTGTATGACCCTCTAAGACCCTTTCTTAATGTAAATGAGTGGAAATTTCATAAATTACAATATTAATGAATAGAAACATGTTAGGGAACCCAAAAAGAAATAAGTATGTATAACAATAACAAAAACCTTCCTACTAACATTACTATAAAATATAATCTCTCTGTCAACCAATACCTTATCAAGAAAGATTCATATTTATGTCATCACCCTATATTCTCGATTTATCTTTATTTGACATTATGAAATGAACTAGTCTATAAACTACCATGACCTTGGATTTTGTTAATTAGTTATATTTTTATTAGTCTAACTATGTTAAATACACTAAGAATGGGATGAATCAAGGTATGACATATTAAAATTATCCCCCTTGTGATATTTTTTCTTTATAAAACAAAACACTCTACTCTTCTTATCTCATAGTAATATATGATAAAAATGAAATAATGTAAGAGTTGCAGAAATTTAAATTGGTTCACCCAAACTATACTAATATAATTATCATACAAAGTAAATTTTCTAATGTAGTATATTCACTAAAGTGTGCTACTATTTACACTATTCTGATTAGACTAATTATCCCCCATTATTTATAACTATTCACACTTTTGATAACTCACTACTCTATCGAATAATAGAAACTCATTTATCCTATATAAAATATTAATATGATCTATATTATCTCTGAATTCATTCACATTCACATTGTTGTGATGTGAAGATCCTTTTTCATCAATAAGATGAGATCCCATTTACCATGTAAAATTTTCATCAAGGGTAATTCCTCTGTGAATAACCTCTTTCATTAACTACCCTTCCTTTATAAACTGTTATTTGTAAATTATCTCCCTTATGGACTATCTCCCATCATTAATTGTCACACTTGCTTCATGAATTATCTTTCTTCATGAACTATATTCCTTTATGAGCAACATTAATTCATGAACTATCTCACTTAATGAATTTACTTCCTTCATGAATAGCCTTACTTTGTGAACTTATTTGTTTCATGAACTATCCCACTTCATGAATCATCTTACTTTGTGAACGTTTTATTTTCACAAAAAATACTTCATAAAATCCCCTTCTCTAAATTGATTTTTCTATAATTCTTATTTTATCCTCTAATGTAGTTATTAGGTGAATTTATATAGGCAATGATCCCATTGAAATATTAAAAATCAAGATGTTAATTTTAATCCCTTTTCATGACCTACTTTACATAGGGCTTCTTTCACGATAAATGAGAAATATTATCACTACCCATTTTCCAACAATTCTAAATATGTGGCATATTTTCTTTGTGAAATTTTCATAAACTCTTCTATATAATGAATTTTTGTCTTTCTAAAACTTCTATGTAAAATTTTTACTTGGATAAATTTTCTTTTCTAAAATCCTTTATGACCTCAGGTACAGACATAATGCACGATTCATAAACTACTTACTTTGATCATCATAAATATCCCAATCCATGTGATTATCTTATAGTCTCATAATCTGTACACTAAATGAATTCCATTTACCTCCTTTGTGTTCATTTAAATTCTATATAAAAATTATTTTTTACACTAAATTTTCCTTAGCAATATCCAGGACACTTTCCAGTGAATCCAAAAAATAAATTTGGAAATTTTATCTGTCAACAAACACATTAGAAAATTCTCATCCTTATTTGTTAACAAACATAACCCAAAAACATTAAATCAATGTTTTTATGGATTTTATCCAATAATATTTCATTTTTTTACTGATAATAGTTAAACCTTACCAACCAACTAGTTAAAAAATATTGCACAATTTCTATTGAAGACACCTTACACCATCTATAAATCCAAATATCAATCAAATTATTGATCAAATTGTAATATAAACCCACATGAGTTTATTTTATCATGATAGGAAAGAGTAAGATGCAAATTTCATCAATGAGCCACTTCATTTGGAACTCAATCTCCACGTGATCCTCATCCATCCTTCATTATGATTTTTCTTCATTATATTTCATCCATACAATAAAATCTTCAACATCATCATATTTAACTACTCGACCTAAGTCTTTTCTCCCTTGGGTATAACATGGAGTACATATCCACATTTTATCAGCATTACTCATCCCCTCAAAGGGTTTGAGAAATCCCCCCCACCACCACCATTTTTAGGGAAAATATCTCTCCCCACCTTTGTTAATGAACCAAAAGTTCACTCCTTTGTGGGATGAAAAAGATAGAATTATTATTATCACATAAGAAAATACATACAATACCTTGGGAATATGGGGTCCTATATCCACACTTATCAAAGTATGGGAGGTCAACTAGGATCTATGAGCCAGTTAATGCCTCTCAAACACCTCTTTGGGTAAGGAATTTTTTATAATATTTTTTTACTTGAACTTCAGTAGGAACATACTCCAATTTAACTAACTTCTACTCAAATATATCCTTTATGAAGTGATAATTTATTTCAATGTGATTTTTACTCAATTTATAGATGATATTTTTTAAAAATATTGATAACACTTGAATTATCACACTTGATTCTGATCAAATACTTTGCTTCAACTATCATATATTTCCTAGGATTTTTAAGTCTCTTCAAGGATATGGTAGTTTAATTTAACAAAAGTTCATGATTCAGTTCCCTAGAAGTTGATGTTGGATAGTTTCTTAGTAGGAATTTGGACTAATATAAGTTTAGGTATTTGGGTCATTGAAAGTTAAAATAGAGGAATCTATGGTAGGAAAAACAATGTCTACATTTAAATCATCCTTTAGTTTGAGATAGTGGAAAAAATGGTGAGGTGTAGAAGAATTCTTCAATTACGAGTGATAGGTGTTCAAACTATAGAATGTTACTAGAGATCAGTAATTTCATAGTGCAACTGATGTTTGACTACAAATATAGGAAGTCAATATAACTTATTGGTTATGTCATACCCTCTATATAAAGGTGTGGGACCAATTTGATAAGGTTTTGAATTCTTGAGTGATCATTATACTTCATATGATATACATGGATGAAAAGTGACAATTTATAAACTTTATAGTTCTAGTGAAATAAAATATTTTTTAGTATTCTCTCATAGACGTGGGATGAAAATATGAACCATGTAATACTAGTTTTCTTTCTTTGGGCTTGTTTTTTCCTGTGATTGTATTCTTGTGTATGAGATTTGGATTTAGTGTGATGATTTTGGTGTAGAAATACTTCCAACTTATAATTCACTTAACTTATAGTGAAGCCTTACCAATGATCTATTTCTAATTTTTGATTGACTGGTAGAAAAAATTTTAGTTCTTAGAGTTTGGGAGACTTCCCAGCAAGTGGTATCAAATGGATTAGTTAAAAAAATATGACACGCAATATAAAGAGGTATTTTCTTTTACTAGAATTGAAATTTAATTTCTATAGGAGTTATTATGTCAATTTCATTTTATAAAAAAAAGGAAAGGTGAGGGTGGATAGGGTCGATGGAACATACTCTAGTTTTTTGTGAATGTATAAGAAATATTTTATAATCCAAAAGTATATTGATGTTTTGTTGACTAGAACCAAACCTGAGGAGGTTAAAAAAGCTAAATGTGAGCAGTTGGATAGGAAAGATATTGCATTGATACATATCACATAGGGAAGTAATGTTTCTATTGATATCTGAATGAAAAAAAAAATAATTCACTCCTTATGAAATCACTTATTGATATGTACAAAAAGTTGGATGAACTAAATAAAGTGTTTCTGATGTGAAAATTGTCACAACCTGTCCCTCGGGGCCTGTGACGTGACTACCCCAAGCCCTCCTTCCATAGGTCCGGGGTTGGCGACTAGAATCAGAAGGCATATCCCTTTAACGGGAAGGAATTGACTTTTTAACCTGTATAGACACATAGTCCATGAACGCAACAAGAAGCAACCACACAGACTAGAGCACAATAAGATGCCACCACAATGTAAACGTCTATAGTAAAAGAGTGTTGAAAGTAAAAAGGAGCTGGAATACAAGCCCAACTATAAAAGTACAAGTACGACTGGAAGTACAATACAACTGAAATAAAAAATAAAATTGCTACTGGGTCATCCTCTGAGGTTCCTACCAGTAGGGTAGGTACATATTGCCTCCTCAGCACTCCACGTCCGTCAGTCTCCCCTACGTCACGTCATGCGAAATGGTCCACCTCCGAGCATCATCCAGTCCTAGCTCCCTCAGCCTCGATAAACGTTGTACGTCATCTACACTAGATACAACAAGGTGCGGGCAAAGACCATGTAGAGTTGAGTATAACAACACTCATTAGGGACCCCAAGACCCCCGTAAGTCTCCTAGAGTTCCATGAAGGAAAACCCACAAAGCCTGAAGCAATAGACATCAAATCTACTTAGGTATATGCCCATACATATACCTAATTTATCAAGATAAACTCATCTCACATAATAGGGAAGAATACCACAAAGGTAACACCACGAAGTTAGAAGTACCACACAGGTAACACAACGAAGGTAGAAGTACCACACAGGTAACACCATGAAGGTAGAAGTACCACATAAGTAACACCACGAAGATAACACCACAAAGATAACACCATGAAGGTAAGACCTCAAATGTAGAAGTACCACATAGGTAACACCATGAAGATAGAATTACTACATAGGTAACACCACAAAGGTTGAAGTACCACACAGGTATAGTACCATGTTGCATAAGCTCAATCACATGCACAAATTAAAGACAGCTCATAAAGAGTATCAGCTCAAACCAGTTTTCTAGTAAAGTATAGAAGTACAAATGATTATTTATGAAGATATATCATTGTATTCTATCAAGAGGCCCTGATGCTGACCATAAAAGTCTGACCCACATAGGATCGATAGGTACTAACCCCCACAATGACCCACACAGGATCTGACCTGCCTGGAGTCGATAGGTACTAACCTCTGCTGACCCACACAAGATTTGACCAACACAGGATCAGTATGCACTGACCCGCACAGGATCATTGACTGCTAACCCACACAGGATTCGTATTCACTGGCCCACATAGGATCGCTGATCACTGACCCACATAGGATCTGACCCACATAGGATTGGTATGTGCTGACCCACACAGGATCGTTGAGCGCTGACCCACATAGGATCTGACCCACATAGGATCGATATTCGCTGACCCACATAGGATCGTTGAGCGCTAACCCACATAGGATAGACAGGTACTAACCCCCACAATGACCCACATAGGATCTGACCCACCCAGAGTTGATAGGTAACTAACCTTCGTATGATCTGTCTCTAACCTTCGCCTCACTGTCAGCCACTGGATTCCTTGCACCGGGTGCGCTCGAGTTCCGTAAAATCTATCCCCCGAGATATCGGTCGTACCTCAACCACCAATAAGTCCCATGTAGAAGTATCCCAAAGGTCTTTCACGTCAAAAGGGACCCAACTCAATAGACAATGCGTCAATCGGATGCATGGTCTGTAAGTTATTAGTGTTTCCGCTCCGTGGTCCCGGTTAAATTCGGGGTTCGATCCAATCGGGTTATACTAAAACTTTATCCAAAACTCAATTGGAGTATACCAAAAGGACTTTCTCGATCCAAGGATTCCAACACTGTAGACGGTTAGTCAAACGGATTCCCAGTTCTCAAGTTACTACCAAAAGGCGTATCTAGGTCTAGTTGGGCCCGAGTCCAATCCGACCAGGTCGGACCGACCTGGGCCAACCCGGCATGATCCGACTCGACCCGGTTGGCCTGGACCACAACGTGGTCCACCCGACCTGGAATCGAAGGGGGAGCACCCCCCCCCCCCTTCTATTCAGAACAGCAAAGGGAAGCACCTTTAGGCGCTGCCATGTCACCAGTGGGACCCGATCAGGTCCCACCGATCTGCTACGGCCGACCGGTGCTACGGTCGGTCCTCCTTCTAGTGGCGCAGTCGCGTTCCGTTTCTCTACTGTAGTCAGCCGGGTGTCAGCTGCCCTCCGGCCTCCACTGCGGCCAAGTTGTCGCGACCTCCTGCTTCGGCGACACGGACGCGCGCCGCCACTCCACTATGTGGTCGGCCGGATGTCAGACGCCACCTAGGTCTGCCATGTCCAATGGGTCACAGCCTCCTACTCAACCGGCATCACGGATGTGTACCACCCTCCTTTCTCATAGCCGGCTGAGTGTCGGTCGCTGCCTTTTTTCACGATCCATCACGTATTCATTCCACAACCAAAAATTATGACGACCACATATTCACAATCCTCAAGTCGAGGGCTCTGCGTCCATATGTCGCGCTCAACAAAACATTGTTTTTCCAATGTCATTAATTATTTGGAGTTTAAAAATGCATGAAGAATATGTGAAGAAAAAAGATAAAGGGGAAAGGTATATGTGTGGGATGATGGACATTTTTGTTTATCCATCTTTTTTGTGAATCCAAAATATGAAGAATCAACAATAAGATATTTAATCATAATTCAACTTAAAACCCCTACCTTGACGTTCGTTGGAGGTGTCGTGAGGAAGGAGATGAAGTTGGTGACATTGGTGTTCGTTGCTCCCACACCATTCTCTCGATCTGAGCTCACGCGTCGTCCTCGTTCTTGATCCGGGGATGTTCTTCATTAGAAGATGATCCTCCAAAAGCTCTCTCCAATGCTCTCCTCTTTTGCCAATGATTTTCCAACCACCAGCAATGTGAGAATCCAACTTAATAAAGTGAGTTTATTAATTTAATTAAAGTTGGAACATTAATTAAATTGATGTTGGCACATTAACTGGGAGGATTCCAAGGGTTCCCCCACATTAAATGGGGGTTCGGGGTCTCCACAATCATGAATTCAAATGGAACGTTTCAAATTAAAAATAAAATAAAATTTGTTTTATTTTATTTTTATTCTTTTAACTCTCCCACAAAAATCCAGAAAACCAACTTTCACCCTCGACCTACTGCGGTTGAGGTGAAGGCTCCCTAAGAGAATATTGGCACTATGAGTTCAATGGTGTCCTTATATTTCAATTCTGAGCACCGGTTCAAAAGTTACAAAACATCTCTCATGTGTTTAATGAATGTACCCAAAAAAAAGTTTAAAAAATTATTAACAGTCACCCTCGACCTGTGTCTGTCAAGGTTAGGCTCCGCCTAAGTGAAATATGCCCCAAAAAACCCAACGGTACCCTCGGATTTCCAATTCGAGTTATAGTTTAAAAGTTATGGATTTTATAATAAAATAATTTTCACTTAATTATTTTATTTACAGCCAAAAACTAACTTTCACTGGTGGTCCGCACCAGCCAATATTAGTATCTTCCTAAAAAGAGCATACCCTCACAAGTTCAATGGTGGTATCAAATTTTCAATCTGAGTTACCGTTCATGAGTTATAAGAATTTAAAAAGTAAAATAATTTTATTTAATTCTTTTAATTATGGTTATGTCATTTTTCGGTTTTCTCATAGGAGGCTCGCGCCGACTAAACTTAAGTCGCACCTAGGGTAAACTTGTCATCCTCAGTGCAACGATGCCCTCAATTTTTTTATCCGAGTAACTGTTTAAGATTTATTCCAATTTTTTAGGAAAACTGCTTATGAACTATAACTAAAGCTTAAAAAAACTTTGACGGTTCATTATAGGCACTCTGGACCTCGGAATCATGGGCCTTCAGATTTTGCGGTCTCAAAATAATTCAATATAATTAAAAAAATTATATAGAATTTCTGGGACATTACATTCTCCCCAACTTAGGGCTTTATTTCCCTAAAAGCCACAATATATACTAAGGAAACAAATGGGGGTACTGAGGATGGATCTGAGCCTCCCACTCCCATGTGCTCTCCTGGAGGCTCCCATGCTACCAGCGAATGTGCACCAAAGGTATCGACCTCCTACTAAGGGCCCGCTCCTATCGATCCAAAACCTCTATTGGAACCGCTATAAACATCTCCCCATCATCTAAGTCCATCTTTACATGGTCGATGACTTGAGAAGGGTCACTCATGTATTTCCTTAGCTGGGATACGTGGAAGACTTCGTGCACCCACTCCAAACGTGGTGGTAGTGCCAAGCGGTATTCCACCTCGCCAATCCTCTAAAGTATTAGAAATGGTTTGATAAACCTCTGTGATAACTTTTCATCTCGGCAAAATCTCCATAGTCACCATTGAGGGAAGACTCACAAGAAAAAGTGGTCCCCCCTGGAACTCCAAAGGTCTCTGTCTCTTTTCATCATAAGACAACTGCCAGCTCTCTGCAGTCTTCACTTGATGACAAGTGAGACATCGTGATACAAACTTTTCCACTACTTTCTTCATCCCTGGACACCAGTGATGATGTTGAAGGTCTTGGTACATATTCACCACTCCTAGATGTACCGTTATAGGGTATGTATGGAACTCCATCAACACTTCCTCCTGTATCACTACCAGTACCATAGTACGTCCTCTGAAGAGGATGACATGCTCCCCACCTTCATAAAATCCATGAGGTGCCTATCATGTGGATATCTGAGCACATCGAGCCTCGCAGTTAGTGTCCCCCACACTTTTCCGCTTCTATTGGGAACTGAAAACTCAGAACTCCCACTGCCACGAGTGTAGGGATGGCCGACTCAAGCATAATCGGATGCACCCTACTTTGCATGAGTTTGTCTTGTGATGTCTGGGTTTCCTTTTTCACCAACCACGGAAAATCCCATTCCAACATTGTAGGTAAACCACAACCTTTTTTTACTAATATAGTGAATCTGAGTATGAACTGTGGATGCCTAGTCCAAACCCAAACTAACGTCGTAAGGCCTCGATGCTACCACCAAGAGGTTCCAACTGAAACTCTTGCCTCAAGGGTCAGATCACACCATCAGCGTAAGTGTGATTATTGAGTCTCCTCCCAAAGGTATCTCCAGATGTGAGGATCAAGTCAACGTCTTAACTGAAAACTCTAGGTCTTGGACAAGATTTATGGAAGGAAGGAATGATTGGTACCTATGTCTATTAAAACTATAACTAGTAGTAGACACAGACCGTTCGTCAAATCATTCCTAGATCCCTTGGGTCGCACTCCTTGACCATATACAACTACTCCCTTCCCCTATCCTCTAGCTTCCTGAGCCTGGTGGGGACCATAAAGGGGGTGGTTGTAACATGTCAAATTGTACACCACCTCATGCTTCTCTCCTAGCTCTGCTTCCATATCTGTAGCCCTATAGATTCATCTTTCCCTAACACTTCTTCTTCCTGAAACATTTTTACATTCCCAAGTCTCTGAGACTGGTGCCAGTTTCATGATTTACCACTGCTAACATTCACTGGTTTTATCCACTCATCCAAAGTACATTCAACCACAAAGGTTCACTCTAGCACCCTTATATAGGTAGGAATGCATAGAGGAATGGTCTTGGTTTGGATGTCCCTAAAGACATCTCACTTGGAAGTCCGAGCCCTGAAGTACTAATCGTATCGTATTCATTGAGTACTAGGAATGTTCGGTATACCTCGATGAATACTCAGCTACCGACATGTCATCCTACCGAAGATGTAGAAGATCTAGAGAACTCTCATCCACCTCCTCAAGCCAGTCCTCAGCCACCTGTGAGTTGGGCTCACCTCATAACCTGAGGGGTATCTGATGTTGAAACTCGTGTAAGGAACCAAGCCTAAATGTGTCCTCTATAGGTACCACTGGTTGTAACTGCTAACTAACAGGCAGTGACATAGCTAGAAAACTACCCGAAGGTACCATCTCGGGCAACGGTCCAAGTACCGAAGCCTAATTATCCTGAGGACAATCCTCATGGTCACGTGCTGGAAAAGACCAGCAGCTAGAATCATCACCTTCTCTAATGGTGTCTCAACAAGGTGAAAAACTCTAGCCACTACCTCCACCCAGCCCTCAGCTACCTGGGAATCTGACTTTCCTCGAAACCTCGGAGGCCTCTATCACTGGAACTCATGTAACATGCTCAGTCGGCGTGCTTCCTTTATTGGTGGGGTTGGTGGAAACGCTCGTCCAATGGGTAGTGGTGTTGTTGGTACACCAATTGAAGGTGTTAATGCCGTAAGAGGGACATGTATTGAGGCCTTGTCACTCGGTGGGCCATCATCATGTTCTCTCTTAGGAATCCTAGCTGGCTGTCTATGTGGTAGCATCCTGATAAGGAAAAGGTGCACCACGTTCATTAAGTTATACCTGGTGATCTAACTCCAAAGAAATCAAAAGAAAAACTTTTCAAAAACACACGCAATCAGTGTTTTCATGTGCTGAGTTGGAAATCAGAATTTAGGGTCCTGGTGTATAGATACATCGGCCATTGTGCCAACACTAGACTCTCCAAACTGAAAATCACACTCATAACACCTAACATTATTGATTCATAGAAAAATATCAGAGTCCTAGTTCTTCAGTAGAACCGAAATCCTCTGATACCACTTTATCACGACCTGTCCCTCGGGGCCCGTTTCGTGACTACACCAAGCCCACCTTCCATAGGCCAGGGGCTGGCGACTAGCACCCAAAAGGTGTATCCCTTAAACGGGTAGGCATTTCCTTTTTAACCTATACAGACACATAGTCCAAGAACACAATAAGAAGCAACCACACAGACTAGAACGCAAGAAGATGCAACCACAAAGTAAACAGTTGTAGTAAAAGAGTGCTGAAAGTAAAAAAGGGGATGGAATACAAGCCCAACTGTAAAAGTACAAGTACAAACGGAAGTACAATACAACTAAAAGAAAAAGGAAAACAACTACTGGTTCATCCTATTAGGTTCCTACCTATATGGTTGGTACATATTTCCTCCTCAGCACTGCACATCTGTCAGTCTCCTCCGCGTCACATCACACCGAATGGTCCACCTCTGAGCACCGTCCAGTCCTAGCTTCCTCAGCCATGATCAACGTTATATGTCGTCTACACCAGACACAACAAGGTTCATGTGAAGCCTTTGCAGGGGTGAGTATAACAATACTCATCAGGGACCCCAAGACCCTCGTAGGTCTCCTAGATTTCCACAAAGAAAAATCAAAAAGCATGAAGCAATATACATAAACTCTACTTAGGTATATGCCCATACATATACCTAATTTATCAAGATAAAATAATCTCACACGAGACGGAATAATACCACAAAGGTAACACCACGAAGGTAAAACTACCACACAGGTAACACCATGAAGGTATAAGTACCACACAGGTAACACCACGAAAGTAGAAGTACCACACAGGTAACACTACGAAGATAAAAGTACCACACAGGTAACACCACGAAGATAACACCACAAAGGTAACACCATGAAGGTAGAAGTACCACACAGGTAACACAGCGAAGATAGAAGTACCACACTGGTAACACCACAAAGATTGAAGTACCACACAGGTATAGTACCACGTAGCATAACCTCAATCACAAACACAAATTAAAGACATCTCACAAAGAGACTAAGCTCAAACTAGGTTTTATGTGATGTATAGAAGTACAGATGATTAGTCGTGAAGCTAGATCATCATATTTTATCAAGAGGCACTCCTGCTGACCAACAGAGTCTGACCCACATAGGATCGATAGGTACTAACCCCCACAATGACCCACACAGGATCTAATCCGCCCGAAGTTGATAGTTACTAACCTCTGTTGACCCACACAGGATCTGTACCACATAGGATCAGTATGCGATGACCCACATAGGATCGTTGAGCGTTGAACCACACAAGATCAGTATGTGCTGACCCACATAGGATCGTTGAGCACTAACCCACATAGGATCTGACCCACACAGGATCTGTATGCGCTGACCCACACAAGATCATTGAGCGCTGACCCACACAGGATATGACACACAGAGAATCAGTATGCGCTGACCCACACAGGATCGCTGAGCGCTGAACCACACAGGATCGATAGTTACTAACCCCCAAAATGACCCACATAGGATCTGACCCACCCAGAGTCTATATGTAACTAACCTCCACATGATCTATCTCCAACCTCCCCCTCACTCCCAACCACTGGATTCCTCGCACCTGGTGCGCTCGAGTTCTATAGAATTTGTCCCTCAAGATATCAGTCATACCTCGACCTCCACTAAGTACCACGTAGAAGTATTCCAAAGTTCCATCGCATAAAATGGGACCCAATGCAATAGATGGTGCATCAATCGGATGCTCGGTCTGTAAGTTATTAGTGTTTCCGCTCCGAGGGCCCGGTTGGATTCATGGTTCCATCCAAACTGGCCAAACTCCAAATTTATACAAAACTCAATTGGATTATACCAAAAGGACCTTCTTGATCTAAGGATCCCAATTCCACAGACGGTTCGTCTAACAGACGCTCAGTTCTCAATTTATGGCCAAAAAGGCGTATTTGGGTCTAATTGGGCCTGGGTCTGGTCCGACTCGGCTGAACCCGGCCTGAGCCGCAATAGGCCCGGCCCGCTGGGCGCGACCCAGGCCACACTAGGTGAGGTGTGGTCTTCCCGAGCTGTCACTTAAGAGGGAGTGTCCCCCCTTTCGTTCGGAACAGCAAAGGGTAGCATCTTTAGGTGCTTCCATGTCACCCGCGGGTCCCGAGTAGGTCCCGCCGATTCGCTAAGGCCGGTCGGTGCTCCAGCTGGTCCTCCTCCCAGTGGCACTGTTTCACGTTGCTGCTCTACTAAGGTCGGTCAGGTGTTGGTCGCCCTCCGGCCTCCACCGTGGCCATGTGCCAGCAGCCTCCTGCTCCGGCGGTGCGGAAGCGTGCCATCGGTCCGCCATGTGGTCGGCCGGATGTCAGCTACCACCTAGCTCTGCCGCGGCCGATGGGTTGTGGTCTCCTGCTCAACCGGTGGTGTGAATAGCATCCCGCCTTCTTATCACATAAATTTTCATTACATTTTACAAAACCGAGGATCTTTAAGGTTTAGTGTCTTGGAAACCAGGAACTTAAAACATGAAAACATAAAACATTATTCTTAAACACTTGAAAGGCTTCTCCTCATGTTCATCCTAGGTTCATTACTACATCTCATAACCTGGGGACATACATCAGAAGAAAAGGTGAGCAGAAGTCCCAGTAAGGGAAAGAAGAGAAACATTTTACATGTGAACTTGAGATACTTCAATAAGGTCATGAAAAGAACTTTAAGGCATGAGAAAGAAATCATGAGATATATCATAATAAAAATAACATTTTTCATAACGTGAAGATGTGGCTACAACATTTAATATTGACAATCATTTCATTTCACCAAGGTTCATCCCCAATGTGTCATTAAAAATTACCAAGGTTATTCACCAAGGTATCAGTCTAAATGGTCATCTCTAGAGATTAAGTCTTTACCCAATGCATTGGAGCGCTATCAGGGCGCACCCTTAAATTTGTCTTTATCATCAGGTGAGCCACATATATCATCATCAATCATTTCATAAACAACCCATATAGCATAAAATAAATGGGTTTCATTTCATAATCATAACATTTTAAAAACTTCTTTAAAGACATGATCTTTATGTCACATTAAACCCACGGAAAGGGAAAGCGGGTATCATGTATGTATATCCCAGAATTTAAAATAGAACATTTTGGTATATATTTGAATACCAATATAGAAGAGAGAGCTTTGAGTATTCACTTAATAAAATAAAAGAACTTTATAAACAGAGAGAGACATTTTGAGACGAAAATTTTGCAGCATAACGGCTATGTTACAGGGTTTTAGAAAACATTGAAAAGAGAGGGGACATGGGTAAAACATTCATAAATGACCCATAAAATAGTATAGGGACAGAATATAAGGGATTTAAGAACATGGTAATGAAATTTGAAAATATAACATATGAAATGAAGAACATGAAAGGAAGAAAAAAATAAGATTTCTCTTATGAAAATTCAGCAGCCTAACGGCGTCACACAATCTTCAACAAAAAATGAATTGATGAGATCAAATAGGGTCTCTCATCATATGAACATAAAATATAAGTATGATAGATATAGAGATCATACCCCAAAATAATAAAAAGAAACTTTCAAGACTTGACATGGAATTAGAACTCTGAAAAAGGAGAAAGGTGAAAGAACCACTTAAAAATTCGGCAGCCTAACAACGCCACTTAAAACTTCAAAATACTGAATTGAAGAGATAAAATGGGGTCTCTCATCATATGATCATAAAATATCAGTATGGTATATATAGATATCATACCCCAACATAATAAAAATTAACTTGAAAGACTTTACATGAAAGTAGAACTTGAAAACGAGAAGGGTGAAAGAACCACTTAAAAATTCGGCAGCCTAACGGTGCCACTTAAAACTTCAAAATACTGAATTGAAGAGATCAAATGGGGTATCTCATCATATTATCATAAAATATCAGTATGATAGATATAGATATCATACCCCATCATAATAAAAAGGAACTTGACAGACTTGACAAGAAAGTAGAACTTGAAAACGAGAAGGGTGAAAGAATCCGTTACAAAAATTTCGGCAGCCTAACGGCGCCACTTAAACATTCATAAAACGAAATGACGAGAGTAAGAGGGGGTATCTCATCATATGAACATAAAAAGGACATTATAATTAATATAAAAGAACATACTCCAACATAAGAACATGGATCATAAAAGTAATGACATAAAAGAGATCACTTGAAAAGAAAGAGAGGGGTCGGATCCCTTACCTTAAAACGTAACTCTTAAAACCCGAAGGTTGGGACCTTGAGGGCTTGGGGGAACCTTGGTAAGACTCCTTGGGAGGTAATGAGACCATAACAACGTTGGGGTATAGTGGGGAGTCTAATGGAGGAGAGGATTGCTTGGTATTTATAGGGAAAGTGAGGGGACAAGGCATTAATGGCCAAGGGACACCTCATTGGTGGTTTTGGAAAAACCATGGGCTTGCCCATGGTATTTGCCCATGGTATTGGCCACTTGGGACACCGAATACCTTATATTACTATTAATAAGTCGACCATATTGATTACATACTTAATACATCATTTAATGTTGGCATTAAACACTCGTAACTTAAAAACTGTATTTTCACTATTCATCAAAAATTCAACTTTCTCAGAAATAACCCAAAATTTCACCTTAATAAAATATCGATGCTCTGATTTCAAAAATTAAATCCATTTTACAAAAATAATTTCCCATATATTTTTAATTTAATTTTTAAATAAATACACTATTCACCGAAAAGTCGTTTTTTCAGGAAAATCCCCAAAAATTACCTTAACATAATATCGATGTTCTGAGTTCAAAAATGAAATCCATTTTATAAAAATAATTTTCTAAATATTTTTAATTTAATTTTTAATTAAAAAACACTATTCACCCGAAAAAACTAATACTTGACTAATAATTTATGAAACTGTTATTTAACCATTTTATTGAATCGCATTACTTAATCAAGGTGCCTAGATTATATTAATACTTTATTTAATTGAGATTGCTAATCCATTTGGTCACATTACTAATCCTAAGCATAACATCACTATTAATAATTTACTAGTCATCAAAAATCAAGTTGATCTTATTAGACTCTAAATTTCGTACTGAACATAATTGTAGAAGACCATTTTTTGAAAATCATTAAACATTTTTAATTATTTAAGGTTTACCTAAACATTTTTAAAATATCCTTTCTCTAAAATTCGTCAAAAATATGCATACTATAATTATTCAGAAATTTGAAAATTCATAAACTTCATCATAAGAAGAAATAAATTTTTTTATTTAAAACAAAGGATTACACAAGGCAATTACGGTCTCCTTACATAGCCCCTTATCACACCAGCATAGGACCTAAGTGTAAGGTGTGCTAAGGTGAGAGAATCTGGGGGAGGCTCAGATAACATTGCACGAGTAGTAATTTCTATCATTTTGAACTTCTCGTGAAGTTGATTCCGTTCAAGCTTCACACGATGAAGTTCGGCTTGGGTTTGGTCCAGAGAAAAGCCCAGTGGTGCTACCTCCTTCCCAAGTTCTGTTAGATGGGCTTCGATCGGTCCAAGACTACTGGGTGAGGCCATCTAATCTTCTTTCTATATTAATTAACCAATATTACATGTATTTAGAGACAATAATCGAAAAGTTTAGTTTACAGCAGTCATATGGACCAATGGTCGTATAACAGTCAAAACCCAATGGTCTCATTTTAATTATAATCTTGTTTTTATTAAATGAAACAGTTTTGTTGAGTATAAAAAATAAAATAACACACAAAATTAGGAAACAAGATTTATTCAAAATTTCGGGTCGTTACAATCTTCCCCCCTAAAGAAATTGCATCCTCGCAATTTTTAAAATTGGGTTTCGAAATTTCATTGAAAGTCCCACATCGGGAAAAGAGTCAGTAACACTATTACTTTAAAAGAAAGAAAAGGAAGTACAAAGGTCACATGAGTTAACCCGTACTATGATTCCATGTAGGAAAATATGGATATGGAAGAAAAAAAAGGGTCAAGTTCTAAGGGAGAGTAATAGAAAACATGATTAGGAGCAAGTTATCCATAAGAAAATCCCAAACTTATGATGTGTGTAAATGGTCTTTGATTACCTAGTAGGAAACGTAAACCAACAACATTTTTGTTTTACATTCCTTTTCATAATTTTGAGGAATTCATTTACTACATAGAACAAAAACATAAGAAAATATACCTACATTCATGTAGAGTTTCATCCTTTAATAAGTATCTACCAAAACTAATCTTTTCTCCAAATGATGAGAATTCAAAAACACTTGGTCTCATCAAAAGCACAAGAATCATCTTCTAGAGAATCACATAATCCACAAAATATTAACTATCTATTTCTTCTATCTTTAAACATTATCCCAAAAACATAAAGGTTAAGGTAAAACAACTCTTCAAAAAGAAAGAATCCCATAGGAATGGAAACTACTTTTAAATCTTCAAAGTTCCATGGTACTACACAAAGTTCATCATAGACCATTCCATAAATAATGGTCCTTAAAATTCCTCAAAATAAACCAAACTAAGATTGAAGCCCAAATACAAGAAGGATTTGATAACATAGTCTTCCAAAATAAACTTTATTGTTCATCTCCAAACAACATCAACCACTCCTAAAATATTATAACAAAAGTAGATAAGCTAAACATATTTTATCCAAGACAGGTTAATCATTCCCTAAATTATTATAAGTCCACCTTAAATTCATCGATTCTTCAAAATATAAGTCAACCTTACTCCTCAATGAAAATATCGTAGTAATCCATTTACCTCGATCAAATAGGGTTCCCAAAATAGTGAACGTCTTCCAAAATAATAATCATTTTTTAATCCCCTAATCATCTTTGTCATATTAATATGGAAATCGTCACATTTCCTATCTCATTGGTTTCTTGGACATGTTCTTCCATTTCCCACCATTAACTAAGAAAATAAAGTACAATTAGGGTCTTAAATACATAGCCAATAATCATGAAACGGAACTTAAAGCATAGAAGGATAACTTGTAGAAGAAAATTATACCCTAACTTGTGATACCCTAGGTTCCAAACTGGGTTATCCATGATCATATATTCTTATGTGAATCTTTATTTTATTTTATCTTTGTTCCTTTAATAATGTTTCATACTAATATTATGAATTTACCGAAGCCTATCCCCCGTGAGTGTCGTATCCAAGAGTGCAGCAAGGCCCACTGTCGTGTACCAGTTCCTGTTCGATTCAAGCTCAAAGCGGTGTTTTCAGGTTTTACCCCTATGTACATCTGTGCCAGAGCCACCTCTACCTGCTCGTATCCAGACATGGATGTATTTGCTTGGAAACCCCTTACTCAATACTCACCAAAATACCAGGAAGATTTCCTATATTTAAACTTTTCTATAGGGTTCTTCCTAAAGTTTTCATATCCTAATATCCACAAAAAACTGAACCATCCTTTGATACCAACTATAGCATCCCACCTTTTTATCACATAAAATTTCATTACATTTTACAAAACTGATGATCTTTAAGGTTTAGTGTCTTGGAAACCAGGAACTTAAAACATGGAAACATAAAACATTCTTCTTAAACACTTGAAAGGCTTCTCCTCATGTTCATCCTAGGTTCATTACTGCATCTCATAACCTGGGGACATACATCAGAAGAAAGGGTGAGCAGAAGGCCCAGTAAGGGAAACATGAGAAACATTTTACATGTGAACTTTAGATACTTTAATAAGGTCATGAAAAGAACTTTAAGGCATGAGAAAGAAATCATGAGATATATCATAATAAAAATAACATTTTTCATAACTTGAAGATGTGGCTACAATATTTAATATTGACAATAATTTCGTTTCACCAAGGTCCATCCCTAAGGTGTCATTAAAAATTACCAAGGTTATTCACCAAGGTATCAGTCTAAATGGTCATCTCTAGAGATTAAGTCTTTATCCAATGCATTGGAGCGCTATCAGGGCGCACCCTTAAATTTTTCTTTATCATCACGTGATCCACATATATCATCGTCAATCATTTCATAAACAATCCATATAGCATAAAATAAATGGGTTTCATTTCATAATCTTAACGTTTTAAAAATTGCTTTAAAAACATGATCATTATGTCACTTTAAACCCACGGAAAGGGAAAGCGGGTTTCATGTATGTATATCCCAGAATTTAAAATAGAACATTTTGGTATATATTTTAATACCCATATAGAAGAGATGTCTTTGAGTATTCACTTAATAAAATAAACGAACTTTAGAAAAAGAGAGAGAGATTTTGAGATGAAAATTCTGCAGCATAACGACTATGTTATAGGGTTTTAGAAAACATTGAAAAAAGAGGGGACATGGGTCAATCATTCATAAATGACCCATAAAATAGTAGAGGGACAGAATATAAGGGATTTAAGAACATGTTAATTAAATTTGAAAATATACCATATGAAATGAAGAACATGAAAGTAAGACAAAAATAAGATTTTTCTTATGAAAATTCGGCAGCCTAACGGCGTCACATAAACTTCAACCAAAAATAAATTGATGAGATCAAATAGGGTCTCTCATAATATGAACATAAAAGATAATTATGATAGATATATAGATCATATTCCAACATAATAAAAAAAGAAATTTCAAGACTTGACATGGAATTAGAACTTTGAAAAGGGAGAAAGGTGAAAGAACTATTTAAAAATTCGGCAGCCTAATGGCGCCACTTAAAACATCAAAATAATGAATTGAAGAGATAAAATGGGGTATCTCATCATAAGATCATAAAATATCATTATGATAGATATATATATCATACCCCAACATAATAAAAAAGAACTTGAAAGACTTGACATGAAAGTAGAACTTGAAAACGAGAAGGGTGAAAGAACCACTTAAAAATTTGGTAGCCTAACGGCGCCACTTAAAACTTCAAAATACTGAATTGAAGAGATAAAATAGGGTCTCTCATCATATGATCATAAAAGATCAGTATGATAGATATAGAGATCATACCCCAACATAATAAAAAGTAACTTGATAGACTTGACATGAAAGTAGAACTTGAAAACGAGAAGGGTGAAAGAATCCGTTACAAAAATTTCGGCAGCCTAACGGCGCCATTTAAACATTCATAAAACGAAATGATGATAGTAAGAGGGGGTCTCTAATCATATGAACATAAAAAGGACAGTATAATTAATATAAAATAACATCCTCCAACATAAGAACATGGAGCATAAAAGGAATGACATAAAAGAGATCACTTGAAAAGAAAAAGAGGGGTCAGATCCCTTACCTTAAAACGTAACTCTTAAAACTCAAAGGTTGGGACCTTGAGGTCTTGGGGGAACCTTGGGAGGAATCCTTGGGAGGTAATGAGACCAGAACTTCATTGGGGGAGAGTGGGGATTCGAATGGATGAGGGGATTGCTTGGTATTTATAGGGAAATTGAGGGGACAAGGCATTAATGGCCAAGGGACACCTCATTGGTGGTTTTCTCAAAACCATGGGCTTGCCCATGGTATTGGCCACTTGGGACACCTCATACCTTATCTTACTATTCATAAGTCGACCATATTGATTACATACTTAATACATCATTTAATGATGTCATTAAACACCCGTAACTTAAAAACTGTATTTTCACTATTCATCGAAAATTCAACTTTCTCAGAAATAACCCAAAATTTCACCTTAATCAAATATAGATGCTCTGATTTCAAAAATGAAATCAATTTTATAAAAATAATTTTCCATATATTTTTAATTTAATTTTTAAATAAATACACTATTCACCGAAAATTCATTTTTTTCAGAAAAATCCCCAAAATTACCTTAACATAATATCGATGTTCTGAGTTCAAAAATGAAATCCATTTTATAAAAATAATTTTCTAAATATTTTTAATTTAATTTTTAATTAAAAAACACTATTCACCCGAAAAAACTAATATTTGACTAATAATTTATGAAACCGTTATTTAACCATTTTATTGAATCACATTATTTAATCAAGGTGCCTAGATTATATTAATACTTTCTTTAAGTGAGATTACTAATCCATTTGGTCACATTACTAATCCTAAGCATAAAATCACTATTCATAATTTACTATTCATCAAAAATCAATTTGATCTTATTAGACTCTAAATTTCGTACTGAACATAATTGTAGAAGACCATTTTTTGAAAATCATTACACATTTTTAATTATTTAAGGTTTACCTAAACATTTTTAAAATATACTTTCTCTAAAATTCATCAAAAATATGCATACTATAATTATTCAAACATTTTAAAATTCATAAACTTCATCATAAGAAGAAATCAAAATTTTATTTAAAACAAAGGATTACACAAGGCAGTTACGGTCTCCTTACATATCCCCTTATCACACAAACATAGGACCTAAGTTTAAGGTGTGCTAAGGTGAGAGAATCTGAGGGAGGCTCAGATAACATTGCACGAGTAGTAATTTCTATCAGTTTGAACTTCTCGTGAAGGCGATTCCGTTCTAGCTTCACACGATGAAGTTCGGCTTGGGTTTGGTCCAGAACAAAGCTCAGTGGTGCTACCTCCTTCCCAAGTTCTATTAGGTGGGCTTCGATCGGTCCAAGACTACTGGATGAGGCCATCGAATCTTCTTTCTATATTAATTAACCAAGATTACTTGTATTTAGAGACAATAATCGAAAAGTTTAGTTTATAGTTGTCATATTCACCAATGGTCATATAATAGTCAAAACCCAAGGGTCTCATTTTAATTATACTCATGTTTTTATTAAATGAAACAGTTTTGTTGAGTATAAAAAATAAAATAACACACAAAATTAGGAAAAAAGATTTATTCAAAATTTCGGGTCGTTACAGTGTGGACACGCACTGCCCTCCTTAATCATGGTAAGTTGAGTATCGGTCGTCGTCTTTTTCCTTGAGCCATTGCTTCTTCGTTCCACACCCAAAAATTATGACAGCCACATATTCGTGATCCTCAGGTCGAGGGCTCCATGTCCATATGTCGCGCTCAACAAAACTTTGTGTTTCAGACGTCATTAATTATTTGGAACTGAAGAACACATGAATAACATGCGAAGAACAAAAGATACGGGGCCAAGGTATATGTACGGGATGATGGCCATGTTTTTTTCCCATCGTTGTTGTGAATCTAGTATATGAAGAATAAAAAATAAGAGATTTAAACATATTTCAACTTAAAACCCCTACCTTGACGTTCGTTGGTGGTTTCATGAGGAAGGAGATGAAGTTGGTGATACAGGTGTTCGTTGATCCCGCACCACGCTCTCGATTCGAGCTCGTGCGTAATTCTCATTCTTGATTCGGGGATGTTCTTCATTGGAAGATGATCATCCAAAATCTCTCTCCAAGGCTCTCCTCTTTTGCCAACAATTTTCCAACCACCAGCAATGTGAGAATCCAACTTAATAAATTAAGTTTATTAATTTAATTAAAGTTCACACAATAATTAAATTTATGTTGGCACGTTAACTAGGAGAATTCCAAGGGTTTCCCCCACATTAAATGGTGTTTCAGGTGGTCCCCACCATCATGAATTCAAATGGAAGGTTTCAAAAGAAAAATAAAATAAAAGTTGTTTTATTTTATTTTTATTCTTTTAAATCTCCCACAAAAATCCAGAAAACCAATGGTCACCCTAAACCTACTACGGTCGAGGAGAAGGTATCCATAAGTGAATATTAGCACTAAGAGTTCACAGTGTCCTTGGATTTCAATTCCGAGCACTGGTTCAAAAGTTACAAAATGCCGCTCATGCGTTTACTGAACGTACCCGAAAAAAAGTTTGAAATTTTATTAACAGTCACTGACAATCCGCATCGGTCAAGGTTAGGCTCTGCCTAAGTGAAACAAACCCCAATGAACCCAATAGTACTCTTAGATTTCCAATCTGAGTTACCATTTAAAAGTTAAGTATTTTACAATAAAATAATTTTCACTTAATTATTTTATTTACAACCAAAAACAAACTTTCACTAGTGGCCCGCACCGTCCAATGTTAGTATCTACCTAAAAATAGCATACCCTCATGAGTTCTGTGGTGGTCTCATATTTTTAATCTAAGTTACTATTCGTGATTTATAAGCATTTTAAAAATAAAATAATTTTATTTAATTATTTTATTTACAGTTATTCCATTTTCGGGTTTTCTCACAGGAGTCACGTGCCGACTAAACTTATGTCGCGACTAGGGTAAACCCGCCATCCTGAGAATAAAGGTTCCCTTTAATTTCTGATCTGATTAATCGTTTAATATTTATTCCACTTTTTTAGTAAAACTTCTTACGCGCGCTAATTAAAGATTAACAAAACTTCGACAGATCATTTCGGGCACACCGAGACTCAGAATCATGTGTCGTCAGATTTCACAATCTCAAAATAATTCCATATAATTAAAAAAATTATATGAAATTTCTGGGACATTAGAAAAATAGGTCAATTTAAGACTATTGAAAGGGAGAAAATGGAAAAACATGTTAATTATTTCAACATGATCTGAAATTAGCTTGATATAGTAAAGTTAAAAAAAAATTATGATATTTGGGTTCTTTTATTATTGTCAACATTTTCAGAGTCATGGGAAGTGATGGTGATGGAAGTGGTAAATTCTTCTACTAAGGATAAAATTATTTTCAAGGAAATATGGAATTTGATTCCTAATGAAGATCTCTGGAGGAAGTAAGTCTAGAGATATTTTGTTAATGTTATAAATATATATGGATAAGGATATTCACCTTAGTTAAGTAATTAGAAACACTCAATGGATAAATCTATAGGTATGAATCAAGGTAAATCAACCAAACTTGTCCCAATATGTTGTATTTTGGGAAGTGGGGGAACCTCAAGAAGGATTTTCAGGATTTTAAGTATGGTGGAAGATCAGTTTATAGAGGTTTAAATTATAGAAATGTCATAAATAAAGAAGGAATTGTTTTTATTCTCAATATTGATATTTTAATGGAATCATGGATAAATGATTTAGGAGAAACATTTCATTCCTTGGGAGAAAGAAGATATTTAATAAAATATATTTCCATAAATTTCAACATATTGCATCTAGTGGATGATAAATATTTATAGATTGTGGGAAAGGGATATATGAAAATACAATTGAATAATAGATGATTTCTTGAGAAGAAAGTTTGTTTATATATTCTTAGCATCCAAAATAATCTCATTTCTATGCATTAGTTAGATTATATTGGTTTCAAAACATACTTTTCAAATAGAGTATGGAAGGTTACATAAGGTTCACTCTCGATTTCTAAAGGAGTGGAATATGTAACTCTTTACCATACCATAATAATAAAAAGAGTCAAAATGGTTGGTGCATCAACTCCCAAAAATTCATATTTATGGAACTGTCAGCTGATTCATCTCAATGAGTAGAGTATAATGATTCTAGTGGAGAAATGGATATTGAATCTTAAGTGTTCATATATTGGTATTTGTGAAAGTTTTATATTATTAAAGTAATGAAAGTTTTATTTTAATATTAGTGGATGAACACCCAAGAACTAGAAGATGGAGCGTGTATATATTAATGCATGGGGACCTTCCCCAATCAATTCCCATACTAGATTTTAGTACTTTCAAATTTTCAATGATGAATTCTAATTAAAGGTATGATTTTATTTCCTTAAGAATGAGTCAAATGTGTTTTTAACTTTTATTTAGTGGAAATAAATGGTGTAAAGATAAATTGGTTTTAAATTGAAGAGTCTTAGATCAGATAATGGGGGTGAGTTCACCTGGAGATATTTCTAGAACTACTAAAGGCATAAGGGAATAAGACATGAGAAAACATTTCATTTAATTCCATAAAAAATAGTGTTACATAGAGGTTGAACCATATATTGATGGAGAATTCATGAAGCATGAGGATTTACTTAGGTATGACTAAGGTATTTTGGGATGAATCAATGTTTATAACTATATATCTGATCAACTAGAGTCCCTCTATAGAAGTGAATCAATAGTTATAGGAAGCATTGTGGTCTAGTAAAAACACCAAAACATCATCACCCTAGAATATTCTATTGTGTTTATTATGTTCATTTTGATGCCAAATATCTAGATAATATTAATGAAAAATATCTCAAATGTTTCTTTATAGGGTATGGTAAGGAATAATTTGGTTTTTTTACTTTGGGATGGTAATGAGAAGAAAATTATTATAATTATAAATGTGCTATTAAATAAGAAGTTCCTTTGGAAGGACTTTAAATTAGTTAAAAGGGAATGCGAAATAAAAATAATAACTTCAAGTCCAAGTTGATCTAGATGGAAGTTATGTTATAATATAGCTATTGGAAAGTTCAGGTGGTACTGATTTTATCAAAATTTTAGAAATTATAGAGGAAAGTTTAGGTAGTAGCATTAGAAGTTTGGACATTAGATTAGTGGTTGATATACCGAAAATCATATAGGCTGGTGAATCAAGAGGAAAAACTTTAGTGGATGATTCACCAGAAGTATCAACACCAAAAATTGATGTATCTCCAGTTGAATTGTGAATATATTTCAGTATCAATTGACCAATTAATATTTAGGGAGATGATCTCCACCTCTTACTTTTAATGGATAGAGTATAACCTAAAAGTACATAAAAGTAAGTCGGTCTCAATGATTCTACTAAGTGGTGGATTGTTATGAAGGAAGATCTAGATTCACTGTAAGTGAACAATGCCAAGAAATTTTTAAACATCCATATAGAAAGATGGATCTAAAAAGAAATATATCTACCAGTGAAAGGAAAAAACCAATAAAATTAAAAGGTATAAATCAAATGTAGCAGATAAAGGTTTCCAGTAAAAGTGTGAAATTGATTTCTTTGAAATTTTTTCATCATTTTTTAAGAAATATACTACTATGAATAGGATAATTATGGTTTCTACCAAAAATCTCTATCTAGAAAAAATGGATGTAAATGCAAATTTTATTCATAGGTAACTATAGGAAAAGATATATATGAAGCAACTACATGTTTTATTTTATAAATGAAATCATGAATTAGTATCTAAACTCAAAAGAAGTCTTTATGGGTTGAAGCAAGAACCAAGGAAATAAAATCAAAGGTTTTATGTTTTATGTCAGATCAATGTTTAATGTGGAGAAACAAGAATCATTATTTCTACCAAAATTATTTTAAGGATGGGTGTTTCATTATCCTTATCTTTTATATAGATGATATGCTTCTGGTTGGGAGAGATTACCAATGGATTTAAAGGTTGAAGAAATATTTTTTTGGATGTTTTTAGATAAAAGATCTTTTGGAATACAAAAAGATCTTGGGAATGTGAATTTAAAGGGATCAAAGTTCCAAATTCTTGGTACTCTCCCTAAAGGAGAACATCTATAAAGTCATTAAACATTTTAGAATGATTGGATGTAAATGAAATTCCACTTCTATTTTTCGGAAAATCCAATTATCTAAAGAATAAGAACCTCAAACAAAATATGATTCAAAGCACATGGAAAAAATTTCATTCACATATATCATTGTAAGTTTAATGTATCCCATGGTGTGAACTGGGATAGATATTTATCATTTATTGGGAGTTGTTATTTGGTTCATGGAAAATATAGGAAAGGGGAATTGGGATGTCTATAAGCGGATTCTTCAATATTTCAATGGAATAGTAGAAACTTCCTTGTTCTTTGGTCTAAAATAACCATTATAAGGGTATGTTGATGCCAATTTTTGGGTAGATTTTGATAATCATAAGAGTATATTCAGTTATGCATTTACTTATTATGGAATATTTATCAGCTGGATGTCAAGGTTGCAACCAGTTATTTCTATCTCATTAATGGAAGCTGAATATGTTGTGGAAATGATAGAAAAAAAAAGAAATAGTGTGGTTGAGGTGTATAATTGAAGAACTTGGTAAGGTACAAGGTAATGATACAATTTATTATGATAGTTGAAGTGTCATTTATCTTGTGAAGGATCTAGTTTTTCATGTGAGGACTAAACATGTTGACCATAAGTACCATTAAATCTAGAAATTACTTGAAGATGGGGAGATGGATCTAGAAAGTATTATTATAAATTAAAACCCAATAGACATTTTCACCAAAGTGATGGTGCAAAAAATTTTGAGTCAACACTATAAATCAATGGGGATAAGGTGAATGTAAATAAAAGAGGATGGAGGACACTACTTTGACCATAAGGTGTGGATGATTTATAAGGATCCTTGAATTAGTATTCAATTGGAATATTATTAGTATTTTGAAGTCTCTTTAAGGATAAAGTGGTTAGTTTTCTAAAAGTTCATGATTCAGTTCACCAGAATTTGAAATTGGAAATTTTCTTAGCAAGAAGTCGGACTAATAGATGTTCAGGAAGTTAGGTCACTGGAAGTTCATACAGAGTAATCATTGGTAGTAAAATAATGTCTACATTTAAATCATACTTTAGATTAAGCTAATGGGAAAATGGTGAGGCATATGAGCATTGCTAAATTACTGATGATAGGCATTCAAATTGTGGATTGATATGGGAGATCGGTAGTTTCACAATGTAAATAATGGTTTACCAAAAATATAGGTAGTTAGTGAAACCATTTGACCATGTGGAACCCTATATATAAGGGGGTGGAATAAATTTGTTAAGATATCAAATTATTAAGTGATAATTATACTTTATACGATCCATGTGGATAAAAATTCACAAGTTACAAACTTTGTAGTTCTAATTAAATAAAATATTTTTTAGTGTTCTCCCATAAACATAGGATGAAAATACAAGCCATATAATATTATTTTTCTTTATCTGTGATTGTTTTTAACTATACTTTTATTCATTTAGAGTGATTTGCAATCAGTTTGGTGATTTGGATGTAAGAATATTTTCATGTTTCGATGCACTAAATTTCTAATGATTCCTTATCGATGATATGTTTCCACTTTGTGATATATTGATGGATATAATTATGGTGCTTATATTTTGAGTGGATTCCTAAAAATATTCAAAATATTACTTCATCCACAATAGTTTCATGTAAACATTAGTGGTCACAATGTACTTATATTCTAAAATTTATAGTGAAATTAAGTTTTATTTCTTATTCATCCAAGAAATGAACAATACTATAAGTGAGAGTACACTGCCTGATATTGAATTTATATCATATCCTGATCTATATTGATCAGTGTATGTATATCCAAATAACTCATACTTTAATGTTGGATTATAAATAAAATAGAAATCCATTGTGCCTTTGACATACCACAGTATTCTCTTCACTGCTAGAAAGTGGGTTTTTTGGGAAGACTATGATATCTTAAAGATTAATAGGTGGAAAACATAATATCTGGTCATGTAACTTTTAAGTAAAATAGGTTCCCAATAATTTTTCTATATTCTATGAAATTGATCTCTTTTCTATCATCACTCCTTGAAAAGCTCATCCAGGTAGAAATAAAAGTTTTCATAACTTCATATTCCTCTATTATAAATCATTTTGGAACCTCCTCAGCATATTTTGATTAATAAATAAATGTATCATTCCTTGTATCAGCTACAATACAAAGAAAAATATTAACTCCTCCATCATTGACATTTCAAACTCGCGCCTCATGAATTCTAGAAACTACTTTCATTATACTTTGTTAAATCCACTTAATATTATGTGAATAATAGATATAATCATAATCATCTTTTGATCACTCACTGCGTTGATATAGAGATTATAATCAACTCATCCCTACTGGAAAATAATATTTTTCAAGTATTGATATAGTATTTAATATCATTCTCTTTGTGCTTATATTATTCCATAAAACATCTTCTTTAGTGGGAAAACTTTTTTCACATATTCATGAACTAGAAACCCATCCAACTACTTGATGTATAATTATTCATCAAGTTATAGATTAATAAATTATGATTTAACATCCATCTATAAAACCTTGAATCCCCTTTACACAACTATGGATAAGATTAATAAAAAATTATAGCATAACCATAGGATTAAATTGTAATGGTCCGTGCTTTTAGACCGGATGAAATTATAAGGAAATTTTAGTTTTTTCATTTTTTGGATAGTTCATTGTTTAAAATGAGATTAAAATGAAATTAAAAGAGTTATATCACTCACATGTGTTGTTTTAAGGCTTTGTTAAAGGTCCAAGAGGTGTTATGGATGTCCCGATGAGCTTCAGGGGCATCAGACCTAAAATCATAAAGTTGGGGAAGGCTAACAAGGGTGTATAAATTTTTTGAAACCATAAAACCCTTTAACATAAACCATGTTGTCTGCTAATAGAGGATGAGGGTGTCACACGGTTTGGTCTAACCTTACACACCAAGCTACATGGCCCTATATCTTGTTGTAGGTCTTGAACAGAGGAAAATTGTAAGGTTTGTGCATGGTTTCCCAAACCGTGTGCATGAACTATGGGACATCCCTTCTTAGGAATTGGTACATACATGGTGTTGAGTCAACAAGGTTTTCCTTATGACTTTTTCCATTCCTTCATTCATGGGGGATATTGATAAGTCATCAAGGTTTCCTTATGACTTTACCATTGCTCTTGTTTTGAAAATCACAAACACCTTTTATTAAGGAAAATTTATTTTTTCCCCTATTTTACTTCCATAAGGATAATTTCCATCCCGAAGGAAATTTACCCCTACCTTGTTTTCATTGTTCATATCAATATTTTTTTAAGTGTAAAAATCAGATTCATATCTAAAACCTCAGAATCGTATAATACTTATACATGAAGCATTCTGTTTTAGGATCCGAATTCTGGATACGAACTCTAATGAAGTTCCACTCCGAATTATGGATACAAACTATAATGAAGTTCCACTCAGAATTATAGATATTAAATCCCATGAAGTTCCACTCCGAATTCTGGATATGAACTCTTATAACGTTCCACCCCAAATTCTAATTAGGAACTTCTCTAAGTTCTGACTCCGAGTTCTCTGAATTCAGACTCCGAACTCTAATGAGGTCTGACTCTGAATTCTCATGAACTTAGACTCCGAACTTTGTAAGTTCTGGATCCGAGGTCTAGTGAAATCAGTCTCTGAATTTCCTTGAAATTCAGACTCCATATTTCTAAAGAATTCAGGTTCCTAATTCCTATAAAACAGAATCCGAATATTCTTAAGTTTATAGACCCTGAATTTATTTTTACTTCTATTCTGAACTTTAACCTTTTCCATTCCAAACATTCATTTTCTACTCCATTCTGAATATCAGTTTAGTTATTCTTACACTTGTTTATTATAAAATGATGTTGTGCTTTCAGTTATTAACTAACCTTTGGTTGAGTGACACGTGCATAGGTCCCTCCAAAATTCAACGAGAAATATGACCATTGGAGGAGGGAGCTGACCGTTGGATCTTCACCTATAAATAGGAGCTCATTTGAACATGCTCAGAACTTTTGGAATTTTGGTGCTTAGAACTTCCTGAAGTGATTTATAGAGAGAGCGGATCTTATCAACTCTCAATCTTCATACAGAAAGTTTGAACAGCATGTTCAAACTTTTACTTGTGCAGTTTTGCTTCATGCGCCTCTGATTTTTCTTGTGTACAATAGAGGTCTTCTGGGGATATGAAGACAGAGGTTTCAACACCTTGAAGTTGAGGGCTTCCTTGATGAGGAAGACAAAGGTTCTGACTACCTGATAGTTGAGAGCTTACGGGGATAGTAAGACAGAATCAGATCTTCATATCTAGGGATTACCCTGGTGTGGGTAAGACAGAATTTCTTGAAAGTATAAATCAAGGGACCTTTATCCAAGGTTGTTGGATACCCTTCTCTTTGGGTTAAAAGACTTATTACTTGTTACTTTTTTCTGTTACAAGTTTTTCCGCTGTATTTTGTATTGTTGAGGAAATTATATTTTCTTATACTTCCTCATCCTTGTACTTTGATATAGTTAGATTCTATACGCTTTAAGGTAGAATCTTAATCTTTGTAACTTTAGTTAAGTTCCATTTTCGGAATCACCTTTCCAGAATCTAGAAAGTATTTAGTACTCATAGAGGTCTTGTGAATTATCATGTTTAACCTTATTAAAAATAACCATCCTAAAAATTTCCTAAGGGAATTTTTTAAAAGGTACAATTCACCCCCCTCTTGTATCGGAGAATCTCATTCTTATTTTGATCCAATGTTTGGTATTATAGAGTATATCATACTCATTCACATACCATCCTAACAATTGGTATTAGGGGAATTTGTTCCATATGAGTTAATCTCACGATTAGATTCATAAGATTTTTTTTATAACATTCGGATTCATATTTCTGGATTCATAATTTTCGGAATCTATTTTTCGGAATCATAGTTCGGATTCACTTTTTGCTTAGAGATACAATTTTTCTTGTTTAGAATATTTTCTCTTATTTACAGACTTATACTTCTAACAAGTTTGTGTGCCAAAGTTTTTCTTAAGGATGGAAGGCTTAAATTTCGGTTCTATCGACAACCTAAATATTACTAGACCACCAATTCTTTATGTTAATGATTACAAGTATTGGAGAGATCAAATGAAGACATTCATTATCAACACTAGGGTTGAAAATTTTGTTTTGCTTACTGGTGGATACAAAATTCCTGATAAATAAGTAAGTGCCTTTATAAATCAAGAAAAGCATGAATACCAACTCAACTATAAGGTACGCAATACTTTACTTTGTTCAATGACTAAGAACATATATAGCCAAATTTCTTCTTTTGAAGCAGTAAATTCTATATGGAAGAAACTAGAAGTTACTCACTTTGGAAATTCCAAAGTAATTGAGACTAGGAGATCCATGCTCAGGGCTGAGTATCATGGTTTTAATTTTCCTTAGGGAGAACCAATTTGTAATGTGCAACAGAGATTAATTACTATTGTGAATAGCTTACAATCAATGGGGGAGAAAGGTCTAGATGATGAATCCCTTGTTGACAAGATCATAGATATTATGCCCAATGAGTGGGAATTTAAAAGGACTGCAATTGATGAGAATAGAAATGTTACTCAGATTATCCTTGATGAGCTTTTTGGAACTCTTTTTCAGCATGAGACTAGAATGAAGAGAGATGCGGACAACATAAAGAAGAAGAATGGAAATGGCAGTGTAGCTTTTACTGCCACTTCAAACCATATGAAAGCTAAGACTCCTGAGAGAGTTACTAGATCCAGATCTAAGAAAGTTGTTATCCAATCCGAATCTATTGAAAGTGAATCCTTAGAAAATGAATTAGCAAATCTTCCTCAAAGGATGAACATGATAGCTGGACAGAAGAACTTTCAATCCAAATATAAGAAGAAGGAAAGGAAAGACAAGAAAGACTCTGAAGTTATATGCTATGAATGTAAGAGATTTGGACACATAAGACCTGATTGCCCTATGATCAAGAGAAAAGAGAGAAAGGAAAGGAATTCTGAGAAAACAGAAAAAGGTATTACAAGTCCAAAGCTATGAAAGTGTTGAAAGCTAATGACACATGGAGTTCCAGTAGTGGTGACTCTTTAGATGAATCATCGGATTATGAATCTTCTGGAAAGAAGAATCTTGGTCTTTTAGCCAGACTACCTATTGATAATCATTACTTGATGGATAAGGTACACAATGGTGAATCAATGACCAATGTTTCTTTAAATTATAATGATAGTAAATATTATAACTCTTCAGATGAATAATTCTCTTCAGATGAAGATAATACTTTACCTACCTATGAAAAAGTTTCTAGGTTTCCCAAACTTCTTGAAAATGAGAATTAAAAACTCATGAAAAAACTTGATAAGGAAAATTCTAGGAATACTATTATTACTAAGGAAATATCATATCTTTATAAAGATCTTGATAAGAAAAATTATGATTTTGAAAGTGTTTCAAAAAATATTGTGGAAGTAAATTCTGAGAAGAATAAACTTTCTAAAGATATAGAAAAAGTAATATCTAAGAAAGAGTTTTTTGAGCCTAGCTTTAGTTCAAATGTTTTTGAAGACAAGTACTTAGTCATCAAACTCAAATCTGAAATATTTTCCTTGAGGAAGTGTTTGTTTAATTTTACCCTAGGTAAGGAAAATTTTGAAAAAAATGTATTCACAAATCCGAACTCGAAGGAATACTTCTGGTTTTGGTTACACAAGTTCTAAACTGATTTTTAGTAACAACTACTTTGTTCCTCAAAGTTCCCCATTCGGGAAAAAGTGTCAATGTGGTGGTCACTGGGAAAATAATTCTTCCTTAAACAAAACTCAATCTTTAGGATTTCATAAGGCTTATTTTTCTAAGAATATGTGGGTACCCAAAATTTTGCTTTCTGAAATTTCTAGATCCAAGCAAGTCTGGATTCAGAAAACCAAACTTTTTCTTATTTTCAAGAAAATATGGAAATTGCCAACAACAATACATGGTACGAGAAGAGTGGATGTTCCTGAAACATGACTGGTAACAAAGACTATTTTGAAAAGATTATCAAAACAAAAGGAGGAAAAGTAACTTTCAGAGATAATGCTCAGAGAGAAATTATTAGTATAGGTAATATTGTTCTTCTTGGAAAAACTTTTATTTCAAATGTTTTATTTGTTAAAGGCCTTAAGCACAACCTCATCAGCAAAAGTCAATTATGTGATGAAGGTTACCTTGTGAATTTTAGGAATGATAAGTTCCTAGTACACAATTTCAATGAAGAGTTTATTCTCTCTGCCAATAGGCATGAGAATTTATACACTTTGAACTTAGAAGACATTAGGAGCCAATAATTACATTAACTTAGTGAAATGGAAGATCATTCTTGGTTATGGCATAGAAGACTAGGACAATGTAACCTTAGGAACATATGTAAACTCTCTAATAAAGGACTAGTTAAGGATCTACCAGAACTTAGATTTGATTCTTCAAAAGTCTTTGAACCTTTTCAATATGGAAAGAAACACAAATCAAGTTTTAAATCCATTAGTGAAGTCTCAACCACTGATGCATTATAGCTAGTGCATATGGATCTTTTTTGTCTTACACAAACTGGAAGCATTGGGGGCAAGTATTATGTAATTGTTTTGGTTGATGATTACACTAGATTTACATGGGTCTATTTTATAGCAATGAAGTCTGAAGATTTTTCTTATTTCAGAAGTTTTAGATCCCAAGTTAAAAATGAGAAAAACCTTCCATTAAAAAATATTCATAGTGATAATGGAGGAGAATTTCAAAATTTTGATTTTGAAACTTTTTGTAGTAGAAAAGGTATTACTCACAACTTCTCAGCACTCAGAACACCTCAACAAAATGGTGTTGTTGAAAGAATCAATAGAATTCTTCAAGAGATAACTAGAACCATGTTGAGTGAGTATTCTGTTGCCAAACATTTTTGGTCTAAAGCTGTAAGTACTGCTTATTACACTATAAATAGTGTTTTTATTAGACCGTTTCTTAATAAAACCCTTTATGAGTTATGGAATGGTAAAAAACCTAGACTTTCTTACTTTAGGGTTTTTGGATGCAACATATTCATTATGAATACTAAAGATAAATTACACAAATTCGCACCAAAATCTGATGAAGGATTTTTCTTAGGCTACTCCACAACTTCTATGGAATATAGAGTTTTCAACAAAAACACTTGTACTGTTGAAGAAACAGTACATGTCAAATTTGATGAAACTGACCCTTTTTTTTAACAACCTCAACCTCCATCCTTGGATGTGTTTTCAGAAACTGATTATCAACCTTTGATATAAAATCCTTCGGATAAGGAAAATGTACAAGAAGATACTTCTGAAACATTTTCCCCTGAAGACTTTCTACCCTATGTTGATGAAAAGGTTTTACAAAATCCAAATCAGTCATTTCTAAAGAATCATCTCAGTGATAATATCATTGGTGATGTAAATCAACCTGTAAGGACTAGAAGTTTTTTAAGAAATGAAGTAGAGCATCTAGAATTCCTTTCTTAATTAGAACCAAAAAGCACTGATGAAGCTTTATCTGATGATGATTGGATTAAATCCATGCAAGATTAACTAAATGAATTTGAAAGGAATAAAGTCTGGACATTGGTTGAAAGACCTAAGGAAACATCTGTTATTGGAGTAAAATGGGTCTTCAGAAATAAGTGTGATGAAAATGGAATCATCATAAGAAATAAAGCTAGATTGGTTGCTAAAGTCTATAATCAACAAGAAGGAATAGATTATGAAGAAACCTATTCTCCAGTATCTAGACTTGAATCTATTCTTATTTTACTTGCCTTTGCAGCATTCTTCAATTTTAAACTTTTTCAAATGGATGTGAAATCTTCTTTTCTTAACAGTTATGTTCAAGAGGAAGTTTTTGTTGAACAACCTCCTATCTTTGAAGATACAAAACATCCTGATCATTTTTTTAGACTTACCAAAGCTTTCTATGGCCTTAATCAAGCCCCATGAGCTTGGTATGATAGACTTATAGGATTTTTGCTTCAAAATAATTATGTTAAGGGAAATACAGATCCAACCCTTTTTATAAAGAAAGATAAGAAAAATGTTTTGATTGTTCAAATTTATGTTGATGACATTATATTTGGTTCAACTCAGCAATCTTTATCTGATTCCTTTGTGAATCTAATGAAATCTGAGTTTGAAATGAGTATGATGGGTGAGTTAACATTTTTCCTTGGTTTTCAAATTTCTCAAAAACCAGAAGGAATCTACATATCCCAACATAAGTATATTAAATATCTTCTTAAAAAGTATGGATATGACAATACTAAGAGTATAAGTACACTTACTGGTACCTCAAACACACTTGATCTTGATGAAACCGGGAAACCAGTAGATCAAACATCCTTTAGAGGTATAATAGGAAGCTTACTATACTTGACAGCTAGTCATCCAGACTTGATGTTTTCAGTATGCTTATGTGAAAGATATCAATCCAATCCTAAGTAATCTCATTTAAAGGCAGTGAAAATAATTTTTCACTACTTAAAGGTAACCATGGATTTAGGAATCTTTTATACTTTTGGAAATGATTTTGTTTTAAAAATCTTTTCAGATGCTGACTTTGGTGGATGTAGAATGGATAGAAAAAGTTCATCTGAAACTTGTCATTTCTTAGGAGATTCATTAGTTTATTGGTCTTTCAAGAATCAACACTCAGTATCACTCTCCACTGTTAAAGTTGAATATGTATCAGCTGGAAGTTGTTGTGCTCAAGTATTGTGGATGCAACACACACTCACACACTATGTCTTCAGTTTTACTATGACTTAAATTTTGTGCGCTAACACAAGTGCCATTTCCCTTAGTAAAAACCATGCACATCACTCTCGTTCAAAACACATAGATATTAGGCATCACTTTCTTAGGGATCACACACAAAAAGAAGATATTATTCTTCAATTTATTGTAACGCAAGATCAACTTGCTAACATTTTCACAAAATCTTTACCCTCCAATATATTTGAATACATTAAACAAAAGTTAGGAATGATAATTGTAAGGTAATCATCCTTGATTAAATTTTTGTTAAACCATTCTCCTTACAGTAATAAAATCTATTTAATAAGGGGAGTACATCTCTTTTTGAAGTTTTTTAAAATTTTCTTAATGAAAATATTTGTAATGGAAATTTTTTTAAAAGGAAATTTTTGTAATGGAAATTGTCGTAAAGGAAATTTTTGTACTAAAAATTTTCGTACTGGAAATTTTTGTAATGGAAATTTTCGTAATGAGAATTTTTGTAATGGGAATTTTTGTAATCATAATTTTCATAGCAATTTTCTTTTTCGTAATGAGTTTTTCATAGTCAAATTTCCTTCAAGAAGAATTTTACCTATTACGAATAAACTTCCTAGACAATCCAAAAGGTATGAATTCCTTACTTATGTTTTTTTAATCGTTTTTATTTACTCGTAGTTCCTTTTCTTTTAAAATTTATCGGATTTGTTGATTCTTAAATCCGAATGTTTTTTTTAATTCCTCAAAAGATCGGATTCAAGATTTCCTTGCGGGCATGTTTTCAACCCTCAGATCAGATCAGAGAGTTTTTTCAACTGTCAGATTTTTTTTGGAAGTTGAAAGGTCACCAGCATCGCCTATATAAAGGGGACCCCCAATGCTGTCCCATATCGATTTCCAATCTCTCGCGTCTCGAATCGCTGCCTTGTTTCTTAAATCCCATTCTGAATCTCTCACAGTTCCTCGAATCTGAATGTCTGTAGAAGGCACTTCTCAAGAAATGTCTACCATAACGCCAATCTCAAAATGGAAAGTATAGAGGGAAAGGTTGGTCCATCCGAACTTTTTCAAGTATGATTCTATCATCTCTAATAATATCAAGTTAAATAGTTGGGAAGATGTATGCATATCTAAGACAGGTGATCAAGACATGGTGTATCCATAATTGCTTATAAAGTTCTATGAATCAGTTGTTTCTTTGAGGAAGCGGGAAGAGAAAAAATTTCTTTTAAGAGTTATGGGAAGAACTAAAAACTTTCTTACACCAAGGCTGCAAGCTTGGTGGGGCTGTTGTATGAATGGGAAGTTGAGTTTTTCTCACACAAACTCCCGAAATTTCAAGGTAGTTCCGTTAAGTTAAAGGCCTTAAAATTTCTTGGACTTGATGATGTCAAGACAGTGAAAATTGCTCACCTATCTTCTAACAACCAGATCCTTCAGTTATGGGTACAAGGTTTCTTAGTATCGAGAAAAGGTAAAAAAGATACCCTCAAGAAAAGTGATATATATTTCTTATACTTCCTGGTAAATCTAAGGAAAATAAATTTTATGAGGCATGTACTTGTTATAATCAAGAACATCAAGGATGGAAATAGTAGAGCCCAAATTATCATGTTTCCTACCTTACTTTCTAAGATGATAGTTCGGTGTCTTGAGTCATTCAAGATTGCATGAAAATCTATGTCTCAAAATTGAAAACTTATTCTTGTTAGTGGTGACACTATGAAAAGAATGAATATGTCTTATTCCAAGGAGACAAAAGAGTTTTACGATCTTCCAGAGGAAGAGGCAGAATCCAATCCACAAAATATTGAAAAATATGAGACATCAAAGAAGGTTGGAAAGAAAAGGAAGCTCAAAGAAGTGGAGGAGACATAAAAAATCCATAAATCTAAGGAAGCTCAATCTGCACCTCCCAAACCGAAGAAACAAAAAGTGTATCCAGATGAGGTGGTTTCAAAATGGAGGGAAAATAAGGAAAAGAGGAAATAAGGGGAACCTCAGTTCGGCCTGGACCCTACTGAAGATAAATCATTAAGGGAAAATACTACTGAATACCTTGAGAAAATATAAGAAGAGAAGAAGATGAAGAAGAAAATGTCTGAGACTAAAGTTGTACAATCTCTTTTGAAATCCAAAGAAGTAGCTTCCAAAAATATTCCAGTACCGGAAACTTTCCTTGTCGAGCCATTACCCGAAACTCCTGGGAAGAATTTCTTCACTCCAGAAAAATCTAAAGAGAAAGAATTTGTTGAAGAAGTTGTTGAAGAAATTGAAGAAGAAGAGGAAGTATTAGAAGAAGAAGAAGAAGTAGAAGAAGAAATTTGTGATTTAGATGATTTGATTAAACAAGTTGAATATTATCAAGAAAAGGCAAATCCATCAGAAAGATTACCACTCTGAACATCTGAGGCTAGGTCCTCAAAGCTTTCCACTCCAGGAAAGAAAGAAGAGAAAGATGGTAAGAAAGATGAAGACAAGGAAGAAGAGAAAGAGAGTGAATTATCTAAGGAAGAAAGCTATGAAAATCATTTTTTGAGGAAGTAGTAGATAAGGAAGAACCTGATGAAGACAAGATAGTTAAATTATCTGAAAGTGAGGAAGAATCTCATAATGAGGGAACCATTCTGAAAGTTGATAAGGGTAAGCAAGTGCTTATGGACACCCCAACAAAATATATCACAAGGAAAACGCAAGTTTGAGGCTCTTCTAAAATAAAGCTTGTGGAAATTGAAGAAGAACATTCACCTAGCAAGATGTCAGATTCGGAGTCATCTGCACTAGGACACGATTTTATTGTTGAGTCTCTAAAGAAATTGGTGGACATAATTCCGATCTTTCCTACAATAGACTCCAGATTCCAGATGCTTCAGCACAGCTTAAATCAGAAGTCAGAATCCATATCCATGGTAATGGATAAATGTGTGAAGATTGAAGCAGAGCATGAAAATTTTCTTATCAATTATGAGGTCCATGGAAAATCATGCAGCAAAATGACTTTATGGTTAAATAAAATCGATGAGGATTTGACAGAGCTTGATACTTTTCAGAATGATGCAAAATAATCTTTTGATATCGAGGATGCCAAGACGAAGAATCTTCAGGGAAAGATGACCCTTGAGCAAAATACTTGGAATCAACAAGTAAAAAATCTGAATGGGAAGCTTAACTCTATTGCTCAAAACTGGAAGGGGGGAAGAGATCTCCAGATTGAGATCAAATAGAATCTTGTAATGTAGGATGATTTGCTGAAGATTCAAGAAGAGGCCATGAAGGCTCAGGAAGAGGTCCTAAAAACTCAAGAAGAAAGGATCACAACCTTGGAAAAGCAAGATGAGGAGGACCAAAAAGACTTAAAGAAGCTGAAAACCCTTCTAAAGAATCTAATCCTCAAGGAAAAATATTACAAATAGACCAATCCTATTTTTTTTTGTAATGTCTTTCCTTGTAAAAATCTTTTCAATCTTAATAAAAACTTTGGTTTCTTGCATTGTTTGTATGTCTTACTAATGTTTCAGGTACTTTATTGTTTTTCTATTCCCTCTAATTCTTTTTGAAAATCACAAAGGGGGAGAAGGAGAAAAGAACTACTCAAAAGGGGGAGAAGGAAAAATCTAAAAGGGAGAAGAAAAATTTCTATGTTAAGAAGAACTATCCTTAAGTAAGGGGGAGTTCTCATTACGAATTCTTAATTCAAATGAAATATCTCATTCTAGAAATCTATAATAAGATCCTTAGAGTTTCAAAGCCTAAGGGGGAGTTATTTTTATTCACCATTGATAATAAACAAAAGGATATAAGCATTAATTACAAGTCTATAAATTTATTCTATTTCATTACATTCTTTTTTGTAAGGATGTTTGTGCTTTCCAAAAAGGGGGAGATTGTTGAGTCAATAAGGTTTTCTTTATGACTTTTTCCATTCCTTCATTCATGGGGGAGATTGATAAGTCATCAAGGTTTCCTTATGACTTTACCATTCCTCTTGTTTTGAAAATCAAAAACACCTTTTCTTATGGAAAATTTCATTTTACCCCTATTTTACTTCCATAAGGAAAATTTCCTTCCCAAAGGAAATTTACACCTACCTTGTTTTCATTGTTCATATAAATATTTCTCTAAGTGTAAAAATCAGATTCATATCTAAAACCTCGGAATCATATAATACTTAGACATGAAGCATTCTGTTTTAGGATCCAAATTCTAGATACGAACTCTAATGAAGTTACACTTAGAATTATGGATACAAACTATCATGAAGTTCCACTCCTAATTCTGGATACGAACTCTCATGAATTTCCAATCCGAATTATGGATACGAACTATCATAAAGTTCCACTCCGAATTCTTATTACAAACTTCTATAAGTTCTAACTCCGAGTTCTATGAATTTAGACTCTGAACTCTGATGAGGTCTGACTCCAAATTCTCATGAACTTAGACTACGAACTTTGTAAGTTCTGTATCTGAATTCTAGTAAAATCAGACTCCAAATTTCCTTAAAATTCAGACTCCAGATTTATACAGAATTCAGGTTCCAAATTCCTACAAAATAGAATCCGAATATTCTTAAGTTTATAGACTTCGAATTTATTTTTACTTCCATTATTAACTTTAACCTTTTACATTCCGAACTTTCATTTTCTACTCAATTCAGAATATTAGTTTAGTTATGCTTACACTTGTTTATTATAAAACGATGTCTTGCTTTCAGTTATTGACTAACCGTTGGTTGAGTGACACGTGCATAGGTCCCTCCGAAATTCAAGGAGAAATATGACCGTTGGAGGATGGAACCGACCGTTTGAGCTTCACCTATAAATAGAATCTCATTTGAACATGATCAGAACTTTTGGAATTTTAGTGCTTAGAACTTCTTGAAGTGATTTATAGAGAGAGATGATCTTATCAACTCTCAAGCTTCATGCATAAAGTTTGAACGGCATGTTCAAACTTTTCCTTATGAATTTTTTCTTCGTGCACCTCAGATTATTGTTGTGTACAATAGAGGGCTTCTGGGGATAGGAAGACAGAGGTTTCAACACCTTGAAGTTGAGAGATTCCTTGATGAGGAAGACAGAGGTGCTGACTACCTAATAGTTGAAGGCTCGCGGGGATAGCAAGAAAGACTCAGATCTTCGTATCGAGGGATTACCCTGGTGTGGGTAAGACAGACTTTCTTGAAAGTATAAATCAAGGGACCATTATCCAAGATTGTTGGATACCCTTCTCATTGGGTTAAAAGACTTATTACTTGTTACTTGTTTCTGTTAAAAAAATTTCCACAGCATTTTGTATTGTTTAGGAAAGTATAATTTCTTATACTTCCTCATCCTTGTACTCTGATATAGTTAGATTCTATACGCTTTAAGATAGAATCTTAATCTTTTTAACTTTAGTTAAGTTCCATTTTCAGAATCACTTTTCTGGAATATAGAAAGTCTTTAGTACTCATAGAGATCTTGTGAATTATCTTGTTTAACCTTGTTAAACATAACCATCCTAAAATTTCCTAAGGGAATTTTTTAAAAGGTACAATTCACCCCCTCTCTTGTATCTGAGAATCTCATTCTTATTTCGATCCTAAGTTTGGTATTATAGATTATATCATACTCAGTCACATACCATCCTAACACATGGTTGGTGCAATGTTTGGCCAATTGTGTGGCCAAACTATGAACCTCATTAATTGAGATGGAAATTACCTAAATTCCCATGCCTCCTTTTTCTTTACTCCCCCTCCTTTCTTTTTTCTTTGTGCACACCAATGGGCCCCCGCTTGAGCTCCTCATCTCCTCTCCTATGGATAGAGATATCTCCCTCATCTAGCCTTTAATTCAATCTCCACCAGGTGTGTTTGATATCCCATGGTAATTATATGACTCCTCCTTCCTCATTTCTTCATTTATCTCCTCTCTTACTGCACTATTTTGGAACAATTTAATTTACCCTATTTTCTAGGAATTTTTCTATTTCTTAGATTTCTATCAAACCATACTGAATCAATCCTAGATACTAGATATGTGGGTTATCCATGGTATATGGTAGGTGCTCTACAGCTTCTCCCACAAAGTCTTAGTGTTTTATAGTTTACATTGTTGTGATGTATGCTAGTATTTCCGTGTGACCCTTAATAAGTATGATATTTAATTTGTTGAACTAAATAACTTAAGATTAATATCCTTTGTTTATTAAATTGGACAAGCTAATGTCCCTAAAACTCAATGTTGGAACCACCATAATGGTTTAACCCTTTAATGCCTTTAATTAATTAATGATTTTTCTAATAAAACCCCTCATTTTTGTTCAATATCGTCTAAAATATAAACAAGTTGTTTAAATTTAAAGTGGTAGAATGTGACACCCTCCATGTTACCCCTTATCCACCGAATCATCTTATAAGTGGTTATGGAATTCCTATAATGGGGTGTTCTTGATGCTTTTATATGGAATTCATAGTCGCATGGACTACCTTGAATAATTGCATACATGGTGTTATCTTGCATGGGTAGACCACCTGGATTAATTTATTAAACCAGTGCTCATTATTTATTAATATTTTAATGGACCTTTTTAATTAGATAAATGAAATTTTTATAGAAAAAACCCTCTTTTAGTGTTCTTTTGATGGGTTATGGCCTTTTTAAGTATGTGGCCTTCTTCTTGGTATAATTGAAATGATTAATAGTTTTGGATATCCTTGATAGAATCTAAATGTATAAATGATTAAATAAATTGTATACACCTTGCAGAATACTCAGTTTCCTTCTTACGGAATTCCAAGGATGGGATCATGTGTTTTTCAGACTTTACACTGAAAGTGATACATGCTATATCTTGGACGGGCTCTCTGTGTGGGTTATTCACCTCTATATGAGCGCTACCAGTTACCATGGGAGAACTCATGGATGGAATCAGTGGAAAGATGGTTACACCATTCCATGAGTGATACTTAGACCCCTTTGTGATATACCAAGGATGGGCTTGAAGGGTATATGTTTTATTTTATGCTCAAAATCATACTTGATATTCCTTTGACGGATTACTAAGAATGAATCCTTAGGATATGGATAATTGTCATGCACATCATCTGATACTTGGGTTCCTTTATAAGATTCTCCTTAGATGAGGCCAGTATTCCATTAATTCAATACAAGAGATGCCCCTTTGTATTAACTACACATAGTAATTCATTAAATTAAAGGATGCATCTGTCAGTCCAAATCACATTCCCGGGATTGGTGATCCCTTGTTGATTTAATTATGATGACTCATTGTTACATCACATCATTTTTTTATAGTTTGACCCTAGTATAGAGACATTATATCTTAGGCCAAAATAGTTATGGTTAGTTAGGTTTACTTGAATAACCTGATCCAACTTGTTGTGTTTACTTATTTATTTTATTCTATCATGTATTATACCTACACTCTATCATAATTTATATACACAGACTAGATTATGATTTAGACATTGTTGGTGGTGTCCTATTGTGTATATATCACACCCTATTTGGGACTCTATTGCACTAGGGTACCCAATCTAATGTTCATGTATGTAGGCCCATGATTTATTATTCGTGATGCGTATTGTACATGGAATCTTAGGAGCACATGACTAAGCTAGTACTCATTATTCTGATGGAGATCACCCTCAGGGTTTTTTACTCTATTATTTATTTTGGTTTGTGTATTGTACTATACTACTTACTATACCTTCCTGTTATATTTATCTTCATCCATATATGCATGCATCATTGTAAATTTGGCTCTGGCCATTTTATCAATTATTATGTTTATTTTTCGCTGCTTTGGAATTTATTATTACTACTTCTATTGTTTTTTATGATGATTTATATTTGATATACCACTATAATACTATGTTATTAAGGGTATAGTCTCCCCACTATACCTCCATTATAACCTTGCTTCTAGTCAGTAGCCTTTAGCATATGGGGTGGTGCTCTTGGGTCCATGTGGAGACCAGTCCAGATACTGGTTTTGTAGTTAGTTGGTTCGGGGAATTACAAAGTGGTATCAGAGCCTATTTTTCATTTTTTTCTTACTATTTTGGGCTGGTAGATAAAATACTAGGAAAGTTTCAGTCCTTATTAAATAGTCATTCCTGGGAGTGATCAAACCATGTACAAGGAAAAGTCCATGTGGCCCGAGTTTGGATTGTTGTTCATGCTTTTCTTATTACAATTGATTATGATTTCACCTTGAGTGATTGGGGTACTTTCCAATACTTACTAATTTATGATATTTTTGTATTTACCCTTTTCCAGGTATGGTAAGGATATAACATTACATGCATTATTATTGGTACATAGAAAATCACATGTCATGCATATGCCATTCCATGTAAATTGCATTACTATGTAATTTTTTTATTTTCCCTACATGTTTTATTATCATTCCCCTTTATATGCCATGTTAGGAATTTTAATAACATATTTAGTTTTTACCTACTTATATATTTTAATATCATGCTTATTTATATAACATGATCTATGCTAATTTATTACATTTTCCAGTACACCATGCTTCTTTTATTTAATTATCATGCTTGTCTTATATGTTAGGGTTGAGTGTTTTTTGCTTATGTAGTAGCTTTCCATGCTTATTTTTTATGATTATGCTTATTTAGCATGTCTACCTATACATTTTGTTGTGTTTATCATTCCTTGTGATCTATTTAGTATGTCCAACTGCTTTCCATGTTTATGTGATTAATTAGTATGCTTTTCTTCATATTCCTTGCTTCTATACTTATTCAGCATGTTTACTTTCATTTATTGATTATGATATCATGCCATTAAAATTTTAATGTTAAGGTGGGTCAAATAAAATCCCAACATCAATTTAAGTGGTTATTTCATACATAGATTGATATTGATATTCTATTTTAAAAACCAATCATGGAATGATTGATCCATGAACCATTGGTTGTGTGGGCTGAAAAATATTGGTTTTTGAAGTGCATTGTGTTGCATTTGTTGTCAATGAGGTGTGTTGTTGTCAAGGAATGAATGGATGGATGTCAAGGAGTTTCAATATGTGAATGAAAAAGGATGTGATGGTGTTGGTAATGAATAGAGAATGTCCATGGTACTAAGATGCATGTCACTTAGGAGATTCACTAAGTGGCATAGGAGATGATGGTTTGAAACATTCTCTCATATATCAGACGATTGTAGAACTGATCTTAATGTTTCAATACTTGTATCAAGATGATACTAAGTTACACCACTTGAAGAATGGATGATGATGGAGCATCATCATTATATCTGATGATTGTTGAGTTGATCTTTAAGTTCATAGAACTTGTATCCTGATGATACAAAGTCACAACAATGTTAGAAGGTCGTGTATTGTATTGACAATGCATGAGGAGATGAAAGGGATCCATCCACAAGTTCTAAGTGGATGAAGTGGTTTAATGAAGTCCATGAACTATCACTTAGTGCATGATGAATTGAATATGATCCAACTTGATCTCTGATTGGATCATTGAATAATGTTGAAGAATTATTTGATTCAGGAGCTTTGGTTGAAGATGAACCTTCAGGAATTTCACTCCTAAGTGAAGATTAAATGTTTAAGAGGAATGGAGGAATTCTTAAGAAGAAGAGAAGAGAAGAAATGAAGAAGGGAGAATGGATTAGAGGAAGATGTGGCATTTGGCATTTGAACTTGGACACTTTGTTTTTAAACAAAGGACTTGTTCTATACTCAGGAAAAAAGAAGCCACCAAGGGCCAGCCTTTAGGGTTTAACCCCAAGGCACATGTGGGACTCGAGGTCACCACGCCCAAGGGGGATCCCATGGGGACAGCCCGAGAGGCCACGGCCATGTACAAGCCCATAGGCCACGCGGTGGTGAAGCCCGCGTAGCCGGGGCGCCAGAGCGCGTGCCCGTGTGTGCATAGTGGGTGCCAGTGGCGCGCCCGAGTGGCAGTAGTGGGCGCAAGAGCGCGCCCGCAGAGAACACGGTGCGGGGCGGCACCGTGGAGGGAGAAGATACAATTGGCGGGGAGTGGACAGCGAGAGTTTGATAAACCATGCGAAAACCGTAGGGCATTTCGATGTGGGATCGAAAAATTCAGCTGTGATCTAATCCTGGCCGTTCGCGTGATCTCGCGCTCGATCTCCACCGTTTGATCCATCTTGAGAGCCGCGATCTAATCTCGACCGCCCGGCTTCATTAAACGCATGGATCCAACGGTGTTGAGCTTATCTTCTTCCCCGAGCTCGGCTGAGGCCTCCCCGCGCATTCCCGCATTACCAGAGGCACCTCCGACGATGAATTTCGAGTTCCCAGCCTCTGTTGATCAAGCCGAAGGAACCATGCAGCTCGTCTGAGCGTAACGAACACATCCATGCTTAAAAAGGGGTTTGCATGGAACAAATGAGAAAATTCGATGAAGGCCAAAGGCAAACGAAGTGTCGAGGCCATGATGTTCGTGTTTTGCATGGATTGGCTTAAAATAAGGCCATGCACACGTTCGGCCGAGCATGAACGTGAAGGAGGAGAAAAAAGATGAATCCCGCGTGAAACTGTGAAGGAAAACGAGATTTGGAAAGATTTTTAAAGATCCAAAAATCTCGGGGATTTGAGTTATCTCCGCGCGGATGGACAGAAGCTTTCCTTACCTATAAAAGGAGAGCCCAAGGAGTTTGTGATGCTTGCTGAAGTTTTTATTGAAAACTTGGAGTCCCGCGTGTGCCTCTGCCTCGTGATGTAGAAGCCCCACGCAAGTACCTTTCGCGGCTGGAGTCCCTTGCGCGCAACCCCTTTGCGCGACAAGAAGTGGAGGTTGGGCAGCACAAAGTTGCGCGCCCCCTCTGTGCACCGTGCCTCCTGCGCGGTTTGCACTAGCGCGGCCAAGGTGTCCTTGACACACTTGCGCGCCCGCGGTGCTTGTACTTGCACCCTGTGCGGCTCTTGTGCTTTGTGCACCTTGCGCGGCCAGAGACCTTGCGCGCCTCTTTGAGTTGGATTCGGGCAGGAGTGAAGACCAGACCATTGTGTGTGTGTGTGTGCAACAAGGCAAAGACACACCTACGGGTGGATTGCATTCAAAAGAAAAAATAGGAGGTCGTAACCCTTGTGGGTGCACACTTTGAAGAACAAACTAAAAGAACACTAAAGTGTGTGTGTGAAACAAGAAGAGGAGGAGGCCAACTCATGTGTGTACTAAAGTGAAACAAGTGTGTGCTAAGAGACAAGGAGGTCGAAGCCTAAGTTTGTGCAAAGTGGTTGTGCACACTTAGAAGAAGAAGAAGACCCACACTAAAGTAGAACACACTTTAAAGTGTGTAAACAAAAAGAACAAAGAGTGTGAAGGAGGAATAAAGGTGTGTGCTAAAACAGTTTACACCCTTTGTGGGTTTATTGCACCAAGAGTAGAAGAAGGGGAGTGCATGAATGAATGCATGCACGTGCACACGTGAATAAATCTTAAATCAGTGGTGTGCATCTGAGTTATCCAAGACCAGAAGATCTTGAATAATTTGAGAGGACATGCAGTCTGTTCATGAAGAAGCAGAGTTGCCATGAACTCAGTGCATGAAGTTGTTTTGAAGTGAGACTGAGCCAGACTGAAGTTAAAGAGATTAGTTGTCTGAGTTTTCAGTAGATTGAGAAGAGCCTGATCAACAGAAGTGATCAGAAGTTGCTGAGAAAGACCAACAGACCTTTGCAGAGGCTGTTGAAGATTCTTGAAGAGAGAGCCCAGGTCATCCTAAGAGAAAGGAGATAAATCCTGAGAAAGACGAGAAGACCTCTTCATCACAAGTGAGCAGAGGTACAGAGCAAGGCCAGCAGGATTTATCCCAGGCTGCTGAGGATACTTGAAGAAGCTTAAAGTGAAGAAGAGCTACTCGTGTGACTCAAGGAGCCAGGAGAAGCCCCCTGTGAGACTCAGGGTTGAAGAAATCTTCAGTGGGATTCTGAAGCATGCTAGTGGGACTCTGGTAACACTGTGGGATGCAGTATAAAGAACCTCCTATGGGACTCATAAGAGATACAGTTGGACTCTGTATCAACCATTGTAATTTCTAATTGAATTATAGTGGAGAAACCATGTTGGGGTGTTTAACCAGCATGGCAAGGATGTAGGCCTTTGGAGCCGAACCTTGTAAATCCTTGTGTCATGTGCCTTTACATTTACTGCATTACTCGAGGAAAGGCTGAGAGATACAAGAAGAGTGGATCGAGGCCTTAACAAGCCATAGAGGTTTAATTGATAAAGAATCAATCAATTTGTAAAAATTTTTAAAGGATCACTGATTCACCCACTCCCCCTCTCAGTGATCACACTGATCCAGGTACTTCAATTGGTATCAGAGGGAGGTTGCCTCTAAAAGATCCAAGGGAGTCTTTATGAAGTGCAGATTTGAAGAAGTGAGTGAATACCCTCAAATGGAGATATCTTCCAAGACTCTGAAAAACAGGAAGAAGAAACAGGCAAAGAAGACGATTAAAGCCTGTCCTAGCTGTAATGAAGTTGGAACAATGAATTATCTTCAAAATGCACTCAAATATCTTCAGAAGACAGTCCCCAAGGAAGTGGCAATGTATATTACTACAGGCATCCTTGATCTTCAAGATGAAAAATTACAGCTAGAAGAAGAATCCAATTCTATGGAAGATCAATTGGCAAAAAGGGTTGGCATAACCAACACTCTCAGAAACCTGGTGAAGGCTAAGGATGAAACAATTTCTCTTTGCAATAAAATATATGAAGATACTTGTGAAGAATTGCAAAGAAGCCTTTCTGAGAAATAATTCTTTAAGACAATGGTCAAAGAAGTTTTCCATGCACTGGAAAAATTGCACAGAGTTTCAATGGTTTTCAAAGATGCTCAACTAGAAGACAAAGTCAAAAGGGTGAAGGAGTTGGACAATTCATTGCTAGAAATAAAAAAGGTGCATGAAGACCAGATAAATCAGCTGGAAGAGAAATGGGACGGAAGGCTAAGAACTATTTAGGATGAGAAGAACTCCCTCAATATGAAATTCTTAGAACTGGAGGTGATATTGAAAAATCAGTAATCACCCAAAGCCAAAGCCTCCCAGTCAGCTGAAAGGAGAAATGTTTCTACTCAAGTATGCATTGAGCAGGATGAGTCTAAAAGAAATACATCCTCTAATAAAAGGGAAAAAACTTCTAAAAAGAACGTACCATCCATCCCATCTTGTACTCATGTTTCTAAATGTGTTTCCACAAAAAGTGCATGATGGAAGAATAACACTGATCAAGTATGGATGAAGAAGATGAAGAAAGAGAGATCTCCTGAAACAACACAGCAATTCAAGAGAAATGCCCAACAGCAAGAAGGACTCAAGAGGTCAAGATTTGTGGGCCAGTGTTGGTGTTGTAACAAGTATGGGCACTGTACAAAAGATTAATGGTACAATCCACTGAATGTAAAAGCACAAAGGAAACCCATGCCAAGGGGGAGCAAGCCAGAAGGAAAGAAGCAGCATCCACAGGTCCAGAGATATCTATTTACTGCAAATAGATTTGGATTACTTGACAACAACTGGGATGATTGCAAAAGTGGTCAAAAAGATACATGTCTATCTCCAACTGTATCCAGAGCTAAAAAGAAGAGAAGATCACTGAACCTGGATAAAATGGAATCCTTGGGAAGCAAGAAGAAAGTTGAAGATGCTCCCAAGAAGGTTTTGAAAAAGGAAAAGAAGTCCTTGGATTTGAAATCCAAGAAGGGTGATGCATCCAGAAGGACCATCAAGAAGAAAACATGCTTCTACTGTGGAAATAAAGGACATATCATGGATCTTTGTAAACAAGCCATTAAATTCAATAGAGGCAGACTGGACTCAAACAGATAATCAATCCAGATGAAGCAGAAGGGATTGGTTGAAAACAAGTTGCCTAAGAAAGGTAGCTTGAAAGCATCAAAGGAACCATGTGGAATATCCAGAACTGAGGCCACACTTCCAAGTGACTTACTAGTCATATGACCAAATCAGTTGCAACTTTCCAAAGATCTGCAAAGAGATGAAGATGATGTTTTGGCAATTGTTAAGGCAAAAGGGAAGAAGAAGATTTCACATGAAGATGTATTGAGATCCACACCAGCACAAACATCATTGAAGATCAAATGTGCAAGTGTGAAGAATGGTGAAAATGGGACATCTCAGTTGAGAGAATCTTCTCAACCTTGTTGTTCACATTGATGAACCAAGGAGGTTCCATCTTATTCCCTTATACTTCTGGTATTGACATGTGCTAACATTACAGGGAATTGAAGATGATGATCATTCTCATCTGGAGAGTGGTTTGGACAGAATGGAGTGCACCCCTTGAGGGGGAGCCAATCTGTAGAAGATGGGATTCTAAGATTTAATACCATCTTGAGAAAAGTGAAGGTATTCCAATCATACTTTCATTCCTTGTTTCTTATTTGTATTCATCATGACAATTAAGGGGGATTATTGATTGAAGGCAAATGGATGAAAGGGGAATCTTTATCTTTGCACTAAACTTTCTAATGAGTTTTGTGAAGTATGTGCAGGCTTTAGCAATTCATTGTTATATCTGAAAAATTTCAAACCCCTTGAAGCATGATCTCACATGTATAGTGAATGATGGACAACATTGATAATCTTGGTTACATCACTCTTTTTTTCTACACCGGGTTAGCCCAAGTAGACTTAGAGATGATCTACTAAAGGTTCTTTGCTAAAGAGAACATGTGACATCATCCATCTCTTAGTGCTTTTCAAGAAGATGCTATTTGAAGGGAGGAATAGATATTTTGGAAGAGAGCCACACCACATCTTTGTATTTGATTGCCAATAAGGGGGAGAAAATATTGGCACACATATTGACCCATTCATATGTGCTCTAGTGTATTGCCAACAAATACAAAGGGGGAGATTGAAGTGCACTATATTGCATTTGTTGTCAATGAGGTATGTTGTTGTCAAGGAATGAATGGATGGATGTCAAGGAGTTTCAATATGTGAATGACAAAGTATGTGATGGTGTTGGTAATGAGTGGATAATGGCCATGGTACTAAGATTCATGTCACTTAGGAGATTCAATAAGTGGCATAGGAGATGATGGCTTGAAACATTCTCTCATATATCAGACGATTGTAGAACTGATCTTAATGTTTCAATACTTGTATCAAGATGATACTAAGTTACACCACTTGAAGAATGGATGATGATGGAGCATCATCATTATATCTGACGATTGTTGAGCTGATCTTTAAGTTCATAGAACTTGTATCCTGATGATACAAATTCACAACAATGTTAGAAGGCCGTGTATTGTATTGACAATGCATGAGGAGATGAAAGGGATCCATCCACAAGTTCTAAGTGGATGAAGTGGTTTAATGAAGTCCATGCACTATCACTTAGTGCATGATGAATTGAAGATGATCCAACTTGATCTCTGATTGGATCATTGAAGAATGTTGAAGAATTATTTGATTTAGGAGCTTCGGTTGAAGATGAACCTTCTGGAATTTCACTCCTAAGTGAAGATTAAATGTTTAAGAGGAATGGAGGAATTCTTAAGAAGAAGAGAAGATAAGAAATGAAGAAGGGAGAATGGATTAGAGGAAGATGTGGCATTTGGCATTTGAACTTGGACACTTTTTTTTTAAACAAAGGACTTGTTCTATACTCAGGCAAAAAGAAGCCACCAAGGGCCAGCCTTTAGGGTTCAACCCCAAGGCACATGTGGGACTCGAGGTCGCCACGCCCAAGGGGGATCCCATGGGGATAGCCCGAGAGGCCACGGCCGTGTACAAGCCCGTAGGCCACGCGGTGGTGAAGCCCGCGCCGCCGGGGCGCCAGAGCGCGTGCCCGTGTGTGCATAGTGGGCGCCAGTGGCGCGCCCGAGTGGCAGTAGTGGGCGCAAGAGCGCGCCCGCAGAGAACATGGTGCGGGGCGGCACCGTGGAGGGAGAAGATACAATTGGCGGGGAGCAGACAACGAGAGTTTGATAAACCATGTAAAAACCAGAGGGCGTTTCGATGTGGGATCAAAAAATTCAGTCGTGATCTAATCCTGGCTGTTCGCGTGATCTCACGCTCGATCGCCACCGTTTGATCCATCTTGCGAGCCGCGATCTAATCTCGACCGCCCGACTTCATTAAACGCACGGATCCAACGGTGCTGAGCTTATCTTCTTCCCCGATCTCAGCTGAGGCCTCCCCGCGCATTCCCGCATAACCAGAGGCACCTCCGACGACGGATTTCGAGTTCCCGGCCTCTGTTGATCAAGCCGAAGGCACCATGCAGCTCGTCTGAGCGTAACAAACGCATCCATGCTTAAAAAGAGGTTTGCATGGAACAAATGAGAAAATTCGATGAAGGCTGAAGGCAAACAAAGTGTCGAGGCCATGATGTTCATGTTTTTCATGGATTGGCTTAAAATAAGGCCATGCACACGTTCGGCCGAGCATGAACGTGAAGGAGGAGAAAATAGATGAAGTCTGCGTGAAACAGTGAAGGAAAACGAGATTTGCAAAGATTTTTAAAGATCCAAAAATCTCGGGGATTCGAGTTATCTCCACGCGGATGGACAGAAGCTTTCCTTACCTATAAAAGGAGAGCCCGAGGAGTTTGTGATGCTTGCTGAAGTTTTTATTGAAATCTTGGAGTCCCGCGTGTGTCTCTGCCTCGCGATGTAGAAGCCCCGCGCAAGTACCTTTCGCGGCTGGAGTCCCTTGCGCGCAACCCCTTTGCGCAACAAGAACTGGAGTTTGGGCAGCACAAAGTTGCGTGCCCCCTCTGTGCACTGTGCCTCCTTTGCGGTTTGCACTAGCGCGGCCAAGGTGTCCTTGACACACTTGCACGTCCGCTGTGCTTGCACTTGCACCCTGCACGGCTCTTGTGCTTTGTGCACCTTGCGCGGCCAGAGACCTTGCGCGCCTCTTTGAGTTGGATTCGGGCAGGAGTGAAGACCAGACCATTGTGTGTGTGTGTGCAACAAGGCAAAGACACACCTACGGGTGGATTGCATTCAAAAGAAGAAATAGGAGGTTGTAGCCCTTGTGGGTGCACACTTTGAAGAACAAACTAAAAGAACACTAAAGTGTGTGTGTGCAATAAGAAGAGGAGGAGGCCAACTCATGTGTGTACTAAAGTGAAACAAGTGTGTGCTATGAGACAAGGAGGCCGAAGCCTAAGTTTGTGCAAAGTGGTTGTGCACACTTAGAAGAAGAAGAAGACCCACACTAAAGTAGAACACACTTTAAAGTGTGTAAACAAAAAGAAAAAAGAGTGTTAAGGAGGAAGAAAGGTGTGTGCTAAAACAATTTACACCCTTTGTGGGTTTATTGCACCAAGAGTAGAAGAAGGGGAGTGCATGCATGAATGAATGCACGTGCACACGTGAATAAAGCTTAACTCAGTGGTGTGCATCTGAGTTTTCCAAGACCAGAAGATCTTGAAGAATTTGAGAGGACATGCAGTCTGTGCATGAAGAAGCATAGTTTCCATGCACTCAGTGCATGAAGTTGTTTTGAAGTGAGACTGAGCCAGACTGAAGTTAAAGAGATTAGTTGTCTGAGTTTTCAGTAGATTGAGAAGATCCTGATCAACAGAAGTGATTAGAAGTTGCTGAGCAAGACCAACAGACCTTTGCAGAGGCTGTTGAAGATTCTTGAAGAGAGAGCCCAGGTCATCCTAAGAGAAAGGAGATAAATCCTGAGAAAGACGAGAAGACCTCTTCATCACAAGTGAGCAGAGGTACAGAACAAGGCCAGCAGCCTTTATCCCAGGCTGCTGAGGATACTTGATTAAGCTTAAAGTGAAGAAGAGCTACTCGTGTGACTCGAGGAGCTAGGAGAAGCCCCCTGTGAGACTCAGGGTGGAAGAAGTCTTCAGTGGGATTCTGAAGCAGGCTAGTGGGACTCTGGTAACACTGTGGGATGCAGTATAAAGAACCTTCTGTGGGACTCATAAGAGATACAGTTGGACTCTGTATCGACCATTGTAATTTCTAACTGAATTATAGTGGAGAAACCATGTTGGGGTGTTTAACCAGTATGGCAAGGACGTAGGTCTTTGGAGCCGAACCTTGTAAATCCTTGTGTCCTGTGCCTTTACATTTACTGCATTACTCGAGGAAAGGCTGAGAGATACAAGAAGAGTGGGTCGAGGCCTTAAAAAGACATAGAGGTTTAATTGATAAAGAATCAATCAATTTTTAAAAAGTTTTTAAGGATCACTGATTCACCCCTTCCCCCTCTCAGTGATCACACTGATCCGGGCACTTAAATTGGTATCAGAGGGAGGTTGCCTCTAAAAGATCCAAGGGAGTCTTTATGAAGTGCAGATTTGAAGAAGTGAGTGAATACCCTCAAATGGAGATATCTTCCAAGACTCTGAAAAACAGGAAGAAGAAACAGGCAAAGAAGACGAAGAAAGCATGTCCTAGCTGTGATGAAGTTGGAACAATGAATGATCTTCAAAATGCACTCAAATATCTTTAGAAGACAGTCCCCAAGGAAGTGGAAATGTATATTACTACAGGCATCCTTGATCTTCAAGATGAAAAATTACAGCTAGAAGAAGAAGCCAATTCTATGGAAGATCAATTGGCAAAAAGGGTTGGCATAACAAACACTCTCAGAAAGCTGGTGAAGGCTAAGGATGAAACAGTTTCTCTTTGCAATGAAAGATATGAAGATACTTGTGAAGAATTGCAAAGAAGCCTTTCTGAGAAAGAATTCTTTAAGACAATGGTCAAAGAAGTTTTCCAGGCACTGGAAAAATTGCACAGAGTTTCAATGGTTGTCAAAGATGCTCAACTAGGAGACAAAGTCAAAAGGGTGAAGGAGCTGGACAATTCATCGCTAGAAATAAAAAAGGTGCATGAAGACCAGATAAATCAGCTGGAAGAGAAATGGGACGGAAGGCTAAGAACTATTGAGTATGAGAAGAACTCCCTCAATATGAAATGCTTAGAACTGGAGGTGATATTGAAAAATCAGCAATCACCCAAAGCCAAAGCCTCCCAGTCAGCTGAAAGGAGAAATGTTGCTACTCAAGTATGCATTGAGCCGGATGATTCTAAAAGAAAGACATCCTCTAATAAAAGGGAAACAACTTATAAAAAGAAGGTACCATCCATCCCATCTTGTACTCATGTTTCTAAATGTGTTTCCACAAAAAGTGCAGGATGGAAGAATAACACTGATCAAGTATGGATGAAGAAGATGAAGAAAGAGAGATCTCCTGAAACAACACAGCAATTCAAGAGAAATGCCCAACAACAAGAAGGACTCAAGAGGTCAAGATTTGTGGGTCAGTGTTGTTGTTGTAACAAGTATGGGCACTGTGCAAAAGATTGTTGGTAAAATCCACTAAATGTAAAAGCACAAAGGAAGCCCATGCCAAGGGGGAGCAAGCCAGAAGGAAAGAAGCAGCATCCACAGGTCCATAGACATCTGTTTACTGCAAATATATTTGGATTACTTGAAAACATCTAGGATGATTGCAAAAGTGGTCAAAAAGATACATGTCTATCTCCAACTGTATCCAAAGCTAAAAAGAATAGAAGATCACTAAACTTGGCTAAAATGGAATCCTTGGGAAGCAAGAAGAAAGTTGAAGATGCTCCCAAGAAGGTTTTGAAAAAGGAAAATAAGTCCTTGGATTTGAAATCCAAGAAGGGTGATGCATCCAGAAGGACCATCAAGAAGAAAACATGCTTCTAATGTGGAAAGAAAGGACATATCATGGATCTTTGTAAACAAGCCATGAAATTCAATAGAGGCAGACTGGACTCAAACAGACAATCAATCCAGATGAAGTAGAAGGGATTGGTTGAAAACAAGTTGCCTAAGAAAGGTAGCTTGAAAGCATCAAAGGAACCATGTGGAATATCCAGAACTAAGGCCACACTTCCAAGTGACTTACTAGTCATATGGACAAATCAGTTGCAACTTGCCAAAGATCTGCAAAGAGCTGAAGATGAAGTCCAGGCAATTGCTAAGGCAAAAGGGAAGAAGAAGATTTCACATGAAGATGTATTGAGATCCACAACAGCACAAACATCATTGAAGATCAAATGTGCAAGTGTGAAGAATGGTGAAAATGGGACATCTCGGTTGAGAAAATCTTCTCAACCTTGTTGTTCACATTGATGAACCAAGGAGGTTCCATCTTATTCCCTTATACTTCTGGTATTGACATGTGCTAACATTGCAGGGAATTGAAGATGATGATCATTCTCATCTGGAGAGTGGTTTGGACAGAATGGAGTGCACCCCTTGAGGGGGAGCCAATCTGTAGAAGATGGGATTCTAAGATTTAATACCATCTTGAGAAAAGTGAAGGTATTCCAATCATACTTTAATCCCTTGTTTCTTAATTGTATTCATCATGACAATTAAGGGGGATTATTGATTGAAGGAAAATGGATGAAAGGGGAAGCTTTATCTTTGCACTAAACTTTCTAATGAGTTTTGTGAAGTATGTGCAGGCTTTAGCAATTCATTGTTATATCTGAAAAATTTCAAACCCCTTGAAGCATGATCTCACATGTATAGTGAATGTTGGACAGCATTGATAATCTTGGTTACATCACTCTTGTTTTCTACACCGGGTTAGCCCAAGTAGACTTAGAGATGATCTACTAAAGGTTCTTTGCTAAAGAGAACATGTGACATCATCCCTCTCTTAGTGCTTTTCAAGAAGATGCTATTCGAAGGGAGGAAGAGATATTTTGGAAGAGAGCCACACCACATATTTGTATTTGATTGCCCATAAGGGGGAGAAAATATTGGCACACATATTGACCCATTCATATGTGCTCTAGTGTATTGCCAACAAATACAAAGGGGGAGATTGAAGTGCACTGTGTTGCATTTTTTGTCAATGAGGTATGTTGTTGTCAAGGAATGAATGGATGGATGTCAAGGAGTTTCAATATGTGAATGACAAAGGATGTGATGGTGTTGGTAATGAATGGAGAATGGCTATGGTACTAAGATGCATGTCACTTAGGGGATTCACTAAGTGGAATAGGAGATGATGGTTTGAAACATTCTCTCATATATCAGAAGATTGTAGAACTGATCTTAATGTTTCAATACTTGTATCAAGATGATACTAAGTTACACCACTTGAAGAATGGATGATGATAAAGCATCATCATTATATCTGACGATTTTTGAGCTGATCTTTAAGTTCATAGAACTTTTATCATGATGATACAAAGTCACAACAATGTTAGAAGGCCGTGTATTGTATTGACAATTCATGAGGAGATGAAAGGGATCCATCCACAAGTTCTAAGTGGATGAAGTGGTTTAATGAAGTCCATGCACTATCACTTAGTGCATGATGAATTGAAGATGATCCAACTTGATCTCTGATTGGATCATTGAAGAATTTTGAAGAATTATTTGATTCAGGAGCTTCGGTTGAAGATGAAACTTCAGGAATTTCACTTCTAAGTGAAGATTAAATGTTTAAGAGGAATGGAGGAATTCTTAAGAAGAAGAGAAGAGAAGAAATGAAGAAGGGAGAATGGATTAGAGGAAGATGTGGCATTTGGCATTTGAACTTGGACACTTTGTTTTTAAACAAAGGAATTGTTCTATACTCAGGCAAAAAGAAGCCACCAAGGGCCAGCCTTTAGGGTTCAACCCCAAGGCACATGTGGGACTCGAGGTCACCACGCCCAAGGGGGATCCCATAGGGACAGCCCGAGAGGCCACGACCGTGTACAAGCCCGTAGGCCACGCGGTGGTGAAGCCCGCGCAGCTGGGGCGCCAGAGCGCGTGCCCGTGTGTGCATAGTGGGTGCCAGTGGTGCGCCCGAGTGGCAGTAGTGGGCGCAAGAGCGCGCCCGCAGAGAACACGGTGCGGGGCGGCACCGTGGAGGGAGAAGATACAATTGGCGGGGAGCGTACAGCGAGAGTTTGATAAACCATGCGAAAAATGGAGGGCGTTTCGATGTGGGATCGAAAAAATTCAGTCGTGATCTAATCCTGGCCATTCGCGTGATCTCACGCTCGATCTCTATAGTTTGATCCATCTTGCGAGCCGTGATCTAATCTCGACTGCCCAGCTTCATTAAACGCACGTATCCAATGGTGCTGAGCTTATCTTCTTCCCCGAGCTCGGCTGAGGCCTCCCCGCGCATTCCCGCATAACCAGAGGCACCTCCGATGACTGATTTCAAGTTCCCGGCCTCTGTTGATCAAGCCGAAGGCACCATGCAGCTCTTCTGAGCGAAACAAACGCATCCATGCTTAAAAAGGGGTTTTCATGGAACAAATGAGAAAATTCGATGAAGGCCGAAGGAAAACAAAGTGCCGAGGCCATGATGTTCGTGTTTTGCATGGATTGGCTTAAAATAAGGCCATGCACACGTTCGGCCGAGCATGAATGTGAAGGAGGAGAAGAGAGATGAAGCCCGTGTGAAACAGTGAAGGAAAAGGAGATTTGGAAAGATTTTTAAAGATCCAAAAATCTTGGGGATTCGAGTTATCTCCACGCAGATGGACAGAAGATTTCCTTACCTATAAAAGGAGAGCCCGAGGAGTTTGTGATGCTTGCTGAAGTTTTTATTGAAAACTTGGAGTCCCGCGTGTGCCTCTGCCTCGCGATGTAGAAGCCCCGTGCAAGTACCTTTCGCGGTTGGAGTCCCTTGCGTGCAACCCCTTTGCTCGACAAGAAGTGGATGTTGGGCAGCACAAAGTTGCGCGCCCCCTCTGTGCATCATGCCTCCTGCGCGGTTTTCACTAGCGCGGACAAGGTGTCCTTGACACACTTGCGCACCCGCGGTGCTTGCACTTGCACCCTGCGCGGCTCTTGTGCTTTGTGCACCTTGCGCGGCCAGAGACCTTGCGCGCCTCTTTGAGTTGGATTCGGGCAGGATTGAAGACCGGACCATTGTGTCTGTGTGTGCAACAAGGCAAAGACACACCTACGGGTGGATTGCATTCAAAAGAAAAAATAGGAGGCCGTAGCCCTTGTGGGTGCACACTTTGAAGAACAAACTAAAAGAACACTAATGTGTGTGTGTGCAACAAGAAGAGGAGGAGGCCAACTCATGTGTGTACTAAAGTGAAACAAGTGTGTGCTAAGAGACAAGGAGGCCGAAGCCTGAGTTTGTGCAAAGTGGTTGTGCACACTTAGAAGAAGAAGAAGACCCACACTAAAGTAGAACACACTTTAAAGTGTGTAAACAAAAAGAACCTAGAGTGTGAAGGAGGAAGAAATGTGTGTGCTAAAATATTTTACACCCTTTGTGGGTTTATTGCACCAAGAGTAGAAGAAGGGGAGTGCATGCATGAATGCATGCACGTGCACACGTGAATAAAGCTTAAATCAGTGGTGTGCATCTGAGTTGTCCAAGACCAGAAGATCTTGAAGAATTTGAGAGGACATGAAGTCTGTGCATGAAGAAGCAGAGTTGCCATGCACTCAGTGCATGAAGTTGTTTTGAAGTGAGACTGATCCAGACTGAAGTTAAAGAGATCAGTTGTCTGAGTTTTCCATAGATTGAGAAGAGCCTGATCAACAGAAGTGATCAGAAGTTGTTGAGCAAGACCAACAGACCTTTTCGGAGGCTGTTGAAGATTCTTGAAGAGAGAGCCCAGGTCATCCTAAGAGAAAGGAGATAAATCCTGAGCAAGACGAGAAGACATGTTCATCACAAGTGAGCAGAGGTACAGATCAAGGCCAGCAGCCTTTATCCCAGGCTGCTAAGGATACTTGAAGAAGCTTAAAGTGAAGAAGAGCTACTCGTGTGACTCGAGGAGCCAGGAGAAGCCCCCTGTGAGGCTCAGGGTGGAAGAAGTCTTCAGTGGGATTCTGAAGCAGGCCAGTGGGACTCTGGTAACCCTGTGGGATGCAGTATAAAGAACCTCTTGTGGGACTCAGGAGAGATACAGTGGGACTCTGTATCGACCATTGTAATTTCTAACTGAATTATAGTGGAGAAACCATGTTGGGGTGTTTAACCAGCATGGCAAGGACGTAGGCCTTTGGAGCCAAACCTTGTAAATCCTTGTGTCTTGTGACTTTACATTTACTGCATTACTCGAGGAAAGGCTGAGAGATACAAGAAGAGTGGATCGAGGCCTTAACAAGCCCTAGAGGTTTAATTGATAAAGAATCAATCAATTTGTAATAATTTTTAAAGGATCACTGATTCACCCCCTCCCCCTCTCAGTGATCACACTGATCTGGGCACTTCAGTTTTAATTACATGGGAGCCAATTATCAATGTATAAAGTGTATGGTAACTTTATAAATTTAAAAAATGGTAACCAATATAATCGAACTATTATATATAAATATAAAATACATTAAAATTTTAGTAATTATACATGTTGTTATGTTTTGTTTTAAAAAATAAATTAGATACATTTATAAGGGTTCTACCTCTATTACTTGGGCATGATAACCCATATGACAAAATTTTTAAATGCACAACTGGACCCAAGTAGGTCATTTGGGGCATGTTGCTTAATAAATAAACCCCTAATGGTGTTTTAAATCTTAATGTTTAAAATTTTATAGTTTCTTTGAGTTAAACCTAAAATGACTTGATGAGACCTCTATAGGTTGCCTTCATTCTTATATGACGGGACCCTCATAGGTCACTTTTACTTTGTTATACCAAATACTAAATCCCATGGGGGTTAACTTTTTACATGTAGTGATGTTCATTTAAATTTTATATAACCACTTATATGGTTTTACATGTAGGTGTATGGTGGAATATTACCTGATCAGTTCCCATTTTAATTAATAAATACCTTTTAATATGCTTTTAGTTGTATTTATATGAGGCCTTGGTTAATTAAAATGGAAATTACAATCGAAAGGGTGTTTTCCTATATTGATTGAAATTGAAATTTTCTTTAACTAGGCGAATTTTGAAATATTATAAATAAATGAATGATGTTTAAAATGGATTTACAAGATAAATGTCCTAAATATAATAGGATTTCAGTTAAATAAATGATGCTAAAAAGTAATTTTAGTGTAACTTTCCCAAGTACCTTGTGGCTTTGGCTAGATAAATTAATGTAATGACTTAAAATGTAACCTTAAGTGGTATTCTTATCCTTAACCCTTGTTTAAGGGTAGTTTAAATCCTTCATGGGATTTACCTTGAAACAAAGATGTGAACATTTTCTTAGGCCTCTTCTCCTTTATTTGAATAAAAAAAATATACCCTTAAGCCTAGTTACATTTTGAAGGAATGACCACATTTTTTTTGACACTTTAAGTTTAGATAAGGGGATATCCAATTGTAGGTAGTTCCCTTATATCTTCAAAAACTATGATAGTTTATTTTGAATATTTTTAGGTATGTGGTGTTGTTTGGGTGACATATTCCCATGTAGGAATATTAGTTTATAGAATGACACCTTTTTCTATACTAGTTTTCATGTAGATTTTAACCCTTTATACAGGCGTGATCATCATGTAATGATCATTTTTAGTGGATTAGACATGGCTAGGGCATGAACAACTACTTTGTAGGTTGTGTGACCCTTATTTTTATTTCTCTCCAGTGTTGGAAAACTCAGAAGGTCATCAGATTGTTTTAAATATTTATGGGATAGTATGAATCTGAGCTAGTTTTTTTTACATGGGATATCAAATAAATGAATGAAAAGGGATGATAAGCCTATGTATAGTATTAAGGATGTTCTATTTTTCTCTTGAAACATAGGGTAGTATGAAATCATACACGTGTTACCCATCAAGTTTCTAAAAATAGTATAGAAAATTATTTAGGTTTGGTGTTAATCACCTAATCTTAAGCTGTAATACTTCAATAAAATGTCATCTTCAAGGAAGGTTGACATAAGAATCTAGAAAAATCTAACTCTTCTAAAGGCTCAGGATGATGTTATAAAATAGGATCAGGTGCTCTGATATTCTGGTCAGACGCTTTGGATTTTTATGCCTAATGTTATGATGTACGTGATGTGACTTGGGAGAAGTTTCATGTGTACGTCTAAAGTGAATCTAGTCTAGCATACTCATAAGAATCTATTATATCTCTCCTTTTTATTTAACGCCAGCTAAGAGTGGGTTGACTACATCTAGGACCTATGGTTTAGTGGTAGATGGAGTGTGTGTTATGAGATGGGTTTTCATTTTTGGTAAATCTGATGACTAGGACACTCCTATGGTGGGGAGTGCTGCTTCAATTCTAGTAAAATGTATCCTTTAAATTAGAGAATCATAACCAGGAGTATCTTTTGGAGATGTTCAGTGTTTTTTTAATGCATTTGTGGTTGCTGAGTTTTGAGTCATGTCGATGCTTGTAGAGAAGGACTATAATGAATAGTTGATCATTATGCGACCTTTGAAAGCACTTTTTTTAATAAAAAAAATTTTATGGTTATTCTTGAGAATTATGGAATGATAAACTAATAAAGGAATCATGTTTCATGCTGGTAAGGTGGTTAAAATGCATCGGTAGGTGTAGTCGAGCTCTTTTTAGAGAAGTCAACTAGTAGTGTTTTAATTGTTCTTACTTTAATTTCTAGTTGGTGGGTTTGAATCTATCATGATCCCTTCATCTTGATATGATAGGAGTGTCTTGGATCCTTTTAGGGATCATTTTAATCCTCTTAGTGTACCCTTCATTTATAGATGATAATGGCCCTTATCTTGATATCATTTGGGTATATTGAGGGAGCATCAGTTATACGCTAAACTAAGAGTTTAAATTTTCCTACTATTCAATAAATAGACTCCATTATAGTTGTGCACTAGAAGCATGGTTGTTATCAAGTCATGGTTAGTTTTGAGTGATGTTTGGGTTCCCAAATAGGAATTCCTTGGAAAGACTCATGGATTCCATCTAGTGCTTGACCTAACAACCCAAAGGATCCTGCTTTTGGATTATTAAGTGTGTTGATGTATAGATGTTCCGGCTATGTATTGATGTATCACATGTAAATTTTGGGTATGGACAACCTTAGATGATCTCCTTGATCTCCATTTTATGATTCTAATATTACTCTAGACCTTATTTAGGCTTTTATGGGATGTTAAAAGGGCGATGATTCAAATTTGATGCATTGATTATACTCCATGTTTTTGTCGATTAATAATAGATTAAAATGAGTGTTTAGGCTTGAGATTCCATCAAAATATAGTTATAGACTTTATTGTATGTGCTCGACTCAAACATGGTGTGCCTTGGAGTAAGGTTTCATGTTTTGGGTTGTGTTACACTGATCATCTAAGCCAAGAATTTTGAGAAATATTAGTCGGAAGTTTCTTGACTTATCCTTTTCCCATTTCGATGAATATGGTCATTAAGGAACCATTTTAGGCATGCCGTTAGGATAATCTGGGTGTGGTACAAATTTTATCCAATGTTTTTCATGGAAAGGTTATTTAAACTAAGATAATGAGGTCGATTGGTATTTGACCATTTGTTCAATCTATGAATCTTTCCAACAGCATCATTAGATAGCTAAGGGAATTTTTAAATAGATAGTTCCAATGATAGAGATATCATGACTCATAATTGTCCCTTAAATGTTATAACTTATGGTGGAAATTTCCATAGGATGAATGATGAAAGATATGATAATGCGATCATGTATCAGGTTGATGGGATATGGTAATAATTGTTTTGATATTTTGGTTTAGAAAATGGATGTTGGATCGAGTTTCTATGGCTTATATAATTTATGCTTGAGGTGGTTCTTGGAGGTGTGTTGGGATTTTGGTAACCCAATGTGACCATTTGAGAAATAATTCATGACCCGAGTAGTTCAAATGATGTTTTCATTATTTCACGAAGGATTATCAAGTATGATAAGTTTTAATGTGGGGAGACTGTAGTGTCTCGTGTTTTTTGATTGGATGAAATTCCAAGGGAATATGAGATTAGTCATTTGGTGGATGGGACGTTGTTTAAACCATGTTTCAGAATGGAATTTAGAGATTTGTAATACTCAAACATGTTATTTTTAGACTTGTTTGAATATTCAAGAGGTGTTATGTGTTTCTATAGGAGTTTCAGGAGTGCCGAACCCAAAATATCAAAGTCAATGAAGACTGACAGGGGTGCACAGTTTGTCTAAAAATGTTCAACCCTTCAGCAGAAATCATGCAGTCGACTCATCTGGGATGAGGGTGCCAAAAATTTTGGTCTAACCATGAACAATAGGATTCATAGCCATGTGGATTTCTACATGTCTTGAATAGAGGGAAAACTCACAGTTTGTGCATAGTTTCCCAAAATGTGCGCATGAACTGTGTGACCTCCCTTCTGGGGTAGTGGAACTTGCATGACCATTGAACGGTTTGGCCAACCATGCACCTCATTAATGGGGATGAAAATTACCTAAATTCCCCTTAATTATTTTTATTTTATTCCCTCCTTTCTTTCTTCTTCATGCGTACCAGGGGGATCCCACTTGAGCTCATCCACTCCTCTCATAGGGATGTAGATATCTCCCTTTTCGGGCATTTGATTTGAGTACCATAAATTTCATTAGATATCCTATAATAATTCCACCACTCCTCCATCCTCATTTCTTCGTTTATCTTCTATCTTGATGTGACATTTTGGTGTGACCTAATTCTCCCTATTTTCATGGAGTTTATCTATTTATTTGATTTCTCTCGAACCATACCAAATCAAGGCTCAATATTAGATGTTTGGGTCATATATGGTAGTTGGTAGTTGGTCTATAGATTCTCCATCAAACTCTTAGTGTTTTATATATTACATCATTGTGCCATGCTCTAGTATTTTCATGTGATGATTCCTAAATGTGATATTTAATATTTTGGACTGAATTTATTAAGTTTAGTATCCCTTGTTTATTAAATTGGTCATGCTAATGTCTATGAACCTCAATGTTGGAACTTCCCTAATGGTGTGACCCTTGAATGACTTTAATTATTTAATGTATTTTCTAATAAGAACCCTCATTGAGGTGAGCAGTCTTTGAAAATATAAACGGATTTTTTAAATTCAAATTGGGAGAATGTGACACCCTCCATGTTACCCCTTATCCATAAACCACCTTCTAAGTGGTTGTGGCCTTCCTCTTATGGGTTGTACTTGATGATTTTATATGGAATGCATGGTATCATGGACTACCTTATTCAATTTCATGCATGGTGTTATCTACCATCGGAAAACCACCTATATTTAATGTATTAAACCAATGCTCATTGTTTATTGATAATGGAATGTACCTTTTTAATTAATTAAAAGGCATGTTTATGGGAATTACCATATTTTAGTGTTCTTTTGATGGGTTATGGTCTGCTTAAGTATATGACCTACTTGGTATAATTGAAATGATTAATGGTTTTGGACCTCCTTCTTGATAGAAATTAAATGTCTAAAAGATTAAATAAATTGTATATACCTTGATTGATACTCAGTTTTCTTTTTACGGAATGCCAAGGATGGGATCATGTGTTTTCGATACTTTACACTAAGATTGATATATGCTATATCTTATATGGGATCTCCATGTGGGTTATTCACCTCTATATGAGCAATAATGGTTCATAGGGGAGAACCCATGGATGATCTTGGTGGTAATATTGTTACACCATTCCACGAGTGATACTTAAACCCCTTTATGAGATACTATGGATGGGTACAGAGGGTACATGTTTTAATTTATACCAAGAGTGATACTTGGTCTTCCTTTAATATATTACCATTGATAGACTCCTCCAGCTTTTCATAATTCTTATGCTCCTGGTGTGATACTCAGGTTGCTTTATAAGGTTTGCCTCAAACAAGACTAGGATACCATTAAATAAATAAAAGATATTACCCATTATATTCACTTCACATGGTAATTAATTAAACTAAAGGAAAAGTCCTCTAGGACAAATAACATGTATCGGATCATTCCTCCCTTGCTTATTTAATTATGATAACTCGTTGTTACATCACATCATATTTATTTATAGGCTGACCCTATTTTAGAGACAGTCCATCTTAGGCTAGAGAAGGTATGGTCAGATAGGTGTTCTTGAAGAACTTGTGCTGACTTGTTGTGTTTACTTATTTATTTAGTTACATCTTTCATTATACATACACTCTATTTTACTTTATACACAAAGAATATATTATGATTTAGAAACCATTGGTGGTGGCCTACTGAGTATATCTCATAGTTTGCTTAGGTTTCCATTGCACTAGGGTAACTAAGTAGATATTCATTTTTTGTAGGCCCATGATTTATTGCATGTATTGTGCATTATACATGGAAGATTGGGAGAATAGTACTAAGCTAGTACATAGGATACTTTTGGAGATCTCCCTTGTGGATTTATATTATCTTCTTTCTTTTGGTTCATGAATTGTACCATACTGTCTATTGTACCTTCCTATAATATGTATCTTTATCCATACATGCATGTATCATTGTATATTTGGATTTGGTTATTTTATCAGTTATTATGATTATCTTACAATGATTTTTCATTTATTAATACTACTTCTGATATTTTAGATGATCATTTATATCTTATATACCATTGTGATACTCTTAGATTGAGGGTATAGTCTACCCACCATACCTCCATTAGACCCTTACTGCTAGTCAGAAGACTCTAGCATATGGGGAGGTACACTTGAGGCTATGTGGTGACCGATTTGACTACTGGTTTTGTCTTTAGTCAGGCTAGGATGTTACAAAATGTTTTATCTGCATCAATACTGATGTTATTAATATTTTTATGACTTATTATATTCCCCCTTTACTGATTTTATATGAAATGTGCATAATTTGTGTGAAATATTAATGTTTTAATATTAAGTATAATTTTTGAGCATTTTTAGAAGTAGTCCAATTGAGTCAGTTTAATGTTTTAATAATAACTGTCACTATACTGATCCAACTTGTGTGGTTATTGTTTTGTAGGATTCTAATTTCAATATAAAACATTTCATTAGAAGGTACCATGAGCCAATTCTGCCATTTGAAGGGTCATATTGTCCTCACAAAAAAGACCAAAGAATCTGTGAACAAACTGGACCAGCCATGAAGATTGATTTACTGGGATCAATCCAGAATTCCAAAAACATTAAATCTCCACCATAATTCGGGGGACACTACATTTTATCTTTGATAAAAATTTCAAGGCCCAAATCCAAGTACAAGGGGCCCAAATAAAGCTTTGAAGTCCAGCCCACCATTCTGGCCGAGAATTAAAATCAGTATAGTATGCATGACATATCTCATGATGTAAGCATCAAATAGAGCTTAGATTTTGCAGTGTGAAATAGTAGATATATGCAGCCGACTTTGTTGAAGAAACCATTCGGATTTTAAGGCATATTGATATTCAAAAACCCTTTCACATTATGGACTTCAAAAAGACTGGATTGAAATGGACAGTTTAAGTTTGTTTACTCCACTGGCCATAACTTTTGATCCTTACGTCCAAATGACTCCAAATTTTGAGAGTAGTCGTCCAACATGTTTTTATACATCTTTGAATAAGGAGATATTTGAAGATTAAGCTGTCTGAATAGCCAAATTGGCGATGAAAGTGGAGGGACAGATTGGTAATGCAAACAGTCCACACCTTGGGCTATAAATACTCTCCCCTTCTCTCCTTGAGAGGGGTTGGCATTTCAGAAGAGAGGATATAATATTGGCACGACCAAAGCCTTAAAAAAGTCTTGGGAGGACCTTCCATACTCATGTTTTCACTTGAGAGACCTTTCCTCCTCTCTTTGTTTTCACTTACTTTTGTGTTCTTTGTTTTTTGTAATTTTGTAAGTCCTTTCTTTGTAATTCTGTTTTAATGCAAGTTTCTTCTTCAATATCTCTTATTATACTCCACCTTCTGTATTTTAATATTAATGTTCTTAAAATAGTTTAAATTCAGTTCAATCCCCTTCCCTTCTTTAGCTTCCTCATTCAATCAAAAGTTCGTTTTTAATTATCATCATTGTTCGTGTGTGTGTGTCGATGTACCACTCTTTTCTTATCCCTTTATTTTTCTTCTCTTATTAATTTATAATCATAATCATTATAACCATATTATTAAACACCCAAATGGCTGAGTAAATCTCTCATTGGGGTGAGTTATAATTTAGGTATGTTAAGTGATTGAGAGCTTCTGCTCGATGAATATTCTTTGAATTAACATTGTGTATGTTGGACTTAACATGTCATGGATTAATGACTTGTTTTGTTTAACATGTGGTTTCCATGGATTATTGGAACCATAAATACACCACCATAAATAATATCTGATTGATATTATAACCTTAAGTTAATTTAAGGCTTGGTTTAAAGCCTTAACACTTAGGAATTCTAATCAACATCATCTTGTGACATGGGTGTTAATTTAAATGCAATATAAAGAAAAGCTCAAAGATATCACAAGCTTAACTAACCTAATGATGAACTCACCCCAATCTTTATCAATTTTTTAAATCAAACATCATCCATAAATTATTTCATAATCTCTGCAAACAAACCCCCCAATCAGAATACAATCAACTATAAACAAACGACTACTATAAAGTATCATCGCCGGGGATTTGACCCGAGTGCTGCTATACACATTAGCAGAGCACCGGAATTTTGACCGGTCGATAGGCGACAATCGGCCGTGCGTTTCAAATACCTTTGATTTGGGAGTATCCCTTTTACACAAATTATGCCTTGTTTCAAATTACCATGTTGTATTAATTGAACATTTTAGAGAAGACCCATTTAATCATGATGATGTATTATCTTCTGGACTTGAAAAAATCTCACATGTCTAATTATTTTTTATTTATTCAATATCTTCTAATATCACTTGGATCTTATTCTCATCTTTAGTAGCCTCTTCAAAACTTTTTGTTTTTACTTTAGATAAAAGTGTAGTTTTTTTCAAAGAATTCATTCATCTCATTTTCATTGGAATTTTCCTATTTCCAATTATATTTTTCTAATTAATTTCATATTTTATTATTATATGTTATATATATAATGATCTAACTTTGTTCTATATATCATATGTGTCATCATCAGAGTTTTCCTCAACCCTATGTACTCCCCCTTAGCTAATCAAATCCTCATCACTTTCTTCCTAAATCTACACTTTTTTTATGATAGTTCACTTCATTATCTACTACATTGATATCCAATATTTCTATAATATTCCCAAGTTTTGTTGAAACACTTGTATTCTTTGCTTTTGGATGAGTATCCAAGGAAAATTCCATCATCTCCATAAGAGTCAAACTTATTGTATTTATTATTTCTGAGACTGAATCACTTACTTATAAAAATTAAATGGTGTTTAAATATTGGATTTATTATATATCACATATCATATGTAGCCTTTTCTTCCTTAGGAAATAATAAATACCATTTAGAAATATAGATAGATGCCATGACTACTTCCTTCTATAAATTATCTAGTTGGTCATTCCCAAAAAGCATAATTTTATTAAAAAAAATTATGATCCATTTTATCCTCCTAACTACACCATTTTGTAAAGGAATTATCACTAATTAGGCTTAGTTCCTTATCCCATGCTTCTCGAGGTAACCCTTCACATGGATTTTTGTAAATTTTGTACCATTATTGGTTAGAAATTTTAAAATATTCTATGCAAGTATCTTTTATTTTATTCTATGATACTAAGTAATGAAACTAAACACTTTGGACTAGTGGGTGATGGCCATAAACCATGTCATTCTATTGTAATAATCAATGAATAACATATAGTATATCTTACCATCAATATATCTTAGTGATATCTTTATGCACACATCAACATACACAAACTCAAGTACCCTTGATAAATTCTAACTGCATCATATACATGTGTGTATATGATCATGTGAAATCTTAGGGAGATCTTGAGCTCCATTATTCTATATTAAGTATTCTAAGGACTATTGGAACAAGTTTCTAAGTCACTTATTCCACAATATATTTTCTTCTTCCTTGGATATAAAGAACATATCTTCTTCTCCATTAAAAAGAAAGATATCCCCCTTTGATAACTTCTATTTCCTGATAGTTTCACCATCCTTTTCCATGGTGATATAGAACTTCTTGGTAAAATTTATTACATGCCTTGAGTTATATATTTTACTAACACTCAATAAGTTTTGACTAAGGCCTTTAACAACTAATAAATCTATTTATCACATGTATTTACCCCCAAACATGGATTTTAATATGCTAATAATATTTAATCGTTCATTGTTTCCAAATATAAAAACACCTTCCTTGTATTACTTGATTTCTATTACATGATCCTTATTTCCCATCATATAGAAAGTAAATTCTCTATTAAGGATCCAAACACTAGCATGATCTAATTTTTTCAGGGAAATATCTATAAATACTATCTTCTCATCTCTTTTATTTTTTATCCATGTCTTTTACTACATTACCTATGATAATTGAAATTTTTGATCCTACTATGAATATAATGGACAAATTTCATCTTGTAAAGTAAAAAAATCATTTTTTCATTTTCATATTTCTTAATGATTCCTTTATCTACTTTGTACTATAGCTTTAGGTATTCAAAATTACATTCATATGCATTGTTAATGAGAAACACATAGACATATTTCTATATCTACCACGTTATAATAAATGGACAACAAAGGTATACCTAGAATATTGAACTCTTCTTGGTTTATTTTGTTTCTCTTGTTCCCTCCAGTACCTCTTGGCTATGGAATACACATTTTGAGAGTGTAAAATCTTTACATAACAATAACACCTAATTTTTTGTCTACTAATTGGTTGTCCTTTATAGAGATATAGTGGTATTTTTTATTATTTGAGCATTATGATTATGATTCATGCCCAAATAAACTTTCAACTTTTGAGTGGGTTGATGTGGTCTAGCATTGACCATAACATCTTCATCATTATAATGTTCTTTTTACTTCTATGGATAGTTACCTAATTATCCTGCTAGACCTACATACGCCTTCACCTTATTTAAAACCTATGTAATTAGTTTCATGTCCCCCTCCCACCAAAGTTACTCCTCCTAGGTTAGTAATGAAGGAAGAGAGATAATGACCCTCGAGTCCCACCTCCTGTAGGCCCTGAGTTGGAAACAAGCAATAAGGGTATAAAAATCTCACATATGGGAGGAATTACCATCTAATAATATAGTATCTTGAGATAAGATAAACAAAAACTATAAAAATACAACATATAATATAAAATTAAACCCAAATCCATCCCAAAATACATGAACAATTTCAATAGATAGAAATGAAAGTCTCCAAATAAATACCAAAAGACAATTCTTGTAGTAGGGAATCAAAAAAAACTCCAAAAACCCAAGCTATCAATGTCCATCTCATCCCCCAAAGTCTTCTTGGAAATATAAAAAACATTTTGTATGTACATAGGGTGATAATACAAGTATACTTAATAATATCACACTAAAAGTCTCTCAGGAACATATGAAAAGGGCATGATAATGCACCAGTGAGAAAACAGTGGAACCAAAAACACCTAAATAGGTTAACTATCCAATACCAACCTCATCAAGGTAAGCTCTCCAAATAATGAATCCAAGTATAAAAACATAATAAGAATAATATCGATAAAATGGTATCCCACACTACTTTACCATTGATTTTTTACTCTCAAGCCCCAATGTTGTATGTCATGGCAGTCCCATATCTTCCATTTAAAAACCAACCTGAAGAAACTTGGGTCACAAAGTCACATTACATCACATCTCACCTATAGATGTCTAGGATTTCACTCTATATCACATCATATCTCACCCAAAGACACCTATTCCATCACATTTTATCACATCACATCTCGCCCGTAAACACCTAGGTTGTCACATCACAACTTTCCCATAGACACCTAGTCCATCACATCACATCTCATCCATAGTCACAATCAGAATATTTTGATATCATGGACATGAAGGATGTCAACCTTATTCCATTATAATATCATGCATGTTCCCCACAATAATCCATCTCATCAAACATGACCACAATGTACTTTTGATTTATGGACATCATAACCTGTGCATGTCAATGTCTCCTGGAAGAGAGAGTGGGGACGGGCAGGTAGCCAACCATCCATCCTTACCATCTGGATGTTGGAAAAAACACCCCACAAAACATTTGATTGTCAGTAGAAAGTGATCAACATGGGTGGGGTTCATATACAAAACATATGGAATATACAACTTATATATCATAGTCACACATAATATCAACTTATGGTTTTAAAAAATCACTATCCCAACTCACAACATCACCACAAGGCCTCAAAATCCCCACCATTTTCACTAACACCACTAAATGCATAACACCACATAAGCAAGTTTTTTTCCACACTACACCCTTCCTTTAAGTTAATCCAATTTACATATTTATTATTTATCCAACCAATTCATTTTATATTTAATGACAACCACTTAATCCAAAATTCCCATTTCAATTTAAGCTTTTGTTAACCTTTCAAATCAATAATCAATTTCATCCCATTATCCATCCCATCTTCATTATTGAAATTAAATTCCATTACTACCTAGAAACTAGTACAACACATCACCAACATAAACAATCTACCTTATCATGTTAGCAAGGCCTCATTCCATATCCACATCTCATCGTGACCTCTACACGTATCATCTTAAGTCATGTCCCATGAAAACCAATTATCGCATCATTTCCCAACATGTACCGCATACCATCCGGTCACCACCATCACAGTAAAATAGTTCACACCACACAAGTATATATAACAAGAACAACCACACCAATAAACCCAACCTTTATCCCATATATTTTACAAATTAAGGTTTATGGGATTTCATTAATTTATGTTCAAAGTTATTCTCATACAAACCAATATTTTTCGTGGTAAACCATTTCTTTATCCATATATAAGTGATTAGAAAATTCATTCATGGTGACAAAAAACAATCACATAATCAATGGTTCTACAAACACATCAATTTAAACAAAAACAAGGCTCCCAATAGTCAAGATTTTTAGAAAGTTCATAAGGAATGTATAATGTTAATAAAAAGGTAGTGTTCATTGTAGATCATTAGGTTTATTCCCCTTTCCCTTCAATTTCAATTAACCAATTATTATTTTCATTAAGATAGTGCATACCATATTCTTAAAGGAAAAACAAAAGCACGGTCCTTCCCTCATATACAACTAGAGGAAAGATGAATGATCCCCTACTTGGAAGAAAGAATCTCTGCATGATTTACTGCACTAAAACAAGGGATGCACATAAGGATGGAATCTCCATAGGAAAAACTCAAACCACTGGTAGAAGGGTTCCAAAAATCCAATGGAAACTCTTTAGAACCTTTTATATTGAGAGAAATAAATTAGGAAAGAACGAAGGAAAGATATTCATTTTAGAATTAAAGATGTGAAACCATCAGGATTCTAGATCATAGATAAGATATTAATTAACTATTAATGAGGATCTCATTAAATTCCATGCAGAAGGACCCATTAACACCCTTGTTTATCAAGGAAATTCAAGGATATAATTATCCTCCTCAAAAAAACATTTAAATACCATTAATTATATCTTTAAAATCACATTTACGTTAACAATTCATATTCAATACTCTTAGGGGTATTCGAGGGAAAACTATAAATTTTAGGAATTGGATAAGTCCAGAACTAATAGCACCAGCTAACCTACCATGCGAGCAAACTAGTGACCACATTAAGAGAAACAAGTGACCCTAGGATCAAACAAGTGATTGTTCCAACTAGCCACACGAAAAACCTACCTACGACAAAAAAAATGATCATGCCAAGAAACCAAAAAAAACAACCTACCTACTTTATGAACAAACAAGTGACCGCATGAATGTAAAGAATTGTTTGCATCAAAAAAGTTAACATAAGAAGGATACAAGTGATTTATTGAACAAACAAGTGACCAAATGAAGGGAAAAAATTATCCATACAAATAGAAAAGTGATCTCATAATGGGAAAAAAATGATTGCATGAATAAAAAGTGACTGCATGAAAAAAAATTCCAACTGAATGCACAACTAGAAACCTACCACACACACAAAACAAGTGACCACATGAAGGGAAAAAGTGACCACATGAAGGGAAATAAGTGACTGCACAGAAAAATTTTAAAAATCAAGAGAAAAAGGAATCTAAGCACCCTATTGACTCCACTAGACCTAAAAAAACACAAACGAAGGGTTTTTTGAAATTTAAATCCTTACATCAGATACCTCTAAAATTATTCTCAATATGAATAATTTAAAACTAAACCATAAGATAATAGGAAATAGTTTTATAAATACATTATGTCACATACCTCTTAGGTATCTAGTTACACCCCAAACACTATCACACTATTTAACACTAGCAAAAATCATCATATATTCCACATAAACAATTTAAAAACCTTATCAACCACTATAAAACCCAAGAAAACAACTACTATAATGTTTATATAACACTTCCCTAAACACACAAATCATGGAATTCTACCTCCCATATCAAGATATTTTCCAATTTTTGTGTCATTGACTTTCCCACATAGTTTTAAAATGTGTTATAAATATAACATATCTTGACTATGAAAGGTTCTACCCCTATTAATATTCTTGAAGTCTTAGAACACATAAAATCATCAAGTAAAATCACATATCATAAACCAATAAGATTCAAGAATCACATCATCAAGAAAAATAGAATAAGGAAAAACTCAGAAAAACTCAGGTATTGAGCTCACATATTCATATGATGATCCAAAGTACTCTCCTCCAATCCATTATACCTCTACAATACATGAACCAAAAGAATATTATATCCACACATCACCTTCTCTCGATGATCTTGGATCTCAAATGGTTGTTCTATGAGCATCGCATCATCATTTATATCCAACTCTTCCAATTCAATTTCATGGGAGTCATTGTGAAGATATCATTAGAGATGAGACTCATACAAGACTTCATGGATCCTATAAAATTGTGACAACACCTCACTAATGTATCCCAACACCAAGAAAGGTCCCAAAAATTGATGATAAAGCTAACTCCACTGTTAAACCTATACTATCTACATTGAGGATAACCCTTTATAAACATGTTCTCCCTAACATTGAACTATAAGGTCCACCTACTACGATCAACATAATACTTCTTTCAGACCTACTCCACCATCATCCTATCATGGATAACCTGAACTTTCTCTATCATGCACTCTACCACACCTATTATGGGAACTAATGACTCCCCAACCTTGACCCGACATAACGGATAATGAAATATCCACCCATACAAAGCATCAAATAATTCTATGTTGATGGATGAGTGATAAAAAAGTATAAGAAAACTAAACCAAAGTAAATGCTTTATACAAGATCCTGTGAATTCCAAGATGAACACCTATAAAATATCCTCCAATGTTTGGATAGTCTACATCATCTGCCCATACATTTGAGGGTTGAAAGCACTTATGAGATGTAAATAGATTCAAAAATCATGTTTAAATAATCTCTTTAATCATGAGATAAAATGATAATATCGATCCAAGACAATGGACCTTAGAACTCTTTGTATCTAAAAAACATTTTCCATGTACCACTTTACTGAAACATCCATGACACCAGACTCTTTGATTGATAGTAAGTGAGCCAACTTTATTAATTGATTCATGACCACCCATCTAGAATCATACCATCCTTAATCTCAGGGAAAGCTTACGATTAATTCCATTTATATTTCATCCCACTTAAACTCAAGAACATAAAAGGGCTACAATAAACCACCAAGATTATAGTGCTCGGTCTTTACCTATTGGAAAACTAGACATTGAGTTATAAACTCTGTCACCACATATTTCGTCCCAAGCCCCCAAAACTGTATCCTCAAGCCAAGATACATCTTGGATACTATCAGGTGTGCTGAAAAATGTGATTTATGAAACTCAAAAAGGACTCCCATGCACATTTCCACTAGAATGAATAAATTCCCCTAAAAACATTCATTTCTAACCATCCTCTGACCATCCCTCTAAAACATGACCATGACCAACACAATAATACAAAACCACTTATTCTATGTCTCCACACTGAGAATCCTCCACCTACTTCATCAAAGAATACTAAATTTTATTTTTAAATAATAAACCTCCTCTATTAACCACCCTTGCATCTAAGTATAGGGATTATAACTCCTCTATTTCTCTCCAAGCATCTCTAGACTCTTGAACAACATCCTTCTATGAGTTCCTACTCAAATCATCAGCAATGATATTTCCCTTTCCCAAGTTGTAATAAATATCAAATTCATAATCTTGGAGAAACTCTATCCACCTTAATTATCATACATTTAGGTTATTTTGAGAAATTATATACCACATAATCTTGTGGTTGGTGAAGACCATGAAGAATTCTCCAATGAGGTAATTTCACCAAAACTTCAATGAAAACACAAATGATTCTAGCTTTAAATCATGTGAGATATAATTAAACTCATGGGGGTATAACTACATATACCTTTAATAGAACACTTCCTTCTGATTCATAAAGATTCATCCTAATATTAGTTGGGAAGTGTCACAAAATACCATAAACATCACCCCTTCCATAGGCTACCAGATCACTGGTCGATTTCTACTTCATGTGGTCGAATGGTTCCTAAAACTTATCAATACAAATAAAATTTTGGTTATTCCTAATTAATACTATCAATGCAGATACAATCCATAATAAATCAGATGTGAACCTTTGATAATAACCCCCAAGACCAAGAAATCTATGAACCTCTACCACATTCGTGGGTGCTTCCCAGGAAATAACTACCTTGATATTTGATGGTTCCATGACCAAACTCTACTAGTACACCATATTCCTAAGGAAATGCACCTATCAAGTCCAAAATTAACACTTGGACAACTTTACATAGTGCTAGTGGAATTTAAGGGCTTGTAGAACATCCCCAATATGGTAATCATACTCCTCCTCTAACTTCAAATAGATAAAGATGGAATCGATGAACATGACTACAAAATATTCCAATAACTCTTTAAATATATAGTTCATGATCCCCATGAACATAACTAGTTCATTTGTGACACCAAACAGCATGACCATGAACTTAAAGTGCCCATACCTACATCTAAAGGTAGTCTTTGGGACATTATCCTTCTTCATCCTCTATTGGGGATATCCAAACTATAGATCGTTAATATAAAATCAACTAACTCCACTTAACTAGTTGGAAAGATCATAGATCCTTGAAAGGGGCTAGTGATTCTTGATCATCATTTGATTCAACCTCCAGTAGTTGATATACAACCTCACACTACCATCCACCCTCTTAGAGAATAACATTGGATCACCCCATGATGATATACTAATTTGGATGAAACATTTCTATATCATATCATATATCTAAATACTCAAATCCCACAACTTTGAGGGTTCCATTTGAGAAGGAGTCATTTAAATCATAGAGGCACTGGTCTTTAGGTATATCCCTATCTTGATATCAAATCAAGTGGTTATAATAAAAACCACCTTGGTGAAAGCATTAAAAAAACTCATCGATGATCCTAGGAACCTACACTTTCCAAGTTCCTACTAATTCTATTGAAAACTTATCCATCAAATAAATATGGAGTTCCACACATCTACTGTCTACCTGATAACTTTGCTCACTAATGAAAATCACATATCTTCTATCCACATCTGAGAACATGGAGATCCTTCAAAAGTAGTTGAAAATATCATGCATATAATACAACCATTTGATACCTAGAATGAAATTTTATGGTTATATCTAATTCAAGAAGATATCCCCACATGAAATATGTGACCTCGTCATCATTCTATACCCATATAACACATCAAATGAGATGGTTTGGCCTCCGACTAGAGTATTCAATAATGGGGGCATGGAAATACTCTCTATATCTAGTCTTAGATAATGAACTAGAGAGGTTGAAACAAAGTAATTTGAATCTCTAGGATCAAAAATTCACAAAGAAGGGTAGACAAAAATATGATCGTACCCCTAACAATATATGGCCCATGTGTCACTAACAAATCCATAGCATGCATCTAACCATGACCATATCCTATGAATCTATATTTATGGACACATATATGTATATGACTATGTTTAGGTACCTAAATATGAGAAAAATACTAGGTTGACATTTTCCTACCCTATCTCATCTTAATGGATCATAATCCTAATTCCCATGACCCTAAAATGGCCTCACTAGTGGATGATGCTAAGGTTGATGTTGAAATAGACCACTTCCACCATACCAATCTCTGAGAACCACTGGGTACTGATTTTGAAAATGGAAACATCCCCCAAAGAAAAGTCACACCATCCCAATACCCCTAGGAAAAGAATAAAAAATACATGCCCTATAAGGCTGGAAAGGAAGCTACTAAGGTTGAATCCCTGCAGGTTGAAACCTTGAAGCCCCTGGTGCTTCAGATATTTCAATGAAAACTCTACACCTTAAGGATTTTTTTGGTTCTCCTCTCATGGTAAAACTCATTATGAGTTCATATGCTCAACCACCTCCACCTTCTTATGAACCTTCATGTAATTTGGAAAAATAATTTGATTAATTTCATACAGGATAGAAGGGGAGAGTGCCTCCTCAATACACTATGCATGGGACTCCTCATCAAGAAAAATATTTTGGGTGAAACATAAAATATCCTTGAACTTGATCACAAGATCCCACACAGACATGCTCCCTAATTAAAGGGAAAGTAGATCCTACCTATTCACTAAATACATGGTCAATGATAGGAACTTCACTCAAAAATACTTCTATAAATCAATCCATAAAACATCTTACTCCTTCATCCCACCAAGATATAGTTTCCACCACTAACACGAACCTCCTCACATATTACTGACTTCTAATGGGGACCAGTGCTCTACCTGGACCCGTATCAAACTAAAGGTGATCTATAGCTCCTCTGACTAGCTCTCTGCCTATAGATCAAAGAATCTTCTCTTATACTTCTCCAACTACTATTGTTGAAATCCATACAAATCCATCTTCCACCAATCTTCCTTCTCAACTGGATCAACCCTATAGTGATCAATTGAGTCAACCTACTAAACCTCACCAGCCTGAGAAACATGTGGATGATGTTAAGGATCAATAGATGAAATATAGATAAGGATATACTAATCCTAATAGAATAAAATTTTATTAATATTTATTTAATTCATTTTAAATTCCGAAAACCACCAATTTCAAATAATAACTCATGTAATCATGATTCATCTACCTCTCCTAGGTCTCTACCCTTCCAACAGAATCACATATCTTGGTCATTTGATAGACTTAGATTCCATGCATCAAATCATAAGGGGTCCTAAAATCTTATTCCCTAGTTGTTATTCCCTAGCCTATGTCACACACCAAGATCAACTAATACATTTTCCCTACCAACCCATTTAATCCTCACAGTGCCAAACTCCAAAATCCATCCTATATCTCAACAAAAACCTCTGATACAACTCTTTCAAGAGACCCTACCTCCAAAGGTACCCCTCCTAGGATAACAATGAAATAAGATAGATAATGACCCCTAATCCAGCCTCCAGTAGGCCCTGGGTTGGCAATAAGAACTAAAGATATTAAAATCTAACATATGGGAGGCATTTCCCTCTAATAATATAGGATCGGGAAATAATAAAAATACACCAAGAAACTCAATTATATAATATAAAGGTAAACCCAAATCAGTCCCTCAATGCATGAACAATGTCAATAAATACAAATGAAAGTCTCTAAGTAAATACCAAAGGACAATTCATATATAAATGACTCAACAACAACTCCAAAAACGAAGCTAGTAATATCAATCTTAATCCCCAAATTCCTACTAAAAACATGAAAAATATTTTTTATATACATAGGGTGAGTATACAATGATACTCGATAGGATCACACCAAATTCTCTCATGCACATGATAAAAGTTCATATTAATTCACCATTGAGAAAATAGTATAACCAACAACACCTAAACAAGTCAGCTAACCAATAATAACCTCACTAGGACACGCTCACCAAATAACACATCCAATTATAATAACATAAAAAGAATCATATTGATAAAAAAGGGTACCCCATCACTTTCCCATATATTTTCCACTCTCATGACCCAATATCATATGTCCTTGCACTCTCATATCTTATGTATAGAAACTTGCCTGAAGAAACTTGGACCATCACGTCACATCGCATCTCGCCCATGGACACCTAGGCCATCACACCACAACGTATCACCTATCACACACAGAAACCTATGATATCACGTCATATCACATATCTCACCCGCAATCACCTAGGTCATCACATCGCATTACATCACATATCATACACAAACACCTGGGAAATCACATCGCATATCATCCATATCCATAACCATAATAGTAGGGTATCATTGACATGAAGGACATCAACCTCATATCCTCTTCCTAATAGTAACAACTCCTAGATTAATCTATCTCATTAAACATCACCATAGTTAACTTTTGACTTTTGGACATCACAAACTGTGCATGTCACAACCCATACCATTGGGGTCCATGTCGTGACTCCCTAAACCCACCTCTAATAGGCTAGGGGCTGGTGACTATCACCGATTAGGCATGTCACTAACATAAGAGGCATTGCCTATAAACTTGTACACGCGCACACATCTCCAAGACTACAAATGATGAAATTTAAAAACAAATAAGTAACAAAATGCATGCATACTACTAAACCCAACCAACATAGTATAATGGAAATTAAAGTGTGTAAAAGTAAACTGGGCCAAAATACAATCCCACCAAAAATAAAGAGTCTGTCAACTACAAGTTCCAACCTGTAAGAGAAAAGATAGGTAATGAGACTGCTTCTCAAAGTTATAGGAACACCTCGACATATCTAAAACTTACAAATATCCATCCTATCTTGCTCTTCCCTAGACTCCATCAAAAGTTTGATCATCTTTACAAGACATGACATGTGCATGAAAATCCCATGAATGGGTGATTATAACAATACTCAGCAGGACACCTAGAAAACCACAAGAAATACACAAAGTAAAGGCACAATCATCTCTACACAGTATATATCTATAACACATATAACAATAACATATCTAGATATACTAAAAACACAAACCCTTGGTCTAGAGGTAAGTCACAACAATCATATACCCACACTAGGGATTTGTTCTGAAGATTCCACTCATCTCGGAGAACATACTTGTGAGTCTAATAGCCCTGATGATGTTTTTCCTAGAAGTATTTTTTTTTGAGAACCGTCATGAGAGAGATATGTTTATATATCTTAATATAGAAACCAATAAACTCTCTTTGGTAGAACTAACTCCAAGAGTGGGGAAGATCACGATACATAGATGAGGATCACTTCCAGGGTCATGACGTATACTACAAATCATCTGGATTCACCTTATAAGTAGAGGACCAACATTTTTTAGGATTGGTCATGTTGATAACATTAAACTACATAGTGCATCATAATAGATAGATAATCCTGCTCTAGGCCTCTCATAGGGGAATCCCAAATCTATCCAGAAAGTGCTGTTGAAGGGGGTCATACACTTGTGGATAGAAAATAATACCCACTGACTTTCAGGTGAACAAGCAAGGGGGAAGCAAACCAAATGATAATTTTCCAAGATATGGTGGACAAGGAGATCAATACATGTATAAAAGAGTAAAAATCGTGTATAAGTGTCACACGATGTGTCCCTTAACCCTAGTTATTGCCCATGTACAATGGCCCATGTCAAAAGAACATGTTGTTTATGAAAAGTTATACACGTCGTGTAGATGGGATGACACACTGTTTCTAACTATATAGGGTCCACTCTGTGTACGCTGGCCATGTGCTAGTATACAGCTTCAACCCATGTCTGCCAACTCATGTAGCAGTACATGCGGTAGCTTGTGTATCTGGTCGGGGTCTGGTCATGTGGTGGAGTATATTCCATGTACTCCACCCCATGTCCATGTATCCACTGAGATACACACCAATTTCTGGGTAAGGTCTCACACATCGTGTGACAGCTATCACACACCATGTTCCACCTATTTATCGCCTAAAACCCTAGCCGCCACTGGACCGGTCTCACACGCCCAGTATTCTGAGATACATGTCATGTTCCTCAGGATTTTCCAAATTCATTGTTCTTCCTCCAATTCTTTGGTTGATCTTCTGGTGTTTGATCTGATGACCTGTTTTCATCAAAATTGAAGATTCGGGGTTGTATTGACCTTCCAGCACCAATTTGGTAAGTTTTAGGCCTTCGATTAGCTCTGAAAAATGATCACGATCATCTGCATGAAGAATGATCAAAGAATGATATCTCTTGAAACATGTTGATCCATTCATCTCCATCACCGTCGCACATTCACTAGATCATCACAATGTCATGTCTAGGATTTCATATCATTGCTCCATGGTACGGATGTGCAACAATCCTTTGTTCATAACCTTATAAATAACGAATAATACATGGGAATAAAGGGGGAAGAAATAATAGAGAAACAACATAAGGAATGAACCTCGGCTGTTTTTTGTTATGGCTCGGATACTCACCCATTAGAAGGATCATGAAACTAAATCGAAATAGAATCAAGTTTCTGAATCAAACTTGCAATCACCCATCCCGCAAGAACGAATGAACCATGGGTCAACCTATTTGTGGGTTGATCTGTGTTCATCATTAAATCTAAGAATAGGAAATAAGGAATGAAATCACATGCCCTACCTCAAGTTTAGATCAATCATTGATGAAGAACGATTGTGTTTCCATCATCGATGTGATCCTACAACTCCACTGGCGTATCGATTCATGATCACTTGATTCATCATTGTTCTTCATCGAGAGGTTTCTCCAAGGGTCTCCTCTCCAAAAATCTAAAGATTTCAAGAGTTATGTGGCTAACTATGGAAATTATGCTTAACAGTTTATTTAAAATATTAGGACTTTTTGTTAGTGCAACGAGAAAAAATAAATATTAAATTTATTTTATTTCTTTAAACATCTAAAAACTAACTTTCATAGCTGACCTGTGCCGACCAGTGTTAGGCCTCACCTAAGGTAAAGTTGTTTCTTTGAACGCAATGGTTCCCTCATATTTCTGATCTGAGAACCTATTTAAAATATATTTTACTTTTTTATGAAAAAATCTTGCGTGTTTTATTTAAGAATTTAATATATCTCAAAAATTTATCTCGGACACCTTGGGCCTTGGAATTGCATGCCATCTCAATGCTTGGTCTCAAATTAATTCCATATAATATTTAAAAATAATATACATAAAATCTAGGACATTAAATTTTCCCTGCTTTGTGGATTTACATCCCCAAAAATCCAAATAAAAAAAGGCTGCTAAAAAATGTGGGTATTGCATGTGAATCTAAGCCTCTCACTGCCGTGTGCTCTCCTGTAGATTCATGTGCTACCACTGGACATGCACCAAGGGAATCACTCACATATGAAGGATCCTCTCATGTTGATCCTCAATCTTCACTAGGTACTCAGCAAAGGTCTATCCATCATCAATGTCTAGCTCACCCCATTCGCTGATGTATGATGGGTCATTCACGTACCTCCTTAGCTATGAAATGTGGAAGAAATCGTGTACCCAATGCAACTACGGAGGTAGAGATAAGTGGTATTCCACCTCGACAACTCTAAGTATTACCTAAAAAGGGCTGATGAACCATAGAGATAACTTATCACCCCATCCAAATCTCCAAAACCCTCATTGAGGTGAGACCCAAAGGAAGGCATGGTCTCCTTCCTCGAACTCCATAGGTTTTCACCATCTGTCAGCATAAGACTTATGCCGACTCTATGCAGTCTTCATCTGCTCTTGGATGACCTACACCTTCTTAGTAGTAGCTCATAACAACTCTGGGCCCATGAGTACTGACTCTCTGGGGCCAATCCAGCAAAGTGGTGACCGAAAGGGTACCCATAAAAAGCCTTGAATGGTTCCATACCAATGGTGGAGTGGTAGTTGTTGTTGTACACAAACTCCACCAGTGGTAGGTGATCCTCCTAGCTATGACTAAAGTCCAAGATGGAATCCCACAACATGTCCTCTATAACCTTAATGGTTCTCTATATCTGGTCATCTGTCTAGGGATGAAACATTGTGCTCAAACTTAACTGAGTCTCAAACACCTCCTGCAATCAATTCCGCAATCGGGATGTGAAATAAGAATTGCGATCTAAAACAATAATCGATGGGACTCCATGAAGACACAATATCTTTTTCATGTAGATACATCCCAAGCTCTTACTAAACTCTGCTCTAAAGTAGCTAGGAAGTGGTATGACTTGGTGAGTCAGTCAATGATTACCTAAATGGACTTGTTTCCCCTAGACGTATGTTGTAAACCCACCATGAAGTCCATTTATATTCCATCCCACTTTCATTTAGGAACATCTAGGGGGTGAGCTAATCCCACTGGAACCAGGTGGTCATCCTTAACCTACTGGCACATAATGCACCGAGAAACGAATTCTACACTGCCTTCTTCATCCCTGTCCACCAAAACTGATGTCAAAGTTTTTGGTAAATCTTCTCCACATGAGGGTGTACCACTAAAGGGTATGTATGAAACTACCTAAAAATCTCCTCCCTCAATTCCATTGGTACAACTATGTTTCTACTAAAAAGAATTATGTGCTCCCCACCTTGTGAATATCAATCAAGAGCATGCCCTATGGACATCTAAGCACGTAAGGTCTCATAGTTGGTATCCCCAGTCTATGCCTCCCTAACTTTTTGTAGGGGATGAGGGGTGACAACAATCAAATGGAGGTAAGCTGCACCATCTACATCAATTAAGGATAACTATAACAAGTCCAACTGCTCTGACGCCTCATTCAGCAACTACGAACTAGATTTTTTGCTGAGAGAATCTTCCACCATGTTCCCCTTCCTAGGATTATAGACAATCTCAAAGTCATAGTCCTAGAGGAACTATATCCCTCGCCTTTGTCTCAAGTTTAGATCCTTGCGTGAAAAGATATACTTGAGACTCTTATGATCAGAGTAGATGATAAATTACTCACCCATCATGTAGTGTCTCCACATCTTCAACGCAAATACTACTACTGTAAACTCAAGATCATGGGTCACATAGTTTTACTCAAATGGCCTCAACTAGCATGAACCATAGGCAATAAAAACATGCCTCTACATAATTACACAAATAATTCTGATCCATGATGCATCAAATAACATTACATACTCGAATCCCTCCTCTTTAAATCTCAGGATCAGAGTGCTTGTCAAACTCTGCCTCAACTACTGAAAAGCCTGCTAACACTACTCCAACCACACAAAAGGCTTCCCCTTTTGAGTAAAAGATTTCATCAGTGCTGATATCCAAGATAATATAGTATTAATACCTAGTAATATCTTACAAGACTAAGGAATATTTACACCTCTATCACGTTTCTAGGTGGCTCCCATGCTGACATTTCTTCCACCTTGGTCTATTCTACTACTACTCCATCTACTGAGATAACATGTCCCAGAAAGTGGACCTCCAGAATATATAACTAGAACTTAGATTGTTTCCCATAAATATGGTTCTCTCAAAGTATAACCAAAACCATCCCTAGGTGTCTCATGTGCTCCTCCTTATATTCCTAGTACACAAGGATTTCATCGATGAAGACCACTATGAACCGGCCAGAGTATGGTTGTAAAATTTGATTCATGAGTCCCATGAACACTACTGGGGAATTCATCATGCCAAATGCCATCACCAAGTACTCATAATGACCATAGTAGTATCTGAAAGTTGTCTTCGGTATATCCTCATCCCGTACTAGAAATTAGTGATAGCCTGATTGAAGGTCAAACTTTGAGAACCATCATTCCCCTCTCAACTGATCTAAGAGGTCATAGATCCATGGAAGTGGGTAATTTTTCTTTCCAATAACTTAGATTAAGCACTGGTAATCCATGAACAACCTCAGGCTCCCGTATGCCTTTTTGGAAAACAAAATTGGGGCTGCCTAGGTTGAAACATTGGGTTTCACGAATCCCTTCATCTAAAAATCCTCCAACTACACCCTCATCTCGCAAAGATCTACAGGAGCCATCTAATATGTTGGTGATGATATCAGTGTCATTTCAGGGTGTAAATCAATGTAAGAGTTGATCTCCCGATGGGGAGGTAATCTTGGAACATCTTCAGGGAGGACATCCTCATACTCTTCCACTACTTCTTGGAACTAAAAGCTTATCAAATCTGATACTCCAAGTGTAAGGCTAGCCAACTCATGATTTATCGGTTGCACCCTCATGTGCTTGATCTCATCATGTGCTACCTGGGTTTCCTTTTCACCAACAAATTAAAACCATGTCCCATCACTCTGGACACACTGCACCCTTCACCTAAAACAGTCAAGCTAGGCATGGACCGAAGATATCCGATTTATACCAAGAATGTTGTCGCAAGGCCCCGACTGTAACACCCGAGATTTTTATGATTAATATTATGTTTTTTTATATCATCAAACGAATCTTTCACTACATACTAGCTTGGCTTACTTTACACGCAATCGCGACCTTCCTCGATAGCTTGCGTCGTACGCAATACCGAGTTTCACTAAACAACGATATGCTATTAAAATATTATTAAAACTAGCCGTTATGAATAGTAAAAACCACTTTTTAAAATTTTATAAATTTTATTTTTCAAAATGGAATTCATTTTTGGATTCGGAATATCGAAATTAGCCTAGGGTGAAATTTTGGTATTTTTCTGAAAACTTTCAATTTTTGATGAATAGTGAAACCACTAAGTGGTAGGTTAAAAACTGAATTTTGCATAAAACTTAATTTTACCGCTTCTGTGAATGGAATTTCGAAAATCCGACAAACACGGTTAATATCAAGGACTAAAATGTGGTTCAATGAGATGAAAATAATTTTTGGTGAATAGTAACTTTTTACTTTTTTTTACCACGGTTAATAGTAAATAGGGTAACTAAGGGTAAATATGATATTACTATTACCCTAACACATGTCCTAATTCTATTGGATAAGTGTAATTCGACCAAAAACAACCTTATGAATATAATATGACCATTTAGGTCCACTTGGATTAGATTATGACATTTATTATTATTTTATTTAATGAATAGTTAGAATAGTTAAAATCAAAGTTTAATAACTAAAACATTTTTAATATGGGGTTATACATAAGATAAATTCGACTATAAATATTTATTAGAAAGCTAAAAAGATTTCCTACATAATTATATTTTATTTATAATTTTTGGACTTTAAATAAATTAATTTATTTATGACACAACGATGATGCAGTAATTACCCTTTTAAGGAAATGTTAACATAATTGATGTTATAAATGCTCAAATAAATGTAATTTGAGACTTTTTATGAATTACACTAATTTTAAAGGTTACTATGATATATTATTGTTGATTTAATCAACTTGGTTTGAACATATAATTCTATTATGACTTTCACAAAAATCATATATCAAATAGTGTCAAAATTGACACAAAATAGTTTTTAAATAAAATAAAATATTATTAATTGTTATTTTATTCCTAAAAATATAAGTTTCAGCCAAATGACTTAGATAAGGATATATATATTAATAATAAACAATTTGGGGTTCGTTTGGCATGTTATAGTAAGTGTATTAACCATATAGTGAAAGAAAACAAAAAGACATGGTAAAAGTTAAATTATTTAACTTAGAGTTAAATCTAATTGATAAGGTTACAATAATACCCTAAACTTGTCTAAATCCTATTGGTTGATAGTATTTCGACCCATCCCCACTTTATCTTCGAAATAAGACCCTTTTTAACCATTATAAACTGATTTTGACTTTAATATAAAATAATATTTTGAGATATTCCTAAGGTGACCCTCTCCTCCCTTATAAAAGGGCACCTCCTCCCCCTCCTCCTCACACCAATTTGAGCACTCAAGCTCGGCCAACCCCTGCCATTTTCTCCTCTCCACTTCCCTAGAATAATCCTAGAGGTCCTGGTCTTCTTAAAAGTCCAATCTTAGTTCCCTAAGTGGAGGATTCAAAGAGGCGTTCCAAAGAAGAGGTAATATCCATTACCGATCTTTTCAATTTCTTTCTTCTTCAACTTCTTCTTCTTTAGTTGTTTAATGATAAAGTAATAACATTAGTATTAATTAAATACTGATATGTTATTATAAATATGAAACAACCCTAATTCACCTTCTATCCATCCTACGGAAAAATGAAATCACCGCGCGTGCGTACGTACGGAATACCGTCTCCACGCCGTGGTGTAATCTATTTTCCACCACAACCTTACAAGGATGTGTATAATGGTGTAATGAGTAACCATTTATGATTATTATAAAGTAATATTGATACTGAAATAATATATATATACTCCAATACAATTCCATGATCATAGGAACGATATAATCACTCGTGCGTACGTACGGAATACCGTCTCCATGATGTGATGCGACTCGTTCTACATGATCATCATTACATAGTAATTATATAAATGAATTAAATGAATAAATATGATATATGTTACACTAATACCATTCTGGATATAAGGTATCTATAACCTTAAAAGAATAATAAGAATTTATTCGGCAAAACACGCATAAGAACAAAAGGCAATATAGACCCGAGTAACAAGTAACAATGAAATATTAACAAGAAGCTAAGAATATGACCATATATGATATCATATCAATATGTATGATTCTGGAATAAGTCAATAACATTATTTAAACCATTATACAGGAGCTTCGAACACATACAAAGCAAATCGGACCTAAGGTAAGGGAAATATCACAATCTCACTTTTATCCGAGATTGTTTTTACTTTGGTAATTACTGGGGTGTATTTTATCATCCACATCCATGTTACCTCAATATGTAATATTATTTCCATCCTTCTAAAATAGTTTATATCCAATTTTACCCTTCGGTGAGTTTTTTGTAAAAGATATGAAAGGAATCTTTTGTCGTTTTCGTACGAGGTACTTTTTGACTTTTCCGACAAAAGTACGAGAAGAATGTTTTTTTAACTTATACGGCATGCATGGATTTTTAAAACATTATTTCCAAGAAGATTCCTTTATAAGTTTTCAAGTTTATTTTTAATCAACTTCGTTTAGTTTATAATTGTATGACATGTCAAGAACAGAAAAGTGTTTTTGAATTAGAAAGGATATTTTCCTCAAGAATGGAGTTCAAATGTTTTATCAAAATTATTTTCCATATAAGATAATATAGGGTTCTGTTTTTATCCCGATTATTACATTGATTTGATTATGTTGTGAGGGAATTATTTTTATGAAGTCATTTACCTTATATGATTTGTTTTATGATGTCATGATGTTTCAAGAATCCCATTTTTGTTACATGTGTTATGCGATGATGTATGATTTATGATTATGTGGAACACATAAGAAAGGATTCATTATAAGATGGGTGGGACCTATATCTCCCTCCAATGCATTGGGTAAAGATTTATATCTCATGAGATAGACATGGCTGGAACGGAAGGATATTTCGGTTCAGTGATTCAGGACTGAAACGAGGAGTGAACTCGGTTCAGAAATGGACTTTGTCCGCTAAGATAGTCTTGGAAATGAGTCATGACTAACAAGAAATGATTTTCCATGATTATGTGCGCATGCCACAAAGTTTCAAGTTTCATGTTATGATTATGGGGATCTCATTTTCACTTCTATGATTTGTTCCATGTTAAGATATTATGATCTCTTTTGCAGGTTATGATTTTCAAAAAGATATGATATGATTTTTATTTCCTTTATTTGCCCTTGCTGAGCATTTGAGCTCACCCTTTTATGTTTTCTTTTCCCCAAGTCAGGAAGATGGATATTAAGTAGAATATGCTAAAAGGGACCCTAGATATGATGAAATAAATGGGAGACACTGTAGAAGATTTATGAACCAGTTGTTTATGTTTCCCAGTTTCTAAAGACACTATACCTATACGGTCCTTTGTGGTTTTGTCATATGTTGTAATAAGTGTGCTTCAATTTTGAAGTATTAACAATGTATGTAAAGTATGGGTCGTTATAGTTGGTATCAGAGGAAAGGTATAGTCAACCATTGGAAACTAGGATGTGAAAGCCTTAGTAAGAACCCTAAGGATAAGTCTAAGCATAGAACATAATCTTAGTGTTTTAGAAATGGCCATGAATACCCTAGGATAAGACTTCAGTGTTAAATTTTATCCTTGATTATGTGGTTTTCCTATTATAATTAGTGTTGCTCACACTATTCTTCTTGGTTTTAGTCAATGGCTGGAACCTGAAGGAACCGTGTTAATGCGGAATGCGATGGGAAATGCAATGATTGTCCCCCTGAGCAACCAAACGATATGGGAGCTGGAATACAAAATCTTGTAGCCATGCTCACACAACTTTCTCAAGCTATGAATCATGCAGGACTTCCAAACGAGCAAAGGAAGGAGCAAAATTCTGTTGAATCCTTCATGAGGCAGTGTCCACCTTCTTTCAGCGGGTCTACTGATCCATTAGTTGCTGAACAATGGATTAGTACTACTGAAAAGATATTTTCAGTTCTTCAATGTTCCGAACATGATAACGTCATCCTAGCAGTGTATCGTTTGGAAGGAGATGCTGATCAATGGTGGAATCTTATTAAGAATACGAGGCAAAGGTATGAAATTGAGTCCATGGAATGGGACGAGTTCAAGAACTTATTTTTCAATAAGTACTTCCCTCGTATTCTCCGAACAAAGATGGAGAAAGAGTTTCTTGAACTGAAGCAAAGGGATGATGAATCTGTTGGTACCTATGAAGAAAATTTTACAAGACTTGCAAGGTACGCTTCTGGTATTATTATCCAACCTGAGAGTAAGATCGATCGATTCTTTAGTGGCTTAAAACCAAGTCTTCGAAGGGAGTTATCCATAAGGGACTTCAATAGCTACGAGGAAATCGTTCGATGTGCTCTCAAAGTCGAGATGGAGATTGGAGTAACCCATCAGTCATATGGGTTTGATAAGAAGAGGAAAATGGAATTCAAAGGAAAATCTAAAGAGCACACTGAAAAAAAGATGAGCTTTCCCTTATGCTCAAAGTGTGGAAAGAAACATGGAGGGAGTTGTCTTAAAGGAACAAGTAAATGATTCAAATGTGGAAAGGAAGGTCATCGGGCATTTGAATGCCGCGATAATGGGAAGAAGATGTCTAATGATGCAAACAAAGGAAGGGATACACAGAATGAACCTACTACACTTCAATGTTTCAAGTGCAAGGAGATGGGGCATTATGCCAATCAATGCCCAAATCCAAGGGTTGATGATGATGGTCAACGTCAACAAACTCTTAAGGCTAAAGACAAAGGAAAGTCACATGCAATTTCTATCAGTGATGTGGAGTACGATAACGATGTGGTGAAAGGTACACTTACCATCCACTCTGAAGTAGCAAATGTTTTATTTGATTCTGGATCCACCCACTCTTTTACTTCTGAAGAATTTTCTAAGGGTATCACCGTATTACCTCAACAATTAGATGTTGAGTTAGCTGTGACAACACCTAATGGCACATCAATCGCATCAAAAGTTTATAATTCTTCTCTGATCGAAGTTTGTGGGAAAGTGCTTCCTGCAAATCTTGTGATCCTTCCTATAGTGGAATTTGATTTGATTCTTGGCATGGATTGGCTTTCTTTATACGGAGCTCATATCAATTGCCAAAGAAGGGAAGTCACATTTCATATTCCAGATCAATCTATGATCGTCTATCAATGCAAGGATGAACATAACCTTCCAGTGGAAATTTCTTCCATTTTATTGGTATTGATTCCACTAAATGAAGGTTATTTATCTCAAATGGTTGGTGAGAAACTCGCGATTAAGAATATGCCCATCGTACGGGAGTTTGATGATGTCTTTCCGGAGGAATTACCGGGTCTTCCACCAAATCGTGAAGTTGAGTTTTCAATAGAACTCGTACCGGGTGCTTTGCCTTTTTCAAAGACACCTTATAGAATGACCCCAATTGAGTTGCAGGAATTGAAGAAGCAACTCCAAGACAATCTTGATAAGGGATTCATACGCCCTAGTGCGTCACCTTGGGGAGCACCTGTTCTATTTGTTAAGAAGAAAGATGGATCAATGAGACTCTGCATTGATTATCGAGAACTTAACAAGATCACTATCAAGAACAAATATCCTCTCCCGCGCATTGATGACTTATTTGACCAACTACGCGGAGCTCAATACTTTTCCAAGATTGATCTTCGTTCAGGGTATCATCAATTAAGGGTCAAAAGGGAGGATATACCAAAGACGGCTTTCCGTACAAGGTATGGACACTATGAATTTATAGTGATGCCTTTTGGTCTTACTAATGCCCCTGCTATCTTCATGGATCTAATGAATAGAGTCTTTAAAGAATATCTTGATCAATTTGTGGTAGTCTTTATAGACGATATTCTTGTCTATTCAAAGAGCAAGGAAGAGCATGAAGATCACTTGAGAATTATATTGAAGACCCTAAGAAAGGAGAATCTTTATGCCAAATTTACCAAGTGTGAATTTTGGATTCAAAAAGTTGCATTTTTGGGTCACATAATCTCAAAAGAGGGGATATCTGTGGATCCAGCAAAAACAGAGGTTATCGAAAGATGGTCGAGACCAACAACAGTAACTGAGATCTGAAGTTTTCTTAGTTTGGCTGGATATTATCGACGTTTTGTAAAAGATTTTTCACGATTATCTAATCCACTCACCAAGTTGACTCGGAAAGGAGTTAAGTTTGTTTGGACAGAGGAATGTGAAGAGAATTTCAAGGAGTTGAAAAGAAGGTTATCCAGTGCACTTGTGCTCACACTTCCTTGTAGTGTAGAAAGGTTTGTGATCTACAATGATGCATCCAAGAAGGGATTGGGGTGTGTTCTTATGCAAAATGATATGGTGATAGATTATGCCTCACGACAGTTGAAAATCCATGAGCAAAATTACCCAACACATGATTTGGAGTTGGCTGCGGTAATATTTGCATTAAAGATTTGGAGGCATTACCTTTATGGTGAAAGGTGTGATATTTATACTGATCATAAAAGTTTAAAGTATATTTTCACACAAAAGGATCTGAATATGCGTCAAAGAAGATGGTTGAAGCTGATTAAGGATTATGACTGCTCAATCCATTACCACCCTGGGAAAGTAAACAAGGTGGCAGATGCATTAAGTCGACAAGACCATGCTAGTTTATCCATGATGAGGATCACCAAAGATCCAATATTTATGGATTTACAAAGGATGGATCTTGGAATTATAATGGAAGGGGAAAAATCTTATCTTTATCAAATGAATGTTCAACCATCTATACATGTGAAGATTAAAGAGGCACAGAAAGAAGATGTTGAGTTACAAAAGAAAGTGAGAAATGTTCCTGAATTCAACCTTGATTGTGATGGGATAATAAAGTTCAGGAATCGGGTTTGTGTCCCTACCATCCCCGAATTAAAGAAGGAGCTGCTGGATGAGGCTCATAGTTCTTCATTCTCTATTCATTCTGGAAGCACGAAGATGTATAGGGACCTGAAAGAGTACTTCTGGTGGGATGGCATGAAAAGAGATGCTGCTGAATATGTCTCTCGATGTTTGGTTTGTCAACAAGTTAAAGCTGAGAGACAGAAGTCTAAGGGGATGTTACAACCATTACCCATACCTGAATGGAAATGGGAAAACATCACTATGGACTTTGTCACAGGACTTCCTAAAACATCCAAAGGCAATAATTCTATCTTGGTCATAGTTGATCGTCTTACAAAGTCTGCACACTTCATTGCTATTATAGAGGATTTCTCTCTAGATCAGCTTTCCAGGATATATGTAAAGGAAGTGGTAAGATTGCATGGAGTACCACTTTCTATTATATCTGATCGGGATCCGAGATTTACCTCAATGTTCTGGCAAAGTCTTCAGCATACTCTGGATACAGAGTTGAGTTTCAGCACTGCTTATCATCCTCAGACAGACGGTCAGTCTGAGAGAACAATTCAAACCCTAGAAGATATGTTGAGAGCTTGCTCCATGGATTTCAAAGGAGGTTGGGATCAACACATACCTTTGGTGGACTTTTCTTATAATAATAGCTTTCACTCCAGTATTCAGATGGCTCCTTATGAAGCTCTCTATGGAAAGAAATGCAGGACTCCAACTTGCTGGGATGAAGTTGGGGAAAGAAAGCTATTAGGACCTGATCTCGTTGATGAAATGGCAGAAAAGGTCAGATCTATTCAACAACACATAAGAGCAGCTCAGAGTCGACAGAAAAGTTATACCGACAACCGAAGAAAAGACCTAGAGTTTGAATTGGGTGATAAATTGTTCTTACGAATATCTCCCTGGAAGAGGGTTATGAGATTTGGAAAGAAGGGGAAGTTGAGCCCTAGATATATCGGTCCTTTCGAAATACTGGATCGTGTTGGAAAGGTAGATTACCGATTGGCGCTTCCACCGAATCTCTCTCAAGTTCACGATGCGTTCCATGTATCTCTCCTGAGAAAGTACATACCTGATCCTTCACATGTACTCAGCTCAGAAGTTGTACCGCTGGAGCAAGATCTTTCTTATGAAGAACAACCGATAGAGATTCTGGATCGTAGCGAAAAATTCCTACGAAACAAGACCACTCAATTGGTGAAAGATTTATGGAGGAACCACCAACTTGAAGAAGCTACATGGGAGCTTGAGGATATGATGAGGGAGAAGTATCCTCATCTGTTTGTTACAAAGTGACGAATTTCGAGGGCGAAATTCTTTTTAAGGGGGGTAGAATGTAACACTCGAGATTTTTATGAGTAATATTTTGTTTTTTATATCATCAAAATAATTTTTCACTACATACTAGCTTGGCTTACTTTACACGCAATCGCGACCTTCCTCGATAGCTTGCGTCGTACGCAATACCGAGTTTCACTAAACAACGATATGCTATTAAAATATTATTAAAACTAGCCGTTATGAATAGTAAAAACCACTTTTTAAAATTTTATAAATTTTATTTTTCAAAATGGACTTCATTTTTGGATTCGGAATATCGAAATTAGCCTAGGGTGAAATTTTGGTATTTTTCTGAAAACTTTCAATTTTTGATGAATAGTGAAACCACTAAGTGGTAGGTTAAAAACTGAATTTTGCATAAAACTTAATTTTACCGCTTCTGTGAATGGAATTTCAAAAATCCTACAGACACGGTTAATATCAAGGACTAAAATGTGGTTCAATGAGATGAAAATAATTTTTGGTGAATAGTAACTTTTTACTTTTTTTTTACCACGGTTAATAGTAAATAGGGTAACTAAGAGTAAATATGATATTACTATTACCCTAACACATGTCCTAATTCTATTGAATAAGTGTAATTCGACCAAAAAAAACCTTATGAATATAATATGACCATTTAGGTCCACTTGGATTAGATTATGACATTTAATATTATTTTATTTAATGAATAGTTAAAATAGTTAAAATCAAAGTTTAATAACTAAAACATTTTTAATATGGGGTTATACATAAGATAAATTCGACTATAAATATTCAGTAGAAATCTAAAAATATTTCCTACATAATGATATTTTATTTATAATTTTTAGACTTTAAATAAATTAATTTATTTATGACACAACGATGATGCAGTAATTACCCTTTTAAGGAAATGTTAACATAATTGATGTTATAAATGCTCAAATAAATGTAATTTGAGACTTTTTATGAATTCCACTAATTTTATAGGTTACTATGATATATTATTGTTGATTTAATCAACTTGGTTCGAACATATAATTCTGTTATGACTTTCACAAAAATCATATATCAAATAGTGTCAAAATTGACACAAAATAGTTTTTAAATCAAATATTATATTATTAATTGTTATTTTATTCTTAAAAATCTAAGGTTTGGCCAACTGACTTATATAAGGATATATATATTAATAATAAACATTTTGGGGTTCGTTTGGCATGTTATAGTAAGTGTATTAACCATATAGTGAAAGAAAACAAAAAGACATGGTAAAAGTTAAATTATTTAACTTAGAGTTAAATCTAATTGATAAGGTTAAAATAATACCCTAAACTTGTCTAAATCCTATTGGTCGATAGGATTTCGACCCATACCCACTTTAGCTTCGAAATAAGACCCTTTGGAACCATTATAAACCGATTTTGACTTTAATATAAAATAATATTTTGAGATATTCCTAAGGTGCCCCTCTCCTCCCTTATAAAAGGGCACCTCCTCCCCCTCCTCCTCACACCAGTTTGAGCACTCAAGCTCGGCCAACCCCTGCAATTTTCTCATCTCCACTTCCCTAGAATAATCCTAGAGGTCCTGGTCTTCTTCAAAGTCCAATCTTAGTTCCCTAAGTGGAGGATTCAAAGAGGCGTTCCAAAGAAGAGGTAATATCCATTACCGATCTTTTCAATTTCTTTCTTCTTCAACTTCTTCTTCTTTAGTTGTTTCATGATAAAGTAATAACATAAGTATTACTTACATACTTATATGTTATTATAAATATGAAACAACCCTAATTCACCTTCTATCCATCCTACGGAAAAATGAAATCACCGCGCGTGCGTACGTACGGAATACCGTCTCCACGCCGTGGTGTAATCTATTTTCCACCACCACCTTACAAGGATGGGTATAATGGTGTAATGAGTAACCATTTATGATTATTATAAAGTAATATTGATACTGAAATAATATATATATACTCCAATACAATTCCACGATCATAGGAACGATATCATCACTCGTGCGTACGTACGGAATACCGTCTCCATGATGTGATGCGACTCGTTCTACATGATCATCATTACATAGTAATTATATAAATGAATTGAATGAATAAATATGATATATGTTACACTAATACCATTCTGGATATAAGGTATCTATAACCTTAAAAGAAGAATAAGAATTTATTCGGCAAAACACGCATAAGAACAAAAGGCAATAAAGACCCGAGTAACAAGTAACAATGAAATATTAACAAGAAGCTAAGAATATGACCATATATGATATCATATCAATATGTATGATTCTGGAATAAGTCAATAACATTATTTAAACCATTATACAGGAGCTTCGGACACATACAAAGCAAATCGGACCTAAGGTAAGGGAAATATCACAATCTCACTTTTATCCGAGATTGTTTTTACTTTGGTAATTACTGGGGTGTATTTTATCATCCACATCCATGTTCCCTCAATATGTAATATTATTTCCATCCTTCTACAATAGTTTATATCCAATTTTACCCTTCGGTGAGTTTTTTGTAAAAGATATGAAAGGAATCTTTTGTCGTTTTCGTATGAGGTACTTTTTGACTTTTCCGACAAAAGTACGAGAAGAATGTTTTTTTTAACTTATACGGCATGAATGGATTTTTAAAACATTATTTCCAAGAAGCTTCCTTTATAAGTTTTCAAGTTTATTTTTAATCAACTTCGATTAGTTTATAATTGTATGACATGTCAAGAAGAGAAAACTGTTTTTGAAGTAGAAAGGATATTTTCCTCAAGAATGGAGTTCAAATGTTTTATCAAAATTATTTTCCATCTAAGATAATATAGGGTTCTGTTTTTATCCCTATTATTACATTGATTTGATTATGTTGTGAGGGAATTATTTTTATGAAGTCATTTACCTTATATGATTTGTTTTATGATGTCATGATGTTTCAAGAATCCCATTTTTGTTACATGTGTTATGCGATGATGTATGATTTATGATTATGTGGCACACAAAAGAAAGGATTCATTATAAGATGGGTGGGACCTATATCTCCCTCCAATGCATTGGGTAAAGATTTATATCTCATGAGATAGACATGGCTGGAATGGAAGGATATTTCGATTCAGTGATTCAGGACTGAAACGAGGAGTGAACTCGGTTCAGAAATGGACTTTGTCCGCTAAGATAGTTTTGGAAATGAGTCGTGACTAACAAGAAATGATTTTCCATGATTATGTGTGCATGACACAAAGTTTCAAGTTTCATGTTATGATTATGGGGATCTCATTTTCACTTCTATGATTTGTTCCATGTTAATATATTATGATCTCTTTTGCAGGTTATGATTTTCAAAAAGATATGATATGATTTTTATTTCCTTTATTTACCCTTGCTGAGCATTTGAGCTCACCCTTTTGTGTTTTCTTTTCCCCAGGTCAGGAAGATGGATATTAAGTAGAATATGCTAAAAGGGACCCTAGATATGATGAAATAAATGGGAGACACTGTAGAAGATTTATGAACCAGTTGTTTATGTTTCCCAGTTTCTAAAGACGCTATACCTATACGGTCCTTTGTGGTTTTGTCATATGTTGTAATAAGTGTGCTTCAATTTTGAAGTATTAAAAATGTATGTAAAGTATGGGTCGTTATACCGACATTTCCACCAAGAGGTTCCAACCGAAACTCTTGCCCCAAAGGGTAAGATCACACTATCAGCAAAGGTGTGTGATCAGCAAGTCTCCTCCCATAGGTGTCTCTAATCATAAGTGTTGATTCGACGGTTCTACCAGAATCCCAAGGTCTCAAACAATATATGTGGTGAGGAAATAATAATTGGAACTTGTGTCTATAAGTATGAAAACTAATGTATAAAAGACATAGATCATACCTCAAATAACCCCTAGAGTACCTGTGTCACATGACTTGACCACATGTAGTTTCCCTCGCTCCTATCTTCTATCTTCCAAAGCTTGGAATGGACCTCCTAAGGGTGGCAGCAGTAGTATGTCAAAACATATGCCACCTACTGCATCTCTCCCTGCTCCTAGGCCACATCTGATACCTAGAGGATCTTCTGGCTCCACTCATTGCCTCTACATTGTTGGTTCATCCACTGCTTCCCTATTAGTAGCTCAATGGGTCATACAATCTCTAGTGAGATGTCCTCTACCATCGCATGTGTAGAATCACCTCTCCTTAGGCTGACTGGATCCATCCTGACAACTGTGGACTATAGATCCACTATCCTGGGACCTCTAGTGATGTCTCCCACATCCAGATCTCTGTGTATGACATCGGCTCCCCATTTTTGAGGTCTCTACACCTACCTTCTTGCTGCTAACTATCGTTGGTTGTCTCTACTCATCCAAGAAGCTCTCAACCAACAAAGTTCTATCGAGCACTCCATCATAAGTTAGAATGCATAGAGTTATGATGTTGTCTTGGATGTACTAATGTAGACCTTGCTCTAAGGTCCAAGACCTAAAGTACTAATCCCTAACCATATACATAGAGTACCTGGAGATGTTGGTGAACCTTAATGAATATTCATCCACCATCATATTGTCATTATGGAGATGAAGAAGCTTCTTTATATGCACTTCCCCCAGTGTAACTGGAGATAACTCTTCTCTAAAGAGACACTCGAACTACACCCACAAAACAGTTGCCTCATCGTGAGTCTTTTTGGTCAAACTCTACAATTTCCCTATCGAACGCTGAAAAAGGATCATTTCCAAGATCACCTTTTGGTCTGCTGGTGTCCTCCCTAGATGAGAAACTCTGGTCAACACCTTAATCCAGTCCTCATCCACCTGTGGGTTGGGCTCTACCTCGGAACCTGAGGGGTCTCTATCTCTAAAACTCATAGAGCACACTCAACCTGCACTCCTCTTCTACTGGTACTATAGGTACTGTGTGATTCTCCACTGGTGGTGGTATAGCTGGTTCACCACCTGGAGGTAACACCTAGGAAACTTTCCCCTATATCAAAGCCTCATTATTGAGGGGGTCATCCTCATGATTGATCTAGTGAATTATAGATGGTATGCATTGCAGAGGAATCATGTAAAGAAATAAGATGTACCATGGTCAATGAGTATATCTATAGAGATGACTTAAGAAGGACATGGAAGAAAAAACCCATTATTATATGATGCATGTACCACTTTTTTTCTTTCCCCTGCAACTAGTGTTCTCAAGTACTGAGTTAAAAAAAGGTTATTCAAGCCCTAGTGTATGGATATGCTGGTTTCCCACAACAACACTTGAGTCTCTGGCCCGAAATCCAAACTCAAAACACTTAACACTATTGTCCCAAACTAATCTCACCGACTCTCAATCCTAAGGTAGAACTAACCACCTCTCATACTAGTATGTCACGACCCATCCCATTGGGACATGTACCACGACTCCCCAATCCCACCCCCAATAGGCTAGGGATTGGTGACTAGCAGCGAGTAAGCATGTCAGTAACATGGGAGGAATTTCCTAAGTACCTGTAAAAATGTACACATATCCAATCCCCCAAATTCTGAAATGTAAAAACTAATAAGGAACAAAAGGCATGAATACAACTAAACCCAACTAAAAAAGTACAACATAAAGTAAAGTGTATAAAAGTAAACAAAGCTAGAATACAATCCCACCAAAAAGAAAGAGTCATCCAACTAAAAAATCCAACCGATAAGAGGAAAAGATAGGTACTGGGACTGATGCTTGAATCCATAGGAATAGCTCATCCTGTCTGAAACTTATAAAGATTTGTCTCTTCTTGGCCCTCCCTAGACTCCATCAAAAGGTCTCTAATCTACACAAGACATGACACATGCAGACAAAGCCCGTACAAGGGTGAGTATAAAAATACTCAGTAGGACACCAAAAAAATCACAAGTAATAAAAAAATTAAATGTACAGTCATCTCTATACATTATATTTCTACATTACATATAATAATAAAATATCTAGATATACTCCAAACCCATACATGTAGTCTAGAGTTAAGTCACAATGACCACATACCCATGTTAGGGATTCAGTTCGATGATTCCACAAAGTACTCATTTGGGAGAACTCACTCCTGAGTCTGATATCCCGGATGATGTCCTTCTGAGAAGTACTATTCATCAGTAACTTCCATGAGAGAGATACACTGATATATATGAAGAGAGAAAATGATACACTCACATTGGGAGAACTAACTCCATGAGTGGGGAAGATCATAATACATGGATGAGGATCACTGTTAGGGCCACGGTGTATACCAAGAATCATCCATATTTTCCTACTAAGTATAGGACTCACATCCAGTGGGATTGGTCACATCGATAACCTAACTCTACCAAGGGAACAAGATTTGATATAGGATCTTGATTCAAGCTTCTCAAAGGGGACTCCAAAATCTATCCAGAATTTCCTACTGAAGGGGTTCATACTCATGTGGATAAGAAAAGATACCCACTAACATTCAGGGGAACAAGTAAGGGGGAACCAACCCAAATAAGACTTGTCCAAGATACGGTGGGCAAGGAGATCAATCCATGTATAAAGGAGTATACTGAATATAGAAGTATCACACGCCATGTGCCTTGACCTCGAGTACTGCCCGTGTACAACAACCTGTGTCAGAATAATGTGTCATGTAGGAAAAGTTATATAGGGAGTGTAGAGGGGGTCAAACATCATGCCCAACTATCAAGGGTCTGCTCTGTGTATGCTGGCCATGTGCCAGTACATAGCTTCAACCCGTGTACCAGTACATGGGGTAGCATGTGTATCTGATTGAGGTCTGGCCGTGTGGTGGAGTAAAAGTCGTGTACTCCACCACGTGTTTGTGTATCCTCCTAGATACATGCCATGTTCTGAATAAGGTCCCACATTTTGTTTGATAGTTATCACATGCTATGTTCCACCTCTCAATTTCTCGAAACCATAGCTGTCATTGGACTGTCCCAACACACTGTATATTCTGAGATACATGTCATGTTCATCGGGATTTTCTAGAATCACTGTTCTTCCTCCTGTTCTTCAGTTTATCTTTAGATGTTTGATTCAATGATATTTTCACCTTGAAATTGAAGATCCAAGATTGTCTCATCCTTGAAATACAGATTTGGTAAGTTTCAGGCCTTCGATCGACTCCAAAAACTGTTCTCGATAATCCTCGTGAAGAATGATTGAAGAACGATATCTCTTAGAACACATTGATCTGTATGTCTCCATTTCCATCGAACCTTCTCTAGGTCATCACGATGTCATATCTATGGTTACAAATCATTGCGCTATGAGATGGATGTGAAATGATCCTTCATTTATAACCCCACAAAGAATGAAGAACACATGGGAATAAAGGGGGAAGAAATCATAGGTAAACAACCAGAGGAACAAACCTAGGTTTTTGTTTGTTATGGCCTTGATATGTTCCCATTATAAGGATAAAGAAACTAAATAGAAATATAATTAACTCCCTGAATCAAACATTTATTCACCCATCCCGTAAGAATAAATGAACCATGAGTAAACCTGTTCATGGTTTGATCCACGTTCATCGTTAAATCCAACAACGGGAAAGAAGGAATGAAATCACATTCCCTACCTCAATTTTGGAACAATCATTGATAAAGAACAATTGTAATACCATCTCTGATGAGATCCTCCAACTCTGTGGGTGTAGAAATTCATGATCGCTTGATTTTTTGTCGTTCATCATCAAGAGGTTTCTCCAAGGGTCTCTTCTCCAAAGATCTAGAGAATTATAGGGTTATATAGCTAACCTTATAAATTCATATTAATATTTTATTTAAATGCTTAGGTCGTTGAGTTAGTGAAATAGAAAAATAAAATAAATATTAAATTTAATTTATTCCCTTAAACATCTAAAAACATAACTTTCACAGCCAGCTTGAGCTGTATGGTGTTAAGCCTTGCCTAATTAAAGTTAGTTCTCTGAATGCAACGGTGCCCTCAGATTTCTGATCTGGACACGCATTTAAAAGTTATTCCAATTTTTTAGGAAAACCACGTGTGCGTTCTATTTATGATTTTAAAATATCTCAAACATTTAACACAAGCACCCTAGGCCTCATAATCGCATGTCGTCTCAATGCTTGGTCTCGAATTAATTCCATATAATATTTAAAAATAATACATGGAAAATATGGAACATTACAGTGCATTTCAATGTATCCTAGAAGAGAGAAAAAGGAAGAGAAGGTATCTAGCCATTCATCCTCACCACCAATATGTTGTGAAAGACACCCCCAAAACATTTGGTTGATCGAATAAAGTGATCAAAATTGGTGGTGTGAAAATAGAAAACAAAAGGAATATGAAAAGTGTATATAGTAGTCACACACAAGCCCAACCTATGGGTTCACAACAAAATTACTATCCCAACTCATAACATCACCACCTAGCCTCACCACCTCTTCCAATTTTTCTACCACCACTAAATGCATAACAACACACACAAAATTTACAAGTTTCATGACACATTCCACCCTTCCATCAAGTTAAGCCAATTTCCAAATTTACCAATTACCAAACCATTTCATTTATCCATCAAATTCATTTCATATTTAACAAAAACCACTTAATTCATGATTCCCATTTAAATTTAATAATTCATTAATCTTTCCAACCCATTATCCAATTAATCCCATTATCCATTCTAGTACCATTATTAACATTAAATTACATTACTACTAAGAAACTAGAACAACACATCACCAACACAAACAACCCACCTTATAATTCCAACAAGTCACCACAGCATAACTATATCTCATCATGACCAACACACATATAATCCCAAGTCACATCCCATGAAAACCAATCATCATGTCACTACCTAACACATACCACATCCCATCTATTCACCACCATAATTTTTCAATATTCCACACCACACAAGCTAACATAACAAGAACAACCACCCCAATAAACTCTACCTGGAACCCACATATTTCACAAATTCAGGTTCATGGGATTTCATTTATTTACTTTCAAGGGTATTCTTACATAAAACAAGATTTTATATGGACAACCATTTCTTTAACTATATATAATTGATTATCCAATTCATTCAATGTGATATCAAACAATCACATAATAAAGAGTTCTATAAACACATCCATTTCAACATAAATAGGGCTCCCAACAACTATGATTTTTAGAATGGTCGTCAATTATGTATAATCTCAATAAATAATTTATGAAAGTTTTAGAACGTGTGGTTCATTACCCTTTACATTCAATTTCAATTAATGATTTATTATCTTCATTAATTCAGTGCATACCATCTCCCCAAAGGAAAAACAAAATCATGACCCCTCTTGCATGTATAACTAGAAAAAATATGAAGGATCCCCTGCCTAGAAGAAAGAATCTTTACATGATTTACTACAACAAAACAAGGGATGAAAACATATGATGGAATTACCATAGGAAGAACTCAACCCAATGGAAGTAGTGTTCCATGAATCCAAGGGAAAGGCTCTAGAACCTCCAATATTGAGAGAAAGAAAATTGGAAATAAAAAAAAAGGAAAGATCTTTGTTCTAGAATTAAAGATGAAACCATCAGGATTTCAGATCATATATAAGATTTTAATTAACCATTAATGTTGATCGTATTAAATTCCACACGAAAGGACTAATTAACACCCTCAGTCCCCAAGGAAATTCAAGGATATAATTATCCTCCTCGAAACAACCTTTAAATTCCCTTAATTAATCTTTAAACCTACATTTATGTTAAAAACTCATATTCAGAACTTTTAGAAGTATTTTGGGGAACACTATCAATTTCGGAAATTGGATAAGCCCTAAACTAATAGTACCAACCAACCAACCATATGAATAAACTAGTGACTGTAAGAAGGGAAATAAGTGACTGCGTGAATAAATAAGTTATTGTTCTAATCGACTGCATGAACAACCTACCTACCACAAAAAAAACAAGTGACCATGCCAACTGGCCACATGACCAACCTACTCATCTCATAGACAAAAAAGTGACTGAAAAAATGGAAACAAATGATTGTAAAAACAAAAAAGTGACTAAAATATTGAAAAAAAAAGTTATCACATGAACAAAAAAGTGACTGCAAGATATTAAACAAGTGTCAGGACAAAGGAAAACAAGTGAATACATAAAAAAATAAGTGACTACATGAATAAACAAGTAACAATACCAACCAACCATACAACCAACCTACCTTCCACATAAACAAACAAGTAACCAGATGATTGGAAAAAAGTGACCAAATGGAGGGAAACAAGTGACCACATAAAAAACATAGAAAATCATTCGGAAAAATAATCCAAACAACCTCTTGACTCTACCAGAAATTGGAAAGCACAAAGGAAGGAGTTTTAGAAATTTGAGACATTATAATTTTATTTCCAGATTTCATATTAAGAGATAAGAGTATCTATTTATCTTATTTTTTTCATTTCATACTAATGAATTATCCATCAACATTTTTGATATGTTTGACCTGATATTTAATTATTTCATTAAAATAATTTATTGTTTGTTTCTTCTCTACAACCTTGATCTTGTACTCAAAAACCCTCTCCTAACATTCTACCATTTAAAATTTGAGATTTTCAATTTATTCCCTCAACATGGACTTCACATATTCTTATTTTCTTATATATAGTTTGAAATCATGAACCACTGTAATATATTTCTTCATTTCGGATCTCCAAATATCTATCTCTTCAAATGTGTCTTCCAACTATATTTGGAGATAAAATCTCCCTTTTCCTATATTTTATCATCATTTTTGTCTTCCCTAGTTAGTCACTTGTCTTAAATAACCATGAGAACATATTCTTTGAATTATTTGTAGTCCTCAATCTCTTCTACCTCCACCTCTTCTGAGATATTATTTTCTTGTTAAAGAAAGTTCTTCTTCTTAGAGAAATTGTGCTTAGTAATCCTCCAACCCTTCACTCTAGCTGAATATTTATTCATAATAACTCCATCACTCACATCATTATCTTGAATCATTTTTGGGATATTTTCTAAAATATGTTCAACCTTTCCACATAGAAAATAGACATGTGGAATTTTCACTTTGAACTTTCCTTTCGCCCTTTTTAGATTTGAGGAATGGAATGAAATGAATTCATAAACCTCTCTTTTTTCTTGACCGTCCTCCATAGTAAGCATCATTATTTCTTGAAATTCCACCTCCATAGACTCCCCCTTTTCCATAGTCTTATTATCATCGTTCCACATTTCATATGTAATAAGAGTATAGTGATGTCTATCTAATTTTATATCCTTTGGATCTTTATCCTCAATCAGGGATAATTTTATATTAATCCAAGGTTTAAATATTCTCATAATGAAGTTGATGATATTTACATCATAAAGGGTTACTTTGAGACCACACATACCCTCAACAATAACATTTACCTGATCAAACAAAGTATCAATATATTCATTCAGTTGCATCCTCAAGTCCTCATACTTTTTCCACAAAATCTTCATTTTATCTTCTCATAACACTTATTCACCTTCATAAATATTAATAATATTTTATCACATGGTGTGTGAGGATTTATATGACAACACATTTAAATATATTGTGTTTCTTAATGCTCTTTGTAAAGTATTTATTTATATAGAATCGCTATCCAGTTCTTTATAATCTCCTTATGATAAATAATTTCTACCCATACTGACTAAAATTTCTTGTATAGTAGTTTTATATAAATCCATTCCAAGGATTGCAAATAATGATAAATTTGATTCTTATATAGTTGAAAATTATTTCCCTCTAAGATCAGAATCTCATTGTGATTAATTGGTACCATGGATTCCACTTAGAGAGAGTTACATTGAGTTTAACCTTTGGGTTTAATACCACTTATTGGTATCAGTAAGTTAAATACCATAAGGGGTGAATTAGAGTGTTATGGATTAAAATAATACCCATTGTTATCTCATTTCGTCATAAAAAAAACTCTACTCTCTTTATATCATAGCAATATATTAGTAAAATGAAAGAATGAAGAGATATGAAAAATTTACTAGGCTCACACAAATGGAGATAATCCAAGGAGCATAAAAATGAAATTTTATAATGTTTTAGAATCACAAAATTTCACTATTATTTATAATGTTCATAGTGGACTCATTGTCTCCCCGATATTAGAATGATTTAAATTTTTGATAACTCTCCACTCTCTCGATTGAAAGGAACTCCCTAGTCATTCATAAGAATCTTTAGATGATCTGTATCATATTTTAATTGATTCACACTGGAATTAGTGTGAAATGAAGCTCATTTTTCATCAATGAGTTTAAATCCCCTTTACCGTGTAAAATTTTTCTCATGGGAAATTTTTTCAAGAACAGTCTACTTTGAAATCTACCCTTCCATCTCAATATATCATTTTCGAACTATCTCCCTTCCTTTGTGAACTATATTACTTCAAGAACATTCTTCATTTACAAAAAAAAATTACTTATAGATCTTCCCTGCTCCATGAAATGACTTACTTTGTGAAAAAAATTACTTCATAAACTGCTCTTATTTTTGAACTATCTTGCTTTTTGAATCATATTACTTCATTAACTCCTTCTTTTTGTGTGACTACTTTACAAAGTCCCCTTATCTAGATTTATTTTTCTCTAATTATTCTTTAATCTTATAATGATGTTCTTAGGGAACTTTATATAAGAAATTGGCCATGAAAAACTATCTATGTAAGAGATTACTTCTTATCCCTAGGTATACCCTAGTTTTCATAGTGAAAGGTTTCGAATGAGTCTAATAAAAATTATTAGATGAATTGAAATCAATTTAAACCCTGTTATGAGGATCTCCCATGAAATATAAATGAAACTTCATATAAAACATAAATGATGAACTAATCTAAATTATGCATATCATAAACCATATTAAATCTATAACATCTTCAAAATATCATCACATGGGTTTTATAAAGATCACCAAGGGAATCCAAAGGACATCCCCTCTCTATAGTGTATCCACGGGTTGCATAGAATCATCTAGCATTTGGATGGCATTTATCCTTCCAAAATGTCATGTTAGTAACTCATGTGAAAAGAATAAGAATGAAGAGATTTGTTGGTTTCATGGAGTTTTTCTCATGTATCAAGCAAGAACACACACATATCCATCATATGGCTATGTTGTTTATAATCCTCAATGGTGCTCCTTAGGTTGTTTCATTTACTCATGTGTTGGAATGCATGATTAAATGGTTTTTCCAAATCATATAACTCTTTCATGAATAAATACCACTAACACACATTTCAAATTATGAAATGGTTTCTTTAAATGATATATTTAGTGGAGAGTATTTTCGGTTTCCAATATACATAGAATAATATACCCAATGCATGAAAATCATAATTTTCATAAAACCAATATACAGGTTATATATAGATCATATATATATATATATCATCTTATATATACCATTTAAATATATAATCTTTAGGGTATATTTTCATTAATATCTCACTTAAAATAAAGCATAAAATACTATGTGTTGTTTCACCTTATATTGTATCGTATTCAATAAATTATGAAACCATATCCCAAAATCCTTTTGGATATTGTCCAATTTTTTTTTGGAAAATTATCATTAAATTTACCTTGTTTCACATCACATAAAATAACTTATAAATAACCATCCAAAACACTTTTGGATTAACTATAAAACATATTTAGAGTAACTCTTTGAGTCAAAATCAATCCCCATTCAGTCAAAGACAAAGTGTGACCCCATGGAACTTTATAGTGTTGACAATAAATATGAATCTATATATCCATATATGTAAGTAAAGAGTAGCCTCTAGAAAAGTTTCATTAGTACTCAAGCTATAAAGGAATCTAGAGTGATCTCCATCAAACACATGTGTCTTTATACCTATTTCCACAAGTCTGTATCGTATACAAATGTGTATTCTCATATTTTCCCTTTTTCAAAGATATTGATTGACCATGGGACACGGAACATGTAAACCCCATATATCCAACTCATATATTATTGATTTTTAGGGTGTATACTGATATTATTGATGAATACATCACTTTTCATTTGTATTTATAGATAATGACATCACATGTCCCTTATCTGTATAGATATAAAACATATAGGTGCATCCAAACACTCCCAAAGTCTATCTCAATCAAGGGCCTATATGTCATACTCTTCATATGAGAGAAAAAAAATCCAATCTTAGTTATGCTCTAATAGACAACATGATCAACAGCATACCCAACCACTCTAGTATTAGCTAAGTCAATATATATACTTGTGTAAGTAGGGTATCAAAGTATAAATGTAATCATTATAGGTATCTCACCATTCTTAGGTAATAGGAACTCAAATATGATCCATGAAACCCTATTATACCAAATACATCTATATGAAACTCTATGAGGTGTACTTAGTAGGTCATCTAGTGCACCAAAAGAATCTTATTCTTTGTTTCATGCCTCATGAGCAAATTTAGTATCTCTATACAAGAATCCCACTCACACTATCCTTACATTTTCTTCATAACCTATAATATTCCAGGAAGAACATCAGTTAGGGATAACTCGAAGCCATACTTTGAGAGTTCTATTATCACTACACTTCATGAAATGTATATCTATATATACATTTATGTAGAAAACATTAAATAATGATAAAGTGGAGGTTTCCTTTAATATGATACATTTTAATATTATTAAAATCCTTAAGAGTATTTTAAAAATCCAACATAAGAACTAGTTTAGCATACCATATATGATAAAATTCCAAATCAGCCTTATATTTTCTACACTTTTTGGGTTTTTTTAACTAATTACATCATATATAATTCATGTAACATCTCTATGTGTCCATATAATAAAACCCTCCCACTAAACTCATTAGTGAGAAACATATATAAAGTAATATAATTTAAATAGTGGTGAGAATTAGGAATCATATTCCTAATTGTTCAACTAATTGAACATATTAAAACCTCTTAACATCACAAAATCAAATGTTACGTTGTCAACTTCTATTATCTACTTATAAATACTTATAATTCCATCATCATCATCCTTGGAACTCCATTCCATCAAAAAAATCCCTAAAATAATGTAAATACTTACATTATAATTTACTAATATATAATAACCTCTTTTATGATGTTAAGTAAAATTATCTTTAAACTTATACTAATATATTATTTTAATTTTGAACATATCTTAAGTCCAAACATACTCCTATTATCCTCTTATACACTATATTCCTCTTAGAATATCTTGATAAGATACTGAAACCATTTTGTGTTGTAGAAATAACATGTATTTCCTTTTGATGTTAATATTTAACAAATAAAATATTGTTTCTATATAATATGTGGTATTCTATATGTTTAGAACATTTCCATTTGAAAATAAGTCTATCAAGATATACCACTGTTGGGTGGAAGGAACACATTCCCTCATATTTTAACAAAAAAATGGTTAAAAATTTTATCCTGGATAAAACATTTTTATCCATATATTTTTCTCAAAACTTGTTATAGAAATTTGTTAATCAAAAACCATTTGTTTACATTTAATCATCACATAATTATTCAAAACAAATATTTTTTATTGAACATATTCTCTTATAACATAAGATAAATGATATGAAGGTACAAATTTTACATAGATTTATTTGAGATTGATAAAATATTTATATTTAAATCCTTAATATAGTATCTATTTAATTCATCTCATGAATATAAATAGAAATATATATCAATTTTTCCTTTGATTTTTGAACTCTTATATATTTACAACAATTTTTAAAATATACATTTGGTGTCACATACCTTTAAAAATAAAATAATTAATTCTTATAACATCCATATCTGACATTGAAATTTCATATAGTTTCACAAACTCCTTAAAGTGTATCTTGTATAATCAAATCATATTGAATTATTAATCCCATTACTTGGTAACCCTAGGTTTCATTGACCTTTATTTCCTTCTTGAAGATACATTGTTTAACTTTTAAACCAACTTTTATTACTCAATTTTTATATTTTACCTACTTGTACTATCTATACAATACCTTAGAACCTATAAATAATATGCATCATTCATATATATTCCCAACACATTGAGAATATCAAGTACATGTTCATTGAATTTAATCATTCTGTAAAAACATCTCCATATATAATAATAAGATAAATTCCCAAACCAAACCAAGTCATTTTTTAGTCTCCCCTTAAATCATACTATAGAATTAAACAGATCATAAACCATGTGTTTTCAAAATACCCATCTCATTTCTTTTATAAAAACTATTGTTTATATTATCTTCTCATGATCTAAATTAGATTAAAATACACAGCTTATGAAAAGATTATCCAAAATTTAATTATACAAGTTATAAATATAGCAACTCATTTACTCCATTACTAGAAATAAAACTACAAGACTTAATTCTTTTCATCTTTTAACCTTATATATATTTACAAAACTTTGTAAAATATACATTTGATATCATATATCTATTAGAATAATCAAATTGAATTATATAATTGATATAGTTATAAGGAAACATTTAATCTCATCAAGTCATAAACATATTAAATCACATTGAATATCATTTTAAATACCCAATTATATTGAGTATATGAGACTAAAATTCCTTAAATCATTAATATACACAATAATATTGAGTACATGAGTGTGGACTAATATTACTTCAGTAATTTTTCATTTAACTCCATTGAAACCTTGAAATAATCACTATATGCTTCCATGAACATATATATTCATTTGTTGGGTAATTTTAGCACTTGGTTACTCAAGAATTAATTTTTATAAAACATTTAATTTTCCTTAATAACTTTTCATAAATCACTAATATTTCTTAATAACTTTTCATAAGTTATCAATCTTAAGAGCTACTTACATTAATATTCTCGTTATCAAGGATTGATCATAATATTTAGTGTGGTGATGGTGATGATTATGATGTTGTCTAAAATATAAAAATTTATCAGATGACTATAATGTATTATTAACCTTTTAATAATGAATTTTATTAAATGGGATCCCACTAAAATGATTACCCCTTTTGTGTATCATATTTATTAGTAGGATAAGATCTATATTTCACTAAGAAATGAGTTTTTTATGTAATTTGCCTCACCACTTTTCTATTTAGGTAGGTAATAATCTCAATCATATCATATATGACTCTTGTAAATTTGAGTAGAAAACTCTTTGTCTGATCCATCATATGGATAAACTCAACTCTATTACTTCGGTGACCTAATATTATTATAGGGTCTCCCAACTATTGTAACCCCAAAAAAACACTGAGAATAAGTTAACAAAGGATAATCCAAGGCAACCCATCTATGGAATATCCGACCCATGAATGATCCAGTTTCACCTATCCTTTCTTTCCTTACATAAGATAATCCATGGGCACCCAATTATGGCATGAATTACCCAGTTGGATGAACTTAGTCTTGACAAGTGCCAATTTGGAAGGAATCTAACAATTATTATTTGAAGGGAATTTAAATCTCACCATATTATCTCATGTTATGCCATTTTATATATTCATGCTTCTAGTAATTTAGTTTGAAATCATATTCTCTCCACCAAAAGAATATATTAAAACCATGTCTAACTCTTTACAAAACCCATAGGATTGTGTAACTAACCCAAAAATATAAGTCAAGTATATTCATATATATATATATATATATATGTATATTAATGCATCATATTCATAAGTTATATGAACACTTTATTTCATGGTCTCTAATTATATGATATTTTCATTGTCCATTTGAGTAATCCTGAAGTGATAGATAACCAACCCCATTCACTAGCCTAGATAAGGCATAATCCTCTAAGTATGTAGGTAGTTTGACCCCAAGTCCCTCTACCTATGGATACTTTACTCAAGATTGAATCCAATTCATCATATCTCTAACACCTAATATTCATAAACTATATTCATTTACTAAATTCAACGTCATAGGTTAAATTACAAACTGAAGTCAAGGTAGATGAATAATTAAATTCATTATCATACATAACATGTAATTAAAGGATCTATCTAGAAGTAGTTTAATATTTTATACTAAAGCATAAAACATTTGTTATATAAAAATTTAATAACTATGAATAATATAGGGAATGAGATTTAAATAAATTATCAATTCAAATATTAAAATAGGAGATAATCATTTACAAACAATTCATAAATCAAATATAATTATAAACCCTATTATAATTTCAGCTTTAACATTATGGACATTCCATGATTTTGAATATAAAAAATTTATATTCATTCCAATATGAACTATTTCATATTTTTCATTATAGATCATTTTAATTTAAATATATTATATTTTATGAATTATAAACTATTTCTAATCAGATTTATAATATGTAAACATTTTTCATAATCTAAATATCATATACTTAATCATTATTTAAACCATGATCATATCATCCATCAAAATAGTTCTTATGTGGCTTAAACAATATCCAAATAATCCCCTTTAATTTGAATGGTTTGAATTAATTAATTAATTATGAATATTTTCATAATTTAAATGTAAACATTTTATATTTTGATGCTGGGGAGGGGCAGTTCCTTATAGTTATAGTCTGGTTCAATTCCCTAAGACCTTTGAGTCATGTATTGTCTCTTAAGCCTTTGGTACATGTAATCACTAAGCCTACCGGCCTTTTAAGGGTTCCCACTCATCCCATGAAAGGGGGGTTATCAGAAATAAATAAAAATGAAGGCCTTAGGGCCATTCAGGATAACCCTTTACAAATTATTTCTTATGATTTCTAAATAAACTCTTTTATTTCTAGATCATAAGTCATGCCATATTATTTTTTTAAAGGTCTTTTAAATATTGACATTTAATATTTATTGAATATTTAATAATAAATGTTTTATAAACATTAATTAATTAATTATAAACCCTTTATAATTAATTAGTTAATTAACCCTTTATTGATTAATAAATATCCCTGAAATACCTTTTATAATGATATATAAAAATTTTACAAACCATTTAAATCATTTTATATCTTAAAAACAATTTTTAACTATTTTTTTGTTTACCCTTATATAGTAATCCTTTCCTAAATAATGGTAAGAGTGGTTACCTTTATGCAAACCTTATGTGTAAGGGTAACCATAAAAAATCAAAACAACTTAAGGTTAAAACCACCATGACCCTTATGCGTTATTTTTTCATAAAGGTAAACTATATTTTACCTTTTCATATACCCATATTTTTAAGGGTTATAATAACCTATGTACATATGGGTTGAAAAATTCTAGAGGAAATTTTATTTTTTCAATTATAGTTTGGCTGAGAACTATGAATCAAAACGGGATTAAGAGGGTTTAAACATCCTAAAATAGTGGTATTAGGCATGGTTTAAGTTCCAGTGGGAGGTTTGAGTGTTTGATCAAGCACCATAGGATGAACGAGAAACCAGGGATGCTAACAATAGCTACAAAAAACCATTCAAAAACGAGAAAAGTGATTCATGGTGTGAATTAATTTCATAGATACAACGGGTCAAGAAAAAATATAGTATAGGGATCTAGGGAAAAATCCTAAAAATACATGGAATTGACATATGTTCCATGTTTTGTAACATTCCAATGAGGTATTGTTAAATTAAATAGGGGCCTTGACCCCCCCCCCCCCCATTATCCTTTATCTTGGGTAGTAGCATGCAAGAGGGTTTACCGTCGGTGCCCCCCTCCCTTCATTATTCCCCCATTATTGGTATTTCTTGGGGTGATTTCATGGAATATGTGAGGTATGGCCTCCATATTCTCCATTCCATTAAGGTCATTTACCTTTTATAAATTATTAGCTGTCATGCTTAATTTAAATTCAAGGGTTTAATTTAAATTATTTGGTTAATTTAAATTAAATGGGAATTTAACATAAACTGTTTAACATATGTAAAATACATAGGATGAAATGGATAAATTTCCAATTTCATTGAGAAAACTTGTGCACTAGATTGATACCTCAGGTGCTAATGTCCTAGGCCTAGACTAAGAGGATACCCCAATATGTGGACACCTCCGAGAGGGGGTGTGATGGGACTTAAGAGGGAAAAACCTAGTAGGATGGGTGAGAACCCTTGATATGCTTAAAACATAGGTGGATAAACCTAGGTTGGATTATATATGGGTTGGGGGATAAGATCAATATAGATAAACCTATAGTTTGAGATGGACCACAAGCCATATCTTTAATATATTTCTAGTTGGACTTTCCCTTTGAGGCTCATGAGGTCATGAAATATCTATGACTCTACAGAAGAGTGTGACATCCTTCCTAAGATGGGTTATGCCTGCGTGACTTTTTATGACTTAAAGGACCCTATTAGGGTGTATCTCCTATATAGTGACCTAGGGGACCCCGATAGGTTCTTTGAGTATAGACTAGCCCTGAGTGGGTGCATGTGTTCTTGGGTAGAGATGTTAGTGAGTATCACCTTAGAATACATACTTAACATGTAAGCCTAAGGGTTTGTGTATGATGGTGATGGGTTTAAGAATTCATATAACCCTTTCCTTTAATTTATTATTTCTTTTATATATCATGATGCTTTGTGGATGCCTAGAGGTGATTCCATGGATCCAGCTTATTAGCCTGATATTACTTAATGGTAATGTTGGGGATGCTCAAAGGTGATTCCTATGATCCTTTTTTTAGCCTCTTGTGATATAGTTATGAAATTAATTGGATTTGATGATTATCATCATTGACTCTTAGTGTATATCATGGTATCCATTCTTTGATCTACATAAATAATTCTCAAGATGTTGGGATTCAACATTAGGTCTGTGTGGGACACCCTATAATCCATGGGTCCTTAGGATTACTATCATGTCTAGGATCCAGTTGTTTAGTCTTGGGATTTAATATTATTATGATTATTATTATGATATGACAAGGTCACCCCAAGGATTCTACCAGTCGATCCTAATGAAATTATTTATATCTGTTTTCGATGCCCATGATGCTTATGATCCGGCTAGTTGGCACCATGATATGGGAGATATTTCTGATTCAATGATTTCCCATGCTTCTCAATAATTGAATTTGAGACATTTATTATATTAGAGTTTGGAGAGATTCTCAGGATTCATGGGGTTTTACCATTGATCTATTCATAATGATATGTTGGGACATTTGATTATAATTTTTATTAATTCTTGGGTTATACCCTAGGATCTTGAATTTATATAGTTAACATGATATCATGGCTTGCTTAGAGGCACCATAGCACTGGATAAATAAGGTATGGTCGATCGAGGTCCTATACTTGAGGATAAAAATGGTTTTTTACTTATTTCATTCCTACAGTTATTTATGGTTCTCAACTAATCATGTCACATGCACATATCACAACATTATCAGTGTTTATGGGACCACATTGGGGGATCCCTACTAATTTATTTACTCACACACTAGTTGGGATGAAATTACATTGTAGTACCTAAGAAAACTCTCACAAGTTGTATGTATAGATTAGGTTGGGGCCCGATGTTTCATGATTGAGTAAGATAGATTAGATGGTCTAGATATTGGGATGAGGAATTCATAGAGGCTCAGGGTCTTTTTTTTATATGTGATCATGATCATTTGAGTTTTTATGATGCATTCCATATGATATATCATTTCTCTAACATCAGTTTTATTCATTAGCATGTGCTCTTTGATAGGATTATTGGTTATTTATTTATGATTGTGCACTCTGATATGAGGGTTATAGTCTCCCTATGGTACTACCTTAGGCTCCCACTGCTAATCGGTAGCCACTAGTGTACGGGGAGGCATACCTAAGGTCTTGTGGTGCCATCGGTCTAGTAACTATTCATAGTGAGTTAGTCCTAGACTTTAAAAGTGGCATAAAATAATTTTTTCCTTTTGTATTACTATTTCAGATATTCTATCTAGGATATAGGAAAGTGTCAGAGCCTGTGATAGATATTGGGTTAGTACATCATGAACACCTATTCCGGTAAGAATTCCATGTTACCGAAGAGTGGATTGTTGTTCTAGGTAAGATATGTTACATTTTTTTATAAAATTTCACCTAGTGTAAAGCATATGGTTATTAAGGTCTATAATTTATTTTGGAATTCTAGATCTTGTCCCTTTGGTAAGAGAGTAGTTATGGATTTGACTCTTGGATCGTAGAGGCAAGAAGAATCTCATGCATCATAATTAGGCACATAAAATTCACATGAAATGTATATTTCTTCATTTTTTCAATTTATGTCACTAATTATAGAGTCCTAGTTGTTTAAAGTGTAAGAAATTATCATATGACATTTTACCATATAATTACTTGTTGGAATTTTTCTCAGTTTGACCAAATTGTATATATATTTATTCTTATGGAGGTCCAAGTAGATCCATGGTGAAACACACGATAATGAAGATGAAGATGGTGAAATTTTTTAGGTAGGGGACTCATGGGGGTCTAGATGATCAATACAGGCATTTGATTCCTTTATAAAGAACCCCTTAGTGGTAGTTTTTACTTTAAGTTCAGTTATTTAAAGTTTCAGTAATAACCTATATGAAATTTTCCCATATATATTAGAATGAAATTATACATAACCAAACCATGTGACTCTAGTTACTCAATAGGGATCATCTAGGATGGAATATTTATATATATAAACCTTGGGTGATGAGTTTGTGATTCTCGAGGGGTAGTCTCATATGAGGATGCTTGGTGAGAATTAGTTTTATAGTAGGCTAATGACTTGGCATGAGGTGTCTGATAAATGTGTTGATATGATACCCATGAGTGGGAAGTTGGGAGTGTTGGATATTGTGGTTTGTTTGAGATGGAAGTTTTTTTTATGCTCATGTTTCATGTTTTATAAGAGACATCACTTTTAGGCTTGGTGGGAGACCTAGAGACCCTTATATTGAACTCGGTATTTTCAGTGAGTTGATTCTTAGTATTTTATGAGGAACACCCATGAGAGGACTTAGCCTAATAATGTGAACACCCTTAAAGGTTTTTGAGGAAAATTAACATTGTATGCCTTGGACTTATTATGAGGAAATCTCCTTGAGTGCTTGTGATTTTGGTACCAAATATTGTTTTCGAGATTTAGAAGCATGGGTAGATACTTTGGGTTTTAATCCAATTCTAGATAGAGGATAATAATGTGGTTAATATTGGTAAAATTTAAGTGCCTGATTTTAGAGAGGATCATTGAGGGTTCTTCTAAATTTATGAGACTAACCTTTACGTTATCATGGTCAATGTTTAATAACTGTGAGCCTAATTTTGATGTGATGCTGATCACTGATAATGAGTTTAGTTTTATGATTGGGTGGTATGGGAGAATACTCTATTTATATTTGGATGAAGTCGAGGTAATTTGTGATCATTAAATGTGGTTCCTCGTGATTTTTAAATTGGTAAGCTATTGTGTAAGAGCTGGGGACTAATGGAAGTTTATCTGACACTTTTAGCCATGTTGGATCTGATTTTTGAATGAGGATTTGATATGTCCCTCCAGGGTTTAGGTAACATTGGAATTATATTAGGTGTTGTAACATGGATGATCCGAGAATTGATCCTGATTAGGTATTAATAGGATGGTATGTGTGGATCAGGAGGAGCGGCACATATTTATTTATGATCAAACCTGATGAGGTTAATCCATGGAGTTGTTTGAGGGTGTGTCCCTTATTGTTAGTGGTTTTTAAAAGATTTTGAATTATAACATTACCATGATCTAGTAATTGGTATTAAATTTATTACATAGGTAATTTATTGGTTTTGAGCTAGCTTATCCATGTCTATCATTGTGTTTAGTGATGGATGGGGTGTGAGCCATAAATGGTGAGTGTTTAGATTCTTAGGGAGACTATAACAATACTTCTATGGTGGAGAGAATCATACCAGTTCTGGCTAAATAACCTTTATATTGGGAGGGTTGGGATGTAGTGAGACCATTCATTGGATGGTCGATGCGACATCAGGGTGTCGGTGTGTGAAAAGATCTGATATGGTATGGTTCTTCAATGAATACCAGATTTATGATTCAAATAGGATATTGGTTGGAATCAGTGGATTGACCATAGGTTTTGGGTGATCTTTATGTGACCTGAGGGTGATTCATGGGGTTATCCATGATCTATGACATATTATATAGATTGAAACTCCATTTCAAAACATGGTTTAGGGAATGAACCAGTTTTATCACGTTTGGGGGGTGAAACCCTATTTTTTTATTATGATTTAGGGGGTGAAATATGAGTCAAAACATATAAAATTTTCATTTGAGATGAAAATTATTAGGATGAATAGGAATATGGAATCACGGTTCAGAGCTTGAATAATACCCTACGTGTATAGTTCATTAGTGGAAATGTTGGGATGATGAAGATGTTTCTTTTAAGGACATGTTGGTGGAATACAACTGAGTTTTTTGAGTATATTAAGATAGAGGAGGTTTTACTAACATTATTCTTGGGGTTAGACACAGTGAAAGGGGAATTTGTAGGGATCATTATGTGGTTTATGATTTATAGGTTTGTGGAATACTAGAGGATATGTTTTTGATAGGTGGTTCTGATGTTCGGGAGCATCGTGGATTGAAATCATCTGTTATGAGATATAACTTATGGTGAGGAGAACCATAATCTAGGTGATGAGTTGGTTAGTGAAACAATGGTGTCTCAATATATATGGGCATTGTGGAGTTTTTTCTATAGGTTTCAGTGATGTCTACAAGCTATGGATCAGTTTTTTTTAAAACACATGCCTCGTGTTTGGAGTTTCACAGTGGAAGATCATTCAGTATTACAGAGTATGAAGAATCAAATTAAGCATGATTTGGTGACTTGAGTAGTTTGGGTTTATTGGTTGAATGGTCAATGAGAATTATCAAGGATTATAAATTTTATAGTGGGGATATTTTAATACCCTATGTCTATATGGGGTGGAAAATTATAGAATTAATTTGAATTTTTTTATTAGAGGAGGTTTGGTTTGAGAACTATGACTAAGAATGAGGTTATGGGGGTCTAAACATATTAAAATAGTGTTATTAATCATTTTTAAGTTTTGGTGGATGGATTGGGGGTTCAGGTGAGCAATATAAGAGTAAAGAGTGACCCGGGCTGCTGAAGATAGCTACAGATGATCATTTACAATGAGAATAGTGATTCACGATGTGACTTGCTTTAACATGATGCTACAAGAAATAAAAAAGGGTTGGTTAGGGGATCTAGGGTAAAAGCACAAAATTTCATGAAATGACTATATGTGTCACTCCATGAAATGTTCCATCAAGGTCTTTTAAATAAATGGGGGGCACAACCCCCTTTCTCCTTCGGCTCTAGCAGCAGTGTACGGGAGGGTCGACCACCGACTTCCACCCTCCTTCCTCCATTATTATCTATTATTGAGGTGATTTTATAGAATATGAAAGGTATATCCATTTTCTTCTCGCTCCGTCTTTTTCCACTAATTTTAGCATTTTTTTTGAGTTATTTTATAGAGGTTTCACTGAGGAATAGTGAAATCACCCATTTTCTACAAGGATTTTATGTAGCCTAGGGAGAGGACCTCCCAAGACAATGTCTGCTAACCATCACTCATCATTTCAATAAACATACATCATCATTGGGATTTTCTTAATTATTAATTATATAATTAATTTAATTTATCATGGAATCAATAGCATTGGTTGGGGCCTTGGATTATGTGATATCTAGAGGATATTATTGAACTCCAGTGGATGGTCGACCATGATTCCAGTGCAATGTGGTGATGTGGTGGGTTTTTTGGATTTATTCCTCTTTCAAATTAAATGGATTAATTATAAATATTATAATTAACTAATTTTGGGTTGTTTTCTTGAGAAAGGGGCTCAGGTGATGAGTCATGCTTGATTTAGACTTGGAAAAGCTTGGGAAGGCCTTGGTGGAGCTAACAACCTTTATAAAGTAAAAAAGGGAAAATCTACAATTGTGGTGGGTGGTCCTTGGTACATTCCCTATGGATTTAATGCATGTTGTTTATAGTGTATGTGTTGTTTGGTCATTCCATTAAGGGAATTGGCCTTTTCCAAATTATTATCCACCATGCTTAATTTAAATTCAAGGATTTAATTTAAATTGTTTGGTTAATTGAAATTCAATGGGAATTTAATTTAAATTACTTGACCTATGTAAAATACTTGGAATGAAATGGGAAAAGTTCCAAGTCCACTGAGTACTTTGTGCACTATCTTAACACATAAACCACTAATGGTTGAGGTATAGACAAAGAGGATACTCTAACACATAGACACCTCCAATAGGGGGGTGATGATACTTTAGAGGGACAAACTTGGTAGGATGAATGATGAACCTTGAGATGTATTAGGCTTAGGTGGATAGACTATGGAAGATTAAAGATAGGTTGGGTGAGAAGACTCATCCAGATGACCCAAGACTTTGAGAGGAGTCATGAGCCATCTCTTTAGGCTGTTGTTGGTAGTAATTTCCATTTGAGGCCCCCGAGGTCTTTCTATGTCTATGACACTACTAAGGATCATGGAACCCTCCCTCGGATGGGTTATGCCCAAGTGACTTTTTATGACCTAAGGATCCCTAGTAGGGTTCCTCTCCTATATAGTGACCTAGGGGACCCTAGTAGGTGCCTCAAGGATAGACTGAACCCGAGTGGGTGGGTGTGGTCTTGGGTAGATATGGTAATGGGTTCCACCTTAGAACCCACACTAAACATGTAATCCCAAGGGGTTGTGGATAGTGTTGATGGGTTTGGGTATTCGGTCAGCCCTTTGATTTTATTTATACTTTCTTTAATTTATTTTTATTTTTCATGAATTCCCAGAGGTTCTTTATGGGATCAAACTTATGAGCCTTATATGACATGATGGTGATGTTGGGTATTCCCAAAGTTTGTTCTCAGGATTCATATTTTAAGCCACTTGTGATAAATTTGTGATATGACTTGAATATGACGACATCATCCTGGATGCCTGGTGTGTATCCTAGGATCCATCTATTGATCCATGTGAAGAAAAAACTAGGACACTGGGATTCAACCTTGGGTATGTATGTAATTCACTAGATTCCATAGGTCCATAGGATTCCTATAATGTCTATGATCCATCCATTTAGGATTGGGATTTATTATTATTATGATTTTTATTATGATATGCCTATGTTTCCTTGAAGATATAGCCAGTTGGTCCTAATGACGTTATTTTTATCCGATGTGGATGCCCAAGATTCTTGGGATCTATCTAGTTGGCATGGTTACATGGGAGATATTTCTATTTTAGTGATTTCTCAGGGTTCCCAGGAATCATCTTTAATCCATTTATTATATTGGAGTTTAGATAGATGCCATGGACACCTACAATCTAGATATTGAGTTGTTCATGATGAGATGTTGGTTTTTTTAGCCTGAATTTTTGGGTTGCTTAGTTTACACCCTGGTTCTGGTATTTTAATGGTTGTAACTATATCATGATATGCTTAGAGATACCCCAAAACTAGCTGAAGTAGGTATGATCGATCGAGGTTATAAACATGAGGATCAACAATGGTATATTATTTATTTATTTCCTATAATTATGTATGGTTCTTAGCTGAGCATGTCACATGTACGTGTCACTACATTACTAGTATGTATGGGACCACATTGTTGGTTACCTATTGAGTTATGAACTCACACCCTACTTGGGTCTCCATTGCACTAGGGTACCTGAGTAGACTCTCACTGGTTTTAGGTACAAGTTGGTTTGAGGCCTGATGTTGCCTGATTGAGTGCGATAGCTCATATAGTTAGGATATTTGGATGAGGTATTCATAGAGCCTCAATGTATTTAATTAAAATGTGAGAATTATTTTTTGAGTTTTTATGCTACATTCTATCTGATATAGCATATATCTCTCATTGGTTTTATTTATTGTTTTAATATATTTAATATGAATCTTGGTTATTTATTTATGATTGTTCACTATTATACAAGGGTATAGTCTCCCCATGGTACTACCTTATACCCCCTTTGTTAGTCTATAGGCTCTAGCATATGGGGAGTCATTCCTAAGGTAATGCGGTGCCACTAGTCTAGTAACTATTCATAGTGAGTCGGGTTAGGATGTTACAAGGGTACAATAGTATAATCCTTACATAAACTACTCTATGTGTAAGGTTTTTCTTCAAATGACTCTCATGTACCCAGGTATCGTGTAAGGGTAATTTCTAGGTTACCTTTTCATAACCCTTTTAAAAACATAACTACATTTATGCAAATATAAAATCACTTACTATGTCAATGTAGCATTAAATAACCCTTACTCAATATTTGAAACTATTTCATAACCTTTACACAACAACCTTTATTATTCTTTAGTAAATGTGTGATTAACCTTACGTGAACCCCTTTACATAAAGGTAATTCATGGGTTACCTTTACATAAAAAACCACATGTAGTTATCACATTGGTTACCCTTATGAAATAGAACTGTGTAAGGTTAATTCCTTGGTTATCCTTACTTAGAGCTGTTATGTAAGGGTAAAAAAATTCTAGATTTTCAAAAAATCAAAAAAAAAAGCAATACTCTATTTTTATTTCTTCTTCATTTAAATGAAAGTTTTCAAAGATATAAATCATGGGTTAACTTTAATACCTCTAAAGGGTTTAGAAAAGGTCTAATAAAAATTATCAAATGAATCAAAATCAATTTAAATCCTTGTTCGAGGATCCCTCATGCAAGATAAATTAATTTTTTTATAAAATAGAAATGAATAACTGATATAAATTATTCATACTATACACCATAGAGAATCTACAACATCTTCAAAACACAGTCACATGGGTTTCATAAAGATCACCAAGGGAATCCAAAATACATCCCCTCTCTATAGTGTATCCATGGGTTTCACAGAATCATTCAATGTTAGGATGGAATCCATCCTTCCTACATCGTATACTAGTATCTCATGTGAAAAGGATAATAATGAAGATAGATATGGGTTCTAGGGAGTTTTGGTCAAGTATCAAGCAAGAACACACACACAATCATCATATGGTTGTATTATTTATAATCCTCAAGGATTCTCCTTGGGTTGTTTCATTTAATCATGTGTTGTAATGCATGAGTAAATGGTTCAACCAAAACATGAAACTCTTATATGAATAAATAAAAATCTTGTGAGTTTCATCTTATGAAATGGATTATTTAAATGATATCTTCATTAGATAATAGTTTTAGTGTCCAACATACATTGAATAATATACCCAGTGCCTGAAAATCATAATTTTCATGAAATTCGATATAAATTATATATATATATATATCATATATATACCAACTTATATATACCATATATATATATGTGTATATATATTTAGGGAATATTTCTATCACAAAAAGATTCCTTTATAGAATGTGAGAAAACCCAGCCTTCCTCGTTTGTAAATGCCACTAGTTATAAATCTTGGTTCCTCTATGACTTTCATGTAAACTCATTTTCATGATGACTTTGCAACTTCATGAAACTCCTATGAAATTTTGTTACCTTTTCAAAATTTCCTTCACTTAAATCCTTCACGACTTTGAGTAAATACATCATTTGTGGTTCACAAACTGCTTTCACTGATCTTCCCAAATGACCTAATCAATGTGGTTATCTCATGGTTTTATAATTACCACACAAACAGAGTGTTGCATACCTCTTACATGATCATGTAAATATTATGTGAAAATTCATCCTTTGATTTGGTTTTTTTGCATAATTTTCTTAACACATTATTGCATCCAGAATAACTTATTCAACTTACTTTCTCAAAAAACATGCTAAAAATTTATCAAGATTTTTTTTTTCAAAAAACACAATCCAAAAACTTTGAATCAATGTTTTTAAGGAACATTTCCAAAAAATTCAATAAAAGAGACATATATTTATTCTTTAATTAATATTGAAGGGAAAATATGTATGCTCTTGGGTTTTAATACAAAGTACAGATCTTGTTGTTTTAAGTTTAAATGCTTTTTTATGGCCTATTATGAGTACCCAACTTGATCATGGGTGTTTTGAGGGTGTCTAGGTCTTTTTCAAAGCCTAGAACCTAGATTTTTGGGGAAAATAGGAAGGCCAAAAGATTAGTAGAAACCTTGATAGAGAGGACAAACAGTTACTACTAATCAAGTGGGTATGGATTGAGGGCTCAAGGAGCCACACGGTTTGAGGAAGCCCTGTGGATAGAGGCACATGCCCATATGATAGCCTCTTAAATTTTTGAAAGTGGGTTGAGACATGGTTTTCACATGGTATGGAAAACCATACAAGGTGCCCCTCCTTAGAGCTAAGGATGCATGGTTGGAACATGGTTTGGCCTACCATGCAGCCTAGTATTTTGGGTAAAATTACAAAATTTCCCTTAAAATATATTTTAAACCTAAAACTCATATTTTTTATCCTAGTGGATAGAACATGTGTGAGGGACCTCCTTCTTGAGACAAATTCTAGGATTTTCCACCGAATCTCCATTTGATCTTGGAATCATGAGTTATTTTTCTCATTAGATTCACATTGGTGAGAACTCAATTCCTTTTGTGTCATTATTCATTATTCTTAGTATTGATGGATTTATTTAGGTGAAAGATAATTATTCCTATTTCCAGGTTCTTTAAATATTCTTCATTCTATTTTGATCTGTATTGAATCAGAAGATGATACTGGATGAGCACTCTAATATGGACCTATGGTAGGAAGTCTATACTTTTACCGAGGGGTTTGGTGCTTTATTATGCTAGTTTTCACTGTGTCTCCCACCAAAATTTATAGCGCATCCTCAAAAATTAATTGAATAATTGAATGAAATGAAATGGAACCTATTTGGGATGCCCTTTATTTATTCTAATATGTTTTGGGGGTTGTTTCCCCAACCAAGGCCTCCCATTGGGTGCTCCATGTAAATTGATTTTACTTATGCCTTTGTTTAACCACCCATAGGGAGAGTTAGTGTTTTCCTAGTTATAGGAAGCCTATTAATAATTGAATTGAACTAAATTGGTTTAATTATAGATTCTTTGACTCCTTTTTATATTGATGATTTTAATTAAGTGGTTTATAATAATTTTTATATGAGTTGGTAAACTAATTGAATGTGAATTGTTTTAATGATAAATTATTTGAATGTTGAATGATTACACAAGACACCATGGTTGTGCTACATCATGGGACATGATAACAATATAGAATGCCTTGGACCTGTATTTTCCTTAGATTTTGATTCCATGGGATTATTTGGGCCTTGCTTCCCTGAGGGGACTGACATTTCTAATTATATGGCATGGGCATGGTAAATGAGACTTGTATGATTATATAACTCGGTCATGATATATGTGACACTTCTATTTATACAGATCAGCCATGTTGGTTATGTGATAGAGGTTATACAGCATGGTCACGGATGATAAGATATATTGCATATATGGTGAGGTCATGGTTTTTATTTCATTATGCTTACCATTTACTTGGTACAGGAGCCTGACCCATGTTTTGTAGGAATCCTTGTTGGGCTATACAGTATCACTTGTTTTGTAGTATTTATGCCATGGGAACTTTAAATTTATTTACAACTTAATTGTGATATATATTAAACTATTATTAGATTATATTGAACAAAAATGTTTTCATATAGACACCTTGGGTGGTGTCCTACTAGGATTTTATCTCACACCCTTTTTCGGCCAATGTTGGGTACCCAGACAAACTATATGGATGAAGGTAGGGATTGGCCCAAGCACCCATAGTTCAATGCTTGACTTTGTGCCATGCTTAGGATCAGGGGATCACAGTACCAAGATGAGTCTCATGATTCTATTAGGAGATATTTATTTTTGGTATTTTTGTTATTTTGATACATATATTGTAATAATTCCATGTATACCAATTTTGGATGCTTTGTAGACACATGAAATGATCATCATTCTGTATATGAGATTACTTTTGGCATTTTTTTGTATATATATGTTATTTTGATGTTTAGCTATTGTCTGATTGATTTACTGCTTCTTCTATTTGATATTTGTGATTGTTACTATTATGTTCCACTATAATAAGAGGGCATAGTCTCCCCATAGACACACCCTAGTCCTTCACTGTTAGTTGGCAGCCTCTAGAATTTGAAGATATGTGTTTAATACCATGTGGACAACCAGGCTCAGGGCACCATTTAGTGCCATCTAGGTACGGGATGTTACAAAGTGGTATTAGAGAAGTTTCTTTTATGCTTTAATATTTTGAGACAATAGAAAGGGGTAGGAAGGAATTGGATTTTTTTAATGAGATGTGTCTTGGAGTAGCTGAACTGTGTACAGAAAAAAGTCAAATTGCCTTGAATAAACATTTACTTTTTCTAGATTTTGACTATTACAGTTGATTTGATTCCACCATTGGGTGATGTACCTAAATTGTAATGTTATCATTGATATGATTGAGGGTTATATTTTTTGTTGTAACCCAATGAGATGGGGGTATTTCATATCATGCATCATTCTAGTAAATTCACAAAAATCACATTACATTCATTATGCCATTCCATATAGGATATATTTCTTATTTTCATGATGTTGTGATAGGTGTCGTGATATATATACCTTTTATTGTGATATAAATTTTTTACAGTGGATTAAGAAAACATGGTTGGTACTTAGAGTGTTTTTCAAAACCTATTTGATTTTTTTCCTGATTAGGCTATAGTAGACACCCTAAGTAACCAATTGTGGCATGTTGAGTTATAGACTATGACTCGCATGGACTGGAACATGTCATGGTGTGGATTTGGTGGAATCCATATTTAAGTTCATGAGGATTATGGGCCCTTATGGATCATAATTTGGTGAACAATTTGGTTCAACCATTTAAAATGAAATGTTAAATGAATATGAAAATGGAATGAAAATGGAAACTGTGAAATAGAGAATTGAAATAGACGCAGCTTCTGAGTGGGAAATAGGAACTGTCTCTAGTGAAGTTTGGAAAAGTTATTTTTATAAAATCTTGGATTTAAGAGTAGTTTGTGTGGAATGACTTGGTTATAAGGAGGTTTTGACCAATCTTACTCTTTTAGCAATGAATTTTGATATCATTATTTTATTAGTCATGTGTTTGGAATTGTAGAGGGATTGCACCACAATGACCTATAGTTATACACCAGGAGGGTGGAGACAACCATGATCTAGAGGAGGTGGGTCATGGGATACCAATGGATCCTCCGATAGTTCCATATAAGGAATCGGTAGTTTTACTAGACCAAGGTGATGAGGCACGGTTTTGTGAGGGGGTTTTCTTCTTCATGCAGACTTTTAAGGGAGCACCGCAGCCTACCTCATTTATGGCTAAGCTGACGCATCTATTCCAGTAGCATCAAACTCCCAAATTTTCAAGGGATAGTGTTCTATAGGTTTTTGATCTGTGGATTGAGACTACACTATCAATCTTAGAGCATCTATAGACACCTCCTGAGAGGATAGTGAAGCTCACGACTTATATGCTTTGAGGAGTAGAAAAGTGATAGTGGGATTTTCTCAACTGGGATGATAGTCTATGATATATGGTTTGGGTTGATTACAAAACCAAGTTCTATGACTACTTCTACCCCAATACTCTAAGGGAAGAGTAGGCTAGTGAGTTCATACATCTTGATCAGGTTGTTATGACAGTTATGGAGTATTCGGCATGCTTTATAAAGCTTCGGTTTTTTTCATCAGCATACCTTTCTGATGATTTATTAAGGGTGAGACACTTTGAGAAAGGTCTCCAACATGTCATTCAATCTCAGGTCAACATGTTCAAGTTGATGAAAATTACTGATATAATAAATTAGGTTCTAAATACATAGAATAACCTGAGGAAAACTGGGGTGAATAATAGAGAAGTAACGTATCTTTACCCAGTAGTTCAACTTCCAGTGGTAGGAAGTTATGTTTAGAGGCTTCTCATGAGTTGAGTATTAGCCAGGCTTCTAGTGATGGCAGTGCAATTTTCTGTCATCAATGTGGAATATAGGGCCACATAAGGAATCAGTGTGATCATGACCCAGTTGAGTAATGACCTTGCAGAAGGATGGGCTATGTGCAATGTTTTTTATAGGAACTTCCCTCTAGTATTGAGTGGTAGGGGTTAGATCTGACACCTATTTCAGGAGAAAGTTTCACATCACTTCATTAGGTGGGGAGATGGAGAAATACTAGTCAATCAGGTTGATGTGGTGGTGGTCGTGGCTAAGGAATCCAAGAACCGGTTACACTGAGATAGAAAATTGTGCCTACTCTAGGTTGTGGGGTTGTTTCATAGGGTTAAATTTCAAACCAGATCTATTCTGTACAGCCTACACTCGAGGAGTAGGGAATCATACAATCTATGGTGAGAGGAACAATCTTAGTAGCCTTAAATATTGTATCTTCTCTTTTTGACACAAATGCATCACATAGTTTCATATTTGTACCTATTTTGGAAATCATTGGGCTTGTGGTTTAGTTTATTGAGGGTGTTATGGTGCTTGAAACTCCATTAGGGATTAAAATAGAGAATTTACATCAGTTCAGGGAGTTATCCCTTGATATTGGTGGGTGTCACTTCATCTGGAATCTTTTTTTCCTCAAGATGACTAGGAATGATGTATTATATAGGATGGATTGGCTAGTGGCTTATTGATACTACATTGACTGCTCTCATCAGAAGGTGAATTTAACATCACTAGAGGTCTCATTTTATACTCATGAGGGCGAATGGTAAATATAGGTGAGCTTATCTAGACAAGAGCATCATGGGATAGATAGGATGATATACTAGGTTTCTATTTTGTATCTGTATTATTAGGGAGTGCGTCAAGAATATTCCCCTCAAGTGGCTAATAGTTTTTGGTATATTTTCCCAGATGACATTTCTAGGTTACCTCCTAATAGAGAGATTTATTTCTCCATCGATCTAGTGTAAAGAGCTAAACCAATCTCCATTCCTCCTTACAGGATGGCTGTAATGGAGTTGTAGGAGCTCAAGAGGCAGGTAAAAGATTTAGAGGCAAATGGGTTTATATGACCCAGTACTTATCAGTGGAGTTTTCTAGTCATTTTTTAAAAAAATATATGGATGGTACCCTTAGGATATGTGTGGATTAATGGAAATTGAACTATTTTACAATTAGGAATTGATATCCCTTATCGCAAATAGATGATCTTCTTACCCAGCTTCAAGGAGCTCGGGTATTCTCAGAAATTGATTTGATATATGTATACCATAAGGTATGTATTAAATATATAGACATACCTCATACAGATTTTCATAATAGTTATGGTCTATATGAGTATCTGGTTATGTCGTTCTATCAAACCAATGTGCTAACAATTTTCATGGTGTTGATGAACTGAGTTTTCCATCCTTATCTGGATTTGTTTGTGGTGATTTTCATTGAATATATCTTGGTGTATTATCACAATCAACATGGTCATTCAAAACATCTTGATATTGTTTTGGATACACTAAGTGATAATAAATTAAATTCTAATCTCTCAAAGTTCCTCTTCTGGGTGGATGATATTATCTCAGAGACAAGAGTATCAATTAACCCAGAGAAGGTGAGAGTTATAGTTTCATAGGAGAATCCCAAGAATATATTTGATATATATAGTTTCTTGGGGATAGATAGATACTACAAGTATTTCATATAGTAATTCTCATGCTTAGCAGAATTTTTGATGGGCTTGACTAAGAAGGGTGTGAATTTTGTATGGATGGATACCAGTGAGATAGCCATTTAGGAGCTAAAAGAGAGATTTAATTTAGTAGAGATCTTAATTATTCCAAAGTAGAAAAAGAGATACATTGTGTACTATCACACATCAGATATTGGGATTGGAACGGTGAAGTAGAGAGATATAGTCATGGCATACTAGTCTCGATAGTTGAGGCCATGTAAGAGGAACTACCTGACACATGATATCGAGTTAGTTACAGTTGTTCAAGATTTGAGTTGTTGGATACATTATTTACTGGGAGATAATTTTCTGATGTACACAAACCATAGAATACTAAAGTATATATTTACATAGTATGATATGAATCTAAGGAATTGAGGGTAGGTTTAATACCTATAGTCTTTTGACTTAGACCTAGCCTACACACCTGGTAAGGGAAATGTAGTGGATGATGCACTGAGTATGAGGACTCAAATACAGGAAGTTCTAGAGGCCAGTAGTGAGTGAAATCTTATGGATTTTTTCTATAATATGAACTTTAAGTTGAAGTATTATTAGGGATATACTTATATTTTATCTTTAGTTATGACCTATACCCTATTAGATAGAGTGTGGATGAAGCAGGTATCAAATTCTGAGGGCATATTCCTACAGGAGAGTGTGGTAGGTGAGGACCCACCTCCTAGTTGGACCATAGGTGAGGATGAGGTTCTACGCATCCATGGTCACGTATGGGTTCTAGTGGATATACATGATGAGATAAAGTGGGAGTTTCATGCCTCATATTGGGTAGTGTATCATGACATCACCAATATTTATCTTGACTTATGCCATCAGTACTGGTGGTTGGTTATGAAAATAGAGGTAGTTGGTTTTATTATGAGGTGTTCCAGTTGTCAGTAGGTGAAGGCAGAATATCAGAAATCACCCATACATTTTTCAAAAATTTCCTATTACCAATTGGAAATTGGATGATGTTGCGATGTATTCCATGATTGTTTTTCTAATGTCAACTTGAGGTAGTGATACATTGTGGGTTTTTGATGAAAGGATCATGAAGGTTGCTCATTTACTATCGATCAAGGAGACCTTTGGTGTGGATGATATTGGGATCTTGTATATCTATAAAATAGTATAACTTCATAGGGTCCCGCACACTATCATTTTAGATAGGGATGCCTAATTTATGTCTCATTTATAGAATATTTTGTATAGGGAACTAGGTACATAGGTTCTTCTGAGCACAACATACCACCCTCAGGCCAATGGCCAGTTAGAGCATATGATACAGTTTCTTGAGGAAATGTTTTGATCATGCATCCGAGATTTTGGAGGCTCTTGGGAGAGGCATATACCCTTGGTTGATTTCTCCTACAACAATAGCTATCATGTGATGATGTTGATTGTAACTTATGGGGATTTTTATGGTAGGCCATGATGATGAAACATGTACTGGTTAGAGTAAGGTGAGAAATATTTAATGGGACCACATCTCATGTAGGAGACTTTTGAGTAGGTCCACTTGATCAGAAAGAAAATTTCTAATACACAATCTTGATATAAATATTATGTTGATCATTGTAGATGAACTCTGGAGTTTGAAGTTAGGAATCAGGTCTTGTTACACATATCACCAAGGTTGGGACACAGACATATCAGAAGATAGGGTAATATTTCACCACGATATGTTGGGTCGTTCAAGATTCTGGAGGGATTCAGGCTGGTGACTTATCAATTAAAGTTACCTCAGAGGTATCAAGCCATACATGACATCTTCCATGTATCACAGCTATTCCATTATCATTCAGACTCATCTCACATTCTGTATCCTAAGTAGGTGGAGTTATAGGTAGATGCATCCTTTGAGGATAATTCTATTCATATCATTGACTGGTCCATAAAGGATCTCTAAGGTTGGTTAGTTCCTCTAGTACAAGTTTTATGGAATCACATCTATTTATAGGATGAGAATTAGGAGTGGGATGATGATGTACATGCACAGTGTCTAGAGTTATTCTCATAAAAATCTTAACTACCCTTGAGAAGGAAATTTGAGGATGAATTGATTTAAGGGGGAATATTGTAATATCTCATGTTTTTATACGAGGTATGGATCTTGTTATTTTAAGTTTAAATTCTTTTTTATGGCCTATTTTGAGTACCCAACTTGATCATAAGTGTTTTGGGTGTGTCTGGGGCTTGTTCAGATCCTAGAACCTAGATTTTGAGGAAAATAAGTAGAAACTATACGGGACATAACACATAGTTACTACTAACTGTGTGGTGCTAATAAGAGGGCTCCAGGATCCACACATTTTGAGGAAACCGTGCATATAGAGGTACAGTCCCATGATATAGTCTATGTAGATTTATACAGTGGACTAAGACACAATTTTCACATGGTTTAGAAAATAGTGGGCATTAATCATGCAAGGATCCCCTCCTTACAATGAAGGGCGCACAGTTTGGAAAGACCCTATATGAGGGAGTACCTCTTTGATCCAAATTTTTGGATTTTCCATTAAATCTTCATCCAATATTAGAATAAAGAGTCTTTTATCTCTTTGGATGCATGTTTATGAGTACTTAATTCCTTTTGCGTTATTTTTTGTTCTTATTGGTGTCACAGAGTTATTTAGGTGCAAGATAATTTGAACTATTTCTAGTTTCTTTGTATATTCTTCATTTTTTATTTGATCTGAGTCAAATCAGAAGTTGATACTGGATGATCACTCTACTATAGACCTAAGTTAGTTGTTATATACTTTTCTTGAGTGGTTTGGTGTTTTATCAATCTATTTTCTATTATATTTCCCATCATAATTTCTAGTGCAATTCTGAAATTAATTGAATAACTGAATTAAATTAAATGGAACCTATTAGGGATAACCTTTAGTTCCTTTGAGATGTGTTGGATGTTTTTTCCAAACCAAGGCCACCATGGGGTGTTCCATATAAATTCCCTTTACCCATGCCTTTATTAAACCACCCATGGGGTGAGTTAGTGATTTTCTAGTTATAGGGGGCCTATTAATAATTGAATTGAATTGAATTCATTGAATTGGGGATCATTTTACTTATTTTAATGTTTATTATTTTGATTAAATGGTTTATATGAATTGTGATATGGGTGGGTAAACCCATTGAATGTGAATTGTTGAAATGATAAATGATTTTAATATTTAATGATTACATAGGATTTTAGGGGTGTGTTACACCATGGTTCATGATAGCAGTAGAGAATTCCTTAGACCTATATGCTACTTGGATTATAATTACATTGGATTACCTAGGCATTTCTACACCTTGGATCTGATTTGTTTGTGTTAGGACTAAGCTGATAAGGTTGGTGATCATATTCAGGTATTGTATTTTTTTTCAAGGAAGTTTAAGAAGAAAATAAATCATCTCACTTTTTATTTGGTGAAAATCAGACTGAGCAACATATTCAAGATAATCAGACTCACTATGGTTAATAATGTCCATTGTATTGGGAAGTTTTTCACTGGAAAGGATCATCGGATCCACCTTGGGTTCGATCAAGGAAAGTCTGATCATAATGAGGTTATGTTCGTAATTGGATTCATCATGGATCCAATATAAATGTGATGATGTTTTTTTTGATCTTTGAGTTATCATAAATCATATGTATTTTGTAAAAATTATGATTCAAGATTGATATAATAAAGGGAGAGAAAAGGTTTTGGAAATTGTATTCAGTCTGATCATAATCATGTCAATCATATTCTGGCTAATAAGGAGAGAAAGATATTGATTGGGAAATCACAATTCTTTCCATTGTAAGTTAGATGATGCTGAAGCTGATCTTCAATATAATCAAAGTCATAAAGGAATTAATGATACAAGATGAAGTTTGTGAAAGTAGAAATTTAGTGAAGTTAAATTTTGAAAGATCATTGTAATAAGTTTTATAGATGAATATTTGTTTAAAGGATGATAATTGTGATTGTAATGAAGAAAAGAAATATGCTGCTATAGTTAGAGTTGTTGACACCGGTCTATCATATTTAGTATGTCATCATATTCATTAAATGTATAATTATTTGAGTAAGAAAAGTCATTGGTATCATATTTAGAATACAAATAAGCTACTGAAGTTGAAGCTTATAATATCGATCCATCAGACTTGGTATTCCATCATAATCATCGAAAAAAGAATTTTTTGGGACTGATGAATGAAAATAAAAATAAAATTATGTCATGACCAATACAAAGAATAATTTTGAAGTTTAATAAAAAATGTAATCAATAATTTAAAATGGGTTGAATTACTGTGTTTTTTATTCTAGTGGGTTAAGAGAAAAGGAGAATTATAATATATTGTTTTACATTTTCTTTCATCATAATGAGCCATGTCATAATTATAATCAGATTGGAGAATTGGAATTGTACTAATTTTTTTGAATAAAATTTTAAGAGGTATAAAATTTTTAGAAGATTTGAGAAGGATTTTGAAGATATGAGAAGAGATGATAAACATTGTTAAGTCAAAATGCACCCTAAATTCAAAATAAATATATGATTTGAGAAATTTGGTTAAGTGGGAAAATTTTCTAGAATCTCTCCCAAACCATGTTTGTGACAATTATAAAAGGGAAAGCACCTTTTACTTTTTGACAGATATACTGTTCACAAAAGGAAGAGAGAATTTGGGTCTCTGAATAAATTAAACAGAGAAGAAGTGATTTCTATATTATCTTTCTTGAAGAAGTCATATTGGATATAAGAGAAATGAGAAGAGACAAGATTTCATCATATTTATAAGATCTTCTTATTCAAGATAATTATCGTATTCAGATTTCCATCATATTGAACTGAATTATTAGACTGAGAAATCATATTGGGGTTTCCATATTGAAAAAGAAGTTGTTCAAAATTATCTCAACCATATTATGAAATAGGTATATTTTCTGTATTGAGCAATCGGACTAGGATAATCAGACTGAGAAATTGGACTGAGTCTTATAACAAAATCCAGGAAGTTCTTACCATCTTTTAGGTAAAAAGTGAAGAATTTTTTTTTAAATAATACATTTGTGAAATTTGATAAAGAAGCATTGTAACATTTTTTGTTACAAAACTTTGTATTACATCATTTTTTCTATAAAAGGAGCATGCAATATTGAATTTTTTACATAGTGCTACATGAGTGAAAGGGTGTACCTTACTCATTATATTCCACACAAAAGGATTGTTTTCTAGTGTGTTGTGTGGTATTTAATCATTTCCAAAATATACCAAGGATGTAGCTATTCTTTTTGAATAGTGAACATTGTAAATACTTTTGTTCCTATGGATATGTGTTTGAGTTGTTTTCAGTAGGGAAAGTAATATTTAACATGAGGTGAAAGTTGTTTCATAAAGGAAACATAAAATAAAAAAGATATCACTAATTTACCCCCCCCCCTCATTTATAAAATTATCCTAATTGGGAAATTGAAATTGGTATTAGTGGTGAATGTTCCCTATGTTCTTCTTTGTTGAAGTTTTGAAGAAAAGTTGATGGAGAATATGAATTTTGTAAATAGTAATAGTATCCCAATTTTCGATGGTAAGGAATATCATATCTAGAAATATAGAATTTTTCCTTATCTTGTGTCTATTGGGTATGATGTTCTTGAAACTACAACATACGGATGTCCTCTTATTGATGAAAATTTCCTCTTATATATATTGATAAGAAGAATCTTGAGAATTATTGAAGGGCCAAAAATGATTTACTATCATCACTTTCTAAAAGTGAATTTTTAAGGGTGAATGGTGTTTCCACAACCAAAGGTATATGGGATAAGTTGAAAAAACATATATGAAGTAAATAAAAAAGTGAAGAAGGAAAAATTACAAATATAGAGTTAGAAGTATGGAGATTTTGAAATGGGTGAGTATGGATCTGTTAGGGGATTCTTTACTAGGGTAAATGACATTGTCAGCCCTATCAGATGTCTTGATGAAAATTTATGGGATTCTATATTTTTGGAAAGATCTTAAGAATTATTCCTGATAAGTTTTATGTTAAAGTTTCTTAATTAGAATATATAGATCCAGAAACATTATCTCAAGATGATTTACATATCACTCTCATCACTTATGAAATGATAAGGGAGAAATATACGATAGACCAAAAAAGTTGATAGAGAAATTTCTTTCAAAACTACTTAGAAAGAGAATTCAAAGAATATTCTTACTGAATAAGAAGTTAGTGATTCTAATTCCAAAAATGAGGTATGTAAAAATATTGAATATATTTTATCCTTGTTTTATAAAAATGTGAGAAGTGGTATAGGTAAATATAGAGGGAAACTTCCCTTGAAATGATTTGAATGTGAAGAAGTTGGGAACTTTGTAGCTAATTTTACTTGAAAAAGAAAGAAGAGGATAGTGATGAAGAATAAATAAGTCCAAGAAGATTGTGGAAGAAACAAGGTGAAAAGGATAAATATTTTTCCAAAGGGAAATAGAAAAAGTTCTTCAAATCCAAAATAAGGAGTTTCTTATCAAAAGATGAAGAAGAATAAAACAGTGATGATTAATCTGAAAAATATACTGAGTATGTTAGTGATAATAATTTTATTATAACATTGAATAATGAAGAGTTTATAAGTGGTAGTTTTTAATAAGAAGAAAATTGATTAGAATATCATTTGAAATATGAATTGAAATAATGTCTGAGAAATATTGGAAGGAAATAGAAAGAAATTAGGAAGTTGAAAATTTAAAGTTATTCAAAAAATAATCAAGAATTTATTCCTAATAAGAAAGTTAATCTAGTAAAAAAATTAATATTTGAATAAATCTCTTGAGGAAGAAAAGAATTTTAATAAACATATAGAAGTGAAGCTAAAGTAAAAATGAAGAAGAGTTGGAACTTATCCAATAAAACTTTCTAAAGTTGAATATAAAGGCCCAACTATCAAAAAAATATGTCTCTAAAGCTTTTTAAAGTACTCATAAAGAGAATCCTGAGAAGGATCAATAAAAGTTACATTCAAAGGTTAAGAACAAAGATGAAAAAGTTACGTATGTGTCCAAGATTAAAAAAGTGGAGAATTCATATGTCTTTAAAAATATTGATTCTGAAAATGTTTCTAAACATTATAAATCCTAAAAAATCTAATACTTCTAAATATGATAAATCTAAAAAGAAAACTGAGTAGAAAAAGATGAATTTTAATGATAATAGAATGGTTGGGGGTCAGTTAATAAAGACAAGAAGGTTTCTGAGAAATGTGTTCACAAATCCATCTAGTATGGAAGTTTCAAAGGAAAATACTCTTTCTATGGATACTACTAGTATTGTGGTGGATTTGTTCATATGAAAAATATGTGTTGGTTCAACCAATAATGTTTCTACTATTACAAAAATTACATAAGTAAAAGTTTGAGGGGGATTCAATCACCTCAAAGGAAGAATTATAAGAAGGTTGTTTTAAAGAAACCTAGGAAGGTTGGAGTAAAAGTTTAAAATAGGTTCTAACCCCTGGAAACTATTTTTGAAATGTGTAAACAACATTGACATATTTCAAAATGATGTCTTGTTTTGTTACCAACTCAAAAAAGTTTGTTAACAATTCTCAAAATCTAGAGATTAAATTATAGAAACTACTCTAAAAGCTAAAAAATGAGAACGAACTTGGATTATTGATAGTGGGTGTTCTTATCATATGATAGGAGATTTAAAGTTTTTGAAGAATTTGAAATACTTTAATGAAGGAACAATGACATTTGGAAATGATGAATCCCTATTAATAAAAGGTGTTGGATCATCCATCATTGGGAAATAAAAGTTTAAATCCAAGAAAGATTTATATGTTGATGGGATGAAACACAAATTTCTAAGTGTTTCACGAATTTTTGATGAGGGTAAAAAAGTTATTTTTAGAAAAGATGGGTATTTTTGTGAAAAGTGAATAAGATGTGAAGATATTTATAATAGTACAACATATAAAATGAAACTTGTTTCAAGTTTGTGAAATACAAAACTCTTGTTATTTGAGTATGGTGGAAGAGAAAAAGTTATGGAATAAAAGTCTGGGAAACATCTATCAAAGAAACATGAGTAAGTTAACCAAGAGAAATAGTGTTCATGATATTCCTGATCTTCCAAGATGAATATTTTGGTGTTGTGATATTTTCTAGAAAGGAAAAGTTGCAAACTCAATGCATAATAAAGTTGATATTTGTTCAAAACAACCCTTAGAACTTATTCATTCTGATATTTGTGGGCCAATGAACAAAAAATAAATAAATTTAGATAATTAAATCATCACTTTCATTGATTACTTTAGTCACATTACTTGTGTTATGTATATGAAACATAAATAAGATGCTCAGAAATTTTTTAAAAGATTCAGGAGGAAAGCTGAGAAGAAATGTGAGTATTCAGTGAAGAAGTTGAGAACTAATATTAGTGGTGAGTATAAGAATTAATAATTTGATAATTATCTTAAGAATAATGTAATTTGTCATGAGTATAGTTCCCCATACACTCCTCAGAAAAATGGGGTTTCTAAAAAGAAAAATAGAAGTTTGGTGGAAATAGGGAGCACTATGTTACTTGAACATGATCGTTATCATTACTATTGGAGGAAAACCATGAGCACTACTCTATATATATTAAAAAATTATGTTTCTAATGAAAAAATTCACATATTAATCCATATGAATTTTTTTATGATAAAACTCTACTTTTTAGGCACTTAAGAGTTTTCAGGAGTCTATGAATTATAAAGAAGAAAGGTGAAAACCTTGGAAAGTTTGAGCAGAAAGGTGAAGATTGAATTTTTATTAGCTATAATCTAGAAGGAATAAAATAGATATGTTTCAACAAATAAATATGAATAATTATTAATTCTTGTGATGTGAAAGTGTTTGAAAATATTGAGGAAGATCAACAGACTCATATAGATAAGAAATTTGATCATGATAGGGAAAATTTTCTTAAAAATTCTGATAATGATACAAGCAATTGGAATCTTATTCAAGAATAATAATTAGACTCATCTATTTATAGTGATGCATAAGAAACTCAAAAATATTATCCTTGGATGAGGAAGCAAGTGGAAGATCAGAACAGTATTGGTGATCAACATGAAAATTTTCAAACAAGAAGAACATCAAATAATATTACACATTATTATTTGTATTCAAAAGTTGCGACAAATGACATGAAAGAAGATTTTGAGTATCAGGAATGGGTTCATTTCGTGAATGAAGAGTCGGATCATATATAAAATAATCAAACCTGGGAACTCATACCTAAACTAGATAATAAAAATTTTATTGGTACAAAGTGGGTTTTGTAGAACAATATGAATGAAGAAGGTGAAGTGATAAGAAACAAATCAATATTAGTGTGAAATGGTTACTCAAAAATTGAAGGAATTTATTTTGATGAAAATTTTGCTCTGGTGGAATGTTTAGAAATAATAAGAATTTTTTTCTATTGTTGTACAATAAAGTTACAAAATATTTCAAATGGATGTAAAGTTCATATTTTTTGAATGGGGATCTTGATGAGGAAGTTTATATTGAATAGACTTGTGGATTTGTTGATGGGAAAGATAAAATTCAGGTGTGAAAATTAAATAAATCCATGTATAGGATGAAATAATCTCTAAGGGCATGGTATTTCAAATTAGATACTTTCTTAAGGAATATGAGTTTCAAGAAAGTATGAGATGATAAAAATCTTTGAAACAAATAAATTCAAGAGTTTTTCGTAATTGTAATTGTTTATGTTGATGAAATTATCTTTGATTGTAAGGATGAAAGATCTCATGAAAGATTTTATAAAGAAATGAAAAGGTTTTTTGAGATGTCCATACTGGGAAAAATCAAAAACATTATTGGGTTACAAATTTTATAAAAGAAGAAAAATATTTTTCTTTCTCAAGAAAAGTGTGATAAGGGACTTCTTAAAAAGTTTGGTAAAGAAAAATATAAACCTATTTTCATATTGATTTTAGTGGGAACAAATTTTTCTAAAGATGGAGAGGGAAAATAAGTTGATCAGAAAGAGTTTTGAAAGCTGATTGGAAGTTTTTTATATTTGAATTCCTCAAGACTCAACATTGTTTATTATATAACCATATGTGTAATATTTTAGAGTGATCCTAAAGAATCACATTTACTTTCTAGAAAAATAACTCTCAGATACATCAAAGGCACACAAAAATTTGAAATAAGGTATGATAGCTCAAAAAGTATTGATCTGTTTGGGTATTCAAATATTGATTAGGCAGGAAATATTTATGATAGACGATCCACATATGTTGGAGTTTTATTTCTAGGGAAAGGTTGTGTTAGTTGAAATAAAAAGAAACAGAATTCAGTATCTCTCAATACATTTGAAGTTTAATATTTTGTTTCTACTCAAGCTACTTCCTAACTTATGTAGATGAATACTCAGTTAGAATATTTAATTATTGAAGTGAAGTTTCACTTTATCTTGGGTTTTGATAATCAAAGTGAAATCAACCTCACCAGAAATCTAGTAAAACATTATTTTTCAAAACATATTGATATCAAATATTATTTCCTCAAAGAGAATGTGGATAATAATGAATTGAAGCGGGAATAAGTTCCAACATCATAACAAGTTTCTGACATTTTCACAAAACCTTTATTAAAGGAACCTTTTTCTAAATTGAGGTTGAACATGGGCATCCAAACTCTTACTCATCAAGGTGGAGGTATGTGTTTTTGTCCCCTCTCTCCTCTTACCTTTGGATAGTGTTGTCAAGTGGGATAATTTTTTCATAAATATATCCTTAAAGGAAGCATGTTTAAAGGGGGAGTTATGGGTAATATTTTAATTCATCATCGTAAGTGTGTAAATTATTCTAACTATTTTTTGGAGTAGTTGTAGGAAACAAAAAAAATATTCCATGAAAGTTAAAAAGCTAAGGAAGGAAGCTGAGGATGTTTTCATAATAACTACTTTTTTACAGCATGGATTTTATGTCAATAATTCTTATTTCCTATAATGAGTTAGCTCATGTAGGCTTAGAATTATTGATAATTATTCCATATCTTGAGGTTACAAAGTTCATTGATTTATGAACCTTGGTTGACAACAAAATCTAAAGGGGATATTATTAGGACCTAGATGATATAGTTAGTGATTGTATTTAGGTATTATATTTTGTTTCCAATGAAGTTTAAGAAAAAAATAAATCACCTCACTTTTTATTTGGTGAAAATTGGACTGATCATCATATTCAAGATAATCAGACTCAATATGGTTAACAAATTCCATCGTATTGGGAAGTTTTTTACTGGAAAGTATCATCCGATCCACCTTGGATTCTATCAAGGAAAATATGATCATGATGCCGTTATAATCATAATCGGATTCATCATGGATCTGATATAAATTTTAATATGTTTTGTTGATCTTCGATTTCTCATAAATCATAAGTATTTTATAAAAATTGGGATGAAATGTTGATATTAGAAAGAAGGAGAAAAGGTGTTGCAAATCATATAAAGTCTGATCATAATAATTTCAATCATATTTAGGCTGAGAAGGAAATAAAGATAGTAATTGGGAAGTCACAATGATTCTGTAGTATGTTAGATAATGTTGAAGTTGATCTTAAATGTAATAAAAGTCATGAATGAATTCATGATACAAGATAAAGTTTGTGAAAGAAGAAAGTTAGTGAAACTGAAATTTTCATGATCAATGTAATAAGTTTTTTAGATGAATTTTTGTTTAAAGGATGGGAAGGATGATCATAATGAAGAAAATAAATAATCTACTAAATTCAGAGTTTCTGACACCGTTCCATATTATTTAGTATGTCATTGTATTCATCAAAGGTGGAATTGTTTGAATAGAAAAAGTAATTTGTATCATATTCAGAATAGAAATAAGCTGTTGAAGTTGAAGTTGATAATATCGGTCCATCGGACTTGGTATTCCATTGTAATCATCATAGGAATAATTTTTTGGGATGATTAATGAAAAAAAAAGAAAATTATGTGGTGACCAATACAAAGAATAATTTCAGAGTTTAATCAACAATGTAATCAACCATTTAAAATGGGTTGAATTACTGTGTTTTTCATTCAAGTGGGTGAAGAGAAAATGAGAAGTATAATCTATTATTTTATAGTTTCTTTCACCATAATGAGGTAGATCTTAATGACAACCAAAATGGAGAATTAAAATCAGATTGATGTTTGTAAAGAAAGTAAAAATTAAGATAAAGTTTTTATAAGATTCGATAATGATCGAGAAGAGATGAGAAAAGTTGATGAAGTCAAGATGCACCTGAAATTCAAAATAAATGTATGATTCGAGTAATTTGTTCAAGTGGGAAAAATTTCAGGAATCTCGCCCAAACCATGTTTGGGCTGATTATAAAATTGAATGTACCTTGTACTTTATGAAAGATGTATTATTCATGAAATAAAGAGAGAAGGCGAATCTCTGAAGAAATTATAGAGAGAATAATTGTTTTCCAGATTTTCTTTCTTGAAGAAGTCATGTCAGATAGAAGAAAAAGGAGAAGAGACAAGATTACAATGTACTCAGTCGATCATCATATTCAACATGATTATTGTATTCATATTGTCATCATATTGAGTTGATTTATCAAAATGTGAAAATCATATTAATCTTTCTATATTGAAAAATAATTTTTTTATAATTGTATCAACCATATTATAATAGAGCTATATTTTCCATATTGAGCAATCGGACTGGGATAATTAGACTGAGAAATTAGACTGAGTTTTATAAAAAGTCTAGGATGCTATTACCAACTTATGGGTAAGAAAGTGAATAATTTTTTTAAAATAATAAATTTTTTAAAGTTGATAAAGAAGTATTGTAACATGTTTTGTTCGAAAACTTTTTATTACATCATTTTTGCTAGAAGAAGAACACACACTATTTAATTGTTTACATAGTTCTACATTAGTTAAATGGAAAATCATACTCATTGTATTCCACACAAAAAGGATTTTTTCTAGTGGATTGTGTGGTATTGAATCATTTCCAAACTATACCAAGGACATAGCTATTATTTTTGAATAGTGAACATTTTAAATACTTGTGTTTCTATGGATGTGAGTTTGAATTTTTTTCAGTAGGGAAAGTAATCTTTAACAGGAGGAAAAGGTTGTTTCATAAAGGAAACATAAAATAAAAATATATCACTGATTCACACCCTCCCCCTCTCAGTGATACAATTATCCTAACTGGGCATTACATTTTGGGCTCACAGTGGACGTGGTCTATATACATGCTCATTGGACCCCAATTCAAGCCTAACCGAGTTTCCATCAAGATGGTCCTAGGACTTTATGAGGATACCTTGGTCCATTATACCTTAAATTCAACCCTGAGGGGTCTGAAATTTCTTATTATACAGCATGGTCATGGTAAATGTGACTTTCATGATTATACAGATCATCCATGGTATATGTGACAATTCTGATAATACAGCTTGGCCATGGTTGTTTTGAGATATGGTTTATATGGAATGGTTGTGAATGATATGAGATATTGTGTATATAGTGAGTTCATGGTGTTTATTTCCTTATGCTTATTTTTTTGCTTATTAGAGGATCCTAACCTATGTTTTATAGGGAGCCTTATTGGGATATATAGTGTCACTTGTTTTTTAGTATTTATGCCATGGGAACTTTACATTTATTTACTACATAACTATGATATATATTGAAATATTCTTAGATTATATTGTACATCCAGGATTTTTTATAGACACCTTCAGTGGTAACCTACTAGAATTTTATCTCACACCCTATTTGGTCTATCATTGGGTACCTGGACAGACTATATGGATGTAGGTAGAGACCGGGGAAAGCGTCTGTATTTTGATACTTGAATTTGTTCCATGCTTAGGAGTAGGGGAGCATGGGACTGAGCTGAGGCTCTTGATGCGATCAGGATATAGTGATTTTTGATCTTTTGGTATTTTGATTCATGTATTATAATGATTCCATGTATACCTATTTTGGATACTTTATAGAAACATGACATGATCATCATTCTATATATGAGATTACTTTTGGTATTTGTTGTATATATTTGTCATCTTGATGTTTATCTATTTTCTGGTTGATTTAATGCTTCCTACATTTAATTTTTATGATTTCTAATGATGCTTTACACTCTAATAAGATGTCATATTATCCCCCACAAACACACCCTAGTCCCTTGCTTATTTTTGATAACCTCTGGCATTTTAGGAGATGTGATTGAGGCCATGTGGACAACCGGGCTTCGGGAACCATTCAGTGGCATCTGAGTCTGGGAAATTACAAAATCCTTTCATGAACATTCATTTCTAAAAATATAGTATGTACCAATAGACCTATACTAATGCGTAAAGATTCATGTTCGTACGAGTTATCAATTTCATTGAAAATTTGAATTTTAGTCCCAATTAAGGGGTTATTTTGAGAACTGTGATTCAGAATGAGAATCTAAGAGTTATAGAATCCTTGAATATTTTTTTCTGATATAGTTATATGATAATTTGATGACTCAGGTTCTCAAGAATGGTATTTTAGGTTGAGTCATGGGTTGGCCTTATGTAATGGGAAACCCTTACATGGGGTAACCCTTACATGAGCCACCCTTACATGGTTGGCCCATACATGGGTCACCCATATGTGGTCCTAGGATCCTTACATGGCTATTAATTTTCTAAAAAATTTGAAAATTGCAACACTATAAAAGGAGTTCTGGAAGATCCATACGTGGTCACCCTTACGTGGGTGTCCGGTATGGGGAATACCCCTATGTAAGGACCCTTACATGGTCACCCATACATGGTGAAACTTAAATGTTCACCCTTACATGGATGACCCATAATTAGGTCACTCATACATGGATGACCCTTACATGGTCACTCGTATATGGGTTAATCTTGTGTGGCCACTTGTACATGGCACTGTTTAGTAGGGCAACCCCTGCATGGATCACCCTTAAATGGGGGAACACCCATGTAGATAACCTCTACGTAGACCCCTATGTGGGCCCTTACATGGATGACATGATAATTGTTTCAATTTTTTCCCAAAATATTAAATAAAATCAAAAATGGGATCCCCCCCCCCTAATATAGTGGACAAGTATGACGTGTCTTGTTTTCACTCTCTTCGATTCAAGGGGAGTATCTCCATTGATCCTTATTGGAAACATGTTTCATTTGATATGGAGTAAATATTTAGGTTTTAATATCCTGGATTTTTCATGTATTATTTTTTGGATATTATATGAATTATTTTTTACACCAGGTGCTAAAACAACATGCAATACTGAGGCATGATGTTTCCAGAGTAAATGTTTCAAATATATTAAATATATTAAATTGAACGTTCATTCAGTTTTTATAAAACAATGTAATAACTACCAAACGGGGTCCCGTATTAGAAATCTGGGGGAACCATTGAGTTCAAAACATGAGTTTTACCCAAGGTGCGATATAACCTTTTTCAGTGCAGACCGTTTGTGAAAAGTAATTATGAGTATAATTAAATAAAAATAAATTAAATAATTAATTGATTTTTTTTAGTTTTGACATAGTAGATAACTTCTTATTTAAATAAACAGTTATGGATTTTGTATCAGGGTTGGCCGTAAAATCTTGAGTCCTAGAAGTTGTTGGAGGAGAGCGTTCTTGGCGGGTGACGATGGGGCGGGATTAGTTTTTTGATCATTGTGCTAACAGAGCTCGTGGATCTCTTTAATGATGAAAATTCAACCGTTATTCATTAATTATATATCCAAACTCCATTTAAGATGTTTTTTTTGTTATTTCTATCCCATTTATTAATATTGGATGAACACATATCAATTCCACAAACAGAATTGATACACTCTTCATCGGTAGATTTAAATTTATGGAATTGTTTATTTGTTCATTTATTTATCCCTCTTCCCTCATATTTTCTATAATAATTAATTGAGCCCAAATGAATAATATTTGATGTTCATTCCTTACACTTTATGTCTTGTGGTTTTATCCCTCATTTCTTTGTATATCCAACATGGGTGTTTTCTTTTGGCCCACATTTTAATGAATACTCAGTATTTGATAATTATGTGGCCATTATTTGGCACAGAAGATTAATATCGTGGGTGTGGTTCATGATTGATGGTACAATTGAGGTGAGATGATGGTAGTGGATAATCGAGAGCAGAACAGATGGATTTTTTGTTCTCCTTCTTCTCATTTTTGACGGACGGTGATGGTTTTACTTGACAGATCATTATATGAGTGGATTCAAAACCCATAATCCCAAGATATAGAAATTATAGACTAGAAAAAACCCTAATATAAAGTTTCTAGAATGGGTGGAGTCTTTGGAGATGTGTAGGATGGCACAAAATCATATTTGGAAATCACGAGCAACACAACGTGTAATCTGGTGTTACACACTGTGTGGCCCCCTAGATATAGCACTAGGAATCTGTCCAAAGTTAAGTATCACACACCATGTAACTCAGTCACAATCCATGTGAATCTTTTCATGAGTCTTTGAATTTAATTTTTAGAGTACACAGACACGGGAAAAAGTACATGGCATAGTGGCATATTGTGTACTTAGACATGGACATGACTTAGCATACACAGACTGGTACACAGACATGGCCACCGTACATAGACACAACCAAGAAACATGAGTAGGATTCCATGTTTCTCTAAATTCTATTTACTTATTCTACACACTATGAATATGGATACTTACATGTCATGTGATCCTTTTCCACATGGGTGGCCATGGGTATAGCTAGACACATCATGTTCCCCCTAGTTGTAAGGACCCGACCCCAGTTGCTCATATCTGGTGCCTTAACTTGTTACATCGGCATATAAACAAGGAATACACATCCAGATGGACCAAATAGTTTAGTAGTTTTGTAAATCCAAAAACATACATAAGTTCAACATTACAACTTGAAAGGAAATACATCAAAATAACTTATTTTGAATCACAAATAATCTCCTAGATATCCTTACAAATATTTATAATATACTTCTTCACAACTAAAGGAAAATAAAACATGTGAAAGGGGTGATTTTAAATGCTTAGTAAGGTTAAATAATATAGTGTAATAAAATATCAACACTAGGCATTATGAATAACTAAAAGGCATGCCTTTAAAAATATACCTGAGCAAAAAATGGTAGGAATAAAAACTGATTAAATAATTCCATAAAACATACCATGGATATTTTACTAGATGAATAATCACATGGACTACCAATATATAGTTTCATAATTAGGGAAATTATAATGTCAGATATTCTGAAATATACCATCGAGGCATTGGCCAATACATCTGAAAATGATTAATCCCTCAGCCAAAACCATATCTAAAAATGGGCAAGGCCTCAGCCAAGTCCATATCTATTTTGTCTCATGAGACCTACCAACACATTGAGAGGCTAAATTGGTCCCCACCCATCACTTACTAATTCCAATAGATTCCTCATATGAATAGAGATAAACATAAACAACATATACATTCATATTAAAACTAATATATGAAATGTAAATAACTTTCCCCGAACATTAAACATAAACACTAACCATTCAGAGTAATATGAGGAATGGTTTCAAGATAGCACATTCATGATCAAAATAATCATAAAAAATTAAATGAATCATGATATATTATGTCATAAAATATTATTCCTAGTAATATATAAGATTCAACAAGAGTGTTTAAATAGAAAAAATTACTTTTATAAAATCATTGAACAATTCTTGAGATAAATACACGTTTACATTGAAAAGAAGTGTTCTTTTGGAAAATATTTTTGTATAAAACCAAAAGTGAAATAATATATTTTTATCATAATAAAATTATTTATTTTATACAAATAATGGTGGATAAAAATATATTATAGAGTGTACTTGAACATAGGTAAGAATTCGAGAAATTCCCTTGAATCAAGCTTGTATTTCGAGAAAGAATTTTTGAAAGATCATTTTAAAGCCTCTAACTCACCATAAAATAAAGAAGTATTATGGATGGTACACATATATAGAAAAATAAAATATAATTTATGATGATTATATAACAATAAATAATAATTTAATTTTGATTAATAAAGACATATAGTAACTGGAAAGAAAATGGAGGTTCGGGTAGAAAACTCTTACCGTATGTTTGAATATGTTCTGATATTGAACTTAAGGTTCTATAATATGAAATTAGACTTATTAATAAATTAATTAAGAACCTATATGACATTTATTTTATTTATAATAATTTTATTAAGTCCATTTATGGTCATTTTTATGGTTTAGAAGATTCAATATCATCGTTTGTGAGTGCTCATTTCATTAGTATTCATAGGCGGTTCGCTTGTATGGAAGTTAATGTAAAATGAGAATTGAAATTTAGAATTTATGTTTTATGTTATTAATTTTAATACATAAGGTTAAATTATTATATAATTTATTTGGTTGCTTTGGTTGGGGATGAATCATTAGATGAAATTTTAATGACAAACGCTTGGATTAATTTGGTGGTTTTTCGATCACCACAAACTCATTTTGTTCTATAAATTAATACCACATGTAAAAAATGATTACAAAACATTAAATAGGATATATTAAATATATTATGATCTGTTTCAACCTTAAAAATGGTTTCATGACCATAATTTAAGTAGGTAATAGAAGTTGAAAACTCGTTATCCTTGAATGTGATAAATTAACACATCTCGGATGGTATTTTCATTTCTAGTATAAAAGGATGAGAATGGAGATATAATGATTAATTATTCCATCATCATAATATAATTACAATAAATTTATGTTATTTTATTTATCATAACATTTGGAGGAAATGAGGTGAGGAAATAACAAGAAAGAAGGGAACTTGAAAGAAAATAAAAGAAATGAAAAGAGGAATTTACCTCTTGAATTTATCTTCTTTGAGAGCCTCTTTTAGGGAGAGTATTTGGTCTTTTGAAGATAACAAGGGCCGATGGATGTGACGAGGATCTTGGGAGGATATTTTATTAGAATTTATACAAGGCATAAGGCTTTATATGACTGAAGAGAAGAGGGAGTGAGGAGTGGTTTTCATATTGGAGGGGAGGAGGGGTTTCCATTATTTTAATCATTATTTTATTATTTTGGCTCAAGACTATTAATATCATTGATTATTATGACTAAAAATAGTAATAAGTGCATGTAAGTTTTAACCAATGGTTAGTTAAATCATCCATGACACAATAATGATGCACGAATTCATTTATTTTTCATATTTCGTAAATTATCAAATTTTACTATTCACCAAAAATTCAAGTATTTTGAAAAAATACCAAAAAAACACCCAAACCATTTTTAAAATGTAGAATTCAAAAATGAATTCCATTTTATCAAAACAATTTTCTAAATAAGAGAATTTTATTTTTTAAATAAAATCATTACTTACTTGAAAAACGCATATTTTAAATTTAAAATTGATTTTATAATACTTTAAAAAATTAACTGAGGTCTCATTAAATTATCTTAAATTCATAGGAAAACAAAATATTCATTGAATAATAAATTTTATGAAAATAAATTTTATTTTTTAAAAAATTATTAATTTAAAATTGTAATTAAATATTTATTACTCCCAAAAATATTAACATTTAATTATTAATTTTTAAAATATTCACTCTCATTTATATGGTGCCAAGATTTTATTTATACTCATATGGGTGAGGTTACTATTCTAAAGGGTGCATTACTATTAATAAAGGTTAGTTACTATTCATAAGGGTAACTTACTATTCACTAAAAATGTAAGTTGATCTTATCCAATTCTAAATATCTTACTAATCACAACCATGTATGTCAGTTTTTCAAAATTCAAATAAGAGAAGCAACAAAATTATATTTAACGACCCAGTTAAAACTGTCTCCTATAAATATCCAAGTGTTTGTTTCACATAGACTCAGTGTTGAATGTATTCTATAATAAATTTATTTGTAAAACCTTGGGGTGTTACATTCTTACCCCCATAAAAAAATTTCATCCTCAAAATTACCATAATGTTACATCATAAAAACATTTGGGTAGGTCTTCATCATAAGTTCCTCAGGATCCCACGTTGCCTCTTCAATTTTATGATTTTTCAAAAGTACTTGTACCAGCCAAGTCATCTGATTCCTCAACACCTATTCTTTAGTATCCAAAACATGGATATTCTATTTAGAGTAAGATAAGTTAGGTTCCAACTCTATACCTTCATAAGTGGGTAAATGTGTTGGGTATGGCATGTACTTTCTCAATAATGAGACATGGAACACATTTTGTACCATAGAAATGCTAGGAGGCATTGGAAAACGATAAGCTATAGCTCTAATTATCTCCATAATTTCAAAAGGGCCTATGTATATGGGGCACAGTTTCCCTTTCTTTCCAAATCTTATAAAACCCTTCCATGGAGATACTTTCAAGAAAATGTGATCTCCCTCTTCGAATTCCAAATCCTTCCTTCGATTATCAGCATAGTTCTTTTTTTTTATTGTTTCCTCCACAATCTTTCTTTCACTAAATTCTTCTTAACATGTTGGTGTACAACATCTCTTTCCACACAATGCATCATATGGTGCCATTTGAATACAAGAATGGAAGTTATTATTGTAGTAAAACTCCACCAAAGGTAAATACTGATCCCACATACCTTCAATGTTGAGTGAGAATGATCTCAACATGTATTCTAAAGTTTGGATCATCCTTTCTCACTGCCCATCAGTTTGGGGGTGATAAGCAGTACTCAAATAGATCTTAGTGTAAAAAGATTTTTGAAGACCTTTCTAGAATTTCGATGTAAATCTTGGATCATGATCAGACACAAATGAGAGATGTGATCCATGTTGTTGATCAAATAAATCATCAATTCAAGGTAGGGGATACTTTTTCTTTATTGTTATATAATTTATCTCTCTATATTCAATGCACAGCCTCATAGATCCATCATTCTTCCTGATGAAAAGAACAGGTGCTCCCCATGGAGAAACACTAGGGTGGATAAATCCTTTATCACTCAATTACTCTAGTTGTTTATTCAGTTATACTAACTCCACAATGGCCATTCTATAAGGATTATTTGATATAGGTCTTGAACTAAGAATTATATCGATGGAGAAATCAACTTCCCGCTCTAGAGGATGTCCATGTAAATCCTCTGGAAACACATCAACATATTCTTTCACAATAGGTATGTACTCTATTTGAAAATTATTTTCCTCACCCATATATATTTAATTCTCTTATACCCCAATAATTGAATTCAGTATATCTACTGGGGGTGTATCTAGATGAGAATCATATGGTGAGGTTTCTGCTCTAAAGATAAGAGATTCTACACCATTATCAAAAATTGTAACTTCCTTCTTCTTATAATATATTTTTTCATCGTAATTTGAAAGTGAATCCATACCAAGGATTATATCAAATTTGATCATGGTTATGTTGATAATTTTTTCAACTAAGGAACATTTATGTTTCATAAGGGGTATTGATCGACACATCTTTGTTGCAATGATACTTCCCATAGGAGTTTTGACTGACAACTCCTTTATTAAATCAAATTGAAAAAATCTAATTTTCTTGAAAAAATGGGAATATATAAAATAATTTGATGATCCATAATAAAATAAAGCATTGTCTATGTTTGAGGAAACAATTAAATTACATTCCACTACATAATTAGAAACTTCAACCTCAGCAGTTGTGATAGCATAAGCTTGGCCTTGCTCCATTATCCTTTTTTTAGGCATGTTTCCTTGACACTTTAGAAAATAATTAGCATAGTTTCCCATATCCCAAAAATTATAGCATTTAACATTTATGAATTATTTCTTTCCCTTATAATCACTAGAATTATGTCCTTTCTATCCACACTTATAGCACATATCGTTTCCTTTTAAGAAGACACCAGGGAGTTTCCTTCCACAAGTATTACATGTTGGAAAATTCACCTTTTTATCTTCCCTTTATCCATTCTATCCTCTGCCACACTCTTCTTCTCTTGTTTCCCCTTAAAGTCATAAGACCTACAAAATTATTTCTCTGTCTTGATATCACTTGAGATAATGTCTTCGTATGATGATAAACTTTGGGATACTAGTTCCCTTCGGAGGAATGGTATTAAACCATCAAAGAATCGATCAATATTACTCACTGTATTACTTATATAGTCTAAAACATGCCTTTATAACCTTGTAAAGTTGGATTCATACTTTGAAACATTTTCATCCACTTTCTGTCTGAGAAAAAATAATTGCCTCTCTATATCTACTCGTTGTTCACAAGGAAAATATTTTTCAAGGAAAATTTCCTTGAAATACCTCTATTCCATTTCTTATATTTATTCCTCCTACTTTCTATTTTCAATTAATGACCACCACTAATCTGCATCTCCTAATAAATGATAAACCTCCATTACAACCTTCTATCTTTTTTTACATCCCAAAGAATGAAATATCTTCTCTAAATAATTTATCCACTACTCTGCTATGAATGGGTTTTTGTTGCATAAAGTGTTCTAACATTGATCCTCCATTTTGTGGATCATGATGCTCTATACGGGTGAGTTTATTGTTCATAACCTGATTCAGTTTTCCCATTATAGTTATAAGTTTCTTAGCACCATTCGTAGCTCAAGATCCAATATCATTATCTTGCATAGGAGGGAAATCCCCACATGGGATACGTGCGTTCATACAGTTTCCATTACTTATACTAGGTTCCATTTATAAATAATGGAATACACTAGATTAGTTTATGAATCATAATATATAATCTCAACTTAGGTAAATACTTAGCATAAATTGAAATCATATCCATATCTAATCTCATAATATTGGTTTCTTTGAGGAAAAATTTACATTTACTTCCTTCATAATGGTTTGTAAATAAAATTTGAATTTTTCTAAGAATATCCCCTAGGAGTGTCAAACTTGGGATAAAATAAGTTCTATTATCATGTACCAGGATACCCTAAGTCAATCCGAAAAATTCTTATCAGAGTTGTAACTCTTAAGTACATTTGTTCCAGAACCACGTCCACTTGTAGTATCTAGAGAGGGATGTAATTTCTAGAAATATCCTCATAATATATTCCTTACCAAAATTCTAGGATGTTATTTTATATTTATCCTTAAAGTATATATTAGGGTTTTGTTCCCTACTCTACATTTTCAAAATCTAGTTTCCAAGTTTTCTACTAAACTTCCTCTAATACCAACTATAAGGGCTTGACACCAGTTGCCCAGAGCCAGTGCCTTAACTTGTAACATTGGCATATAAATATTTAATATGCATCCAGAAGGACCAAATATTTTAGTAGTTTTCAAATTCTAGATACATACATAAGTTTAACATTACAACTTGAAAGGAAATACAACATAACAACTTCTTTTTAATTACACATAATCTCCTAGATTATCCTTGCAAGTCATTTAGAATATACTTCTTCACAACCTCAGGAAAATAAAATATGTGAAAGGGGTGAGCTAAAAAAATCCATAAGGGTAAATGATACAGTGAAATAAAATATAAACACTATGAATGATGAATAACTAAAATGCATGCCTTTAAAAATATACTTGATAAAAACATGGCAAGAATGAAAATTGATTAAATAATTCCATAAAACATACCATGGATATTATACTAGCTGAATAATCACATGGACTATTAATATCTAGTTTCATAATGAGGGAATTCATAATTTAGAAAATTTTGAAATATACCATCAAGGCATCGGCCAAGACATCTAAAAATGATTAAGGCCTCGTCCAAAACCATATCTGAAAATGGGCAAGGCCTCAGCGAAGTCCATATTTGTTTTGTCTCATTAGACCTACTGATTCATCAAGGGGCTATAGCAGGCCCCACCCATCACTTAATAAGTCCAATTCATTCCTCATATGAATAGGAATAAATATAAACAACATATACATTCGAATTGAAACTATCATATGAAATGTAAATAACTTTCCCAAAACATTAAACATAAACACAAACCATTCGGAGTAATATGATTAATGGTTTCAAGATAGCACATCCATGGTAAAAATAATCATTAACCATTCAATAAAATATGGTATATGATATCATAAAATATTATTCCCAATTATACATAAGATTCAACAAGAGTTTTGAAATAGACAAATTACTTTTATAAAATCATTGAGTAATTCTTGAGATAAATACACTTTTACTTTGAAAAGAAGATTTCTTTTGAAAAAAAAATTATAAAATCAGAAGTGAAATAATATAGTTTTCTAATAATAAAATGATTGATTTTAGAAAAATAATGGTTGATAAAAATAGATTATAGAGTGTACTTGAACATAGGTAAGAATTTGAGAAATTCCCTTGAATCAAGCTTGTATTTTGGGAAACAAAATTGAAAGATCATTTTAAAGAATGTAACTACCCATTAAAAAAGAAGGATTATGGTTGGTAAAAATATATAGAAAATTTATATATAATTTATTATGAGTATATAATAATAAATAATAATTTAATTTTGATTAATATTGACAAAGATTAACCCGAAAGAAAATGGAAGTTCGGGTAGAAAAACCCTTACCTTATGTTCGAATATGTTCTTCTCTTGAAATTAAGGTCTTGGAATATAGAATTAGACTTATTAATAAATTAATTCAGAGCCTATTTTAAATGTATTTTATTTATTATAATTTTATTAAGTCTATTTATGGTTGTTTTTATGGGTTAGGAGATTCAATATCATCATTTGTGAATGCTCGTTTCGTTAGTTTTCATGGGTGGTTCACTTGTATGGAAGTCAATGTAAAATGAGAATTGAATTCCAGAATTTATGTTATATGTTATTAATTTTTATAAAAAGGGTTAAATTATAATATAATTCATTTGGTTACTTTGGGTGGGTATGAATCAATATATAAAATTTTAATGATAAACGCTTGGATTAATTTGGTTGTTTTTTGATCACCATGAACACATTTTGTTCTATAAATTAATACCACATGTATAAAATGATTCTATAACATTACATAGGATATATTACATATATTATGATATTTTTCAACAATAAAAATGGCTTCATTACCATAATTGAATATGGTAATAGAATTTGAAAACTCGTCATCCTTAAATGTGATAAATTAACACATCTCGGATGATATTTTCATTTCTAGTATAAAATGAGGGGAAAGGAGAGATGATGATGAATTATTACATTATCATAAAAAAATTCCAATACATGTAAGGTACTGGAGATATCATAACATTTGAATTAAAGTAGGTGAGGAAATAAAATTAAAAAAGGGAACTTGAATGAAAATAAAAGAAATGAAAAGAGGAATTTACCTCTTGAATTTATCTTCCTTGAGAGCCTATTTTGGGGATATGATTTTGTATTTTGAAGATAAAAAGGGATTATGGATGTTGGGAGGATATTTTAGTAGAATTTAGAAAAGTCACAAGGCTTTAGATGAGTGAGGAGAAGAGAGAGTGAGGGGTGGTCTTTATAGTGGTGGAGAGGAGGGTTTTTCCCATTATTTTAATCATTATTTTATTATTTCTGGATCAATACTATGAATAGTCTTTATTATTATGACTAAAAATATTAATAAGTTCATTTTATTTTGAACCAATGGTCATTTACATCATCCATGACTCAATCATGGTGCAGAAATTCATTTATTTTGCATATTTTGTAAATTATCAAATTTCATTATTCACCAAAAATTAAAGTATTTTGGAAAAATACCAAAAATTAACCCTATCCATTTTTTAATGTGTAGAATTAAAAAATTAAATACATTTTATCAAAATAATTTTTTAGAAAAGAGAAATTTATTTTTTAAATAAAATCATTATTTACTTGAAAAATAGATATTTTAAATTTAAAACTAATTTTATAATACTTTCAAAAATTAACTGAGGTCTCATTAAATTATCCTAAATTCATAAGAAAAAAATATTTATTTAAGAATACATTTTATGAAAATTAATTTTATTTTAAATACATTTAACTATTTAAAATTTTAATTAAATATTTATTACTCCAAAAATATCAACATTTAATTATTAATTTTTAAAATATGCACTCTCATTTATATGGTGCCTAGATTTTATTTATACTCACATGGTTGAGGTTACTATTCTAAAGGGTAAATTACTATTCATAGGGGTAAGTTACTATTATATGGGTAAGTTACTATTCATCAAAAATGTAAATTGATCTTATCAGACTCTAAATATCTTACTGATCGTAACTGTGTATGTTAGTTTTTTGAAATTCAAACCATATAAGAGGAAACATTATATCTAATGGCCAAGTTATAACTATATCCTATAAATATCAAAGTGTTTGTTTCACATAGACTCATTGTTTAATGCATTGTATAATAAATTTATTTTATAAAACATTGGGGTGTTACATTATTCCCCTCTTACAAAATTTTCATCCCCAAAATTACCAGAATGTTACCTCACAAAAAGATTTGGGTAGTTCTTCATCATAAGTTCCTCAGGCTCCCACATTACCTCTTAAATTTTATGATTTTTCCAAGGTACCTTTACCAGCCAAGTTGTTTGATTCATCAACACCTGCTATTTAGTGTCCAGAATCCGAATAGGCTCTTCACAGTAAGATAAGTCAGGTTCCAACTCTATACCTTCTGATGTGAGGACATGCATTGGGTATGACATGTAATTTCTCAATAATGATACATGGAACACATTGTGTACCTTAGAAATTATATGAGTTATTTCCAAATTATAATCCACATATCTAATATCTTCTGAATTTCAAAAGGGCCTATGTACCAGGGGCACAATTTCCCTTTCTTTCCAAATATTATAACACCCTTCCATGAAGACACTTTCAATAAAATGTGATCTCTTTATTGAAATTTCAAATCCTTCCTTTTATTATCAACATAGATATTTTTCATACTTTGAGCTTCTTTGATATGGGTTTGAATAGTGTTTACCTTTGTTTTTATTTCCTCCATAAGCTCTAGGACCACAAGATTTATTTCACCAACTTCATCATAACATATTGGTGTACGACATCTCTTTCTGTACAATGCTTCATATGGTTCCATTTGAATATTAGAATGGAAAATATTATTGAAGGAAAACTACACCAAAGGTAAATAATGATCCCACATACCTTGAAAGTTTAGCGAATAGGATCTCAACATGTCTTCTAAAGTTTGGATCATTCTTTCTGACTGCCCGTCAGTTTGGGGGTGATAAGCAGTACTCAAACAAAACTCAGTGTCCAAATATTTCTGAAGAATTTTCTAGAATTTTGATGTAAATCATGGATCATGATCAAACACAATTGAGATAGGTAGTCCATTAATTTGATCAAATAAATCATTAATTTGAGGTAGGGGATGCTTTTTATTTATTTTTATAGAATTTATCTCCTTGTAGTCAACGTACAACCTCATATATCCATTCTTCTTCTTGACAAAAAACAACATGGGATCCCCATGGAGAAGCACTAGGGAAGAAAAATTGTTTATCACTCAATTCCTCTAGTTTTTATTCAGTTCTAATAACTCTACATTTTCCATTCTATAAGTAGTATTTGATATAGGTCTTGAACCATGAATTAAATCGATAGAGAAATCAACTTCCCATTCTTGAGTATGTCCATGTAAATACTCTCAGAACACATCAACATATTATTACACAATAGGTACATCCTCTATTTGAACATTAATTTCCTCACCCATAGATATTCCATTATATTTCTACCCTGTAATTTAATTCAATAGATCTATTGGTGGTGGATCTAGATGAGAATCAGATGTAGAGGTTTCTTCTCTAAAGATAATGGATTCTTCATCATTTTCAAAAATTGTAACTTCCTTCTTCTTACAATAAATTTTTGCATCATAATTTGAAAGCCAATCCATACCGAGGATTATATCAAAGTAGATCATGGGTATGATGATATGTTTTGAAACTAAGGCATGTTTATGTGTCATAAGGGGTATTGATCAACACATCTTTATTGCAATGATACTTCCCTTAGTAGTTTGGACTGACAACCCCTTTATTAAATCAAATTGGAAATATATAATTTTCTTGGAAAACTAGAAAAATATAAAAGAATGAGATGATCCAGAATCAAATAAATCATTGTCTATGTTTGAGGAAATGATTAAATTACATGTCACCACATCATTAGGAACTTCAACCTCAGCAGTTGTGACAACATAATCTTGGCCTTTCTCCCTTAGCCTTTTCTGAGGCATGTTTCCTTAACGCTTTGGACAATCATTAGCATAGTGCCCCATATCCCTACAATTATAGCATTGAACATTGATAGCTTATTTTTTCCCTTGAAATCACTATCATGATGGCCTTTTTTATACACTTATAGAACAAACCTTTTCCTTTTAACCAGGCACCAGGTTGTTTACTTCCACAGGTATTGCATGTTGGAGAAATCACCTTTTTATTCTTTCATTTACCCATTCTATCCTTTTCCACCCTCTTCTTCTCTTTTTTCCCCTTAAAGTCATAAGAGTTAGAGAATTATTTATCTATCTTTATAGAACTTAATAAAATGTCTTCATATGATGAGAAACTTTGGGATACTAGTTCCCTTTGGAGGAATGGTTTTAAACCATCAAATAATCGATCAATCTTTCTCCTTGGATTACGTATATAGTCTGCAGCATGTATTGATAACCTTTTAAAGTTTGATTCATACTTTTGTAAAAAAATTATCCTCTATTTGTATGAGACTCAATAACTTCCTCTCTATATCCGCTCATTGTTCACAAGGAAAATATTTTTCTAGGAAAATTTCTTTGAAATCCCTCCATTCCATTTCTTCTATTTCATCCTCCTAATTTGGGTTTTGAATTAATGACCACCACTGATCTGTGACTCTTGATAGATGATAAACTTCCATGACAACCTTCTCTCTTTTGTTACATCCCAAAATGAGAAATATGTTCTCTAAATAACTTATACACTACTCCACTATGAATAGGTTTGTAGTCCCATTGAATGATAGAGGTTGTTGTCGCATAAAGCGGTCTAAAATTTGTCCTCCGCATTGTGGATCTGGATACTCCATACAGGTAAGGTTATTATTCATAACCTGAATCATTTGTCCTAGTATAGGTATAAGTTACTCAGCACCAGTCATAGCTCTAGATCCAACATCATTGTCTTACATAGGAGGGAAATACCTATATGGGATACATGTGTTCATGCGGTTTCTATTCCTTCCACTTGGTGCCATTTCTAAATAATTTCATACACTATATTAAGTTATGAATCATAATTTATAATCTCAATAGATAAAAATACATTTCATAAATTGAAATCTGGTCCATACCTAATCTCATAATCATGGTTTCTTTGAGGAAAAATTTACATTTACTTCCTTCATAATGGTTTGTAAATAAAATGTGAATTATCTTAAGAATATATCTTGGGAGTGTCAAACCAAGTGCGCAATAATGATTGTTTTAATTTACCAGGATACCTCAGGTCAAGCCCAAAACTCCTTATCGGATTTGTTACTTCTATGTATAGTCGTACCAGAACCACGTCCACTTGTTGTATCCAGAAATGGATGTATTTTCTAGAAAAATCTACATAATCTATTCCTTAAAAAAAATTCCAGGATGTTCTTGTATGTTTATCCTCAAAGACTATCTTATGTTTTTTTCCCTACTCTGTGTTTTCTAAATCTAGTTTCCATGTTTCCAACTAAACTTCCTCTAATACCAACTGTAAGGACCTGACCCCAGATTCCTAGATTCAGTGCCTTAATTTGTTACATTTGAATATAAACAAGGAATATGAATCCCTAATGACCAAATTTTTTGGTATTTTTTGAAATAAAAAATATATACATAATTTCAACATTACAACTTGAAAGTAAATACAACATAACAACTTTTTTTGAATCACACATAATCTCCTAGATTATCCTTGTAAGTCATTCATAATATACTTCTTCACAGCCTAGGGAAAATAAAATATGTGAAAGTGGTGAGCTAAAATACTTAGTAAGGATAAATAATACATTAGAATAAAATTTAAACACTAGGAATGATAAATAACTATAATTCATTCCCTTAAAAATATAGTTGAGAAAAATATGGCAGGAATGAAAACTGATTAAATAATTCCATAAAACATATCATGGATATTATACTAGCTGAATAATCACATGGAATATAAATATCTTGTTTCATAATGAAAGAATACATAATACTGGACATTATGAAATATACCATCAAGGCCTCGGCCAAGACATCTTAAAATGATTAAGCCCTCAGCCAAAACCATATCTGAAAATGGGCAAGGCCTCATCCAAGTCCATATCTATTTTTTCTTGTGAGACCTACCGATGCATCAAGAGGCTATAGAGGGCCCCACCCATAACTTACTAAGTCCAATTCAATCCTCATGTGAATTGGGATAAACATAAACAACATATAAATTCATATTTAAAATAACATATGAATTGTAAATAACTTTCCCCAAACATTAAACATAAACACTAACCGCTCAGAGTAATATGACAAATGGTTTCAAGATAGAACATCCAAAATCAAACTAATAATAACCCATTAAATAAAACATGGTAAATTATATCATAAAATATTATTCCCAATTATACATAATATTCAACAAGAGTGTTGAAATACATAAAATTACTTTTATAAAATCATTGAGTAATTCTTGAGATAAATACTCTTTTACTTTGAAAAGAAGAGTTCTTTGAGAAAATATATTTTTATAAAATAATAAGTGAAATAATATAGTTTTATAATAATAAAATGAGTGATTTTATAAAAATAATGGTGGATAAAACCATATTATAGAGTGTACTTGAATATAGGTAAGAATTTGAGAAATTCCCTTGAATCAGGCTTGTATTTCGGGAAGAATTTTTGAAAGGTCCTTTTAAATCATGTAACTCACCATAAAATAAAGAAGGATTATGGTTGATACAAAAATATATAACATTAACACATAATTTATGATGATAAAATAATATTAAATAATAATTTAATTTTTATTAATAAAGAAAAATAGTAACCCAAAAGAAAATGGTGGTTCGGGTAGAAAACCCTTACCTTATGTATGAATATGTTATTCTCTTGAACTTAAGGTCATGGAATATAAAATTATACTTATTAATAACTTAATTAATAACCTATAAAAAATATATTTGATTTATTATAATTTTATTAAGTCAATTTATGGTCATTTTATGGGTTAGGATATCCAATATCATCGTTTGTGAGTGCTCGTTTCATTAGTTTTCATGGGCGGTTCACTTGTATGGAAGTTAATGTAAAATGATAATTGAATTCCATAATTGATGTTATATGTTATTAATATTCATACATAAGGTTAAATTATCATATAATTCATTTGTTTATTTTGGGTGGGGATGAATCATTAGATGAAATTTTAATGATAAACGCTTGGATTAATTTGGTGGTTTTTCGATCACCACAAACTCATTTTGTTCTATAAATTAATAATATATTTAAAAAATGATTATATAAAATTACATAGAATATATTACATATATTATGATCTATTCCAACCATAAAAATGGTTTCATGACCATAATTGAAGATGGTAATATAAGTTTAAAACTCTTCGTCCTTGCATGTGATAAATTAACACATCTCAGATAGTATTTTCATTTCTAGTATAAAAGGAGTGGAAAGGAGAGATGATGATAAATTATTACATTATCATAAAAAAAATTATATTACATGTAACTTTGTGGAGTTATCATAACATTTTGAGTAAATTAGGTGAGGAAATAAAAATAAATAAGTGAACTTGAAAGAAAATAAAAGAAATGAAAAGAGGAATTTACCTCTTGAATTTATCTTCCCTAAGAGCCTCTTTAGGGGAGAGGATTTTATATTTTGAAGAGACCAAGGTATTATGGATGTGGGGAGTATATTAGGAGTATATTTTAGTGTAATTTATACAAGGAACAAGTCTTAAGATGAGTGAAGAGAAGAGGGAGTGAGAGGTGGTTTTTATAGTGGATGAGATGAGGGTTTTTTCATTATTTTAATCATTATTTTACTATTTTGGCTCCAGACTATGAATAGTCTTGATTATTGTGACTAAAAATAGTAATAATTGCATGTGAGTTTGAACCAATGGTCATTTACATCATCCATGACTCAAGCATGATGCATAAATTCATTTATATTTCATATTTCATAAATTATCGAATTTCACTATTCACCTAAAAATCAAGTATTTCAGAAAAATACCAAAAATTCACCTAAGAATTTTTTTTGATTTGTAGAATTAAAAAATAAACTCCATTTTATCAAAATAATTATATAAATAATAGAAATTTAATTTTTAAATAAAATCATTATTTACTTGAAAAATACATATTTTAAATTTAAAAATGATTTTATAATACTTTCAAAAATTAACTGAGTTCTCATAAAATTATCCTAATTTCATATGAAAACATAATATTTATTTAAGAATACATTTTATGAAAATAATTTTTATTTTTTAAAAAAAATTATTAATTTAAAAATGTAATTAAATATTTATTACTCACAAAAATATCAACATTTAATTATTAATTTTGAAAATATTCACTATTGTTTATATGGTTCTTGGATTTTATTTATACTCACATGGTCGAGGTTATTATTTTATATGGTGCATTACTATTCATAATGGTAAGTTACTATTCATAAGGGAAAGTTACTATTCACCAAAAATGTAAGTTAAACTTATTAGACTCTAAATATCTTATTGATCGCAGTCATATATGCCATTTTTTGAAATTAAATCATAGAAGCAGAAAAATTATATCTAACGTTTAGATTATAACTATCTCCTATAAATATCAAAGTGTTTTTTTTTTGCACAGACTCAAGGTTGAATACATTCTATAATAAATTTATTTGTAAAACCTTGGTGTGTTACACTGGTACACACCATGTACCCCCTTCAAGAGTGGTTGTAGCTCTTGATTTTCTTGGTTTGGACCATTATAGGTTGATTGTGTTCCTTTGGTCCTTTCCCTCAAGGGTACAGTGTGTCATTACATCCACATCACAGGATTATGATCTCTTCTAGAGGTTGAGTCTTAGATAGAGTTGTGGAGTCCCTCTATGAGACTGGAGTGTGATCCTTTATCACATATGTTCCCTAAATGGGGTTTGTGGAATTAGTGTGATCTACCTGATAAGGGAATTGATCCTCCATCTAGTAGGCCATATTGGTAGGGTTTGTGGAATCATTGACATATGATCACCTACGTAAAAGGTTAATCTATATTGGGTTCATGGTGTCACCCAACAGTCTTAGACGTGAACCCCTATCTATGTATTTAGTGTCTTCTTAGACCAGTGATATTTCATTGGGTAGGTACCAATGATATAGACCTCTTCATCCAGTTTCTTTTATGATATCATGGCTTGTGGAGTGAATTCTCCCGAAATGATCATTAGTTCAAGCAAAATCTGGTGGATGATAGTTATTTATGACCTCCTAGTGGCATGGTGTCTTTCCTAAGTATATATGGGTGTTTCTATTATACATTTATTGTGATATATTGTATTGAGATAACTATACTTGGTGCCTCGTGTTTGGTTTTTTGGGGTGTCCTACTGAGTATTGTTATACTCACCCCTTCATTGGCTTTTCCCACACATGTCAGGTCTTATGTAGAAGGGGCCCTTTTAACAGTGTCTTGGGAGGAAATGGAGTGGGTGGAGCCTAGCTAGAGCTTTTCAGACTGAGTTGTTTTATCAGGATATTTCATTTGACTTAGTTCTCTACTTTGGAGGAGGTTGGACTTTTTACAGTTTTTGGTTGGGCTTGTATTTGGCCCCTTTTTTCTACTTTTAGTACTTTATTGTCATACTCTGTTGTGGGATCTTAGATGTATGCATGAATTGTTTCATTTATTTTAAATTTAATCAATTTTTGGTCTTAGATATGTGTGTGTGTGTGTAGGTACTTTAGGATAATACCTCCCATTTATGGAATATGCCTACCCGGCACTAGTTTCCAGCCCCTGGCCTATTGGAGGTGGGATTGCGGTAGTAACAGGTCAGACCTCGGTGGGTTGGTTCATGAAAAAGTGGTATCATAGCAATTTATTCAACCTTGAGATGGGATTATGTGATATTGGTTTGGGGAAATAGTGTTTAGTGTCTTAAATTTGGCATTTTGGCCAAGGATTCCAGTGTTGTTGTGGCATCTAATGTATTCATACACCAGGACTCTGATCTCATGCCTTTCAACTCGATACATGTAAACATTGGTTGTATGGAAAAAAATTTGGCACATGAATCATATAGAAATTTTTGTGTTTTACATGTCCTTCTTGAGTCATCTCCCTAGATATACTCTTTTGACCATGGTACATATTGCTTTATTTCAGGATACCTCAACATAGATATCCAGCTAGGATTCCACTACATGATCACAAGGATGATCCACAAAGTGATGAGTCATTGGTATAGGGGCATGTACTGAAGATAGAACCTATGGGTGGTTTACCAGTTATACCACCACTTATTGAGTAGCAGCTAGTGATGGAAGTACCAGCTAATTATTCACATAGGTTGAGTGTGTTTCATTAGTTTTATAGGTAGCAAACTCCTAGGTTTCAGGGTGAACCAGACCCTTAGGTGGATGAGGACTAGCTAGAGTTAGTCACTTGTGTTTTTATCCTTTTGAGAATTCATGTTTATCAAATAGAATTCCTCACAAAAAAATTTCTTTAGGGATCTTTTGGGAAATGGTGGATCTTGGTGACTTAGAAACAAAATAATAAAACTCTCTCTTGTTCATAATTTGAGCATCTATTTAGGGAGGAGTTCTATCCATCCATGTTGTGATTGGTATGCATATAGGATCTTCTACATCTAAATCCGGGAAGTATGACCATGGTGGGGTACTCATTGAGGTTTACTAATCTCTCGCATTACTCCTTAGATATAATGTGAGATCATTTATTCAAATATCAGACATTTGAGAAGGGATTGTGTTGGGACATCAGGACATCAGGGGTATCCCTTTTCATTACCACCTATGTTGGGGTGCTTAAGAAAGCCTTGTTGGTGGAGAGATTTCTGGAAGAGCATACACCAGTAGTGGGAGCTAGTAGTGGGTACTCGATAGATGAGACCACGACAGAAAGAAATCGATGATAGTCACAAGGATCCAAGCATGTTAGATGGTTCATGAGGGGATCCCAGGACTTCGGTCTAGTGATATAGTGCTCTCAGGGTGGCTCAAATCAGAAAAGGGATATGCATTGTTTCTCCTATGATGGTCAAGGAAATTTAGTTCGAGATCATATGAATTGTCGTATATCTAATTGTGAGATAGTCAAGGTACTATCGAGATAGAGAAGGATGAAAGAGTAGGGTGGTACATTGGTTAGTGGATATGGAAGATGGGACAATAGGGTAGTTGGAGGTGGTTGTAGGTTTGACCTATTACCACCACCACCCTCAGGTGGTCTGTACCATGCTTAGGGAGCTGGTGGACAGGGATGAGGCTAGTTGCAAGCTATGTAGGCCTATGACCATGAGGATCTAGGGATGATATGAGGTATGATATATGTATTTTATAATTTAGTTGCAGTATTGATAGACACATATTTGAGTCATTCCTTCTTTTCCACTTCTCTAGTTTGATAATTAAAGATTTCAGTTGATCCATTGGCTCAACCCTTCAGGTTAGAGACCCCAACAAGTGGTGACTTAGCGATTGTGCACTTATGCTGATAGTGTGATATGATGCTTGGAGGTGAGAGTTTTGTATGGTATATCTTCATTTTAGCAGTGAGACCCTACGATTTAATCTTAATTATAGACTCGATATCTAGAGTTCATGCCCAGATTGATTGCTTTTGGTGAAGGATGTGATGATTCCACAATGAAGAAATGAGGTTTTCCTTTGTGATTGAAAAGACAAACTTGGTAGATTAGGATGATCTTGGTAATAGGAGAGTGGGTCTGATTAATCACTAGTTGGATAGCATGACTCTTGTAGTGGATGCTTTAGGCTATCAGTTTTCTATAGTGGTGGAGGAGTATGAGGATGTCTTTCCTAAGAACGTGCCAGTTTTACCTCTCCATTGAGAGATATACTTTGAGATTTTGAGTGTTGAGGGTGATATTGGTGGAATTGTAGGATAAGGGATTTGTGAGACCCAATGTTTCCCCTGGGTCAACCCCAGTTTTGTTTACTAAGAAGGCAGATGAGAGCTTGACATTATGTGCATATTATTAGCCCCTAAATTAGGTGATCATAAAGAATAATTTCCCACTAATGAGGATATATGACCTCTTTGATTGGTTAATAGGTTCTCTATGGTTCTTGAATATTAAACTCAAATAAATCTATCACCGGCTACAAGTACAGGATGAGGATATACCAATGATGGTATTTATATGTTTCTATAGTCACTATAAGTACTTGGTGATGTAGTTTGGCATGAAGAACACCCCATCAGTGTTTTTGAGACTCATGAACTGGATATTTCAGTCTTTCTTAGACTGGTTTTTGGTAGTCTCTATCAACAACATCCTAGTGTATTCATCATCTGAGGAGGAGCATGTGAGATACTTGAGGATGGTCCTAGACATACTCAAATATCACCATCTCTATGGGAATCTCTAGAAGTGTCAATTTTGTATTCAATAATTCCACTTTCTGGGATGCCACATCTGATTATCCAAAAAAACACATATTTTTATTACAATTTAGTGGTATTAAATGTTCATTTTTTATCTTATAGTCCTGAGTTAGTGGATTTTAATTTTGAACATCTATTCTCATAATTTGTGCACTTCATGCCTAATGTACACCAATTTAGGCCCAATGATTCATCTAATTTTAAGGAATGTAATTATCCATATTTTAATTTGATATTTTTGGAAATGGATCTAAACTTCAATATTAAAATTTTGATTTAGGGATAAATGGAGTATTCATAAAGGATGATGGGGATATTTTGCGATGAATGGAAACAATTCTGAATAAGGCAGATTGGACACCAGCCCACTGATGAGAACGTGGGGCCCACAATACAGACCCAATGAGGCCCAAATTTAGTTTTATGATATAGGAAATATAGAGGAAAAAATAATTATTCAGTATTCAGTGCTAATTCTGCCTCAATTGTGGCTATTAAGGCATCCCAAATAGAATATCAAAATCTGGGCCAAAATCTACGGGCCAGAATGTCATCCCACTAAATCGGACATAAATACAGATCCACGACTTCAAATGGGCACAAATATTACAAGAGATTAGGATACATAATTATCTATATTTTCTTCTTCTATGACTCACTCTAATTTGGCCATATAGAAGGTCATATCGATGCTTCTGTTAGGTGGATGCAAGTTGGCTTCCACTTCGGGTCAAAGGAGGGAATCAATTTTTATCCACTACTTTCCACCACCCTAAGGCCTAAATTAATTTAATAATTGGGAATAATTTTATTTATCCTCAGCCTAAGGCTTCCCAATTTCCTATTTAAGTAAGTGGTGGTGAGGGGTAATGGAGATCTTGTTTTGATGTAATGTTATTATGTCAAAGTTTCATTGTAATGTTTTGAATGGCCGTGTAAGTTTCTTTTTGTATTTCTATGTTCTTAATCAACATATTTCTCTTATATTATTCCCATTTATTTCATTAAAACTCAAAAATAATAGTGATATATCTATGTTTTGGTGAATTATTTCACACATAGGTGTGAATTTCGTTCACACACATGGAGGAGTGATTGTTATTTCAGCGGTTTTAATTTCTTCAATCCAATTCTTGTAATCCATCTTCTGCCCACCATTGAGAGTATACCATCAATGGAGGGAAAAAAATTAATGGGTTGACCATAGGAATAATCAAAGTTTGGATTTAATGTTATTTTATGAATGAATTTTTATTAATTGGATAATTAATTTAAGACTTCCATTCTTCGGTTATTTCCACTCTTCATCTTCACTATGTTTGAGGAAGCTAAATCCAAGTACTAAAATGACCATATACCTTGGAGAGATCATGAATTTGGTTCTCTAAGTGAGTAGGGGATTAGTAATTGATTTTATTTAGCATCAAATTAGAAAATGATTAAGGTAGTGTTATTTTTGAAGAATGGATTCATCAATAATTAATAAAACCAAAATTTTCTAAAGAAGTAAAATCCATTCAATTCACCCTGAGCATAATCCTAAGATCAACCCACTTTCATTAAATTTAATTCACTTTGGTTTATTATTGTTATTTAAACCCATATAAAATAAAAACCAATTTTTCCACTTCATAGCCAAAAATCCATCTCATAGGTTGTGTATCTTATGTGTCTTCTTTGGTCTCAGTGGATTCGACAACCCAAGCTAGACTACAAGGACCATTCTACCTTCATATCTTGGGTAAATTTGAGCATGAATCAAATTTTGGAACTTTTTTCAGGGACCAAGTAAGTACCTTAGACCAAAACTTTCTTTCCTCACTCCCATTATTCTATTCTCACCCAAGATCTCTTATCTTGTCCCTTTCTCGTTTTTTTCCTTTTGGCGCATGTCCACCTACACCTGCGATAATTCAAATAGAGTAGTTAGGGTGGAAAGTCCTAGGATGGGGGAGTCAAGTACACAAAGGGAATTATTTCCATTTGATCATAATCTTCATAATACCCTAGAGTCAAAAATTGAGCCCATTTAAATGGAAGGTCTTCAAAGAAACCAACTTATAAATCTGAGTGGGAACCAAAATGGAAATCCAAATGAGGCAGCCCCAAACTTAGGGAATGTAGTCAATCAAACCATGAATGACTACCTTAAACCTTCCTGGACCAATTCCCCCTCATGAATTAGACACAATTCTCTAGGAGATGTCAACTACATCTTTAAACCCCATGTCCTAAACCACCTTCCCACAATCCATGGAATGGGGTCCGAGATTCCCTACCTTCACGTTAAGGAGTTCAATAACATTATAGAAACCATGTTTACACCACATGAACTAGAATAATCTAAGATGAGGATACTTCCTTTTTCTTTAAATGATCGAGCTAAAAATTGGCTAAACAATTTGAGACCATCATCCATCAACTCTTGGGACCAATTACAAAGAGAATTATACAAAAAATACTTTCCTCGCCACAAAACAATTGCACTGAAAAAGAGAATCCAAATTTTTTTTGAAAAAGAGGGAGAGTCATTCTATAAAACATGGGAGAGGTTCAAAGACACCCTAAACATGGTTCCACGTCATGGTTTTTCTATACCTGAACAAGTGAGAATTTTTTATGAAGGGTTGGGCTTGGGGAACAAACAATTCATTGGCATGATGTGTAATGGAACCTTTAAAAACAAATCCCCAAATGATGCTTACGAGTATCTAGAAAACCTTGTTGAACAAAACCAAACATGGGGAACATAACCTTATTCTGAAAAACCACAAATAATTATTGGAATGCATACACTTACATAAGAGGAAATCCTTAGGGATAAACTCACATCACTCTCTAGGAAGGATGAAGATATAGACCTTAGGAAAGTTCATGGAATCCAAACTGTAGACCCTGTTTTCACAATTTGTGAAAAAAATGACCATAAGACATACAACTGCCCAACCATTCCATCCATAAAAGATGCTATTTTAGGAGGACCCCCAGCATAAGTAAATTCTTTGAACTTTTAAAATACTCAATATCAAAACACCTTTAACCCAAGGTACAATGACCACCCAGGATTTCACTGGAAAGAAAACCAACAACCTGGCTAACCATAGGGACAAAATTCATACCCCCATTAGAACTACCAAACCCATAACCAGTTCCAAACCCAACCTATCCAATACCAACAACCATTGGTCCTTTTTCAACAAACCATCCCACCTCTAAAATATCCCCCTGGGATAAATCAATCTTCTCAAGCACCAACCCAAACTGTTCCAAAAATCCTACTAGAACAATTGTGCAAACAAATGGAAAGGATGAACTCGGAAGTCTCTTCCCTAAAACAAGAACTTCAAACCATAAAAACTCGAAAGGATCCCATGCCTATACAATCCATTCCACAACAAACAGTATGGGGAGAGTCAAGTTACACTCAAACAACTCATGAACAACCAAAGGCTGTGACTATTTTAAGAAGTGGGAAATTAATTGAGAAACTTGAACTACTAATTCAGAACCCATATGAAGATTCAAAATTGGATGAAAATTCAAATGAACTAAATGATCAAACTGAAAAACATGATAGCATTGTTAAATAAACAACTCTTCAAAAAAAAACTCCACAATATGCACCATTTCTTCAATGCATGAGGGGGAAACCAAGCCTGAATTGAGTGAAACATTGAGGGAAATTTTCTCACAAGTCAAGTTGAACATTCCCCTTCTCGATGAAATCCAAACCATACCTACCTACTCAAAGTACCTTAAGGATTTGTGCACTTTTAAAAGAAATTTTTTACATAAAAACCAAGTCCTTTTGGATACTAATGTGAGTACCACCATTCAAGGGACCATTCCTCCTAAGTTGAAAGACATGGGTTTCCCTTACATCAATGTTAAACTTGGAGAGAGAAAAATTTTCAAGACGTTGTGTGACCTAGGTGCTAGTATCAATCTCATTCCCTATTCTATGTACTGCCAGTTAGGCCTAGAAGAGCTCCAACCCACATTTGTCACACTTCAACTTGTTGATCATAGCATTAGGGTTCCAAAGGGGATTTTAGATAATGTTCTAGTAAAGGTTGAAAACTTTATCTAACCTCACTACAAGAAAACTGCCGTTTAGCGGTGGTTTTTTCACGGTGGTTTTTAAAACCGCCGCGAAATGCGTTTCGGGCTGGCATTTCACGGCGGTTTTAAAAACCGCCGCTAAACGACAAAAAATTTTTTTTTTTTTTTTATATTCGATGATTAGCGGCGGTTTTTTAAAAAACCTCCATGAAATAGCGGCGGTTTCAGTAAAACCGCCGCGAAATGAAATGAAAAAATAAAAAAAAACACGAGAAATCCCAAAATCACTAAAACGACCATAACTTTTGATCCGGGCGTCCGTTGAAGCGCCATGACCAGTGAAATCGAAGCTCATGAAGAGATCTAGAGGCACATATAATCAAAACTGTGAGACGTTCTAAGGTTCGGAAGATATTAGAGTTATAATAAATTTGAAAAAAGTTCTCCAACTTCAAACGGCCATAACTTTTGCTCCGGGGGTCCGTTTGGGCTCTACCACATATAAAATCGAAGCCGGCAAAAATAGTTATGCACCAAATAGACATAAGCTAGATTTTGTCATCTTTTTTGACCCCAAAACCCCTCCTAAGGCCTCCAAAACCCTGTTTCCGTCACCGGTGTCCCGTCAAACTTGTCTTCAAATGGACCTAACTTTCGATCCGCGTGTCAGTTCGGCCTCCTCCACCTGCCAGATCATAGCTCATTCCATGAGATTCAGTTTGACTGGTCGCGGCACCCACATGCACTCCTAGATCATATGTTATGGCCTTTTTAGTGGGTATTAGGTTTGTTATGTTTTTCAATGCCTCATTTCTAGTACCTGTTCCCCGTCAGCTTTTTTTAAATGGTCATAACTTCCGATCCGCCTGTCCATTTGGACACTTTCACCTTTCAGGTCAAAGATCGTTTCAGGATCTTTGATTTGATAGGTCGCAGATCTAAAATGGACTCACGGATCATAAGTTATCTCCATTAATGTGAGTCCAATGTTTTTGTCTCTTTATGACCGTTTTGACGGGTTTTAACAGTAGCTCCATTTATTACAGTTTATTTGGGTTTCCATGACTTGTTATCTTTATCAATGGTTTTTTGTGGGTTATTATGATGATTATGTTGAATTATTAAAGAGTTTTCCAGAGTTGTCACGAGTTTTCATGCGTTCTCATTCTTTCTAATGCCTCATTCTTCATATGCTTCTCCATCCTTTTTCATGCGTTTTCATGATTTTTCATCCCTTATCACGTCTTTTCATACTTTTTCATGTGTTTCCTTTATTATTTATTATTTATAATTTATAATATACTTTAATTTATTTATTATCTATTATTTGTAACTGGTTATTTTTTATTTATTATTTATTATTTATTATTTATTATTTATTATTTATTATTTATTATTTATTATTTATATTTATTAATTATTTATGTTTATTTATTATTTATTATTTGTTATTTATATTTATTTCTTATTTCTTATTTCTTATTTCTTATTTCTTATTTCTTATTTATTATTTATTATTTATTATTTATTATTTATTATTTATTATTTATTATTTATTATTTATTATTTATATTTATATTTATTTATCATTTATATTTATTTATTATTTATTATTTATTATTTATATTTATTTATTATTTATTATTTATATTTATTTATTATTTATTAATTATATTTCTTTATTATTTATTATTTATATATATTTATTATTTATTATTTATTATTTATATTTATTTATTAGTTATTATTTATTAGTTACTATTTTTTATTTTTTATTTTTTATTTTTTATTTTTTATTTATATGTATTTATTATTTATTATTTATTATTTAGGAAATAAGGAACAAACCTCAATCATACTTGGTCATCCTTTCCTTGAAATAATCAACATTGTTATCAGAGTTTGAAACAGGAACATGTCCATCATCTTTAGAAACATGAGTCTAAACTTGAACATCTATAATTCAAGCTCAAAAATAGGAGATGAAGAGGACATTAATGAATTAAACATGATAGGAATCATTGCTAATGAATCCATAGAACATCAAGGAATATTTGATGGATTTTTAAGTCAGGATGAGATTGATTTCCTTTGTTCACATAAAGAAAGTTTATCTCCTTGGCTTGAATCATTTTCAAATTGCTTTTATGATGAAGTCTTAGGTCCAAAAATCAGTGAAACCTTTTAGGAAACCACTTTCATGGAGACCAATCAAACTTCCTTCCCTAAATCTGATCAAACCAATATTATAGACGAAACTTCTACACATGGGGATTCGATTCTATCTAAAACTATAGGAAACAAAATCGAGCTTGATCCAATGTCCCAATCTTCTACTGAAATTCTAAAACAACCTGATCTTGAATTGAAGGAACTTCCCACTACACTCAAGTATGCCTTTCTAAGGGACAATCAAACACATCATATTTTCATTTCTTCTTCTCTTAAATCCAATAATGAAAGGGTGCTTCTAGATTTCCTTAGGTAAAATAAGAAAGCCATTGGTTGGACCATGTCTGATATTCCTAGGATTATCCCACTGATCGGGACTCATAGGATTGTTCTGGAATCTGATTCAAAGCCATGTCATCAACCTCAACGGTGACTCAATCCTAATATCATGGAAGTAGTGAGAAAAGAACTTCTAAAATTTTTAAAAGTCGATATCATATATCCAATAGCTAAGAGCGAGTGGGTCATCCCAATCCAAGTGGTTCCAAAAAAAGGCTGGAATCACTATGATAACCAATAAGGATGGAGAGATTATTCCAACAAGGGTGAGTAGTGGCTGGAGATTCTACATCAACTATAAGAAGCTAAAATAATTTACCAAGAAGGACCATTTCCCCTTACCATTCATTGACCAAGTCCTTGAGAGATTCGCAGGTCATGACTTCTACTTATTCTTAGATGGTTACTCGAGGTATAATCAAATTGAAGTCTCCCTATAGGATCAAGGGAAGAATACATTCACATGTTTATTCAGTACCTTTTCTTTCAAACGCATTCCCTTAGGGTTATGCAATGACCTGGGAACCTTCTAGTGTTGCATGATGGAAATGTTCTCAGACATGGTAGGGGATCTTCTAGAGGTATTTAAGGAAAACTTCTCTATGTTTGGGGATATATTTGAGGGATTCTTGAGGAATGTGGAGAGAGTCTTGTCAAGATGTGAAGAAAATAATCTAGTCCTAAACTGGGAAAATTTTCATTTCATGGTTAAAGAGGGACTAGTAATTGGCCATCTAATCTCGAGTATGGGGATTGAAGTTGATAAAGCCAAGGTTAACATCATTCGTTACCTTCCATCACCCAAAACTATCAAGGAAGTGAGGTCTTTCTTAGGACATGCTGGTTTCTATAGAAGGTTCATTAAGAATTTTATCTCTATTTCCAGACAACTTTGTGCTATATTGGTGAAAGATGCTCCATTTTTATAGATAGAAAGTTGTGAGGAATCATTCTCTACACTCAAGTCACCTCTTATCTCTCCACCTATCATGCAGTCTCCAAATTGGAAACTTCCTTTTGAGATCATGTGTGATGCGATTGACTTCATTGTAGGAGTGGTCTTAGGAAAACGGTGTGAGAAAAATCCACGTGTCATTTCTTATGCAATCAAATCATTAAATGATTCACAAATCAACTACACAACCACTGATAAAGAGTTATTTTTGTTGTCTTTGACATAGAGAAATTCAGGTCCTATCTCTTAGGATCACCCATCATTGTCTTCACTTACCATTCAGACCTGAAATGCCTTTTCCAAAAACAAAATTCCAAGGATAGACTGATTAGGTGGGTCCTTATCTTACAAGAATTTGACATCACAATCAAGGACAAAAAGGGTGTTGAAAATGTTATATCTAATCACCTCTATAGGATGGAATTCAAAGACAAATAAAATCACTTTTCTATGTCTAATTCATTCCCTGATAAACACCTATACTCTGTGAGTGACTGCCCTTAGTATGTTGACTTAGCCAACTTATTAGTTATAGGAGTCATTCCAAAATTCTTAGGGACTCAAGCTCAAAGGAAATTTCTTTTTTATATTAGGAACTATGTGTTTGATGATCCATACCTCTATAAGTTCTGCCCTGACTAAGTCATTAATAGGTGTGTCCAAGAATCTGAACAAGATCCCATCCTTAAATTCTGTCACAGTGAGGCATGTGGAGGTCACTTTTCCTCTAAGAAAACTTCTACTAAGGTTCTTCAGTGTGGTCTTTTATGGCCCGCCCTCTCGAGGGACTCCTACACATTTTTTCAAAGCTGTCTTAATTGTCAATAAGTAGGGTCCATCACAAAAAGGAATCAAATGTCACTCACTCCCATCTTAGTGGTTGAAATATTTGATTTCTGGGGAATCGATTTCATGGGTCCCTTCCAACTCTAGGGGATATATGTATATCCTTTTAGATATCGATTATGTCTCCAAATGGGTTGAGGACATTCCTACAAAATCCAATGATCATTAAACTATGATTATATTTCTCAATGAAAACATCCTCTCTAGATTTGGAATTCCTAGGGCTATCATTAGTGATCATGGAACTCATTTTTTAAATCTTCCATTCTTAGCACTCATGGAAAAGTATGGAATTTATAACAAAGTGTCCATTGCTTACCACCCATAGCCCAATGGTCAAGTTGAGTTAGCCAATCAATAAATCAAACAAATTCTTGAGAAAATTGTTAATCCATCTAGGAAATATTGATCGATCAAACTCTTAGATGCTCTTTGGGCCTATCGAACCACATATAAAACTATTTTAGGAATGTCCCCATATAGGTTGGTTTATGGTAAAGCATGCAATTTTCCAATGGATATTGAATATAAGGCCTTTTGGGTAATTAAGAAAATGAATTATGACCTATCATTGGAAAAAACAAAAAGGAAATTAGATCTCAATGAACTTGAGGAATTTAGGATGGAGGCTTATGAAAATTCAAGGATCAATAAAGCTAAAGTACAATCCTACCAATATCAAAATATTAAAACCAAAAACATTGTACCAGGTAAACCTATTCTTTTGTATAGTTCTAAGCTTCATTTACACTCAAGAAAGTTGAGGTCTAGATGGTCAGGTCCATACAAAGTGCATAAGGTATACCCCTATGGGGCTGTAGAAATTCAAGATCCCACCAATGGTCAAACCTTTAAAGTTAATGGTCATTGAATCAAACCATTCATTGAACCATTCCAAAAAAATGAAGTTGATGAAAACTTGTGTAAACAAACCATAAATGAGGAAAATACTTAAATAATTAAGGGTTTAAGTCAAGCTAGAGACATTAAACCAAAGTGTTGCACGGGAGGCAACCTGTGGTTTTCATCTTTGTGAATCATCTTTTTTTAAATAGGATCAATGAATTATTTTGATATTTAAAAATAATAATAAAAATAGATTGTTAACCTATTATTCTATTATGAGTATCGATGGGTATGAAAGGGGAGCTCCATATTCATTTGTGTCACGTGGTGTGATCCTTGAGTAATACCTTACCCAGAAATTTAAAAAGAATAAAATGTATCATCAGTTCATTTTATTTTTATGTGTTTGTAGGTTAAAAAAATAATAATAAAAAATTAAAATGCCACCTCGTAGTTCATGGGGAAAACCCTGTCACAACTAGTGAAGCCACAGGGACTCAAACTCGGGAACAAAGGGAGACAAGGTTGCGTGCTTACCACTGACCTACGGATTATAGTTCTTCCTTATTCTAAAATTTTTGTATTTTTTTAAGACAAACTGAGACATCAATTGGTCACCCAATTCATGCCCCTACTAAATTTTCTTTTCTTTAAACGCTGGGGATAGTTTTATTTTAAGCTGGGGGAGATAAAATAAAAAAATGATTTTGTGTTGAAAAAAATGAATGATTTGAAAAAAAATATGCCTTAATGGAAGGAGAATTTTCTTTAATCTTGAACATGATAATAGACATTGTATACTTTGAAACTAAATATCAAATAATTTAGTATGCCCTGATTCTGATTTTAATCGATGTATATTTTATGATCATAGATTTTGGAAAGTATGGTTATCTAATGTGATATTTCATTGTTTATATTTTCATCCAAAAAAAAAGAATCACAACACACGCCCTTTGGATAGTGGGGTATTAGTTTGAGTTCATGGGGTCCCCCAAATAAATAGCATATATTTGGTGATCATTTTAGTTTTAATATGAGTATTTAAAAAAACAATAAATGTACGTGTAGAGCAATGAAATAACCCAATGCGTGGCTTTCGGCACTTGGGGATCGTGACTCCATAGTTTTCTGGCCCAGAATTAGTAATTTTATCTTTATTAATGGTAATTTGACTTTGTTTTTTACTGAGTTAACTCTAGATAATTCCTAAGTATGTGGGCTTCACTTGGTTCCCTAAGGTCTTTGAGCCTAGGAGTCATTGGCAAAGTCTCACTACAGGGGTTGACTCTTTTGAGTACAATTTCAATTACCATGGAAAAATTTCAACAAAAAAACAAAAATAAAAAAAATAAAAAAAAAATGAATACTCATATTAATATTGAAATGTGATTTCACCTAGCGCTTCCATCATTTCCCCTTGAATAAAGATGAACCCTCATGTCTATTGCGATGCACAACACATCATTACTCTTAATTGATATTGGATGAAATATGGCGATGAATGTGAACAAAGGAATGAGCTTGGGATTGTGATCTGCTTATGAAACTATCTTGTATTAAAATATTTTAATGGGTTTCATGATTGTTTGGTATAAGGGTTTTTGGTGATCATTGTGTATTAAAATGTTTTTGGAAAAGGGAATTTGAATTTCATATTATTGAGATACATTTTTCTCGGTACTAGAAAATATCAAGTTGGGGGGTGTGATTAGACAATAAAAAACATATGTTTATTAAATTTTAATGGTATTAAATGTTCATTTTTTATCTTATGGGATTGAGTTAGTGGATTTTAATTTTGAACATCCATTCTCATCATTTGTGCACTTCATGCCTAATGTACACCAATTTAGGCCCAATGATTCATCTGATTTTAAGGAATATAATTATCCATATTTTAATTTTATATTTTTATAAATGGATATAAACTTCAATATGAACATTTTTCATTTTCGGGGAAATGGGGGATTCATAAATGATGATGAAGGTATTTGGCAATGAATAGAAATAATTCTAGAGAAGGCAGATTGGACACCATCCCACTAATGAGAACTTGGGCCCCACAATACAGACCCAATGTGTAACACCCCAAGATTTCATAGTGTGTTATTTCTTCAAAATAATTCAATAACTTGCACTCCACGCAACACCGAGTTCAATCACACCATGACTTACAAAAAAAAATCCATTCAAAAGAGGTTATGAATAATATTATCTAAATTTTAAACTTTATATAATCCTTATAATTTTAGAATCCATATTATGAGTTTCTTAGATATAATGCAAGAACAAATTCATTTTCAGTATTGCACTTTTATCAACTAACCCTTTTTAAATACAATATTTTAAACCTTTTGACTAAATGGGGACATCAAAAAAAATTTAAAATGAAACATCCCAAGCTTCCACGGTACGCTTTCCTTTGAATAATACAGTAGCGTGTGTTGTACGCAACCTCGAGTTCTAACACACACCACAACTAATTAAACTTGCCGTTGTGAATAGTAATACCTACTTTTTGAAATCATATATATTAAATATTTCAAAATGGACTTCATTTTTAGATTCGGAATATCAAAATTAGCCTAGGGTGAAATTTTGGTACATTTCGGATAACTTTCATATTTTGATGAATAGTGAAAATTACTAAATTTTAATTAAAAACAACTTTTTTAATCAAAATAATTAATAGTGATAAATTATGAATTTGAGTGGTTTTAAAGTATATTTAGAATATATTTTTACCATTTAATATAATGTTGGTCATTGGACATAATTTTACAATTAAACCGAACATAAACAAGTGTCAATCTTTTGATAGTTATTACCTCTTAAAAACACGCTTTTTGTTTTGACAGTGGGAATTAATTTTAAATTAATTTCTGCCACTTCTGTGTTTTGAATTTAGGAAAATGGATTCCATATTTGGAATCAGGATGTTCAAATTGTGTAAATAGGTAACTTTTATTTTTAGACATTTTGAATAGTTACTGTGGTAAATATTTTATTTACCATGGTTAAGGGTAAATCCGGTAAATAAGGGTTAAAAAAATAATATTATAATAATACTAAATTACCCTAAAAGGTGTCTTAACCCTATTGATTGATACATAGTCGACCATGGGCATCTTTGGGTCTATTTTGGGACCCCATGGATCCACTTGTAAGTGATAATGACACTTTATTTTAATTAAGTTAAAATGAATACAAAAATGACACAAGCATATATCTTTTAGAACAACAATTTTTACATAGGGTTATACATGTTGGATTTTCGATTATAAATATTCATTAGAAATATAAAAAGATTTCCTACATAATGATATTTTATTAAATAAGTTATTTTATTTATGACACAATGATGATGCAGTAATTACTATAATAGTAAAAAATTAAAATAATTGATATTATAAATACCCAAATAAATATAATATGAAACTTTTAATGAATTAAACTAATTTTCTAGGCTAATATGATATATTAGGATTGATTTAATGGACTTTGTTCGAAGTAATCAATCTGTTATGAGTTTCACAAAAATCAACTATTGAATAGTGTCAAAATTGACATAAAAGAGTTCTTAAAACAAATATTATATTATTAATTGATATTAAATTCCTAAAAATCTAAGGTTCGGCCAAGAGACTTATATTATTATAGGTTAATTATTAATGAACCACTTGGGGGTCGCTTGGATGTATATAGTAAGTTTATTAACCATATTATATAAAAATACAAAGAGACATTGTAAAAGTGAAACTAATTAACTTAGAGTTAATACTTAAAGATAAGGTTAATATAAGTACCCAAACCTGTCTAAATTCTATTGGATGAGTTGTTTTCTACCTATCCCCACCTCATCCTTTGAATAGTCAACTTTGGAGCCTTTGGAAACCGAATATGAATTTATTATAAATTAATATTTCTAGCTTTTCCAAAGGTGCCCCTCACCCCTCTTATAAAAGGGCACTCCTCCTTCTCATTTCTTCACACCTTCAAAGCCTTTTGGTTCGGCCAAACTCTGCCCAAATAATCTCCCAACATCCCTCACTACAACCTAGGGGCCTTAGTTTGATCAGAAAGCCAACCTAAGGAGCCCTTTTGATCAAATCAAAAGGAAGAACCCGAAGAAGAGGTAATGATTTCACCACCTTTTTCTAAGTTCATTTCTTCTTCCACTTCTTCTTCCTTTGTTCTTACCATTCTAAAATAATAACTCCAGTATCTCACATATATTGTGATGTTATTATAAGTATGGTACAACCATATTCAGTATTCTATCCACCCTTTGAATAACATGTCACCATACGTGCGTACGTACGGCTTACCGTCTCCACGTCGTGGTGTAATTGTTATTCAATATAATATTATTTGCATGGGTATAATAATGATGTTTAACTCATGTAAATAATAAATATAACATGTTAATTATTCTGAATATATGATATACCATTCATTTATATATTATTTTAATATCAAAAGAATGATATTGTCGCTCGTGCGTACGTACGGACTACCGTCTCCACGAACGCGATGAGATTCATTCTCCATCGTAACCATTCAAGTATAATTATCATTTGATGATTTAAAAATGATGTTTAAGGACTTGATATCATTCTGGATATGAATAATATACAACCTATCCTTTACAAACATGTCTTACGTAACAAAACATATAAAAGAAAACAAGTAAGTTAACACCCGAAACGACGATAATTCTAAGATATTATTAACAAATAAATGTTAAAAGATCATATATGATATCATATTAATATATATGATTCTTGTATAATTTAATAACAATTATTTCACCATTATACAGGAGGTTAACCTACCCCAACCAAGGAAAAGTACAAGGTAAGGGTTATTTCACAATCTCTTCATTATCCGAGGTTGTTTATATGTAATAATCTACTGGGATCTCTTTATCATCCACATCCATGTTTCTTAAAAATGTATTTCAAAACATTTTTACTATTTACAAGAATATGGGTTAAAGTCATTTATACCTTTTTTTGACTTTTTATAAGAGGTTTATAAAGGAATCTTTCCGTCGTTTTCAAAACAAGGTCCTTTTTAACCTTTTCGACAGAATTGAGGTAAGAATGTTTTTTTTAACTTATACGGCGGGTGCGGTTATTTTACGCCGTTATAAAATCGTCAAAGCTTTCCATACAAGCTTATAAGAATATTTTCAAAGAAAATGTTTTATTTTATATGGATCTTAAATGGTTTCAAAATAAATGGAGATACTTCTTTAAAAAGAATTTTGATTTCATCTATGTCAACATCCTTTGATGGATTTTAAGATTATTTGAAGTTGATTTATTATAATACAAAACTTACATATTGTATTGAAGGTTTTGTGATATGTTTGAATGTGGATGTGCTATTTTATACCATTCATAGTTTATGGTGAAACTATTGACATTTCGTATGCTAGTTTTAATCCGAATGTTTATGTTATATTTCAAACTTTTCTTCAGATGAATGTGCTAAACAAGTATGTTCCGGGTTGGGGACCGGTAAAAGTAAGCCCTCCAGGTTGGGGACCGGTAAAAGTAAGCCCTCCAGGTTGGGGACTGGTAAAAGTAAGCCCTCCAGGTTGGGGACTGGTTAAAGTAAGCCCTCCAGGTTAGGGACTGGTAAAAGTATTCCCTCCGGGTTGGTGTCCGGTTATTAGAGGCACTCCGGGTTGGTGTCCGGTTATTAGAGGCACTCCGGGTTGGTGTCCGGTTATTAGAGGCACTCCGGGTTGGGTTCCGGTTAGAAGTAACCCCTAGGTCTTGGGATGAGGCCTAGACAATGAAATTAACGTTTGACATTATGCATTCCAACATTATGAAAGTGGTTATTGATTTTGCATGTGATTATTCGATTAGTAGAATATCCATGTGAATAAGTAAATGGCATTATTTCATTTTACTTTTGCCATACTATGTTGAAGTTCATGTTTAAAAGGCTTTTGTTTTAGTAATTCATTGCCTTAAATGTTTATGCTTATTTTGAATGTTCTGCTATATTGTTATCCTTACTGGGCATTTGAGCTCACCCCTTTTCTATGTTTTATTTTTCCCAGGTAGTGAAGAAGTAAATTATGATTGACTTGCAGGGATATTATGAGGGGTTAATAGTGTGGATATGAAGACTTCGTTGTTTTAGTAGTTTTTCACTTTGAAATGTAATGTAAAACTTTATGAATATATCTAGTGTTTCCAAGGCTACTAAACCAATCGGTCTTTCGAGATTTGATCTTTCTTGTGATCATGCCAATGTTACGAAGTAATGCACCGACTCTGGGTAGCTGGGGTCGGGGCGTTACAGTTGGTATCAGAGGAAGTTTAGTACAAACCTTGGAAGCTAGATTTAGATAAACTCTGATTAGAGCACGTAGACCTAAGATGAACTTTGAGGATTAGTATAGAAGAACTTCCTAGAATTTTGGTATTGTAGAGATTTTGTGAGTTTTCCGAGCAATACATCCCTGTCTGGATACGAGCAGGTAGAGGCGGCTCTGGCACAGATGTACCTAGGGGTAAAACCCGAAAACACCGCTTTGAGCTAGACTCGAACGGGAACTGGTGCACGACAACGGGCCTTGCTGCACTCTTGGTTACGACACTCCCGGGGGATATGCTTAGGATAACTCTCATTTTCTTTACAAATCATTATGAAGGGTTTATGAGTATATACTTCCTCAAAGAAAACATTTTTATGATTATGGATTATATCCATAAATAGTTCAATTTATGTTAGGTGTTTTATAAGTATGGGATTATGTATTTTGATTCATAAACTGATCTAGTTTATGTCATTGTTTAGAAATGGCGCCCAGTAGAAGGAATGAGAACTCCAGAAATGCACATGATCCAAAGAGAAGGAAGGATCATATCTTTCATGGTCTTAAGCTAGAATTTATAAGAGAAATAGTCTCCCATGTATTATCATCATATGAAGAAATAATATCATGTATTGATAAGATAAGTAAAGAGATTACTGAGTCATATGGCTTTGAAGGGAAGCAAGAGAAGAAAAGGATAGAAGAGAGAAAGATGGATAAAGGGAAGAGGGAAAAGAAGAATTTTCCCATATGTGGTAACTGTGGAAAGAAACACCCTGGAACTTGCCTGAAAGGAATGGGAGTTTTTTATAAGTGTAGAGGAAAAGGGCACAAAGTACGTGACTGCAAGGGTAAGAAAATGGTTTTAAATGTACAATGCTTCATTTGCAAGGAGTTTGGACACTACGCGAACCTATGTCCCAGTCATCAGACTATGCCGCAAATGATGCTATTGGATAATAATCAAGTTATGATACTACCACAGATGGAGAGGAATGATTAGAGTTCTTATGTCGATTATGTCAATTGAGTGTTGTATCAACAATGTACTTGTTACAATAATCATGGAGTATATAAGGATTGTACTGCAGTACTATTTCATTAAGACCTTGAGATTGTGTGGAACAAAGAAAAGTGACTCAATAGAAGGTTAAATTTTTGGAAAATATATGGTTGAGAGAAAGATAAACCATAATATGGTTCTGATACCGAGGTAGTGATTTTAGAATAATACATGATTGATTTGGATAAATTATATTGGATATTCTTGACTACCTTGAAGCTGATTAATGATTTGTATATTCCATCATTGTTGGGGCTTAAAACATTTTTGGATTAATGAAGTATATCCAGCATTCTATATGGAATAGGGGAGCATGAATGTAATCAATAAGGAATATGGTAATTCAAGATGTTTCAGTTTATTAAAAGAATACAAGATGAAGGTATTCATATGCTATTGCGGGGTAAAAAGGATCTATATTATGTTTACCTTCCTTATAAATGTTGGACTGTGAGTTTGGACAGAAGTATTTTGGATAAATTCTAAGTTTGAGATTAATTTTGGATTGCCATAAAAGGACAACCCGGAGGTCGGGCGACAACCCGTCGCGTCCGGCAAGGCTGCGAGACTTTAACCCACAACCGAAGGGCGACAAGGGTGTATCACCTACCACTGGCCCATGATATGTCCTAGATTAAATAATGTAGTTTTTATTAAAAGATCATGTAGATGAATTATAAATTCGTTTATTTTGGAACCCTATACGAATAGTGTAAATAGAATTTTTTTTACATTCTATTATCTTTTAGAGTGAAAGATGAGTTTGTGGTAGAAATTTATTAATGGATAAAACACTAATTATAAAGTAAGTATATCTCCTTATGATCTTAGCCAATCTCATAAATAAATACCTCAACATTAAGAAAAGAAACTTATAACAAAAATGTTTTCCTAGATGATACCTTAAATCATCACTAAATAATGGCTTTGGGATTGTTGGCCTTTTCATAGCCATGTTCTCTACCACTCTCCATCAGATAATTGATGGTTAGATTTTTCTTCCATATCCATATTTTCCTACATGGAACCCTAGTATGTGTTATTTTCGGTAATCTTCATACTTTCCACTCTTTATTTTAAATAGAGGCCTCATTAATTCATTTTTCGATGTGGGATTTCAACTAGGATATTTTGAAACGTCAAAAATGTGTTATCCTAATACCCTATGTTTTGTTGAACCGATGGTATTTCAAATCATCATAGATTGATGAATTTAAGGACCTAAATTTTATACTTGTTTGTGATTGATGACCTCAATCACTACCTATAAATATTTACGTTTTTCCTCCAATTATATGTCTCTAAATGCCACCAATGTTCTCCTAATCGAGATCATAATTTGGTGGTGACCCTTTAATTTCTCTTTTCCTCATATTAAGACTAAATTTTAGTAACCCAATTTCCGATTAGGGTTTTCCCACAAATATATTTTCTATTTTCAACCTTTTATTTTCAAAGAACAATTTCAAATTGCGAGGACGCAATTTATTGAAGGAGGGGAGAATGTAACACCCCAAGATTTCATAGTGTGTTATTTCTTCAAAATAATTCAATAACTTGCACTCCACGCAACACCGAGTTCAATCACACCATGACTTACAAAAAAAAATCCATTCAAAAGAGGTTATGAATAATATTATCTAAATTTTAAACTTTATATAATCCTTATAATTTTAGAATCCATATTATGAGTTTCTTAGATATAATGCAAGAACAAATTCATTTTCAGTATTGCACTTTTATCAACTAACCCTTTTTAAATACAATATTTTAAACCTTTTGACTAAATGGGGACATCAAAAAAATTTTAAAATGAAACATCCCAAGCTTCCACGGTACGCTTTCCTTTGAATAATACAGTAGCGTGTGTTGTACGCAACCTCGAGTTCTAACACACACCACAACTAATTAAACTTGCCGTTGTGAATAGTAATACCTACTTTTTGAAATCATATATATTAAATATTTCAAAATGGACTTCATTTTTAGATTCGGAATATCAAAATTAGCCTAGGGTGAAATTTTGGTACATTTCGGATAACTTTCATATTTTGATGAATAGTGAAAATTACTAAATTTTAATTAAAAACAACTTTTTTAATCAAAATAATTAATAGTGATAAATTATGAATTTGAGTGGTTTTAAAGTATATTTAGAATATATTTTTACCATTTAATATAATGTTGGTCATTGGACATAATTTTACAATTAAACCGAACATAAACAAGTGTCAATCTTTTGATAGTTATTACCTCTTAAAAACACGCTTTTTGTTTTGACAGCGGGAATTAATTTTAAATTAATTTCTGCCACTTCTGTGTTTTGAATTTAGGAAAATGGATTCCATATTTGGAATCAGGATGTTCAAATTGTGTAAATAGGTAACTTTTATTTTTAGACATTTTGAATAGTTACTGTGGTAAATATTTTATTTACCATGGTTAAGGGTAAATCCGGTAAATAAGGGTTAAAAAAATAATATTATAATAATACTAAATTACCCTAAAAGGTGTCTTAACCCTATTGGTTGATACATAGTCGACCATGGGCATCTTTGGGTCTATTTTGGGACCCCATGGATCCACTTGTAAGTGATAATGACACTTTATTTTAATTAAGTTAAAATGAATACAAAAATGACACAAGCATATATCTTTTAGAACAACAATTTTTACATAGGGTTATACATGTTGGATTTTCGATTATAAATATTCATTAGAAATATAAAAAGATTTCCTACATAATGATATTTTATTAAATAAGTTATTTTATTTATGACACAATGATGATGCAGTAATTACTATAATAGTAAAAAATTAAAATAATTGATATTATAAATACCCAAATAAATATAATATGAAACTTTTAATGAATTAAACTAATTTTCTAGGCTAATATGATATATTAGGATTGATTTAATAGACTTTTTTCGAAGTAATCAATCTGTTATGAGTTTCACAAAAATCAACTATTGAATAGTGTCAAAATTGACATAAAAGAGTTCTTAAAACAAATATTATATTATTAATTGATATTAAATTCCTAAAAATCTAAGGTTCGGCCAAGAGACTTATATTATTATAGGTTAATTATTAATGAACCACTTGGGGGTCGCTTGGATGTATATAGTAAGTTTATTAACCATATTATATAAAAATACAAAGAGACATTGTAAAAGTGAAACTAATTAACTTAGAGTTAATACTTAAAGATAAGGTTAATATAAGTACCCAAACCTGTCTAAATTCTATTGGATGAGTTGTTTTATACCTATCCCCACCTCATCCTTTGAATAGTCAACTTTGGAGCCTTTGGAAACCGAATATGAATTTATTATAAATTAATATTTCTAGCTTTTCCAAAGGTGCCCCTCACCCCTCTTATAAAAGGGCACTCCTCCTTCTCATTTCTTCACACCTTCAAAGCCTTTTGGTTCGGCCAAACTCTGCCCAAATAATCTCCCAACATCCCTCACTACAACCTAGGGGCATTAGTTTGATCAGAAAGCCAACCTAAGGAGCCCTTTTGATCAAATCAAAAGGAAGAACCCGAAGAAGAGGTAATGATTTCACCGCCTTTTTCTAAGTTCATTTCTTCTTCCACTTCTTCTTCCTTTGTTCTTACCATTCTAAAATAATAACTCCGGTATCTCACATATATTGTGATGTTATTATAAGTATGGTACAACCATATTCAGTATTCTATCCACCCTTTGAATAACATGTCACCATACGTGCGTACGTACGGCTTACCGTCTCCACGTCGTGGTGTAATTGTTATTCAATATAATATTATTTGCATGGGTATAATAATGATGTTTAACTCATGTAAATAATAAATATAACATGTTAATTATTCTGAATATATGATATACCATTCATTTATATATTATTTTAATATCAAAAGAATGATATTGTCGCTCGTGCGTACGTACGGACTACCGTCTCCACGAACGCGATGAGATTCATTCTCCATCGTAACCATTCAAGTATAATTATCATTTGATGATTTAAAAATGATGTTTAAGGACTTGATATCATTCTGGATATGAATAATATACAACCTATCCTTTACAAACATGTCTTACGTAACAAAACATATAAAAGAAAACAAGTAAGTTAACACCCGAAACGACGATAATTCTAAGATATTATTAACAAATAAATGTTAAAAGATCATATATGATATCATATTAATATATATGATTCTTGTATAATTTAATAACAATTATTTCACCATTATACAGGAGGTTAACCTACCCCAACCAAGGAAAAGTACAAGGTAAGGGTTATTTCACAATCTCTTCATTATCCGAGGTTGTTTATATGTAATAATCTACTGGGATCTCTTTATCATCCACATCCATGTTTCTTAAAAATGTATTTCAAAACATTTTTACTATTTACAAGAATATGGGTTAAAGTCATTTATACCTTTTTTTGACTTTTTATAAGAGGTTTATAAAGGAATCTTTCCGTCGTTTTCAAAACAAGGTCCTTTTTAACCTTTTCGACAGAATTGAGGTAAGAATGTTTTTTTTAACTTATACGGCGGGTGCGGTTATTTTACGCCGTTATAAAATCGTCAAAGCTTTCCATACAAGCTTATAAGAATATTTTCAAAGAAAATGTTTTATTTTATATGGATCTTAAATGGTTTCAAAATAAATGGAGATACTTCTTTAAAAATAATTTTGATTTCATCTATGTCAACATCCTTTGATGGATTTTAAGATTATTTGAAGTTGATTTATTATAATACAAAACTTATATATTGTATTGAAGGTTTTGTGATATGTTTGAATGTGGATGTGCTATTTTATACCATTCATAGTTTATGGTGAAACTATTGACATTTCGTATGCTAGTTTTAATCCGAATGTTTATGTTATATTTCAAACTTTTCTTCAGATGAATGTGCTAAACAAGTATGTTCCGGGTTGGGGACCGGTAAAAGTAAGCCCTCCAGGTTGGGGACCGGTAAAAGTAAGCCCTCCAGGTTGGGGACTGGTAAAAGTAAGCCCTCCAGGTTGGGGACTGGTTAAAGTAAGCCCTCCAGGTTAGGGACTGGTAAAAGTATGCCCTCCGGGTTGGTGTCCGGTTATTAGAGGCACTCCGGGTTGGTGTCCGGTTATTAGAGGCACTCCGGGTTGGTGTCCGGTTATTAGAGGCACTCCGGGTTGGGTTCCTGTTAGAAGTAACCCCTAGGTCTTGGGATGAGGCCTAGACAATGAAATTAACGTTTGACATTATGCATTCCAACATTATGAAAGTGGTTATTGATTTTGCATGTGATTATTCGATTAGTAGAATATCCATGTGAATAAGTAAATGGCATTATTTCATTTTACTTTTGCCATACTATGTTGAAGTTCATGTTTAAAAGGCTTTTGTTTTAGTAATTCATTGCCTTAAATGTTTATGCTTATTTTGAATGTTCTGCTATATTGTTATCCTTACTGGGCATTTGAGCTCACCCCTTTTCTATGTTTTATTTTTCCCAGGTAGTGAAGAAGTAAATTATGATTGACTTGCAGGGATATTATGAGGGGTTAATAGTGTGGATATGAAGACTTCGTTGTTTTAGTAGTTTTTCACTTTGAAATGTAATGTAAAACTTTATGAATATATCTAGTGTTTCCAAGGCTACTAAACCAATCGGTCTTTCGAGATTTGATCTTTCTTGTGATCATGCCAATGTTATGTAATTAATGCACCGACTCTGGGTAGCTGGGGTCGGGGCGTTACACAATGAGGCCCAAATTTCATGGTATGATAGAGGACATATATATTAACAAATTATTCTTCAGTATCTAGTGTTAATTTGGCCTCCATTGTGGCTATTAAGGTGGACCAAATAGAATATCAAAATTTGGGCCAGAATCTGCATCCCAAAATGTTATCCCACTAAATCGGACATAAATCATGATCCAAAACCTCAAATGGGACAAAATTTTATAGGTAGTTAGGAGACATCCGATGATCCATTTTCTTCTTCTATGGCCCACTCTAATTTGGCCATCTAGAAGTTCGTTTCGACATGTCTGTTCGGTGGATGCAAGTTGGCTTCCACTTCGGGTCAAAGGAGGGAATCAATTTTTATCCACTACTTTCCACCACTCTAAGGACTAAATTAATTTAATAATTGGGAATAAATTTATTTATTCTTGGAATGAGGCTTCCCAATTTCCTATTTAAGGCAGTGGTGGTGAGGGGGAAGGGAGCTCTTGTTTTGATGCAATTTTATTATTCCAAAGTTCCATTGTAATGTTTTGAATGGCCATGTAAGTTTATTTTTGTATTTATATGTTCTTAATCAACATATTTATCTTATATTATTCCCATTTACTTCATTAAAACTCACAAATCACAGTGATATCTCTGTTTTGTGGTGAATTAGTCCACACATATGTATGAATTTCGTTCACACACACGGAGGAGTGCTCATTATTTCCGCTATTTTAATTTCTTTAATCCAATTCTTGTAAGCCATATTTAACCCACCATTGAGAGTATACCATAAATTGAGGGCTAACCCTTTAATGGGTTGATCATAGGAAGATGAAAAGTCTGGATTGAATGTTATTTTATGAATGGTTTTTTGTTAATTGGCTAATTAATTTAAGACTTCCATTCTTTAGTTATTTCCACTCTTCATCTTCACTGTGTTTGAGGAAGCTAAATACAAGTACTAAAATGACCATATACCTTAGAGAGATCATGAATTTGGTTTTATAAGTGTGTATGGGATTATTAATTGAGTTTAGTTAGTATAAAACCAGAAAATGATGAAGGTAGTGTTATTTTGAAGAATGGATTCATCAAGAATTAATAAAACCAAAATTGTCTAAAGAAGTAAAATTCATTCAATTCACTGCGAGAATAATCCTAATATCAACCCATTTTTATTAAATTGAATTCACTTTGGATTATTAGTGTTATTTAAAACCATATAAAATAAAAACCAATTTGGACACTTCATAGCCAAAAATACATCTCATAGGTTGTGTATCTTAGGTATCTTCTTAGGTCTCAGTGGATTTGACAACCCAATCTAGACTACAAGGACCATTATACCTTCATCTTTTGGGTAACTTTGAGCATGAATCATCATCTCATAGGCTGGATTAGTAGTGGACCCAAAAAAAATTGAGGTATTTCTTTCTTGAGAGCCCCCCAAGAGTGTTACCGAGTTGTGGATTTTCTTTGGGTTGGTAGGGTACTATGACTTCTCTATAGTGGAATAACCCTTGAATGATTTGACTCGGAAGGGGAAGTCTTTCATGTGGTTTAAAGGTTCCAATGGTGCTTTTAGGAGCTAAAATAGAGGTTGATGAGCACTCCCATCTTGAGATTTCTAGATAAGGGTGTCGAGTACATAGTGTTCTACGATGTATCAAGTACTAGAAGTGGTTGTGTTCTAATGTAGAGGTAGGAAGTTACTACATATGGTTCACTCCAGTTGAGACCACATGAGTAGAACTACTTTTCCCACAATCTTGAGTTAGTAGTAGTGGTATTCTCATTGAAGATGTGGCGACACTACCTGATGGTTGAGCGGTTTATTATTCAGTTTGACCATAAGAGTCTCAAGTATATATTCTCATAGAAGGATCTTAACTTGTGATAAGGGAAATGGCTAGAGTTATTCCAAGATTGTGAATTTAAGATTATATATACTCTTAGGAAAGGGAACCTGGTGGTATATGCTCTCAAAAGGAGATCCTATTATAAGTTTTTTTCCGGGGCATTGGATCAGTTAGCATCATTGCAGTTTTCCTTCATGGACTAGGATAGTGCTTCATATCTTTTGTTGATGGTTTTTACCTCACCGATTTTATAGTGTGTTAGTTATTATTAGTGAAAATATACTAACTATGAAACCTTACATACTCATATATCCATAGGGCATGCCCCTGATGGATATTTTTGAGGTGGGGATCACGTTATCCTTTTCATAGGGTAGACGATGGTACCTTTGATGTTGTGGGAGGAGGTTTTTTGAGAGTTTCATACATCCCTTTTATTGGTACATCTAGGTGTGTAAAAGATGTTCCAAAACCTCCAACATCAGTTTTGGTGGACAAGAATAAAGAAAGGAGTTCCATACTTTGTCTCTCGATGCCTCACTTGTTTGAAGGTGAAGGCAGAGCACCAGGTTCTAGTGGGTTTAACTCAACCCCTTCAGGAGTTAGAGTGGAAGTGGGATGGGATATCCATGTGCTTCATGATAGGATTACCACATACGTCTAGGGGATATGATTCCATCTGGATGATTGTAGACCAAATCACCAAGTCGTTTTACTTCCTAGACATTTTAGGGTAGATTTAAATAGAGAGATCGGGATGACTCTATGTGTAGAAGATAGTCCAACTCCATGGAGTTCCCTCGATGATCATCTCTGACCATGATGCTCGATTCACATCTCAATAATGGAGAGGATTATAGTAAGCATTTGGGACTCGGTTATGCTTGAAAACAACATTTCACCCTAGACTGATGGTTTGACAGAGTAGACCATATTGGTCTTGGAGGACATGTTGCGGGTTTTCATGTTGGACTTTGGTTGTAGTTGGGAGGATCTCCCACCCTTGGTGTAGTTTTCGTACAAAAACGGCTATCATTCAACCATTTTTATGGAACCGTTCAAGGATTTGTATATGTAACCTTATAGGTCACCACTTTATTGGACTGATCCATGCGATTCAGCACTCATGGTCCCAGAGTTGGTGTGAGCTGCTATAGATAAGGTGCTGATCATACATGAGAGTATGAAGAATACACAGATCTATTAGAAGTCTTATGAGGATAGATGAAAGAGACCACTGAAGTTTGAGAAGGGAGACTATGTGTTCTTGAGAGTCTCACTTCTACATGGATTGAGGAGATTTAGTCACAGAGGAAAGTTATATCTAATATTCATTGATCCCTTCTAGATATTTCATAGAGTTGGTGAGGTGGAATACCGCATATCTCTACTACCACAGTTGAATTGGGTACACGAAATCTTCCACATGTTGTAGCTGAGGAGGTATGTGCATGATCCATCACATGTTATCGACTGGGGAAAGCTGGACATCAAGGATGGAGATACCTTTGCAGAGTACTCAGTGGAGAATGAGGATTAGTAGGATAGGATCCTTTGATGGCATTTGATTCCCCTTTTTCATGTCCAATGGAAGCATGGAAATCTTCAGGAGATCACTTGGAAATAGGAGACCCAAATGTGAGCCCAAAACCCTCATCTTTTTATTAGGTTTTTCTCTTTTTGGGAAAAAAATCCCAAAGGTGGGGAGAATGTAATGTCTCAGACTTTTCGTGTATTAATTATGGATATTATATGGATTATTTTTAGACCAAATGCTTAAACAGCATGCGATACTGAGGCCCAGGGTGCTCGGAATAAATTTTTAAAATATATTAAATATACTAAATATAACTCTCATGTATTTTTCCTATAAAATAGGAATAAATCCAGAATGGGGGCTCGGATCAGAAATATGAGGGAACCATTGAGTTAAGAACTTGGATTTTTCCCTAGGCATGATATAACCTTTTTCAACATGGTCCATTTGTGACAAAATTCATCGTGGGCATAATTTAATAAAAATAAATTAAATAATTAATTAATTTTGTTTAGTTTTAATGAAAAGACCGAATTCCTATTTAAATAAATGGCTATTTATTTTTTCTCTAGGTTGGCTGCAAAACCCTAGAGACTTAGAATCTATTGTAGAAGAGTGTTCTTGGTGGATGATGATGGACTAGGATCAGTTCATGGATCATTTCCTTAACAAAGCTCGTTAATCTCATCAATGATTTCAATGTAATCATTATTCACAAACGATAGATCCAAACTCCAAGTAAGATGTTTTTTTTGGGATTTCCATCCCGTTTCTTAAACCTAAATGAACAAAAATCATTTCCAAGAATAGAATTGATATGCTCTTGGTTGGTAAATTTAAATTCATGGAATTGTTTATTTGTTCATTAATTTATCCATATTCATTCCTCTTTTCTATGATTATTAATTGAGGCCAAAAAACAAATTTTGAGGTCTATTCATCACATTTTATGGATTTTGGTTTTCTCCCTCTGTTATTTTCATGTTTATCATGGGTGTTTTCTTTTGGTCCATAGTTTGATGAATACCTAGTATTCGATCATTATGTGACCATTCTTTGGTGAAATGGATTGATACCATAGGTGAGTTTAATGATTAATGGTGTGTTCAAGTTGTGACAATGGAAGTGGATAATAGGGAGTGGAACAGATGAATTTGTGGTTCGTGTTCTTCCCAGTTTTGAAAAATGTTATGGCTTTGCTTGACGGATCATTCTCTGAGTGGATTTGGAACCTAGAATCCTGAGATCTAGATATTATAGTCCCAAATGAACCTCGGTCTATAGGTTTAGTTAATATTTGTGGCTTTGGTGAGGCGCATGACAGTGTGTAAGTAGATATAGAAATTGTGAACAAAACGGCATGTAATCCAATATTACACACTGTGTGGGCCCCCTAGCTACGGTGCTAAGTCTCTGGACCAAGTTAAGTATCACACACCATGTGACTCTGTCACAAGCTATGTGACCCTTTATTTTAGGATCATTATGTACTTCGAAGAGTGCACATACATGGGAAACAGTACACAACATAGTGGCATGTCGTGTACTTGGACACGGACACGGCTTGGCGTACACAGGTCGGTCCACGGACATGGCCACCATATATGGACATAGCCCAGAAACACAGGAAGGATGTCATGTGTCTCTACACATTGTGTACTTCTTCTACAATTTGTGTATATAGAGACTTACAAGTTGTGTGAGGCTTTTTTCACATGGGTAGACATGTAGATAGATAGACATGTCTTATACCCCCTAGTACATGTCATGTACCCCCTTTAAGAGTGGTTTTAGCTCTTCGTTTTCTTATTTTGGACTAGTATAGGTTGAGTGTGTTCCCTTTTTCCTTTCCCTCAAGAATACAGTGTGACATTACATCCACATCACAGGATTGTGATCCCCTTTAAAGGTTGAGTCTTAGATAGATTTGTGGAGTCCCTCCATGATATTGGAGCATGATCCTATATCACCTAGGTTCCCTATATGGGGTTTGTGGAATTGATGTGACCTCCCTGATAAGTGTATTTATCCTCCATATATTAGGCTATATTAGTAGGTTTTGTGGAATCATTGACATATTATCCCCTATGTAGTAGGTTTATCCAGATTGGGTTTGTAGTGTCCTGTAGTGGTCCTAAGCATGACCCCCTAACTATGTAATCTGGGAATTCTTAGACCAGTGAACTTTAATTAGGTGGGGTCCAATGATCTAAACCTCTTTTTTGAGTGTCTTCGATGATATCATGTCTTGTGGAGTGGATTATATTGGAATGAGCGTTTCTTAGAGCAAAATATTGTAGCTCGCAGTTGGTTATGACCATCTAGTGGCATGATGTCTTTCCTGAGTATATCTAGGTGCTTCTGTTATACATTGATTATTATATCTTGTATTTATCTAACTATACTTGGTGATTTGTGTTTAATGTTTTTTGGGTGTCCTACTGAGTATTGTTATACTCACCTCTACATGGGATTTACCCGCACGTGTCGTGTCTTAAGAAAATGACTATCCTTTTAATGGTGTCATGGGAGGATAGGGAGTGGGTGGAGCGTATCTAGAGCTTGTCAGAGAATGTTGTTTTATTGAGAGATTTTAGTTGACTTATACCTCTCCATTGGAAAAGGTTGGACTCTTTATAGTTTTTATTTGGTATTGTATTTGGCCCTTTTCCACTTTTAGCATTTTACTATCATACTCTTTTGTGGGGTCTTAGATGTATGCGTGCATTGTTTCAGTTGTTTTACATTTCATAATTTTGTGGGATTGGATATTTGTATATGTGTAAAGGTACATTAGGCTAATACCTCCCATATATGGTATATTCCTACTTGGCGCTGGTTTCCAGCCCCTAACATATTGGAGGCAGGGTTTGGGTAGTCATGGGTTAGACCCTGGAAGGTCGGGTCATGAAAGAGGTAAATCTAACACTATGCATCAATTTCTATTTGGTTTCTTTCCCTCTTTATCACTTTTAGGTTATGCGACCCTGAATAAGGATTTGTTGAAAATTCCACTAGAGCATGGCAGAATTGTCTCAATTCCAAGGAAATTTTTGATGACTTGGATAAAGAGATCTTAATATGATGATCTCTCTAGGTTTTGTACATATTCAAAGAGGTATTTTAATTCCATGGTTTTATTTAGGTTTTTTGAAATTTTTGGTGAAATTAATAGATTAAAAGGAAGATTAAATTGGGGATTTTATGTACTAAATGTTTTTATGGGTTTCAAGGGTGGCACACACCCTTTGGTTAAATATTTAAGCTATAAAAAATTACCAATTATTCATATCTTGATTATTCTTTATAAATTAAATGAATAAGTATTTGATGAATATTTTTTGATTAATTAATTAAAAATGTTTTATGAGTAATTGATATGGATTTAGATGAGTTAATGCCTTGTGTTGATGGGTGATGGCTGGTTAGGCTTGTAAAATATTGATAATGGGTGCATAATCTTACTTTAAAGGGGGTAGTTAGATATGAGGTAGGTGGTTCCTTGATCATACCTCACTTTGGTTTATACTTTTGATATATAAAATTCGATATTTTTTATTTCCACATATATGTGATTGAGCATTAAATTAAATAAATTATTGTTGATTCTTATAGAAAGAACAAAAGTTCCAAGGGCCACAAAGAACCCTTGAGGACTATCTTGATGCCTTAGTCATTGATGATTGAGAGCTTGATTATAGATACATTCCAAGAGAGACATGGACCCCTAATGGGTACAAGAGAGGTTATAATGACATAGAAAGATTTGAGATTTGATCCTTTATCACTATTGAGTAGGGAACAGTGATGGACCAAACATGGATAGTATTTGGTGACAACTTAGAACCTAAGGGTAGGTCATGAAAAACTCAAGATGCCTTAAATACATGGGCTAGATGATTAGAGAGGGTGGAAAGTGTTCCTCCCCCAATATTATCTGAGCACCTGAGTGGGTACACCCTTGGAATATTTATGTTAAGTTAGGTGAGGGGATAAAACTTGGATGACTTGGGGAGTGGGATAGAAATTTTGGAATATCTTAAGAGTAATGCCAGTGGGGATTATTTTGTGAGGCTATTAAGCCTGTAATGTGGTCATAAATACTTTTAGGGAATTTATTCCCTCTAAGTGATGGGTTTGTCCTAAGAGTTGAGATTGAGGTAGTGGATCCCATGTTGGGTGTGTAGATTATTATGAGACCTAGGGGCTTAGTGGGTTCCCCCATGTTATGTTAACCCTAGAGAGGGGAGTGCAGGGAGACATCTAGTGTTGATGTCGGGTGTCAAGTTAAAACGTGAAGGTTAAAAGTTTTATCCTAGCATGACTATAATGATTAGGATGGTTCTAGAGAACCCTAGTGTATTCCCAAGTAGATTAGATAAGGATTATAATGGGTTCTTCATGATGTTCTTTTAAAACTGGAATATTCTTGAGATATTAGGTTAGATCTAAGTGGCTAGCACCCTGGTGATATTATGGATGGGTTGTGATGCCTTGATGTGCATGTATTGTGTAGTAGTCCATGGAATAGTGTATTCTCATAGGTATATGATCTTACATGTGTTTCTCAGTAGGGTGTGGTCTACCCTTGAGTTACCAAATGACGATACTTGTTTCCTGGAAGTGTACAAGCATGCCCTTGAGCTCTAGATGATGATATTTGTTTCTTGGTAGAATTTGGTAATTTCCATGAGTTACAGATAACAATAATAGTTTATTGGTAGGGTGTGAGTATTCCCTTGAGTTTTTGGAGGTGATATCTTTTTCATGGGTTGGGAGTGCCTGCCCTCGTGTTTCTAAATGATGTGTTTCTTGGACAGGGAGTGTCTACCCCTAGGTTTCCATATGATATGTGTTTTTTGGTAGGGTTTGGGCCTACTCAAATTTTTATGGATGTGATATGTATTTTATGGAATGGATATTTTTCCCATGAGAATTAGGATAATATTTTTTCTAGTAGCATACAGGAACACCTCTGAGTTTTCAGATGAGGTTACTTATTTACTAGATAGGATCATATATGCTCTTGGGTTCCAAATGATAGTACTATTCTCATATACATCTAACACTAGTATAAGTAGGTGTAGTCAATGTCATGTGTTATGTTAGAATAGAGGGATTGATGATAATGATTTTATTAATATTTTATGCTATATTTATTTTCTGATCACATCACATGTGCATACACAAAAATTACTGGTTATGTTAGAGACCTTGTTGGATGTTCCCTACTAAGTGATACTCACACCCTACTTGGGTGTCCATGGAACTTGGGTAGATGATTATACTACATTAATCATAGGTGTAGGTGGGGTAGAGGCCCATATTTTTATGGTTGAACGGGATAGCTCAGATGGATTCTGGAGACTGGGATAAGGTCGGTGTTGGAGATGGTTGAAGAGTCTCATATATATTTTGTTTTATTTATTTATTTTTTATATGTAATCGGCCTAGTGGGAGATCATTTGGGATGTGTGATTGTATGCATTTTCATTACATTTGTTATAATATCGTGTTGTTTATTGATTATGTGTACTCTATTTATTTTTCATCGATATTTTTTGGTTATTTTTACATCTATTGATCACTCTAAAATGAGGATATAGTCTCCCCATGGTAGTATCCTAGAACCTAACTACTAGTTGGTAGCCTCTATAATAAGGGGAGGAATTCCTGAGGGAAAGTAGCGACCACTGGTACAAAAACTAGTTGAGTGGTCTGAGGTAGCGAGGCATTATAAAATGGAATCAAAGCATCTTTTTCTTTTGTATTACTATTTGGATAGATGGTAGGAAGGTGATATAGGAATTTCTTTAAGCTTATGATGGACCTTAGTCCAATGTGTTGTGAACACCTTTTTTATGGGAAGTTTTAGTTATTAGGGATGTGGGATTTTTTTTCTTAGTTTTTGATGTTATAGGATAGATATTTATTCAAAGATGATGTGTGTATTTAATATTGATATTTATGGTTTTGGATCTTGTCTCATTAGAAAGAGGTCATGTACATGCATCATTCGTAGTATGTAGGACTCACATGGAATTCATGTGATTATGTTTTATATATTTCAATGATTATAGAGGGTTTTAGTGTTTAAAGTTTCATCAACAAATTACATGGAATTTTCCCATATAACTTTTTGGTGGAATTCTACTCAGTTGTACCATGATACTTTCTTTGGAAGACAAGTCATATGAATATTACGAGGGTAATCCTTGAAAAAATATGTACAGTCCCTTGGTGTGATGGATGTATAGTGACCCCTAATGGGTCAGTATAGGAACCTGATTTCTTGGTATTGGTTTAAAGAGAAAATAGTTTTAGTTATTTAAATTGTTAACTGAAGTTTCTAGGAATGTGAAAACCAATGAGAAGGGGGTGGAATTAGTACTGATCTTTTACAATTTATTTTCTCTTGAAATTTACCCTTTAAACTTGTTAGAGTTTATATCATTTTCAACTTTATATCTCAAACTTAATTATATAAAAAGAAAGGAAAATAAATAAAGTCCCATAAGGTTCTCCCCCAGTGTGGGTGACTACATCCTTTCCATGGTAACTCCCATCGATCCATGGAAATTAACTATGATACAAAGTAAATAAAATTGATCCAAATCCCACCAAGATCCTTATATCACATGATAGGTAATTATAATAACTCCTATTAGTTGAAAGCTTTCTTATCTTTTGATACAAAACAAAATAAAAAACCTATAAAAACTTCCCATAGAAATATGTTCAGAAAATCTCTATCTTGTACACTCATTGTCTGAAATTATTCTTTTCAGTGCACCTCTGACTTTATTTTGTATGATTCTATCTGATATGCTTCAAAACACTATGGCTCTATCTGGTGTATTTATATGATGATATTCTATCTATCACCTTGATATAATATACCTTTACTCATTACACCTACAACCAACACACCTATATCTCATTCCTCTTCTTCAACCAAGAGTTTCCTTGGTTGGAAACTCAATTTTATCTTCTTATAACAAAAAATTCATAATTTCAGCAATCTATCATGTATGAATAGTATTAATTCATATGGTTCCTTGACCCCTTTATATAGGCATGCCTCCATGATAAAGTGTGATAACTCAAATTTATTTTACTACTCAAATAAAACATGAAATTAAAAACTCTTACTTAACTCAACATCATTGGAAACCTCTAAAACATTATAGAACATTCATGAATCTTTTAATAAACTTGGCATTGAAATTTTTATTCAAACTCCCTAATATATTATATAGATAAAAAAACATTAAAAGAACAAATTAGCTTCATCATTATTAAGTAATTTATACAGTTTATGTAAAGCTTATCAGAACTATGTCTAGTAAATATTTTTCTGATGACTTCATTACGAACTTCTCCATCTGATGACTATTCCTATGTCTGGTGAACTCTTCATGAACTTCTCCATCTAATGATTTCACAAAATTTCACTTGATGGGGTTTATAGATTTCCTTCATCTAATAGAATTTCTAAATATTCGTCTAGTGTACTTTATACTCTTCTTCTCATCTACTATAACTCAATTCCACATGATTATTGGTATTAAAAACTTAGTTTGGTTCATCTTCATGGAATCATTTTCTTGATGACATCATATTTCTTTATATGATGCTCATCCATCTGATGGATCTTTGACCGGTCATCTTGACCTGAAAAACTCATTATAATAATTTCCTAATAATTACCTATTCTTTATTCAGTGAAACATGATTTACTCATTCTCACTATTTTCATACTTATCATATTTCTCCTCTTGTGCCACTTTTAAAAATATCTTACATCTTTATAGCTCCTCCATTTGATGAACATTATAAACATCTATCTGATTGAACTCCATTGATTTGGAAGACTCGGTCTTGAGACCTCCTCAAAACATTACACTGATTTATAAACAACATTTATCTTCATCTGGTGTATCTTTATACTTGTTCATCTGATAAACTATATACACCTCTATCTGATCATATTTTTACTTTTTTGTCTGATGACCTAGTAAACATGTCTTCTACATGAGTAATAAAACTTTTATTGGTGAAACTTAGTCTGATGGAATTTAATCTGATGGACTCAAACCAATATACTTCATATAACATCACCCTCTATAATTTTATCTTTTAACTTTATATAGCTTGAAACATCAATGATGAAACTTAAATTATGAAACTCAAACTCTATAAAATAATGTATGTATGAAACCTTAATCTGCCTCTGTCTGGTATACTCATATCGTTGGCCTTCAAACTTATCTGTCTGATCACTTTTTCAACTTCACTACATCATAGTTTAAACTTTTTACAATTGTAACTCTAAATTTATATATTTAAATTTGACTTATAAAACTTTGTATAAACTCATACAAACTCAACTATGTTCATGAGTATCATCATGATGTCAGTAACTTGAAGAATGGTATAGAATCATCTGGCTTGATAAGTAAAGTTTCTTAACTCAGTAAGGAAACTTTCCTAAACTGTTTTAGAATTATATTTTCTCCTAAAACATAAAAACATTCACAAAAAATATATTGAAAAAAAATTAAATATTAATTATAAAAACAACCCAAAGTATCTTCAATCTCTACCTTTGGATTTTTTGGAAATATTATTAAAAACTTCAATAACATTATCATCAAACCATAACCTTTCTCAGAGAAAATGTCATGAAACCACACTATTATTCTAATAAATACTTTTAAAATAATTTCATCCCTCAATGACAATAAATTTTGTTCTCATGATAAGATAAACTCCCCCTAAATATTTTTCTCCCCCATTCTAATAACACCAGCTTCAAATTCACAAAATAGAAATTTTACATATTTTAACAATGTTGTACATATTCTCCCCCTTTGACAATATAATCCAAGAAAGGTGGGAGCTCTTTCCTTAAGAACTGTATAAATTCATTGGTGGAGGATAAATATTTAGTTGTATTCTCAATTACCCAAATATTTCCATTAATAGAGCTTTGGTGAAAACATCAACAATTTTATATTTTATTGAAATATATTCAATCATAACTCTCCACAAGAAACTTTCTCCTTAATGAAATTATATTTCATATCAATGTGCTTTAACCTAGAATATTGTACAGTATTTTTAGAGAGATCAATGGAACTTTGATTATCATAAAGAATATTCAATATCTTCATAAAATTCACCCTAAAGTCTTATAGATGAAGTTTTATCCACATCATTTGTATACAATCATGGGTGGTGATGTCATATTCATCTTCCGATGTACTCAAAGTAATAGAACTTTGTTTCCTACTATGCTAGCTCATAGAACATTCTACCAAGAAAAATGTTCCTCCTAATTTTGATTTAATATAATTACAATGTCTTTCCCAATCAGTATCAGTGAAACCATGAAATTTTATCTCATTATGTCTTCTATAAATTAGCCCATAATTTTATATTCATTTAACATACCATAGTAATCTCTTAGAGCCAAAAAAATGTGATTCATTGGGATCAATTTGATATATTTCACAAAAAGTTACAACAAATGAAATGTCTAATCATGAGGTAGTAAGATAAATTCATCTTCCAATCATCATTTAGAAGACTTTATAATTCACACTTTTCCCAGATTCATATTTACTTATCTTTAATCCAACAAATATGGGAGTAGAAACCTCATTTTAATCTATCATACCAAAAAAAATCAATAAATCCTTGGCATAATTTTCTCGATATTGGAATATATATCTTCCCTTTTATTGAAAATGTAAACTAAGAATGAAATTAAACTCTCTAACCATTTACATATCAAATTTCTTATTCATTTTTTTAGTAAACTCTTCCCCAGTTTTATCCCTATCACCAAAAAAATATATCATCAATATAAACAATTAAAATTAGGTTACTTGTGCTCACTTCATTCAAATATAAGTTGTTATAAACTTTTCCTTTATAAAATTTCAACTACTTAAGGAAACTATCATGTTTTTAATACTAGTAATGAGGGGCATGTTTCAACTCATACAAATATTTCTTCAGTTTTCACACTATGGTTCTATTGTTATTAAGTATAAACCCACTGGGTTTCATAATATAATCTTCTTCCTCAAAATATTAATTTATGAAAGTTTAATTAACGTCCATATATTAAAAATTGTAGTTTAGATGATCAGTAACTACCAAGAACATTTTGATAGTTTCTAGTCTTATAACTGGGGAAAATTTTCATTAAAAATCAACACCTTCCACTTGTTAGAAACCATTACAAAAAATTCTTGATTTATTTCATGAAATTTCTCTATGATTTTTTAGATTACTTTTGAATACCCATTTTGTACCTATAAAATTATTTCATTTCAATATAGGAATAAGTTCATAAGTGTTATTTTTATCAATCTGATCTAACTTTTAATTTATCACATATAAACACTCTTTATGTTCAACATCCTTTGAAACTGGCTGAGGTTCCACCTATGAGATAAGTCATGTTTTATTCTCTAATCATAATTTTCTTCTAGAATGAACATGAACTTTCTAATTTCTGATAATGTTATCAGATTAAGCCTATTTTTTCAAAGTTTGGAATTAAAAAACTTTCATTTAGCCTTACTTTCCTCACTACTTGACTAATCTGAATCAACTTGTATAGGTTTAGGCTTACAATCATCTTCCTTCTCATTATCTTATTTAGAAGTCATCATTTTATCTTCTGTAACATTTTCCTTATCAACTTCAAAAACTTTTTTAAGGAAGTATAGTTTTCAATAACTTTCACATTAAATGAATCAACCAACTTTTTTAGTCAATTATTTCAACAATTGTAATATATTATGTAGGCTAAATATCCCATTAAAATTCCTTATTCTAATATTTTAACAAACTTTCCTAAATCCATATTTTCTATCTTTATTAAATAAGCACTCCCAAAAAAACTCTAAAATATTTCAACATAGGCCTTTTCTTATACCACATCTAATAGGGAGTAATTTTTTATTCCAATTGAAGAAAACATCTATTTTGAACATTCACTGCTATACTTATAGCTTCTCTCTAAATAATTTATAAATTTTATATTCAGCAAGCATTCTTATTCATATTTCAAGTAAACTTATGGTTTTCCTTTCTGTAACTCCATTTTATTGAGGAGTGTAAGGATTTTTCTAATTCCATGTTTCATTATATAGGATTTGAAAGAATTTCTTTTGTACTTATTTCCATTATTTTTTCTTAGCTTTAGTATACAAACACTCATCTATTTCTCAACATCCCTTATAAAACTTCTAAACAATTCTAAAACCTCAAGTTTATGTTTCATGAACATTATATTATTAATCCATGTGAAATCACCAATAAAAGTAAAAAAGTATGGATAAAACTTTTTTGATTGAAGTATCATTAGCCCATAAAGATCATAGTGTATGATCTCAAGAGGTATTTTTGATTGATTTTCAACTTTCTTATGTTTTACACTAATCATATTTCCTTCTAGGAAAGTTTTACAAACAACATTGTATTTCCCTTTATGTTGTGGTAAGTTTCTTATAGAATCCTCCTTATAAAGTGTTATTATAATTTTATATACAAGGTTCCCAAGTTTCATTGCCATGTCTTATTTTCAACCCCAGTACTTAGATAATAAGAATCACAAGGATCACCAATCAAGAATATATTATCAAAATTTATTTCTCCCTTAGTGAAAATTTTTCCATCTTTCACACATCATATGATGCAAAAATATTTTATAAAGATAACTTCATTACCATAATCACAAATTTGGATAACACTCAATAAGTTGTACTTAATCCCATCAATAAACAAAATTTCATTCAACATCAGTTACTGACTTTTGATCATAGCCTTTACAATTACTCTAATTTTTAAGGAACTATAACTTCTAAAATTAACTACTCCACCTTTATGTTCTTAAATATTTTTTAATATTTTCATATCAATTATTATATGTGAAGAACAACCATTATAAAGAATCCAAGATTTTTTCCTTTTTCTATATTTTATAGTAGTCTCAATAATAAAATTTATTTCTTCAATTTTATTCTTCCCAACTTCCTTCTTTCTATAATAAGAAATTTTTCATGGGAGTGTTGTCATACATTATTAATTATAGTGATCTGGTTGGTCACACATTCCATAAACTTCTTCTAGGAAATCAAATCAGTTTTTCTTTAGGAACATTCTAACTTATATAAACTTTGTGTTTCTTTCTTCCTGTAACTTAAGAAGGTTATTTTATTTTCTTCCATTATTTCCTCCCATCAATTCATGCCTACTTCCATGGAGAGAATTGTTTTTCCAATAATTTTATGATTTATTATCATATATTCCATAATACTAATATTATCCATTTAATCTCAATATTCTATAGAAATATTGTTTTTCCTAATGATGAGTTTATTGATGTTTGAAATATATTTTTGTTTCAGAATACCACTGGAATGGGAAAACTTTCTTTTAGAGTTTATTTTTAACTTTCATCGATGTGATGTGTTTCTCAAATAACTTCTCAACCCAATATTTCTTACAATTATTTCAATACCTTCATGGTTAGTAGATTCATATGAACTTTTATGTTTAGTGGGTGTAGATATCACTTGATTCTTGGGATGAGTTCTCATAAAAGTTTGAGATCATTCAAATTTTACCTTCAAAGCATTATTTAATTTTCATTCAATTTTTTCAATGTATTTTCATCCACAAGACATATTTATTGTGTTTTAAATAGATATTATTCCTTATAAGAAAGTTTTTTAGCAAGATCATTCACCATCTTTCCTTATTCTACAACTTTCATCTTGAGGTTTTTAACCTCCCCAATATAATCATATTTCATTTAAAGAAAATATTCCTTTCCTTCATTATTCTTATCACTTTATTTCATCAACATTCTCATATATTTCTTGAGTTTTTTGTTTCTCACAAGATATTCCATGAGTTTTATCTCAACTGATATTCCCTATAGGTTTATTCACTTTCTTCTTCTTCACTATTTTAAGTATCTTCCTTTCTTTAAACACTAGTAAAGAAGGTTCTAAACTTCTCTGGATTTTAATATTATAATGAAATTTTTCCAGTATAACCATACTCAATTTTATTACTCAGAATATTTCTTTTGTTTCATGTGAACTTTATCTTATTTCTGGTGGACTGCTTCTCTTCCTTGGAAATTTTTTTCCACTTATTCCACTAAGGATTTTATTTAGAATTATCATCATATTCTCCAACTTTATTCTTTAGAAAATTCATATAAAAAAATTTAATTCCTCCACACTCAAAATATTTAATTGTTATTTTTCCTTTATACCTTCCAATGCCTTTTTTTAATTTCTAAAAATAAGAGACAAAATATTCCAATTCATTTCAGCACAATATTTTTTTAACCCCTACAATAGTTGAACCCAACACCATATAAACTTTCATAAAACACAAGCCAAAAACCTACATAATAGTTATAAAACCACCACATTTCCAAACAACTGGCTATGCCACTATTAATATAAGCACACAATAACTATGAAATTTTATTGAAGGAGAAATAAATACACAGAAAAATAATTATGGGGGCCTAAAAAATGGAGGCCAAGAGAGTCTCTGACAATAATTTCCATACCACCTGGGGGATAGAACTAGTATTGGAAATTTCCATAAGAGAGAGCTCTTAAGATGATTGTGATTCCAAGAATTCCACTATATGGTTACCTCCACACCATGTATGGAGAATATTGATGCCTTTGGTTAGGATCAGACTATATTTTCAAACCAAATAAATTATGTGACAAGGAGTATAGGATTGGTCTTTAAGGGAGTTATATAGGATATTCGAGTCTAAATACACCAATGATAGAGGAAGATACTTTTCATGGTACAATTTCAGATCCTAGAACATAGACCTTCCCTTGTATTCCTTATCTTCTAAATCATTAAAACCTACTATATCATGTTTAGGTTCATGAATTTGTAGCTTCCTCATATCATTAAAAGTCATTTCTTCTTTATTATTATTTTTTATTGAATTCTAAATATTTCCCCATCTCATACTCAATAGGAAATTTATGAAATTCATCAAGAGATAAATCATTTTTATCTATTAAAATAAATATTTTAGGATCAAACCTTTCTAGAAAGATTCTCAACTATTTCTTAACTATGGTGGAATCATCCAAGACATCAACAAATCATCAAATGTTGTTGAAAATTTCATTAAATTTTGTGAACTAGTAATAAATAGTTTCATCTTATATCATTCTAATATCTTTAACTTTCTTATCAATATTTAAATTTTTTCTTCCTTCACTTTTATATTTCCTTTGATAATAATTTTGAGTTTGTCCCAAGTTTCCTTAGTTTACTTGAGACCCATCACCTTTATATAATAATTTTATAAGAAGGAAATAAGAATATCATTTAGAGATTTCCCATCAGCCTCAAGTTTCATTTTTTTAGTAAATTTTATGGGAGAATCTTTCTAAATTGTTAGTAACTCAACTATAGCTATATCAATCACCTTTAGGCTAAGATACAAAAGATAAGTTATTATTATATTTTTATATCCATGATAATTTTTAACATAAAAGGTAGGATTAACTATACTATTGACTAGGTTGAGATTATCCATGATAATAAAAGTAATGATCTTGCATAGGGAACCTAGATACGTTGATGTCACTTGAAGTTCCTTGGAATTTTAGAACTGCTGATAAGGGGATTTTGAATTAGTGGTGATCTTTTACAATTTATTTTATCTTAAAATTAACCTTTGAATATTTTTAAAGTTTCTATCCTTTTAAAATTTATATCTCAAACTTACTTATATGAAAATATATCAATGTAAATAAAGGCACACAATATTTACATGGTTCTCCCCAAGTATGGGTGACGACATCCTTTCAATGGAGACACCCATCGTTCCATGGAAATTCACTATGATATAAATTGGATTCAATTGAGAAAACTCTCATCAAGATCCCTCTGTCTCTGAATAGGTAATTATATTGAATCTTTTTAGTTAAAAATTTTTATTATATTTTGAACCACAATAAAATAAGAAACATTTGAAAACCAATCAAAAAACATTGTACGGAAAATCTTCATCCAGTACACTCTATCTAGTATGAGTCCACCTGGTGTTCATATATCTTTATTTGGTATGATTCCATTTGATGTGCCTCAAAACACTCTAGTTCTATTTGGAACCTATTTCTGGTGATACTCTTTTTGGTTCCTTTATCCGGTATACCTTTGTCTATTACACTTGTGACCAGCACACCTCTATCGGGTGCCTCTTCTTAAACCCGGAGTTTATTTGGTTGGAAACTCAACCTAGTCTTATTCTAATGAAAACTTCAGAATTTTGTCTCTCTCTCATATATCAATAGGGTTACTTTATATAGTTCATTCACCCCTTTATATAGAAATAACTCCATGAGAAAGCATTGGAAATAAAATGTATTTTACATCTTAACTCAAACTTTAAATTTAAAACTCCCACTTAACTCAACTTCAATGGATTCATCTCAAAAAATCTAGAACATTCATAAATATTATTACAAACACATCATCAATTAATTTATTTTAACTTTATCATATCTTGGATAAATTAAAAAATGTTTAAATAACATCTTAGAATCATCATTATTACGGACTTTACATAATCTATGTAAATATTCTCATAACTACATTCGAAAAATATGTAAAACCACATTAATTTATTATATTTTTCTTTAAGAATAAATTTAATTTTTTTCCTAGATTGTTTTATATGCAACACCAAGTTAAACTTATGTTACATGTAACATTTATAATAGCATGTATGACATGAAACACCAAGTGTAGAAAGGAATATAAAATCCTAAGACTTTAAGATATATTTAATATTTTAAATAAATCTATTTTATTGCTTGTAATTCATGAAACACAGATCTATATTTTGTTACATGTAAGAATGGTTTTTTGGTAGTTTACATTACACACAAAAATTACTTTCTTTAATGGCTTGTGTTATACGTAGGGACAAGTTTTACAAAAAATAATATATTATCAAGATGTTAATTATTGAATAAAAACAAGCCATTAAATTGATGGCTATGAATAGTATTAAATAAATTATTAAAATATATGGTTGAATTCTTTTTTTACAAATTAATTACAAATGAATATAAGAACTAATTGAATATAAAGGGAATGTTTTTATAAAAACTATTTTTATAATCACAAAAGGTATTTTATATTAATAAATTAAATTAATTACTATTAATGGATGATATCAATTTAATATATGTTTTATATATTCAATAAAATATTTTTTACATTTATTCAATATGTTTGATAGACATGAGATAAGAACAAACCCAATCATTACACATAAAAACTCATATATTTATAAAGACAGTTTTACCGCCTTTTAATGGAAAACCTATTTTAAATATAAATTTTGGAACTTTTATAAACTTTATATGTAAAAATAAACTTAATTTTTGAAATTTAAACATCAAAATTAGTTTAGGGTTAATTTTTGGTATTTTTTTGTGAAGTTTCATATTTTGATGAATAGTGAATAACACCGAATTTTAGTTCAAAGATGTTTTTTTATTCAATTTATTTATATAGTTAAATTGTGTTTTATTTGGTTTTGAAGTATAATTAGATCAATTTTATATCAGTTAAACCAATTTAGGTCATTAGAAAAAGTTTTACATTGAATTTAGAAATAAAAACTTAGAAAACCTTTGAATATTTTTACTTTAAAAATCTGCTTTGTCGTCCCATCTGCGGGATTAAATTTAAATTAATTTATGCCAATTATATTATTTTAATTTATAAAAATGGATTTCATATTTTTAATAAGAATAATTTATAATTTATAATATGATTATCTTATTTTTTTTCAAAAAATATTACTGAAAGTGATTAAAATTAATTATAGTGATTAAGAGAAAAATTGGCTTAACAAGAGACTAAATCTTAAACTTAAGGGGAAAATAACCTATAATTTTTTCCAAAATCCATTGGATGTCTATATTTAGACCCTATAATCCATTTTTTATAATTTAGTTCATTTTTTGATCCACTTTTCATAGGAAAAACATGGGTAAAATTTTCTTTTCAAAAATTTACAAGAATGACACTCCTCCTCCTCTATAAAAAGGTGCACACACCTCCCACTTACTCACACCTCTCAATACAATTTGGATCAACCAATATCTACCCAGATAGCTCCTAAAATCCCTCCCCTATACCTATAATCCTAACCTTGGGAAGAAATTCATCCAAGGAATCCCTTTGGTGCAAACCAAAAGGAGTTACCCGGATAAGAGGTAACATCCTTCCTTGAGATCTTTAGTTTTATTTCATTATCAATTATCCTTATTCTATAATTATATAAAAAAATAATATCCTAAATATAATAATATTTTTTTATATTAATGTTTCTATATAAACTCACACACACTTCCATCTAATGGGTAACAAACTTACTATTCCTGTGTATGGGGAACTACTGCCTCATGAAACGAAGTTGTTCACTTTTCCTTTACCACCTATCATTGGTGGGAATTATGATAGAAAAACTATTTTTATATGATATATAGTATTTTTATAATTTCTTTATTCATATGGAATTATTTTTTAACACATATCTTCATGAACACCATTTTTTGGAAATATGATAACATTGTTTGTGAAAGTGTGGACTACTGCCACCTCAAATCGATGTGATTCATCTACGCTATAAATGGAATGTATTAAGGATATTTTTAACTAAAAATATGTGACATAAATAAAATATATATGATATTAATGACATAATTACCTTTCTGTAAATATAATATATCATTTTCTTTATTACCATTTTCACACACTAAAAAAATGATAATGTCATTTGTGGATATATGGACTACCTCCTCTTCGACGTGATGTGAATCCATTAACATCACAATAATTATATATAAAAATATATATGAATAAATAACATGGTATTTATGATATAATGATCATTATTAAAATATATAATGTTACTTGCCTTCTTTCCATAACAATCATTGAAAAATGGGAACGTTACTCATGCGTATGTATGGTCTACCATCTCTATGATTGTAATGTTAGTTCATTTTTCATAACCATCTTTCATAATTGATTTTAAAATTATAATTTAGGTATAAATATTATAATTATTTCATAATTATTATTCTGTATATGTTTATATAATGTCCCCTTTTACCTTAGTCGTTTTAACACATGAAACGAATTTGGTCAAAACACCCAGCGTAAACTTAATTCTTTAAGTAGTTGTTTACAACATTGTAATAAGTGAAATAAAAGTAATGATAAACATGGAAAAAGATATAAAGAAATTAAATAATTAACATAATTTTATTATTCATGAATATAAAGACACATGTGACAAGTTGGTCTCAAGGTAAGGGGTTTCGTCTTAATTTACATTCCATTGAGATTTTTTTTGTTATGCACCAATTCACTTTTATATAGGGTATATAATAACCTTTTACATGTTAAATCATGAATCTAATTATTATCATGATATTCTAAGTTTAATTTAATTCACTAGGAATTATGATTCAAATTTTTCAAAGTGGTATGGGACACTTTTTAATTTTTAAAGATTATTTTTCCTCAAGAATCGTTTAATGATCTTTCAATAGTAATTCCATTAAACAATGTAAAAATCCCTTATTGTTACATATACTCCTATGAGAAATTATTGATAAATTAATATTATTTATTCAATATAGATATTTGATAAGGAATATTGTTTAAATCTATTACTCTATATGAGGAATGATTTGGACATGCAATGACGGGTGGGGGCCGAACTTTATATAGAACCTTTATGCATCGATAGGTTCTCATGAGACAAATTAGTTGGAAAAATTAGAATAATTTAAAATGTCTAGAGGATATATCTTTATAGAAGAGTTTTTAATCTTTCTGAGACATAATTTCCAATAACTAATATGTTCCATCATTGTTAGTTATCATTTTATCTATGTGGTTTTAATATGATAAGATCTACAAATGCATTTAATCCTTAGCTTATTGATTAAATGGAAGGTGTTTTAATTTATTTCCTATACCATATTGATTATTCCTTATCCAGTTATTTTAATGGCATGTGTTCTCAATTTCATAACTTTCTATGTTAATTTATTCTTATTGATTCATTGTTGCTTCCACTTTACTTACCCTTACTGAGGATTTGTGCTCACCCTTATTATTATTTCCTTTCCCCAGGTCATGAAGAGGAATCATTTTAATAAGTTTCAATGATGCAGTTTATTAATCTTTGTTATGAATTATGTTTTATTTTCTATTTCCTAATGTATGATGGGTATCATGTATTTAATATGGTTTTCCAAAACTATTAAATCATTTGGTCCCTTTGGATTTTAAGCTTGTATATATGCCAATATAATAAATTAAGGCATTGTCTCTAGGCCTTTTAGGGTTGGGGAATTACAGTTGGTATTAGAGCAGGTTTAGAGGCAACCTTAGAAACTATATTCAAAAAACTTATATTAGGGAACATAACCATAAGATAGACATTGAGGATAAGTATATAAGAACATACTAAAATTTTGGTAAGGTGTAGATTATATGGGTCTTCTTAGTAATACATCGCTATCTAGATACAATAAGTGGTCGTAGTTCTATAACAGATATACCTAGGGCTAACAACTTCGACAAGTTTCATTAGTCATAACTCAATGTAACCCAGTACACGACAACAGGCCTTACTACACACCTTGTTTGACACTCTCGGGAGATACACTTAGGATAATTCACATTTTCTTTATAAACAATTATAAAATATTTTGAAGTAAATATATCCCCAAAGAAACCATTTTTTTATTATGAGATTAGTTATGCATAAATTTCTCAATTTATGCTAAGTGTTATACCATATTTAGAATTATACAAAGTTTATAATTCTATGATCTAATCTAGTATGTGCCATTGTTTAAAAATATAACTTATAAGGAATAATCGTATCAATACTCATGGATAATGAAGAGGTTTCCCTACTAAGAAAGATGATATAGCTGGTATTGAAATTGAGAAAGTTATGGACATATTAGGGAATATTAATCAGGTTATAACAAATAACCTTTCCCGGATGGATAAACCTATTCCATAGTGAGATTCTTCGATGTTGGGCCTCTTTATATGACAGAGGCCCCCATAATTTAGTGGGAATACTAATCCAGTGTAATCTAAATGATGGATTAAATATATGGAAAATATATTTCTGGCATTGGTATGTGGTGAAAAGTAAAAGGTTAAACTTGAAATATATTATCTGAATGATGATGTGGATCAATGGTGTTTGTTGATCCAAAATACTAGGGAGGAAGAAGAAATAGAACTCATGAAATAGATAAATTATAAATAGACATTATTTGATAAATAATTCTATTGTTAGAAACAAAATGAGATAAAGAGAAATTTCCTTAGTTTAAAGTAAAATGGGGAATAAATTGTTGTGGAGTATGAAGATATCTTTACCAGGTTAGAAAGGTATGCTGCGGATTTAAAATGTAACATGGAATGTAAGATTGATCATATTTTTGAAGGACTTAATCCAAGTATCTGAAGGGAAATTATGTCTCAAACCTTTTCTTCATATGATGAAATAGTTTTATGTCCTATCAATATAGAGAAAGAATTATCCAAATCCTATGGCTTCAAAGGTAAGAAAGAGAATGAGAGAAAGGAAGAGAAAATAATAGATAAAGAGAAGAATGGAAAAAAATAATTTTCCCACATGTGATAATGGTGGAAAGAATAACCCAAGTAAATGCTTGAAAGGATTGGGAGTTTTTTATAAGTATAGATAAAGGGTTCACTAAGGAAAATAATTAAATTGTAAGAGTGAAAAAAAATTTGTTTAGTGTTACAACTAAAAGGAGATGGGTAACTTCACAAATGAATGTCCCAAACATCAAGAGAGTATACCTCAAATGAAACTAAGGGGTCAAGGTCAAGAATACGTTATTAACAAAACCAAAGTCGAATGATTAATGTATTTATGTATTTGGATCTAATAAATATGTTGTAAGAGTATTTCATTGATTATTTTCTCATAATATTAATTATTAAATATATAAGGATTGTACTACGATAATTTTTCATTAATGTTTTTAGATCATATATTGAATGGTACTAAGAAAAGTGATTCAGTAACAAGTTAATTTTTTTTAAATACATGGTTGAGAGAAAGATAAGCCTTAATATGTTATTAATGTTGAGGTATTGTTGTTCGGATAAATAAATGATTTATTTGGATAAGTTCTAACTACCTTGGAACTGATTAACAATTTCTTGAAGTAGTGGTTTATACTAACATTAATGGAGTTTACAACACTTTTATATTTATGGAATATATCCAATAACATCTTTTTTACCTAAGAAATAAGTAAGAATTCATGTTTATAATAAATTTTTATGGTAACTCAATTTATTACCATATTTCAAGATAATACATGATGAATGTGTTCACATGTTCAGTATGTATTAAAGATATACATCATGTTGATTTAAGGATAATGATAAGTTAATTTTGTAAATTCAGTGACCTTCCTTCCAAAGTGTTGGATCATAATCTTTTGTAAAATATAACCATTTATGAAATAGTTTTTGATGATATTTGGATGAGTTTTTATAGGTTAATGTATTACTTCACCATATGATGAAACTTATGCTAAGAAATGAAGTATAAATAGTTCAAGGCTCAACTAAACAATAATATTCTATTTATAAAATAAAAACGTATATTAACTTATATTCTTATAGAGTGAAAAAATTCATAAACTATAAGAAAAATGGTCTTGAAACAAAAAATTTGTCCTATTATCATCATTTTTATGATATTAATGACATTTTCAAAACAATGGTTTAAGGCTTTGTGGTCATCAACTTTCAGCTAAACATGTTTTCTAGCACTCTCCATCAGAACTTTATTGTTATATGTTTATTCCATGTCCATGTTTACATTTCCCACCTATGTTCTCCTATAAGGGAACCTAGTTACATTACCATTTTACTTCCCTTTATCTCTTATTAATAAGATGTGATATTAACCCTATTCAAGATGTGGGTCTTTCGATAATAGTTTATTTTCAAATATCAATCATTTTATTATCGAGATTGAGTTTAAATTGAGAAGATTCAATTTATTTATGGTGGGGAGAATGTAACACCCTAAGACTTTATAATATTTTACTTTTAGAATAAATTTAATTGTTGTTCCTAGATTCCTTTATACGCAACACCAAGTTAAACTTAATCTAAACATAATATTCAGAATAGCATGTATGACACACAACACCAAATGTGAAAACGAATATAACATCCCAAGACTTTAAGATATATTTAATATTTTAAATAAATATATTATATAGCTTGTAATGCATGAAACACTGATCTAGATTGCATTAAATGCAAGAATTACTTTTTTGTTAGTTTACATTATACGCAACAATGACTTTCTTTAATGGCTTGCGTTATACATAATATTGAGTTTTACTGAACAATAATATATTATTAAGATATTAATTATTTAATACAAACTAGACATTAAATTTATGGTTATGAATGGGATTAACTAACTTATAAAAATATATGGTTTAATTCTTTGGTTATAAATTACTTATAAATGAATATAATAACCAATTGAATATAAAGGGAATGTTTTTATAAAAACTATTTGTATAATCACAAAAGGCATTTTATCTTAAAAAATTAAATTAATTTATATTTTTGTATGATATCAATTTAAAATATATATTATATTCAATCAAATATTTTTTACATTCATTCAATATATTTTATAGACATAAGATAAGAACAACCCCAGTTTTTAAACATAAAACCCCATATTTTTATAAAGGTTGTTTAACCGCCTTTTAATGGAGAACTTATTTTAAATATAATTTTTGGAACTTTTATAAATTTTATATTTAAAAACAAACTTAGTTTTTGAAATAAAAACATCAAAATTAGGTTAGGTAGAATTTTTGGTATTTTTCTATGAAGTTTCATATTTTGATGAATAGTGAACAATACCGAATTTTAGTTCAAAACTGCTTTTTCATCCAATTTATTTATATAGTTAAATTATGTTTCTATTTGGTTTAAAAGTATAATTAGATAAATTTTATATCATTTAAAATAATTTAGGTCATTGAAAAAAATTTCACATTGAATTTAGATATAAAAAAATTAGCAAACTTTTGAACATTTTTACTTTAAAAACACGCTTCACCATCTCGTCTGTGGGATTAAATTTAAATTAATTTATGTCACTTTTGTGATTAAAAAATGGATTCCATATTTTTAATAATCATAATTTATAATTTATAATAAGGTAAAATTATTTTTTGATAAAAAATATTACTGAAAGTGATTAAAATTAATTACAGTGATTAAGAGAAAAAATATCTTAATAAGGGACTAAACCTTAAACTTAAAGGACAAAATGACCTAGAATATTTTAAAAAAGATATTTTATGGACATATTTAGACCCTATAATCCATTTTATCTAATTTTGTTAATTTTGTCATCCACTTTTCATAGGAAAAACGTGGGTGGAATTCCCTTTTAAAAAATTTACAAGAATATCACTCCTCCACTATAAAAAGGCACTCACCCCTCTCACTTCCTCGCACCTCTCAAGACACTTTTTATTGACCAATATCTACCCAAATAGCTCCTAAAAATCCCTCCAATAAACCTAGAATCATCACCTTGGGAATAAATTCATCTAAAGAATCCCTTTGTTAAAAATCAAAAGGAGTTACCCGAATAAGAGGTAATATCCTTCCTCAAGCTCTTTAGTTTTATTTATTTCTCAATTCTCCTTATTATATGATTATATAAAAAAAATTATCCTAAATATACTAATATTTTTTTATGTTAAGTGTTATACCTAAACTTATACACACTTCCATCTAATGGGTAACAAAGGAGGGACAGGGATCTAGGACTTATTGCATTCATAGCATGAATTCTCTACCGATTGAGGGGGTGAACCTCGTAGAGGAAGATGCCCTCAGGCTACACTATTTTAGGCCCCCATAAATCTTGGATGTATCTATTTAAATTTTATGTTTCATGTTTTATTTTTTATAATCTGATTCTGTTTCTTTTTTACCTACTTATCTTTGATAATAAAATATAATGGTTTGGGTTGTGTATAGTGAACTACCGCCTAACAAAATGAACTTGGTCGTTTTTCCTTTACCACATCTCATGGGTGGGAATTATGATGTAAATAGTATTTTTATATGATATATATGATATTAATAATTTATTTATACTTATTTAATTATTTTTTAACACATTATTTATGCATTCCATTTTGTGGTAATACGATAACATTGTTTGTGGAAGTGTGGACTACTACCTCCTCAAGGTGATGTGATTCATTCACGTTATACATGGAATGTATTAAGGATATTTTTAATTAAAAATATGTTACATAAATAAAATATATATTATATTAATTACACAATTACTTTTCTTTAAATATAATATATAATTTTCTTTATTACCCTTTCCACACACTAAAAAAGAGGTAATATCATTCGTAGACGTGTGGACTACCACCTCCTCGACGTGATGTGAATCCTTTTACATCACAATAATTATATATATAAGTATATATGATTGAATACAATATTATTTCTTATATAATTATTATTATGTAAATATATAATGTTACTTACCTTCTTTCCATAATGATCATTGAAAAATGGGAACGTTACTCGTGCGTACGTACGGCCTACCGTCTCCATGATTGTAATGTGGGTTAATTTTTCATAACCATGTTTCATAATTGGTTTGAAAAGTATAATTGATGTTTAAATATGATAATTATTCCATGATTATTATTCTTTCAATGTTTATATAATGACCACTTTGACCATAGTCGACCTACCATAGTCGTTTTAACACATGAACTGAATTTGGTCAAAACACCCGACGTAAACTTAATTATTTTAAAACAATGTAATAAGTGAAATAAAAGTAATGATAAACATAAATAAGGTTATAAAGAAATTAAAAAATTAACATAAGTTTATTATTCATGAATATAAAGGAACACGTGACAATTCAGACTCAAGGTAAGTTATTTCATCTCAATTTACATTACATAGAGACTTATTATTTTTTTTATGCACCAATTCACTTTTATATGGTGTATATACTACCCTTTGATAGGTTATATCATGAATATACTTATTCTCATGATATTTAAGTTTCATATGATTAAAATTTTCCAAAGTCTTATGGGACACTTTGGAATGTTTAAAGATTATTTTTTCTCAATAAATTTTTAATGATCTTTCAATATTAATTATATTCAACAATGTCAATAACTATTGTTGTTACTTATCCACCTCTAAGTAATTATTGATAAATATGTATTATTTATTCAATATGTATATTTGATAAGCCATATTTTTTAAATCAATTACTTGATATGAGTAATGCTTTGGACATGAAATTATGGGTGGGGCCCGAACTTTATATAGCCCCTCGATGAATCAATAGGTTCTCATGATACAAATCAATTGGCCAAAACAGAATAGTTTTAACTATCTGGTGGATAGATCTTGACAGTTGAGCTTTTCATGTGCCTGAGACATGATTTCCAATAACTAATAATTCCCTTCATTGTTAGTTATCATTCTATCCGTGATATTTTCTTACGATAAGATATATGGATGCATTTCATTATCATATTACTAATTAAATGACATGTGTTTTCATTTATTTACCTTTCCATATTTATTATTACTTATATAGTTATTTTAGTGTCATGTGTTCTCATTTTATTACCTTTCCATGTTAATTTATTCTTATTAATTCATTATTACTTCCGCTTTAATTACCCTTACTAAGCATGTGATCTTACCCTTATTCTTGTTTTCTTTCCCCAGGTTATAAAGAGGAATCCTTTGAATGGGTTTAAAGGATTCAATTTATTAGTATTTGTTATGAATGATTTTTTATTTCTTATTTCCTAATGTATTATGGGTATCGTGTATGTAATCTAGTTTTCCGAAATTGCTAAACTATTCAGTCCCTTGGGATTTGAAGCTTGTATCTATACCAATATAATAAAGTAAGGAACTAAATATGGGCCTTTTGGGGTTGGGGCGTTACAAAATTTTTATCCAATTAATTAATTAATAACTTGTACATCTGGTGATTATTCCTATATCCAGTTAACTCTATAAGAACTTCTCCATCTTATGATTTTATAAAAGTTTATCTTATGAGATTCAGAGTTTTCCTTCATTCAACATACTTTGTAAAGATTCATCCAATGGACATTGTACCCTTCTACCCATCTGTTATAACTCAACTTCACATATATATTGGTTTTTAAAACTCAATCTGGTATATCGTCATAGAATCTTCCATATGATAACATTGTATTTCTTTTTATCATGCTCTTCCATTTGATGGATTTTTTACAGATCATATTGACCTGAAAAACTCATTATAATGGATTCATGATCATTCAATCTTCTCTATTCAGTGCAACTTGATATACTCAATACCTTGTATATCTAACAAACTTTATATTCCTTTGTATGGTCATCTATATACATGTCTGTTTGATGACCTGAAATTTTTTTCTTCTACTAGAGTAACAAAACTCTGATTGGTGAAACTCAGTTTTATGGGACATCATCTAATGTATTTGAACTGATAGAGTTCATACAGTAGCACCCTCCATGATTTTAGCTTCAAACTTCATACAAATTTCAAATTCAATTATGTAACTTGAAATTTGTATAATGTTTTCTATAAGAAAACTTCATTTTACTCTACCTAGTATAATAATGTATTTGGCCTTCAAAAATTTTTGTTCGATCACTCTTATAACTTCACCACATCATAGTTTGAACTTTTTATAATCGTAACCCCAACTTTTTATATCAAACTTTGACTTATTTCACTTTGTACATACTCATACAAACTCATCAAGGATCATGAGTAACTTTATGATGTTAGGAAACTGAATATTAGCATAACATCATCAAACATAATAAGAAAAGTTTCTTAACTTAGTAAGAAAACTTTACTAAAATCCTTAAGCAACTCATTTTTTCTAGAAACACAAAAAAAAAATAGGATGTTGACAACAAATAAAATATCTATTTCATAAAAAACCCAAAGGATCTTCATTGACAACAACCTATATGGTGTTTTCCCATATATCTTATTGGTGTAATTCAACTTAACCAAACCATAAAAATGTGGATTACTATGCACAAATCTTCATGGGTCAATTTTTTATATGTTTTTGGATGAGATCGTGGACCTTGAGGGGGTATTCTCATATGTAGATTCTTAGTGAGGATCAATGCCCTAATATGGACTAATTATTTGGGATGTGATGTCTGATATATATATATATATATATATATGAAACCTTAGAGTGGTTTTTTGTCTTGTGAGTTTCCTTGAGATGTCTGAGATGGAAAATGGATGTTTCTCTTGAGTTATGACCTATGTGATATATTATTTATGGGTTGGTTAAGAGAGCCTAGTGCTTTGAGATATAGCTTAGGATATCGGTGAGTCAAGTACTATGACTAAGTAACAAGTCATTTTTCTACATTTGTTATGATTGTTGTGATATATATGAGGGTAACTTGACAGATAAGTGTTAGTATAAAAATTTTGAGTCCCATTAGATATGGAAAGCAAAGATACATTTTTTGGTTATGAGATTGATGCATAAGAGTTGTCATCGGGTATATATGGCATAAAAATGTAGATGAATTGGGCCTTTGTGATATAAATAACTTGTGGTTCTTTGGTATTGAGGTCTATTTTAGGAGAGAAGGATTAGTAGGATGCCTAAATTTATTGATTTCGGGTATATTTATCAATGAGTTCATACATCATAATCCAAGATGGTGATATCTAGGATGTAGATAGTGTGGGTATGTGAAGACCCAAACCCTCACTTCTGGATTTAGTGTATAAAAATGATTTGTATTTTTTTGTATAAAAAAAACTAAAAATACACATAGAATGTTATATTCTAGAAACTTTTTCGTTCTAGGTTCTAGAGAATTAGACAAACACCTTAAAATTTATTAGAGTTGTAATAAAATTAAATAAATTTTATTCACTTTCACTAACTCTAAAAGATAATATTTCCATCTTAGAACTTTTATGATACTTGTGAAAATATTTTTAAAATAACGGGATGAGCATTAAATTGCTCGTAAGGGGTTTTAAAATTAGTGAAATGCCTTTTATGAAATATCCTTTGAAAATAACTTTTAGAAGTACTTTGGAACATTATTTAGATAATAATTTCAAAAATACTTTTAGAAATAAATTTTGAAATTATTTTTGAAATTATTTACACCTTGAAAATACTATAACACTTTGAAAACACTTATTCTCAAAAATTTATTTAAAAATAATCCAGTGATTTTTCTAAAAATAATATTAAATATTTTGAAAACAAAACATTGGGACCACTTGAAAATTTGAAGGTTGTCTTGGGCCAACCCACTTTCTGAAGGATGGGTTTACTCCCAAATTCCCTACCATGTTTATAATGTTTAAGTTCCTAATTTTATAAAAACGTTTTTAAGCTTTCTTTTCATATATAAACACTTACACTAGAGTCTTTACTTTAAAAACTTTACAACATAATTAAAAACATTTATAAATTGATATAGATTTATATAAAATTCCTAATAAAACATTTGCTCGATTATAAAAACTAAATCTCATCACTTTTAGATAACATGTAAATACATGGAATTTCAATGAAATAATAATTAATAATCATGTATTAAAATTTCATTCTTTAAACTCAAAATTTTAATTTTGAAAGTAATTTACAATAAAGATATGTTTTATTCAATACACAAACATATAAAATAATAAAACTAGTTCATGTATGCATGATATGTCATCAATTATAAATGATGGTCATATCTTGTGTTTTAAATGACATTCGTGACTCCACATGTACTTTCACACATAAAATGATAGTTTTTATTATTTATAACTTAGTATAAATAATATTTATAAAATGATATTCTAAGAAAATATTAAAATTGTATAAGTATTTTCTCAAAACATAAATAATATTTTAATATAAATAATTACTTTATAATATAATTTGAAGGAATAATTGAAAAATAATTATTTCATTTATCATAAGTAAATAATTATTTTCACTTTAAATAATAAAATTTTAAAGAAAGAGAAATTTTAAAATAAAATAATTAATTCCTTATGAATAAACATAAAAATAAAATATAAATAAATAATCTCTTACACATAAATTTCACACAAGTAAAATTCTTATAAAAAAATACTTGGCAGAAGAATTTTAAAACTAAAATTTCAATTACAAAATTATAAATTTGAAGATATATAAGTATAAATTTTGAAAATAAAATATTTATAACAATATAATTTTGAAAATAATAAATGTTTCCCTTATAAATAAAATTGATCATAAAAAAAACAATCCATTACATATTTATTTTGCAAAAACTTCTTCTTAGATTCATTAAATTTCTCACTATCTCTCACTGTCTCTCGAACAGAAACCAAACAAAGGGAACTAGTTATGGAATTTCCATAGAAACCTTGCCACACACACTCAACAAAACAAGCAAGACATACATCCCCAAGTACACCTAAGTAATGCCTTATATAGTAGTTTCATCTTATGTTGATAAACTTATATAGAATTGTATATATTTATTATCTTTATCTTCGGCCATATATGGTTATTTGAGAAATAGATCAAGAGAGGGATCTCAATATAAATATTTATAGTTCTGAGGTGATTCTTTCCAAGAAATCACAGACCTGATTGAGAATATAATATATATATATATATACACCACTACAATCGGAAAAAAATTGACAATCTGAAAAATTAGTACACCGCAAAATTAGAGATTCAGATAATATATTATATATATCTAGTTCATTGAAACTAGTAAAACACAATGAATAGAATAAATTCAGTGGTTGTAATTTTTTTTATTTGGACTAATTTCAAGCTTCCTTGTGAATCTTTGTAAAAACTAGAAAAAACTATTTGAAATCACTGACATAAATCAAATTTGGTTTGATCCAAGCATTAAATATATTCCACTTAGTTATGAATCATCTGGAATAATTCAATCCAGATTGACAACCAGATATCCAAAAACTATGGAAAAAAATTTACAAATAATAATTACAGTCAGATACAGAAAATACAATTATACTTTTATTACCAACATTAATCAGAGGTGATGTAAACTAAAAATGACGGATTAGACACTTAAAACAAAACAACAGATGCCTACCTCACTAGATCTTTGAATTGAAGAATAGGAGGATGAAAATTCACGTTCGAAACTCTCGTCAACCTCTGAACTAGTGTTAAATTACTATTATAAAATGAATCGTCATTGACAACTAACCTCGTTTGGATTTGTTCTAACCCCAGCCAGGATCGAACTTCCCTTCATGGTCAAATCTCCATTCCACTCGACCTCACTCAATGCCAACTCTGGTGGTCAATTTTCAACAGCGCTTGACCTCACCTCTTCTACACCTCATGAAGACTTCAGATTCAACTTGTTCGGCCTCCTGAAGAGAAGGTCTCGAATCTGTTCATCTCCCATAAGGATATATGCTTGAAGCCCCTAAATCGCACCTCTTTATCATCATTTTCCTTTATCTTATATTTCTTTTTTGAAATCATATTAATAATTCCATTATCTTAAAATAATAATACTTATATAATTATAAGAATTTTGTTTATCATTTATTTATAAGTTTATAAAACAATTAATTGTTATTATTTATTAAATTAATAATTTTCAAAATTTAATAATACACTTATATTAATATATATTACTTTTAATAATCGTGATTTTATTATCAAAAATTATGATCATTCATATATTCATAATTTAAATTTAATAATATTCCTATAATTTAAAATAATACTCACATATATATTTTTATAGTTATCACAATATCATTTCTATTTTATAAATTAATTTACCTTGTCATTATTCTTATATAATAATTATTTTTACATGTTTTAAATATAGATTTATTAATAAGTGTAAAATTTTAATTATAATTATAAATGTTGTATAAAACAAACTAAAAAATTTACTAAATTATTTATACTTATAAATCATTTTATTTTAAATGTTAAATTATAATTCCTTTAATTTATCTATTAAATAAAAATTTCATGTCAATAATTTAACTCAATTATATTAAAACATTTTTTATCTATTTTTAACTTGATAAAATTAACTGGTAAAAATCTTATTAAATAAATTTTCATTATAAATTATTTATTTATTTATTTATTTTATTAATTAATAATTTTATATTCATTTACTATTTTGATTTATTATTATTATTACAAATATTGAATTAATATTTAAATAAAAATTCTAATAATAAATAATTCTTTTATTAAAACTCAGAAAGTTATATGGTAGACCCTTCTGGTTTTGTGATAACGCCTGAGTTGGTTGGTGATCATGCAGTTAGCTTCAAATTATGGGGGATGTCAAGCTTATTGTAAGAGAGTATCTATGATGCCTCTAGCTAGATAGCTTGAGATGTTGGGATCCATGGTCAATTGGTTAAGTTAGAAATTAATCCTAGTTTGATGGTGTGTGAATCATGGGAGTGTGATTCAGTTTAACAAAATAGGGTGTTACAAGTAACACCCTGAGTTTTTAAAATAATACTTTGTTCAGTATCTTTCTTAACACGCAACATTGAGTTTTATGCAAATTGATATATATTATAAAAATATTATTATTTAAATGTAGTTGTTATAACCTAGTCATTGAATTGAGGGGTATGAATTGGATAACTACATTATAAAATATATATATATATATAAGTTCATACTCAATAAAAATTTATTGATTAATGATTAATAACTAAGAACTCCTTTTTTAGTAAATTCATTTTATTCTTCAAAATACATTTTCTTCAAAATTGTTTTTTATTTAATTTGTGAGAAAATATTATAATTAATTTAGGAAAGTTTTAGAAATTTTATTTGATAAAAAGGATATCATTTCTTGAAATAATCATGCCAAAATTTTATTAGAGTGAATTATTGGGATTTAAAAGATTAATTTTCTAGTGAATAGTGAGAAATGCTGATTTTTATTAAAAATGTATTTTTTCTTCAAGTATTTACAAAGTTACATTTTATCTTAAAATAGTTTCAAATTAAAATTACTTATATTATATTATAAATAATCCAATTAAGTTCATTGGAAAAAATTTTATTATTTAATTTGGTATAAAAATATTTTTATACTTAAAAATGAATTTTTCTAAAAAAATATTTTTCATTGCATTTTTTAAATTTTAATATTAAATTAATTTTTTACCACTTATATAAATTGAATCTATAAAAATGGATTCCATATCTAGAATCAGGATTTCCAAATTTTGTAAATAGGTCACTTTTATTATTTGTCATTATGAATGGTAACCATAGTAAATAATGTTCACCACGGTAAGGGGAAATTGAATAATTAAGGTTTAAAATAATATGATAAGGACTAAAAAATGACCCTAATCCTTGAATTTATCCTATTATATGATTTTAGTTCAGTAATTTCTATCCAAGTTTTGAAAATATGGCAACTTGGGGTCATATTTCTTTGATTTTTACCTTTATATTATTTTATCTAAAAAAGTTAAAAATGCCATTCTCTTTGTTTTATTATCTATAAATTTTTGAAATAGGGATAAATAGAGGATATTTTAAGCTATAAATGGTTATTTTAAATATAAATTATTTTTTAATCATGATAATTTATTTCTAATTTTTAGTAGTGAAATAATTATCTTAAATTTTTACGCAACGTCGACACAGTATTTATTCAATTAATAGAAAAATGAAATGAATGATTTTAAAAATGTTAAAAGTAGTATAATTTGAATGAATTGTTTCATTACATAAATCATTTAGATAAAAATAACATTTTAGTGAGGTGTTAATGAATTATATTCAAATTTTATTGTTTTTATGTTGTTTTCAAAGTTAAATTAAAAAAATAGTTCCAAAAAAGACAATAATGTAGTTTTTTAATAAATAATATTTTATTAAATGATTTAAAATTTCTAAAAATTATATATTTTTACATTTTATTATTATATGTTTGAAAGTAACAATTATATTCCATTTATGGACTAATTTTACTTTCATAATAAATCTATTGACCCCTAAAGAGAAAAAAAATCATTATCATGATAATTGTTAAAAAGGGTTAATGCGGGTTAAAAATATATATAAGAGTAAAAACCTAAGCTAAAATTGTCAAAATTTTGTTGTATGATAGTATTCAACCCATACTCAATCTATATTCTAATTATAATAGTTTGGAGCCTTTTCCATGAAAATTAATTTATATTAATTTAATATTTTTAGTAATTCAAAGAGTGTCCCTCCCCTCACTTATAAAGGGGAACCTCATATCATCTTTTATTAACACTTAAAAAGGATTTTTGTTCAACCAATACCTATCTAAATCCATTTTTTATATAGTTTAATGTGTAAATAAAAAGTATTTGTCTGAATAAGAGGTATAGTCTCTAACTGAATATTTTAGTTTTATTTATTCTTCTACCTCCTTCAAATATTCTTCAATAATTATACAATAAAAAACTAGTGTATTCTATATATTTATATGTTATTATTTCAATTTCATCACTTACATCCATATCCTCTTTTATAAAATGGTAAATGAAATCATCTTTCATCTGTAAAGAAGACTACCACCTTGCAGACTAATATAATTCATTTTCCATCACCACCACTCGTGGTTGGTTATAATGATGAATTTATTATATATATATATATTATATATTATTATTATGATTCTATAAAGGTGATTTATTATTTACATTTCTTTCATTTCATCCATCAAAAATGGAAACGGTGTTCATGGGTATGTATGGTCTACTGTCTCCATGAACGATTCATTTTTATCTCTACCTATTATGGATGAGTATAAATATATATAATGAACATAAATAAAATTAATCATGGTTAGAATTTTTGAGATGATGGAACCATGATCAATGTATAAAGACTGAGTATTCTAAACTAAAACTTGTATGAAATATGAAGCAGTTATCACCCCAAATAGTGATTTTAATAATAAAAAATGTTAATAAGTGGATGGTAATATGTTATAATAAAATCATATATGGTGTGATATATATAAGTAAGGTTATATAAAACTTTTTAATAAATTTATATTTATTATAGAGGAATTTATAATGTGTATGAATAAATACAATACTTAAGGTAAGGGATCTCTCTAAACCACCCTTTTTCTTTGGGTTATTAAATTTATCTCTCTAACTCACTTTATCTATCTCTTTAATGTTATTTAATGCCTCTAAATTATGTATATATGTCTCTCACATATATACCTAGCTTATTATCCCTTCTTTGATGGGGTAATATATTCCTTATTTTCATTTCCCAAATATCTTCTTTATGAAATCTCATTTGATTATGATATGATGTTAGATTAGGAAACCCATTTATTTATATAGGTAATTATTATGATTATGCTTTATGATTGATTTATTTTTTTGGTACACATAATCATGAACATGTTATGATGGGTGTGCCTAGATAGTTCTCCAGTTCATTGGGTAAATTTTTTATCTCATGAGATGTTATGTATGGGATTTGGGAGTAAACATAATCTATAATGGGGCTTTATCAACCATTTCATGTTGTCTTAGTAGTTATCCTTGACTTATACTTATGTCATGTTTTGTGTTGCTACCAAATTTCCTATGTTTCCATGATATTATTATACCATGCTCGTTATGTTATGCTCTCATGTGATTACTCATGAACTTTCTCTTTTATGATATCACACAACTAGAAAATGGATCTACTGCCATGGACCTATAGCCACGGTTTTAAAATCATGGATATAGGTGGCTATAGCCATGGTTCTATGGCCTATAGCCATAGTTTTAAATTTGTGGCTATAGAACTATTTTTCGTGGACTATAGCCATAGTTTTCAGAACTGTGGTTATATCCCATGTCTATTGCCACGATCTTGTGGCCTATGGACAGGGTTTGCAAAACTGTGGCTATAGGCCAATTTTTTTAAAGCCTTGTAGCCATGGTTCTCCAAAATCGTGGCTATAGGGTTCTTTCGCTTCCATGAGAACAAAAATTCCCACCTAAAATTTGGCCGAAATCCCTACCGCCACAGTTTTGATTCTATTCCCATAGTTTTTATTAATATATATATATATATCATAATATATATATATATATACCCGAATTGTGGCGCGGTGTAGTTTTAAGGGTGATGGATTGTAAAGTGGAGGTGCAAGGATCAAAACCCGCCAGTGGGATTTTTTATTTAGGCTATTGCCACATTTTTTCGAGGCTATAGCCACAGTTAAAACTGTGGCAATATCCACCTATATCCACGGTTTAAACCGTGCCTATAGGTCAACCACCATGGTGGCCAATTTGGAGGCCTATTGTCACGGTTTTCAAAACTGTGGTAATAGGACAGGACCTATTTCCACGGCAATAGCGACAACGGTTGGCCAAAACCATGGTCTTAGCCTATGGCCACAGTTTTGGGGCCTATTGCCATGGTTTTGAACCATGGAAATAGCCATTTTTTTCTAGTTGTATCATGTTATAGCTTTGACTCACATGTTATGTGTTCTTTTCATATTTATTACCTTACTGGAATTTTTAGATCACCCCTTTTTCTATTTATTCCTTAGGGTATTGTTTATTGGATCCTTTTCATTTTTATTTTTATTTAGTTTTGTTAATTATTTCAACCCTTCAATCTTTGTTTTCAAATAAATTTGTTAAGTGTTTTAGATTTAGTACATGAAAGTATTTATTTTATATCTAAATTAATAGTGATCTGATTCTTATGGTGTTTATTCCATTATAAAGATAATAATGTTATCTTCATTTTATCTGTTTACATCAAAATCCAATTCAATTTTTTCGATGGTGCAAAAATTCACCGAATCTGTTACAAGTTGTTCAAGTGATATTGTAGTTTTTATCTTAAATTCAATTTAGAATTATAATTATATATCAAGATACATTGAACATATTCATAGGTTAATTATACCATTTTATAGATAAGTATTTTATCTAAAAATCATTAGTTAATGTGGAAGTCTAAAAAGGATTTTTAGATACTCTAAAAAATCACTATAGTTTCTATAGTAGTTTTTCAACTATACAGTGAACAGATTTGAAAACCTATATTACTTATTTTACTACAAGTTATATAGATGTTAGAATGTCTCAAGACCTATGGATATGGAAAGAAAATAACTTTATCTTGATTTTATTATCTTACATAAAATTCTGAAAAATTGGTTTGGATAGTCAATAAATTCACCAAAGATTAGGAATGCAGTTTCCCGGCTGTTATTTTCCATAATTTTATTACTTTGGTTTTTCAAATATATCAGGATTTATATAAGTTGGATTGATTCTATTCTTGATCCTTTAGAAATATCATGATATTTCCTAAATATAAGTCTTCTAGGATTAAGGATAAATCTGCTATTAAAAGGCTCTGAAAAATTGTTGAAATATCTAAATGCATGCTTTCCAATTTTCTGAAGGTTTATTTAAACACTATGATTGAAATAGTAAACATATAGATCAACAACCCTATGTTCGTAGAATGAACATATGGAATATCAACCATAAAATAAATTCTATAATAAATTTCCATACCCTAAATTTGGATATTGAATGTATGGATAAACAATGCTATGTTTGGAATCGACCTTACATTGGAAAGATTAATGTATGGATTCTCATCCCTACGTTATGTGCATATGAAAGTATAGTTTATAAACCACACATTGTTAGGAACCCTATTCTACATAATGTAACCCTATACTACGCAAAGGAACCATACGCTATGTAGTTGAATCCTACATTTGGTATTTTGTCCTTACATGAAGGAACTGTATGTTTGACTTTTCAACAATTCTATTTTAAATCCATGATATTTTGAATTATTTATGAAATGGTCTTATTAGTATTAAATATCATTATAAAGCTATTTTAGGACCAATTCAAAGTCTCACATGGAATGGATTAAATCATTTCTATTTATAAGGGACGTTATGAATCTTTTTGAATGATTTTGATTTCAAATATTCTTGATTACTTGTGATGTTAGTTTTGAGGAACTATTTTGACTATATTTAAAGAGGTTTGAATGGATTTAAACTGGAGTTTTAAATTTTTCAATGCTTCTATTATTATGGAGATATTATTGGATGAGTCATTAAAATTATATTGAATGCATTTATTAGAGATTTATTCTACATGAATAAAGTGGTAATGGTGTTACGCTATTCTTGGAATATTTATGAAGGTTATTGACTCTATTTATTTTGGGTGTCCTAAGAAAGAGGAATGTTGTTACAAATGATAGATATTTATTCTCAATATATATCTCTCTCTAGTAGTAAAAGAATATACACAATGAAAAAAAGAAGATATGTTAATACTCTATTAAAAAGAAGGCGCTGAAAATATTCATACTAAAGTTCAACACTTTTGAAGATAGAATCGAACTTCTTTGTTCATTATTATTCTCCTACAGTGAAAAGACAAGGGAATCCTACATAATAATTTTTTAATCTATTTACTATTATTTAAATATGAATAATTATGCTCAACATTGAAAATTATTTTGCTGCTACTTTTGTGATATATTTAAGATCAAATTTCATTTATTAGTTGCTACTGAAACTGTAATTTTCAACCTATTCCATCAATAAAATCAATCTCTATTGATTTTTTAGAGTATCATCTACTTGAACTAAGTCATGGTGGAGTTTCAGATTCTCGAACTAATCTGTGGATATTTTAGTTCCCTATAAAAGAACAAGAAGGCCCTATAAAATCCTTGTAAGGTGTCAATTTCCTCGACTCATTTGTGGATTGGAAGGTCTTATGATAAGAGGAACAAATATTGAAAATCCCCAAGATCTTGGAGTATAGCATTGGTGGAGTGGACTAGGGTATTTATATTCCCCTAACCACTTTACATACTTATGTTCCTTTATTTATTTTCAATGCTCACTCTACATTAATAGAGAAGGAAAGGATCACTTCATTTCAAGAGGGATGTTTTAATATTGTCAATATTTTTAAAAGGTCACAATTCATCCCTCCCACACCCCCCCCCCCCTCTTGTGTTTTCTTAATAGCCATACCAACATAACAATTATTATTAGAGTAAGGTCTCTACTTATTTCTATTAGCTCTAACAAGCCTGAGCTAAAGATTCATATGAAGACAAATCTCAATGGAAAATTTAAGAGAAGGTTTGTTGACGATATATTCTCCTTATTTTAATGGTGATAATTATGGATGCTGGAAAGATCGCATGACTATATTTTTAAATAATATTGGTTTACAAATTTATATAAATATTTTCAAAATTTATTAAATCCTTAGAGAACCAGAAAAGTGGGATTCTGCTAAGGAAGTTGAGTATGATATTAATTCAAAATCCATAAATGCAATTATATGTGGTCTTGGTCCTAATAAATTTAATCATTCTTCTCAATGTTCTACTACCTATGAGATGTGTCAGACTATTGCGGTTGCATATGAAGGAACTGACAATGTTAGAAAACTAAGGTAAAACTACAAAACTTAAATTTGACACATTCATGATTCATGAATATAAGAACATCACTCAGATGAATAGAAGATTAATAGAAGTTTTTAATGATTTTGCTTCCCTGGAAACTTCAATTCTAGAACCAGATCAGGAATTAAAGGTACTTAGAGTTTTACCTTCTAAGTGGAATGGAATATCTATCACACCTGTTTTTTTTAGTCATTTTATCTATTATATTTCTCTTGGTGTCGGGTGTTTTTGCGTAAGTGTGGGTGAGTCTCGGTTTAAATTTTTATTGTTGGGATGAGTTTGTGGTTTGGGATAGTGCGCAAACATTGTGCGTTTAAGGCGCGCAACCTGCTTGGGTACGTGTAGACGCGATGTCTGCTTGGGTACAGTACGGTGTGCAGATACCGCACGATCAACCATTTTTAACGTTATGTGTGCAGATATATGTATATGTATGTTTATATGTTTATATATGTATATATATATGTTCAAATATGTTTATATATATATATATATGTATATATGTTTATATAAGTATGTTTATATATGTTTATATATATATATATCTATATATGTATATGTGTTTATAATAATTATTATTATTATTATTATTATTATTATTATTGTTGTTGTTGTTGTTGTTGTATTATCATTATTTTTTTTTAAATTATTATTTGTTTTATTTTTATAACTATTGTTATTATAATTAAAAAGAAAAGAAAAAAAATAACCTAAACCTAGCTACCCAGCCCCCTCCCCTTTCCCCTCTCTCGTCCGCCGCGCGGCAACCCCCCCCCCCCACCCCCCTTCCTCGTCGCCTCGCTGCGCACCCCAGCGCCACTCCCCTCCCTCTCCCTTCTACATTTCCCCCCCCCCTATTTTCCCTCGTTCCCAGCTCTCGACCGGGCCCCGTCCGACCTCGTCGCTCCGTCCGGCCATCGGTCGCCTCCCCATCACGGACCGCCTCCGCCAGCCCGCGCCACTGCCCCCCCCCCCCCCCCCTCCGTCCTGCTGCGCCCTAGGCGTGCGCCGCTTGTGCAACCGGTCGCCGGCCTCCCTCCCGAACCTGCCTGCTCCGTCCGAACCCGCCTGTTCTGGCCGAGACCCTTTCCCCCTGCCCATCTCCTTCGCACAGCCTTGCTCAGTACCTTTTTGGCTGGTTTTCTAGCACGTTTCACCTCCGGCAGCCCCTCGTCTCGCTCGGCCAACCTCCCGCAACCTCACAGTAGGTGCGTTCTACTCTGATTATTTGTTTCCTCCTTTTTGTAGGTTTTCAGATTTTGGGTTTCATGTTGTGTTCAGTTCGGTATTGATGTATTTGATTTAATTTGTTGATTTGGGTTTAATAAATTCTTATGATATTTTTTTCTCTGGTTTCAAGGTTGTGCGGGTGATGTGTCGGGACGCGCCGGTCCACACTCCGACAACCGTGTTTGAGCACGATTATGTTTTATCGCTGATTTCTGGGTAAGAATATATTTATGCGTTTTTATATATTTTTACACCACGTTAAAAATATGAAATTGAGTATGCGGACCCTTGAAGTCGTTATCTGGTCCAGAGTCAGTTTACCTGAGTTGTTAATTTAGCAATGTCTCCCTTTTTGCATTGTAGGATATGTATACCTATGGTATATGGGTGTATGGTGTGTGTGTGTGTGTGTGTGTATATATATATGTATGTATATATGCACATCAAAGACACGTGTGCACGACTGTGTGACGTGTGAAGATGGTTACCGCTGGGAGAGTGTGCGTTTTGGATGTGGGTTAGCCAAGGTAGGTGTTTCCATCTTTTCTCTCTTTCCGAAGATTTCCAAAGGAACTTGCATGATTTCATCTGATCCATAGATATTATCCGTACCCTTATCATCCTGATATTTTATTCATTGTAGTGTTTATTCGATGGTTAAAAGTGTTAAAAACTGCTTTGAAATAGTCCCTTAGTTATGTGTAGGTGTTTCCCTGTCCTTGCTCCTAGTTTTAATCCATTCAAGGTTGTGTTCTCTTAATTAAATCTTATATTATGTTTCACACCTCTATTTTGTTTGTAGTTAACTTATGACCCTATTTATCCTGTTGAAAGGTTTGATCAAAAATGGATTTTTGGATGCTTCTTTATTTATGCACTTTTTTATACATTGCCAACTTGGTTGGAACTAACTACCTTTATCTGAAAATGGTACTGTTGGTTTTCTTGAGTGGTGTTTGCTAGTAGAAACATTTTATGGAACTTGTTTGTCCTGTGTTGGTTAGTTTTGTGGAACTTAGTGCTTTTATAGAAATGATTTCGCGTCTCTTTGGATTGGTATTTTTCTTGAATCCTTGATTTTATAAGCAGTTCTTGTTTTTAAAATGATGTGGGCCTCTACATGCAGTTTTTTTTAAATTGGTTTGAAAAGAAATCCATGAGTATATGCCCGTTTGGATTTTAAAATACAAAAGTGGTGTTTAGAGTCGTTTTAGAAGAGCTTGTGCAATGTTTTCATAAAGGCATTTGATTATGTAAAACGAGAGGCCCGATTTACAACTCCAAGTGTTTGATAAAGTGGATTTTGATAACTGAATGATGTGACGGCCCGGTTGGCACTTTGAATATTTGACATGTATGCATATATATAAGTATAAGGGGCGCTCCTATCTAGTGTAACCCTCCATGGGTGAACGTATAGGAAGCGTCCGTGTTTGGGGTAGGCAAGTGCGGTGAGATGAGTCACGCGTGCGAGGGCCTTCCTACTTACACAGTATTATTATAACCACCATGGGTTCATGGGCATCTTTTAGATGATCGAGTGATGGTTTTTGATCATCCCTGATTAGACGGGTTGGTACCCCCAGGATTTGTTGTTAGGCTAGGTGGGTTTTGCCACTGGATTGTCCAGTTAGGGCGGCCAGTTGGTTATAGACTTAGGAGCTTCACCATATGCCGGTAGGTGGTTCTGAAACCGAGTACGTCCAGGGGTCTTCTAGGGATGTTTAGGCTCACCCATGGTTACTGAGTATTTACATTGCTTGTCTGATTTTGGTGCATTGGTTTATTTTCAGTTGCACTTTTACTTGTTTCACTCTAGCCCAGCTTTCGTATCTTTTCTGTTTTGGATTTCATTTATAAAATGGAAAATATTTTTGGAAATGGTATGTAGCGCGTGTTGGGTTTTTGAATGATAATAACATGTTGCATATTTTCAAATGTGAAAACCCTACTTTCATATCTGTATTTCCTACTTGTGTCAGTGGACTGTTTTGGAAAAGTGAATTGTTGGACTTAGTGGTTTATTCTTGGCATCCCTACTGAGCATCTCGGTGCTCACGCCTATTATGTCGTTTCAGTTGCAGGTTTCCCTTGCTCAGGTTTTCATGGCCGAGTTGATCATTATGGGGGCAAGGTTGGCCTTAGTTGGGAGGTGACCAAAGGGTCACAAGGAGGTATGTGTCGTTTTGTTTCTTTCCGCTGCTAGTTTTTATTTTTATCATCAGTTTTTATTTGTCTGTTTATCTCTTTCGTATGGGCCAAATCGTTCCCAATGATTAAGGTTTGGATGCCTGGCACTTGTTTCCATCCCGGGGGGATCGGGAATGCCCCTCGGGACTTTCCGCGGACCGGCTCGGGTGACCGGCTCAGGGTCGACCTGAGCTGGTTCATGACAAAATGGTATCAGAGGAGGCCCTTGTTATTTTTGGATGTTTGGTAGAAGGAGATTAGGAATGTCGGGGCTCAGGAGGTAAGTTACGGGTTGGTGCTTGATCACCACCGCTCGTAACGAGACCTGAGTTACTAGGGTTAGTCCGGGATTTGAGCCTTTGGTCTTTGGTTATTTTGGATTGAGGGATGACAATGAGAGCAAATCGGTTCACATTGCGGCCTCACGTGGGGTGGTGACCCACGTGGAGTCCAAGTTCCCGTTTTAAGGTCCTCTTAGTGTTATGTCTTACTTGGGGCATGGTTCACCACCATGTCGCTGGGTTAAGCACAGACACTAGTCCCTCATTCTGATGGTTCATAGTTGGTTGTGTTTCGTTTTGAACTCAGTCTCTCTGTGTGTGCGTTGAAAATGAAAGTGTTTTCAAAATGAAAAAAAAAAGGTTTCTTCCAAATTGTTTTTGAAATTAGAAAAGTTGGTTTTTAAAGAGAAAGTGTATTGGTTTGGAACAATATGGAATGTTTTTGGATTTGGTAAGAAAGAGGTGTTCGAACCTTGGTATTCCTTATGGAGGGTCACATGTGCATCGGTGTGTACGGAGAGTGCATGGGGGGAACTTGTTTGCAGATGATGTGAGCGAGATCGAATGAACGCACATGTGACGGTTCATAAGGTTCCATAGGAGGGTTTTAAAAATTTTAAAGAAATGATGGTTTTGGAAAGTGATTTATGCCTGTGTTTGTATATGTTTGGCTTATGGGCCTTTTAATGTTGACTTGTGTTGTTGCCTTGATTGAGTTTTGGCTAGATGTCGGTTTCGATGATGTTTCACGTGTTTTCATGAGTATGCCGCCCAAAAAGGTCGCTAAGGTTGCTAATGAGTCATGACCAGTTTTTAGTTCTTTTTCATGTTGCCTATCGATCAAAGAAATCAAAGTCCGTGAGGGGTAGTTGTGTGGTTGTGGAATTGGAGTGGGTCTTCAGGTTGTTGGGAACTCCCAGGGTTGTTAGGGTGCATACCGTCTCAGGTTTATTTGAGGGTTCAGTTTTAGACTAGTAAAGATGAGATGTCTCATCGTCGTTGCAGTTTTGGGTGTGATTGACGGTGGTCAACTTCTGAGAAGGTTCCCCACCTGGCAAGGAGTGTGGGCCAGTGGAACCTGTCTCCAAGAAACCATCCTCGTTGGTACCGACTCATAGTTCGTCGGACCGCTCTCTTGTGTGCCACCAGTATGGCCTGTCCAGACATTCTAAGTCTCCTTGTCGCATCCCTTCGAAGTCTTGCTACCATGTGGTTGTTCAGGCCACCAGGGAGAGTTCTGGAAGAAGCATCTCTTGTGAAGGAGTTAGAGACCAGGAGATGAAAATGCCTGACTGTGAGGCAGGAGATGCTTCAGCCATCAGGGCCCCATCCACAGGTCTCGGGGTGAAGCTCACGCACAGTCAGGAGTTGCCAAGGGTGTATAGAACCTCGCTTCGGATTATGTTTCCAGCTTTTTAAAAGGAAAAATCCAAAGTTTCCCTTGTTCTGTTCTTGTCACTGTTGTAAGCTCATCATAGTTGTGGTAATGTGATAAACTTGTTCTACCGCATTCTAAACAGTCTTATCTGTTCTTAGTGTGTTTTCAAATAGTTCGATTCCCCTTGAAGGGTGATGGGCCCGCGAATGAACGGGTCGTTCTAATTTTGAGTTGGGTCTCAATTGTGTTCGTTAGGGGGATGTTTGGTTTCATGAAATTAACGTGCGGTATTTCGAGGACCTTGGTGAGTCTGGGCTAGGAATTCCCTAGTCTCTGGTTGCGGTGAGGAGGTTGTTCGGTCGGTGTGGGAGGGGTTGAGTTAATTCCTTATCCTCGAGTTGTTGGGTCGTTTAGTATCAAGCTTCCTGTTTAAGTATCTAAGGGTTGCTCGGTCTATGTGGAGGAATTTAATGGGTTCAGTTTGCTAGTTCCCGTGTTGCCCCCCCCCCAGGGGTGGTGTGTTCGAGTTTCAAGGTTTCCGTGTTAGTATATTTCTGTGGTGGGGAGAACCCTCCCGTGTTCTCCCCTCAACCCCGGACAATAATTGTACTTGAGTTGGTCAGGTGTGAATTGTGTTCGTAATGGTCACCCCTAGCCTCTCAGTTTCTTCTGGTTTTGCTTGGGCACAGACTCGAGGTATGCTAACTGTTGGCTTGGTGACTTTCTGGGGGCAGAAAGTGTTTGTGGTGGGGAGAATTGTCACACCTGTTTTTTTTAGTCATTTTATCTATTATATTTCTCTTGGCGTCGGGTGTTTTTGTGTAAGTGCGGGTGAGTCCCGGTTTAAATTTTTATTGTTGGGATGAGTTTGTGGTTTGGGATAGTGCACAAACACTGTGCGTTTAAGGCGCACAACCCGCTTGGGTACGTGCAGACGTGATGTCCGCTTGGGTACCGTATGGTGCGCAGATACCGCACGATCAACCATTTTTAACGTTATGTGTGTAGATATATGTATATGTATGTTTATATGTTTATATATGTATATATATATGTGTGTATCTACGTTTTTATATGTTTATGTTTTAACGTTGTGTGTATATATATTAACTTAGGTGTATATATGTTTATAGGTGTATATATATACACATATGTTATAAATAATATATTTTAACGTTATAAGCTTATGTGTATACATGTATATATATATGTTCAAATATGTTTATATGTTTATATATATATATATATATATATATATATATATGTTTATATAAGTATGTTTATATATGTTTATATATATATATATCTATATATGTATATGTGTTTATAAAAATAATAATAATTATTATTATTATTATTATTGTTGTTGTTGTTGTTGTTGTTGTTGTTGTATTATCATTATTATTATTTTTAAAAATTATTATTTGTTTTATTTTTATAACTATTGTTATTATAATTAAAAAGAAAAGAAAAAAACAACCTAAACCTAGCTACCCATCCCCCTCCCCTTTCCCCTCTCTCGTCCGCCGCGTGGAAACCCCCCCCCCCTTCCCCGTCGCCTCGCTGCGCACCCCAGCGCCGCTCCCCTCCCTCTCCCTTCTACATTTCGTCGCCCCCCCTATTTTCCCCCGTTCCCAGCTCCCGTCCGGCCCCCGTCCGACCTCGTCGCCCCGTCCGGCCACCGGTCGCCTCTGTAACACCCGAGACTTTTATATCATATAAATCATCAAAGGAATCTTTTTCTACACAACACTTGCTTGGCTTGCTTTACACGAAATTGCAAACTTCCTCGATAGCTTGCGTCGTACGCAATACCTAGTTTCACTAAACAACGATATGCTATTAAAATATTATTAAAACTAGCCGTTATGAATAGTAAAAACCACTTTTTGAAATTTTATAAATTTTATTTTTCAAAATGGACTTCATTTTTGGATTCGGAATATCGAAATTATCTTAGGGTGAAATTTTGGTATTTTTCTGAAAACTTTCAATTTTTGATGAATAGTGAAACCACTAAGTGGTAGGTTAAAAACTGAATTTTTGCATAAAACTTAATTTTACCGCTTCTGTGAATGGAATTTCGAAAATCCGACAGACACGGTTAATATCAAGGACTAAAATGTGGTTCAATGAGATGAAAATAATTTTTGGTGAATAGTAACTTTTTACATTTTTTTACCACGGTTAATAGTAAATAGGGTAACTAAGGGTAAATATGATATTACTATTACCCTAACACATGTCCTAATTCTATTGGATAAGTGTAATTCGACCAAAAACAACCTTATGAATATAATATGACCATTTAGGTCCACTTGGATTAGATTATGACATTTAATATTATTTTATTTAATGAATAGTTAAAATAGTTAAAATCAAAGTTTAATAACTAAAATATTTTTAATATGGGGTTATACATAAGATAAATTTGACTATAAATATTCATTAGAAAGCTAAAAATATTTCCTACATAATGATATTTTATTTATAATTTTTAGAATTTTAATAAATTAATTTATTTATGACACAACGATGATGCAGTAATTACCCTTTTAAGGAAATGTTAACATAATTGATGTTATAAATGCTCAAATAAATGTAATTTGAGACTTTTTATGAATTCCACTAATTTTCTAGGTTACTATGATATATTAGTGTTGATTTAATCAACTTTGTTAGAACATATAATTCTGTTATGACTTTCACAAAAATCATATATCAAATAGTGTCAAAATTGACACAAAATAGTTTTTAAATCAAATATTATATTATTAATTGTTATTTTATTCCTAAAAATCTAAGGTTCGGCCAAATGACTTAGATAAGGATATATATATTAATAATAAACAACTTAGGGTTCGTTTGGCATGTTATAGTAAGTTTATTAACCATATAGTGTAAGAAAACAAAAAGTCACGGTAAAAGTTAAATTATTTAACTTAGAGTTAAATCTAATTGATAAGGTTAAAATAATAACCTAAACTTGTCTAAATCTTATTGGTTGATAGGATTTCGACCCATACCCACTTTACCTTCGAAATAAGACCCTTTGGAACCATTATAAACCGATTTTGACTTTAATATAAAATAATATTTTGAGATATTCCTAAGGTGCCCCTCTCCTCCCTTATAAAAGGGCACCTCCTCCCCCTCCTCCTCACACCAATTTGAGCACTCAAGCTCGGCCAGCCCCTGCCAAAATCCCTTCTCCACTTCCCTAGAATAATCCTAGAGGTCCTGGTCTTCTTCAAAGACCAATCTTATTTCCCTAAGTGGATGATTCAAAGAGGCGTTTCAAAGAAGAGGAGCTTCGGACACGTACAAAGCAAATCGGACCTAAGGTAAGGGAAATATCACAATCTCACTTTTATCCAAGATTGTTTTTACTTTGGTAATTAATGGGGTGTATTTTATCATCCACATCCATGTTCCCTAAATATGTAATATTATTTCCATCCTTCTACAATAGTTTATATCCAATTTTACCCTTCGGTGAGTTTTTAGTAAAAGATATGAAAGGAATCTTTTGTCGTTTTTCGTACGAGGTACTTTTTTACTTTTCCGACAAAAGTATGAAGAATGTTTTTTTTTAACTTATATGGCATGAATGTATTTTTAAAACATTATTTACAATAAGCTTCCTTTACAAGTTTTCATGTTTATTTTTAATCAACTTCTTTTAGTTTATAATTGTATGACATGTTAAGAAAAGAAAAGTGTTTTTGAAGTAGAAAGGATATTTTCCTCAAGAATGGAGTTCAAATGTTTTATCAAGATTATTTTCCATCTAATATAATATAGGGTTCTGTTTTTATCCCTATTATTACATTGATTTGATTATGTTTTGAGGAAATTATGTTTATGAAGTCATTTACCTTATATGATTTGTTTTATGATGTCATGATGTTTCAAGAATCCCATTTTTGTTACATGTGTTATGCGATGATGTATGATTTATGATTATGTGGAACACATAATAAAGGATTCATTATAAGATGGGTGGAACCTATATCTCCCTCCAATGCATTGGGTAAAGATTTATATCTCATGAGATAGACATGGCTGGAACGGAAGGTTATTTCGGTTCAGTGATACAGGACTGAAACGAGGAGTGAACTCGGTTCAGAAATGGACTTTGTCCGCTAAGATAGTTTTGGCAATGAGTCATGACTAACAAGAAATGATTTTCCATGATTATGTGTACATGCCACAAAGTTTCAAGTTTTATGTTATGATTATGGGGATCTCATTTTCACTTCTATGATTTATTCCATGTTAAGATATTATGATCTCTTTTGCAGGTTATGATTTTCAAAAAGATACGATATGATTTTTATTTCCTTTATTGCCCTTGCTGAGCATTTGAGCTCACCCTTTTTTTGTATGTTTTCTTTTCCCCAGGTCATAAAGATCGATATTAAGCAGAATATGCTAAAAGGGACCCTAGATATGATGAAATAAATGGGAGACACTGTAGAAGATTTATGAACCAGTTGTTTATGTTTCCCAGTTTCTAAAGACACTATACCTATACGGTCCTTTGTGGTTTTGTCATATGTTGTAATAAGTGTGCTTCAATTTTGAAGTATTAACAATGTATGTAAAGTATGGGTCATTATAGTTGGTATCAGAGGAAAGGTATAGTCAACCTTTGGAAACTAGGATGTGAAATCCTTAGTAAGAACCCTAAGGATAAGTCTAAGTATAGAAAACAATCTTAGTGTTTTAGAAATGGCCATGAATAACCTAGGATAAGACCTTAAGTGTGAAAATTTTATTCTTGAATTATGTGGTTTTCCTATTATAATTAGTGTTGCTCACACTATTCTTCTTGGTTTTAGTCAATGGCTGGAACCCGAAGGAACCGTGTTAATGCGGAATGCGATGGACAATGAAATGATTGTCCCCCTGAGCAACCAAACGATATGGGAGTCGGAATGCAAAATCTTTTAGCCATGCTCACACAACTTTCTCAAGCTATGAATCATGCAGGACTTCCAAACGAGCAAAGGAAGGAGCAAAATTCTGTTGAATCTTTCATGAGGCAGCGTCCCCCTTCTTTCAGCGGGTCTACTGATCCATTAGTTGCTGAACAATGGATTAGTACTACTGAAAAGATATTTTCAGTTCTTCAATGTTCTGAACATGATAAAGTCATCCTAGAAGTGTATCTTTTGGAAGGAGATGCTGATCAATGGTGGAATCTTATTAAGAATACGAGGCAAAGGGATGAAATTGAGTCCATGGAATGGGACGAGTTCAAGAACTTATTTTTCAATAAGTACTTCCCTCGTATTCTCCGAACAAAGATGGAGAAAGAGTTTCTTGAACTAAAGCAAAGGGATGATGATTCTGTTGGTACCTATGAAGCAAATTTTACAAGACTTGCAAGGTACGCTTCTGGTATTATTATCTAACCTAAGAGTAAGATCGATCAATTCTTTAGTGGCTTAAAACCAAGTCTTCTAAGGGCGTTAGCCATAAGGGACTTCAATAGCTATGAGGAAATCGTTCGATGTGCTCTCAAAGTCGAGATGGAGATTGGAGTAACCCATCAGTCATATGGGTTTGATAAGAAGAGGAAAATGGAATTTAAAGGAAAATCTAAAGAGCACACTGAAAAGAAGATGAGCTTTCCCTTATGCTCAAAGTGTGGAAAGAAACATGGAGGGAGTTGTCTTAAAGGGACAAGTAAATGTTTCAAATGTGGAAAGTAAGGTCATCGGGAATTTGAATGCCGCGATGATGGGAAGAAGATTTCTAATGATGCAAACAAAGGAAGGGATACACAGAATGAACCTACTACACTTCAATGTTTAAAGTGCAAGGAGATGGGGCATTATGCCAATCAATGCCCAAATCCAAGGGTTGATGATGATGGTCGACGTCAACAAACTCTTAAGGCTAAAGACAAAGGAAAGTCACATGCAATTTCTATCAGCGATGTGGAGTACGATAACGAAGTGGTGAAAGGTACACTTACCATCCACTCTAATGTAGAAAATGTTTTATTTGATTCTGGATCCACCCACTCTTTTATTTTTGAAGAACTTTCTAAGGGTATCACCGTATTACCTCAACAATTAGATGTTGAGTTAGCTGTGACAACACCTAATGGCACATCAATTACATCAAAAGTTTATAATTCTTCTCCAATTGACGTTTGTGGGAAAGTGCTTCCTGAAAATCTTGTGATCCTTCCTTTATTGAAATTCGATGTGATTCTTGGCATGGATTGGCTTTCTTTATAAGGAGCTCATATCAATTTCCAAAGAAGGGAAGTCACATTTCATATTCCAGATCAATCTATGATCGTCTATCAATGCTAGGATGAACATAACCTTCCAGTGAAAATTTCTTCCATTTTATGGGTATTGATTCCACTAAATGAAGGTTATTTATCTCAAATGGTTGGTGAGAAACTCGCGATTAAGAATATTCCCATCGTACGGGAGTTTGATGATGTCTTTCCGGAGGAATTACCGGGTCTTCCACCAAATCGTGAAGTTGAGTTTTCAATAGAACTCGTACCGGGTGCTTTGCCTATTTCAAAGACACCTTATAGAATGGCCCCAATTGAGTTGCAGGAATTGAAGAAGCAACTCCAAGAGAATATTGATAAGGGATTCATACGCCCTAGTGCGTCACCTTGGGGAGCACCTGTTCTATTTGTTAAGAAGAAAGATGGATCAATGAGACTCTGCATTGATTATCGAGAACTTAACAAGATCACTATCAAGAACAAATATCATCTCCCACGCATTGATGACTTATTTGACCAACTATGCAGAGCTCAATACTTTTCCAAGATTGATCTTCGTTCAGGGTATCATCAATTAAGGGTCAAAAGGGAGGATATACCAAAGACGGATTTCCGTACAAGGTATGGACACTATGAATTTATAGTGATGCCATTTGGTCTTACTAATGCCCCTACTATCTTCATGGATCTAATGAATAGAGTCTTTAGAGACTATCTTGATCAATTTGTGGTAGTCTTTATAGACGATATTCTTGTCTATTCAAAGAGCAAGGAAGAGCATGAAGATCACTTGAGAATTATATTGAATACCCTGAGAAAGGAGAAGCTTTATTCCAAATTTACCAAGTGTGAATTTTGGCTTCAAAAAGTTGCATTTTTGGGTCACATAATCTCAAAAGAGGGGATATCTGTGGATCCAACAAAAACAGAGGTTATCGAAATATGGTCGAGACCAACAACAGTAACTGAGATCCGAAGTTTTCTTGGTTTGGATGGATATTATCGACGTTTTGTAAAAGATTTTTCACGATTATCTAACCCACTCACCAAGTTGACTCGGAAAGGAGTTAAGTTTGTTTGGACAGAGGAATGTGAAGAGAATTTCAAGGAGTTGAAAAGAAGGTTATCCAGTGAACCTATGCTCACACTGCCTTGTAGTGGAGAAAGGTTTGTGATCTACAGTAATGCATCCAAGAATGGATTGGGGTGTGTTCTTATGCAAAATGATATGGTGATAGCTTATGCCTCACGACAGTTGAAAATCCATGAGCAAAATTACCCAACACATGATTTGGAGTTAGCTGCGGTAATCTTTGCATTAAAGATTTGGAGGCATTACATTTATGGTGAAAGGTATGATATTTATACTGATCATAAAAGTTTAAAGTATATTTTCACACAAAAGGAGCTGAATATGCGTCAAAGAAGATGGTTGGAGCTGATTAAGGATTATGACTGCTCAATCCATTACCACCCTGGGAAAGCAAACAAGGTGGCAGATGCATTAAGTCTACAAGACCATGCTAGTTTATCCATGATGAGGATCACAAAAAATCCAATATTTATGGATTTACAAAGGATGGATCTTGGAATTATATTGGAAGGGGAAAAATCTTATCTTTCTCAAATGAATGTTCAACCATCTATACATGTGAAGATTAAAGAGGCACAGAAAGAAGATGTTGAGTTACAAAAGAAGGTGATAAATGTTCCTGAATTCAACCTTGATTGTGATGGGATAATAAAGTTCAGGAATAGGGTTTGTGTTCCTCCCATCCCCGAATTAAAGAAGGAGCTGCTGGATGAGGCTCATAGTTCTTCATTCTCTATTCATCCTGGAAGCACGAAGATGTATAGGGACCTGAAAGAGTACTTCTGGTGGGATGGCATGAAAAGAGATGTTGTTGAATATGTCTCTCGATGCTTGGTTTGTCAACAAGTTAAAGCTGAGAGACAGAAGTCTAAGGGGATGTTACAACCATTACCCATACCCGAATGGAAATGGGAAAATATCACTATGGACTTTGTCACAGGACTTCCTAAAACATCCAAAGGCAATAATGTTATCTGGGTCATAATTGATCATCTTACAAAGTCTGCACACTTCATTGCTATTAGAGAGGATTTCTCTCTGGATCAGCTTGCCAGGATATATGTAAAGGAAGTGGTAAGATTGCATGGAGTAACACTTTCTATTATATCTGATCGGGATCCGAGATTTACCTTGAAGTTCTGGCGAAGTCTTCAGCATACTCTGGATACAGAGTTGAGTTTCATCACTGCTTATCATCCTCAGACAGACGGTCATTCTGAGAGAACAATTCAAACCCTAGAAGATATGTTGAGATCTTGCTCTATGGATTTCAAAGGAGGTTGGGATCAACACATACCTTTGGTAGAATTTTCTTATAATAATAGCTTTCACTCCAGTATTCAGATGGATCCTTATGAAGCTCTCTATGGAAAGAAATGTAGGACTCTAACTTGCTGGGATGAAGTTGGGGAAAGAAAGCTATTAGGACCTAATCTCATTGATGAAATGGCAGAAAAGGTCAGATCTATTCAACAACACATAAGGGAAGCTCAGAGTCGACAGAAAAGTTATGCCGACAACCGAAGAAAAGACCTAGAGTTTGAAGTGGGTGATAAAGTGTTCTTACGAATATCTCCCTGGAAGAGGGTTATGAGATTTGGAAAGAAGGGGAAGTTGAGCCCTAGATATATCGGTCCTTTCGAAATACTGGATCGTGTTGGGAAGGTAGCTTACCGATTGGCGCTTCCACCGAATCTCTCTCAAGTTCACGATGTGTTCCATGTATCTCTCCTGAGAAAGTACATACCTGATCCTTCACATGTACTCATCTCAGAAGTTGTACCGCTGGAGCAAGATCTTTCTTATGAAGAACAACCGATAGAGATTCTGGATCGTAGCGAAAAAGTCCTACGAAACAAGACCACTCGATTGGTGAAAGTTTTATGGAGGAACCACCAACTTGAAGAAGCTACGTGGGAGCTTGAGGATATGATGAGGGAGAAGTACCCTCATCTGTTTGTTACAAAGTGACGAATTTCGAGGGCGAAATTATTTTTAAGGGGGGTAGAATGTAACACCCGAGACTTTTATGTTATATAAATCATCAAAGGAATCTTTTTCTACACAACACTTGCTTGGCTTGCTTTACACAAAATCGCGAGCTTCCTCGATAGCTTGCGTCGTACGCAATACCTAGTTTCACTAAACAACGATATGCTATTAAAATATTATTAAAACTAGCCGTTATGAATAGTAAAAACCACTTTTTGAAATTTTATAAATTTTATTTTTCAAAATGGACTTCATTTTTGGATTCGGAATATCGAAATTAGCCTAGGGTGAAATGTTGGTATTTTTCTGAAAACTTTCAATTTTTGATGAATAGTGAATCCACTAAGTGGTAGGTTAAAAACTGAATTTTTGCATAAAACTTAATTTTACCGCTTCTGTGAATGGAATTTCGAAAATCCGATAGACACGGTTAATATCAAGGACTAAAATGTGGTTCAATGAGATGAAAATAATTTTTGGTGAATAGTAACTTTTTACTTTTTTTTACCACGGTTAATAGTAAATAGGGTAACTAAGGGTAAATATGATATTACTATTACCCTAACACATGTCCTAATTCTATTGAATAAGTTTAATTCGACCAAAAACAACCTTATGAATATAATATGACCATTTAGGTCCACTTGGATTAGATTATGACATTTAATATTATTTTATTTAATGAATAGTTAAAATAGTTAAAATCAAAGTTTAATAACTAAAACATTTTTAATATGGGGTTATGCATAAGATAAATTCGACTATAAATATTCATTAGAAAGATAAAAAGATTTCCTACATAATGATATTTTATTTATAATTTTTAGACTTTAAATAAATTAATTTATTTATGACACAACGATGATGCAGTAATTACCCTTTTAAGGAAATGTTAACATAATTGATGTTATAAATGCTCAAATAAATGAAATTTGAGACTTTTTATGAATTCCACTAATTTTCTAGGTTACTATGATATATTAGTGTTGATTTAATCAACTTGGTTCGAACATATAATTCTGTTATGACTTTCACAAAAATCATATATCAAATAGTGTCAAAATTGACACAAAATAGTTTTTAAATCAAATATTATATTATTAATTGTTATTTTATTCCTAAAAATCTAAGGTTCGGCCAAATGACTTAGATAAGGATATATATATTAATAATAAACAACTTGGGGTTCGTTTGGCATGTTATAGTAAGTGTATTAACCATATAGTGTAAGAAAACAAAAAGTCACGGTAAAAGTTAAATTATTTAACTTAGAGTTAAATCTAATTGATAAGGTTAAAATAATAACCTAAACTTGTCTAAATCTTATTGGTTGATAGGATTTCGACCCATCCCCACTTTACCTTCAAAATAAGACCCTTTGGAACCATTATAAACCTATTTTGACTTTAATATAAAATAATATTTTGAGATATTCCTAAGGTGCCCCTCTCCTCCCTTATAAAAGGGCACCTCCTCCCCCTCCTCCTCACACCAATTTGAGCACTCAAGCTCGGCCAGCCCCTGCCAAAATCCCTTCTCCACTTCCCTAGAATAATCCTAGAGGTCCTGGTCTTCTTCAAAGACCAATCTTAGTTCCCTAAGTGGAGGATTCAAAGAGGCGTTTCAAAGAAGAGGAGCTTCGGACACGTACAAAGCAAATCGGACCTAAGGTAAGGAAATATCACAATCTCACTTTTATCCGAGATTGTTTTTACTTTGGTAATTACTGGGGTGTATTTTATCATCCACATCCATGTTCCCTCAATATGTAATATTACTTCCATACTTCTACAATAGTTTATATCCAATTTTACCCTTCGGTAAGTTTTTAGTAAAAGATATGAAAGGAATCTTTTGTCGTTTTTCATACGAGGTACTTTTTGACTTTTCCGAAAAAAGTACAAAGAATGTTTTTTTTAACTTATACGGCATGAATGGATTTTTAAAAAATTATTTACAAGAAGATTCCTTTACAAGTTTTCATGTTTATTTTTAATCAACTTCTTTTAGTTTATAATTGTATGACATGTTAAGAAAAGAAAAGTGTTTTTGAAGTAGAAAGGATATTTTCCTCAAGAATGGAGTTCAAATGTTTTATCAAGATTATTTTCCATCTAAGATAATATAGGGTTCTATTTTTATCCCTATTATTACATTGATTTGATTATGTTTTGAGGAAATTATTTTTATGAAGTCATTTACCTTATATGATTTGTTTTATGATGTCATGATGTTTCAAGAATCCCATTTTTGTTACATGTGTTATGCGATGATGTATGATTTATGATTATGTGGCACACATAAGAAAGGATTCATTATAAGATGGGTGGGACCTATATCTCCCTCCAATGCATTGGGTAAAGATTTATATCTCATGAGATAGACATGGCTGGAACGGAAGGTTATTTCGGTTCAGTGATACAGGACTGAAACGAGGAGTGAACTCGGTTCAGAAATGGACTTTGTCTGCTAAGATAGTTTTGGAAATGAGTCATGACTAACAAGAAATGATTTTCCATGATTATGTGTGCATGCCACAAAGTTTCAAGTTTTATGTTATGATTATGGGGATCTCATTTTCACTTCTATGATTTATTCCATGTTAAGATGTTATGATCTCTTTTGCAGGTTATGATTTTCAAAAAGATACGATATGATTTTTATTTCCTTTATTGCCCTTGCTGAGCATTTGAGCTCACCCTTTTTTGTATGTTTTCTTTTCCCCAGGTCAGGAAGATCGATATTAAGTAGAATATGCTAAAAGGGACCCTAGATATGATGAAATAAATGGGAGACACTGTAGAAGATTTATGAACCAGTTGTTTATGTTTCCCAGTTTCTAAAGACACTATACCTATACGGTCCTTTGTGGTTTTGTCATATGTTGTAATAAGTGTGCTTTAATTTTGAAGTATTAACAATGTATGTAAAGTATGGGTCGTTATAGCCTCCCCATCGCCGACCGCCTCCACCGGTCCACGCCGCTGCCCCCCCCCCCCCCCCCCTCCGTCCTGCTTCACCCTAGGCGCGTGCCTCCTGTGAAACCGGCCGCCGGCCTCCCTCCCGAACCCGCCTACTCCTGTCGAACCCGCCTACTCTGGCCGAGACCCTTTCCCCCTGCCCATCTCCTTCGCAAAGCCTCGCTCAGCCCCTTTTTGGCTGGTTTTCTAGCACGTTTCACCTCCAGAAGCCCCTCGTCTCGCTCAGCTAACCTCCCGCAACCTCACAGTAGGTGCGTTCTACTCCGATTATTTGTTTCCTCCTTTTTGCAGGTTTTCAGATTTTTGGTTTCATGTTGTGTTCAGTTCAGTATTGATGTATTTGATTTAATTAGTTGATTTGGTTTTAATAAATTCTTATGATATTTTTTTTCTCTGGTTTAAAGGTTGTGCAGGTGATGTTTCGTGACGCGCCGGTCCACACTCCGACAACCGCGTTTGAGCGCGATTATGTTTTATCACTGATTTCGGGGTAAGAATATATTTATGCATTTTTATATATTTTTACGCCATGTTAAAAATATGAAATTGAGTCTACGGACCCTTGAAGTCGTTATCTGGTCCAGAGTCAGTTTACCTGAGTTGTTAATTTAGCAATGTCTCGCTTTTTGGATTGCAGGATATGTATACCTATGGTATATGGGTGTATGGTGTGTGTATATATATATATATATATGTATGTATGTATGTATTAACATCAAAGACACGTGCGCACGACTGCGTGACGTGTGAAGATGGTTACCGCTGGAAGAGCGTGTGTTTTGGACGTGGGTTAACCGAGGTAGGTGTTTTCATATTTTCTCTCTTTCCGAAGCTTTCCAAAGGCACTTTCATGATTTCATTTGATCCATAGATATTATCCTCACCCTTATCATCCTGATATTTTATTCATTGTAGTGTTTATTCGATGGTTGAAAGTGTTAAAAACTACTTTGAAATAGTCCCTTAGTTATGTGTAGGTGTTTCCCTGTCCTTGCTCCTAGTTTTAATCCATTCAAGGTTGTGTTCTCTTAATTAAATCTTAGATTATGTTTCACACCTCTATTTTGTTTATAGTTAACTTATGACCCTGTTTTTCCTGTTGAAAGGTTTGATCAAAAATGGATTTTTGGATGCTTCTTTATTTATGCACTTTTTTATACCTTGCCAACTTGGTTGGAACTAACTGCCTTTATCTGCAAATGGTACTGTTGGTTTTCTTGAGTGGTGTTTTCTAGTAGAAACATTTTATGGAACTTGTTTGTCCTGTGTTGGTTAGTTTTGTGGAACTTAGTGCTTTTATAGAAATGATTTCGCATCTCTTTGGATTGGTATTTTCTCGAATCCTTGGTTTTATAAGCAGTTCTTGTTTTCAAAATGATGTGGGCCTCTGCGTGCAGTTTTTTTTAAATTGGTTTGAAAAGAAATCCATGAGTATATGCCCGTTTGGTTTTTTAAATACAAAAGTGGTGTTTAGAGTAATTTTAGAAGATCTTGTGCAATGTTTTCATAAAGGCATTTGATTATGTAAAACGAGAGGCCCGATTTACAACTCCAAGTGTTTGATAAAGTGGATTTTGATAACCGAATGATGTGACGGCCCGGTTGGCACTTTGAATATTTGACATGTATGCGTATATATAAGTATAAGGAGCACTACTATCTAGTGTAACCCTCCAGGGGTGAACGTATAGGAAGCGTCCGTGTTTGGGGTAGGAAATTGCGGTGAGATGAGTCATGCGTGCGAGGGCCTTCCTATTTACACAGTATTATTATAACCACCATGGGTTCCTGGGCGTCTTTTAGATGATCGAGTGACGGTTGCTGATCAAACCTGATTAGACGGGTTGGTACCCCCTGGATTTGTTGTTAGGCCAGGTGGGCTTTGCCACTGTATTGGCCAGCTAGGGCAGCCAGTTGGTTATAGACTTAGGAGCTTCACCATATGCCGGTAGGTGGTTCTGAAACCGAGTATGTCCAGGGGTCTTCTAGGGATGTTTAGGCTCACCCATGGTTACTGAGTATTTACATTGCTTGTCTGATTTTGGTGCATTGGTTTATTTTTATTTGCACTTTTACTTGTTTCACTCTAGCCCAGCTTTCGTATCTTTTCTGTTTTGGATTTCATTTATAAAATGGAAAATGTTTTTGGAAATGGTATGTAGCACGTGTTGGGTTTTTGAATGATAATAACATGTTTCATATTTTCAAATGTGAAAACCCTACTTTTATATCTGTATTTCAAACTTGTGTCAGTGGACTGTTTTGGAAAAGAGAATTGTTGGACTCAGTGGTTTATTCTTGGCATCCCTACTGAGCATCTCAGTGCTCACGCCTATTATATCTTTTCAGTTGCAGGTTTCCCTTGCTCAGGTTTTCATGGCCGAGTTGCTCGTTATGGGGGCAAGGTTGGCCTTAGTTGGGAGGTGACCAAAGGGTCACAAGGAGGTATGTGCCGTTTTGTTTCTTTCCGCTGCTGGTTTTTATTTTTATCGTCAGTTTTTAATTATCTGTTTATCTCTTTCACATGGGCCAAATCGTTCCCAATGATTAAGGTTTGGATGCCCGACACTTGTTGCCATCCCGGGGGGATCGCGAACACCCCTCGGGACTTTCCGCGGACCGGCTCGAGTGACCGGATCAGGGTCGACCCGAGCTGGTTCGTGACAATATCAGCTATTATTCGATAATACACACCAGTTAATGAACTAAATATGAAATAATTGATCAGAACCTTGATGATGTACGAAGAAGAGATGCAATTAGAAGTTGAAAATCATATTTCTATCAAAAAGTAAATACAAATGTTTAAAGTTTCAATGGATGAATTTTATGATTTAGATTCTAGTCATTTGGTTTCAAGTGATGAGCTACCACATCCTGCTAAAAAATCTGGCAAGATTTATAAAAGGCAAAAAGAGAAATTGAAGTTGAATAAAAAGAAAGAAGTCACATGCTATGAGTATAAAAATAAAGTTCATTTGAGACTTAACTATAATTTTCCTAAATCTCATAGGAAAAATAAACATAAAAAAGGAAAGAAATACATGAAGGCTACTAGTAATGAATATGAATATTCAAATGATGAATCTACTATAAACTCAGAAGTTGGGCATGAAAAACAAAAGGTTAATCTATGTCTTATGGATTATGATAATGAGGTACAATCTTCTTACTCTAAAAGTTATAATTCTAAAAAAAATTCTTATGATGAACATAATAATATTTGTTTTGTGCTTTAAGATAAATTTGAATCCTTAAAGAAAGAGTACAAAAATCTAACAAAATCTTATGATGCTATTTCAATTGTTAATGAAATATTGTCCTGATTTAAGATCAAATTCTTCCAAAATTTCTTGTGATCTACATGAAACTAAAATTAAATAATTATTGAATGAAGTTGATAATTTAAAGTAAGTTTCAAGTATTCTTATCAAGGGATAGAATTATTTGAATCAAATTCTTGGTAAAAAATAAAATTCACAAAGGAAAACTCTATATTGGTAGTAATGGAGAAAAAACAAAATTATATAAGAATTATTTTGTTCCTAGTTCGAACAAAAAAGCATGTATACTGTAAAATGTTTTTATTGTGGTATTAACAGACATTATGCTAATGACTTTTATTTTAGAAAACATCAATCTTGTGGTGTCAAACATGTTCATTATTTAAAATAATTATCTATATTTAATTATAAAATGTTATATCAAAATAAACATATTTGGTTACCTAAATCATTAATTTTTTACACTATTGGACCCAAAAGTATATGGATACCAAAAGGTGCTTATATTTGATACATTGCAGATAAGTTCCATTGAACATTATCGTTATATCATCAAGTGGCTACTTGAAAATTAAGGGAATTTATTATATTCTTATTTCTTATTCTATTAAATAGAAACTTCATTAGAGTTGGAATGGATAATCTTGGAATAATTTTATTTTCAATTTTAAAAATCAATTTAAATAAACTAATTGTTTTATACTAGGGGGAATTTTTTTTAATGTTTTATCTTTTATTCCTCTATATTTAATTATTCTTTTACTTAAACTACTAAATATTTTCACACTATTATCTTATCAAATGAATTAATTCATTGATTTAGTTTATTAATCAATGACCATCAAACATTATATTAAGATTTTATATAAATGGTCATCTTTCATGTAAGCATGTTTTTAATGTTTGACTATTTAAATAAATTACATGTACTAAATTAATCTCTTTCTATTTTTGATACATTATTCTATTATTAGGTTAACATTTTTTGGTCATTTATGATATATGAAAAATCATATAATTAAATTATTTGAAAATCCTTTTAATTAAATTCTTTGAAAATATTTTTAATTAAATTCTTTGAAAATATTTTAATTAAATTCATTGAAAGTATTTTTATAAAATTCTTTGAAAATATTTTAATTATATTATTTAAAAATCTTTTAATTAAATTCTTTGGAAATATTTTATTATTTTTATTATTTTATTTATTTATTTTATTTATTTTAAAAAATATATATTTTATTTAAATTCTTTGAAAATTATTTATTTAAATTCATTGAATATCATAAATATTTATGCTTGGTCTTAAGAGAAGTAATATTAAATATTTAGTATGTGTTTATATGTTTTATTTTTATGGTAGGAATTAAATGGTTAAATACATTCAGTACAAACGCATGTTATTTATTTAATAATATTATATATGTTTTCATGGATCCTTAATTATATATTTTTTAAGAAACATGAATTTAGGGGGAGTTCATATTAATGTATATTTTTAGAACATGTTTTGAAATAACTAATCTTTTTAATATTCTTTTTTTTTAATTATTTTTCAACTTTTTAGGTATTTACAAAAAATTTTATTCACATTTTAAATATTTCTAAAATGTATAAAAAAAGAAGAAGAAAATTTTATTTGTCAAATTTTAATTTTTTTTGGGGGGGAAGGAATTTTTTTTTAAATTTTAAATTCTTTTTCTACTACTTAAAATTTAAAATTATTATTATTTATAAAAAAAAATGTAAATATATTGTATTATTTAATATACTCAAGAACTCTTCTTTTTTATCCTTACAAAAAGGTGGAGAAATTTTGATAATAATTTAGGGATTTTTAATTATCAAAAAGGGGGAGATTTTTGAGTGAATTTTTGTCATTCTTATTTTTATTTAGTTTTGATAATTACTTTAACTCATCAATCTTTGTTTTATAATAAATTTGTTAAGTTTTTTAGATTTATTATATAAAAGTATTTATTTTATATCTGAAGAAATAGTGATCATATTATTATGGTGTTTATTCCATTAGAAATATAAGAATATTATCTTCATTTCATCTGTTTATGTCAAAAGACAATTCAATTGTTTCGATGGTTCAAAAATTCCCTGAAGTTGTTACAAGATGTTCAATTGATATTGTAGTTTTCATCTTAATGTCAATTAAAAATTATAATTATATATCAATATAGATTGAATGGATTTGCAGGTGAATTATACCATTGGATAGATAAGTAATTTATCTAAAAATAATTAGTTTATGAAAAAGTCTGAAAAATATTTTTAGATACTCTAAAAATAACTGGAGTTTTGTTAGCGGTTTTGCAATTGTACAGTGAACAGATTTGAAAACCTATAGTATTTATTTTACTGCAAGTTATACAGATTTCATAATGGATCGAGACCTAGGGTGATGTAAATAGAATAAGTTTATCTTGATTTCATCAGTTTATATTAAATTCTAAAAAAGTGGTTTGGATAGTCAATAAATTCACCGAAGTTTGGGAATTCAATTTCCCTGCTATAGTTTTCCATAATTTTATTACTTCAGTTTTTCAAAGATATTGGGAGTTTTAGAAATCATATTGATTCTATTCTTCATCCTTTATAAAGATCGTGATATTTCCTAAATATAAGTCTTCTAGAACATAGGATGAATTTTCTATTAAAGGGATCTGAAAAATCATTGAAATATATAAATGCAAGATGTCCAGATTTTTAAAGGTTTATTTAAACACTACGTTTGAAATAGTAAACGTATGGATCAGAAAATCTACATTCAAAGAATGAATGTATGGAATATCTAACCAATGTTAAATTCTAGAATCACTGTTCATACCCTATGTTTGAAGATTGAAAGTATGGATAATCAATGCTATATTTGGAATCAACCTTACGTTGGAAGGATTAACGTATGGGTTCTCATTCCTATATTAATTTTGATCCCTACATTACGTGCAGATGAAAGTATGGTTCCGGATCCATACCTTGTTAGGAAACCTATGATATATAATGGAACCCTGCACTATGAAAAGGAAATATATGCTACGTAGTTGAACCCTACGTTTTTTATTTTGTCATTACATGAAGGAACTCTACGTTTGACTTTTCAATGATGTTGCTTTAAATCCATGATATTTTGCACTATTTTTGCAACGATCTTATTATTATTAAATATCACTATAAATCTGTTTTATGATCGATTTAAAGGATCGCATGGAATGAATTAAATCATTCCAATTTATAAGGGATGTTATGAATCTCTTTGAATGATTTCGATTTCAAATATTCATGATTAATTGTGCTGGTAGTTTTGAGGAACTATTTAGACTATATTTAAAGAGGTTTGAATGGATTTAAATAGGAGCTTTAAATTGTTCAATGCTACTATTATTATGCATATATTATTCGAGGAGTTATTAAAATTATTTTTAATTCATTTATTAGATATTTAGTATATAGGGATAAAGAGGCAACAGTGATGCACTATTCTTGGAATATTTATGAATGCTATTGAATCTATTTATTTTGGGTATCCTAAGGAAGAGGAATGTTGTTACAACTATTGAATATTTATTCTATATATATATATATTTATCTCTGGAAGGAAAATAATATAAACAATGAAGAAAATTAAAGACATGAATACTCTATTAAAAAGAAGGTGCTGAAAATATTCATACGAAAGTTCAATGCATTTGAAGAGATAATTTAACTTCTTTGTTCATTCTTATTCTCTCATGGTGTAAAGATTAAGGAAGCCTACACAATCATTATATAATCTATTTTCTATTGTTTAAAGACGAAGAAGCCTGCTTGACATTGAAGATTATTTTACTATTGTTGTTTTGCTATATTGAATATTGGATTTCATATGTTAGTTTCTACTACAACTATGAAGTTCAATATATTCCATTAAAAAAATCAATATCTATTGATTTGGTGGATTATCGGCTACTCAAACTTAGTTGTTATGTAGTTTCAGCTTCTTAGACTAAGCTTTGGATATTTCAATTTCCTGTAAAAAAAACTAGAAGACCCTATAAAATCCTTGTAAGGTGTCAACAACCTGTACTCAGTTGTGGATTGTAAAGTATTGTGATAAGAGGACTAACTAATGAAAATCACCAAGCTCGTGGAGTAGATCATTGGTGGAGTGGACTATGGGATTTCCATGCCCAAAACCATTATACATTCTTGTGTTTGTTTCCTTTATTTACTTCCACTACTCACTTGATATTTAGAGAGAAGAAAAGGATCGCTTCATTTTAAGAGGTATTTTTTAATATTGTCAAGATTTTTAAAAGGTCACAATTCACCCCCCCCCCCCTTATATCTTTATCATAGCCATCCCAACCTAAAATATATCCCATTTAGTTTTAGGAGATCAAGGGGATTTAGGAGCTCATAATAGTGATTAAAGTAAAGTTATTTTATTTTAGTTTCACTTTGATATGTTATAAACCTATTCTTCTAAAGAAACTTGGATTATCAATCCTTTGGTTGTATTTAATTGGTATTTATATTAAAAATCATGTAATAGTATGTTTAAAAGGATTAGGTCACTATAGTTGGTATCAAAGTAGGGTTTAGTTAACCTTTGGAAACTAGGATGAGGAAACTTTTGTGAGAACCCTTAGGATAATCCTAAGTATAGGAGAGCATCCTGGGTTATGGTAAATAAAGGATTTTGGTTTTCTTAGAAAAACATATCTATCTAGATACTAAAAGTGGATGTGGTTTTTTTAATAGATATATCTCCAGGTAATAACCCTAAAAAGAGTTAGTCAAGTATATATTTTCCATCATTCTAGTGCACAGTGAGTATGATCTTACTGCACACTTGTTTTGACAATCCCATGGGATAGGCTTTGGAAAATTCAAAAACTCTTTATGAAACATTATGAAGGAATTTAATAGATTTTTAGGTTAGAAAACTTAATAGGGAAATTACCATGGATAGCCTATATTGAAACTTAGAGACTCATAAGTTAGGATATACTTTTCATTTAAAAGTTATTCCTTCTAAACTAATATCTTCCCTTTTTATATGTTTATTAGTTAAATAATTGTCATCCTATTTTTCCTTTATTTTAGTTGATGGATGGAAATAGTAGGAATAATTCCAACAACTAATGTGATAGGAAATGTGATGGTTTCCTTAATGAGATGCCTAACCTTATGGGAATGGGATTTGGTAAATTCATGGCAATGCTAGCTCAGCTGACTCATGTTATGAATAATAACATGAATGGTGAGGAATTCCCTCCTTATACTAAGAAACAGAAAGTTGTAGTCAAGTCTTTTATGTGAAAAAAGACTCCTAAATTTAGTTGATCTTATGATCCCCTCATTGTAGAACTATGTATTTACTATATTGAGAAGATATTTTATGTCTTCTAATGCTTAGAATAAGAGGTAGTTGTGCTTGAAATTTATTACATAGAGGGGGAAGATGATCAGTTGTGGACATTGATCAAGAACAATAAGTATAAAGATAAAATTCATTCCATGGAATGGGAAGAATTCAAGAAAATGTTTTTCAAAAGATATTTTCCCTAAACTATCTATCTTAAAATGGATATGGAGTTCCTTAGACTGAAGAAAAAGGAAGATGATTCTATCAATGTGTATGAGGAAAACTTCACAAGGATTTCACAATACTCTTTCATCATCAATGATGAAATTATGGTGGACTGATTCTTCAGTGGATTAAGTCTAATTCTATGAAAATATTTGGCAATTAAAGACTTTGATAGTTATGAAGATATTTTATTCATTCCCTCAAGGTTAATATGGAGATCGGAGACTCTCAGTGTCTCATGGGCCTGGTGATAAAAAGCATAAAATGGTATTTTCTTTATGAGGATCAATGGAAAAATCCCATAGAGGAAAGAAACCCCAACATCTCACATTTCAAAAATGTGGGAATAAGTATCTTGAAAACTATCTCAAGAGAACTGGGAGATGCTTCAATTATGGAAAAGAGGGGAATCAGGCTAATCAATGCTAAGGGGATATGAATAAACCCATGAATGTGATAGAAGAAAATAAGTTTCATATAAACACTCAACCTATGATGTATTGTTTCAACTGTAAGGAATATTGGAATTATACAATTAAATGCCCTAATCCAAGGGTTATCATTGACAATCAAAGTAAGAAACCTCAAAATCCTAGAGATCAAGGAAGGACATATGTTATCACTATTGCTAAGGTGGATCCCAACAATGATGTAGTAATAGGTATTCTAGTTATTCATTCAATAATAGTGAACATAATTTTTTATTATATATCTATACATTCTTTCATATCTTAAAATTTTAGTATAACTATTAAAACCCCACCTAAAAACATGGGGTTTGAACTATATGTGAGAATAGAAAACATGAAAATTATTGCATGTCAAGTAAATAACTCCTACCTAGTAAATTTTTGTAGACTGAATCTTCTAGAAAATATTATATTAATTTCTTTAGTATTGTTTGATAAGATATTGGGCATGGGTTGGTTGTCCTTGTATAAATCCAAAATTAACTTTCGATAAAGGGAGATCACTCTTTACATCCCAAGCCATCCTTCAATTTTGTACAAGTGTAAGGAGGAGGATGAATCTCCCTTGGAATCTTCTATTTAAGAGTGGATATTATTTCCTTTTGAGTAATCATATTTAGCTAAAATATTTGAGATGGAGGAGAGAATCATACTTGAAGACATGCCAATTTTGAGGGATTATTTTGAGGTATTCCGTAAATAATTCCAAGAGGTTGAGTTCTTAATCAAACTTATACATGGTTTTATGATCATAACTAAGACTCCTTAAATAATGTCCATTGTTCAGCTAGAAAAACTAAAAATGCAGTTATTGGAGAATCTGGAAAAGAGTTATATGCAACTGAGTGCTTCACCTTGGTATGTGCTGGTCCTCCTCATAAAGAAGAAGTATGGGTCAATGTGCCTCTGTATTGATTGTCCTAAACTCAACAAAATCATGATAATGAACAAGTATCCCCTTCCACAGATAGATGACTTGTTCGATCAACTACATGGGGGCTAGTATTTCTATAAGGAGGACCTTTGGTCGGTATATCACCAATTAAAGTAGAATAAGGAAGATATTCCCAAAAATTCCTTTCAAATAAGGTATAGACACTATGAGTTCATAGTGACATCCTTTAGACTCACTAATTCTCCAACAATATTTATGCATTTAATGAATAGATTCTTTAGAGATTACCTAGAAAAAATTGTGATAGTCTTTGTATATAATATTCTAATATACTCTAAGAGAAAGAAGGATAATGAAGAGAATTTGAATATTGTGCTAAAGACTTTGTGAAAGGATAATATATATAAAAAGTACAATAAATATGAGTTTTGGTTAAAGTAATTATGATTATTGGGGAATATTATCACTAGTAAAGGGATATTTTTTTACCCTTCTAAGATAAAGTAACATGAGGTGTGGCCTAGACCAACATATATAACTAACATTCATAGTTTCCTTGGACTAGATTTTTATTACTAATGATTTTTGATAAACTTCCCATGATTTTCAAACCCACTAACCAAGATAAAATGGAAGGGAGTAAAGTTTGTCCAGACCAATGAATGGGAAGATATATTTAAGGAATTGAAAAAAATATTATCACTACACTATTCCCCATGATACCTCAAGTGGGGAACTTTTAATGGTATTTAGTGATGCTTAAAATAATATACTAGGTTGTGTGCTGATTTAAAATGAAAATTTGATAGAATATACATTAAGGCATTTGAAATTTCATGAGTATAACTATCCAACACAAGATCTGGATTTGGTTGTAGTGATATTCACATTGAAAATATTGTGGCGTTATCACTATGGGGAGAAGTGTGAAATATATATATGGATTATAGGAGCCTCGAGTATATATTCATAAAGAATGAGCTTAATATGTTCTAGAAAAGATGGTTAGAGCTAATCAATGACTTTGATGGCTCAATACATTACTATCCTAGGAAAGAAAACAAAGTGGAATATTCTCTAAGTATAATAGATACATAAACTTTATAAATGATGAGAATTGAGAATGATACAAAATTATTATACTTGGGGAGGATAGAAATGGGAATCATAAAGGAAATAACATCATTATTCATTTCCCAAATGATTGCTCAACCATACCTTCTTGATAAGATAAAGGATGGTCAAAGAGGTGATATATAAATTCAAAAGAATATGGAAGTTATAAGAAAAGGTAAATCCTTAGAGTTAAAAATTAATGAAGAAAAAGTTATAATATTTGGGTCATGACTATGTGTGCCATCAAATCCTAATATAAAGAAGGATTTTTTTAATGATGCACATAGCTCAACCTTCTCCATCTACCCTGGGAGCATTAAGATATATCAAGATATCTAGGAGCACTATTGGTGGGATAGTATGAAGAAGGATATTGTATAATATACATCAAAATGACTGATATTTAATTAGTTGAAGAGTGAAAAGAAAACATATAAGGGGATAATACAACCATTACCCATACCTATATGGAAATGGGAAATATCACTAGGGATTTTTTCACTGGGCTTCCAAATAAATCAAGAGGAAATAATGTTATATGATTTTTTGTGGATCATCTTACAAGGACTTACCACTTCAGTTAAATTTGAGATGACTTCTCACTTGATAAAATTGAAAGTATATACAACATAGAGGTGTTGAGGGTATATATAACACCACTATTTATTATATCTGATAGAGATATAATATTTACCTCCAAGTTTTGGAAGAGTCTCCATAAATCTCTAAATATTGAGTTGAACTTCATTACGTCTTATCACCCCCAAACTGATAGCCAATCTGAACAGACTATATAGATAATAGAATACATTTTGAGATCATTCTTTATGGACCTGAAAGAATGATGGGATCAACATCTTCCTCTGTTTTAGTTCTCGTACAATAATATTTTCCACTCAAGAATCCAAATAGATCCTTATAAATCCCTTTATGGGAAGTGATGTAGAACACCTATGTATAGTGATTTAGTTGGTGAAATCAAGATGTTGGGACTTGAAATGGTTGAGTAAATAGTATAAAAGGTTGATATCATTTTGAAACACATCAAGGCAACTCAGATTCGATAGAAGAGCTATGTGTATAATCAATGATGAGACCTATCATTTGAGGTTGTAGATAAAGTGCTTCTTCACATATCTCCAAGGAAGAGATTCTTGAGATTTGGGAAGAAGGTTAATCAAAGTCCTAGGTACATTGGACCCTTTTATATTCTTGATCACATTAGAGTTGTGGCTTAACAACTTACAATCCCACCAACCTTATCTCAAGTACACAATTTATTCCACAAATCTCTCTTGAGGATGTACATACTAGATCCCTCACTTTTACTAAATTAAGAGATGGTATAACTGGATAATAATCTCTATTTTGAGGATTATCCATTGAAGATCTTAGACTATAGGGATAAATTTTTACACAACATGACAACTCACCCAATTAAAGTAATTTGGTGAAACCATAAATATGAGGAGGAAACATGGGAAATGGAAGAAGTCATGAAGTAGAAGTTAACACACCTATTTTCACCTTAGTATGTAATATAAAATTTTAAGGGTAAAATTTATTAAAGGGGAAAGAATGTAACACATTAATTTTTTAAAAGAATATTATGCCTAGTAGCTTTCTCAACATGCAACAATGAGCTTTATATGAATTGCGATATATTATAAAAATATTAATATTTAAATGTAATCATTATAATCTAGTCATTGAATTGGAAGATATAAATAAGATTAAATGCATTGTGTAATATATATAACATTCATACTCAATAAAAATTTATTGATTAATTATTAAGAAATAAGAACTCAATTTTTTAGTAAAGTTGTTTTATTCATCAAAAATATATTTTATTCAAAAATGGTTTTTATTACTTTTTAGGAGAGAATATTAAATTTTATTTTAGGATCTTTTAGAAACTTTATTTGATAGAAAGGATGTCATTTTTTGAAATCATTATGTTAAAATTATCTTATATTGAATTTTTTGTATTCTTCTAAAATGATTAATTTTCTAGTAAATAGTGAGAAATAATTATTTTTATTTAAATATATATTTTTTCTTAAAGAATTTAAAAATATACATTTTATTTTAAAATGGTTTCAAAGTAAAAATAGTTCTATTTTATTATGAATAATCAAATTAAGTTTATTAGAATCAATTTTATGGTTTAATTTGGTATAAAAACGCTTTTATACTTAAAAGATCATTTTTCTGAAAAAATGTGTTCTTTATTCCTCTTTACGTTTTAATATTAAAATAATTTCTAACACTTTTAGAAATTAAATCTTGAAAATGGATTCTATATTTTGAATTAGGAAGTAAAAATTTGGTAAATGTTTTTTTTTATTTTTTGTCACTATGAATAGTAATCATATTAAATAATTGTCACCACGGTAAAGGTAAATTGAGTAATTAAGGTTAGAAATAATATGATAAGGATTAAAAAATAACCCTAACACTTTCATTTATGCTATTATATGAGTGTAGTTTTTCCATGTCCATCCAAGTTTCAAAATATAAAAAATCAACTCCATATTTATTTATTTTGACCATTATATTATTTTATGTAAATAAAAGTCAAAAATATCATTCTCTTTATTTTATTATCTCTAATTTTTTTACATAGATATAAAAAAATTATATGTTTGGTTCTAAATAGTTATTTAATATATAAATTTTTTTTATCATGGTAATTTATTTCTTATTTTTAGCGATGAAGTAATTACTTTAAATGTTTACACAACACCGACACATTATTTATTAAATTAATATAAAAATGAAAGAAATGGTTTTCAAAATGTTAAAAGTAATATAATTTTAATTAATTATTATGTTACATGAATTTTTTAAATAAAAATAAAATATTATTAAGTTGTGAATGTATTAGATTATAATTCCATTATTTTCAATTTTTTTCAAAGTCAAATTAAATGGATAGTTCCAAAAATGACATTATTGTTATTTTATAATAAATAATATTTTATTAAATGATTTAAAATTCATAAAAAAACTATATTTGGCCAAGTTATTGGTATATATTTAAATTTTTCAAATATATTCCATTTATGGACCAATTTTACTTTTATATTAATTATATTTGACCTTAAAAGAGTAAAAACTTTGTTATCATAGTAATTATCAAAAAGGGTTAACGCAAGTTAAAACAAAGAGATAAGGATTAAAAATAAAGTTAAAATTTTCCAAATTTTATTAGATGATGTTATTTATAAAAATACTCAACCTATATTATAATTATATTAGTTTCCAGCCTTTTTCCATAGAAATTAATTTATATTGATTTAATATTTTATGTAATTCCAAGAGTGACCCTCCCCTCACTTATAAAAGGGCACCTCTTATGATCTCTTATTCACACTTGAAAAGCCTTTTCGTTTGGCCAATATCTGACTAAATCCCTTCCTAAAACCCTTACCCATATTCTATAGGTCTTATTTGTGTATAATAGAAACCTTATATGGTTTAAGGTATAGGGAAAAGAAAGTTTTCCAAAGAAGAGATATAGTCTTTGACCAAATATTTTAATTTTATTTCTTATTATACCTCCATAAAATATTCTTAAAACATGTTTAAATAATAAAAATAGTATATATTTTATTATTATATTTTATTATTTCAATTTAATCACTTATTTATATCTCATGTTCCATCAAATGGGAAATGAAATCATCTTTCATGTGTATGGTGAACTACCGCCACACGAACCGATGTAATTCATTTTCCATAACTACTACTCATAGTTAGTTATAATGATGGATTTAATAAAAATATATCGTATATATGATTTTATTATGATTTTTTAAAGATTAATTATTATTTATCTTTCTTTCATTCTATCCATCGAAAATGGAAACATCGTTCATGCATATGTACGTCCTACTGTCTCCATAAACGGTGTAATTAATTTTTTTATTTATACCTTTTATAGATGAATATCTATATATATATAATGAAAATATATGATATTAATATCATGATTAACATTTTGGATATTATTTAACAATGATAAAAATATAAACACTGAGACTTCCAAACCAAAACATGCATGAAAAACAAACCAGTTATCACCCAAAACAGTGATTTTAATAAATAATTGTTAATAAATGGGTGGTAATATGTTATAAGAAAATAATATATGGTATTGTATATATAAGTTTATATAATAAATTTATAAAAAATTTATATTTATTATACTGGATTTTATAACATGTATACATAAATGCAAGACTTAAGGTAAGGGGTCTCTCTAAACCACCCTTTTTATTGGGTTATGACCTTTATCTTTCTAACTCACATTCTATCTCTCTATTTAATGTTCTTTAATGACTCTAAATTATATATATTTAAATCTATATTGAGTATGATACAACTCAATATTATACAACTCATTTCTTTCCATGGTTAATTCTTATGATTATGCTTTATGATTGACTTCCTTTTTTGGCACACATAATCATAAATGTGTTATGATGGGTGAACCCAGATTGCACTCTAATGCATTAGGTAAATTTTTCATCTCATGTGATGTTAATTATGGGATTAAGAACTAAACCTAATCCATTATGGGTATTTTTCCACCATGTGGTGTTGTCTTGGTAGTTAGACTTAACTTATCCTTATTTCATGTTTTGTGTTTCTGCCACATTTCATATGCTTCCATGATCTTATGATATCATTTTCTTTATGTTATGATCTCATGTGATTATTGTAACACCCTGATATTTTGTGATATATTTTTTTCCAAATAAATTTAATATTTTAAATATTTATTATTACACACAACACATATTTTATCTTGCATTACATACAACACTGAGTATAGCATGTGTTACATACAACACTAAGTGTAACATTCAATGCACACTACACCAAGTTTAAATGAAACATAACATACTATTAAAATATTATTAGTTAATATGATAGTTATCACATATCCATTTAAATGGAGGGTATAAATAGTATTAACTAATTTATCAAAATTTATTTTCAACATATGTATATAAAAATAATTATTTAGTGACTAATTAATTAAAAATGAGAATAAAAATTATTTGAAAATAAAGTTTTTTTTTTGAAAAACTATTTTTATACACAAAAACATGTTTTGCCTTAATAAATTAAACAAATAACTTTAGGTGAATTATTTTAATGAAATTTATAAATTATATATTCAATAAAAAATTTAACATTAATCTTATGTGTTTTATAGATAAGATATAATAATAAATCCAATTTTATGCTTCATAAATGTATTTTTCTAGAAAGCAGTTTTATCGCATTTTTTCACACTTAATTTAAAAATAATTTTTTAAACTTATATAAAATTTATTTGAAAAAATAAAGTTCATTTTTGAAATCATAATGTCTAAATTATATTAGGGTGAATTTTTGAGAATTTTCTAAAAATATTACTTGTTTAATGAATAGTAAAAATACTTAATTTTAACTAAAAACTGCATTTTCATTTAAATTATTTATAAATTAAAATTATATTTTAAATTAGTTTTAAATTTAAATTAATAAAATTATATATCTATTAATCTAATTTTTTTATTTTTGTAATGTCTCGGATTTTTTTGTATTATTTTGGGATATTATATGGATTATTTTCGAGACCAGGTGCCAAGAAGCTGTGTGATTCCGAGGCCCAGTGTACCTGGAATAAATTTTTAAAATATATTAAATATATTAAATATCACACACACACATTTTTCCTATAAAAATTGGAATAACTTCTAAAAGGGTGCCCGAATTAGAAATCTGAGGGCACCGGTGAGTTCAAAACATGAGGTTTACCCTAAGCATGACTTAACATTTGTCAGTGTGATTCATTTGTGGAAAATTCATAATGGGTATGGAAATGAATAAAATAATTTAATAGATTATTTTATTTCTAATTATTGATGCAGTGACTGGTTAGTCTTTTACAAAATAATTACGTCATAATTCCAGGGTTAGCCGCATAACCCTAGAGATGTTGGAGAACCTTTGGAGAGACCGTTGGAGAATTCTCTCATGTGATTGGTGATAGGATCATGGATCGAGGATCAAAGCACCTCATATTTAAAGTATCTCACCAATGATAATGGTGCAACCCCATTATTTATCAATGATCAATCCAAATCAAGGTAGGATGTGTGTTTTGATTTGATTCTTCCTCATTCTTGATTTCTATGATGAACTCAAATCAATCAATGAATAGATTGATCCATGGTTTTATTATCATGTTGCATGGATTTTTTTTAGGTATTTTGATAAGAGAATATCTTTTTTATTTGATTTATTTCAATTTTCATTCTAATTAAAATGAACCATGATCGATACAAACATCAATTGAGGTTCGTTCCTCTTATTTGTTCTTGTTCTTTTCTCCCCTAATTCTACGTTTGTCGTAGGAATTCTTCATTTGTCCCATGACTTGAAAAGTACCAAAAAATTGATCGTTGTGTAACTTTTTCTTAGCACAATGATCTAAAATCCTAGATATGGTATCGTTACGACACAATGGAGGTGTAACTAAAGAGATGGAGTGATTTAGATGATGGTGGATACCCAATTTCGTGTTCTTCGACATTCTTCGGCGCACAAAAAAGAACGATGATTTAATCTATTTTACAAGAAAATATGATGATATAATGCATTGTTTAATTATGTAGAGGATTGAAAAAGTTGGGATCTTTGATCTTATAGTGAAATGATCATAGGATCGAAGTTTGGAGGTGCCAGATCGAATATGGGAGAAGATCTAGGATTCTTCAAAATTCCAAACAACATTGTGTGTAATCTGGATCTATATGTTGTGTGGGTACCCCTAAGTAGTGGCTAGGGTTTGTGGAGGAATTAAAATATCACATGGTGTGTGACCTATATCGCACAACATATGGTCTCTCCCAGATGACTTAGCGTGTACTCGAGAACTACACAGACACGGGGTGGACTATAAGGGTTGGAGCATGTTGTGTACTCCCCCACACTGACATAGCCCAGACCAGGTGCATGGGATAATCCCTATACTGGTAAAAAAACATACATGATCTAAATCCATGTAATGGTACACGAGTAGACTACATAGGTAGCCTACATGTCGTGTAGTATAACATGGACACAACTTGATGGCACATGCCATTTACACAGGCAGGATCCAAGGTCAAGGGACATGTCATGTTAACCCTAATACATGTCATGTTATCTTTTATACATGGATTTGATCCCCTTTAATTCATATCTTGTACAAGTTTCATTAGGGTACGTTCCCCTTATCCCTTCTATGAAGTTCGGCATGGAATTTTCTCCTAATCCTCAGACTACGATCCCTTCAGCATGACTTCTTGAAAACTATGTTGGGATCCCTCTAAGAGGTAAGGAGTGAGATCCTATATTCATCTTTGTGCCCTAGGTTTAGTTCTTAGTATCTTCATGACTAACACTACGCGAGCGTCGATCCTCTACTTAGCAAGTTAATCCAGATTGAGTTATTGGTATCACCCCATGGACTTGACAGTGATCCTCATCTGCATATCATATTCTATTTAGACTATTAGCATGTTATTCCTCATGAAGAGACCCTATGAGAAGTACCTCTCGAATGGACATCATCAGTTCTATTAGACTCAGGATTGTGTTCTCCTAGATGAGTTCTTTGTGGAATCTTAAATCTGGAATCCTAGGCTAGTATACTATTGTTGGTACTTACCTCTAGAATGTGTGTCTTTGTTGAGTATATCTAGTTATTCTTGTTATAAGTTTTTTAAACATATAACTATGTAGATCTGACTGTATTTATTTTCTTTTATTCTTTTTGGTTTCAAAGTTTCCTAATGAGTATTGTTATACTCACACATGCATAGTATTTGTCTGTACGTTTCGTATCTTGTGCAAATGATCAACCTTTTGACAGAGTCCTAGGCAGACCAGGACCAGACTGTGGTTAGTGAGACCGGATAGACTGAGGTGTGTTCCTACGGATTTATGACATACTTTTAGGTTGGACTTTTATTTTTAGACTCTTCATGGTGGGATTGTATTTTTCCCTATTTACTTTCTTTTACTTCCTGTCATACTCTGGTTACAGTATTTAGATGTATTTATGCATGTTTGTTCGGTATTTTTTACATTTTATAATTCTATTGGATTTTAGATGTGTGTGTGTGTAGGTAATTAGGATAAGGCCTCCCATGTCAATTATATTCCTTCTCAGTGCTAGTTTTCAACCCCTGGCCTATTGGAGTTGAGCTTGGAGAGTTATAGCACGGACCCCTCTAGGATGGGTCATGATAGAGTGGTGTCATAGGGGGTTGGTTCTACTTTAGGATCAATAGTATGTGGTATTGGTTTAGGGAAACAATGTTAAGTGTTTCGAGTTTGGATTTCAATCCAGGGACTCCACTCTTGGTGTGGTGGATGAGGTATCCATACACCATGACTATAATCACCTTCTTTTCAACTTAGTACTTGAGGACATTGGCTATAAGGAAAAAAATGGTACATACATAATATAGGAATGGGTTTTTGTTTTTATGTCCTTATTGAGTAATCTCTCTAGATATGCACATTTACCATGGTACAACTTGTTTGTTTCATGATGTCTATATGACATATGTCAGGTACGATTTAGCATCAGGATCATGAGGATGATCCCATCGGGGATGATGCATCGATATAGAGATCAGTTCATGAGATGTTACCTCCATGTGACGTACCATACATACCACTGCCTATAGAGCAGCACATGGTATCTGTTGTACTAGTGGATGAGGTGCGCAGGTTGAACGCACTTCATGAATTTTAGCAAAAGAGAACCCTCAGGGTCTGAGGTGATCCCAGGCCACAGGTGGCTAAGGATTTTCTTGAGGTATTGACCTGAGTTTTTTGTCTATCTAGGACACTATAAGATCATATGGTGGTCCTGGTGGAAATCCTTCTATATGTCTTAGCAAGGAGATAGTGGGGGTTAGTGACCCAGTCTTACGATGAGGCGACTATTTCATGGACAAAGTTTGAGTGCCTTTTTAGAGATGAGTTCTCACCATATATTCTAAGGGATGTACATATCTAGAAGCTCATATAGATCCAGTAGGGCATCATGATAGTATTTGAGTATTCATCACGGTTTACCAACCTCTCTAGGTACTTGATGGATATGGTTTGATATTAGTTCTTTAATGATCATACCTTAGAGAAAGGTTTTCATAGAGACATTTGGTCTAGTGTTATCCCTTTAAGGATTCCTACTTATGTTGGGGTTCTAGAGAGAGATTTGGTGGTTGAGAGTTTCTTGGCTGAGCATATATAGTTGGCGGTTGTCAACAATGGGAAAGAAGAAGAAGAGAACTCGACAGTAGGGAGTTGACGTCAGTCTTAGGGACTTGGACGTGTGAGACATTTTAAGAGGAGGTCCCAGGATATATGATTTGTAGTCTAGGGCTCACAGGGTGGGTCCAGTCAGCCTAGAGAGAGGTGGTAATACTCATGTAATGGTAGGGTATATCTTGCATGAGATTTTATGAACAGTCATAAAATTGATAGAGAGACCATGGATGAGCCACCTAGTCAGAGACAGTGGTAGGATCATATAGGTTTGCAGGGTGGTATACATGGATGATGAGATGGGAGAGAAGTAAGAGGTGGTTAGTATTTTTACTTTTTACCACTACCACCACCAATTGGTCCATGTCAGGCTTAGGGAGCTGGAGGACAGAGGTGGGGACAACTACATAGGGTCAAAACTTATGACCCAGAAGCTCTGGGAATGATATGAGGTACAATTTTTTTCTTTTCTACCTTAGCTATAGTACTGATAGATATAGGTTCTAGTCATTCATTTCTATCCACATACCATGTACGGGACTTATATATTTTGGTTGAACCTTTGTCTCAACCCTTACACTTCGAAACTCCTACTGGAGACAACTCAGTGATCACACACTTGTTCTGATAGTGTGACTTAACTCTTGGAGGTGAGAGTTTCTATTGGAGTCTCTTGGTAGTAATGTTGATGCCTTATGACATCATTCTTGGTATGTATTGGTTATCTATAGTTCATGAATAGATTTACTATTTTAGGTGAAGGGTGCATTGTATCTGCAATGATGGAACTAGGTTCTCCTTTTTCGATGAAAAGGAAACCCAGGTAGCACAGGGTGGACTCATTCATAGGAGGGTGAATTCGATTAATCATCAGTTGGATAGCTTAACCTTTGGTGCAGTGGATATTGTGAGTTTCCAGTTTCCTTCAGTGGTGGTGGAGTATGATGATGTCTTCCCTAGGGATGTTCTAGGTTTAACTCCCTACTGAGAGATAGACTTCAGCATTGATTTACACCCCAGGATAGAATCGATATTTTAATTATCATATCGGATGGCTCCTACAGAGCTTCACAAGATGAGGGTAAAATCGGAGGACCTGCAGAGGAAGGTATTTTCTTGACCCATTTTTTTTACTTTGGGAAACCCCGATTTTGTTTTCCAAGAAGGCATACAGGAGCTTTAGGTTGTGTGTGTACTATCGGCACTTGAACTAGGTGACCGTAATGAACAAGTATCAACTTTTGAGGATAAATGACATCTTTTATCAGTTGAGAGGGGAACTATGGTTCTTGAAGGTTCACCTCAGGTTAGGTTATCACTAGTTATGAGTACGAGATGAGGATATACTGAATATGGCATTAAAATGTTGTTATGGTCACTATGAGTACTTAGTGATGCCCTTTTGCATAAGGAATACCCCAGAAGTGTTCATGGGACACATAAAATGGATCTTTTTCCCTTACATAGATTGGTTCATGGTAGTCTTCATCAATGATATCCTTGTGTACTCAGTTTCTGAGGAGGAGCATGCAAGACACTTGAGGATAGTTTTGGATGTACTTTAAGAGAACTAGGTTTATGGAAATCTCTCTAAGTTTTAGTTCTAGATTCAAGTGATCCACTTTCTAGGACATGTTATCTTAACATATGGAGTGGAAGTGTACCTATCCAAAGTCAAGGTAGTGTTATCTTGGGATCCACCCAAAAGTGTGACGAAGGTGCAGAGATTCCTTGAGTTTGTAGACTATTACCGAAGATTCATACATGATTTCTCCAAAATATCATCACCCATGATATCTTTGACTTAGAAGGGGGAGCATTTTGTATGGATAGAGAGGTTCTAGCAGGCTTTTCAACAATTTAGGCAGAGTTTGATGAGCGCTACCATCTTGAGATTTCTCGAGGAGGGTGTCAATTATGTAGTGTTATGTGATGTATCAGAAATCGGGCATGGTTGTGTTCTGATGTGGAGGAAAGCGGTTATTTCCTATGGTTCATTCTAGTTGAGACCACACAAGTAGAACTATACGACCCATAATCTTGAGCTATTAGTGGTAGTATTTTCTTTGAATATGTGGAAATACTACCTTATTGGTGAGTTGTTTATCATCTACTCAGATCACAAGATTCTCAAGTATATATTCTCTCATAAGGATCTCAAATTGAGGTAGAGGCAATGTATATATTTCCTCCAAGATTATAAATTCAAAATTTTCTATACTCTTAGGAAGGGGAACATGGTAGAAGATTCTCTCAACATTATATCTTGTTCTCAATTGATGAACAATGAATCAAGGCAGTTGGTCGTGTTGTGTTTATCCTTTGTGGATAGAGATGGAGCATATTTCCTCTAGTAGATGATTGTTACCCCTCTAATCTTGTAACAGGTCAGGGAGGTATGACTTGGGGATACTGACAACAAGATCCTATATACTCAGATATCCACAGGGCATTCTCCTGATGGATATTCTAAAGGTGGAGAGCACATCGTTCTTTTCAGAGGACGCATGATGGTACCAGTGAGGTTGTAGGAGAAGGTTTTGATAGAGTTTCATATGACTCCTTTGTAGGTACATCTAGGTGTGTTAAATATGTACCAGGACTTCCAATGTCAGTTTTAATGTCCAGGGATGAATAAAGTAGTTGAAAAGTTTGTCTCTTGATGCCTTACTTTTAATCAAGTGAAGGCTAAGCACCAAGTTCTGGTGTGTTTGGCTCAACCCCTTGAGGTGATAGAGTCAAAGTGGGGATAGATATCTATGTAATTATTGATGGGATTACCATGTATGTCTAGGGGAAATGATTCCATCTGGATGATCATAGACCGACTCATCAAGTCATCCCACTTTCAAGCTATATGAGAGAAGAGTTCATTAGAGATCTTGGGATGCCTCTATGTATAGGAGATAGTCTGACTCCATGGAGTTCCATCGATGATAATTTCTGACTATAATTCTCACTTCACATCCTGGTTGTGGAAGGGATTGCAGGAGGTGTTTGGGACTTAGTTACGCTTGAGCACAATGTTTCACCAAAAAACTGACAGCAAGACTAAGCAGACCATTCAAGTTATAAAGGAAATGTTGTGAGATTGCATGTTGGACTTTGACTATAGTTAGGAGGATCACCTACCACTAGTGGAGTTTATGTATAATAACAATTACCATTCCACCATCAGTATAGAACCATTCAAGTCTTTTTACGGGTGACCCTATAGGTCACAATTTTATTAGACTGACCCAGGAGAGTCAGCACTCATGAGCCTGAAGTTGGTGTGATCTATAATAGAGATGGTGAAAATCATGCATAAGTGGATGAAGACTACACAAATCCATCATAACTCTTATTATGATATGATATATGGTCCTTTGGAGTTCGAGGAAGTAGAGCATGTGTTACTATGGGTATCACCTTGATGTGGATTGTGGAGATTTGTTTGGGGTGAAAAGTTATCTCTGGGGTTCGTTAGCCCTTTCCAGATACTATATAGAGTTGGTGAGGTGGAATAACACTTATCTATACCCCCACAGTTAGACCAAGTACATTATGACTTCCACGAGTCACAGATAGGGAGGTACGTGCATGACTCATCGCACATTATTGACTAGGGAGAGGTGTACATCAAGGATGGAGCGGTCTTTGCTGATTTCCTAGTAAAGATCAAGGATTAGTAAGATAGGATCCTTCATGGGTGATCTATTTCTTTAGTTTTTATCTGGTGGTATCATGAGAATCTCTATGAGAGTACATGAGAGTGGGAGGCTCAGATTCATGCTATGCACCGACATCATTTTGAGTAGCCCATGTTTTGGCTTTTTAGGGACGTAAATCCCCAAGGTGGAGAGAATTAAATGTCTCAGATTTTTCATGTATTGTTTTTGGATATTATATGGAATATTTTTTAGACAATATGCTAAGAAAGAGTGTGATTTCAATACCTAGTGTTCCCATAATAAATCTTTGAAATATATTCAATATATTAAATAGAACATGCACACAATTTTCCTAAAAAAGTGGAATAAATTCTAAACGGGCTCCCAGATAAAAAATATGAGGGACCCATTGAGTTCATAATGATATTTTTACCCTTGGGATGACTTACTATTAGTCGGCCTGGGTCGTTTGTGGAAAATTCATCACAAGCACAAAAATGAATAAAATAATTTAATAAATTATTTTATTTCTAATTCTTGACGCAGCCACTAGTTATTATTTAAAAAGACAGTTATGTTTGAATTACAGGGTAATCCATATAACCCTAAATACATTATAGAACCCATGGAGAGACCACTGAAGAATTCTATCAGGTAATCTATGATAGGATCATGGATCGACGATCGATACACCTCAAATTCATAGGATCTATCCAATGATAATAGTGAAAACACTTTATTCATAATAAGTCAATCCAAATTGAGGTAGGTCATGTGTTTTGATTTGATTCTTCCATGTTTTTTATTTCTATGATGAATGAAAATCAATCAATGAACATATTTTTTTGTGGTTTGATCATCATGTGGGGTGAGTTGATTTGAGGGGTTTTGACGGGAGAATATCTTTGTGATTTGATTTATTTTAACTATCATTATAAATAAAATGAACCAATATTCACACAAACATAGATTGAGGTTTGTTCCTCCTATCTGTTCTTATGCTTTTCTCCCATGGTTTTGTGTTCGTCATGGGAATTCTTTGTTTGGCCCGTGACTTGACAAGTCCAGATCAATCAATTGTTGCATAACTGTTTCTTAGCACAATGATATAAAATCATAGATCTAGTATCAACATGACATGACATAGGTTTGATGATGAAGATGGAGTGATTCAGATGACATTGGATACTCGATTTTTCATTCTTTAGCATTCTTAGGTGTACAATTAAGAATGATGATTTAATCCATTTTCTGAGTAGATTTGATGAAGAATGCATCATTCGATGATGGAAAGGCTTAGAAAAGTTGGTATCTTTGATATTGTGGCGAAATGATCATTAGATAGAAGGCTAGAGGTGCTAGATCGAATGCGGGATCAGATCTAGGATTCTTCACAATTCCAAACACGGTGTGTAATTCAGATCTACACATCATGTGGGGCCCCCAAAGCAGTGGTTAGGGTTTCCAGAGGAAGTTAAATATCACACAACATGTGACCTCTTTCACACAATGGGTGGTATCTCCCAAATGATTTATTGTATACTTGGGAATTACATGGACATAGGGTGGACTACACGGGTTGGAGCACATTGTGTACTCCCCCACACAGACACGACCTCGACTAGGTACATAGGATAATCCATATACTAGTACATGGGAAAAAGTACATAGGCTAGAGTTATGTACTGGCACACATGTAGACTACATGGGCAGCCTACATGTTGTTTAGTACTACACGGGCATGGCTTGATGACATGGTCCGTTTACACAGGCAAGACCTGAGGTCAAGGGACACAACATGTAAACCCTACTACACATCATGTACTCTTTTACACATGGATTAGATCCCTTATCCTTTGTATCTTATACAAGTTTCATTATGGTATGTTTCCCTTATCCCTTCACTGAAGGTTGGTATGGAATTGTCTTCTACTCCTAGGACTACAATCCATTCAGCAGGACTTCTTGGATAGAGTTATTGGAATCCCTCTGAGAGGCCCAGAGTGAGATCCTTTATTCATCTTCATGCCCTAGGTGGAGTTCTTGGTATTGTCATGACCAACACTACATGGGATTTGATCCTATACTTATTGGGTTAATCAAGATTGATTTGGTATCACCCCATAGTCTTGGAAATGATCCTCATCTATGTATCATATTCTATTCAGATTTTCAATGTGTTCTTCCTCATGACGAGACCCGATGAGAAGTGCCTTTTGGATCAATGTCATCAGTACTATCATACACAGGAGTGAATTCTACCAAAAGAGTGCTTTGTGGAAGCATCTATATCCCCTTCCTTCTATATGATATCTAATAAAGATTACATCCTCACCTTTCTACTCAAACTTACCATAGTTTCCATCTTTCTTATTTATAATACAAGGACTCCCAAAAACTCTAAAGTGATTCAAACTTGGAGTTTTTCCATAAAACAATTCATAGGGATTCATACCTGATTGAGGCCTATATAAACAATAGTTCTAAATATAAACATCATTACTCATAGATTGCCTCCAAAAATAATGAGAAAGGACATGCTCAAGTAACATAGTTCTTCCCATTTCCACCAGGTTTCTATTCTTTCTTTCAGCAATACCTTTTTTTGGGAGTGTATGGAGATCTATACTCATATAGAAATCCATACTTCTAAATATAGCCTTTAAACTCTTCACTTCTGTATTCACCACCATTATCAGTTCTCAACTTCTTCACAGAATACTCACATTCTTTCTTAGCTTTTATTCTGAAACTTTTAAACATTTTCAAAGAATCTTATTTGTGTTTCATGTACATAACACAATTAATGAGAGTAAAATCATTAATAAAAGTAATTAAGTACTTATTTGCATGTGTTTATTGTTTTATCATTGTCCCACATATATCAAAATGGATCAGTTCTAGGGGTTGTTTTGAACAAATATCAACTTTCTGATGCACATCATTTGTAATATTTCCTTTTTGGAAAATAGTTCAACACAAATCTCTTCTTCTTAGAAAAACAAGAATTTCTCAGACAATGTCTATTTTGAATAACATGATCATGTTTATTTGACACATATGTCCAAGTCTTTTATGCCATAACTGATTCTATACCACCATACTCATGTAACAAGAGTTTTGTGAATCACCAACCAGAAACAAATTTCTTTTCATACATTGACCTCTTGTAACAATATTGTTGTATTCTTCACTCTTTACAAAAAATCTATCTTTCTTGAAGATAACCTTGTTACCCTCATCACACAATTGTGAAACACATAGAAAATTGTGTTTCAGACCATCAACATACAATGTTTTCTTAGATTTCATCTTTTATTTTATAATGATGGTTGACCCAACACCTTTGATTTTCAATGATTCATCATTTCAAAATGTCATTGTGCCTTCTTTAAAATCTTTCACATTCTTCAAAAATTTCAAGTCTCATGTCATGTGGTAGGAACACCCACTATCAAGTATCTAGGGCCATTCTCCTTTCATGAATTTTAATGCAGTTTCAACAAAAAGATCCATTTCTCCTTTATTTTATTTATTTACGTTTAGCTATTGATAATTGAGAATCCTTTGCTGAGCTGATAACAAAACAAGACATCCTTTTTCAAGGTGTACAGGTTGATCACATCTCTCATAAATAGTTTCCAAGATTTGGAACCTATTTCAATCTTTAATCCATTCTTTTTAAATTTCTTTATGACAACATTCTCATTATTCCTTCTTTGAGGAGATTGACCCCATCTAAAACTCTACCTTTCATAACCTATGAGATAATATTAATGTTGTTGATTGAACTAACAAATACTTTTTGTGTGTTCAAATCCCTCGCAATACCAGCAATACCTATAGAAAGAGTATTTGCCTATGAAACCTCCATACTGATCAGAATTGTGAAAATATTTCTCAACCATATTCTTTTCACTTTCAATTGGATTCTTCTTCTTCTTCTTTTCAGTCTTGATAGGATCATAAGTATTTATAACTTTTCTAGATATAGATAAAACCTTTTATGAATCAGGATGTTTTTTAACTTCTGAATTCTTCACTTTGACCACATACATAACTTTCCCAGCATTCTTCTTTTCATACACAGTTTCATTCTTCTTCTCACCCTTTGAAGGTATCTTTTGTTGAACCTTCTCAAGTTTCTCATTATGAGAACATTCAACAAATTCAGTGATAGATTTTTAGAAACTTAGACTTTTCTCTTCATCTTTAGAGAGTTTTTGTTGGACAAGTTCCAACTCTTCTTCTTTTTCCTTCAACTTCACTTCCAAATGCACATTACAATTCTTTTCATCTTCAAAATATTTCTTCAAGTCATCAATTTCTTTCACCAGCTTCATTATTTCATTAGAAAAACATTCTAGATATCTTATTGAGGAACATTCATCTTACAACTTTTTATTTTTCTTTTCAAGCCTTCAGATCTTTCTTAGGCACTCTTTCAATTCTTCTTTCAAAGGATGTTCAAGTTGAGTTTCTTCTTCTTCAAAACTATTCCTTCTAAATTCTTCATCATTAATTGTTTCAATAAAAGTATTTTCAATATCATACTCAATGTATTTTTCAGATTCATCATCATTATCTTCTTCTTCATCATCTTTGGATAAGAAACTTCTTCTTTTTTATTTGAAGAATTTCTTTTCTTTTACTTTTTCTCTCGTTTTCTTCCATGATCTTCTTGTATTTCTTTCTTCAATATCATTATCCTCTTCTTTATTTCTTTAAGGACAATTAGCCACAAATTTACCAACATCTCCACATTCAAAACATTTCAAGTTAATTTTCCATTTATATTTCCATGTACCTCTTTTCGCATTGCTAGAAAACAAGGATAGGATTTCATTGATATTTTTACATACCTCGTTTTCAAAGTCAGAATTACTAGCTTCATCTTCAATAACAATATTCTTTGACTTTTCTTTCTTCATATCCCTGAAATACATTTATCTATCAAACTTTTGTTTCTCTTCATATCATTCTCTCTACTCATTTCATAAGTGATAAGAGTGATATGTAAATCATTAAGAGATAATGTTTCAGGATCTCTATCTTCCAATGAAGAAACTTTTGCATCAAATCTTTCTGGTAGGATTCTCAAGATCATTTCAATAATTGTAGAGTCCTTCATCTTTTCACCATGTAATTTGATAGTACTCACAATGTCATTCACCTTGGTAAATAATTCCCCAACTGATTCATGCTCACCCATCTTCAAATATTTATACTTCAATCTCCATATTTGTAATTTTTCCTTCTTCACTTTTGTATTGCCTTTTTATATGTTTTTCAATTTATACCATATACCTTTAGATATGGAAACACCTTTCACTCTCAAGAATCCACTTTCATAAAGTGATGATAATATAGCATTCTTGGCTCTTCCATCATTCTCAAGAAACTTCTTGTCAAAAGGTGTAAGTGGATCACTATCATCAATGGGAGGAAACCCAATTGTTGCAGCTTCAAGAACATCATAACTAATAGAAATAAGATATGGTTGCATTCTATCTTTCCATTAAATATAGGAATACCTTTATTGTTTACACTTTTCACATTCTCCATCAGCAAAGAATAGCGAAGGAAACCTTTCTCTGATACCACTTGAAAGTGCCTAGTTAGAGTAATGTATCACTGAGAGGGGGAGGGGGTGAATCAATGATACTCTTTTTTTTATGTTTCTTTTCAATTGAAACAACCTTCACCTCCTATTAGAGATTTCAATTTCCTGCTAAAAACAAAATCACCACACATCCATAAGAACACAAATATTTACAAGGTTCACTATTAAATAAGAATATTTACGTCCTTAATATGGTTTGGAAATGATCCAATACCATAGAATCCACTAAGAAATCAATCCTTGGATTAAAATGAGAAGGATTTAACCTTTAACTCATGTAGCACTATAAAAAAATCCCACTATTTCATGTGAACCCTCTTAGAAAAATAGGGTAATACAATTGTTTTATAAAAACTCATGTTACATGCGCTTCTTTTCAATTCAAAAAATGTATTCAATTGAAATAAAATTAATCAATTCCTTACCCATAAGAAGGGTAAGAACCACCTGGACTTTGTTATGAAACACTGATTCCAATATTTTCTGAGTCTGATTCCTCTGAGTCTAATTCTTACAAAATAATACTCCCAATATGATTTTTTGATAGAATACAATGGAAATTAAATGGCACCACTTAAAATCCCTGAGTACAATGAAACTCAGTACAATAATTCCTCAGTTTGGAAATATTCAATATGGTCATACACAGTATGGAAAATCATGTTCCGATTAATTCATCTTGATACCAAACCCAGTAGAATACAATCCCCGTTAAAATGTATTCAATATAAAACAAAACGATAGCACTTTCTCTCACTGAAAACTCAAAGCTTCTCTTTCTTTTATGTTAAACAGTACCCGTCGTCAGAAATTACATTGTACTTGTTTTACTTTTATAGGTGACCCAAAATGAGTTTAGGAAAGAATCCCAAAATGTTCCCCACTCACACAAATTCACCCACATTTGAATTTTACCTAAAATCTCATAGCAATTCTGACTTCTTCAATGCTTCTTGATTCTTCTCAAAACTTCCACAATATTCACCTCTTCTTCTTCAAACTCCCATTTCAGTTGATAAGACTGATTTCAATTGTTAGGAATACATGGGTCTAATCAACTGAGTCTGATTCCTCATGCTAATTACTGAATATAATTCTCAAAACTGATTTGAGTCAGAATATTGTATTTGAAAGTTTATCTCCCCCTCGAAAAATCATTCAGTAATATTCTTCCCATTTATTTTCTCTTGACCCACTTGAGAAAACATACTTCATTCACCAATATGTTCTTGTATCATGAATTCCTTCATGATTTTTAATTCAGTGAGGATTAGCTTTAGCATCTTCTAATATGGATTGGAAAGTATTGTAACTTTCCATTTATTCTAGAAAACTCTTTTCTTCACACAACTCTTGATCCACTTCAAATACAAACTTCTTCTTCTCCTCTTCTATTGATGGCACTTAGCCCCATTTAAATTTCATATGAAAATAACACAAAAAATCAACTCTTACCCCACTTTGATGAAGTCATTTGAAAATAAACCAGAGTATAATACTTTCTGGATATGATCATTTCAGGTTACAATCATGTCTGGTTATGATCATTCTAGATACGATCATTTATGGGTAGGATCATTTCCTAGGTATGATCATTTTTGGTTACCATCATTATGGTTATGATTGCTGGTTACGATTGTTGGGTATGATCAAATACAGTATGAAAACAATGATCTGCTCAAATACGATACAATAAAATCTGAAAACGATTCCTTCTTGATCGGCATCATCTCTTCTATTTCACCCAAATCTGATCATTTTAAAAGATAATTAGAACAATTTATTACTCTTTTATTGGAACTTCCTTTTCAATTGTCACCACTTTTCATCGGTTCCACCTTTCATCAGCACCACCTTTCAATGTCACCACCTTTTATCAGCACCACCTTTCATCGGCACCACCTTTCAATCTGGATACGATTGTTTTGACAAAAAATTGGTACCACTTCTTTCTCTCTTCAATACAAATACGATAAATCTGAATATGATTATTTTGATATTGGTAGTATCTCTTTCAATCCCCCTTTATTATATCAATATTTCATCATAAGTTCTCACAACAACAATTGATTTATATGAAATTTGGATCGGAAAAGCATCATCACAATTGCTTTGAACTGTAGTCATAGAGACTTTGATTCTTCAACAAAACAGCCACTTATTTCTCATCGGTTCTAGTGTGAAACTGATGACCAATATCTTCCAACATGATATATTCTCCTATGAAAATGATTATTCCTAAAACCGATCAATTATTTTATAAAACAAAATCTCAAAACAATTTTTTCCAATATAAAATGAAGTGATTTATTTTCTTAAAAACCAACATTGACCACAAAATACATTCTTGAAACCATTATCACCTTTTTCTCAACATGTTGGACTGATGGGAATGCACTTTCAATAATCATTTTTGATGGTGTGGATCACCATGTCTTAAAATCATCCTTTATGAATAAAGACATATGGAGAGGAGAAACATGAACTTGGGAAAGAATTGATGAATGAAACTATCATTTATTTGCATAAAGGGACATGGGTAAGTATTGTATCATTGATTTAGTGATGGCGGTGAACAGTATATTGACATTTGGGGAATAGTGTGCCTTGTGTTTAGAATTGCACAATGAAAACTCATTTGGAATTATAATGTAGAATGTGGTAATTCTATTGTGAATTGATGACTAGTGTAGGTTTGGATTTTGGTTGGAAGACCACTGAGACTTATTGGGGATGAGAAGTGTTGTAGTGGGGATATTATAAAGACTCGTATCTATATGGGTTACAAATTTCAAGGGAAATTTAAATTTTTTTTCCTAGTGAGGGGTTATTTTGAGAATAAAGATTTTGATCGAGAATCTGAGAGTTGGGAAAACCCCAAATAATGTTTCAAGATATGTTTTGAGGCTAGGGTGGTGAATTAGGTTCTCAGGAGTGGTATTTTAGGCCAAGTCATAGGCTGGCCTTATGTAATGAAAAACCATTACATATGGTGACCGTTGTATAATCCACCCTTATATGGGTGACCCTTACATAGGTCGCCCCTATGTAGACCTAGAACCCTAACATGAATATGATTTTTCTAAAAAGTTGTCAAAGTCCAGTTCTAGAGAAGGGGGTCTAGAAGACCCATATTTGGTCACCCTTACATGGGTGGACTATCTAGGGAAGACACCTATATGGTGACCCTTATATGATCACTCATATGTAGTGACTCTTACATCGTCACCCATATGTGGATGACCCATATATGGGTCATATGACAAACCATATCTTTTATATTTATTATTTCATGATCTATTACATAAATATACAAATAATAAAATCCTATAAGATTGAGACGCCTGGTGTCTTTGGGAAATTATATACATAGCACATTAAATTGAAATAGAGATATAGAGACATTATTTAAAACTCCATAACATGCCCTTAAAATACATTTATCTTCTAATACTACACAGGATAACCTAGGGATGTACATAAGTTAAGGTTTAAGATATAAATCCTAGTAAGGGGATAATAAAAGAATAACATGATTAAAGTAGTACATGTGAGTCAATAAGTATATCAAGGTGACATAATAGTGTGATAATAATAAACATTAACATCTGATCCTAATATAAGATGATAACTTCAAGGAAATATAAGAATGTGGAAGCAACATAAAACATGATATCATAAGAACAATACAAGGATAACCACCAAAGAATCATAACATAGTGTTCTTAGGATAAACTTTCACGCACTATTCATGGTATCTTATGTGATAAAAACATTACCCAATTCATTGGAGGGTTATATAATTATGATCTCACCCCTCACATTCATATTATGTACACACATTTTTGTTCCACATAGATTATACAATATACGAACATATTTCATCACTTTTAATACCACAATCAAAGAGTGTGGGTTACATAAATGGAAGTACCCAATCAATAAAGGATATTTACATCTATTTGAATACCCTTGATTCAAAATGGGTATGGGAATTCATAATAAAAAATTCTGGCATAGAAAATCATGAGATAATTTTGGCAGCATAACGGGTGTACATAAAGGATCATAGAAGGATTTAATGAGAGTGAAATGTGGTCTCTCATTACATTTTAATCATAATGGTAGTAAATGGGTGTGTAAAAATACCTTAAAAAATGAAAAATTGGAAATCAAAAGACATAATACAAAGAAAGTACTTAAATAAAATGGAAGAGGAGAGAATCACTTACCTTGAGAGGTTGCTTTTAAAAGAATGGGAAGAGCTTCCTAAGAGCTTGGAAACATATTTGGAGGGATTTAGAGAGGTATAAGGGGGATTCAGTCTCAATAGATTTTTAGTGAAGAGGATTTGGAGGTTGGGTGGGTATTTATACAAAAAGGTATGGGAATTATTTATTAATTTCTAAACATAGGTTTCGGACTCTATATAATTAAATAATCAAAATCACAAACCTTATCATAGTTTTTTACCATGTTTTCTTCCAAATAGAAGTGTTTTTAAATATTTTATTAAGGACAAGAACCAAACATATTAAAATAATACCATAGTTGATGTGGAAGTGATTCATGTTCATAAAGAATTGATTTTAAAACCATAAAATATAATATACATTTTGGAGGATTCATTAAGGATTTATAAAATTAATAAAATGCATTAAAAAACACATTATTTTAAATGAAAAATATATATTTGGTCATTTATTACTTTTATATAACTTATTACATCACTTTTAGACTATTATGGTGTTATAATACATATTATATATTTATAGTGTATTTAATTTTTACCCAAAAATTCGATATTCTCGGAAAATTATGAAAAAATAACTATTGGATAATTTCAATGTGCGTATTTAAAAAATAATATTTATTTTTTCAATATAATTCTCTAAATATTAGGATTTACACTTTAAAATAAAAAAACATTATTTTCTGAAAAATACTAGTTTTTACAACACTAATGACTTTTGGACCCATATAAAAATTACATTTCCCTTAATTAAAGTATATTATCATTTATATTTAAATAAATATTATTTATTAATAAAATTTTATTAAAATAATATTTTTTCAAAAATTATTGAATTTATCAAAAAAAAATCATTATTGAAACTATATATTTTCCAAAATTACAAATTTAGTTTCTTCATATCAAAATATAATTTTAATCAAACTCTTTATATAACCATTTATAAACTAATAATAAAAACGAATAAATATAAACATTATTTTATTTAAAATAAAATATAAAAAATTATACTTCTAGGATCTAGATACATAACCCATTATTACACCAAAGTACACCCTAATGGTAAGGTGTGTGATGGTGGTGTTTTCTTAGGGTGGTTCGGTGAACAAGGTTTGGGTCATGATATTAATAAGCTTGAACTTATATCATAAATGGTTTTTATCTTGTTTAAGTTGTTCAATATCATCTTAGGATTCATTAAGATAAAATTCCAATGATGTCATCACCTTTAGAATCTTTTATAAATAGGACTCATAAGTCACAATCCTACTGGTTGAGGTTATTGCTTCTTTAGTCTATGTCAATTAGACTTTATCATAACCCTTAATATATATTAATCCTAAAAATTAGTATAAAAAGTCTATATTATCAACAATTATGATTCTTAATGATATTTTAAATTTTATAGACCATATTTTATAACGATCCAAAATAACCAAAGTACGGAATGTGTTTTCTATAACTACATTACTTAATAATGCATTTATTCATTCAAAAGGTAATTTCATTTATAAAATTTTGGGTTGTTACATTCTTCCCTTTTTATAAATTTCACCCTCAAAATTTCATTTTGTACACTAGAATATATGAGGGTACTTTTGCTTCATATCCTCTTTTGGTTCCCATGTTTCCTCCTCAAACTTATGGTTCCACCACAACACTTTAACCAAGTGAGTTGTTTTATTTTGTAGAACTTTTTCTCTATGATCTAAGATCTTCATTGGATTATCATCATATGAAATATCATTATTCAAGTTTACCACCTCTATATTTAGTACATGTGAGGGGTATAGTATGTACTTACTCTATAGGGATACATGGAACATATCGAATATATTAGGTGGGGGTGTTGGTCGATAATCCATATCTCTAATACAATCAAGAATCTCAAAGGGGACAATGTTTCTTGGACTAATATTTCTCTTCTTCCCAAACCTCATGAATTTATTATATGGTGATATACAAAGGAACACATTATCTTCAACCCCAAACTCTAGGTCTCTTCAAAGATTATTTTTATAGATTTTCTATAAACTTTGTATAGATTTCATATGATGTTGAATGGTTTAAACCTTCTCTGTCATCTCTTGGATAAGACCAGGTCTCATGAGCTTCCACTCTTTAACTTTATTCCATCATGCTAGAGTCCAAAACCTCTTCCCATATATATCCTAATAAGGTTTCCTTTTAATTCTAGAATGGAAAATATTATTATATGAGAATTACACTAGGGGAAGGTGTTAACCTCAATATCCATGTAAATCCATTGAACATGATCTAAACATATCCTATATAGTTTGAATAGTTCTTTCATACTTACCATCCATGTGAGGGTGATAAGTAGTACTAAAACTCATCTTTATATCTAGTTCTTAATAAAGGATTTTCTAGAAGCTTGAGGTAAACCTTGGATCTCGATTAGATAAAATGGAGTGTGGTACTCCATGCAGTCTTACCACTTCCCTTATGTATATCTTAGCGAGTTTGTATAGATAGAAATATTCCATGATATTAATGAAATGCATTGAATTTTTAATGTGATCAGCTACCACCAATATGGTTTTATTGCCTTTAGATATCATGGGGTTTTCTATGATTAAATCCATGGTTATGTTTTCCCATTTCCATACCGGTAAGGGAAATGGTTGCATCATACCCTTATACTTCTGTCATTCAACCTAGACTTTTTAGCATACTAAGAATCAAGATACAAATTTTGTAATATACCTCTTTATGTTATCCCACTATAATTTTTTGCTTCATATGTCTATACGTATTAATTCTTCCTGGATGAATATAGAAGGATGGTCTATGCACATAATTCAGAATTTCCCTCTTTAGTTTTGATTTTTATGGGACACATATTTGGTTTCCAAACCTTATGACTCTATATTTAGAAAATTTAAACTCCAAAATATTCAATACATTTCATTTTAGCTCCTTATCATATTTTTGGGCCTCCTTGATCCTCTCAAGAATGGATGGTTGATTAGTTATTTGAGTAATGTATTATAAAGTCCCATTTTCAATTCCCATGTCTATCCTTTGAATTTCCAAGAATATTGTATCCCTTTCAATCCTCATTATGGATAGGGTTTTATGATCCTTTTTAATCATAGTATCTACCACTTTTTTCTCCTTCTTAGGATATAAATTATTAGACAATCATAATCCTTGATCATCTCTAACAAACTTTTTTAGTTCATATTGATATCCTTTTGTGTAAATATACAATTGAGGATTTTATGATCTATATATGTGTCACACTTCTTCTCATAGAGATAATGCCACCAATTATTTAATTCAAAGATAAATGCAATCGATTATAGATCATGGGTTGGGTATTTATGCTCATGGTTCTTTAATTGGTGGGAGGCATATGCTATCACCTTTTCATCTTGATTGAGTACACAACCCAATCCATTTTTGGATGAATCATTATATATCACAAATCATTCCCTAATGGTGGGTTATGTGAGCACAGGTGTAGTGATTATCCTCTTATTTAACTCTTTAAATATCTCTTCACATTCATCAATCTAGAAAAACATCACTCCCTTTCAATTTATCTTGGTTAGTGGAATTGACAATTGTGGGAAGTTTATCAAAAATTTATGATAATACTTAGATAATTCAAGGAAACTATAGATATCCAACATATATTTTGGTATAGATCATCCTTTAATTGCCTCTATTTTTGAAGAAGATAGATATATCCCCTTTTTGGTGATAACATACCCCAGTAATGTTACTTTCTTGATCCAAAACATTCATTTATTGTATTTTTCATATAAATTTTCCTTTAATAAGGTCTTCAATATAGTATTTAAATGCTCCTCATTATCCTCCTTTCTTTTATAGTATATAAGAATATAATCTATAAATATTATCACAAATTTGTCAAGGAAATCCCCAAAGACTCTATTAATTTTATTCCATTAAGATAGGTGGAGAATTAGTGAGTAAAAATGGAATCACTATGAACTCATAGAGCTCGTACCTTATGCAAACAAACAGTATTGGGAATATCCTCCTTCTTCACTTTTACTTGATAATATCTTGACTGAAGGTCCACCTTAGATAAGTATTGGGCTCCACATAGTTGATTAAACTATTAATCAATCCATATAATAGGATACTTATTATTTATCATGATCTTATTGAGATCATGATAATAAATTCATAGGCGCATTGACCCATCCTTATTCTTAATTAAGAGGACCGGCACACCCCATGGTAAATCACTTGGGCATATAAACCCTTTTTCCAGATTCTCATATAGTTGTTTCTTTAGATCTTAAAGTTCAATAGTGGTCATTATATATGGATTCTTGGATATAGGTAAAGATCCTAGTATAAGTTAAATTGATAACTTAACCTCCCATTTATGAGGAAGACCAGGAAATTCTTTGGGAAACACATCAGTGTAACAATGGGCATGTCATCAATGATGATCTTTTCTTTAGTCTTAATAATTTGAGCTAGATACACTTACTCATAAAATAATAATATCCATGATTAATATTATGATTCTAAGGAAGATATATCCTTGTTCTTACACTTTTATAGAATCATGGAGATATTTTCAATACATAAGGTAATTCCCTTCTCCCGATAATTTATATTGTATTTATACAAGGAAGGTCAATCCATACCTATAATTACACCAAATTCCACTAAAGGGGTATCAAAAGGTTTACTGGGAAATTAAAACCAAAAATATGTATGGGATAGAAGTTAATAATTTTCCCATTTTTTCATATTTACTAATAGCTCCACTTCAATGCTTTGAGGTGGTGTTTTAATAGTTCTACTAAACTTTAGTGATATAAAAGAATGCATAGAGATATGGATGATATGCTTACCTTTCACTATTTTATTCTTGTTCTAATAATTTACTTAATCCAAAATAAACTTGGGGATGAGAATTTTCAAAAAATTAAGCATATAAAATGGGAACTGTGAATATTGAAGTGATGAACCATAAATGACATACATTATTTAACCTATGAATTTCTAGGTTTCAATCTAAGTTATTCATAGTTTATTTCCTAATTCTATGAGAATTTTTTTCACCTTTATAATGGTTTATAAAGAGCTTGTAAATTTACCAAAATAATATCCCTCAATAGTGTTTAACTAGGTTTGTATCAAGGCCTCTTTGTCATGCATTAGGTGACGATCGAGCTAATACCCAATGTTCCCTTTTTAGGGTTACTACCCCTAGGTACAATAGTGTCAGATCCATATTCATTTGTAGTATTTAGATGTGGACTTTATATATTATAAACCACTTAATATATACTTTACCAAAATTTAGGGATTTTTTCCTACATTTAGTCTTGTTCTTAGGCCTTACATTAAGGTTTTATAATCTTAATCCCCCAAAATAACTAGACCTTGCTTCTTATACCAACTATGATAACCCATATCTTTTATATACCTCATTTAATGATATATTACATAAAGATACACATAATAAAATCCTAAAAGATCGAGAGGCCTAGTGTATTTTGGAAATTAGATACATAGCACATTAACGTGAAACAAGGATATAAATACATTATTTAAAACTCCATAACATGCCCTTAAAACCCATTGATCTTCTAATACTACACGGGATAACCTGGGTATGTACATAAGAAAATTGGTGACCTATAAATAATAATAAGGGAATAATAAGATCATAACATGATGAAAGTAATACATGTGATTAAAGAGGCATATCAAGGTGACATAAAAAGAGTGAGAATCATAAACATGAACATAAAATCCTGATATAATATGATAACATCAAAGAAGCATAGGAATGTGGAAACAACATAAAACAAGACATCATAAGCATAATACAAGGATAATCATTAAGGAATCATAGAATAGTGTTATTAGGATAAAATCTTGTGCACCACACATGGTATCTCATAAAATAAAAACATTAACCAATGTATTGGAGGATTATATAATTTCAATCCCACCTGTCACATTCATATTATGTACATGCATTTGTGTGCCACATAGAACATACAACATAAGAATGTCTTTAATCAAATTTAATCATGTGATTAATGATTTTAAGTTATATACATGGAATTACCCAATCAATTAAGGATAGAAACATCTGGGTGAATACAATTTAGTGGAAATGGGGATGGGTATTCACAATACAAAAGTTTATCATGGAAAATCGTGATATAATTTCAGCAGCATAACTGGTGTACATAAAGGTTCATGGAAGGTTTTAATGAGAATTAAAGCTGGTAACTAATTACATGGTAATAATAAGGGAAGTAAATGGGTGTGTAAAAACACATTACAACATGAACAATTGGAAATAAAAAGGCTTAGTATAAGGAAAGTATATAAATAAAAAGGAAGATAAGAGGATCCCTTACCTTGAAAGGGTACTTCTAAAAGATTGGTATGAGCTTATTAAGAGCTTGGTAACACCTTGGGATGGATTTTAAGAGGTAAAGGGAGATTAAATTCATGATTCATGGTTTTTTAGTGAATAGGAGTGGGAGATTTTGGGGGTATTTATAGAAAAATAGAGGGGAATTCTTTATTAATTTCTAAACATAGGTTTTGGACTCTGTATAATAAAATAATAAAAACTAAAAACATTATCATTGTTATTTCCCATGTTTTATTACAAATAGAAGTGTTTTTAAATATTTCATAAGCCCAAGAACCAAAAAAATTAAAATAATATCATCAGTGATGTGGAAATAAGTCATGTTCATAAAGAATTGATTTTAAAACCTTAAAATATAATATAGATTTGGGAGGATTCATTAAGGGTTTATAAAATTAATCAAATAATTTCAAAAACACGTTATTTTGAAGTATAAATATATATATTTGATCATTTATTACTCTTATAACACTTATTGTATCATTTTTAGGCTATTATGATGTCATAATGCATACCGTATATTTATATCGTATTTAATTTTGACCCAAAAATTTGATTGTTTCAAAAAATTATGAAAAATTAACTATTTAATAATTTCAAAATTATGATTTCATAAATAATATTTATTTTTTCAAAATAATTCTCTAAGTATGATAATTTTATATTTTAAATAAAAATCCTTATTTACTGAAAAATACTAGTTTTTATGATGTTAACGACTTTCCAGCCATTAAAAAATTACATTAGACTTCATTAAATTATATTATAATTTATATTTAAATAAATATCATTTACTAAGAAGTTTTTATTTAAATAACTATTATTTCAAAAAATCTTTAATTTATCAAAAAAAGTTTTTTGATTGAAACTATATATTTTCCAAAAATATAATTTTAGTTTCTTCATGTCAAAAACTAATTTTTATCAAACACTTTATATAATAATTTATAAAGTTATAGTAAAAAAGGATTAATACAATCATTATTTTATTGAAAATAAAATATAAAAATTCATGTCGTTAGGGTCTAGATACAAAACCCCTTATTACACCAGCATACGACCTAAGGGTAAGGTGTGTGGTGGAGGTTCTTTCCTAGAGTGGTTCGATGAATATGGTTTTATTCATGATCTTGATAAGCTTGAAATTATCTCATAAATGGTTTCGATCATGTTTTACTTTTTGAATCTTAGTATGGTCTTGGTTAAGGGAAAATTCTAATGATATCATATCCCTTAGAATCTCTGATAAATGGGCTCTATAGGGCTTGATCCTACTAGTTGTGGCCATCACTTATTCTGTATATGTAAATTAGACTTTATCATAACACTTAATATATACTAATTTTAATGGTCACTAAACAACAGCTATATTATCAATAGTTATGATTCTTTTATCTGACAGGATATATTTTATAACGGTCCAAAATAACTAAAGTAGTGCATGCATTTTCTATAACTACATAACTTAATAAGGAATTTATTAATTTTAAAGGGAATTGTATTTATAAAATGTTAGGTCATTGTGTGGATAAACCTTACTTGGTTACCCATATATGGTTAACCCATTCATGGCACCCTTACATGGGGTGACCCCTACATAGATCACCCTTATGTGGGAGACCTCCTTCATGGATAAACCCTACATAGACCCCTATGTGGAACCTTACATGGATGGCATGATAGTGTTTCTAGTTTTTTTCAAAATACTAAATTAAAGATAAAAATAGGATTATTTTCTCTTTTAAGGAAGTGGAAACACATCAGAAGTCTTGTTCGTCTCTCTCTTAGATTCAAGGAGAGTGTCTCCCTCAATCCTTGTCAGGATCAAGTGACATTTTATCTGAAGGGGAGATTGAGATAAATCTAACACTCTACGTCGATTTTTCTTTGGTTTCTTCACATGTTTCTAACTGCTAATTTGTGTGACCCGAACTAGGTCTTTGGAAACAATTCCACTAGGTAATGGTGGAATCATCTTAATACTAAGGTGTTTTTTCTTATCTTAGATAAAGATATCTTGGGATGATGATCATACTGGGTTTTGTTTGGATTCAAGAATATCATTTCCATAGTTTTATTTAGGTTTTTTGAAATTTTGGGTGAAATGAATGGATTGAAAGGAAGAATAAACTAGGGATTTTATGAGTTAAAGTCTAGATGGGCGTTGGGGGTGGAATATACCCTTTTCTTAAGGATTTAAGTCATAAAAGATATTTGGTGATTAATTTATTGATTATGCCCCAGAAATTAAATGAATAAATAATTATGTAATTTTTTTAGTTAAACTTATTAATTTATTAAAAATGGTTTATGATTAATTAGATGGATTTTAATGAGTTAGGGACTTATGTAGATGGGTGATGGTTGGTTGGGATTGGATGAGCTTAGGAAAGGGTGTTCAAGATTAATTTAGAGGGTATGGTTCTATTGGTGAATAAATGGTCTCATAGAATGTTGATCACCTATACTACCAATAGAACACTAAAAGTATGATTGATAGATCCACCGAAAGTCCATGAATAGATCAACGCAGCAAAAATGAAAACTTCCAGAACTCCACTTACCCTTTGAATAAGTGTATTTAAATTTGGAATCCACTGCACCCTACCCACCACAAAAATTATACCTCAAACACACTTTAGCAAAAAATGGAAAATTAAATGGAAATACAGACAATATTAATACATGAAACTGAAGTATATAAAGTAGTAAATGAACATAGAATAATTTAAGGTGCTTTAGAATTTTTTTCTACATGCATGAGAGGAACCATTGTGACTTATTTAATAAGCACAAATATTAAAAAAACTTATAAATATCATTAGTAATATTTCATTACATAATTATTAATAATATATAAAACATTGATACATTATTCAGTGTCATGTCTCTATTTTTAGGGTTAGCCCCCACTTCCTTTTATAGGAAATTTTTAGTTGTCCAGGTCACACCACTTTACCATATACATGGGGAATCCTATAAATGGAATTCCATTACTGATCGTCCATAACATTGTTAAACTAAACCACTTTCCCTATTAATCACTTTTAAATACTTCATTCCAGATAATTCCATCTAAAAGATTCATCAACATTCTGAACCACCCTTGATATAATTGGATGTATGAACTTCGGATGCCCTGACTTCTACTGAAGATATGAATTTTCAATTCCTAAACATTGATTCCAACCATCTAACACTGATCAAATTTCCAATACACATAAATCAGATTCCCTAACTTCTGATTCTCTAAACTTTTGATGCTTTGAACTTTTGATGATCTGAACATGAATTCAAATCCCAATAATCTCTCACTTTAAGTATTACTTCAGGGAATACCTCAGAAACCATCCTCGGTACTAATAGTTTCCCTCCACCTTTCATTATTTTATTCACCCAATAACCACTAAAGCATGGTGATGCCTTAAAATTTCTTGAGTTAAAGTCTTGGTGGACATTTCCATCGGATTTTGGCTACCAATGATCTTTTGAATATCTAAAACTTTCTCCTCCGACATATTTTTGATGAAATAGTACTTCAAGTCAATTTTTTTCCTTGAATGGAATACTAAATTTTTAGCCAAGTGGATTTCACATTGGATGTCACAGAAAAGAATACCTACTTCCCAAATTCTTCTTAATTCATTAAAAAATTACTTTAACCAAACCATCTCCTACCAAGATTATATTACTACTGCAAACTTTTCTTATATTGTACTTAGTGTGAAAATATTCTATTTTCAATATATCCAACTAATTTTTGTTCCTCTATAAGTAAATATTAATCTTATTATTCTCTTTTGACTGTCTAGATCTTCAGTAAAGTTTGTATCAACAAATAATTTTAACGGATCTTCCTTCCTAAAGCAAAGAGCTTGATCTTCCAATAATTTAAAATACCTAAATATCCATTTGATGGCTTCCTAATTTTCTCCTCTAGGGTTGGACATAAATATTATTAAAAAAATTAATAATTCAGTATTCATTCAAGTAAAAATCATTGCATGCATCAAAATTTTGATGATACATAAGAAATTTTCTCTATATACCAACACTCATCATCCATTTCAGGTTCTTATGCCTTGAAAAATTTGAAGTGTCCAACAATAGGGGTGTAAACTAGTTTTCATTTAGTCATGTTAATCCTTTCAATAATTTTATAGATATACTCCTTTTGATATAGATCCAAAGTTTCAGTCATTCTATCTCTTTCTATCATTATCCCCATTATCTTCTTTTCTTGCCTGATATATTTCATATAGAAACTTCTAGAAAACTGATTTTTCAATTTATTAATCTTTTGTACATCCGGTCAGACCAAAAACATGTCATTAACGTACAAAAAATGATGAATGTCCCATTATCTCATTGCCTCCTGTGATAATAATTATTTTCATTACATATATCAAAGCCTTATTTTTTCATAAACTCAACAAACTTCTGATTCCATTATCACAATTATTTATTCATCCCATTGAGGCTTTTCTTAAGTTTACATACCAAATTATGATCCCAAACTTCTAGCACACCTATTAGTTGTTTCTTGTAAATCTCCTCCTCCAAATCACTATGATGGAAAAATGTTGTGACATCTATCTTCACTAGATACAGATCTTTTGAAGTAACCACACTTAGCACTATTCTGAGGGTAGAATGTTTAACTACTAATGATAAGATTTCTAAGAAATCAACCCCATAATTTTATTGAAACCCATTCACTGCCAATTTTTTATCATATCTATTAATTTCATCAGCCACTTCCTTAATCCGGTAAAACCACTTATTCTCAAGTACCCTTTTACCCTTTGATAGTTCATCCATTTCCCAAGTTCCATTGAAATTTAATAAATTCGTGACCTCATTCATGGTTGACTCCCACTACTTAGATTCACTAAGTGAAGTTTCCTCCTCTAGATTTTTAGGTTCTCCTACATCCATTAGGAGTAAAGAGTTCAAGTCATGTTCAAACCTATATACTAGTCTTTTAATTCTAGTTGATCTACTCAATGGAATCAGTTGAACTAAATTCCTTAGCTTTATTAGTACTTGAACTTCCAGTACATGAACTACCAAAGAACATACTTCCAACGCTCCCACTCAAGCTCTAGATGCTCTTTAACTTTTACATGCTTCTGATGGTCTTACATCTAGACTTCTAATGCTTTCAGCATCTGCATCTGAGATCTTTGGTTTTCTAAAACTACCAGTACTATGATTAACTTGGATATTAGAAGTTTATTATCCTTCAACTTCCTACTACACCAAGTTCTATTCCTTCAACAAATAATTTACATCAAGACAACGTCATTTATTTTTATGACCTATTTTCTTTCACCGTCTTACAAATGATATTCAAAAAAAATATCTCCTTAACCATGGAAAAAACAATTTTTGGATTTATATTCAAGTTTTCAATGGTCCTAATCATTTACAAGTATATATACTAAACTATTGAAGACTCTAAGATGATGAAATTTTGGTCATTTTCCAGACCATATCTTCTCTGTAAGTTATTACCCAACTACTAATGTTAGACTTTTATTGATGAGATAGGATACTATGTTGAGTGCCTCTGCCAAAATTTCCTTAGTCATTCATGAGTGAAACCTCATACATCTAGATTTCTCTATAATATTTAGATTCATTCTTTTAGATACTATATTATGATGTGGAGTTTTAGTTACCATATTATCATGCATGATTCCTTCCTTCTTGTAGAAGTCCCAAAAGTTTCATCCAGTGAACTCACCACCATTGTCTATTCAGATGAATTACAAATTTTGACTGCATTCCCTTTATGGAATCACTTTCCACTAAATAAAAATCTAAAATATGTCAGATTTATGATTCATAAAGTAAATACATACTTTCCTTATAACATAATTAATGAGAGTTATAAAGTAAAGTCAACCACTGTAGTATTGAAAAGAGGAAGTTCCCCAAACATCTGAGTATACAAGATCCAATTTCTAATTCCTGATCTTCCAACCATCTAAGTTGAAAGATACCCTATTCTGATTTCCTAGTGCACAACTTTCACACTTTCCAATTTCTCTATGATCATAATTTAGTACATCTTTAGCCTTTATAACATTTATGTTATTCTCACTGAGTTGACCAAACTTGCAGTGCTATACATTTAGATCACTGGAAGTTGAAATTTCAATCACTACACACTCATATGAATTTTTTATCATATAAAGGGTCCCATCCTTTACATATTTTTTAATTATCATGGATCCCATGGTGACCTTCCATACCCCATTTAAAATTCTAATTCCATAGCTAACATCATCTAATTACCCAAAGAAAATTATATTCTTCCAAATTCCATAGATGTGATGAATTTTTGATACTTTAAAGAATCCTACATTCTTTATTTGAATGTTGAAATCATATTTCCCATCAACACTCAAGAATTCACTATCCACTAGATGGACTTCCCAAAAATTTATAGATACATAGTTTTTTATTCATATTTTATTTCTATTTGAATGGAAATATGATCCAGATTCAACCGCCCAAGATTATACCTATGTGTTCATGCTTATAAAACAGTCATTGTGAACTTCAGTTGCATTTATTGAAACTAAAATTCCCAAAGTGGATGTAATTCTGGTTTTCTTCTTGTGACTTTTGTGATCCTTCTTGAAGTTTTCTTTCTTACTACATTTCCAACAGGTAGGACCCATATCGACCAACTTACCTTGAATCTTATCATGAGACATTTATTCCATTGGTTTCCACATATAATCCTACTTTTGATTGGGTGGCCTACCCCTTACATTGATATTAATCGCACTACTGAAAGGTGATAGAAATTAACTTCACTGAAATTCTTCATTGAGTATCAGATTATTGATATCATCAAACACCATATCATATTTTCCATTGGAGTTACTAACTGCAATAACCATTGAATCCCAACTCTCCAAAAGTGAAGATAATAGAATTAATTCCCATACATCATTAGAAAAAGTTGAATTTACTTATTAGAGATGACTATGAATTATGTTTAATCCATTCACATGATCTTTCATTGGTCTTCCTTATAATAACCTCTATTTTAATAACCATTTCAGCATTAAAACCTTGTTTAGGGTCATCGGTTTTCATATATGTCTATCAATGCCTTTATAAATTCTGTTGTTTCCTTCTTCTCTTGAATATTGAACACAAAATTTTTTATAAGAGATATTCTTATCAACACCAATTATTTACTATCCAAGTGTTAAAATTCCTCTTTACCCATTAGCACTAGTTTTACCATGGAAAATGGGACTTCTAAGTCCTTGTGAATTCCAAAATCTCCAATCTTCATTTGACAGAATCCAAAAATTTTCCATCAAATTTCTCGATTCATATCTTCCCTTCATCAGATTCTATGTCGGTGCTGCTTCTGGTGTATTGAACCATGAGATTCAGAACCTTCCTCATGATACCACTTATTTGGGAATAAATAGTTACCTGAAATACCAATCTCCTATACTATCTATGGACCACCAGAAGTATAATTGATAGATCCACTACAAGTTCACACACAGATTAGCACAGTGGAAAAAGAACTTCTGAAACTCCACTTACCCTTTGATTAATTGTACTAGAATTAAAAATTCACTGCACCCTTCCCACTATAAAAATTCAAGTTTGAAAACACCTCATCATAAAATCAAAATGAATTCAAAATATAGAAAATAGTAATACATTCAACTAAAGTACATAAAGTATCAAATGAAAATAGAATAATTAAACATGATTTGGAATTTTGTCCTACATGAATGATAGTAACTACTGTGACTTCTCTTTCATATATCAAAATTATAAATATTACAAACAATTAAAAATTATCATTAGTAATATTTCATTATAGAATTATTAATACTTTGTAAAAATTTGATACACTGTTACATGTCAGGTATCTATTTTCAAGGTCGACCCCCACTTTTTTTATAGGAAAATTTTTTGGTTGTCCAGGTCACACCACTCTTCCATATTCCTAGAGAATCCTCCAAATCGAATGTCACTGGTGATTTCCTATAACACTGTTGACCACAATCGCTTGCCTTGGTAAACACTTATATATCCTTATTTATAGATAATTACTTCTAGAATATTCACTAAAATTATAAACCACCCTTGGTATCATTGGAAGTAAAAACTTTTGATTCCCCAACTTCTGCTGAAGATATGAACTATTTCTACCTACACACTGAGCCCAATCATTTTCCACTGATTGAATTTCTGATACACATAAATTTGATAAACAAACATCCAATTATTTGAACTTCTAATTCTCTAAAAATTTGATGCTCTGAACATAAATTCACATTCCAATAGGTTTTATATGTGGTAGGTGGTTCCTTAACCATACCCCCTTTGGTTTTTGATTCTGATATATAGCATGTGATATTTAGTCTCTCTTAATATGGTGATTGACCTTTAAATTCAATAAATTTTTGTTTATATCTATAGAAAAAATGAAAGTGTAGAGGGATATGATAATCCCTTGAGCACTATCTTGATGTCTTAGTCATTGATGACTGAGAGATTTACTATAGATACATTCCATGAGATACAAGGTCCTTTTAGGGGTACTAATTAGATAAGAATGATAAACAAAATATTTGAGATGGGTTCCTTTAGCTCCCCTAAGTTGGTAAAAGTGATGGAATCATCATGGATGAACTCAGGTGTCACCCTTTAACCTGGGGGTAGGTTATAAAGAACTTGAGATGCCTAAATCCTTAGGATAGATTATTAGAGAGTGGGGTGAGTGTTCCTACCCCCCTAGTATGTGAGAACCCAGGTGGGTAAACCCTCTGTATATTTATGTTAGGTTGGGTGAGGGGATCGACCTAGTATGACTTGGGAAGTGGGATGGTAATTTTTTTATATCTTAAGAGTAATGCCAATAGATATTATCATATAGGTCCAATTAGGTTATAATGTGATCGTGATGATGTTGAGGGATACTATGACCTATGAGTGATGCTTTTAGATTGAGAGTTAAGATTGAGGTAGTGGAGTCCATATTAGGTTTCTAGATTATGATGAGACCTATGAGACCTCAGTGGGTTCCCTTATGTTGTGTTGACCATAGAGAGAGGAGTTCAAGCAGACAAGTAAGATCTATGTCAGGTGTTACATTAGAACCTGGAGGTTGATGGTGTGAGCCTAGTGTAACACCCTGAGATTTTATGAAAAAAATTCTTTTTAATTTCATTAATGTCTTGTTTTTTACGCTCCACCAAAAGGAGCTTGCAAAACAGGCATCCTTGACTTGCCTTTCATTACACACAATCACGACCTTCCTCGATAGTGTGTGTAGTACGCAATACCGAGTTTCACTAAACAACGATATGCTATTAAAATATTATTAAAACTAGCCGTTATGAATAGTAATAACCACTTTTTTAAATTTTATAAATTTTATTTTTCAAAATGGGCTTCATTTTTGAATTCGGAATATCGAAATTAGCTTAGGGTGAAATTTTGGTACTTTTCGGCTAACTTTCATTTTTTGATGAATAGTGAAAATTACTAAATTTTAATTAAAAACAACCTTTTTAATCGAAATAATTAATAGTGATAAATTATTAATTTGAGTGGTTTTAAAGTATATTTAGAATATATTTTTACAATTTAATACAATTTTGGTCATTGGATGTAATTTCACATTTAAACCAGACATAAACAAGTGTCAATCTTTTGATAGTTATTATCTCTTAAGAACACGCTATTTGTTTTGACGACGGGAATTAATTTTTAAATTAATTAATGCAACTGATATTTTTTTTAATTTGGTAAAATAGACATCATTTTTGATTTCATAATATCAAATATAGCTTAGGCCTAATTTTTGGTATTTTTCTGGAAACTTTCATTTTTTGATGAATAGTGAAACCACTAAGTGGTAGTTAAAAAAAATGAATTTTTCATAAAACTTAATTTTACCGCTTCTGTGAGAGGAATTTCAAAAATCCGAGAGACACGGTTGATTTCATTAAGTAAAATGTGGTTCAATGAGATGATAATAGTTTTTGGTGAATAGTAACTTTTTACTTTTTTTTACCACGGTTAAAAGTAAATTGGGTAATTAAGGGTAAAAATGTTATTATTATTACCCTAACACATGTCCTAATTCTATTGGATAAATGTAATTCGACCAAAAACAAAATTAGGAATAAAATATGACCATTTAGGCCCACTTGGATTAGATTAGGACATTTATTATTAATTTATTTAAAGAAGGGTTAAAATAGTTAAAATCAAAATTTAATAAGTATATCATTTTTAATATAGGGTTATACATAAGATAAATTCGACTATAAATATTCATTAAAAAGCTAAAAATATTTCCTACATAATGGTATTTTATTTGTAATTTTTAGACATTAAATAGTTTAATTTATTTATGACACAATGATGATGCAGTAATTATCTTATTAATGAAATATTGACATAATTGATGTTATAAATACCAAAATAAATGTAATTTGAGACTTTTTATGAATTAAAATAATTTTATAGGTTAATATGACATGTTAGTATTGATTTAATTAACTTTTTTTGAACTAATAATTCTGTTATGATTTTCAAAAAAATCAATTACTAAATAGTGTCAAAATTGACATAAAATAGTTTTTAAAACAAATATTATATTATTAATTGATATTTTATTCCTAAAAATCTAAGGTTCGGCCAAATGACTTAGATAAGGTTATATACATTAATAATAAACAACTTAGGGTTGTTTTGGCTTCTTATAGTATGTTTATTAACCTTATAGTGTAAGAACACAAAAAGACATGGTAAAAGTAAAATTATCTAACTTAATGTTAAATCTAAATGATAAGGTTAAAATAGGAACCAAAACTTGTCTAAATTATATTGTATTAGATTATTTCCACCCATACCCACATTAGCCTCGAAATAAATCAATTTGGAGCTATTTAAAACCGAATTTGGCTTTATAATAAAATAATATTTTTTGTTATTCCAAAGGTGCCCCTCTCCTCCCTTATAAAAGGGAACTTCCTCCCTCTCTTCCTCACACCACTTTGAGCCTTAAATCTCATCCAACCCCTGCCAAATTCTCTTCTCCACTTCCATAGAAACATCCTAGAGGTCATGGTCTTCTTCAAAGACCAATTGTAGTGCCCTAAGAGGAGGACTCAAAGAGGCGCTTCAAAGAAGAGGTAATGTCCGTTACCGATTCTTTCAACTTTATTTCTTCTTCCACTTCTTCTTATTAGGTTGTTTAATTATGAAGTAATAACATAAGTATCAATAATATACTGATATATTATTATAAGTATTAAACAACCCTATTTCACCATCTATCCATCCTATGGAAAATAAAATCACCCTGCGTGCGTACGTACGGAATACCGTCTCCACGCCGTGGTGTAATCTATTTTCCACCACCACCTTACTTGGATGGGTATAATGGTGTACATAATAACTATATATGATTATTGTAAAGTGATATTGATTCTGAAATAGTATACATACACTCCAATACAATTCCACGATCATGAGAACGATATCATCGCTCGTGCGTACGTACGGACTACCGTCTCCACGACGCGATGAGATTCATTCTCCACGTTAACCATTCATGAATGATTATAAAGTATATATAATAAGTAATCATGAAATATATTACATAATAATGATACTGGATTTATGTGTATATATATGTATGTCATCTACTTAATTCCATTCAACTCAATAAGGAAACGAAAACAGCGTTCATGCGTACGTACGACCTACCGTCCCCATGAACGGTGTATTTATTTCCATTTACTGATCTATTATATATATGTATATTCTGAATATATATTACATATAAATCATGTTTTATATTCTGGAATTATGTAATCATGATATAAGTAATCATATGAATAATTACAAGTCAAAACACAGACGACAAATGAAACGATTTTACCCAAAACGCTCTTTAACATGGAATTTACAAAAGAACGGGTAATATAAAGTCATAAGTGAACCATATATGATATCATAACAATGAGTATGATTCTGGAATAAGTCAATGACATTATTTAAATCATTATACAAGAGGTTCGGACAATTACGAAGCAAATCGGACCTAAGGTAAGGGAAATATCACAATCTCATTTTTATCCGAGATTGTTTATACTTTGGTATTTACTGGGGTGTATTTTATCATCCACATCCATTTTTCCTCAATATGTAATATTTATATCCTTATACAATAGTTTATATTCAATTTTACCCTTCGTTGAGTTTTTAGTAAAAGATATGAAAGGAATCTTTTGTCGTTTTTCATACGAGGTACTTTTTGACTTTTCCGACAGAAGTACGAGAAGAATGTTTTTTTTAACTTATACAAAATGAATGGATTTTTAAAACATTATTTCCAATAAGCTTACCTTAAAAGTTTTCAAGTTTATTTTTAATCAACTTCTTTTAGTTTATTATTGTATGACATGTTAAGAAAGGAAAAGTGTTTTTGAAGTAGAAAGGATATTTTCCTCAAGAATGGAGTTCAACTGTTTTATCAAAATTATTTTCCATCTAAGATAATATAGGGTTATATTTTTATCCCTATTTTTATATTGATTTGATTATTTTATGATGGAATTATTTTTATGATGTCTTTTTATCTTATATGGATTATTTTATGATGGCATGATGTTTAAGATTCCCATTTTTATTACATGGGTTATGCAATGATGCATGATTTTTGATTTTGTGGCACACATAAGAATGGTATCATTAAGAGATGGGTGAGACCTATATCTCCCTCTAATTCATTGGGTAAAGATTTTATATCTCATGAGATAGACATGTCTGGAATGGCAGGTTAAACCGGTTCAGTGAAACAGGACTGAAATGAGGAGTGAACTCGGTTCAGAAATGGACTTTGTCCACTAAGATAGTCTTGGAAATGAGTCTTGACTAATAAGAAATGATTCTCTATGATTATGTGTGTATGCCACAAAGTTTCATGTTTTAAGTTATGATTATTGGGATTACATTTCACTACCATGATTTATCCCATGTTATGAAATTATGATTTCTTTTGCAGGTTAAGATTTCCAAAAGTTATGTTCTTATGTATATGATGTGATTGATATTTCTTTTGTTTACCCTTACTGAGAATTTGAGCTCACAATTTTATGTTTTCTTTTCCCCAGGATATAAAGAAAGGTTTTAGGTAAAAAAAGGAAGATCTTTATGGGAGATGTTGAAGATCTTTCACCACGATAAGAAGATTATATTCCGAGTTTCCAAAGACACTAAACTATTACAGTCCTTGTGTGTGCATTTTTGTTATATACTAAGTATTCCGCAAAAGTAATGTAATTTCCATGTACGTTAAGATTCGGGTCTCTATAGTTGGTATCAGAGGAAAGGTTTAGTCAACCTTTTGAAACTAGGATGCGAAAATGTTAGTGAGATCCCTAGAGATATTTCTAAGGTATGTATAGGGATGTCCCTAAGGATAAGTATACATATAGGATATAGTCCTAGAACTACGATAACGATCATAGAATTTAATCTAATATGTTAGATATTGAAGGTACTCCCCCTTTATTATATTGTTTTCCCTAGCGTGATTTTTGCCTCTCACACTATTCTTTTTGGGTTTTAGACGATGGCTGGAACCCGAAGGAACCATGTTGATCAATGTAATGGACAATGCAATGATTGTCCTCCTGAACAAACAAATGTTATTGGAGATGGAGTGAAAAATCTTATTTCTATACTTACACAAGATATGAATCATTCTGGACTTCCAAATGAGCAGGGAAGGGAACAATATTCTATTGAGTCCTTCATGAGGCAACGTCCACCTTCTTTCAGTGGGTTTTCTGATCCACTTGTTGCTGAACAATGGATCATTACCACTGAAAAGATATTTTCAGTTCTTCAATGTTCTGAACATGATAAAGTCATCTTAGCAGTATATCGTTTGGAAGGTGATGCTGATCAATGGTGGAATATTATCAAGAATACGAGGCCAAGAGATGAAATTGAGTCCATGGAATGGGACGAGTTCAAGAACTTATTTTTCAATAAGTACTTCCCTCGTATTCTTCGAACAAAGATGGAGAATGAGTTTCATGAACTAAAGAAAAAGGATGATGAATATGTTGGTATATACGAAGCGAATTTTAGAAGGCTTGCAAGGTATGCATCTGGATTTATTATCCAACCTGAAAGTAAAGTTGATTGATTCTTCAGTGGCTTAAAACCAAATCTTCGAAGGGCATTATCTATAAGAGACTTCAGTAGCTATGAAGAAATTGTGCGTTGTGCTATCAAGGTAGAAATGGAAGTTGGTGTTACTTATCCATCTCATAGTTTTGAGAAGAAACGAAATATGGAGTTCAAGGATAAATCTCAGAATAATGGTGAAAAGAATATGAATGTTTCCTTATGCTCAAAGTGTGGAAAGAAGTATGGTGGAGATTGTCTTAAAGGGACTAGAAAATGTTTTAAGTGTGGAAAAGAAGGTCATCGAGCAGCTGAGTGTCGAAGTAATGGAAAAAGGGTTTCTAATGATGTGAATAAAGAAAAGACTGCAGAGAACGCACCACCAACACTTTAATGCTTCAAGTGCAAGGAAATGGGGCATTATGCTAATAAATTCCCTAATCCAAGGGTTATTGATGATCAACATGAGCAACCACTTAAGGAAAAGGACAAAGGGAAGTCACATGCGATCACTATTGGCGATTTTGAATATGAAAACGATGTGGTGGAATGATTAAGTGTTTATGTAATGGGATTCCAAAATAATTTTTTATATAGTATCGTGGAATATTGGAATATTTATGTATTGGTCTATTGTGGTTTTCAATAATTTTATGGTACCGGTAACCATGGAAAGTGATTAAGATTTTTTTTTTGGAAAAAAAGATGATATGCGCATAATGAAGGGAAACTGAGAAAATGAAATGTTTGACAGTATTCATGAGCTCATGATTGATATAAGGACTAAGTGATATCATGGTTTGAGTATAAAGAATTTTGAGGATTTTGGTTTGTGGAAAGTGTTAACTTTTAACTACATTCATGTTTTCACTAAGGTTCAATGGGTATTCATTCTTCAAGAGAATACATGATTAAGGTATTCACATGTTTGTAATTTGACCAACAAGATATATCTTAAGATATATGGGGGATAAATGATGGCATTCACATGATTGTTATGTGACATTTCAAGTAATCGTTTTCTTTATACTATGAGCTTGGACCAAAGTATTTTAGATAAGCATAAAGATTGGAATGGATTATGTTGGACATAAGTTAGTATTGTTTAAGGATAGAACTTTTTTTTGATATTATTGATGGGATGTTATAGTAATATAGCTTTAGAAAAAGGACAACCTGCAGGACGGGCAACAGCCCATCGCGTCAGACAAGGCTGTGGGAATCGAACCCACAACCGAAGTGCGACTGGCCTTTATCGCCTACCATTGGCCTATAAGAAGTCCCTATTTAGTAGAAACTAGTTTTATTAAGCAGTATGATATATGAATTATAAGTCCATTTTAGGAACCATATATGATTAATCTCACTATAGATGGACTTATGTATTTTTTTTTGATAACTTTTCTAACCTTTTGTTTGAGACAGATGGAATGACCCATCATTCTATCACATGATCTGCTAACACATCACGAAAGACAAATTCAACTTCATTTATTTAAGATATGAAGTGGAAATTGTCTAAAGAATGACCAACGGTGAGACTATACCAAAATCACAAAAGTATTTCTTCTAATTCCAATTTCATCAACTTTAGGGAAATGATCTTGAAAACCAAAAATGTCGTCCTAGTGCTCTTATATCTGATGAATCAGATGGTACCTTAGATCGCCACAAATTTATGGCTTTGTGATTGCTGGCTTTTCCATAGCCATGTTCACTACCACTCTCCATTAGAATATGATGATTAGATTTCTCTTCCATATCCATATTTTCACCTATGTGGAAACCCAATGATTAGTTTATTTGGGTAACCGTTACGTTTCATACTTTTGTTTTTAAAGATTGGTTTTGGTATTCCCTTTTACGATGTGGGTTTCTATTAAAGAAACTTTTGAGAAGTAAACCATTTATAACCCCGAAAAATTTCAAGGGAAAATTTCATTTTAAGGGGGGTAGAATGTAACACCCCGAGATTTTATGAAAAAAATTCTTTTTAATTTCATTAATGTCTTGTGTTGTACGCTACAACAAAAGGAGCTTGCACAACATGCATCCTTGACTTTCCTTTCATTACACGCAATCGCAACCTTCCTCGATAGCGTGTGTAGTACGCAATACCGAGTTTCACTAAACAACGATATGCTATTAAAATATTATTAAAACTAGTCATTATGAATAGTAATAACAACTTTTTGAAATTTTGTAAATTTTATTTTTCAAAATGGACTTCATTTTTGGATTCGGAATATCGAAATTAGATTAGGGTGAAATTTTGGTACTTTTCGGCTAACTTTCATTTTCTGATGAATAGTGAAAATTACTAAATTTTAATTAAAAACAACCTTTTTAATCGAAATAATTAATAGTGATAAATTATTAATTTGAGTGGTTTTAAAGTATATTTAGAATATATTTTTACAATTTAATACAATTTTGGTCATTGGATGTAATTTCACATTTAAACCAAACATAAACAAGTGTCAATCTTTTGATAGTTATTATCTCTTAAGAACACGCTATTTGTTTTGACGACGGGAATTAATTTTTAAATTAATTAATGCAACTGATATTTTTTTGAATTTGGTAAAATAGACATAATTTTTGAGTTCAAAATATCAAATATAGCTTAGGCCTAATTTTTGGTATTTTTCTGGAAACTTTCATTTTTTGATGAATAGTGAAACCACTAAGTGGTAGTTAAAAAAAATGTATTTTTCATAAAACTTAATTTTACCACTTCTGTGAGTGGAATTTCAAAAATCTGAGAGACACGGTTGATGTCAGTAAGTAAAATGTGGTTCAATGAGATGAAAATATTTTTTGGTGAATAGTAACTTTTTACTTTTTTTTACCACGGTTAAAAGTAAATAGGGTAATTAAGGGTAAAAATGTTATTATTATTACCCTAACACATGTACTAATTCTATTGAAGTGTAATTCGACCAAAAACAACCTTAGGAATAAAATATGACCATTTAGGCCCACTTGGATTATATTAGGACATTTATTATTAATTTATTTAAAGAAGGGTTAAAATAGTTAAAATCAAAGTTTAATAAGTATATCATTTTTAATATAGGGTTATACATAAGATAAATTCGACTATAAATATTCATTAGAAATCTAAAAAGATTTCCTACATAATGGTATTTTATTTGTAATTTTTATACATTGAATAATTTAATTTATTTATGACACAAAGATGATGCAGTAATTATCTTATTAATGAAATATTGACATAATTGAAGTTATAAATATAAAAATAATTGTAATTTGAGACTTGTTATGAATTAAACTAATTTTATAGGTTAATATGACATGTTAGTATTGATTTAATTATCTTTTTCCAAACTAATCATTCTGTTATTATTTTCACAAAAATCAATTACTAAATAGTGTCAAAATTGACATAAAATAGTTTTTAAAACAAATATTATATTATTAATTGTTATTTTATTCATAAAAATCTAAGGTTCGTCCAAATGACTTAGATAAGGTTATTTATATTAATAATAAACAACTTGGGGTTCTTTTGGCTTCTTATAGTATGTTTATTAACCTTATAGTGTAAGAACACAAAAAGACACGGTAAAAGTAAAACTATCTAACTTAATGTTAAATCTAAATGATAAGGTTAAAATAGGAACCTAAACTTGTCTAAATTCTATTGTATGAGAGTATTTCGACCCATACCCACATTATCTTCGAAATAAATCAATTTGGATCTATTTAAAACCGAATTTGGCTTTATAATAAAATAATATTTTTAGTTATTCCAAAGGTGCCCCTCTCCTCCCTTATAAAAGGGAACCTCCTCCCTCTCTTCCTCACACCACTTTGAGCCTTCAAGATCGGCCAACCCCTGAAAAATTCTCTTCTCCACTTCCCTAGAAACATCTTATAGGTCTTGGTCTTCTTCAAAGACCAATTTTAGTGCCCTAAGAGGAGGACTCCAAGAGGCGATTCAAAGAATAGGTAATGTCCGTTACCGATTCTTTCAACTTTATTTCTTCTTCCACTTCTTCTTCTTAGGTTGTTTCATTATGAAGTAATAACATCAGTATCACTCATATAATGATATGTTATTATAAGTATAAAACAACCCTATTTCACCATTTATCCATCCTACGGAAAATGAAATCACCGCGCGTGCGTGCGTACGGAATACCGTCTCCACGCCGTGGTGTAATCTATTTTCCACCACCACCTTACTTAGATGGGTATAATGGTGTACATAATAACTATATATGATTATTGTAAATTGATATTTATTCTGAAATAGTATACATACACTCCAATAAAATTCCACGATCATGAGAACGATATCATCGCTCGTGCGTACGTACGGACTACCGTCTCCACGACGCGATGAGATTCATTCTCCACGTTAACCATTCATGAATGATTATAAAGTATATATAATAAGTAATAATGAAATATATGACATAATAATGATACTGTATTTATGTGTATATATATGTATGTCATCTACTTAATTCCATTCAACTCAATAAGGAAACGAAAACAGCGTTCATGCATACGTACGACCTACCGTCTCCATGAACGGTGTATTTCTTTCCATTTACTGATCTATTATATATATGTATATTCTGAATATATATTATATGTAAATCATGTTTTATATTCTGGAATTATGTAATCATGATCTAAGTAATCATATGAATAATTACAAGTCAAAACACGGACGACAAATGAAATGATTTTACCCAAAACTCTCTTTAACATGGAATTTACAAAAGAACGGGTAATATGAAGTCATAAGTGAACCATATATGATATCATAACAATGATTATGATTCTGGAATAAGTCAATGACATTATTTAAATCATTATACAGGAGGTTCTGACACTTACGAAGCAAATCGGACCTAAGGTAAGGGAAATATCACAATCTCATTTGTATCTGAGATTGTTTATACTTTGGTATTTACTGGGGTGTATTTTATCATCCACATCCATGTTTCCTCAATATGTAATATTTATATCCTTATACAATAGTTTATATCCAATTTTACCCTTCGTTGAGTTTTTAGTAAAAGATATGAAAGGAATCTTTTGTCGTTTTTCATACGAGGTACTTTTTGACTTTTCCGAAAAAAGTACGAGAAGAATATTTTTTTAACTTATACGAAATGAATGGATTTTTAAAACATTATTTCCAAGAAGATTCCCTTACAAGTTTTCAATTTTATTTTTAATCAACTTCTTTTAGTTCATTATTTTATGACATGTTAAGAAAGGAAAAGTGTTTTTGAAGTAGAAAAGATATTTTCCTCAAGAATGGAGTTCAAGTGTTTTAACAAAATTATTTTCCATATAAGATAATATAGGGTTTTGTTTCTATCCCTATTTTTACATTGATTTGATTATTTTATGATGGAATTATTTTTATGATGTCCTTTTATCTTATATGGATTATGTTATGATGGCATGATGTTTAAGATTCCCATTTTTATTACATGGTTTATGCAATGATGTATGATTTTTGATTTTGTGGAACACATAAGAATGGTATCATTAAGAGATGGGTGGGACCTATATCTTCCTCCAATTCATTGGGTAAAGATTTTATATCTCATGAGATAGACATGGTTGGAACGGCATGTTAAACCGGTTCAGTGAAACAGGACTGAAACGAGGAGTGAACTCGGTTCAGAAATGGACTTTGTCCACTAAGATAGTCTTGGCAATGAGTCTTGACTAATAAGAAATGATTCTCTATGATTATGTGTATATGACACAAAGTTTAATGTTTTAAGTTATGATTATTGGGATTACATTTCACTGCCATGATTTATCCCATGTTATTAAATTATGATTTCTTTTGCAGGTTAAGATTTCCAAAAGTTATGTTCTTATGTATATGATGTGATTTATATTTCTTTTGTTTACCCTTACTGAGCATTTGAGCTCACCCTTTTATGTTTTCTTTTCCCCAAGATATAAAGAAAGGTTTTAGGTAAAAAAAAGGAAGATATTTATGAATGATGTTGACGATCTTTCACCACGATTAGAAGATTATATTCTGAGTTTCCAATGACACTAAACTATTACGGTCCTTGTGTGTGTGTTTTTGTTATATACTAAGTATTCCTCAAAAGTAATGTAATTTCCATGTACATTAAGCTTCGGGTCTCTACACCTAGCATGGCTATTATGATAAGGATGGATCTGGAGGACCCAATTGGATTCCCAAGTGGTCAAGATGAGGATTTTTATGGGTTATGTGTGATGTGCTTGTATGATCGGGTTATTCTTGAGATGTGTGGCTATGTTCAAGTGTCCATCACCCTAGTGAGATTATAGACGGGTTGTGATTCCTCGATGTTTATGTGATGTGTGATTTTCCCAAAGATAAAGGATTCCCTAAGGTGTAATATTTTTCATGTGTTTCTAGTAAGGGAGTAGTATATCCCCTTGTTACCAACTGATGATACTTGTTTCCCAAAAGGGTGAAACCATGACCTCAAGTTCTAGTTAGTGATATATGTTTCCCAGTAGGGTGTGGGTATGCCCTTGAGTTCTAGATAGAAATACTCATTTCCCAGTAGGGTGAGGTCCCTCACTTGAGTTTTTAGAGGTGATATTTGTTTCTTTTAACACCCCAAGTTTCCATGGTATGCTTCTTTTTAAATAATTCAATGGTTTACGTTGTACGCAACCCTAAGTTCAAGAACATCAGGACCTATCAAAGTAGCCGTTTAAAAAGTAGTTATGAATAGTATTAACCAAATTTTAAAATTTTATAAACTCTATTTTTCAAAATAGACTTTATTTTTGAATTCGGAATCTCAAATTTAGCTTAGGGTAAAATTTTGGTTATTTTCTGAAAAGTTTCAATTTTTGATGAATAGTGAAAAATACAACATTTTAATTCAAAACTACCTTTTCATCTAATTTATTTATATAGTTAGACTGTATTTTTAATTGGTTTTATAGTATAATTGGATTATTATTTTATAATTTAATGAAATGAGGGTCATTTGAAGTAATTTCTCATTTAAATTGTAGATAAACACATGTCAATCTTTTGATAGTTTTTACTTCTTAAAAACGCACTTTTTGGTTTTGACAATGGGAATTAATTTTAAATTAATTACTATAATTCTGTATCTTAAATTTGAAAAAATGGATTAAATATTTGTAATCATAAGGTAAAAATTATGTAAATAGGTACCTTTTATTTTTTTACATAATGAATAATAACTTCAGTAATTATTTTTATTTACCAAGGTTAAAGGGTAAATCAGGTAAATAAGGGTAATAAAATAATAATATAATAATATAAAACTACCATAACACATATAGAAATCCTATTGGATGAGATATTTCAGACCATGGGCATCCTTGGGTTGATTTTGGTACCTCATGGAGCCACTTGGGCATGATAATGACATGTTATAAGAATTAATTTAAAGTAAAGAGAAATATAACAAAAATATATATCTTTTACTAAAAAAAGTTTAATATAGGGATATAACTGATATCTTTGACTATAAATCATTATTATAAATATAAAAATATTTCTTACATCATGGTATTTTATTTATAATTTTTAGATATTAAATAAATAAATTTATTTATGACACAATGATGATGCAATGATTACCTTATTAATGAAATATTCAAATAAATGATATTATAAATATTAAAAAAATTTAATTTGAATATTTTGATGTCATCCATTAATTTTATAGATGATATTGACATATTATATTTTATTTAATGTCTTTGGTTTTAATTAATCAACTTTTTATGACTAACAAAAATCAATTACTAAATAGTGTCAAAATTGACATAAATGAGTTTTTAAAACAAATACTATTTTATTAAATGATATAATAGTCATAAAAATCCAAGATTCGTCCAACTGACTTATATAATGTTAAAAATGTAATTAATGATCCAATTTTGGTTCTCTTGTAATTTTATACTAACTATATTAACCCTATAGAATAAAAATACAGGAAGACACGATAAGAGTTAATATGTTTAACAAAGGGTTAATCACAAAAGATAAGGTTGATTTGATGAACTAAACTTGTCTAAAAATAATTTTTTAAGAGTATTTCTGCCCATACTAATCTTATACTAGAAATAAATTACTTTTAATCTATTATAAACCAAAAATAAATTTATAACAAATTAATATTTCAAGATTTTTCTAAAGTGCCCCTCACCTCTCTTATAAAAGAGAACTTCTCCTTCTATTTAATTCACACCTCAAAAGCTCTTTTTCTCATCCAAAAACTAACAAAATCTCCTTAAAAATTTCCTAATTTAATCCTAGAGGCCACCCTTTGTGCATAAAACCAACTTAAGGAGTCCTTTTTTTAAAATTAAAAGAAGACACCTGAAGAAAAGGTAATCGTTTTATCCCTTCTTTCAAAGTTTGTTTCTTCTTCTACTTCCTCTTCCTAAGTTGTTACCATTTTAAAATAATAACTCCAGAATATAATATATTCTGAGATGTTTTTATGATTATGGAACAACCATATTTTTCCTTTTACTCATCCTATGAAAAACAATATCACCATGCGTGCGTGCGTACGACTTACCGTCTCCACGCTGTGGTGTAAACTGTTTTTTAATCTATACTTTATTTTGATGGGTATAATGATGAATATAAATGACTTAAATAATAAATATAACATGATATTATCTCTATAAAATTCATATTTCATCTAATTCCATACCATTAAACCATTAAGAAAATGATATTGTTGCTCGTGTGTACGTACGGCTTACCGTCTCCATGATGCGATGAGATTCATCTTCCACGTTCACTATCCAAGAATGATTATAAAAATACATATATCTTGAATAATTATGAAATATATGACATAATAATACTATTTTAATAATATTTATTTATTTATTTATTCATTTATTTACATATATTTCATTCACTTACTTTCATTCAATACGATAAGAAAACGGAAATAGCGTTCATGTGTACGTACGGCCTACCATCTCCATGAACGGTGTATTACATTTTATATATATTATATTCATATTATGAATATATATGATATGTAAATCATATTATAAATTCTGGAATTAATTAAATCACGATATAAGTAATATGGTCAAGAATAATAATTCAAAACACATATAATAAATAAAGCGATTATTACTCAAAATGTGTCATTAACATGGAATTATTAATAAACAGGTAATACAAATCCATAAAATAATTGTATATGATATCATAAATATTATTATTATTCTAATATAATTTAATAATATGTTTAAAACCATTATAAATGATTTTCAGACACATACAGAGAGTATGAGACTTAAGGTAAGGGATTTTGTCTCAATTTCATTTCATTGAGGCATATTGTAATGTTATGCACCTAGTTCCTATTATACAATTTATATTATACCTATTTACTTTTTATCGTGAATCTCATTATTTTCATGATATTATATTATTTCCTTCATTGGAATTATTGATAGATCTATATTAATCATTCACTATGGTTATTTGATAAGGAATACTATTTATTTTGGTTATTCAATATGAGAAATACTTTGGAATGGAAATGACATTTGGATATAGGACTTTATATAGCTCCTCGATGCATCGATAGGTTCTCATGATACGAATAAGTTGGCCAAATAGGTTTCTACCCTTAGTTTTAAACCGTCTTGTGAAATGTTTTGACGGTAACAGGTTTTCATGTGCCTGAGACATGACATCCTTAAATAAAGTATTTCCCTCATTTAGTTTCAATCATTATTTATCCATGAGATTTTGCATCGACATATCTATAGAAGTAGTTCATTCTCAGTTTATTAATTTATGTCATATTTTTTAGTCTCTTACTTGCTATATTATTTGCGCCTTATCTAGTTATGCAAATGAAAAGTGTAAGAACTCGGACCTTCTTTTCAGGTATGGGTTTTTCTTTTCTAGTGTTTTTGAGAAAAATAGGAGAATCTTGAAATTTAAGGAGTACACGTCGTGTACTTAGGAGTACATGTCGTGTACCCAGTTATCGTGGGTGACCATGTAATGGCCTTGTAACGGCCAAGTACAGGGCCGTGTGGGGTGACCTGGAGACTGCCTAAAGTGGTGCCTAGTAAAGGTATATACACACTGTGTACTTTTAAAAGACACATTGTGTAATTTTATTTTTATTTGTTAAATCAAATTGGGGTCATGTCTAATTGGAAAAAACGCCTTCTTCTCGGCTCGTCTCATCCAAGAGCGACTAAAGCCAACGATTCTTCTCTGATCCCCCAACCCGTCATCCGTTCTCCGAATCGATCATCGTTGATTGTGTTGGAATCAACATAGGGAGTTCTTCCTTCTTCTAGAGCCTTGTTCCTTTATTTCTCCTCTTTCGTGAGATATCCTTGGTTGAGAATTTTTTGACATTTTTGTAGATCTACTGGGTTCTAGGTTGATTTAAGGGCCAACACTAGATTATATCAATCGTACAATACCGAGGTAGGTGGTTTGTGCCTTTCCATAGTTAGTCCTTGAATATTATGTGAAAAAGTTCCCAATACCCTAGATTTGGGTATTGAGTGTTTAGGGATTTTAACCCTGTTGATGCCTTCTATGCTTGTTTTCTTTATTTAGGTCTCTTGTTTATAAATAGAGTTATTTTTCCATGCTATGGAGGTGTTTGCCTATGTTTGATTTGATATTGACCATTTGGTCTAGTTTTGCATGTTAGGTTGCTTTAATTTCCATGCCTTGTGTTGTTAGGATGGATTGATTTATCTAATGTTGTGATATGATTTAGTTGTTTATCCAAGTAGTTATTGAGGTTTACTTTGGATGTTTAATATCGTTTTTGCATGATTTACTTACACAGGGCTGTGGGAACCTGGTGTTGTTAGACCATAGGGGAAATGGACGTTGAGGGCTTTCCCAGAGTGTATGTTTACTCTTTACATTGCAAGACCATAGGGGGTATGGACTTTTGTTCTCCCTCAAAGTGTCTGTAGTTACACGTTGCGATACCATAGGGGGAATTGGGCGTTGAGTTCTTCCTCAAAGTGTTTATAGTTACCATTACAAGACCACAGGGGGAATTAACGGTGAGTGCTTCCTCATAGAGTCTTTGCTAAGTAGAAATAGAGTGGTTAGACTATGAGAACTTCTTATAGTGTTTCTTGTGTTTGGTTGGTTTATTGTTTTTATAAATTTAAATTATTTTAATTGAAACTGTAGGATTGTTTACTTTTGAGTACTTCCTTGTTTATTTCTTCATTTTGCATATTTCCTACTATATATATATTCACTGACTATTAGGCACATATCATTGGGTGGTTTCCTACTGGGATTCATCTCACACCCTATTTGGGTCATGCTTTTGGGCCTAAATAGTTTATATTTATGCAGGTATAGATAAGGACAAGTACCCTTCTACTTCAGGTATTTGATTGCTATGGAGTTGGAGCACATGGGACCAAGCTGAGACTTGAAATGTTGTTGGATTTGTTTACTTGTTTTTATTTTGTACTTTGTTTTAGTATTATATTCATTATTTTGACTTTTTTGGATGCTTTCCTAGACATATGTAACATGCATCATTTATATATGTACTCCAGATGTTTGTTTACTATCAGTCTTCTGCTAATTGTTGTTGTATGGTATTATTATTGCTTCTACTCCTTTTATCTATTTCTTTCCACTACATTACTCAGACAATGAGGGAATAGTTTCCCCATTATCACACCCAAGTACCTCGCTGCTAGTCAGAAGCCTCTAGAGTTTGAGGAAATGTGCTTGAGGCCATGTGACCAACCGGGACGGGGCACTTCTGGGCAGCACCCGAAACCGGGACGTTACAGAAAGTGTGTTAAGTTTTTTTACCTTTCCACATAGATTGATTCATTATTGCTTCCATTATATTTACCCTTACTAAGTATTCGATCTCACCCTTATTATGTTTCTCTCCCTATGTTATGAAGAAGAGAACATTGGTTAAGATTTCAAGGATGTGGTTTATTTAAATTATTGTGTTCCATGTTTTATTTAATTTTCCCAATGTGTTATAGATATCATGTATGTAATCTGAATTTACAAGACTGCTAAACTGTACAGTCCTTCGGGATTTGTTTCCTCATAATAATACCAATGAAATTTAATAATGCACTGGCTCTGGGTAACTGTATTCAGCGTGTTATAGTTGGTATCAAAGGAAGTTTAGCAACAACCTTAGAAACTATATTTAGAGAACATAGATTAGGTAACATACCCTAATTTAATATTTATGGATACACTTATGATAATTCACCCTAAGTATCAAAAGATTATGATTTATGGTGAATAAATTTTTAATTTATGTTGAGTGTTTTACCATATTTGAAACTCATAATTTTATGATCTAATCTGATATGTTTCATTATATGGAAATGGAACCCTAAAGGACGAATGGAATCAATACTCGAGGAAATTGTAGGGGTTACCCTATAGAGGAAACTAATATAACTGACATTAGAATAGAGAAAATTATATCAATATTAGGGAAACTTAGTCAGGTTATGACAAATAACCTTGCCCGAATTCAACAACCCATTATGCAGAGGTGATATCCTATTCTTGATCACTTTATGCGATAAAATCCCCATTCGTTTAGTGGGACTAATAATTCAATTGTAGCTGAGCAGTGGATTAAGTCTCTATAAAATATATTTATGGCCTTGGTATGCTGTGAAATATAAAAGGTTAATTTTTCAGTTTATTATCTCAAAAGTTATATTGATCAATGGTGAACATTGATCCAAAATACTAGGGATGAAGAAGAAATTGAACTTTTGGAATGGATAAATTTTAAGGAGACATTCTTCGACAGATAATTTCTTCATGGTCAAAAAATTCAAATGAAGATTAAGTTCCTTAGCTTAAATGAAAAGGAATAAGAGAGTGTTGCAAATTATGAAGCTACCTTTGCAAGGTTATCTAGATTTTTTATGGATTATATATGCAACACAGAGTGAAAGATAGATCACCTCTTTGAAGGTCTTAATCCAAATCTCTGAAGGGCACTAGTTTCTCAAAAAAATCATCATATGATGAAATATTTTTATGTTCCATCAAGATAGAGAAGGAATTTTATAGGATCAATATATTCAAAGGAAAATAAGAAAAAAAGAGTCCATCTGAGAACCATGAAAAAGAGAATGCATCAAAGAATAAGTTTGAACATTTTTCATCTTATGAAAATTATGGAAAAAAATTACCTTGGGAAATGTTTCAAGGGATTGGGAGTTTTTTATAAGTGCAGAGATAAGGGACACCAGGCTCATGAATGTAAAATGAAGAAACAAATCAATGATGTATAATTCCATAATTGTAAATAGATGGGACACTATTTAAATTAATGCCCCAAATGTCAAGGGAATCTACTATAGAAGAGGTCGAGGGGAGATGGCCAAGATTTCTGTGATCAAAACTACTGAGGTTGAAATTCCTAATGATGTGGTGCCAGGTACTGTAATTATTTCCTCAAATTTAGCTAAAGCTTTATTTTATTCTGGATCATCTCATTCCTTTATATTTTCCTAGTTTTCTTTAAAAATTAGATATTTCTAATTCACCATGAGAAGGGAATTATTAGTCATAACTCCTAGTGGGAACCTTATCGCAACAAAGATGTGTCGAGAAGTTACTATTATGTCATATAAAAGTCCTCTAATTTCCAATTTTATTATCATACCTATAATTAATTTTGATATAATCCTCAGTATGGATTGTATTTCTAAATATGATGCAAAAATCTATTGCAAGAAGAAGGAAGTTTAGATTTGTGAGGAAGATGTAGAATTCGTTATCTTTAGAGTAGAAACTTTATCACTTGATTCTTATCAAAATTCACCCCCAGTTGTTTTACTAAATGATATTATTGAGGAGGAAGAGAAAACAACATCTAGGGATGAAGGAGGTAATCTTAAAATTGAGTAAGTACCTATTGTAAAAGAATACATTTATGTTTTTACTAATGATTTACCTAGACACCCCCCAGAGTAAGAAGTTGAGTTTTGTATTGATTTAATCCCTGATTCAAGGACAATATCAAAAACTACCAATAGAATGGTCACTGTGGAATTAGTAAAGCTAAAAAACAACTTAAATAGTTTGTTCAAAAAGTATTTATCCACCCTAATGTTTCTCCATGGGGATCCCCTATTCTCTTTTTCAATAAGAAAGATGGATCCATGAGTCTGTGTATTGATTATAGGAAAATCAATGCGATTACAATAAAAAAAGTATCATCTACCTTGTATCAATGATTTATTTGATCAAATTCAAGGAGATCAATTCTTTTCAAAGATTGATCTTTGTTCTAGATATCATCAATTATGAGTGAAGAAGGAAGATATTTCGAAGAAAAATTTTTGGATGATTTATGGTCATTATGAATTTACAGTAATTCCTTTTGGATTGACTAATTCACTCTCAGTTTTTATGGATATCATGAATAGAGTATTCAAGGAATATCTTGATGATTTTTTTGTGGTATTCATTGGAGATATTCTGATATATTATAAAAGATTTGAAGACCATGAGTATCACTTGTGAATCATTATTGAGACTCTTAGGAGAGAAGAATTATATGGTAAATTTAGCAAGTGTGAATTCTGGATTTAAGAAATTTCTTTCCTTGGCCATATAGTCTCCAAGAATAGAATATTTATTGATCCTTCAAAGACAAAGGAAATTCAAGAATGGCCAGCACTGATAAGTATAACTGAGGTACGCAGTTTTATTGGTTTAGCAGGTTACTATCGGTGTTTCTTTCATAATTTTGCTTGATTGGCTAACCCATTAACCAATCTCACACGTAAAGGGGTTAAATTTGTTTGGAAAAAAGAGTGAAGAATGTTTTGAGGAATTGAAGAGAAGATTAGTCAATGCTCCGATCTTGACTTTACCATCTGGGAATGATGGGTTTGTTATTTATAGTGATGCATCAAGGAAAGGACTTGGTTGTGTCCTTATTCATAATGATAGGGTTATTTAATATGAATCAAGGCAATTAAAAATCCATGAACAAGACTATCCAACTCATGAACTTTAGTTAGCTGAAGTAATCTTTGCTTTGAAGATATTAAGACACTATCTCTATGGTGAAAATGTGAGATATATACTGATCACAAGAGTTTGAGAAATATTTTCTCACATAAAAAACTCAACATGAGACAAAGTAAATGGATTGAGCTACTCAAGGATTATGATTTCACAGTACACTACCATCCAAGGAAGGAAAATAAGGTGGCGGATGCCTTGAGCAGAAAGAACCATGGAGTTATAAACAAGATGAGAGTTGAAAGGGGTTATATGTTCATAGATCTAGTAAATATGGATATAGGAATTATCATAGAGGGTGAAACATCACTACTTTTTCAAATGCTTGCCAAACCATCTTTACTGGAAAAGATAAAAAGTTCTCAGACTGATGATGAGGAGTTTCAAAAGAAAATTAAAGCTATGAATGAAGTTAGATTGATTGATTTCATATTTGAATATATAATTTTGAAATTTGGGAAGAGGCTTTGTGTTCCTGCTATACCTGATCTAAAAAAGGAATTATTGGATGATTCTCATAGCTCCAATTTCTCTATACACCCCAGTGGCACTAAGATGTATAGATATTTGAAGAAACGTTTTTGGTGGGGCAACATAAAGAGGGAGATTTCTGATTATTTATTAAAATATTTGGTTTTTTAATAGGTGAAGGCTGGAAGACAACATCCTAGAGGAGTCATACAACCTCTTCCTATACCTGTGTAAAAATGGGGTGATATTACGATGGACTTCTTCATGGGGCTACCAAAGACTCCCAGAAGGAATGATGTGATATGGGTTATTATTGATCATCTTACCAAGTCAGCACATTTTATTTCTATAATAGAAGATTTACCACTTTAACATTTAGTGAGACTATATATTAATGATTTCTTAAGACTTAATAGTGTACCCCTATCGATTGTTTTTTATCGTGATCCCCATTTTACATAAAGATTCTGGAAAAGTCTCTAGAAGGCCCTAGAAACTAAACTTCGTTTGAGCATTGCATACCACCCTCAAAATGATGGACAATCAGAATAGACTATTAAAACTTTAGAAGACATGTTAATATCCTGCTTACTTGACTTTCAAGGTATGTGGTATCAATATTTACCTTTAGTAACATTTTCCAATAACAATAGTGTCCATTCAAGTGTTCAGATGGCACCATGTGAAGCATTATATAGAAAGAGATGTCGTACACCAACTTTTTGGGATGATGTTGGTGAGAAAAAATTTATAGGTCTAGAAATTTTTGAAGAAACAATGGATAAGGTGAAGATTATCCAAACCCATATCAAAACATCTCAAAGTAGGCAAAAGAGCTATGCCAATAACTGAAGGAAGGATTTAAAATTTCAAGTAGGAGATCATGTTTTCTTGAAGGTATATCCATGGAAGGGTGTTATATGATTTGATAAGAAGGGTAAATTAAATCCCAGGTACATTGGACCTTTTTAAATTCTAAAACGAATTGGAGTTGTAGCCTACCATTTGGCAATGCTGCCAATCTTCTTGCAAGTTGGTGATGTGTTCCATATATCACTATTAAGTAAATACATGTCAGACCCAACACATGTACTCACCTATGAAGAAATGGAACTGGAACCTGATCTGTCTTATTATGATGATCCTATCAATATTCTTGATACTAGAGAATGAGTCTTGAGAAATTTAATGACACGTCTGGTAAAAGTTCTTTGGAGAAACCACAAAATGGAAGAGGTGACGTGGGAACCTGAAGAACCTATGATGAAGAACCACCCAAATATTTTTATGTCATGATATTATAGAAATTTTTGGGATTAAATTATTTATAGGGAATAATTTAACACCCCATGTTTCCACTATATTCTTCTTTTTAAATAATTCAATGGCTTGAGTTGTATGCAACCCTGACTTCAAACACACCACGACCTATCAAAGTAGCCGTTTAAAAAGTAGTTATGAATAATATTAACCAAAATTTGAAATTTTATTGACTATATTTTTTCAAAATAAAATTTATTTTTGAATTTGTAATATCAAATTTATCTTAGGGTGAAATTTTGGTAATTTTCTGAAAAGTTTCAATTTTTGATGAATAGTGAAAAATACAGCATTTTAATTCAAAACTACCTTTTCATAAAATTTATTTATATAGTTATATTATCTTTTTAATTCGTTTTAAAGTATAATTGGATTAATATTTTATCATTTAATATAATTAGGGTCATTTTAAGTAATTTCACATTTAAATTGTACATAAACACATGGAAATCTTTTGTTAGTTTTTACTTCTTAAAAACCTGCTTTCTGATTTTGACAACAGAAATTAATTTTAAATTAATTACTGCAATTTCTATGTCTTGAATTTGGAAAAATGGATTACATATTTATAATCATAAGGTCCAAATTGTGTAAATAGGTACCTTTTATTTTTGGACATTGTGAATAGTAACTTCAGTAATTATTTTTATTTACCATGGTTAAAGGGTAAATTGGGTAAATAAGGGTAATAAAATAATATTATAATAATATAAATCTACCCTAACACATGTAAAAATCCTATTGGATGATATATGTCCTAACATGGGAATCCTTGGGTCAATTTTGGGACCCCATGGAGCCACTTGGGTGTGATAATGACATGTTATAAGAATTAATTCAAAGTAAAGAGAAAGATAACATAAACATGTATCATTTACTAAAACAATTTTATAATAGGGTTATATAACTGATATCTTTGACTATAAATATTCATTATAAATCTCAAAATATTTCCTACATCATGGTATTTTATTTATAATTTTTATACATTAAATAAATAAATTTATTTATGACACAATGACAATACAATGATTACCTTATTAATGAAATATTCAAATAAATGATATTATAAATATTAAAATAAATGTAATTTGAACATTTTTATTCCATCCACGAATTTTATAAATGATATTGACATATTATATTTGATTTAATTTCTTTGGTTCAAAGGAATTGTGTTTTATGACTTAAAAAAACCAATTACTAAATAGTGTCAAAATTGACATAAATGAGTTTTTAAAAAATATATTATTTTATTAAATGATATAATAGTCCAAAAAATCTAAGATTCATCCAAATGACTTATATAATATTAAAAATGTCATTAATTATCCACTTTTAGTTCTCTTGTCATTTTATAGTAACTATATTAACCTTGTATAATAAAAATACAAGAAGACACGGTAAGAGTTAATCTATTGCCTGAATAGCCCGAAGGCCTTCATTTTTATTGATTTTTGATAACCCCCCTTTCAAGGGATGAGGGGGAACCCTTACAATGCCTGTAGGCTCAGAGATTACATGGCTCGTAGGCTTAGGAGATTACATGACCCGAAGGTCTTAGGGAATTCAACCAGACTATCTACAAGGAACTGCCCCTCCCCAGCATCTACATCTTAATAGTAGCTCTCCACCTTTGCATGATCATCTGGCTAGGCTTCCCGTGCAATCACAGGATGGTATCGATGTCATAGCCATACCCTCTCATTTTGACAATCCATTTGGCTCTGCTCTGGTGAGTTCACCTGCTCTGAATCCTCTTCTGGGGCTGCTCCTTTTTTGCAGTGTGTCTGGGGCCTGCATTCATATGGCCTGAAGGCCTTGGGGTGGCCCTAAGGCCTTGAGAATCAACTGGCCTGAAGGCCTTGGGTGGCCCGAAAGCCTTGCAGGAACTGAGGACCAAACCGGTGGCCCAAAGGCCCATATGGATGAATAGTTCTGACTGCTACAGTACCTAACAGTTCCTGGTACAGTATAGCTACAGTACCCCGTAAATAAGCCTCCACCCAGATTTGATCTCTGGTCTCTTGGATGCACCTAGCAAGTCCTCACCAAATGGGCAAGAGTTAATCTATTTAACTGAGGGATAATCTCAAAAGATAAGGTTAATTTCATGAACTAAAATTGTATAAAAAAATTATGAGAGTATTTAGACCCATCTTCATCTTATCCTATAAATAAATCACTTTGTATCTATTAGAAACCGAAAATCAATTTATAATAAATTAATATTTCAAGCTTTTCCTAAAGTGCCCCTCACCTCACTTATAAAAGGGCACTTCTCCTTCTCTTTAATTCACACTTCCAAAGACCTTTTCCTCATCCAAAACCTACAAAAATCTCCTAAAAACTTCCCTAAGTTCATACTAGAGTCTACTCTTTTGGAATAAAACCAACTTAAGGAGTCCTTTTTTTCAAATCAAAAGGAGACACTCGAAGAAGAGGTGATTTTTTTATCCCTTCTTTCAAAGTTCTTTTCTTCTTCTACTTCCTCTTCCTAAGTTGTTACCATATTAAAATAATAACTAAAGTATTTACTATAAGATAATATTTTTTTATGATTATGATACAAAAATATTCCTCCTTTTACCCATCCTATGAAAAACAATACCACCATGCGTGCGTGCGTATGTCTTACCGTCTCCACGTCGTGGTGTAAACTATTTTTTCATCTATACTTTATTTAGATGGGTATAATTATGAATATAAATGACTTAAATAATAAATATAACATGAAATTATTTCTGTACAATTTATATTTTATCCAATTCCATACCATTAAACCATTAAGGAAATGATATCGTCGCTCGTGCGTACGTATGGCTTACTATCTCCACGGCGCGATATGATTCATCTTCCACGTTCACCATCCAATAATGATTATAAAAAGGATATATCAGGAATAATTATTAAATATATGACATAATAAGTCTAATTTAATAATATATATATATATATATCATTCACTTACTTCCATTCAATACGATAAGAAAATGGAAACAACGTTCATGCGTATGTACGGTCTACCGTCTCCATGAACAGTATATTCTATTTCATATATATATCTATTATATATATTTATATTATGAATATATATGATATATAAATCATAATATAAATTTTTTAAGTAATTAAATCATGATCTAAGTAATATTATCAAGAATAAAAAGTCAAAATGCATACGATAAACAAAGCGATTATTACCCAAAATGTTGCATTAACATTGAATTATTAATAAATAGGTAATATAAAGTCATAAAAGAATCATATATGATATCATAAATATTATTATTATTCTAATATAATTAAATAATATATTTAAAACCATTATACAGGAGTTTCAAATACATACAGAGAGTATTGGACTTAAGGTAAGGGATTTCGTCTCAATGTCATTTCATTGAGGCATATTGTAATGTTATGCACCTAGTTCCTCTTATATAGTGTATATTCTACCTTTTGACTTGTTATCATGAATCTCATTATTTTAATTATATTATATTATTTCCTTCATGGGAATTATTTATAGATACATATTACTCATTCAATGTGGTTATTTGATAAGGCATATTATTTATTTTGGTTATTCAATATGAGAAATTATTTGGACTGGCAATGACGGGTGGAGACTAAACTTTATATAGATCCTTGATGCATAAAAAGGTTCTCATGAGACTAATAAGTTGGAAAAATGGGTTTCTACCCTTATTTTTAAACTGTCTTGTGAAAGGTCTTGACGGTAACAGTTTTTCATGTGCCTGAGACATGACGTCCTTAAATAAAGTATTTCCCTCATTTAGTTTTTATCATTATTTATCCATGAGATTTTGCATCAAAGTATCTATGGAAGTATTTCATTATAATTTTATTGATTTATGGAATATTTTTCAGTTTCTTACTTGCCGTATTATTTGTGCCTTATCTAGTTATGAAAATGGAAAGTGTGTTCAGTTTTTTTACCTTTCCATATAGATTTATTCATTATTTATTCTATTTTAATTACCCTTACTGATCATTCGAGATCACCCTTATTATGTTTCTCTCCCCAGGTTATAAATAATATAACTTTGATTATGATTTCAAGGATTTAGTTCATTTATATTATTGTGTTTCATGTTTTATTTGATTTTCCCAATGTATTATGGGTATCATGTATGTAATCTGAATTTCCAAGACTGATAAAATGTAATATCCTTAGGGATTTTTTTCCTTGTGATAATTCTAATGAAATGTAATAATTCACCAGCTCTAGGTAACTTGGGTCGGGGTGTTACATTTCTTTGGTGAGGAGTGTCTGCCCAAATATTTATAGAATATGTGTTTACTAGGTGGGGAGTGTTTTACCCTAGGTTTTTTGATGATATGTGTTTCTCAATAGGGTTTGGTTCTTCCCCTAAGTTTCCAGATGTGATATTTATTTCCTGGTAGGTAAATTCTTCTCCTAAGTCTTTGTATGATCTTTTTCCTAGTAGGGTGTGGGAATGCCTCTCAACTTTCAGATGAGGTTACTTGTTTCCTGGTAGAGATCTTGTATGCCTCTATGTTTTAGATGATGGTACTATGCTCAAAAACATCTAGCACTGGCCGAAGCAGGTATAGTTGATCCCAGGTGTTAGGTTATAACCCAAGGATTGAAGGTGATTATTTTTTTGATCTTAAATGTTGTATTTATTTTATGAGTATATCATATGTGCATACACTTTTTTTATTAGTTATGCTATAGATCCCATTGGTGGTTCCCTACTGACACAAATATAAAAGTATACTATTTCCACAGTTTGAAACCATGGAAATTGTCCAAAAAACCATGGTCGTAGCTTACAACAATGGTTTGGATAAACCATGGGTGTTATTATCATTGAAATAAGGTCTAATTATGGCCATGGTTTAAACTATGGAAATAACTAGATATAACCATGATTTAACCAAGTCTATTAAAGAATATAGTCATGGTTTAAATAGTAAAAAATCTAGATATATCCATGATTTAATCATGGATATTAAATCCTAGTGTTATGGTAAACTATGGTAGTAGGTCCACTATATCCATGGTTTAAACTATGGTTATTCCCTACTACATCCATGGTTTAACAGTGGAAATTGGAAGATACTTTCATGGTTAAAACCATGAAGATTTCTTCTTTATTCCATAAAAAAACTCTTACACTCAACCACAAGCTTCTTGAACCTGTAACCACTCAAATCATTAAGCTACCATCAAAAATCATTTATCTCTTAAATGATTTTTGTAACCATTATAAATTCCATTAATGAATCATCAAATAATTTTCAAATATTTTGTGATACCTAAAATGGATGAACCTATAATTATAAAATATCATGATTTTTAGTTTGACTTGATCAATAAGGAACATGATAAATGAGGTTGCTTATAAGAATAATATACTAATGTAGACTTGGTAAAACTTCATTGATATTTAGAATACATTGAATATGTATAAAGATGATTTCAACAAAACTCATTTAGTTCATTCTAAATATAATAAGGTTGTTGAGAATATATTTTTGAAAAAAATAAAATATAGGAGTGCCTTGTAACTTTCAAATACCTAATTTTAATGGAATGAAATGTATTGGATTCGCTAGATATTTATAAAAACCTAAACTTAAGGAGGAAAATTTTTCCCCTCAAACATTAAAAAAAATAAAAAAAAAAATTACTAACTATTATATTCTAAAATAAATTTTTAGATAAAATAAGGATTTTTAAATCAATGGAAAACACATGAATAAAATAAGTAATTTGGTTGTTAATCTAAGTTAAATTGTTCCCTTCATGAAAGTTCAAATTGATTTATTTTTCTCCAAATAACCAAGATATATATTCTTTTTTGAATCTATAAAAATGTGTAAAATCATTATGTAATGGTTATTTTTGGTGTTTTAGAGAATTTAGACATAAAAATTATATATTTTGGTATAATATGTCTCCTAAATGAAGTTTTATAATGCTTGAAGAAAGTGAAAGTGAGTAAATGGATCCTAAGAAACCTACTGGAGTCAATTATATAGATAACATAAGTCTATATGTTCAAAAAAAAAAATTTAAAGACATATAATGAATTTAATTGGACATATTATGATGTTGAACCATCTGACCATTTGATTTATAAAAAAGTGAAATATATTATTGAATATAGAAGATTATACAAGATAGTAAAGAAAACTTAACTTGATGATGAGTTTAATTTGGGAGAAGCGTTTGAAAATATATATGATTATAATTTACTTAAAAACATTATGTCACATGAATAAATATTTTTATTAATAAATAAAATCAAATGAAATGGGAAATGACATTTTTATAAAAGATTTGGACACATAATGAGTTATTGAAAAGAAGTTGAAATAGTTAGTGAATAAAGGCATCTAGAAAAAGGAGGGAATTGTTTAACATAGTAGTAGAAAAAATTGAGTTAGTAGAATACTCATATGATAAAGAAAGAAAATAAAAAATTCAAATTTGAGGAGAAGTTTTGTGGGTTGATTGAACAAGTTGGTCACAGTACTACAAATCATCTTATTATGCTTTATTTAAAACTGAAATCCTAAAGAAAACTCAAAGTAAAATGAATAAAAGAGAAATGATAGATGAAATTAATCTAAGAATAAATAATGTAAAATTGAATGGAAATAATATGGGAATAAATTTTTTAATTTCAAAGGAAAATAAGTCTAATTTGAAAATTATAAGAAAGTTTAGTTTTAAAAATGAATGAGTGTTTGGGATGATTAAAAAAGTTTAACCATGCAACATTTTATCAAATGTATATGAAGAAATTCACTTTATTTTCAAGATGATATTATTTATTCTAGAAAGATATTCAATTTCATGAAATTGGTGTCAAATAAAGACATGATAAAGGAGTAATTTTTATAATACAAGTATATTTCAAGAGGTTTTACTAGTGTAAAAATATAAAGATAATAAATCAGTTGAAGATTATATAGTCAGAATAGTACATAAGAACATGTGCATTGAATGGCCTCATTTTTTGATAATTTATGGATTATACAAGCGAACTGATCTGATTTAACTAAAATATTGCAAAGGTAGAGTTTTCTTAAGTAAATAGGGGAACATATTTCTAATTTTTTGGAATGGTTATGTAGATAATATACATACATTAACAAAATATATTTTAATAAGCACAATTTTTATCACATCCCATTATATAATTGAGGTATGTTGGATAAGTACCACTTCACTATATATATTTTTTATGATTAATGTTGTGCTTCTATGTTATGAAAGGTAGGGAAAAGTAAATATGAATATATAAAGGGATTAATGTGTTAAGGGAGTGTATTTTTATAAAATAGTTCCATAATTGTGATATACTTTAATGAATAACACTAAGTATTAGTTAGTTTCTATTGTCTCTAACACTGATTTTTCTCAAGTAATATTATAGTTAATTAATCAATATCTCCTTATTGTGATTTTTTTTATTTCAAGTGGTATCTATATATAAATTTATAGTTTATATTATAAATAGTTTTAATCTTTTAATTGGTATAATATGGTTTTCATTTGTGAATTATATGATATGATCTAGTTAGTTCATAATTGGAAACAACTGATATGTGGGTTAATAATTATGTAATGAATTAATAGAATGAAATATAGTTCATTAAATTTGTATCTAGTGTAAATGTTTATAAAATAGTGGGCAGTGAAATATATACCACTGAGTAAACAGACATTATTGGTCTATTTAAAAAGTTAATTGTTCATGAACTTTCATCATAAGAAACCACCTATAAGGAAATAATGAGAAAATAAGTGAGATATAATGACTTCTTATATATATGAGATCATTGTGTTAACTGTACATGATAAATTATACATGAATCAATAACCAATAATGAACAAAGAATATTTAGATTGATATTTATAGTTGGTTTAGTTTGTGAACTTTTTCTGACATGTTTATTGAAACTTCACATACTAAACAACATATTTATATAAATACCTTCACAAACTATCCTACTACGGTGAAAAAACTAAACACTAGTATTTATATTATATTCAAACCTTTTTATTATATGAATACCATCACCTTTTATTAAAACATAATGATGGGATTTGTAACATAATATATGAATTTATATTATATGCATGAGGGTATGCATACCTTCATATTAAACCAAGGTATGATAACATGAAGTCATATAATATTCATATAGGTTTTTCACTTTAAGTTGGAATATTAAACCAATGTATGATAAACCAAGGTATAAAAAATATATGTGAAATCATATTAAACTAAGGTATGTATACCATCAAGTTATACTAAGTTTAAATTTATATTAAAGATTCCATAATTTCAATATAATCCTAGTAGTAAATGATTTATGAATATGCATTACAGTTACAAACTGTAATGATGAAACCCAAAATTGGGTTATTATTTCAAATAAAAACCAATGCATTATAGTTATAATCTTAGAATCTTTCAAGATTATAATAACATGTGCATTATAGTAATAACTTGTTCATTATGGTTATAAGCTTTCGAAGATTGTAATAACCAAATAGTAGTTAATTATGAGACATTTCCTCTCATGTATTTAGTCTATTGACCTACGATTAATGTATTTTATTTAAAAAAATTAGAGTATTTTCTTAAATATTTAATTTATTTAATAATCACTATCATTTAGTGTACTATTTGAGTCCCCTTTAATTATTAAAATTTTTACTCTAATGGCTCGAACAAACCCACTCAATTGATAAAACACTATAGTTCATTCTATTTCTCACTCAATTATAAACCCTTTGAACCCTATTCCTCGATCACTTGAACATTGAACCTTCAGCCGATTATGTGGAAATCAAAGATAACTAATGAAGGTGCTTCAATAATTTCAAATAAAATAAATTACTTGAGTACTAAGTAGTGAATTCTTCCTGGTAAGGTAGTTGATTTTAACAAGTTCAATTTTATAGTGATGTTACTGAAGAAAGTTTCAAGTTTTCAAGGATGGTTGTTTGTGTTTTATGAAAATAAAACAAGTATTTTCTTTAAGTTTTATATTTTTATGAGAATTCCCATTTCTTATTTTCTAAAATGAGGATATTTTCATCTATAAAGTGAAGGAAATTTCATTTTCTACTATTGAGCAGGTTGGAATTTTCTATATACCACATGAAGGGAGATTCATGTTTATCCCAAAGATAGATAATAATGATTTTTTTATTCCAGAGGATGCTATATTCAGTCCATTTGGATCCCATAAAATTATGAATATTCTTGTAAAGGACCTAGAACTATAATATAAGGTCCTTATTATGTTAATTTTTATAGGAATTTCTCAAATTAGTTTTAGATTTCTCTATTTTAATGATCTTGTTATATTAATGGTTTTTGAGATGACTTATTTTAAGTATAGAATTGATTTCAAATTTAATTACTCTTTTTTATATATAAATCTTATTGGAATAGAATTAGAGTTGACTATTTCATTAACTCTTTTCATTGAGATGTTTTAGTGGATCCATGATAGTTTTTTTCATTAGTTTTATTTCCAATAAGGGGTATAGGAATGAGTAATACTGAAAAAAAATCCATTGATTTGGATTGATGAACTCTCTCAAGGATGATGTTGTATTTATTTCCAATACTTGTTATGTGATCATCAAATTCATAAAATTATTTCTATGGTGGGTATATATGTGATGATTTCTATGATCATCATTTTTATGAAAATAATTTTATAACTACCTTCAATATCATGAAATATCATTCATCACTTCTCTATTAATGCTCTGTATATGTTAAGATTAATTGAAGGAGTTCTTGTTTTTTATGATTATTATGTTTTCATACAAGCTAAAGACAACTAGTAATGGATGAGATTATTTTCCAAAATATATTATAAAAAGGACTGGAAGATAGTTAGCCTTGAGGGGAGGTTGAAGAATCATATGTTAAAGAAGAAGAAGTTAGTATTATGAGTGTAGAAACCATACATGGAGCACTAAGTATACACTCTCCTATATAGGCTAATAAAGTCTCTTTGGATGATGATTTTTTTTATTATAAGTGGTTGATAAGATCTTGGGATGAATTATAGTGTTTCTATGATTAACTAAATAAAGTATAGAAATTTTGAGGTGAAACATAAATTCATATGAATTTATAATAGGAACATAAATCTTTTGAGGAAAGTATTAGACTTCGTTTTGTGTCATGTTCACCATTTATCTCTATAGTTATACTTTTTACTTGCCTCATATTTTTAAAAATACTCATATTGTTTTGGAATGTTTTGGATATTTTACTTTTCACAAGATGTGTATAATATTTCCACTAATCCTATGTGTCTTTAGCATAGTGTAATCCTTTGATTCATTGTGTATGACATTTCTATATTTATGGGATTTATTTTCATGTATATATGAATTTGATACTTTTTATGACTTATAAAGTCATTCTAAATATTAAAAGTCATAGAATTTTTTTAATGGATATTTTAATGCAAATATTAAATTTAGGTGATTTCATGACTTTATTAAATTCCCTAAATATCATAATTACATCTACAATTATGATTCAATGAATTTTATGATAATAGATATAAAAGGAGATTTTTACACATGCTTTGAAGATGTAACTTATGTAATGGAGATATCTAAGGAGGACATCTACTCGAAAATGTCTAGATTATTTTTAATATATTTATTTCATGATGTGATTTCCATGTCTCAATGAGTTATAGGAGGAGAAAGTTATAGATTAGGTTTCAATGAAACTTGAGGAACTGTAATTATAGTAGTTTCATTGCATGTCTTCATGAAATTACAATTATTCACATGAATGATAAATGAAAATAAAGGGATGTGAAATTTCTTGTATTTATTTGAATTTATGAGACTAATATGAGTGGTTTGAAATTTTTTATATTTATGTGTGAAGATATTTTGAGTATTTAAAGAATAAATTGAAAATTATTTGGATAAGAGGAAGAAGATCCTGATTTGTTGAGTTTAAAGAAGATCATGATTTCTATTATTGATTCATATTAAAACATTTCCTAATGTTTCTATTTAACAAGAAAGAATTTATAAATCTCTAGTTGGTGATAGTAACTTATAGCAGGTTCAAGTTCATACCATTTTTAGTAGCTATAACATAGTAATAAATGTATAGTTTTGTCTGAGTGGGATAAGAAACATTGTGCACTGAGGATGTAGCCATCTTAAGGGTGGAAAACCTTGTTAACAGACATGTTGTGTTCTAAATTTTTATTCAATATTAATTTGGTTGATGAGTTTACAGCTAAATAAGAATAAGGTAATATATGTTATTGAAAATTTTTAGATCACTAATTCACCCCTCCCCCCTCTTAGTATTTACCATCACTTGTTCTAACCTTTTGAGAAACTACTATAGGGTATGATAGGCTATCCCACGACATGCATAAAGGTGATACATGGTGCCCAACTTAAAGGATATAAAAGACATTATCATAATAAAATCCATTATAAATGTAAACAAAACATATATATGGACTTACTCGAGTCATCCTATGATTGATTAATTCCAAAAACTATTAAATATTACCAACGCACCAAATTAGAACACAAAAATAACCATCCTCTAAAACAATGGTTGAATAATCATCTCATAATAATGAGAGTACAATCATGAAAAATATAGTAAAAGAAACAATAAAAAGATTAATTATAGCAACAAAAATAGAAAGATCCTCCACCTAAACCCACAAACACAAAGGATCAAATTAACTTTCAACATTGTCTCAAAGCTAATACATGATAGCTGAACACCTAAAAAGAAATCAGAAGCCTTTATATTCATGGTAAAAATTAATACTTATAGATGATCAAAAATCTCAACCAAAATAAAAACTACTTACACTTATTCCAATAAAAGAGTTCCTAAAACACACATTCAATAAACATGAATTAAAGAATCATGTCTGTCAAAACCAATAACATGCATAAACTACATTAGTTGTTCACTATTTGGTTTTGTTATTTAATTTATTTATCACACCAGATAATTAAAAAACATTACCAATTAAATCATCACGGTGGTATATTTGGAAGCATTTTGATGGTTATTGTTGTGTTCTAATTTGGTGTGTTGGTAATATTTAATAGTTTTAAGAATTCATCAATCACAGGATGACTCAAGTAAGTCCATATATATGTTTTGTTTACATTTAGAATGGATTTTATTATGATAATATATTTCATATCCTTTAAGTTGGCCACCATGTATCACCTTTATGCATGTCATGGTATACCTTACTATCATACCCTATAGTAGTTTCTCAAAAGGTTAGAACAAGTGATGGCAAACACTAAGAGGGGGGAGTGGTGAATTAGTGATCTAAAAATTTTCAATAACATATATTACCTTATTATTATTTAACTGTAAACTCATCAACCAAATTAATATTGAATAGAAATTTAGAACGCAATATGTCTGTTAACAAGGTTTTCCACCCTTAAGATGACTACATCCTCAGTGCACAATGTTTCTTATCCCACTCAGACAAAACTATACATTTATTACTATGTTATAGCTACTAAAAATGGTATAAGAGGAAGAAGATCCTAATTTGTTGAGTTTAAAGAAGATCATGATTTCTATTATTGATTCGTATTAAAACATTTCCTAATGTTTCTATTTAACAAGCAAGAATTTATAAATCTCTAGTTGGTGCTAGTAACTTATAGCAGGTTCAAGTTCATACCATTTTTAGTATTTAAATCATAAATTGAAAATTATTGGGATAAGAGGAAGAAGATCCTAATTTGTTGAGTTTAAAGAAGATCATGATTTCTATTATTGATTCATATTAAAACATTTCATAAAGTTTCTATTTAACAAGCAAGAATTTATAAATCTCTAGTTGGTGCTAGTAACTTATAGCAGGTTCAAGTTCATACCATTTTTAGTATTTAAATCATAAATTGAAAATTATTGGGATAAGAGGAAGAATATCTTGATTTGTTGAGTTTAAAGAAGATCATGATTTCTATTATTGATTCATATTAAAACATTTCCTAATGTTTCTATTTAACAAGCAAGAATTTATAAATCTCTAGTTGGTGCTAGTAACTTATATCAGGTTCAAGTTCATACCATTTTTAGTAGCTATAACATAGTAATAAATGTGTAGTTTTGTCTGAGTGGGATAAGAAACATTGTGCACTGAGGATGTAGTCATCTTAAGGGTGGAAAACCTTGTTAACAGACATGTTGTGTTCTAAATTTCTATTCAATTTTAATTTGGTTGATGAGTTTACAGCTAAATAAGAATAAGGTAATATATGTTATTGAAAATTTTTAGATCACTAATTCACCCCTCCCCCCTCTTAGTAATTAAAATCACTTGTTCTAAACTGTTGAGAAACTACTAAAGGGTATGATAGTAGGCTATACCACGACATGCATAAAGGTGATACATGGTTCCCAACTTAAATGATATGAAAGACATTATCATAATAAAATCCATTGTAAATGTAAACAAAACATATATATGGACATAATTGAGTCATCCTATGATTTATGAATTCCCAAAACTATTAAATATTACCAATGCACCAAATTTGAACACAACAATAACCATCCTCTAAAACAATGGTTGAATAATCATCTCATAATAATGAGAGTACAATCATGAAAAAAATAGTAAAATAAACAATAAAAAGTGTAATTATATCAAAAAAATAGAAATATCCTCCACCTAAACCCACAAACACAAAGGATCAAATTAACTTTCAATATTGTCTCAAAGACAAGACATGCTAGCTGAACACCTAAAAATAAATCAGAAGCCTTTATATTCATGGTAAAAATTAATACTTATAGATGATCAAAAATCTCAACCAAAAGAACAACTACTTACACTTATTCCAATAAAAGAGTTCCTAAAACACACATTCAATAAACATGAATTAATGAATCATGTCTGTCTAAACCAATAACATTCATAAACTACAGTAGTTGTTCACTATTTGGTTTTGTTATTTAATTTATTTGTCACACCAGATAATTAAAAAAGCATTACCAATTAAATCATCACAGTGGTATATTTGGAAGCATTTTGACGGTTATTGTTGTGTTCTAATTTGGTGCATTGGTAATATTTAATAGTTTTTGGAATTCATCAATCATAGGATGACTCAAGTAAGTCCATATATATGTTTTGTTTACATTTAGAATGGATTTTATTATGATAATTTATATCATATCCTTTAAGTTAGGCACCATGTATCACCTTTATGCATGTCATGGGATAGCCTACTATCATACCCTATAGTAGTTTCTCAAAAGGTTAGAACAAGTGATGGTAAATAATAAGAGGGGGGAGGGGTGAATTAGGGATCTAAAAATTTTCAATAACATAAATTACCTTATTCTTATTTAACTGTAAACTCATCAACCAAATTAATATTGAATAGAAATTTAGAACACAACATGTCTGTTCACAAGGTTTTCCACCCTTAAGATGACTACATCCTCAGTGCACAATGTTTCTTATCCCACTCAGACAAAACTATACATTTATTACTATGTTATAGCTACTAAAAATGGTATAAGAGGAAGAAGATCCTGATTTGTTGAGTTCAAAGAAGATCATGATTTCTATTATTGATTCGTATTAAAACATTTCCTAATGTTTCTATTTAACAAGCAAGAATTTATAAATCTCTAGTTGGTGCTAGTAACTTATAGCAGGTTCAAGTTCATACCATTTTTAGTATTTAAATCATAAATTGAAAATTATTGGGATAAGAGGAAGAAGATCCTAATTTGTTGAGTTTAAAGAAGATCATGATTTCTATTATTGATTCATATTAAAACATTTCATAAAGTTTCTATTTAACAAGCAAGAATTTATAAATCTCTAGTTGGTGCTAGTAACTTATAGCAGGTTCAAGTTCATACCATTTTTAGTATTTAAAGCATAAATTGAAAACTATTGGGATAAGAGGAAGAATATCCTGATTTGTTGAGTTTAAAGAAGATCATGATTTCTATTATTGATTCATATTAAAACATTTCCTAATGTTTCTATTTAACAAGCAAGAATTTATAAATCTCTAGTTGGTGCTAGTAACTTATATCAGGTTCAAGTTCATACCATTTTTAGTAGATATAACATAGTAATAAATGTGTAGTTTTGTCTGAGTGGGATAAGAAACATTGTGCACTGAGGATGTAGTCATCTTAAGGGTGGAAAACCTTGTTAACAGACATGCTGTGTTCTAAATTTCTATTCAATTTTAATTTGGTTGATGAGTTTACAGCTAAATAAGAATAAGGTAAATATGTTATTGAAAATTTTTAGATCACTAATTCACCCCTCCCCCCTCTTAGTAATTAAAATCACTTGTTCTAAAATTTTGAGAAACTACTAAAGGGTATGATAGTAGGCTATCCCACAACATGAATAAAGGTGATACATGGTGCCCAACTTAAATTATATGAAAGACATTATCATAATAAAATCCATTGTAAATGTAAACAAAACATATATATGGACATAATTGAGTCATCCTATGATTGATGAATTCCCAAAACTATTAAATATTACCAATGCACCAAATTCGAACACAACAATAACCATCCTCTAAAACAATGGTTGAATAATCATCTCATAATAATGAGAGTATAATCATGAAAAAAATAGTAAAAGAAACAATAAAAAGTGTAATTATATCAAAAAAATAGAAATATCCTCCACCTAAACCCACAAACACAAAGGATCAAATTAACTTTCAACATTGTCTCAAAGACAAGACATGCTAGCTGAACACCTAAAAAGAAATCAGAAGCCTTTATATTCATGGTAAAAATTAATACTTATAGATGATCAAAAATCTCAACCAAAAGAACAACTACATACACTTATTCCAATAAAAGAGTTCCTAAAACACATTCAATAAACATGAATTAATGAATCATGTCTGTCTAAACCAATAACATGAATAAACTACAGTAGTTGTTCACTATTTGGTTTTGTTATTTAATTTATTTGTCACACCAGAAAATTAAAAAGCATTACCAATTAAATCATCACAGTGGTATATTTGGAAGCATTTTGATGGTTATTGTTGTGTTCTAATTTGGTGCATTGGTAATATTTAATAGTTTTTGGAATTCATCAATCGTAGGATGACTCAAGTAAGTCCATATATATGTTTTTTTACATTTAGAATGGATTTTATTATGATAATGTCTTTCATATCCTTTAAGTTGGGCACCATGTATCACCTTTATGCATTTCATGGGATAGCCTACTATCATACCCTATACTAGTTTCTCAAAAGGTTAGAACAAGTGATGGTAAATATAAAGAGGGGGGAGGGGTGAATTAGTGATCTAAAAATTTTCAATAACATATATTACCTTATTCTTATTTAACTGTAAACTCATCAACCAAATTAATATTGAATAGAAATTTAGAACACAACATGTCTGTTAACAAGATTTTCCACCCTTAAGATGACTACATCCTCAGTGCACAATGTTTGTTATCCCACTCAGACAAAACTATACATTTATTACTATGTTATAGCTACTAAAAATGGTATAAGAGGAAGAAGATCCTGATTTGTTGATTTTAAAGAAGATCATGATTTCTATTATAGATTCGTATTAAAACATTTCCTAATGTTTCTATTTAACAAGAAAGAATTTATAAATCTCTAGTTGGTGCTTGTAACTTATAGCAGGTTCAAGTTCATACCATTTTTAGTATTTAAAGCATAAATTGAAAATTATTGGGATAAGAGGAAGAAGATCCTAATTTGTTGAGTTTAAAGAAGATCATGATTTCTATTATTGATTCATATTAAAACATTTCCTAAAGTTTCTATTTAACAAGTAAGAATTTAAAAATCTCTAGTTGGTGCTAGTAACTTATAGCAGGATCAAGTTCATACCATTTTTATTATTTAAAGCATAAATTGAAAATTATTGGGATAAGAGGAAGAAGATCCTGATTTGTTGAGTTCAAAGAAGATCATGATTTCTATTATTGATTCATATTAAAACATTTTCTAATGTTTCTATTTAACAATCTAGAATTTATAAATCTCTAGTTGGTGCTAGTAACTTATATCAGGTTCAAGTTCATACCATTTTTAGTAGCTATAACATAGTAATAAATGTATAGTTTTGTCTGAGTGGGATAAGAATCATTGTGCACTGAGGATGTAGTCATCTTAAGGGTGGAAAACCTTGTTAACAGACATGTTGTGTTCTAAATTTCTATTCAATATTAATTTGGTTGATGAGTTTACAGCTAAATAAGAATAAGGTAATATATGTTATTGAAAATTTTTAGATCAGTAATTCACCCCTCCCCCCTCTTAGTATTTACAATCACTTGTTCTAACCTTTTGAGAAACTACTATAGGGTATTATAGTAGGCTATCCCATGACATGCATAAAGGTGATACATGGTGCCCAACTTAAAGGATATGAAAGAAATTATCATAATAAAATCCATTCTAAATGTAAACAAAAAATATATATAGACTTAATTGAGTCATCCTATGATTGATGAATTCCCAAAACTATTAAATATTATCGACACACCAAATTAGAACACAACAATATCCATCCTCTAAAATAATGGTTGAATAATCATCTCATAATAATGAGAGTACAATCAGGAAAAAAATAGTAAAAGAAATAATAAAAAGTGTAATTATATAAAAAAAATAGAAATATCCTCCACCTAAACCCACAAACAAAAAGGATCAAATTAACTTTCAACATTGTCTCAAAGCCAATACATGCTAGCTGAAAACCTAAAAAGAAATTAGAAGCCTTTATATTCATGGTAAAAATTAATACTTATAGATGATCCAAAATCTCAACCAAAAGAACAACTACTTACACTTATTCCAATAATAGAGTTCCTAAAACACACATTCAATAAACATGAATTAATGAATCATGTCTGTCAAAGCCAATAACATGCATAAACTACAGTAGTTTTTCATTATTTGGTTTTGTTATTTAATTTATTTGTCACACCAGATAATTAAAAATCATTACCAATTAAATCATCACAGTTGTATATTTGGAAGCATTTTGATGGTTATTGTTGTGTTTTAATTTGGTGTGTTGGTAATATTTAATAGTTTTGGGAATTCATCAATCATAGGATGACTCAAGGAAGTCCGTATATATGTTTTGTTTACATTTAGAATGGATTTTATTATGATAATTTCTTTCATATCCTTTAATTTGGGCACCATGTATCACCTTTATGCATGTCATGGGATAGCCTACTATCATACCCTATAGTAGTTTCTCAAAAGGTTAGAACAAGTGATGGTAAATACTAAGAGGGTTGAGGGGTGAATTAGTGATCTAAAAATTTTTAATAACATATATTACCTTATTCTTATTTAACTGTAAACTCATCAACCAAATTAATATTGAATAGAAATTTAGAACACAACTTGTCTTTTAACAAGGTTTTCCACCCTTAAGATGACTACATCCTCAGTGCACGATGTTTCTTATCCCACTCAGACAAAACTATACATTTATTTCTATGTTATAGCTACTAAAAATGGTATAATAGGAAGAAGATCCTGATTTGTTAAGTTTAAAGAAGATCATGATTTCTATTATTGATTCATATTAAAACATTTCTTAATGTTTCTATTTAACAAGTAAGAATTTATAAATATCTAGTTGGTGCTAATAACTTATAGCAGGTTCAAGTTCATACCATTTTTGGTATTTAAAGCATAAATTAAGAATTATTGGTATAAGAGGAAGAAGATCTTGATTTGTTGAGTTTAAAGAAGATCATGATTTCTATTATTGATTCATATTAAAACATTTCCTAATGTTTCTATTTGATAAGCAAGAATTTATAAATCTCTAGTTGGTGCTAGTAACTTATAGCAGGTTCAAGTTCATACCATTTTTAGTACTTAAAGCATAAATTGAAAATTATTGGGATAAGAGGAAGAAGATACTGATTTTTTTAGTTTAAAGAAGATCATGATTTCTATTATTGATTCATATTAAAACATTTCCTAATGTTTCTATTTAACAAGCAAGAATTTATAAATCTCTAGTTGGTGCTAGTAACTTATAACAGGTTCAAGTTCATACCATTTTTAGTAGCTATAAAATAGTAATAAATGTATAGTTTTGTCTAAGTGGGATAAGAAACATTGTGCACTGAGTATGTAGTCATCTTAAGGGTGGAAAACCTTGTTAACATACATGTTGTGTTCTAAATTTCTATTCAATATTAATTTGGTTGATGAGTTTACAGATAAATAAGAATAAGGTAATATATGTTATTGAAAATTTTTAGATCACTAATTCACCCCTCCCCCCTCTTAGTATTTACCATCACTTGTTCTAACCTTTTGAGAAACTACTCTAGGGTATGATAGTAGGCTATCCCATGACATGCATAAAGGTGATACATGGTGCCCAACTTAAAGGATATGAAAGATATTATCATAATAAAATCCATTCTAAATGTAAACAAAACATATATGGACTTACTTGAGTCTTCCTATGATTGATGAATTCCCAAAACTATTAAATATTACCAACGCACCAAATTAGTACACAATAGTAACCATCCTCTAAAACAATGGTTGAATAATCATCTCATAATAATGAGAGTACAATCATGAAGAAAATAGTAAAAGAAACAATAAAAAGTGTAATTATAGGAAAAAAATAGAAAGATCCTCCTCCTAAACCCACAAACACAAAGGATCAAATTAACTTTCAACATTGTCTCAAAGCCAAGTCATGCTAGCAGAACACCTAAAAAGAAATCAGAAGCCTTTATATTCATGGTAAAAGTTAATATTTATAGATGATCCAAAATCTCAACCAAAAGAACAACTAATTACACTTATTCCCATAAAAGAGTTCCTAAAACACACATTCAATAAACAGGAATTAATTAATCATGTCTGTCTAAACCAATAACATGCATAAACTACAGTAGTTGTTCACTATTTGGTTTTTTTATTTAATTTATTTGTCACACCAGATAATTAAAAATCATTACCAATTAAATCATCATAGTGGTATATTTGGAAGCATTTTGATGGGTCTATTTGCTCTGATTGTGAGCACCCTAGCCCGATTTCTATAAAATTATAGCAAACTCAATAAGGGAGATTGGCTTTGTAATATGCCGAAAATTTTACAAGTAGATATAAATTCAGGGGTCATAAATTAAAGTGATCCATTAGTTCTAAATTTTTAGTCCATGTATTGAATATAGGAACTGTCATCATAAGATGGAACTGATATTATCACTCAAAAAATGAATGTTTAGATAGAAGTTATGGATGTGCTTGTGAAGACCATATTGTTTTAGCATAGATGGTTAGATTTCTTTCACACACGATGGGAGGTTTATATTCAAAAATAGTGTTATAGAGTTAAACTTAAAATTAAAATCAACATCCACTTTAAAGAAACCAAATATGATGATATGCACATACATGTTGTGATCCTTCCATAAAGATGGATCCTCATTCAATTCAAAGATCGGATTGGTTGTAATGATTATAACATTGTTTCCCCTCTTGGAATGAATCTAAATCATCGAGGATTTTAGGAGAATATACTTTGGCATAGACTTGAAAATATCAAGCATTCTCTTGATGGGAGTCATCTCTAAAAATGAGAAATCATGGAAGTTGAACCTTCGTTTGATGGTTCTCACCACATCTGAGACCCTAGTTGAATGGGGAGATCAGATTCATGATTGAAGAGAGTTATAGGTTCGGGTAATGTGGGGTAATCTTATCAAATCCACATCAAAGGAAGAGGATCATGGGGAGTTGGAGAGTTTGTGCCTGAGCTACATCGATGGGGAGGTGGGGAGGTCGCATTGGAGTTGCACTGGTGAGGAGGTGCACTGGCTACATCAGAGGAGGAGGATTTTCAGGAGCACATATGTAGAGACTGGGAATAAGTGTCCAATAGCATCTATAAATGTGTGTTCGACAATGAGGGGATAGGGGATGGATCGATCGGGAGGGTATGTAATGTTATTTGTTTCTAGGGTTTAAAATATATTTTGTTAGTAGATAACCTATTTCCACGGTTTTAATAAACTATGGAAATAAATGTCTGACAATAGGGAATTATTCTAGTAGTGTGAGTTATACTTGTAACTAGCACAGATGTCCATGGAACTTGGGTACCAAAGTAGACTTCACTAATCGCATGTTCAAGTAGTTAAAAGTCTTTAAGTTTCATAGTCAAACGTGATTACTCAGATGGAGTACAGGGCTAGGATAAGGTGAGGCTCGAGGATGTTAGTAGATCCTAATGTGTATTTTGTTTCTTTTATTAATTTTGTATATGTGATCATCTAAGTGGGTGATTATTTGGGATGTGTGAATGTATTATTCCACATTACATTTTTTATAACATTGTGTTGTTTATTGATTATGTGTACTCTATTTATTTTTCATGGATATTGTTTTGTTATTTCTGTTACTATTTCTCACATTTATATGAGGGTATAGTCTCCCAAAAGTAACACCATGAACCCTCTATACTATTTTTAAACCTTTAGAATATGGTGATATGTTTCTGAGGTCAAGTAATTATAGCCTATTTGGACACCATTTGAGTGGTTCGAGGCGGTATAGCATTACATAATAATTTGAAAAACCATTGGCATAAACCAATGTTTTTTTGAAACTGTTGGTATAAGATGCTTTGGATTAACCAATAAAGATCACATCATTCCCATGACTAGTTTTCACTTCCCCTGCAACCAGTTTCTCCCTCCCCTTCGATTCCCCTCAGTCTTCATCGATTCTTGAACTTTTTCGCAATGATTTTTAGGTGGAATCATCAAGGTATATTGTTTCCCTTTATATTCTCTCTTTTTTATTCTCTTATTTTTGTATTTCCATGCCCTAGATTGCAATAGTGGCCTAGGGTTTCACATTACACTAGTTTTATTGGGTTTTTATTTTTATTTTTAGATTTCATAAACATTATCTAGGGGCCTTTACTTGTTTCTCTTAGTGCAATAACACCATGCATCATTGGATTCATCATTTCTGGTAGGTGGTTATGCATAAATCCTTTGGTTTATATAACTATAATAAGGTGGATTACATCCTCCACCATGGATAATTAATGTTATTATTATAAATGATTTATGGGGTGTTATAGATAATGAGTTTCATGGTTTGATTGTTTTTTCCAAACATAAAGAATTATTTGGATTAATATAAATGTTATGGTACCATTCTTATTTTTAGAACTTATTAATTTTACTTAAAAATGAATAGTTTTTTTGTAATGTAAAAGAGGGGACTTATATTTATAAATGTGAATATGATTTCAAAGATAATATTTTCCATGTTTTGTGGAAATAATGTTCTTATTTATTAAAATTTTTCCATGATACAAACATTATTAAGAAAGATATCACTAAGTATATTTCTTTTTAGGTTGTCTCAGAACTATATGATGTATTTTATTCTTTTTAATAATGATCAACAGACTTACCTTACCCTAACCCTCACATCTGACCTCTATTTATCCAATTTTTCTTTGATTTCCTTCAATTATCAAATTAGAGACTATATATTTATCTTATATTTGGTTCAGCTCTCCCATAACATTGAAGTGTATCCAATGCCTAAAGTGACCTAAAAACATATAAAAATGTTACAAACTAAATCTATATATATGTATTTAATTATTGAAATATTTTTTGTCCTGATATTTACTTAAAATATTCATTATTTTCATGCATTTTCTAATTATAGTCTATTATGTTGATTCTAATAAAAAATTCAATTTTCATTTCAGAATGGATGGAAGGTGGATGTCTAAGTTTTAGAATATGTTGTATTTTTTTAGATTTTTCATTTAACAATGATTCGTATTGAAGGATTATTCATTTCCCTTATTCTAATTGTGTTAGAATACCTTGGTTAAGTAAAAAATAAGTGAGTTCCCATATAATAAAATTTTGTTTTTATACTAAAATGTTACATATGTTTACTCAAATACTTAAATTTTTAGAGCTGATTATGAACCTTAAGTTGTGTTGGATAATTAATAGAAGCAACAGTATGCTGTCTCAATCCTCAATTTTCTTTCTAACCATTTTTATCTAGTTACAAAACAAGATCTAACTAAAATTTTAATTTTATAAATATTATATATCTATGTTTTGATATATTGTTTGTAATGAAAATGGTATTCAAAAAAAATTAAATTTGTTAAATATTATTTCCAAATTTTAAGTCTTGGTTAGATTATTTCACCTATTATGACTTGTTTAATATATTAATTAATATATCTTGATTATTTTGTTGTATATTTTATGCCAAGTTTAATTTTTTTTAATTGGTATGCCTTTATTATGTTATACCATATTTTATTCCTTAATTTTCTAGCCAATTAGTATGCCTTAATTATGTTATGTCACCCTATATTCATGGTTTGGCTTGCCAATTATTATACCTTAATAATTTCATGCCATATATTATGTTTTTTTTTGTATTTCCCATTAGTTGTGGATTTATAATATATTATATTTAAGTGAAAATGAATTTTATGTATGATAATTTTCCTCTAGTTTCCACCATAAGTATAATATTTATAAAATATATATCATTTATATAACATGAAATTCCATTTTGTTAATCATTTTTAAATTTCATATGGAACCACCATCCAGGAGATAGTTGTTCTCTGGTCAAACTGCTGATAGTTGTGAGAAGTGTGATTGGTCCAGAGGTGGTGGTACTAGAGGTACTTAGAGCACTTTTCATACCTGATCACACACAAACCCACCAATGCGTATCCCATCTACCACACTATCATATCCCACAACTCCTCTTAAGGTGCCAAGGGTGTTCAACCCACTTGTGTTATTACTATCATTTCAGATAGGCTCTGCTTCTCACATACCTTTTCATATCTTGTGATGGCCCCTCATCCCTTCTATCCTTTTCCAACCACTTCTATACTACCTTAATTTTACACTTCCCCTATATATCTAGGGTTTTATAGTCTTACTCCAATGACTTATTCTCTAAAACATTCTAATCATGAAAAACATGCATATCATCCTAAGAATGCATTATATCCCATCGATCTCATATAGGCTATCAATCCTTTATAGCCCTTGGATCCATCATAGACCACTAATCAACTTGGATAGGGTATATGTTTGTAACTACATTAAATTTTATCACCTCTAGTCATCTTTTTTTAGATTTATAAATAAAGTTCCAAATTTAAGGGTTAATTGGGAACTTGGGCTTTTTTGGGTGGCGCAACTCTGGAAAAAGGATTTCGTGGCTGGCCTAACCCAAAAACTAGATTTTATGGGTAATCCAACCTAGAATAGGATATTTTGGGTGTCTTAACCCCCATACACCCTTAAAACACCCAATAAAAATAAGAACAAAACTCAAGTCACATGGGATGATAATAAAACATCCCTGACCCCATGAAATTGAAGGCTCAATCCCAAAAAAAGTGTGAGTCATTGGTGAGTGGGGAAACCATCAATCAGGGATAATGTGGATGACAAGACATTAGGAATCCTATGTCACATATCGATCCTTAAAAAATGCACAATCAAGACTACACCCCACCCATTATCGTTGATTCCTTTTGATCCTCAACCACTCATTATCGCCTGTTACCTATCCACACCATCACCAATGCATGTGTGATGTATATAACTACCATCACTACTACATATAGTGCTTTTAAAAGTGTTGATAAAGGGTGTCCTTTATCCGTGCTAAAAAAAAGCGCTGATAAAGGCCCCCCTTTTATCAGCGCTATTTTAGTTCAGATAAAGGACATTTTTTATCAGTGCTATTTTTAGCACTAATAAATGACCACTTTATCAGCGCTTGAAATAGATCTCATAAAGTGGGACTTTATCAGCACTCATAAAGGTTTAGTTGCATGTGATGTGTTGTTTATATAACAGGACACCCACCATCACCTTCACAGCAAACACACACACCACTTGCATAGTGAACACAAGAACAAAGCAGCGCACACAAGAACAAATCAGTGCGCACAAGGGTTTGGCAAACAATTCTATATATATTTCAAATAATGTATTATATAATTAAATTTAAAATTATCCAACAAACAGTTAAAAAAATTAATGTTTCGTCCTTTGATATTTGTGATACCCTCTCAAAAATGTCATCCCATGGTATTAGTTGCTGAAAAAATCATCCCAACTCAATAAAAAGGTTCCACCTATATAAGAAAAAAATATTATGTTAGTGATACTATAAAGAAATAAATTAAACATTAATATGAAAGAATACATTAATAAAATGTCAAATTTTAATAAAAAATATGCATTTGGAGTTATACAGGTCACATCGTGCATTGTATTGAGGTGAGGTTGATTCCTACACGTCACAAATGATTTATGGATCATTTTCCTAAAACATCAAAACAATCCAAATGGGTTTTATTAGTTTTGAGTATGTACCTTGTGTTTTTACTAAAATTAATATCAAATTTAAATGACATATTTGGATTTATACTGGTCAAATTTTTTATCAGATTGAGGTTTGGTTGATTCCTACATGTCAAAAATGACTCATGGATCATTTTTCTAAAGTATCACAATAATCTGAATGGTTTTGTTCAGTTTTCAGTATGAAAGTTTTGTTTTTTACTAAAATATCATTTCAAACCAGAAACACCCATTTTGGGTCATACCAGTCACATCGTGCATAGTTTTGAGGTGAACCTACTTTATAAATGTTAAAAAGGACTTACAAATTTCTCTCTTAAATTATGAAGAAAATCTAAGGGTGTTTTCATGATTTTTAGTGAGTGGAATTTTTTGAGCTAAAATGTCATTTTTAAACTGATAACAGACACTTTTAGTCATACTGGTCACACCGTGTATCGGATTGAGGTGCGGTTGATTCCTACACATCACAAATGACTCATGGATCATTTTCTTAAAGTATCAAAACAATCCAAATGAATTTTCTTGGTTTTTAGTGTGTAAATTGTTCTTTTTACTTAAATTAATGTCAATTTTAAATAAAAACACATTTGGATTTATACCGGTCACATCGTTCATCGTATTGAGATGTGGTTTATTCCTAAATGTCAAAAAAGACTCATTGATCATTGTAATAAGGTATAAAAATAATCAAAATTCATTTTCTCAGTTTTTAGTATGTGAGTTGTGTTTTTTTACTAAAATATCATTTCAAACCAGAAATGTTCTTTTTGAGTCATACTGGTCACATCGTGCATCAATTTTATTTTATACTACTTCATACACATCATAAAGGACTTAAGAATCACTGCACTAAATTATGAAGACAATTGGAAAGTGTTTTTTTGGTTTTTAGTGAGTGATACATTTTGAGCTAAAATGTAAATTTTAAACTGATAACAGACACTTATATTCATACTGGTCACACTGTGTGTCGGATTGAGGTGCATTTGATTCCTACACGTCACAAATGACTCATGGATTATTGTTCTAAAGTATCAAAATAATACAAATACGTTTTCTTAGTTTTCAATATGTCAGTTGTTCTTTTTACTTAAATTAATGTCAATTTTAAATAAAAAGACACATTTGGATTTATACCGGTCACATCTTGCATTGTGTTGAGGTGGGGTTGATTATTACACATAAAAAATGACTCATGGGTCATTTTCCTAAATAATCAAAATAATCCAAATGTTTTTTCTTAGTTTTCAGTATGCTAGTTTTGTTTTTTTACAAAAATTAATGTCAATTTTAAATAAAAAGATACACTTTGATTCATATCGGTCGCACCGTGAGTTGGATTGAGGTACGGTTGATTCATACATGTAAAAAATGACTTATATATTTTTTTCCTGAAGTATCAAAACAATATTAATGTGTTTTCTCATTTTTTAGTATGTCAATTGTGTTTTTTACTAAAATATCATTTCAAAGTATAAACATGCATTTTGAGTCATACCGGTCACATCGTTCATCAGTTTGACATGAGATTTCTTCATACACATCACAAAGAACTTATGAATCATTTTCCTAAATTATGAAGACAATAGGAGGGAGTTTTCTTGGTTTTTAGTGAGTGACATGTTTTGAGCTAAAATTTCAATTTTAAACTAATAACAGAAACTTTTAGTCATATCGATCACATCATTCATCGGATTGAGGTGTGGTTTATTCCTATACATCACAAGTAACTAATGGATTGTTTTCCTAAAGTATTAAAACAATCTGAATGCATTTTCTTGGTTTTCAGTATGTCAATTTTTATTTTTTCTAAATTTATTGTAAATTTAATATAAAAATACACACTTAAACTTATAACGGTCACACCATGCATCTTATTTAGGTGTGGTTGATTCTTACACATCAAAAATGACTCATGTATCATTGTCATAAAGTATCAAATCAATCCTAATGTGTTTTATCAGTTTTTAGTATGTCACTTTTTCTTTTTACTAAAAATACTGACAATTTTAAATAAAAATAGACACTTCAAGTCATACATGTCATATCTTCATGATATTTGTGTACATTATTCCATTAGGTATGTTTTCCATTTGTTTCTAAACAACTCTATATCATCTTGTGAATAGGATTATTTTTGACAATCATGGTAGTACTGAAAAAAAAATACACAAAGGATTAATAAATATTTTAAATGAAATGGTATTTATCTTAAAAAATACCTCTTTAGGGATGTTGGTTTGTTCATAGAATATGATCTCTTTCATAAATTTACAAACATAATAACCACAGTATTTTCCATTTGTTTGTTTTAGACACTGTATAAATATTGAGAAAATTAATTAATTTGTTTATATGTGTTTTGATAGTGAAATCTTATTATATATATGCCTTTACTTATCCAATCATAGTATTTGTTATGTTTCTTTTCCTTTTCCCCTATCCTCATTCCATGATGTAGATGATATTCACACACCACCCTATCATAATAGAATCCTCATTAAAAGATAATATAAATTATATAACTAGATGTTAAGTTCTAAAATTTTGTATGTAGTGTATTAAAAATTAACAAACTCCATCATGTGTGGTCGGTTTTTTGGAGATCCTTGCATTGAATACAAGAAATAAATCTTTGGAAAATCCAAATTGACCACAATGGGCAGCCAATGCTGTCTAAAAACAAAAAAGGAATAAGTAATGAAAGAAATTAAAATATATTTTATATGATTAAATTGTATAGTTTTAACCCTACATTGTTGGTATTAAGAAGAGTCTGTCATTCGTAATTTTTTTGTTAAACGATTTGAGTAGGCCTACCACTATTTCACCCTCTTTCTCGAATTCTATTTTTTTGTTCTCTAAAGGTGATGTGAGGACTAACGAGTCCAAAAAAAATTCATGGGGAAATACCTTAACTTTTTTTCATATATATGCATGTGAAAGATATGAAATGTATTTAGTCATAATTATTATAGTATATCAGCTTTTGGAAAATCAAATTATGAAAACATACCTCATATATATATTTACAACTGATCTAACTAGCCAATCATACGCCAGGATTTCACTTACATTGTCAACACTAATGAAATATGGATCTTCCCCTCTATAAATATTTTCATCAAAAACAATTGTGTGAGTAACACTATATTTAAACTTCATATCCACATGAGCCTGCAATGATAATAAATGTGGATATAGAATGGATAGGTTTAAGGTGTTTTTGATAGATCGTTTCGATCGGTTGGTTGTTCCTTGAGATGGTTTTGATCTGTTCTTTCTTTTCACCCCCTTTACTATGTCTGTATGTAATAATATTCATTAGTTCAAAAAAAAATTCATTAAATGTTAAAGTTTTATCTTGAAAAATAAATTTTAAATTAATACCTCCTTGTCGACATGTTTTTTTACAAGATGTGACATCCATGTGATGAATGCTCCAAGATATTGTTCGACCTTATGAATATCTTCATCATAAATTGGAATTGGTAGCTCAACACTCAGATCATAGACTACGTTAATCAATACTTTGACATGACCTGTTGTAAGTGGTTTGTTGTGTAGCATGACATTCTGGATATTGAACATTGTAACCCTCGCTACAAGGAAATGGGTGGGTGTTGATAGATATAAATCACAGAAACTTTCAACCTGTACAATATTAGTATAGAAAAGGTATCAGTGTCTATATGATTCACAATTCATAGAAAAAATTATTAGAACATTTATTACCTCAACTAAGACAGGTTTATGAGGTGAATGGATCACCTCAAAGCTAGTGGGGGTGAGGTAGGATCCTTACGTGCTGGTTTTTCTTGAGTTGTTTCTTCTCCCCCTTCCCCCCATCATCAAATTTTCCATGAACTCTCTCTACAATTTCATATGTTATTTAAGGATATATATTCTTTCTCTCATCATTTTTATTTCTTCACTTTGATCCTCCTCTTGTTTTTTTCCTCAAACAATATTCGAGGCGTCACCCCAAAACTCGCACCTCTAACGCGGCCATACTTTTTTGGCTACTTAAAGGCCACCAAAAGTATATCTACATCCAGTTTGGATGTTTTGATTCCTATGACTATGTCAGATAGAAAATATAGGAAAATAATTAATCATTGTTATGTAATATTTATTTAAAGCAAAACAAATATTTATTATGTCATACTTACACATGTTTCCCACACTTTTTGTGTGTTTTCATCTATTAGTATTCCATATTTATTTACATGTTCCTCCTTCCATAACACATGGAATGGGATGGAAGTGAATTTGGATTTGGATTCATCAATCTTTATATAAATAGAGTAATATAGTTATGGTGTTGTTTTATGTCACATAAAAGTATTATGGTAGATTTAAAATACGTACCAATTTTTTTCAAGTGAAGTGTACCCCGGTATTGCTTTACAGTAGGAGAACACTAGTTTTTCTGCTCGTTCCTTATTTTCAGCACTCAATTGATGTTTTATAAATAAAAAAACTGTCAATCAAAGTGATGAATACATATATCATCAAAAAACGTATTACCAAACACAATATACCTGAAAATACTGCTTCGCACAATGACTAGTAAATGAATCTCACTATTTTTGGGTTATCAGGTGTGCATAAATAGAAGGTGTGTGTGGGTTTATTTTCCCTTCAGTATCTTTAATATAACATATCATTAAAATTTTGATAAAGCCTCTCTGAATCCTTTTATAAACCCTTAATACATAGTCCTTATGTGATTAATCCACTATAAATGCACTATATAAGGGATAAATAATATTAAGTCAATGTTTCATTATTTTATTTTTTAATAAATTAAAGAAATGATGTCATAATTTTATCTTAATATCTCCTCACATCAGTGACTTAATACCGGTGACATTATAGTGACATGACTGTATATCAATCGGCACGCATTGCCGAGTGATGATTCCAATGTAACTACTGAACATGGCCTTGTTGGGGTTAACATGTTGTCCATAGTTATTCCATTCAACCTCATATTTGATGCCTTTCACTTTTTCCTTAAGGATTTTTTCTAACATCATGAAACTAAAGAGATCCTTTTTTTCTACCCCACTAGTGTTTTGTTGCCTACCATTTCCTTAATTTCAACATAATCAATATGTTCCACCAAAGTTCTATCATCGGCATGTGAAGATGGTGGTTTTACCTCTGCACTGGGAGCAGCAATAACAACAACAGGTTGAAAAACCTATTGGTCCTTTGCACTACAAGTAGTAGTAGTTTGAGAGAAATGTTGTTCCTCTGCACTGCGCGCAATATTAGGTTGAGAGACATGTTGTGCCTTGGGATTGGGAGCATCATCATGTGTAGAAGTCATTATCTATAGAAGTGGTTCAACATTTAATTTAGATTATATAAAAGTAGCAGTGAACAGATAATAACATAAGGTAACACGATTTATATTACAAAAAAATATAACCTGATTATTGAACTTTCTTTTTTTAAAGGATGAAGGGATTTGACCCCTCTATCGATTATCTAATTACCTTCATTGTGGTCTCCTCTGACATAAAAAAATGTCATCTACATTGGGACTACTGTGAAATGATTGTGACGTTCTAATGAAAGGGTCACCCTCTGTTGAATTTTCATTTGACCCTTCAGTGGTTTTGGTCAATAACAAAATAATTGACCACTTTTGGTTTGCAGGGTCTGTAATATAAAATACTTATACTGCATGTGATTCCATTATAAATGGTTCATCTTTGTACTCTTCCTTAATGAAATCTACTTTCATGAATCCTAACTCATATATTTTAATAGCGCTCATGTTATTAACCCACTTACATTGAAAAATAGGCACTTGGAAGTTCATATAATCAATCTCCCATATTTGTTTGATGATGCCAAAGTATGACATATTCACATAAATTGGATTTTTTTCCTTAGCACTGGAAACATGCATCACTTCAGCCACAAGTATAACTCCACTATTCTACATGGTATTGTCTTCATCATGTTCATTAGTATAGAATGTATAACCATTAATTATATAATAATTATAAGATAATACATACACACTTGGTCCTTCGACTAGCTATCGAAATCATTCTAAAATTGAGTCCATATTTTCATCTAACTCCTTAAATATATGGTCCTAAAACCATCCTATAAATCATATATTATGTGTATTTGATATCCATTTTTCATCTCTTGATGGATTCAAATGCCTAAGAATTTCTTTGTGGGTTTTAACATATGGGTCAACCTCCAAACTATTATACAAAACATAAAGGTGGGCCTGATCCCAATCTATAATATTGATTATGGCAACCTCTCTTTCAGAAATTCCTTTACCCGCAAGACACCCAATGTGATGAGATTTCGGTAAACCAATGCTTTCCACACCAGAAAGGTATTCGGTGTAGAATTCAACGGCTTCCTCAACAATATATTGCTCTGCAATACAACCATCTGGACAACTTCGATTTTTGACATACCCTTTCAAAATATTCGTATACCATTCAATAGGATACGTCCATCTATAGTGTATATGACCACATAGTCGAATCTCTCTCACCAATTGAACCATCAAATGAACCAGCATATCAAAGAATATCGGTGGGAAGAACATTTCCAATTCACATAATATGATGGCAATTTCTCTTTCCATACTCATCAATTTTTTCAGGTCTATAACTTTACTGTATATAGCTTTGAAGAAAAAACAGAGCTTTGTTAAAGTATAATGGACATTCTTGGGAAAAATACAATGTAAAGATATAGGAATTAGATCTTGCATCAAAATGTGGCAGTCATGTGATTTCAAAATCTTCAAATTTAAATAGGTTATTGACACGATGTTCTTGATATTTGGTGAATACCCCTCTAGAACCTTTTATGTCATTCAAGAAGTTAAAAAACGGATATCTCTTCTACCTGTAAAGAGTGTAAGTAGCTGGAGAGAAAAAAGTTTGTTTTTTACCCTTCACTAGCACCAACTCTTCTCGTATTCTCATGTGAACCATGTCTAACCAAGCCTAGATTCCATCTTTTTTTTATAGGTGCATTTAGCAACATGCTGATGACATTGTTGCATACATTTTTTTCAACATGCATAACATCAAGTAAATTTCTGATATAAAGACAATTCTAGTATGATAATTCAAAAAAAACTAATATCTTCTTCCAACTGGTTTTCATAAGGTTTTTCGAAAATGGTTTACCAAAATCAGTATCTGCATCTTTTACTTTCTCAAATAGTTAATCACCTGTTAGTGGAGAGGGTGATGTAATTTCTTCTTAACTTCCATCGAATGATGTTGTCCAAGATCGGTACTTATGTCATTAGGGTAGAAATATGTGATGTCCTAGAAACACGGTTTTTGATGAATGTTTCAACCTAATTAATTGTATACCTTGTTCGCAGATGGGACACCCATTAATTCCTTTAATGCTATGTCCTGACAAATTTTCATAATCAGGAAAGTCATTTATCATCCCATACAACATGGATCTCAATGTGAAATCTTCATTTCTATAAGCATCATACAACGTAACACCTAAATCCCACACTAATTTCAAATCTCTGATCAATGGATCCAAATAAAAATTAATATCATTACCCGGTTGTTTTGGTCCTGATATAATTATAGATAGCATGATTTTTTTTTTTTTCATGCATAACCACAGTGGAAAGTTATAATTTACCAACATAACCAGCCATGTATTGTGAGTGTTTCTTTGAAAACCAAAAGGATTCAATCCATCTATAGATAATGAAAGATGAAGGTTTCTTGGATCATTTCCAAAATCAGGATACTCATGATCAATTATCTTCTACTAAGGAGATTATGACAGGTGACATATTTTACCATCTTTATTTATTATTTTTGTGTTCTGCGTCAATTGCCCTGCGGTCTCCTCAATTCCATATAGGTGCTTAAACCTTGGAATCATTGGAAAGTACCATAAAACTTTCATAGGACCAGATTCATATTTATTTTATCAATAAACACCACACTTTGGGAATTATCTAATTGATATGTGGTCTTTACGAAATAGTATACAGTCATTCGGGCAGACATGTATTCATTCAAATATCATACACATCGAACTTATCATTCTTTTGGTGTCATATGTTTGGCTCGGGAGCTTATTTTCTTCTGAGAGAATGTCATTCAAGAGAGAAAGTAATTTTGTAAAATTGGTGTCACTCCATCCATTGCCTTCTTTCAAATTATACAGCTTTAGTATGCCTAACAATGTTGTGTATTTAGTGAAACCACCATTCAAAGGTGTCTTTAAACAACTCTTTAACTGCTCAAACAATTTTGGTAAATCATGAAGTTCATATTCAACTATCCTTATCATTTCCTCAATACGATCTTCATGATCATTCACATATTTAATCACATCCTTAATGTGGTCTTATTTATTGTCCACACTTGTAATCATATCAGATGATCTATAAAACATACTATTATCCCAGCCACTAGCTGCATTCGATTTTTCCCCATGTTTATTCCAACATTTATAACCTCAATCTATTCCATGACAAATCAAGTGTTATTACAACTCCATTGGACTAACTTGTCTTGAATAACAATATCATAAACACGGAAAAAGGATTTTAGAAGGGTCATATGCATGATCTTTTGCAAACATGATGAACTCTTTCAATCTATCTTCATAATATCTTGTCAAATGATTGGAATCCATCCATTATTTATACATATCCATCCTATTTGATTTGGTGATGTTAGTATTTAACAAAATAAATACACAAAATATTGATATAATGTAATGGTTTTACTAATTCTATAAAAATATTAACTTAAAATATTATGAAAAAACTAAAATTCAAATGTCCTTTGAAAACTATTTAAAAATTCATACTTGAAATCCCATTAAAAAAACTGACCATTTACACAAATTCCTCTTTAAAATAACACTCCCTTTTTAAAATAAATCAATTAGTTCCAAACACTCTTTCATAAAACCACAATTCCTTTTTTTAAAGCATTCAAGACAAATTCATGACCCAACAATCTTAATCATTTAAAATGAGCAACATCCCTCTAAGAAACATTTCAAAACACTTGAATCATTTTAAAAGAGCCACTTATTCATTTTTACAAATACATAGATCCCAATAGATACATTTTATAAAATACACATAGAAAACACCTCAATTCATCCCAAATCAATTATTTTTGTATGATTCCATGACATTATTCCAAAGGTAGGTATAATAATAATAATTTCCATAAGAATTTCAGATTGTGCTCCCCACCATTGGATATCCATTATACATGCTTTCATTTTCTAGTTATATCAATTATCCTTCACCACAACACCAGAGCCCCAACATATGTGTTCCATAGTCAGTGACCACACTCGCAACCATGAAAAACTTTTGTTCTAGTTTACTACATATACTACATTATCCCAATGATCATTGGCTCACACCAAATCAATTGGTTGTACACTCCAAGAACAATTTATATGTCTCTTACATGAAGTACTATTGGTTCCTTCCTTTATAAATACACCTAATAAAATATATAAGCATGAACCCATTATATAATCAAAAATTTATCAAGTGTCATTCTTTTCACACAAAGAATTTCCATATGCCACTCATCACTAGAAGAAACTATGTTGTTTTCCTGATCCTTTTAATTACATCATGTCTCAAGTCAAAATAAGAAAATAACTATGGTACTAAAATAATATATGGTATGATTTTCCATAGTCTATTTTCTAAAAACTTCAAAAATACTTTATAAATGAAATTACAAAGACTAGTCATTCTAAAATTCTTAACTGAACTCATATCAGTAACCTCTAGAATCAAAGTGATGAGAGTGTCATTATAAGTCTCAAGAGAATTATTACCTCTCTAAAACTCATTCATGAGGTTAAAAACATCAAGACCCAAAATAGTATATAACCTTTTAAAGAAAATTTCATTTAAGAAAATCTAGGTTTGGTACCTTTGATGGATGCATCAACCTAAATGTCATGACCACTTCATAACATTGAATATCAATAGTTATAATTCATTCATATAATTTGTTAAAATTGTAATAAAATAATAATTTAGATATTTAGATATAAAATTATGCTAAGAAGAAAATATAATTTGATAATCTCTTGAATTATATCATTTGTCCCTTTTAGGGGATTCACTATAAAGTACTTGTAGGTGGAATGATTCATTACATGTTTTTTTATGGTTATTTGACTAGGGTGTCCAGAAAGTGTCTCATGTAGCTTTGGATAGGTATGGATAACAAAAGATATGTTTCTTTTATAACTAAATTTATCCCTTAATAAAAATATCAATTTATTCCCCTATGAAGTAAGATTGTCATACAAACAACATAAAGTTCATGTGGTGTGCTTATTCCATTTAATTCATGTGTTTATCTTTTATTTCTCATTTTCTTCTAGGGGTGTATTTTCAAAACCATGAGGTTACTGGAACTAGAAGGTAGAGATCTGATGTAGTGACTTAGCTATATCTTTACTTCTATGTTATTATATATCAGGTTTGGGGAATTGTTTCAATTTAGGTATGTTCTATAATTTCTTCTAATATCTACAAGTTTTGGGGGTTTAATTTATTTTTTGGGTGTTTAACATTAGGATTGTTGATTTGTACTAAATCCAACTAGTGGTATCAAATATTTTTCTTCTTCTAATATTAGTTACCAAAAAGTGGTATTAAATCTTTGTTACATAACATATGGTGATTATTTTATCAAGACTCAATAGAAAGTCTTGGTTTCAAGACTACTGGGTTTCCTCTAGTGAAGTGGTTTTATAATATTTAGTGGAATTACACTAGTAACAAAGTGGTGGTTATATTAAAATGGTTAACATTTATATTGATATTAAATGGTGGAGGATTCAGACTTTGGGAGAAAATGGACTTCCTACTCTTAGAGAGTTCAAAAGTTACATTGATTTTGAATTAGTTAGAATCAAGGTGTTCGTTAGAATGGGAAACCATGAGATGAAAGCATTAAAAAAAATTTAAAGGTGTTTCCAAGAGAATCTGGATCCAAGAGAGAAGAAGGAAATGCCTCAAAAATATTGAGCATGAAAGGTGGATGTTTAGTAAAGGGAGGGATCAAGGAGTATGATCGGTCGAGATTTTGGTTCAATAGTGGTTCTCGATGAGAATGTATCAATACCTAGAAAGTGAAGAATTTTTATCCATATCTAGGGAGAGCATATTGATTCCTAGTAAGTGTGGGGATGTAATCTCATACTAGGGAGAGCGGATCAATTTCTATCAAGTACATGTCCTAGGTTCCACCTAAGTAACTGGGGTTCTCATGATAAATGAAATAGAGGAGATCAAAATAAATCATGAAGTCAATCACATAAAATATGAATAACATAAAAAAAACTATTCATCTCGCCTCTAAACACCCTTCAATGAAACATCCCCTTTTTACCCATGTATAACACATTCCAAAATAAAAACAACCCATTTTATATAACCATCAAAATCCAAATATAATATAGATAAAATGCTACCAAATTAAAAATGATTTTTATAAAGTTCCAACCAGGCCTTTGATAATTCATTGATAACCAAAACATGAAATTAATTTTAATAATTTTCCAAATGATACTTAAATATTTCACCCAATTTGAACACATAAAATCCTTTTTTGGAGACCAAACATGATGCAAAACTTAATGAACAACTCCTTTAAATAATAAATGAATTAAATTTCAACATAAATATATCAAACATACATAATGGGGTGTCCAAAAATCATATAAGATGTCATTACATATTGCTAAATAAAATTAAAATATAAGATTCATAAAATGATAGCAAAAGAACACCAAAGTTCAATAATAATCAAATCCCCTTCAAAAAGATACATTTAATTAGGAAATAAAGTAGAATTATTAATTTATTACTTATAAAAAATGTTTCAATGTCATTAGGTGGCTTGGATAACTGTTTAAAAATATAAGTGCATGAAAAGGGCCTATAAGGAATTTACACAAACACTTAGAGTGAATTAGAAATTGGTTCTAACAATATACGGATAAATGAACTTTGGGAAAGCCATGTTCACATGCACACAAATTCAGGGTATATGATCATGTTTCACTTGAGGACCAACAATTTATTTTCAAAAACCAACCAACATGCAATTCATTTAGTGCACAAACAAGGACCACCAATGACCATGATTTTTAGTAGGGTGTTTATCCCGTATAATTTACAACATCACCATCAAACAAAGAGAAAGATGAGAAAACTCATCGTGGAGGTGTCGCTCATCACGTGGCGGAGGTGCGTTCGCAGCGGAGGAGAGGCGCACAACGGAGGAGTCCTCTGGTAGAGGAGAGGCACCCGATAGAGGAGAGTCACACGGCGAAGGATAGGTGCACGGAGGAGGTGTGATGCACACTAGAGGTGTGGTGCGTGACGAAGGTGTGGTGCATGGTGGAGGAGAGGTGCATGGCGGTCTAGTTCACGACGAAGGAGAGGTGCTTGGTGGAGGTGTGGTCAGTGGCAGAGGAGAGGCTGCGGGAGAGGAAGAGGAGGCACGGCGGCAGCAATCAGCTTCTGCGAAAGCTTGAGGGGTGTGAGGAAGGAGGAGAAATTTAGGGTTTTTTATAAAACCCAGTGAACCTTTTATCAGCGCTAGCTAAAAAGCACTGGTAAAGGTTTGTTTTATCAACACTAAAATATAAAGTGATGATAAAACATGTCTTTATCAGCATTTTTTTAGCACTGATAAAGATATAATGTTAATAATTTATTTCTATTATTATATATATTTATAAAATTATATACATGATAAATATATATTTATATTTATAAAATTATAATTTAAATAATTATAAAATTATAAGAAACATAATTATTATATCTATAATCTTAAAAATATATATAATAAATATGTTAATTATATATATTTATAAGATTATAGATGTATATAACTATATTTCTTCTAATTTTATAATTATTTATATGAATATATATTTATTTATAATTATAATTATAAATGAATATATATTTATTTATTTAAATAAATAGAAAATTATAACAACTTAATATTTCTAATATTTATAATTTTATTAATATTTATATTTAATATAATTATTATAATTTTATAATTATTTAAATATATATGTATTTATTTATAACAATAAATATAAATATTTGTATTTATTTCTCAATATTTCTATATACTTATTTAATTATATATAACATTATATATGAAAATAATAAATATATTTTTCATGAATTAATAATTATTTAAATATATATATATATTTATTTATATTTATAACTAATAAATATTTATTTATTTATTTTTAATTAAAATTTATAATAAATAAATTATTTATTGTTGTAATTATAAATATATATATATATATATATATAATTATAAAATTATAACAAATATATTTGAGATTTTATAAATATATATAATTAATATATTTTTTATATTTTTTAATTATTTAAATATATCTACATTTAATTAGAATTATATTTATAACTATTTGTATTTATTTATAAATATTTATATATAAATATATATAATTAATATATTTATTATAAATTTTCAATTATTTAAATATATCTATATTTATTTAGGAATTATAATTATAAATATTTTTTATTTATTTATAAACATTTGTATTTATTTATAAATATTTTTATATATTTATAAATTTATTTATAAATTTATATGTAGTATAATAAATATATTTATTATAATTTTATAATTTTTTACAAATATATTTATTTATTTATAGTTATAATTATAACTATAAAAAAATATATTTATAAATTTTTGTATATATTTATAAATATATATATATATAATTAAAATATATGTATTTATTATAATTTTATAATTATTTAAATATATATTTATAGTTATAATTATAATTACAAATAAATATATTTAAAAAGTATTTATATATACTTAAAAATTAATAATTATAAATATAATTAATATATTTATTATTTAAATATATTTAATGTAATTTTATAAGTATTGAGAACATAATATAGTATATATATGGGTAACATGAATTAATCATATACACCTAGTAAAATATACATAATAAAAAACGAGTCATCAATGGACAACATGAATAATAAGAAGAGTGTAATTTATAAATGAACATTCACGATGATACATAATATATATACATGCATGATCAATATATTAATGGACCAAATTCATTGGAAACACATATATATTTAATTATAATCTTATACTTTTTTTTAAAACATTATATATTTTTTGAATTATTAAAAAATATATATTAATTATAAACATGCATTTTTTATATAATATATACAAATAAACATTATTTTTGAATATAAATATAATAATTGTATATAAATTATTATTAAAAAAATTATCAGCACTAAAAAAACATTGATAAAGGGTAAACCTTTATCAACGCTTTTAGCTAGCATAGATAAAGACCCCCCTTTATCAGCACTTTCTGCTTAGTGCTGATAAAACGACACGCTTCCCTTGCCTCATTTTGTGGTAGTGCATACACAAGTTGTAGTAGAGTACAATGAAGACAACCAAATGTTCGATAAACATGGTAGAGAATGTCAAAGTTTTTTGGGGATGTTGGAAAAAATATAGTGACATTATTCTCATGCAACCAATCTCTTAAAGATATGTTGGTGATCAAATAAAGGATAATGCATGGGATGAGATATCAGTTAGATAATTTGTTAAATTAAAATGTACAATATTACTATATTATATAACTCAATATTTTGAATGTGGCTTCGCTTTAACTTTCCTGGTGGTCAAGCTACGGGGGTTGTTCACTTGATGGAATTAGGGGAACCATGGGTAGCTTATAAGAATGAGTTATATATTGGATAGACTAATTGAATTAGAACAGAGTTAGAAGGCTATACCAACCCTCAATGATTACCTAATTATACAATACTAGGAGATGATTTCCTATTGTAAGAATGTTGATTTTAAGGTATTGTTAAAATTTAATGGCTTTTGATTAAAAATGATTGTGATTTGTATTAATACTTTGATTTTTTATCATTTATATTTTTCTATTTTCTTCACATAGAAACAAAAAAAACAAGGGTGTTACAAAGTATGTACAAACTTTAAGAGAGGTTACTATATAGGAACATCATAGAAACTTAGTGTTTTTCAAGTAAATCTAAGTTTAGTTAGTTTTCTTCAGAGTTCGTTTATAAAGAATAAGGAGCATCAAGTTTCAACTGTAGTTGGGTTTGATTAAGTTTTTTTCATTAATACAGTATTATTGAATATTGTTTTCTTACATCCATTATCATTTACAGCAGGCGCAGTTCAACATTGAAGGGTGTGTACCTCGAGTAATATCGTTTTACTTGAATAGAAATGAGAAATACATGAGTGTTGTTAATGTCAAGATATAAGAAAATATTTTAAGAATCATTATAATGTGTCAAGACTAAGTGTTTTTGGAATATGTTTTAGTTTATAATGAATAATTCATAAAGTTATAATAAAAAAGGATAAATATAATCATTATTTTATTTAAAATAAAATATAAAAATTCATACTACCAGGGTTTAGATACATAACCCCTTATTACACCAGCGTACAACCTAAGGGTAAGGTGTGTGATGGTGTTTCTTTCTTGGAGTGGTTCGATGAATATGGTTTGAGTCGTAATATCGATAAACTTGAACTTCTCTCATAAATGGTTTTTCTCATGTTTTATTTATTGAATCTCATCATGGGCTTGGTCAAGGGAAAATCATAATGATATCATATACCTTAGAAGCTTCGATAAATGGGATTCATAGGGCATGATTCTATTGGTTATGGCCACCACTTATTTCATCTATTTCAATTAGACTTTATCATAACCCTTAATATATATTGATTTTAATAGTCACTATACAAAGTCTATATTATCAACAGTTATGATTCTTAAATATCATTTATATCTGACAGACTATATTTTATAACAATCCAAAATAACTAAATTAGTGCATGTGTTTTCTATAAATACATTACTTAATAAGGCATTTATTCATTCAAAAGAGAATTGCATTTATAAAAGTTTAGGTCATTATGTGGATAAACCTTACTTGGTTATCCATACCTGGTTAACCCATACATGTCACCCTTAAATGGGGTGACCCCTACATAGATCACCCTTATGTGGGGGAACCCCTATATGGATGAACCCTACATAGACCTCTATGTGGAACCTTACATGAATGACATGAACAGTGTTTCTAGTTTTTTTCAAAATATTAAATTAAAGATATAAATGGGATTATTTTCCTTTTTGAGGAAGAAGACACATATCGGGTTTCTTGTTCATCGCTATCTTTGATTCAAGGGGAGTATCTCCCTTGATCCTTGTCAGGATCGTGTTTCATTTTATCTAAAGTAAATATTAAGCTAAATTTAACACTCTACATAGATTTTTCTTTGGTCTCTTCACATGTTTCTCACTGCTAAGTTTTGTTACCCGAACTAGATATTTGGAAATGATTCTACAAGAGCATGGTGGAATCATATCAATACCAAGGGGGTTTTTCTTAGCTTTGATAAAGAGATCTCGGGAGGATGATCGTACTGGGTTTTGTGTGGATTCAAAGAGGAATATCATTGTCATGGTTTTATTTAGGGTTTTTGGAATTTTGGGTGAAATTAATGGATTGAATGGAAGAATAAACTCAGGCTTTTATGTGGTGGAGGTATATATGGGAATTGGGGGTGGCATGTACCTTTTTATTAAGGATTTAAGTTTTGAAATATATTTGGTGAGTAATTTATTGATTATTCCCTAGAAATCAAATGAATAAATAATTGTGTAATTTTTTTAGTTAAATGTATTAATTTATTAAAAATGGATTATGATTAATTTAGATGGATTTTAATGAGTTAGGGGCTTATATAGATGGTTGATGGTTGGTTAGGCTTGGATGAGCTAAGGTAAGGGTGTTCAAGATTAATTTAAAGGGGATGGATCTATTGGGTAAGAAATGGTATCCTAAAATATTGATCACCTATACAACCAATAGATCACTGAAAATACAATCGACAGATCCACCAAAAGTTCATGCATAGATCAGCATAGTAGAAATACGAGCTTCCAAAACTCCGCTTACCCTTTGAATAAGTGTATCAAAAGTAGAAATACATTGCACCCTACCCACCACACAAAGTATACTTCGTACACACTTTGGTAGAAAATGAAAAATGAAATGGAAATATAGACAACATTAATACATGCAACTAAAGTGTATAAAGAAATAAATGAACAAAGAATAATTTAAGGTGCTTTAGAATTTTTTTCTACATGCATGGGAGGAACCATTGTGACTTCTTTCGTATATCATAAGTACAAAGATTACAAAAAACTTACAAATATCATCAGAAATATTTCATTGTAGAATTATTAACAATCTATAAAACACTAATACATTATTCTGTGTTAGGTATCTATTTTTAGGGTTGGCCCCCAATTCATTTTATAGGAGACTTTTTTGGTTGTCCAGGTCACACCAATTTCCCATATTCATGGAGTAGACTCTAAATTGAATGTCATTAGTGATCTCCCATAACACTATTGGCCACAACCACTTTCCCTGGTAATCACTTTTAGATCCTTCTTTCTAGATAATTATATCTAGAAGATTCACCAACATTCTGAACCACCCTTGATATCATCAGATGTGTGAACTTCTAATGCACCAACTGCTACTGAAGAGATAAATTTTCAATGCCTACACATCAAGCCCAACCATATACCGCTAATAAAATTTCAAATACACATAAATTAGATTCCCTAAATTCTAATTCTATAAACTTTTGATTCTTTGAATTTATGATGCTCTGAACATGGCTTCACATCCTAATAATCTCTCACTTGAATACTTACTTCAGGGAATACCATGTCAACCCTCCTTAGTAGTAAAAGAGGTACTCTACCTTTCCTTCTTTCATTCACCCAAGCACCACTAAATCATGGTGTTTCCTCAAACTTTCTTGAGTTAAAATCTTGGAAAACATGTTCACTAGATTTTGGATACCAAAGATCATTTAGAGATCTAACACTTTATCGTACAACATATTTATGATGAAATAGTACTTCAGGTCAATGTGTTTTTTCCTCACATAGAATACCAAATTTTTATCCAAGTGGATTTTATTTTGGATATCATGGAAAAGAATACTTTCTTCCCAAATTCTTATTAATTCCTTTATAAATTTCTTCAACCAAACCATCTCCTACCTAGCTTCTATTGCCACTAAAAACTCTTCTTATGTTATACTTAGTGTGAAAATATTCTACAGTCATGACATCCAACTGATTTTTGTTCCTCCATAAGTAAATATGAATCTTATTGTTCTATTTTGACTGTCTGAATCTCCAGCATAGTCAACATCAACAAAAAATTATATTGGATCTTCCTCCCCAAAGCAAAGAGCATGATCTTCCGATCCTTTCAAATACGAAAAGATCCATTTGATGACTTTCCAATTTTCTTATCCAGGTTTGGACATAAATATTCTTACAACTACAATTGAAAAATCAATATCTAGTCAAGAAAAATTCATTTCATAAATCAAAATTTTTACTACTGATATATAAAGAACTTTCTCTATGTACCAACACTCATCATCCCTTTCAGGTTATTATGCCTTGGATAGCTTGAAGTGTCTAAAAAGAGGGGTAAAATATAGATTTCATTAAATCATTACAATACATTCAATAATTTTCTAGTTATAATCCTTCTTATATAGAACCTAAGTTATTAGTCTTTATATATATTTCTATCATTATCCCTAGTATCTTCTTTTCTTGCCTGATATATTTCATATCAAAACTTATAGACAACTGATTTTTCAATTTCTTAATCTTTTTTACATCTGTTATGACCAAAAACATATCATCAACATACAAAAATAAAATGATTAAAGTACCATTGTCTCATTTCTTATTATGATAATAATGATCAGCATTACATCTATCGAAGCCTTATTTTTCTATAAACTCAACGAAATTCTGATTTCACTATCACAATTCTTTCTTCAGCCCATAGAGGATTTTATTCATTTTACATACCAAATTATGATTCCCAACTTCTGGTAAAGCTATTGGTTGTTTTATGTAAATATCCTCCTCTAAATAACAATGAAGGAAATATGTCGTGATATCTATCAGCTCTAGATACAGATCTTCTGAAGTAACCATACTTAGCACTATTTTTATGGTACAATGTTTAACTTTTTTTTGAAAGGTATTGTTTTGTTCAATGACCAAAACACCAAAATTTATTGATAAAAAAGAGATTGCATAAGTCTTAAATAAGGAATTTTTTTAACATCCCTAACATAGAGAGGGAGTAATTTAGGCAGAAGATCGTCCCTCCAAATCTGACGAAGGATCCCAAAATCATGAACCGAGTTGCTGCATTGATCCTTTTGAATCGAGGTCACCTCACGGATGGCCATGAGAATTTTAATTTTACCTGTATTAATCTGGAATGATTTATTAAAAAAAATAAAATCGTTTCAACCATACCAGATTACATAAAGAAGCTCTTCCACCACTGCAAGGATAAGGTTTTTGATCTGTTGGGAGTCAGAAAATTCCATGCATCGTTGCATCTGTAGAGTAATAGAACTATCCAGGGACCATCTGCACTCAAAGATATCAGAAATATAATGCCAGAGAGCAGTTTTCATATCACAAGAAAGGAAAATATGATTAATATCCTCTCTATGTTGATTACACATTCGACATTTGGAGAAAATATTAATCCCAAAGGTTTGTAAGCAATCATCCGTGGGGATTCTGTAATGAGCAATGTGCTAAATTGATGTGAATCTCGAAGGTTTCAGCCAAGTTTTATTAAAGTTTTTATTCCAAGAGTGATTGTTGTTTTCATTGCTAAATATATGATTGTAGTAGTTTTTAGAATCAAGCATTCCATTATGAGAAGCTTCCCACATCAGGAAATCATTATTATTAGTGAAGGGGTAGCTCTCACTAATTTGTTTTATTTCATCAGTAAATTAAGGGTTAGGAATGCTCATGACATTCTTTATGGTATCTTTATTGAGAAAAGAAGGTTGGTTATTGGACATCAAGGAGAAAAAGGGAGCGCCAGTCCAATTTTCAAACCAAAATCTTAAATTAGAGTCCTTACTAGCCATCCATCTAGAATTATCCATAATAGAATTGAATGTGTTTTTAATAGCAGGCCAAATAGAGGGAGTAAGAAAGTGGCCCTGATTGTTTATGAGTTTATTGAGAAATCTAGCTCTAAGAAAATTTGTAGAGGGATAGTCATTATGAATTAGGTTCCAGGTAATCTTATCCTGGAGAGCTTCATTGAACTTAGCAAGATTCTTAATACCAACACCTCCTTTATCAATTGGTTTACAGCAGGTATCCCAGGGGACAGTAACCAATTTCCTCTCCAAGGTACTACCAGTGCAAACAAAGTTTTTAGTGGTGACATTGATGTGATTTAACATAACTTTCGGCCATTTATAAATCATCATAGAGTAAACCAATTTGGAGACAATAATGGATTTAACCAGAAAAATTCTCCCAACCATCGAAAGATTTGAGCCCTTCCAAGAGGAAAGTTGTCTAAGCATTTGATCAATGATAGGAACGAAATAGTCTGCTTTTGGTCTACCCCAGAAAATAGTAACACCAAGGTAAGTGAAGGGTAGAGAACCCTCTTTGACCACTAAGAAACTAGAAATGTTGAGTTTTCTATTGAGGGAAAATCTTTACTAAAAAATATGTAAGATTTATTCCAATTTATGTGTTGAACAAACACTTCTTGGTAATGGATGAGGATATTTTTAAGATTATTGATGCTCTTTTTTCACCTTGAATAAAGATAATTATATCATCAGCATAAAGAAGGTGTGAGGGGGAGTTCAAGTTTCTAGCAGTCATGATAGGTTTGATATTTTGATTTTCTAAAGATTGGGTGAGCAGCCTACTGAGGTAGTCTTCAGCAATGGAGAAAATAATAGCAGAAATAGGGTCACCTTGTCTAACACCCTTAGAACATTTAAAATAACCTCTAAGTGAACCGTTAATGAGAATGGAAATATGAGACGAATTGAAAAGCGTTTTAACCCAATTAATGAAGGTTTCATTGAAGCCAAACTACCTAAGGACCTTAAACATGAATTTCCAGTCAATAGTATCAAAAGCCTTAGCAATATCAATCTTAATAGCAATATTCCCACCTCTAGTTTTCCTATTTAAAAGGTTAGTGGACTCAGAGGCAAGATAGATACAATATTGGATGGATCTTCCCTTGATGAATCCAAATTGGTTCCAAGAGACTATTCTATTGTTAATCACCATAATTATATTGGCAATCAATTTAGTAATGATCTTGAAGAGGGAGTTTATGAGAGAAATGGGTCTGAAGAGGTGAATTTCATCAGAATTATCAGTTTTAGGGATAAGGACAATAAATTAAGCATTAAGTCCATGAGGAATAGTGCCATTGGAAAAGAATGTTTTCACCATTCAGCAAACATCGTCCTGAATAACATCCCAGTGCTTTTGGTAAAATCCATTATTGAATCTGTCCGGTCCAAGAGCACCATCCTCTTTTAGGCTAAAGACCATGTCTTTGATTTCATGATCAATAGGGGTACTATAAAGTAACAAGTTATCCTCATTAGTAACCAAAGACGGAATAACATCCGTCCTGATGTCACTGTCTATATCAGTTCCATTGAAGATATTGTAAAAGTGAGAGACAATGTGATTGACAATGATTTCCTCTGAATCAAGAATATGTTCCCCATATCTAAGGTAGGAAAGGGGCCTATAAGCTTTCCTCACTCTGTGAAGAGAATTATAGAATTTAGTATTCTTATCCCCATCATTCAGCCATTTGGTGTTAAAGAGTTTCTTTTTAATATTATCCTTAAAATTAATTAAATTGATAATATTAGAGGAAATATTTGTTTCGTGATGAATATCATGAGCAAATTTAGAAGATGAATTCTCGTTTTGAAATTGAGTAAGTTCTTTTTCCAAAGAGTTGATATCGTTATTGATTTCATTAGATTTTTCTTTGCACCAGTTTTTTAGGACTTGTTTTAGAATTTTCAATTTCAACGGACAAGCAAAAGCATCATTTTGATCATGAATATTAGCCCAAGTGCTTTTAATGATATTCCTATAGTCAGGGTTAGAAGACCAAGTGGCATTAAATCTGAAAGGATCCCTAGGATTACTTGGGTTATGTGAAAAACTAACTAGAATAGGGTGGTGATCAGAGGCAATCTTCGCTAGGGTAATACTGGAGATATTATCCCATTTATCAAGTGCATGGTCATTAGTAAACACCCTATCAAGTTTTCTAGAGATGGTCCTATTATAATGCTTATGAAACCAAGTAAATTTAGAACCCATTAAGTTAATTTTTGTAATGTTATTTAGCTCAATATAAGCTCTGAATTTTCTATAGGAGATGGAGTCATGAGGAGGGCCATCTTTTTCACTAGGATCCATAATAGTATTGAAGTCCTCGACTAAAAAACAAGGGTTATGGATTGTGATATGTAGCTGGTAAATATAATTCCAAAGAGCTCATCTATCTTGATATCTATTATAGGCATAAACAAAGGTAGTGTAGACACGAGCATTTTCAAAGATGTAATCACATGTAATGGACTGGTTAGTTATATTGTAGATATTAATATTTTGAATATAGGAATGAGAAAAAATCCAAAGAGATTCACAAGATATCCCATTATTACAATCCCCTAGGAATTAATAACCAAAGGGGAAAGCATGATGAAACCTAGAGGCATAATTTATTTTAGGTTTAGCAATAGCAAAGAGTATAGGTTTATGAGTGGTGATAAATCTCCTAAGAACATTAAAAGTGTCAGGGTTAGAAATCCCTTGACAGTTCCAATATAAAATATTCATTTATACCTTTTTTTGTTGGGGATGTCCCCCCTTTTTTTGTGACTGTGGCCTTTGATCTGGTTGAAACTCCAGAAGTAGTCTCCTTTGAAGTAATATTTTGTTTCCTCAGTAAAGCCATATGTGTGTCCAAAGGGGCTTGCAGCTACTTATTTAAAACCTGCATGTTAGAATCTTGGGAAACTATATTGTCAGGATAATGAAAATGAGGAGAATTATTCATCTCTCCAGGTTCAAAATGGGAGGTGTCACAACTTTCCATCCTCGAATCCCTGTTGGAAGGTGAAGACAAGAGGGCAGCCTTATAATGAAGCCCACCCTTTTTTTTGTTATCCACAGTATTAGCAGATTGATGCAAAACTGTATCATCAATAGTGAAAGGAGCATCGTGTGGGGGATGTTCAGTGGAAGAGGCCTATCTCTCCTGCATCTTAAAACCTAATTCAGTAGGACCTAGGTTTGTATCCTGCAGATTAGGGACCAAAGGGGCAGCGGTTTCAAGGGGAAGGTCAGAAAAATCATCGTCATACAGAGGGTGTGATAAAATGTTCAGGATTTTCTCTTCAATATAATTTTTAATGTCCTCTTCAGTTTTTTCAACATCCTCTTCCTCAACTAGGACAACCCATGACTTACCTTTTTCGTAGTCTAAAAGTCAAAAGGAATTGGACTTTACAACCCATTTGTCCTCTCTTTTTTTTGAAGTTTCAGGTTTCTCTAAATTGGACTCTTTTACTCTTCTATTTCCTTTGGCTTCAGTCCAGCCAGAATTGATAGTTTGTGGAGTCTGTTTGTGGACTTTCCAGCAATTGTGAATGGAATACCCAACAAGCTTACAGAATTCACAATATGGAGGGAGCCTTTCATATTCCAACTTCACAATTTTTTTGTAATCCTTAGCATAGAAGGTAATGGATTGAGGTGGTTTTGTTTCCAAATTAACCACAATCAAGACTCTAGAATGCAAACCAAGGTCACCATTAAGAGTCCTATGGTCAATTTTCAGAGGAGTTCCAATGCAAGTAGCAATGTCATTAAGTATTTGGGGGTGCCAAAAAAACCAATTCAAATTAAAAAACCTAAACCAAACTTGTGCAGTGTTATTTCTGTGCAAGTTAGGATTAAATGCAAAGTCCCATTCTGAGAGTCCAAGGAGACCTGGTTTCAGTTTTAGGTTACCCACATTCCATACTCGGTCCAAATCAATTTGAGAAGCGAACAAAATATGGAAGTAACCTTTCCCGATTAGAACAAGTTTCCAGTTATTGAAACCCCAGCAAGCCCTGATTCTAACTTTCAAATCAGCAAAGTACCATGGTTTATCCCCCTTAAGATATGTGACATGACCCAAAATAGAGAAATTACATAGCTGATTTCACTGTTGTATCACAGATGGGTCTACTTCCATGCAAAATCCACCATCCTCCAATTTCTTGATCCTGCTATATTTCATCGATGGCGATTTGGGAAGCTCGGAGCTTGTCAGCACTTCCATGAAGGACATACCCTTAACTCTTTCATCAGGTGCTTGAGACGTTTCATTTCATACAATCTTCTCCATTTATTTCAAGTGCAGATCCCATATAAGATCTGCAGTTGCCATTTCGAGCATAGATCGGGTGATAGGAATTAATCCTATTTGAGCGTCAGAGAGCTAGGGTTTTGAGATCGCGCCATCGCGAGAGCCGAGCATAGCATTTATGCCTGTTTCATTGATATCATGGTAGAATGTTTAACTTATAATGAGAATATTTATGAGAAATAAACTCCATACTTTTATTGAAACCCCTTCACTACAAATTGTTCTTTATATCTATTATTTCCATCAGCCTCTTCCTTAATCTGGTAAACCCACTTATTCTCAAGTACCCTTTTACCCTCTAGTATTTCATCCATTTACCAAGTTCCATTGAACTTTAATGAATACATTTCCTCATTCATGGTTGAATCCCACTACTTAGAGTCACTAAGTGAATATTCCTCCTCCAAAATTTTAGTTTCTCTAACATCCATTAGGATTAAGGAGTTCAAAACATGCTCAAACCTATATACTGGTCTCCTAATTCTGGTTGATCTACTCAACAGAATCGGCTGAACTAAATTTCTTAGATCTATTGCTACTTGAACTTCTAGTACCTGAGCTACCAGAGCACATACTTCCAATTATACCACTCAAGATCTAGTTACTCTTGAAATTTCACATGCTTCTGATGGTTTTACTCATATAGATTCCTGAAGCCTTCAGCATTTTCATCTGAGTTCTTTGGTTTTTGAAAACTACTAGTACTTTGATCAACCTAGATATTAACAGTTGATTCTCCTTAAACTTCCTACTATACTAATTTTTTGTCCTTTCACAAATCCTTCTCAATAAAGACAACATCTTTACTTATGATGACCTATTTTCTTTCACCATCTTGTAAACGATATTCAAAAAAATTGTCTCCATAACCAAGTAAAAACACTTTTTTGGATTTAGATTCAAGTTTTTAATGGTCCTCATCATTTACATGTATATATGATAAAATATTGAAGACTTTAAGATAATGAACTTCTGGTCATTTTCCATACCATATCTCCTCCACAAGTTCTTACCCAAGTACTGATGTTAGAATCCTATTAGTGAGATAAGCTACTATGTTTAGTGCCTCTTCCTAAATTTCCTTAGGCATTCTTAAGTGAAACCACATAATCTTGATTTATCTATTAAATTTTGATTAATTATTTCAGGTACTCTATTTTGATGTGGATTTTGGGTACCATCTTATCATGACTTATTTATTTATTCTTGTAGAAGTTCCAAAAGTTTCATCCAGTGAACTCACCACCATTTTCTATTCAAATTCATTTCAAATTCTGACTGCATTCCCTTTTTTTCAGTGCTTTTCACTAAATAGACACCTGAAATATTTTAGATTTATGATTCAGAAATTAAATCCATACTTTCCATATAACATCATCAATGAGAGTTAAAAAGTAAAGGCAACCACTATAGGATTGAAAAGGGTAAGGTCTAAAAACATCTGAGCGTAGAAGATCCAACTTCTAATTCATGGACTTCTGACCATCTAAGTTAAAAGATAAACTATTATACTTTCCTAGTACACAACTTTCAAACTTTTTGATTTCTCTATGATCAAGATTCAATACATCCTTATCCTTTATAACATTCAATTTATTATCACTGAGGTGACTGAACTTGCAGTGTCATACCTTTTGGATCACTGGAAGTTGAAATTTCAATCACTACACATCCATATGAATGTTTGATTATATAAAGGGTCTCATCCTTTACACATTTTTCAATTATCATGGATCCTAGGGTGACCTTCCATGCCCCATTTACAAAGCTAGTTCCATAGACAACATTGTCCAATTACCCAATGAAAATTAGATTCCTCAAAATTCCATAGATGTGATGAATTTATGATATTTTCGAGAATTCTACATTCTTCATTTGAATGTTCACATCATATTTCCCATCAACACCCAAGGATTAACTATCCTCCAAATGGACTTTACTAAACTTCCTAGATATATAGTTTTTCATGCATATTTTATTTCCATTTGAATGGAAAGATTATCCAAAGTCAACCACCCAAGATTCTATTGGTGTTTTCATGCTTAGAAACCAGTCGTTGTGAATTTCAGTTGCATTTATAGATCATAAAATTCTGAAAGTGTATGTACTTCTAATGTTCTCTTTATGAATTTTTTTAACCTTCTTGAAGTGTCCTTTGTTACTACACTTCTAAAAGGTAGGACTCGGACCAGCTAACTTACCTTGACTCCTCTCATGAGATTTTTCTTCCATTGGTTTCCTCATATAAGCCTACTTTTGATGGGGTGACCTACCCCTTACATCGATATTAAGTTCACTACTAGAAGGTGTTGGAAATTACCTTTACTAGATTTATTCATTGAGTATCAAATACTAGGTATCATAAAACAACATATCATATTTTCCATTGGGGTAACTAACTGTAATGATCATTGCATCCCAACTCTCTATAAGTGAGGATAATAGAAGCAATTACCATACATCATCATCAAAAGTTGAATTTACTAATTAGAGATACCCATGAATCATGTTGAATTCATTCACATGATATTTCACTAGTCTTATTTCTGATAATATCCATTTGAACAACCATTTCAGCATTAAAACCTTGTTCAGGTTCATCGGGTTTTCATACATGTCTATTGATGCCTTTAGAACTTCTGTTGTTGTCTTATACTCTCAAATATTGAATAAAAAATTTCTTATAAGTGACATTCTTATCAACACCAATTTTTTCCTATCCAAGTGTTCTCATTACTATTTCTCCATTAACACTAGTTTTACCACAGAAAATGGTTCTTCTAAGTCCTTCTAAATCAGATAATATCCAATATTCATTCTTTAGAAGCCAAAATTTGTTCCATTAAATTTCTCGATTCAGATCTTCCCTTCATCTGATTTTATGCCTATGTTGATATTGGTGTGCTAAATCATGATCTTAATAAAATTACATATGATACCACTTATTTGGGAAGAAATGGTTTCCTAAAATACTGATATCCTATACTATCTATGGACCATCAGAAGTACAATTGACAGATCCATTGTAAGTTCATATGCAGATCAACACAGGGGAAAAACAAACTTCTAAAGCTCCACTTCCCCTTAAAATAAGTGTATCAGAATTAGGAATTCACTGCACCATACCCACTACAAAAAATAAATATTTCATACACCTCATTAGAAAAAAATGCAATAGAAATATAGAAAATAGTAATACATGCAACTGAAGTATGTAAAGCAGCAAATAAAACCAGGAGAATTTAACATGCTTTGGACTTTTTCCTATATGAATGAGAGGAACCACTGTGACTTATTCCATATATAAAAAGTATAAATATTATAAAAAATAAAAAATATCTTTAATAATATTTCATTATATAATGATTAATAATCTATAAAACTTCAATACACTGCTACATGTTAGGTATCTATTTTCAGGGTCGACCCCCACTTATTTTTATAGGAAAATTTTCTTGTTGTCCAGGTCAAACCAATTTTCCATATTCATGGAGAAGCCTCTAAATGGAATGTCACTAGTGATTTCCTATAAAATTGTTGACCATAACTGCCTTCCTCAATAAACACTTCTAGATCCTTCTTTATAGATATTTCCTTCAAGAAGATTCACAAAAATTATAAACCACCATTGATATCATTGGAAGTACAAACTTCTAATGCCCTAAATTCTACTGAAGAGATGAACTAATACTTCCTACACACCAAACCCAATCATATTCCACTGATCGAATTTTTGATACACATAAAGTCGATACACAAACTTCCAATTCTATGAACTTCTAATGCTCTAAACTTCTGATGCTCTGAACATGACTTCACATACCAACATGTTCTATATGTGGTAGGTGGTTCCTTAATCATACCCCCTTTGGTTTTTGATTCTAATATGTAGCATGTGGTATGTGGTCTCTCCTAATATGGTGATTGACCTTTAAATTCAATAAATTTTTGTTGATATTTATATACAAAATGAAAGTGTCAAGGGCTATGAGGGGCCCTTGAGCACTATCTTAATGTCTCAATCGCTAAAGACTAAAGGGTTGATTATAGATATATTATATGAGATACATAGACCCTTTAGGGGTACCAATGAGATTAGAATGATAGAGAGGGCTTTGAGATGGGTTCCTTTATCTCCCCTAAGTAGGGAGAAGTGATAGAATCATCATGGATGACCTCAGGTGTCACCTTAGAACCTAGGTGTAGGTTATGAAGAACTTAATATTCCTAGATACATGATATAGATGATTAGAGAGTGGGGTAAGTTTTCCTCCTCCACTAGTATGTAAGCACCCAAGTGGGTACTCCCTAGGTAGATTTATGATAAGTTGGGTGAGGGTATTGACCTAAGATGACTTGGGAAGTGGGGTGATAATTTTTCCATATATTAAGAGTAATTCCAATAGAGCTTATACTATGAGACCAATTAGGTTATAATGTGATCATTATGATTTTAAGGGATATTATACCGTATGATTGATGATTTTAGATTGAGAGTTGAGATTGAGGTAGTGAAGTCCATATTGGGTGTCTAGATTATGATGAAATCTAGGGGACCACAGTGGGTAAACCTATGTTACGTTGACCCTCAAGATATGAGTGCATAGAGATAAGAAGGATTGATGTTAGAAGTCAAATTAGAACATGGAGTTTGATGGTGTGAGCCTGGCATGGTTATAGTGACTAGGATGGGTCTAGAAGACCCTAGTGGATGCCTAAGCAGGAAATATGAGGGTGTCTATAGGTTATGTGTGATGTGCTTATGCAATCAGGATGGTCATGAGATGTGTGACTAGGTTCAAGTGTCTAGCACCCTATTGAGATTATAGATGGGTTGTGATTCCCCAATGTTCATGTGATGTGTGATTTTCATAGAGAGAGGGTATTCCCATAGGTATAAGATTTTTCATGTGTTTCTAGGAAGGAAGTAGTCTACCCTTAGGTTACTGAGTGATGATACTTGTTTTCTAGAAGGGTTCAAACATGAACCCTAAGTTCTAGATAGTGATATATGTTTCCTGGTAGGGTGTGGGTATGCCCTTGAGTTCTAGATAGTGATACTCATTTCCTAGTAGGGTGAGGGACCACCCTTGAGTTTTTAGAGGTGATATGTGTTTCTTGGGAGGAGAGTGTCTACCCATATATTTTTAGAAGATGTGTTTCCTAGGTAGAAAGTGTTTTCCCTAGGTTTCCAGATGATATGTGTTTCCCAATAGGGTGTGGGACTTCCCCTGAGTTTTTAGATGTGATATGTGTTTCCAAGTAGGTAGATTCTTCTTCTAAGTCTTTGGATGATCTATTTCTTAGAAAGGTGTGGGCATGCCTCTAAGTTTACAGATGAGGCTACGTGTTTCTTGGTAGGGGCCTTGTATACCTCTAGGTTCTAGATGATGGTGTTATTCTCAAAAACATCTAGCACTGATCAAAGTAGGTATGGTTGATCCCAACTATCAGGTTAAAACCCAAGGATCGATGATGATGATTTTATTGAGCTTACATACTGTATTTATTTTTTGAGTATATCACATGTGCATAAACTATGTTTGTTAGTTATGTTAGAGACCCCATTAGTGGTTCCCTACTGACACAACTACAAAATTATGCTTTTTCTATGGTTTGAAACCATAAAATAGGCCCAAAAACCATGGTCATAGCTTACATACATGGTTTAGATAAACCATGGGTGATATTTTTATTGAAATAGGGTCTAGCTAAGACCACGGTTTAACCATGGATATTAAATCCTTTGACCACGATTTAAATAGTGAAAATATCTAGATATATCCATGGTTTAACCATGTCTAATCAATCCTATTTCCATGGTAAACCATGGAAGTAGGTACTATATAGGAACGGTTTAAACTGAGGTTATTCCCTACTACATTTATGGTTTAATTATGGAAATTGAAAGATGCTTCCATGGTTAAAATAATGGATATGTACTCTCTATGACATAAAAACTCTTACCCTCAACCTCTAGCATCCTGAACCACTAACCACTCAAATCAATAAGATTCCATCAAAAAATACATTGACCATTTAAATGATTTGTGTAACCATTAGAAATTACATTAATGAATCATCAAATAATGTTCAACTATTTTGTGATACTTAAAATGGATGAATCTATAATTCTAAAATATCAAGATGTCTAGTTTTACTTGATCAATAAGGAACATGATAAATGAGGTTACTGCTAATAATAATATACTTATGGAGACTTGGTAAAATTTGATTGATGTTGGGAATACATTGAATATGTATAGTGACAATTTCAACAAAATTAAGTTAGTTCATGTTAAATATTCTAAGGTTATTGAGAATGTATTTTTTTTAAAAAATAGAGGAGTGCATTATGACTTTAAAATACCTAACTATAATGTAATGAAGTTTATTGTATTCACTAGATATTTATAGACACCTAAAGTTAAGGAGGTAAAATTTTCCCCTCATGCATTAAAAAACTAAAAACTATTTTTACTAACTATGATATTCTGAAATAAATTTTCAGATAAAATAATGATGTTGAAATCAATGGAAAATGCATGAATAAAACAAGGAATTTGGTGGTTACTCTAAGTAAAAATTTTCCCTCTATGAAAGTTCAAATTGACTTATTTGTCTCCAAATAACCAATATATCTATTTTTGTTTGAATCTATTACAAGGTATAAAAGCATTATATAAAGGTTATTTTTGGTGTTTTAGATAATTTATACATAAAAATATGTGTGTGTTAGTATAATATGTCACCTAAAGGAAGCTGTATAAGGCTTGAAGAAAGTGGAAGTTAGTAAATGAAGCCAAATAACCCTACTAGAGTAAATTATAGAGATAACATGAGTCTATATGTTCAAAAAATTAAAGTTTTTAAGACATATAAATAATTTAATCATAAAAATTATGATGTTCAACCATTTGGCCATTTGATTTCTAAAAAGGTGAAATATATTATTGAAGACATAAGATTATACAATATGGTAAAGAAAAATGAACCTAATGATGAGTTTAATTTGGGAGAAGTGTTTGAAAATATATATGAGTCTACTTTACCTAAAAATATTATGTCATGTGAATAAATATTTTTATTAATAAATAAAATAAAATGAAATAAGGAATGAAGTTTTTATAAAAGAGTTGGACACATAATGAATTATTGAAAAGAAGTTGAAATATTTGGTGAACAAAGGAAGCCGGAAAAAAGGGGGGAATTTTTTAAGATATTAATAGGCCGAATGAGTTAGTAAAAGACTCATATGATGAAGAGAGAAAATAAAAATTAGAATTTCAAGAGAAGTTTTGTGGATTGATTTAACAATTTGGTCATAGTACTACAAATCGTCTTATTATGATTTCTTTAAAATTGAAAATCTTAAATCATACTCAAATTAAAATAAATGAAAGTGAAATGATAGATGAAATAAATCTAAGAAAAAATAATATAAAACTTAATGGAAACAATATGGGAATAAATGTTGTAATTTCAAAGGAAAAAAATTCTAATTTGAAAAGAATAAGCAAGTATAGTTTTAAAAAGGAATTAGTGTTTGGGATGAGTAAACAATTTCAACCATGAAAAATTTTATGAAATATACTTGAATTAATTCACTTTATTTTCAAGATGATATTATTTATTCTAGAAGGAGATTCAACTTCATGAAATTAGTGTCAAATAATGATATGATAAAGGAATAATTATTATAATACAAGTATATTTCAGGAGGTTTTACTAGTGTATAAATTTTAAATATAATAAATAATTTAAAGCTTATATAGTGAGAAGAGTACACAAGAACATGTTCATTGAATGGCCTCATTTTTTGATGTTTTTTGGACTACACTAGTGAAATGATTTTATTAACTAAAATAGTGAAAATATAAAGTTTTTCTAAGTAAATAGAGGAATATACAACTAATTTTTGGAATGGTTCTATAGATAATATGTATCCATTAAATAAATATATTTTAAGAAGCATAATTTTTATCACATCCCATTATATAATTTAGGTATGTTAAATAAGTACCACTTCACTATATATTGTTTTTATGATTAATGTTGTGTTTCTGTGTTATGAAAGTTAAGGTAAAGTAAAGATGAATATATAAAGGGATTAATGTGTTAAAGGGGGGTGTATTTATATAAAATAGTTCCATACTTGTGATAGAATTTAATGAATAACACTAAGTATTAATCAGTTTCTCTTATCTCCAACACTGAGTTTTCTCAAGTAAAATTATATTTAATTAATCAATATCTTCTTGTTATGATTTTTTTATTTCAAGTGGTATCTCTACAGAAATTTTTAGTTTATTTTTGTAAATGGTTTTAAAATTTTAATTGGTATAATATGGTTTTCATATGTGAATTATAGGATATGATCTAGTTAGTTCATAATTGGAAACAACTGATATGTGGGTTAATAATTATGCAATGAATTAATAGAATGAAATATATTTCATTAAATGTGTATCTAGTGTAAAGGTTTATAAAATAGTGGGTAGTGAAATATGTACTATTGATTAATTTTTTTTCTATTACAAAAGTCAATTTTCCATTAACTTGCATCATAAGAAACCACCTATAAGGAAATAATGGGAAAATAAGTGAGATATAATTGATTCTTATATATACTTGATCAGTGTGCCAACTGTACATGATAAATGATACATGAATCAATAACCAACAATGAACAAATAATATTCATATTGATATGTACATTTGGTTTAGTTTGTGAACTTTTTCTAACATTTTTATTGAAATTTCATAGACTAAACATATTTATATGAATACCTTCACAAACTAGCCTACCATAATGAACAAACTAAACAACAAAATTCATATTATATGCATACCATAAACTTTTCTTAAAACATGATGATGGTATTTGTAACATAATATGTGACTTCATATTATATGCATGAAGGTATTCATACCTTCATATTAAACTAAGGTATGATAAAATGAAGTCATATAATATTCATATATGTTTTTCACTATAAGTTGGAATATTAAACCAAGGTATGATAAACTAAGTTTTGACAAATATGTGTGAAATAATATTAAACCAAGTAATTCTTACCTTCAAGTGAGACCAAGTTTAAATTTATATCAAAGATTCAATAATTTTAATATAAGCTTAGTAGTCAAATATTTGTGCATGTGCATTGCAGTTACAAACTATAATGTTGAAACTCCAAATGGGGTTATTATTTAAAATAATAAATTATGAATTATAATTATAATCTTGGAATATTTCAAGATTATAATAACTTGTTCATTACAGTAATAACCTGTGCATTATGGTTATAAGATTTTGAAGCTTATAATAACCAAATAGTAGTTAATGAGGATACATTTCCTCTCATGTCTTTAGTCTATTAACCTATGATTAATATATTTTATTTAAAATTATTTAGATTATTTTATTAAATATTTATTTTATTTCATAATCACTTTAATTTCATGCATTATTTGAGTTTTCTTTCATTATTACAATTTTTACTCTAATGGCTCGAACAAACCCACTCGATTGAGAAAACACCGTAGTTCATTTTACTTCTCACTCGATTATAAACTCCTTGAACCCTATTCCTCGATCACTTGAACATTGAACCTTCAAATAAGTATAGTTAAATCAAATAGAACTTATGAATGTGCTTCAATCAGTTCAAAGAAAACTAATTACTTAAGTACTAAGTGGTGAATTCTTCCTAGTAAGGTATTCAATTTTATTTAGTTCAATTTTATGGTGATGTTATTGAAGAAAGTTTCAAGTTTTCAAGGATGGTTTTTTGTGTTTTATGAAAAGAAAATAAGTATTTTATTTAAGTTTTAGATTTTTATGATAATTCCTAGTTATTATTTTCTCAAAATGAGGATATTTTAATCTATAAAGTGAAGGAAATTTCATTTTTTACTATTGAGTTGGATGAAGTTTTCTACTGACCACATAAAGGGAGATTCATTTTTATCCCTAAAATAAAGAATGATGAGTTTTTTATTCTATAGGATTCTATATTAAATCCATTTGGATCCCATAAAATCCTGAAGATTCTTGTAAAGGACTTAGAACTAGAATACAAGGTCCTTGTTTGTTAATTTTTGTAGGAATTTATCAAATCAGTTTCAGATTTCTCTCTTTGAATAAGCTTGTTGAATTAATGGATTTTTGGATGACTTGTTTTAAGGATGGAATTTATGTCAAATTTAATCACTATTTTTTATATATAAATCAAGTAATAATAGACTTAGAGTTTACTATTTCATGAACTCTTTTTCTTTGAGATGTTTTAGTGGATCCATGATAGTTGTTGTCATTGGTTTTATTTCCAATAAGGTGGATAGGAATGATTAATACTGACAACAAACCCAATGGTTTAGATTGTTGAACTCTCTCAAGGATGATGTTGTATTTATTTTCAATACTTGTTATGTGATCATCATATTCATAAAAATATTTCTATAGTGGGTGTGTGTGTGTGTTATGATTTCTGTAATCATTAGTTTTTTTAAAAGCATTCTATAGCTACCTTCAGTCTCGTGAAATACCATTCATCACTTCTCTATAAATGATTTTTATGTGCTAAGATGAGTTGAAAGAGTTCTTATTTTTTATGATTATTATGTTTTTATACAAGATAGAGATAACTAGTAATGGCTTAGAGTATTGTCCATAATATTTTATAATAAGGAGTGGAAGATAGTTATCCTTAAGGGGAGGTTGAAGAATCAAAGGTTAAAGAGGAAGAAGTCGGCATGATGTGTGTAGAAACCATCTATGGATCAACAAGTATACACTCTCATATATAGGCTAATGAAGTCTCTTTGGATGATTATTTGTGATTAGAAGTGGTTGAGAATCTCTTGGGATGAATTATAAAGTTTCTAGGATTAACTAAATAAAGTATAGAAATTTTGAGGTGAAACATGAATTCCTATGACTTTATAATAGGCACATAAATATTTTAAGGAAAGTGTTAGACTTCATTTTGTGTCATGTACACCATTGATCTCTAGAGTTATATTTTTTACCCACCTCATACTTTCAAAAATTCGCATATTACTTTGGAATGTGTTTTCCAAGTGACTTTTCCACAAGATGTGTATGATATTTTCACTAAACCTGTATGTCTTTAGAATATTGTAATCCTTTGATTCATTGTGTATAACTTTTCTAGATTGTTTGGATTCATTTTCAAGCATATGTGAATTTTTTACTTTGTATGACTTATAAATTCATTCTAAATATTAAAAGTTGGAGAATTTTTTGAATGGAACTTTTAATGAAAAGATTAAATTTAGGTGATGTTGTACCTTTATTAAATACTTTAAACATCATAATTATGTATAAAATTAATATTCAATGAATTTTATGATAAGAAATATAAATTTTGATTTGTACACATGCTTCGGAGATGGAACCTAGGTCATTGAGCTATCTAGGGAGGATGTATACTTGAAAATGGATTGATTATTTTTAATATAGTTATTTCATAATGTGATTTCCATGTCTTGGTGAGCTATAGGAGGATAAAGTTATGGATTAGGTTTCACCGCAACCCAAGGAACCACAATCATAGTAGGTTCATTACATGTATTCATGAAATTATAATTATTTACATGAATGATAAATGAAAATAAAGATACATGAAATTTCTTGTATTTATTTGAATTTGAGAGGATAAATATATAGGGGGTGACTTTAGAAAAATTAAAGTGATAAGAAATGAAGAAATGATATTTATATAGCTTGTGAATATTAATAGAGTAATTGAAGAAATAAAAGGAGTGGTTTGAAAATTATTTTATTTATGTGTAAAGATATTTTGAGTATTTAAAGCATTAATTTAAATTTATTTGGATAAGAGAAAGAAGATCCTAATCTTTAGAGTTTAAATAAGCTCATGATTTTTATTATTGACTTATCTTAAAAATTTTCCTATTGTTTCTATTTAATAATCAAGAATTGATACATCTATGGTTGGTGATAGTAACTTGTAGTAGGTTCAAGTTCATACCATTGTTAGTAGCTATAACATAGTAATAAATGTATAGTTTTGTGTGAGTGGGATAAGAAACACCATGTATTGAGGACGTAGTCATCCTTAGGGAGGAAACCCTTATTAACAAACATGTTGTGTTCTAAATTTCTATTCAATATTAATTTGGTTTATGAGATTACATAAAAATAAGCTTAAAGGGAATACAAGTTACTGAAAAGGTTGAAACCATTACTTTTCCCCTCCCCCCTCTTAGTATTTACCATCTCTTGTTCGACCCTTTAGAGAAAATACTATATGGTATAACAATAGGTTGTCCCCCAACTTGTGTAAAGGTGATACATGGTGACCAAATTAAAGTATATGCAAGAAATTATCACAATAAAATCCACTCTAAATGTAAATATAAAATATAGATAGACTTACATGAGTCATCCTCTGAGTCAGTTCCACTAATGAAGTCCAAAACCTATTCAATATTACCTACACACCAAATTAGAACAAAACATTAACCATCCTATAAAACCATGGTATAAAAATCATCTCATAATAATTAGATTAGAATAGTAAAAAACAATAGTAGAATAAACAATAAAAAGTGTAATTATAGAAAAATAAAAAAAATAGAAATAACCTCCACCTAAACCCAAAAACATGAAGGATCAAATTAACTTTCACCATTATCTCAAATCCAAGACATGTTGGATGAAAAACTAAAAAGAAATTATAAGCCTTTATATTCGTGGTACAAATTAATCCTTATATATGATCCAAATTTTCAACCAAAAGAACAACTACTTACACTTATTACAATAAAAGAGTTCCTAGAACACACATTCAATAAAAATATATGAATGAATCATATATTTCCAAAATAAGAACATGAATAAACTACAACAGTCGTTCATTATTTGGTTTTGTTATTTAATTGCTTCATCATAATAGATAATTCAAGAGCATTACCAATTAAATAATTAGAGCGGTATATTTGGAAGCATTGTAATGAGTGTATTTTCTCTAACTGTGAGCACACTAGCCCTATTTCTATCAAATTCCTACAAACTCAATCAAGGGCATTAGATTTTGAATATGCCAAAAAATTTGAAAGTAGATGGAAATTCAGGTTTCATCACCTAAAGTAATCCATGAGTTCTAAATGTTTCATCCATGTATTGAAGATGGGAACTGTCGTCATAAGATGGCACTGATATTCTCACTCAAAAAAAGGAAGGTTTAGAGATAATCTATGGATTTTCTTGTGAATACCATATTTTTTTAGCAGAGATGGTGCGATTTCTTACACACACAATGGGAGGCTTATATTTTAAAATGGTTTTATAGAGTTAAGCTTCAAATTTAAATCAACATCCACTTTTGAGCAACCAAATATGATGATATGTACCCACCTATTGTGATCCTTCCAGAAAGATTAATCTTCATTCAATTAAAATCTCGAGTTGGACATAAAAACTGTAAAATCATTTACCCTATTTTAATGACTCTAAATATCTAAGGAGTTCAGAAGAATATCCTTTTATGTGGACTTTAAAAGATCATGTGTTATCTTGATGGGTGGAATCTCTGACAATGAGGATTCATGGAAGTTGAACATGCTTTTTATGGTTCTTGTCACCTCTGAAACCCTAGTTGAATGGGGATATCGGAATCATGATTGAGGAGAGGTGTAGGTTCGGGGAAGGTGGGATGGACATGTCAAAAACACATCAGAGACGCATTATAGGAGGATCATAGGGAGGTAGAGAGTTTGTTTTGAATCTGCATCGATGGGGAGGTGGGGAGGTCACGTCAAAGTTGCGTTGGTGGGGAGGTGGGCTAGCAACGTCGGAGGAGGAGGATTTTCAGGAGCACATATATGGAGGCTGGTAAGTACTATCCAGGATAACCTTCTAAGGTGGGTTTAACTGTGAGGGTATAGGGGAGGTATCGATCAGTAGGGGGTTTAATGGTATGTGTTTCCATGGTTTAAAATAAATTTTGGTAGTAGATAACCTATTTCTATAGTTTTAATAAACTATGAAAATAAATTTGTGGAAATGGGGAATTATTCTAGTATTGTTAGTTTTACTCACACCCAGATCATATGGCCATGGAAATTAGGTACTATAGTAGACTTCACTAATCATAGGTTCAAGTAGTGCAGAGGCTTGGAGTTACATGGTTGAGTGTGATAGCTCAGATGGATTTTGGGGGTTGGGATAAGGTGAGGCTCTAGGATGGTATTAAAGACTCATGTTTATTTTTTTATTTTGTTTATTCTGTATATGTGATCATCCTAGGGGGTGATCAGTTGGGATGTGTGAATTTATGCTTCCACATTACATTTGTTATATCATTTTTTTGTTTATTGATTATGTGTACTTTGTTTATTTGTTATGGATATTGTTTGGTTATGTCTACTACTATTTCTCACTTTTATATGAGGTTATAGTCTCCTCAAAGTAACACCATTGACCCTCTTTACTATTTTGAACCCTCTGGAATATGGGGATATGTGCCTGAGGTCAAGTGTTGATAGTCGATCTAGACACCAGTTGAGTGGTTCGTGGTGGTAAAGCATTACATAATATTTTGAAAAACCATTAGCATAAACTAATGATTTTTTGAAACTATTGGTATAATTTAATTTAGATTCATCAATCATGATCCTCTCATTCCCATGACTAATTTTACTTCCCTTACAACCAGTTTCTCCCTCCCCTTTGATTCTCCTCGATCTTCATTTATTCATGATCATTTTATAAATTATTTTTAGGTAGAATCATCAAGGTATGTTGTTTTCCTTTATATTCACTCTTTTTTTATTCTCTTGTTTCTGTATTTACATACCCTAGATTGAAATAGTGTCCTAGGGTTTTACATTTCACTAGTTTCATTGGGTTTTTATTATTATTTTTATATTTCACAAACATAATCGAAGGAATTTTATTTGTTTCTCTTAGTGGAATAACACAGTTCATCATTGGATTCAACATTTTTGGTAGGTGGTTCTACATACCTCTTTTGGTTTATATAACTATAATAATGTGGATTAAATCCACCATTATGTATAATTAATTTTATTATTTCAAATTATTTATGGGGTGTTATTGACAATGAATTTCATGGTTTTGATTGTTTTTCCAAACATCAATAATTATTTTGATTAATATAAATGTTATGGTACCATCCTTATTTTTAGTCCCTATTAATTTTACTTAAAAAATGAATGTTTTTTTGTAATGTCAAAGAGATGAATTATATTTATAAATGTGAATATGATTTCAAAGAGAATATTGGCCATGTTTTGTGTAAATAATGTTCTTATTTATTAAATTTTTTCCATGATAAAAGTATTATTAAGAAATATCTCACTAAGAATATGTCATGGTAGGTGGTCTTAAACCTATAGGGTTTATTTTATTCTTTGTAACAATGATAAACACACTTCCCTTATACTAACCCTCACATTTGACCTCTATTTATCCAATTTTTTCTTTGATTTCCTTCCATCATCAAATTAGAGACTATATATTGATCTTATATTTGGTTCAGCTCTCTCATCACTTCAAAGTGTCTCCAAAGAATAAAGTGACATAAAAACATATAAAAATTGTTACAAACTAAATCTAAATATATTTATTTACTTATTGAAATATTTTTTGTCCTAATATTTACTTAAAATATTCATTATTATCATGAATTTTCTAATTATAGTCTATTATGTTGGTTCTAATAACAAATTAACTTTTAATTTTAGAATGGATGGAATATAGATGTTTGATTTTCAGAATAGTTTTTATTTTTTTAGATTTTTAATTTAACAATGTTTCGGATGGAGGGATTATTAATTTCCCTTATTCTTATTGTGTTATAAGACCTTGGTTAAGTAAAAAAGAAGTGAGTTCCCATATAATACAAAAATTATACTAAAATTTTAGATATTATGACTCAAATATGTCAATATTTAGAGATAATTATGAACCTTAAGTAGTGGTGGGTAATTTATAAAAGCAACAATATGTGGTATCAACCCTAAATTTCCTTTATAACCATTTTTCTCTAGTTAAAAAATAAGATCAAACTAAAATTTTAATTTTATAAATAAAATATATCTATGTTTTGATATATTTTTTAGAATGAAAACAGTATTCAAAAACTATAAATTTGTTAAATATTACTTGAAAACTTGGTTAGGTTATGCCACCTCTTATTACTTATATAACGTATTAATTAATATATCTTGATTATGTGGTGGAATATTTTATGCCATGTTTAAATTTTTTAATTAGTATTCCTTGATTATGTTATACCGTAATTTATTCCTTATTTTACTATCTAATTAGTATGAATTAATTATGTTATGTCACCCCATATTCATTGTTTGGATTTCCAATTATTATACCTTAATAATTTCATGCCACCTATTATGTTTATTTTTGGATTTCCCATTAGTTTCGGATTTATAATAAACTATAATTAAGTGAAAAGGAATTTAATGTCCAATAATTTTCCTCTAGTTCCCACTAAAATTATAATATTTATAATATATATATCATTTACATAACATAAAATTCCATTTCGTTAATAATTTTTAAATTTCATATGGAACCACCATCCAGGAGACATTTGTTCTCCTATCAAACTACTGACAGTGGTGAGAAGTGTGGTCGATCGAGGGGTGGTGGTACTAGTGGTACTTGGAGCACTCTCCATACCTGATCACACCCATACCCACCAATGCATATCCCATCTACCACACTATCACGTCCCATGTCTCCTCTTAAGGGGCCAAGAATGTTCAACCCACCTATGTTATCGCTATCATTTCAGACAGGCTCTTCTTCTCACATACCTTTTTCATATCCTGTGATGGTCCCTCATCCCTTATATCCTTTTCCAAACATTTTTATACTACCTTAATTTTCCACTTCTCTAATATCTCGAGGGTTTTATACTCTTTCTCTAATGACTTGTTCTCCAAAAAAATCTAATCATGCAGAACATGTAGATCATCCTAAGAATGCATTAGATTCCATTGATCCCATATAGGATATCAATCCTTCATGACCTATGGATCCATCATAGACAACTAATCAGCTTGGACTAGGTATATGTTTATAATGGTATTAAATTTTATAACCTTTGGTCATCTTTTTTTAGATTTATAAATAAAGGTCCAATTTTAAGGTTTAATTGGGAACTTGGACTTTTTTGGGTGACACAACTCTGGAAAAAGGCTTTTGTGGCTGGTCCAACCCCCAAACAAGCTTGTATGGGTAATCCAACCCAGAATAGGATATTTTGGGTGGCTCAACCCCCATACACCCTTACAAAACCCAATAAAAATAAGAACCAAACTCTAATCATGTGGGATGATGATAAAATAGCCCTGACCCCATGAAATTGAAGGTCCAATCCCAAAAAAGTGTAACTCATTAGAAAGTGGGGAAACCATCAACGAGGGAGAATGTGTCCTATAAGATAGTAGGAATCCTATGTCACATATTGATCCCTACATGATGTGCAATCAAGACTACACGCCACCCATTCTCATTGATTCCCTTTGATCCTCCCCCACCCATTATTGTCCGCTACCTATCCACACCATATCCAATGCATGTGTGATGTATAGAACTACCATACACAAGTGTTAGTACATTACAATGAAGACAACCAAATTTTTGGTAAACATGGTAGATAATTTTGAAGTTTTATGGGGATATAGTGACATCATTCTCATGTAACCAATCTCCTAAAGACGTGTCGGTGATCAAATAAAGGATAATTCATGGGCTGATATATGGGTTAGAAAATTATTTAAATTAAAATGCACAATATTATTATATTATATAACTAAATATTTTGCTTGTGGCTTCCCTTTAACTTTCTTGGTAGTCAATACATGAGGGTTGTGTGGTTGATAGAATAAATGGAACTGTGGATAGATTATAAGTATGAGTTATATATTAGATAGACCAATAGACTTATCATGGAGTTAGAGGTTATACCAACCCTCAATTATTATCTAGTTATACAATAATAGGAGATTATTTCCTATTGGAAGAGTGTTTAGTTTAAGGTATTGATAAAATTTAATGGTTTTGATTAAAAATGATTATGATTTGTATTAATACTTTGATTTTTATCATTGATTTTTTTTAGTTTTCTTCTCATATAAACAAAAAACAAGGGTGTTATGAAGTATGTTCACACTTTAGGACATGTGAATATGTAATAATATGAGATAAACCAAGTGTTTTTCAATTAAATATGAGTTTAGTTAGTTTTATTAGGAGTTTATTTAAAAAGAATAAGGAGCATAAATTTGTAGCTACTATTGGGTTTGATTAAGTTTTTTTCATTAATACAGTGTTATTGAACCTTGTTTTCTTACATCCATTATCATTTTTATCAGGCACAGTGGAACATCAAAGGGTGTGTACCTCAAGTAATATTGTTTTTCTCAAATAGAAAGGAGAAATACATTAGTGTTGTTAATGTCAAGATATAAGAAAATATGTTAAGAATCATTATAATGTGTCAAGACTAAGTGGTTTTGGAATATTGTTGAGTTCATGATGAATAATTCATAGAGAATATAAAGTGGATATAATAGTTGTGTTGACTTTTGTTGTCAATAAATAAATCATGTTCAAACTCAATTTATTCTTGATGATTCAATTTGGGTGAAGTTCACTCCAATATTTATGGATTATTTGAAGTTGATTGGAATCATTTTTTGTAGAGTTTGGAATAAATCAAGAATTATTTTGAAGTGTTCTGAAATTTAGAGTTAACCGATGAAAATTGGATATGTATAAAGGTGCATATGAGTCATTATTGACTTGAGTATGTGTCATTTTGAGCTACATAAGAGTAATTGAACCTTCAGATGAGTCATTCTAGCCTATGTATGAGTCATTTGATACATCATGTGAGTAATTTCCCACTATGTATGAGTTAATTCACTCTATATATAATTTATTCTGGTGATTTATATGAGTGGTCCAAACTTTCATATGAGTCAAAGACTTAGAAAAAAATTGGGAGTTCTATGAAATTAAAATTTAACTTTTTAGAATTATTTGGAGAAAATAAAATGAAATCAGGAAATGCTTTGTGAACTATTATTAAATGAATTAAATCACAGTTATAATGGATTATAATTTGTCTGGGTATCTGAAAATCCCATGCTGCAAAGGGAGTTCCAAATCATGTTATAAATGTTGTCATGTATACATGGTGGTTGAAATAAAGTAAATAACTAGTGGTCTTTATGGGAAGTTTAAAGAGAATATTAAGCCAAGTTTTGTGGAAGAAATCATGGATATGATCATGGTCAAATCCAAATCAATTTTTATTTTTAATAAAACCATTTTTAGGGTTGAATGGTAACCCTCAAAACCATGAGGAAGATCAAATCACAAACATTATACCAAAATGAAAATTTTCAAACTTCAAATTCAAAAAACAAAGTCACACCCCCACCAAGTACCATCAACACCTACCACTACAACACCCAAGGATGCCTCATCGCTCAAGGATGCATATCACCATCGATTTTAGAGACCTTAACCAGTAGGAATGAACAAAAATTCAGAATCAGTATCACTAAATCATTGATGATAAACTAGAAAAAAAACACCATTGTTGAACCAATGCCGACAAACTTTACTAATAGAATCAAACACAAAACACCAGCAAAACAACACCACTATAAAAACCTATCTTCACTACCATGCCTATATGTGAGTTACATAAAAATAAATAGATCCATAATCTGATCTTTAGCTTGATCCCACCATCATCATGAACTCCACACCTCAATTTTCTCAATGCCCAACCCATTCCTACCATTTCTGGTAAGCGTAATCAGGCATACACTATCATCGATCCAAGAAAGGACATCTAGAAACATGGTAAAAACATGGTCAAAGAATAAAATACTAACACCTCCTCCATACAATATTTACACTAGACAATAACACCACTAATATAACACACTAGAAACACCCTGAGACTTTTGATCAAAACACCACTTCCAGCTAATGAAAAAACCGAATCCAAAAATAAATGTCAAACTGTTACCATAACTGAAGAAAGATTTTTGAATCTAACCAAATAACCAAAACTAGATTCTATCACCAAATTCCTCTAAATACAATGACACACCAAATCACATCCCTAGTTGATGATCCAGATGAAATAGAGCCTATAAGAAAGAATTAACACCACCTGGGACTCAAAGATCTACTGAATAGACCAGGAGGAATCACTAATAGAGGGTACTCAAGCAGCCTAAAAATGGAAATGAATCTTTGGGATGGGATACACCTAGACATGAAGCTAGTGGGAACTAAAAATGGGAGACAAGAATCATAGGGATGGATAGCAGGATATGCAACTAAGTAAAAACAAAGGTGAAGAAACTAACAAAGTGTTGAATAATTTATATAATGGGGATTAATTCCATCGTTATTTTCCCTTCGCCCTCATTATTTCCCCTCATTTATGGATCAATTTGGTTTGACCACATTAAGAATACTATGTGGTTTTAATTACATTATAAATATGCCTATCTTTTTTTTGTTTGTGTATAAAGTAATTAAAACCCCTCCAGAAAATCATCCCATTTGGTGGTGCATAAAAACGTATCTTGTTTTCTAACATTTTCTTCCTCCTTACAAGACTTTTTCTTGTGTTTCATGGGTTTTGATAAATTATTAATTTATAAAATTTGGTATCATAACATGGTTTACTTGATCTATGATGCCATACTCTGATCCCTCATCACCCTGATTCTCCCAGACATCACCAGCACGTCCCATATCCATTGTTGATGGTGATAATGGACTTATGGTGGTACATCAGGTGGTGATGGAGATTGAGGGATCAGTGACATATCTTATCCTCATGAAAATGAATTATATAAATTGGTCCTTAATGATGAAGTTTATGCTCCAAGAATGCATATTATAAGACACCATCAACACCGAAGGTGTTGAACTCCAGGAAGATCAGATGGTGTTGGAGGACATCCTACATCATGTCCCACCAAAGATGATCTTTATACTCTCTATCAAGGAAAGTTACAAATAAGCATGGGACACTATCAATACCATGAACATTATAATTTATTAAGTATTCAAGTCCAATGTCTATAATCTTCATGAGGAGTACTAAGGCATTGCTTTTTGAAATGGAAAATCAATGTAAGACTTCGCAATGTGGCTCACCAGGTTGGTCAACCAACTCACAATCCTTGGAAATATAGAGCCTCAACACAAGTTCATTGAGAAGTACCTATTAATTTTCCTATACAATTTCTCCCAAATTACTCTTTCAATTGAGATGATTCTTGAAATCTTGACACTCTCTGTGGAGGATGTAACAGAGAGACTCAAAGTGGTGGAGGACCGTTTTGAGTCGGCACCCATTTCCGACTATGGAGGGAATTTTATCCTCATCAAGGAGAAGTGAGTTTCATAGATGAAGGAGTGAAATATGGGGGATTCACCCTTCATCAAATCCAGTTCTAGCAACTGGCGTCGCCAACAACCATGAAAAAAATAGATGATGACAATGGAATAAATGGAAGGGATGGCTCGGGATACGGCACTAGTCATGATGTCATAGGGAATAAAATAGGCCATTGGGAAAAATATTGTTATAGTAGGATAAAAAGGGTTTAGGACCTTATAAACCAAGGTGGTAATGATTATCCTGCACTCCTTATGTCAAGGTCATGCACCGCGGTGCCTGATACCCCATCGTCATGATCCTCCACTCCCAATTACCCAGCGCTATAATGCAATCCTCTCCAGCTGGTCAAGGTGAAGGTCTTTGCACAACATTCTTAGAAGGAGGCATGTGAAAAAAAACTGTGGTACCTTAACATTGGTTTCACAAATCACATGATCAGTTCTTGCATTGTCATCTTTGATCTTGACTCTGGGATCTATGACACAATCAAGTTTAGTGATGAATCCTATCATCAATATCAAGGGGTGTGGGACGATCCTATTCACCTTCAAGATTAGTGAGAACTATATGCTCATGGGGGTGTACTTAATCTTGAGGATCACCACCAACATCATAGGTATCACAAAAATTGATGAGAATGGTTATTAGGTACTAATCGATGGAGGCATCATGAAGATCTATGACCAGCAACAATGTCTGCTGGTCAGCGCACAATGCTTCCTCAATCAGTTATACAATATAAGACTCAATATTACACATCCTACATTCTTTTATACAAGGGTATTGGATGATTCATGGAAATATAATGTGAGTTATGTCCACCTGAATTTCTTGGCAATGTGCAAGCTCACTCGATGCGGTATGGTGAAAGGGATTCTATAAATTGATCAAGTGGATCAAGTCTGTGACAACTACCTTTCTAGGAAGCAGTAGAAAGTTACTTTACCTAAGTAAGTGAATAATCATGTGTAGAAATTCCTTGAACTTTTCCATGGTGACCTCTGTGGTTTGATAATATCGACAACGCCAAGCGGGAACCACTACTTTCTACTGCTTGTGGATGACACGAGCCGCTACATGTGGCTCAATATACTCACGAGAAAAGAACAAGATCCAATGGTAATCATAAGCTTTAAAAAAACATTGTAGTAGTAGATATGGCACAATCTAAAGTTCCACTACACCAACTGTGGTGATGAGTTTACTTCAATAAAATTCAGTGAATACTGTATTGAGCATGACGTACAAAGACAACTCGTGGATCCCTATTCAAAATAGAAGAATGGGGTTATTGAATAACACAAACAGACAGTGGTTTCCATGGATCAAATCATGTTTAAGGCTAAGGGCCTTCCTAGGATGATTTGGGGTGATTTTTTCTCCACCTCCATATTCATCTTTAACCAAGCACTGATACATAGCCTTGATGGGGTGATGTCGTATGAGTCATGGCATAGAAAATGATCGATGGTGCACTTTCTCCATACCTTTGGTTGCATCGTGCATGTAAAGAACATGGAGCCTCACCTGAAGAATCTGGATGACTGGAGTATATTGATGATCTTCATTGGGTACGATTCTGGGTCCAAATCATACTACATGTACAGCCCCATTAGAAAGTTTGTGTATGAAACGTGAGATGTTATCTTTGATGAGGCGGAGCAATGTGATTGGAGTGCTCATGATGAACAAGGTGTATTGAGTAGTGAGGATCCATTAACCATATAACACACAACAACATGTATACCAGGGATAGTAGGGACTGGAAACACTATCAGAGACCATAGATCATCACCCACACCCACTAGTGCATGCTCTACAGATGCCGCAACACCAGATGTAGTCAAGGTATTGCTTGTTCCATTATCTACATTGGAGTTCACCTCACCACCATCCAACATGGAAGAATCACTTGTCGTCAATAATGATGATGCTCCACTTCAATTTTACACTATTGAAAACATAATCAAGCTGACAATGCCACCTGGGTTTTCACTATGTGATCTCTTCTCTAGTAAGTTACACTTCACTACGACTGATAAAACAACCTCCTTTGGAAAAGTAGAACAACATTTTTGCTGGTGTAATAAATTCTTCAAGACAAGCCAATAAAATTTTCATCTAAATAATAAAATTAGAAAGAGAAGAAAACTTTGAGTGTAGGGTTCAATATAGAAATCCCACACGCATCCCTAGGAGTAGGCAGTAAAATGCATTCCATCGGAGGACCAATGGTATGTCGTCATCCACCATGGCCAAACCTGTCAACGCCTTAGCCACTAAGCCTACGTACCTACATGCCACATTTATTTTAGAGAATCTAGTGGCAAGTGATGAGAAATATTCAAGAGAGGAATAGTTTGTAGACATCCTCAAGAAGTCACTTGGGTGAGCTAAGTTTCTAGAGTTATGCACAAACTTTGATGTCATTGAGATCTGGTGAACGCGATAGAAATTAGGGGACTAATTGTTGAATAATTTCAATAATAGTGATTAATTACACTATTATTACACCCCCCCACATTATTTACCCTCATTTATGGATCAATGCGGTTTGACCCCATTAAGGATCCCATGTGGTTTTAATTACATTGTAAATACACTTATATTTTTTTTGTGTAAATCAATGAAAACCCCTCTGGAAAATCATCCTAGTTGGTGGTGTGTAAAAAAATATCTTGTGTTCTAGAATTTTTCTTCCTCCTTCCAATACTTTTGCTTATGTTTCATGAATGTTGATTGTTCAGGCATTTCCAACACAAAGAAGGGTCAGCATCAAGAAAAACTACCACTAAGAATCGAAGGGAGAAGAAACTCAGAGAAATGAAACAAACCAAACCAAACAACATGAAGAACTAGTGAGGAGGATAAAAAAAAATAATGGGGGAATACATCACTGAATTATTGATATCACCCCACCCCCCCCCCCCTCCACTGTGATAAATATGGAGAAGAATTTGGGGACCTTTGACCCAAGTTATAGAGAATACCGAATGATGTGAGAATTTCCATAATTAATTTATGGAAATAATATTCACCAATATTCACTGAATAATAAAGAATAAAATAAATAAGAATAAGTGGCTTGGGTAGTGTTAAGAGAACCGATACACTGTAGTGAAAAATATATGTTGTATTGAAGAGAGGGAGAGATAGGGAAGAAGAAAGAAGAAGTTTTTTTTCACACTATTGTGCAAGAAATTAAAGAGGAATAAGAATAGACTTTTTGGGGTGCAAGTGGGGAGAATCGAAGAAGAATAATGAAAACCTATTGAATTTTATTGGTGAAGGATTCTATTATTGTTGTGAAAAATTTCATCATCATTGTAAATGTGTAGGATGCGCATAAACTATTGGGAGACTAAAGTGTAGCACAATTTCATTGATAAACCCTACTTTCTATAACTCACAGGTTGATACTAGTAGGTCATATGGTTTTGGTGGATTCTAGATCATACCAAGGCATAACCTCTTAATTTTGAGACGTAAATCTTATAAATTTTTTGTCTTCTTTTGTGTGTGCTTATGTGGGGGGATAGTGAATTCATTTCTATTTAAACAAAGGAAAAGGTTGTTAAAAAACATAAAAAAATGCATATCACTGATTAAACCCTCTCTTAGTGGTCTCAAAAATATAGTGAGTGTATTTTCAATTAGTATCATAGCCATGTCCTTTGTTGACTCAAGGATATTTTGAGGTTTAGGAAGAAGTTTTTTAGTCACTGATCCTCATTGTTTGTAATAGATAATCTGAATTAAAGTAACAATAAGGGGATTCCCATTTTTTATGGAAATAATAATTATATATGTAATGGCATGATGTTTTTGTATTTATTATTTATAATATTTGATGTCCTGGAAACTATTTTTGATGGTTTCATCCCTTATTCCAAAGGTGCTTCTATGATAGCATCAAGTAAAAAGAATTTTGATAATGATGGATATGCTTGAAATGATATATTATATAATATTTTAGAGGGTGAGTTTTTGAAAGTTAAAAGAATTAATATGAATAATGTCATTTGGGACAAGTTGGAGTATATTTATGAAGGGAACACCAAATAGAAGAGAGAAAAATTACATATTTGAATATTAAAATATAAAGATATGAAAATGAAGGATCGTGAATCTATAGTTATATTCTTAACAAGGTTGAATGAAATTGTGAGTACTATCTGGAGACTCAGTGAGAAGTTAGAGGATTCAACTATGGTTGAAAATATATTATGAATATTGTCTAATAATTTTGATGCCAAAGTATCATCTCCTGAAGATAGAGATCTAGACACACTTCTTATGGGTGACTTACATAGTATTCTCATTGAATATTATGTGGGGAGATACAATTATACCAAAAGGAAGGGTAAGGTTGAGAAATAAATTTCCTTTAAATCCTCAAAGAAGGAGAAGTCAAGAAGGATGTTGAAGATAATGAAGCTGGTAACTCGTACTCAGAAGATGGTGTGGATTGAAATTTTGATAACCTTGTGTATCATTAATTTATAAAAGTGATAATAGGCACTATAAATTAAAAAGGTAATCTTACAATAAAATTATATAATTGTCGAGTTATTTGATAGTTTTCAGTAAAGTATCCATGATTGAAAGAAGAAGGATCCAGTGATGAAGAAGGTGAAAGACTACGAATATTCCTTGAGAAAAAGGATGAAAAGTCAAAGTAATTTTCTAAAAGGAAGGGTATGAAGTTATATTATTATAAAAAAAAAGTTATTATCTAAGTGAAAAGGAAGTGATGATAGTGAAGATGAAGTGGTGGTTGAGACTTCTAGTGAATAAGTTGATGAGAAGTTTTTCATTTATAAGGTAAATGATGAAAATTTTAGTAATAATGAAAGAATAAATTCTATAATCTCCCAAAAATTTCTAAACTTGAAAGAGAGAACAATAAGTTGAAAAGGGATGATCAATCTACCAATAGTAATGAATTTGATCATGTAGAAGAAACATACAAGATATTGGAATAGATAGATGGTTTAAATAAGATTCTTGATGATGAGGGGAAATTGAAAAATATTGTGGAATAAAAGGTTAAGGAAATGGAGTTGTATCATGAACTTATTAAGAAAAAAATGGTTAGTTTAGAAAAGTAATTTAACATACTCATATTCAACTTCCAAAATTAAGTTCAATATGTTGGAGAAAGTTACAAGAATAATTATTCTAATTAATATCTATAAGTACCATATTTAATTAATGTAAAATGTCCTAAAAATTTGGTGGAAATTCTGAGATGAATAAATGATATAAGAAGGCCAAGTTTGTGGTAAAACAAAGTGACTCTCGAAAAATTGGAAACTCTAATAACACTAAATTAAAATCAATAAATACTACAATGGTTGGATCTATAAATGTTGAGAAAATTCTAAGTTGAAGAATAAGATATTAGTATTCCACAATAATTTTGGTTCACAAAAAGGAACCAAATTTGATGGAAAAAAGAAGAAAGGAAAACATATGTCAGCTTCTAGACAACAATATATTTTCAAAGGTAAATATTATTTTTATGAATATTTTTAGAACTATGGTAGATTTGGGTACATGGAAAAAATGTGTTTGTTTAATTACCAGAACCCCTATGAATATAGAATATTTAAGAGGTAGAATCTAGGGGGTTGACCCACTCAAAGAAGAGAAATTTATAAATAACCTAAAAAATATAAATTGAATACTGAGAAAAGATTTCAACCTTTGGAAGAAATATGTGAAATATATGATAATACATGTCACCTTGATAGAGGTTTACTTACCATTAAACTATATCTACTGAGTAAAAAAACAATACTCAAAATACTCAAGAGAATAAGGGGCAGCCGAGGAGAAAAGTTATTGTTGTAGAAGTTGCACTTAAAGATTCAAAAGGGGAATGCCCATGGATTTTGAATATTGGATGTCCTTTATACATGGAGAGATACTTAAATATGTTAAAAATGTGGAATATTTAAAATAAGGTAAATTTACCTTTGGTAATGATGGGCCACTCAAAATAAAAGGATTTGGTTTAGTTGCTATTGGAGAGGAAAAACTAAAATAAAATAAAGCCTTGTATATTGATGGGTTAAGACACAACTTATTGAGTGTTTCATAGTTATGTGATGAAGGTAATGAGGTTATTATAGGAAATATGTTTTCTTGGTGAATAGTATTTAAGATTTCGGTATTTTGCTAAGATTACAATGAACCAAGGGTAAGTTATTTCAAGTAGGAAATGCTTATAATTCATGTTAATTGAGTGTAAATAAGGAAAATGAATGGTAGCATAAAAGGCTTGGTTATCTTGGTCAAAAAAATATTTGTATTATTACCTAAAGATAAAATTTTCATGATGTTCATAATATTAATATATAAAGTAACTATATATTTTGTACATTACAAAAGGAAAATATTTTAAATTCTTCACATAAGAAAGTTGATATTCACACATCTCGTCCCTTAGAGCTTAAAAATTCAAATATTTGTGGTCCCATGAGAAAGTAATCAAAAAATAGAGATAAGTATTTTATTTTATCCATTTATAACCTTAATAAAATTATATACATTATTTTAATGAAATATAAATCAGAGTCTCTTAAAATTATCAAAAAAACTAAAAGAAATACAGGGAAAGAAAATGGTTTTTCTTTGAAAAATATTCATACATACAATGGTACTGAGTATACAAAGGGGAAGTTTAAAGATTATCTTGAGAATCATGGTATTATTTATGATATAATTTTACCATATACACCTTAATAAAATAGTGTAGGTGGACAAAATAATAAAATTCTGGTGTAGATGGATCAAACAATGTTAATAGAGCATGATACCTCTCGATATTTTTTGAGACACTCTATTAGAGTAGTAGTTCACATACAAAATTTCTGATTATATAGAACAGATTATGATATTTCGTCATATTATATGAATTATAATAATACTCCAATTTTTAAATACTTAATAGAATTTGATAATCCATGCACCGTCAAATTCAAAGGTGTGAATCTTGAGAAGTTTGATAAAAGAGGTGTTGATGGTATTTTTATAGAATATCCTCCAAATTGAAGATAATGTTGATGTTATAATAAAGTCATAAAGAAGATAATTGATTTTGTTATTGTTAAAGTGTGGGTAAATTCAAATAAATAACTTTCACGTGTTGAAGTAAGTTCCATAAGTGGTGGAGATGAGGCTGGTTTTGTTAAAAGATGGGATGAAGTTCCTAGAAATGGAGAAGATACTGACAAAGGTTAGGTTGAGGATAATGATTTATCCAATTATAGTGATGAGGATTAACCTATATCATCTCATCCAAGACACATAATATAGGTGGAGGTCCAAAACATCATTTGAGATCATGGGAAGTAATTTCAAATCGGGAGAACTTTGAGGAAAGAAAGTCATACCTCATTTTTTCTCAAGTTAAACCAAGAGATGTTAATAAAAATTTGGGGAATCAAGAGTGGTTTAATGCCATGAATGAATAATTGGACTAGAAATATAAGAATGAGACTTGGTATTTGGTACCCAAACTTGAACACAATAACATCATTGGAACAAATTGGGTATTGTGAAATAAGTAGAATGAAAAGTGAGAAGTTGTGAGAAATAAGGTAAGAATTGTTTGTGTAGGTTATTATATAGTTTAAGGAGTGTAATTTTATGAGATATTTAAAAAAAATTATAATGCTTTAAACCATAATATTTCTTTCTATTTCATCACAAAGTTAATACAAGATCTTTCAAATGGTTGTTAAGTATGCCTTCATCAATGGTGAGTTGGAAGAGTAGGTCTATATTGAGAAACCTTATGGTTTATTGAATGGAGAATATGAAAACTATATTTTCAGGTTGAAAAGGTAATTATATGGTCTAAACAAGACCCAAGGTCTTATAATTATAATCTATAAACCTACTTGAAGAATCTAAAATTTCGAGAAGGAAGAGTGGACAAAAATATCTACATTAAAGATGACTTTAGCACCTCCGGTTTCAGGTAATTAACACTTTATTTGTGTGTTTTAAGTATATAAAGTAATTTGATTAAGTGTTGGGAGGGTTTGAGTGGTTTTGGAATGTTTTTTGGTATTTTTATGAAGTTTCATAGTTTGGTCACGGTTAGGAGAAACTGTGAAACACCTCTAGAAAACTATGCAAGGGATAACAGGGGTCACTAGGTAGGTGCATGATTGGAATATGGTTTGGCCAAACTGTGTAGCCACAAAGGTGAAACTATGAAAAATTGAACAGAGGTACTTAGCATGGATGGCGCGCAGTTTTCCAAACCATGTGCTCCAACCGTGCGATGGGTGTTTAGAGGAAGTGGATGGAGCATAGTCTGCGCATAGTTTGTCTAACCGTGCACCTAAACCATGCACCATTAAAAATAAGATCCGAAAATTGTGGATCTAATTTTTATTTTCCTATAAACCTATATTTTTTTCATAATATGACCCTAGAACATTTTCCTCTCCTCCCAAATGATGTGGAGACCCTTCCCCTTGATTTGGGAGTAATTTGTTGGTGATTCTTGGTGCGTTGGAGGCCAGATTCCTTGGTGAGTGTCTGTTCTTGGTTTTTTCCCTTATATTCCATCCTCTTCCCTCTATTGGATTCATATATCTAATATGTTTGATATATATATATGTTTTTTTATTCCAATAATGATGATATATGATTGTTTGGTTGATAGGGAATAAGATCTAAGGTGGTTTTGGGGTTTCAATCTGGTTTTGTTGAATAATTTGTGTCATTCTTATTTTTCACCTAAGTTTGTGAGGTAGGTGGCTTCACTATCACCTCTTATTAGTTATAAATTAAAGTATTTATTTTAAATTGATTGAATTTTATTATGAAATTATTTCATAAATCTTGTTAGAAACCCTTTTTTATGATGGTTTTTGAAATTGTGGAAAATTGGTCGTTGTGTAAAGTGACTTATTTCATGATTTTAAATGATGATTTTAAAATATGAAATAATTCTATTTCATGGAAATGGTTTTATATAAATTTTTTCAATAAAATAAATGTTTTATTGAAATGGATTATTTGGCATGACATTTAGATTACTTGGTTGGTGTGTGTTCATTTTCATTGACATGACCTTGTGGAAGGGGCATGTTCCATTGGGCAACTTGGTATATAGTTACCTTGTGACAACTTGGTATATTGATGAGAGGCCTCTCATGAGTATGGAAATATCACTTGGTAATGCATGTGTGGTTGTGTGGATTTTTGGAACCAATTAATGGGTATTCCAATAGATTAGATATATGGTTTAAAGGAATTGTTTTTTTTTCTTGGAAAACTTATTTGGTTTAGAAACAATTTGGTTGGAAAACTATTTTGGGATTTGATATAAACTATTATAAATTATTTTAAACTATTTTATATAAATATTCTAACTTTTTCTATACTAGTGTCATGAGTTGGGAAGTATTTAGGGAAAACCTACTAAGTATTATACTCACCCCCTGCTTGGGCACTTTGGTGAATTTGTAGATATTGTTCATTGAGACATAGTTAAAGGCAAGGAATCTCATTTATTCAATGATTAATCATGATAATTTGCGTATGGCTTGTGGAGATGGATCTTGGATCAGTTTGGGAGCTATTGAATTGATGTCTTTGGTATCTTTGAGTTTTTTTGGTTTTGGTTTCCACTTGGTACTTTGATATTGGTCTTGGTTTCCACTTTGTACTCTAATTTATTATTATTGGTTGGGTTATACTTTGAGATTTATTACATTGTTCTAATGAATCATCTAGTTGTTTTCTATTTGTGATTATCTATTTTGGTTGTTTTATTTTTAAATGAAAAATCATCCCCCAATTTTTATGAAGCCCTCAGCATTTATTGTCAACTTTTGGTGTCTTTGGGATGCCACCTAAGGCCTAAGAAATGTTCTACCTCTTCCCAGGCCAATGGGTGAGGGTAAGGATGTTATAAATGGTATCAATATTGGCCAATACCTATTTCATTTTAGGAAAAATGGTATTGGTTTTTTAGTATTGGAGTTAGAAAATCATTCTTGATTGGTCCTTATGTTGGGATGGTAGAAATGAGTAAGATTGGTAGAACTTGAAATGTAGAGAATAAATAGGCATATCTAACCTATTTATACTAAACTTCAAGTAACCAAGGATTTTGGGTACATTAGTGTTTTAAGACACTCCTAGGAGTTATTACCTCATTTTCATGGGTTAATCCAATGAGAAGATCATGGAATGCATTGATATAAATGACTTCCCACTAGTATTACATATTTCATTTTTAGTAATGATTTATGATTTAGTGCAAAAGAGTTAGTTTTGAAAAAAAATGTTGAAATTGTTTTCAAATGTAACAGTTTGAAAAGGAATGATAGTGGTATTTTTAAAATGGTTTGCTTTTCAAATACATGGTTAAATTTTTAAAAAATGTTTTGAAAGTGAAAAAATGTTGAATTTTGGAAAGCCTTGTTGTGATATGCATGATGTGTTAAATTTTAAATTTTTAAGCCTTCAATTGCTAGGTAGTGAGACTAAGTGGCATTTTATTTTGGTTATAGAAATTGGAAATCGGTAGGCATTGTAGAAACCAACTGGAAGAGGCTTCTGAGAAGGTGGTTTCACCTGAGTCATAGGTGAAACAATATCTAGTTCAGAGTATTTTCTAGGATTTTCAAGTCATGGATAGAGTGAATAGAAGGGGTGAACCAAGGTAGGTGGATCATTCCATTTAGTTCCAAAAGAAAAATCCACCCATCTTTTGGGGTGATTCAGAACCCAAGAAAGAAGAGGTTTGGATGAATAGGATGAATCAAATATTAAATTTCCTAAACACACCAGCTGATCTGTCAAGTTTGAAATGTACATGCTGGAATATCTAGCATGCCAGTGGTGGGATTTAGCAGTTGAGGCTAAATTAGACCAATTCATTACATGGGAGGATTTTGAAGAATTGTTCAACAAATATTTATATCCTCACATGTTTAAAATTTTTAGAATGGTAGAATTTTTTGGATTGAAGAAGGACAACTATTTAGTGATAGAGTATGTGGATAAATTTATAAATTTAGTCTATTTTTTACTAGAATTTTCTGAAAGTGCTTCCTTGAAAGCACGCATTTTTGAATTGAGGATGAGGCTAGAGATTCTCTTGAAGATTTTCATGGTCGGTATAATGGATTATACAAAAATGGTCAATAGAGAGGTGGTGGAAAAAATGTCCATCTCAAGTAATTCTAGTGATGAAGGATGTTGATACTTATGGGAAATGGTGGGAACTCTAATTCTAGGAACAAGAGGAAGTGGGATACATATTTCCAAGATAGTGGAATAACTCATAATCAAATGGCTAGAAAGGTGAATCTTCCTCCAAAACCAAAGGGTAAACTAGGATGATTTTAGTGTGATTCTTTTGATCACATGAAATGAGATTGTATAACACCACCTAGAGCATTCCACGATTTCAAATAGATAGGGAATATTTAGCACTGTTGTCACAGTTCTCTAAGGTCGGGTGCTCAGGAAACATCACACATTTTAAAATTTTCATATGATTTTATGGGAAAATTACAACAAAATAATTCTCATTGGTAGAATCGATCTCACCATGGTGATTATAGGAATTCCATGAGTCCTCAGTAAGGGAAATCTCAACAGGGAAATAAAGAACAAAGTATGGTGAGTAAGCAGTTATATAGACCTAAGAAAGTGATCTGCATGATTAATATCGACCATCAATAGTGAGAGGTATGATTATTTTAAATTATACCTTTATGTAATCTTTTTTTGATACATGTGTATCCCATTTATTTATTACTTCTAGTGTTTTTGATCTTCTAGGATTACATGCTGAAATGGTTCCTTCTATTTTGAAACTTTAAACTCATCTTGGACAAAGATAATATCGATACTTTATGTGAAAATCATGTACTATAATGATTGATGGAGCTGAATTGATTTGGTATTTCTTTATGATTTATATGGATTTCTATGAAATAATCCTAGGTATGGATTGGTTTTCAATGTTTAAATATCACATCGATTGTTATACCCAAAGGGTTAGTTTTACAGCTGATAATGGCATCAACCGTCTATTTAAAGGAGACCAGAATGTAAAGGTAGGTGCAACAGATTTGTTGGCACCAGCATTTGGAACTATCTCATACTAGTTGGTATATTTGACTTTGGCATCGATGGATGATATCAAGGATAGCGGTTTTTTAGCAATTGTTGATCAGTTTTTAGATGTGTTTTCTAAAAATTTATTAGGGTTTCCACCCACAAAATAATTGAAGTTTATAAATGATATCTTACTAGGGACCAGTCCTATCTCACTTTTGTCTTATCTGATGGAACCAACATAACTAAGTGAATTGAAAGTGCAGGTGGAAAATTAGGAAATCAAGGGGTTTGTGTTCGAGTACATCTCTATGGGCCGCACTAGTTTTGTTTGTGAAAAAGGCAGATGTAACTCTTTGGTTGTGCATAGATTATCATAAGCTTAACCAAGTTATGATAAAGAATCAGTATCCACTTATATGAATTGATGATCTATTTGATCAATATAGGGGAGCTCAGTGGTTCTCAAAAATTGACTTTCATTCAAGATATCAATAATTATGGGTTCTAAAGGAGGATATTCCAAAGATAGGTTTTAGAAGTAGATATATCCATTAAGAGTATGTGGTTATAAATTTCGGTATTACAAATTCACCTAAGATATTTATGTAATTGATAAATAACATATTTCAATGGTATTTGGATTATTTTGTGGTAGTGTTTATGGATGACATATTGGTGTATTCAAGGACAAGGGATGAACATGAGCAACACTTGGCAATAGTGTTGGGAATCTTGTGGGATCGTCATTTATATTCCAAACTTTCAAAGTGTGATTTTTGGATAAAATAGGTACATTTCCTTGGCTGTTTTATCTCTAAAAAAGGTTTTTCTATGGATCCAGAAAAGATAAAGGTTGTAATATCTTGGCACCTGCAAAAGAATGTTTTTGAGATACATAGTTTACTTGGCTTAGATGGATATTACCAATGATTTTTTAGTAATTTTTCATGAATATATTCACTAATTAAAGCTTTGATAATTAAAGGTATTCCATTTTAATGTAATGATTGATTTAAAAATAATTTTCAGGAGCTTAAAGTTTTCCTTACATCAACACTGATCTTGATATTACTCGAATGTAGAAAAGGGTATGTGGTGTATTTTGATGCTTCGGGATCTAGGTCGGGATTTGTTTTCATATAAGGAGATCATTTTGTCACTTATGACTCATGACGATTATGGTTGAATGATAAGAACTACCCAACACATGATTTTTAATTAGCTTTTGTAATCCATGCTTTGAAGGCTTGGTGTCATTACCTCTTTGGTGAGAAATTTATGGTGCTTACAGATTATAAGATCTTGAAACACATTTTATCATAAATAGACTTAAATATGAGATAAATAATATGGATGGAGTATCTCTAAATGTTTGACTTTGACTTGATGTATACATCGTGTAAAGTAAATTCTATGGAAAAATGCATTAAGTAAAAAGTCGTATGTTCAGTTGGGAAAAGAGGAATCAGACTAGTGGTAGTTGATTTCGGTGATAGTTGACATGCAATTGGATTGTGAAGACCAAGATAGTGTTGCATTTTTCTTTCTAGTTTCTTTGGTTCCTGATTTGGTTGAGGCAGTTAAGGAGGCACAAACATATGATTCAAAATGTTTGACTATGAGGTCAAAACTTAATGGTAGGAGACCATTGAGGGATATAAGCTAGATGGCAGTTCAATTTTATGGTTTTGAGATCAAATGTTCATACCTATGGATTTTCAAGAATAACTTCTTCACACTTACCACCATTTGATATGGGTTGTTCATCCTGGAATATAGAAGATATATAAGGCAATGAAAGAAAAAAATTAGTGGGTTGGAAAGAAAAGAAAAGTAGCTGAGTTTTTGATGAGATGCCTCACCTGTTAGTAGGTTGAGGTAGATCACTAGTGACCAGCAGGTATATTTTAGTCATTACCTATACCTTTTTGGAAATGGGAGCAAATAGTTATAGATTTTGTGGCAGGTCTCCCAAGGACATCTCAGAAACACGATGTCATATGGGTGATAGTGGATTGGCTCACAAATTTGTCCCATTTAATCCCTATTTGAGAGTCTCATATAGTGAAATACTTGTCTAAAATTGATATCTAAGAAGTGGTGAAGAGGCATGGAATACTAGTTCTGATAGTATCAGACTGAGATCTAAGGTTTATGTCTCGTTTTTGTAAATACTTACAACAATCCCTTGGGACTCAGGTGACTATTAGCATGGCATATCATCCTAAGACGAATGGACAATCTAAAAGGATGATACAGATGTTGGAAGAAATTATTCGGGGTTATGTAATAGATTTTGGTGGCTCATGGTAGGAGCACATACCATTAGTGGAGTTATCATATAATAACAATTATTAGGCCTCAATACATATGGCTCTTTTTGAAGAATTATATGGGTTTCCTTGTCATTCTCCACTTTGTTGGGTGGAAATGGGTGAGACTTCACTGGTTAGACCAAGCCTTGTGTAAGAGACAATAGATAAGATTCAGTTGATCAAAAAGAGGATGTTGATGACTCTTATTCATTAGAAATCATATACGGATCATCTTCGATAGACGTTGTCATTCTAGGTAAGTGATCATGTGTTCTTGAGAATCTCTCCAAGGCTTGGGCATCGTCGTTTTGGGAAGAAATAAAAATTATCTTCTTGATACATAGGCCCTTTTGAGATACTTGAAAGGGTTGTTGAGGTGGTATATCTGTAATGGTCCATACCTCTCTGGTCCATTCCTTTGCTAAAATCTAGTGTTTGAAGTGTTATGGGAGGTTAAGGTGACTTATCCCCAACACTTTTCCAAATTTCCAGTTATGTGAATAGTTCCATCAGTGAGATCGATGTGAACAGTTCATCAGTGAGACATTCTATGAATAATTTTTCTAGGATCTTGTACAATGTTTCCAGGATCGTTAGGTTAACAGTGTTTCTAGCATCAGTAGGTGTACAGTGTTTCCAGCTTCGAGTAGGTGTACAATGTTTCCAGCTTCCTACAGTTTCACCCCCTTAACATTTTCTTTGACGTAAAATGCATTCAAGGCCTTGTTTTAAGGTATTTAAGGCCAATTAAAATCCCATTACTCCTATATTAATTTTTTATAAGGCTTAGGATGCTTTTACTTGGTCAAACCGCGTGGTTTAATGTGATCTGATTTTAATGTAAAATCCAGTGTATCTTAAACCGCTACTCTGTTAAATCTTTTAAAGGGACGAGATATATTCTTTACTTTTCTACCTTCTTGCTCCCTGGAGTAAGACACTCTAACATTTCCTTCTTCCCATAGGAGTAGTGTGATCGAACCTTAATCCTCAGATCATTTCCCCTTGAAGTTTCTTCCTGCTACATGTGCACCCCTTGTTTTGGTGTAAGCCACAAGTTTCGATCCTTCATCAATAGAAGGTATGATCTACCTCCGTTCTTGTGTTTTCTTCGATCCTTATCCTTTTTTTCTTCTTGTCATGTCATGGAATGTGATCTCCATGATTCTAATGGATTTTTCTTGGTTGTAGGATGGTGCGGTCATGCCACGGCGTCCTTGGGTGGATGTAGTTATCATAGGGGAGGAGATCGTAATTTGTTGTATGGATTGTTCTCGTATAAATAACTTCAAGAACCGTTTGAGGTAGGGGATTCATTTCTTCTCTTTTCTTTTATGTGCAATTGTAGAGTTAGCATGTTTTAGCCCACTGGATCACAATGGAATTGACATAATAAATATTTGAACCGAATAAATAAATTGATATTGATCATATGTTATTGCCCCTTGTTTTGTTAGATAATGTGATATCTATGCTTACTTTGTTTAGCTTTTTGTTCTTGATGGAAATTAGTAAAGAACATAAACTGGGATTAATTGTAATTATTTTTCAAAGATAAAGAGTCATGTAAATGATTCTGGTTGTTGTTGTTGTAATTTGATGTTAATCAAATTGATGCAGTAAGCATGTTTAATTATTTTTAATAGCTTACTATTTAGGTTTCCCATAGTTAGAACCTATAAATAATAAATTGGTTAATTCTAGATGGATTAAATAACCATCTTTTTGATAAAAATATAATACCTGTTAGGGTTCTGAGTTACCCTCTTGCTTACAAGGCAAAGTGCCTTGTGCTTTGGATCCTTGAGAGCTCGTTATGTTTGAAGGTTGGATTCCTTGTTTAAGGGCCAAGAGCCCAGTTGATATGATGTTTGTTTTCCTACTACTTGTGTTGTGATATGATCCTGGATGGCTAATGTGATATGTGGGGGTAGGGATGCCCATTGGTTGTGTCATCAGTTGATATCTAGAGTGGTGAGATGCATTAGTTTATGCATGTGGGTGTCAAGGTGGACATCAGAGATGGTGAAACAGGTTGGATGTAAATGTTTGGATGTTTGCTGAATCTTGTTGGTTGTTTATCTACATTACTTTACCCACTTCTCAAGGTATTTGTTATTGCTTACCCTCCTTCCAAAAAGGGGCAAAGACACGCGTGGTATGCCACGTGATTTTCGTATTTAGCTTCTTGAGGGATGATGGGTCTATGCTCTTATTATAGGTGGAAAAGACTCGAAGGGTAGTTCACCTACACATTGTGTTGAGCCCCCTTGTTTTTAGTATCTTAGAATGTTTTTATATAATTCCTGGGAATATGGGAAAGTAATAATGATGTTAATAAATGATTGAATAAATGATGTTATCCCATGGGGTTGGAGCTTGCTGGGACACAATGCTGAGGTTGCAATTTAACGGAACAGTGGACTTTGGGTGTGATGCTAATGAAATGTAATGTGGAATTGTTAATGGTTAATTAATTTTTAAAGATTTAATTAACGTAAAGTGAAACTTATAAAAAGGGAATAAAGTAATATAAAAAATCTATTTAAATGGTTATGTGTTTATAAGATACCTAGTCTTAGCAGTGGCAGTCAGGAGTCCGAGAGACGTTAGCTGCAATTGAGTCTGAGACTAAGTTTTTCCCATAGTTTGGTTGTGATCTATACTATATCATGTACTTTTGTGTTTTTATATGATACCCCTCCCTTTCGGTTAGGGAAACTAACACCCCAGGGATTCTGAGCTCTGGGGGAATTTTCCCCAACATTCCAGTGGGAGGATGGATGGCTTACTACCTCCTTTGGCCCCACTCTCTTCTCTTGGTAGTTACTTGTGCTGGTAGGAACATCGGTTATTTTTTCCCATATATGTGTGTAGAGGGTAATGGCTTGTGATTATTCACACACATATATTCTGGATATAGTTTCTTATGGACTACTATAGGTGTAACGTGTATAGGATGTGATGATTTGAGGATCCTTACTCGGTGTATGGGCTATAATGGTTTGAGTTTTAATACCTGATGTATGATACGCATTATGCAAGCTGTGGTGGATCCCAGAAACTACCTGGTTACTTTTGTTACATGGACGTGGGGGTTTTGTTTCATGAGGTGCATGTTGGGGTGCTATACCTAGGTGTCTGTTGGCAAGACCTTTTAGAGAGAGATGCTTAGGACGTGCGACGTTTGGGAAAAGCAGCAAACCGGTGAGGAAGTGGTAGCGGAGTACTCTTGATATTATTTATCATATTATATACTATTTTATGTGATACTTAGTGATAGAAGCCATGGTGAGGCTGAGAACTTAGTATACCTGGTTAGGTGACGAGTTAGTTTCACTTGTTGTTCACTATGCTTTAGTATGCTTTCTTTACTTTTGCATGAGAGGCTCTGAGGAGGATCCTACTGAGTATACTGTTATACTCACCCTATGTACATATAAACTATTTTTTAGGTTACTTGGAGCAGGTTGGAGATCATGTTGGTTACTACTAACTTGGGGTTGCAGGAGTTGTTTGGGCTTCGTGGTTGCTATTGTTTTTACTTTCCTTGGGTACTTGTGGTTTTTCCTTCCAGTTGTAGTAGTTCTTGCATGACATTACATATGTGTACTTGGGATTTCTTTTATATTGTAATCTGAGTTGGAGTTGGTTGGTGTATATCTTATCTCTCTTCTTTGCATGTGTTCTCTTAGAGGGTAATGTCTCCCATTTGTGTGTTTACTATACCCTCGGTGCTAGTCGCCAACCTGGGGCCTACTAGAGGCGGGACTCAGGGGTTATTATCTCCCTTATCACATTACCGGTCCAAAATGGCTACACATTGTGGGGAGGGGGTTGTGAAAATATCACTTGGCATTGCCACTAAGGTTTAGTTCGGTGCATAATGTATTTCACGTATCTCAGTTGAAAATGTATCAGCCTGATCATGACCATGTGATTCGATGGGATCATGTTGACCTAGAGTAGAATGCTTTGTTGATTCATGTTCCAGTACAGATTTTGGATAGGAAATAGAAAGTGTTTCATGGGAAAATCATCACTCTAGTGTGGGTTTTATGGTAACATGGTTAGATTCAGGAAGAAACTTGGGAATATGAGAGGGAAATGATCGAGCAATGGGTTGAACTCTTTTAGGCCAATAGTGATTTTCTATTTTTTGGGGACAGAAAGACCAATGGAGGGGAGAATGTAGAACCCTTAGTTTTAGTTAATTAACTCTTTATTTATGTATTTTAAGTATATAAAGTAATTGGGTTAAGTGTTGGTAGGTTTGGAGGGGGTTTGGAATGTTTTGGGGGCTCTTATGGAGGTGCACAGTTTGATAATGGTTAGGATAAACTGTGCAACACCTTTAGGAAACCGTGCAATGGAGAATAAGGGTAACTAGATAGGTGCATGATTGGTGCATGGTTTGGCCAAACCATGTAGCCACCTAGGTGAAACTGTATAAAGTGTAACATAGGTGTTGAGCATGGTTAGAACATGGTTTGTCAAACTGTGAAATCCAGCCATGCGAGGGGTGTTTGGAAGCAGTGAATAGAGCATGGTTTATGCACAGTTTTCCAAACTGTGCGCCTAAACTGTTCACTATTAAAAAAAGATCTAAAAAGTGTGGATCTAATTTGGATTTTCCTATAAACCTATATTTTCTCCATAATATGACCCTAATTAATTTTCCTCTCCTACAAAAGGCTATAGAGACCCTTCTCCTTGATCTGAGAGAAATCTGTTGGAGATTATTGGTGCGTTGGAGGTCAAATTCTTTAGTAAGTGACCATTCTTGGTTGTTTTCCTTAGATTTCATCTTCTTCCCCCTCTTGGATTCATAGATATAATATTTTGGGGATAGATCTATGTTGGTTGATTCCAATCATGATGATATATTATTGTTTGGTTGATAGGGAACAAGATCTAAGGAGGTTTTCTGGGTTTCAGTCCAGTTTTGTTGAAGAATTTGTGTCATTCTTCATTTTTACCTAATTTTGCGAGGTAGGTGGATTCATTATCAACCCATATTAGTTGAAATTTTAAGTATTTATTTCAAATTTATTGAATTTATTAAATTTAATTGTGAAATGTTTGTGAAAATATTTTTAGAAACCCTCTTTAATGATGATTTGTGAAATTAGAAAATTAGTGGTTGTGCAAAGTACCTTGTTCCATGATTTTAAAATATGACTTAGTTTTGTTTCATGGAAATAGTTTGATAGAATTTTTTTAAATAAAATAAATTCTTTATTGAAACTGATTGAAATGGTTTATTTGGCATGGCCTTTGGCTTAGTTGGTTGGTGTGTGTTCATTTGAATTGGCATGACCCTGTGGAAGGGGTGTGTGCCATTGGGGCACTTGGTATATGTTTACCTTGTGATAACTTGGTAGATCAATGAGAGACTGCTTATTAGTGTGGAAATGTCACTCAATCATTCATGTGTGGTTGTGTGGATTTTTTAAACCAAGTAATAAGTATGCCAATGGATTTGAGAAATGGTTTAAAGGAATTGTTTGTTTTATTTCCTTAGAAAAATTGTTTGGTTTAGAAACTATTTGGTTGAAAAACTATTTTGGGATTTGATATAAACTATTCTAAATTGTTTTAAACTATTTTATATAAATGTGTTAACTTTTTCTATCCTAGTGGCATTATTTGGTAAGTTTTGGGGGAAAACCTACTGAATTTTATACTCACCCCCTACTTGGGAACTTTGGTGTGTTTGTATATATTATTTATAGAGACATGGGTAAAGGAAAGGTATCTCATTTATTTAGTGATGCATCATGATACCTTGGGTATGGTTTGTGGAGCTAGAGCTTGGAGCGGGTTGGGAGATGTTGAGTTGATGTCTTTTGTGTCTTTGAGTTTTGTTGGTTTTGGTTTTCTCTTGGTACTCTGATATTGTTCTTGGTTTTTGATTTGTACTCTGGTTTATTATTTTTGGTTTGGTTATACTTTGAGTTGTATTACATTGTTCTAATTCATCATATAGTGGTTGTTTGGTTGTGATTATATGGTTTGGTTGTTTTATTTTCAATGTGAAAATCATCCCCCAATTGTTATGTAGCCCTCGGCATTTATTTCCAGCCTTTGGTGTCTTGGGGATGTCACCTAAGGCCTAGTAAATGTTTTGCCACTTCCCAAGCCAATGGGTGAGGTAAAATATGTTACAATAACAAATGAGTATCTCTCGTTGTTATTTTTTATGTAGATTATGTTTTTTTTTTGAAATTATGAAGAAATTTATAAATAATTTACAAAGGATATGAACAATTTATTTGAAATGTATATGCATGGTGAAATGAGATACTTTCTTGTCTTGTATATTCCTCAAGAGAGAGATCATGTCTTTCTTTCTCAAGAGAATTATTCTAAGTAACTTCTTAAAAGTTTTATCATGGAGGATTCAAATCGAGTTTCTACACCCATCTTAGTGGGAACTAGAATGTCAAATGATGTGGAAGGAGAGGATGTTGATCCAAAAGTTTTCATAAAGTTGATTGGAAGTTTATTGTACTGGACAACTTTTAAACAAAATATTGTGTATATTGTTACCCTTTATTCTATATTTTAAAGAGCACCTAATATTTAACATCTTATGTCTATAAAAAGGGTTCTTATATGCATTAAAGTAACTAAATAATATGGGTTTAAGTATGATAGAAAGGGATAAATTGATCTATTTGGATATACATATGCAGGTCGAGAAGGTTGTGTGGATGACCAAAGGTCCACATCTTATGAAGTGTTCTTCCTAGGTAAAAGTTTCATGTGTTATCACACTAAGAAGTAGATTTCTATTAATTTGAGCACTACTTAAGTAGATTAGTGGTTTTAACTCAATCCATTACACAAATGATGTGGATGAGGATGTAAATAGAAGATCTTAAGGTGGAAGTGAAGATACCACTTCTCTTGGGTTGTGATAATCAAAGTGTTGTTAATTTTTTTAAAAATATTATTCAACATTCAAGGTCTAACCACATAGATATTAGATATCACTTTATCTAAGAGCTTGTGGTGAGAAATTATTTAAAGGTGTAATTTGTTCCTACCTGGGAGAAAATAGTCAATGTGTTTACCAATCCATTATAGAAGGATGTTTTTTAGAGACTGGGGTCGGGTATGGTAGTAAAATATCACCCCTCATAAGGCTAAGGTAGGGTGTTTATTATCTCATCTATCATCCTGGTCTTTAGATATTTTATTAAAGGGGTAGAAAAATACTGCATAAATCTCTTCATGTTTAATCCCTTAATGTATTCATGAAGGGAGAGTAAAACTTAAAAAAGAGTTTCCAAATTAATTTCTTTATATTATTTAGTGGGTATATATTTAGGGGAAGTTTTTAATAATGGTAAGTTGTGATTTCATCATGTGGTGTGTGTTTGTGAATTATCCCTGAACTATTCTAACTGTTTTGTGAACATGAATATAAGAATCTATCAATAATAGGTTCAATGAATAGTTTTGATTAATGAAATATGAATTGGAGGAAGTGAGATATTATTTTCTCTAATAAATTGATCATGGTTGATGTTTTAATGGGGTTACAAGTGGAATTCTTGTTTCATGTATTGAGTTTACCCAAGTAGGCTTAAAACTATTGGATAATGATTTATTTCTAAGAGGTTTGGGCTTGAAAGTGATTTATGTTCCTTGGTTTCCAAAAAAATCCAAATGGGGGATTTTTAATACCAAGTGTTGTTGGTAAGATAGTTGAGTTCATGAGGAAGAAGGTAGAGAGGAGGCGAAGTAGATATGATGGTTGTGTTGTATTTTGTTATCAACGCACAAATAATGTTCAAACTCAAGTGATAATTGATGATTCATTAGAGACTAAGTTCATTATAATATTTATGTAGTATTTAAATTTGATTGGAATCAGTTTTGAAGAGTTTGTAATATATCTAGAAGTATTTTGAAGTGTTATGGAATTTAGAGTTAAGCTGAAAATTGGCCAAGTCTGTAGGTATGAATAAGTCATTATTGACTTGTGTATGTGTAATTTTGAGTTGTGTATGAGTCATTAGACCTTTGTATGAGGCATTGTGGCCTATGTAGGAGTCATTTCCCTCTGTGTATGATTCAATTCACTTTACATATGAATGATTTTTCTATTTTGTATGAGTAATCAAGACTTTTATGTAAGTCAAAAACTTGGTAAAAATTTGAGAGTTTGATAGAATTAAAATGTGATTTTCCAAAATTATTTAGAGAAAATAAAATGAAATCAGGCGATTCTATATGAACTAGTCTTCAATTAATTAAATCATAATTATGGAGGGTTGATATTTAGGATGGTATTCAAGGATTCCATGTTTCAAAGGGTGTGTCGCGTCATGTTCTAAATGTTGTCTTGCATACGTGGAGATTGAAACAAAGGAAATAACTAAAAAAGTTTTTGTGGGAAGTTTAAAGGGAATATTAAGCCATATTTTATGGAATAAGTCATGGAGAATATCATTTTCAAATATTGTATTGAGTTATAAATTAAAATATTTGAAATTCATCACCACTATAAAGATTGATAATAATTTAGGTGCTACTAACCTGAGATGTGGAGAAGAAATAATGATGTGAGAATTTCTATAACTAATTTATAAAATAAATATTCACTTATATTAAGTGAATATTAAAGGTGAAAATAAATAATAATAAGTAGGTTTAGTTAGTGTGAGGAGAATTGACACACTATAGTGAAAAACATTTATTATATCAAAGAGAGATATAAGAAGAAAAAATAAGAAAAAGTTGTTGTTTCTCACTATTGTGGAAGAAATTGAATAGGAATAAGAAAAAAAATTATATAAGTGCAAGTGGGGAGAATCGAATCAGTGTAGTAACTACCTGCTGAAACATATTAGTGAAGGAATCTCTTTTTTTTGTGAAAACTTTCATCATCATTATAATTGTGTGGGATGCACATACACTGTCAGGAGACTAAAGTGCGCAAGTTCATGGATAAACCTTTCCTATTGTAACTCACAAGTTGATACTAGTGGGTTGTATGGTCTTAGAAGAATCCAGATTATACGAAGGATTATTCTTCTCAATTTGATAGGTGAACCTTGTAAATCTTTCGTGTTATTTTGTGTGTTCTTGTGGGGGGGGATATGTTTCTCTTTAACTATAGGTGAAGGATATTAAAAGAAAAACATAAAACTAATTTCAAATCACCGATTCGACCCCCTCTTAGTGATCTAACAAATCTAGTGGGCGTATTTTCACAATTATTTAAAAAAATTATATGTATTTCATAGTCAAATACCTCATTTTTATTGTCAATGGTGTTATCTAAAGGCCCTTGATGAGAAATAAGATGAAAAATTTATCCTAAATGATCATTTATTATAGGTTTTGGATGATGAGCACTAAGGGAGGGTCCATTTTCAACTTAAGAAGACAATCTTTCCCACTAGGTATTGGATCACTTCTAGTAATTCAATCACTTATACTGGCATAGAGTTGTAAGATACCTATTTATAAGTGGTATAGGCAAAAAAACTGGGAATGTGAGAGCATGAATGTGGTTAAAATATAACTGATCAATTAATGAAAGTTGTGATGACTATGTGTCCATCACTTCCACCAGATGTCGGTATAGCTTTTGATACATGTATGGATATGACACACTTCTTGTATAATGATTTAGGGGATGGTGATGATAATCCTAGTGATGTTTGGGGTGACAACCTTCCTAGTGGTGATGGTGATGAAGTTGTTGAAGATGATGGTGCTAAGGTTGACACTGGTGATGAGGGTGGTGATAGTGATGGCCAAGACAATAGTGGTGATCATGGCAATGATTTTTTTGTGGGTGATATCGATTCATTTCACTCATAACATCATTTTTATAAAGCTTTTATTATGACTGACTGAAAATTATTTTTTATTAATAAGGACACTTTTGAGGAAAAAGTGAGAAACCAAAAGTTTCGACAAACCCAAACAGCAACAAGAAAAAACCAGAAATCACCTCATCCAAGCAAAAACAGTGCCGCTCACTCCGAGGGAGGACCACTCAGCGATCCCATGCAAGCATGGTCCCTCCCGATGGAAAGCCATCCCTTCGATCAGCCACCTCCCAAATGACCTTCCAAGGAAGGAGCAGTGTGCTCTAGCCCATCCGAGCCGATCTGGCCCTCCAACATTCCACACACAACAAGAGCGGTAACTTGACAAAGCATTAGTTAGTGAGATTATAAACAGAATCGTTGAAAACAAGTTGAATTCTACCAGAGACTGTGTCCCTAAACAGCTTCTAGGATAAGTTAAAGACCTGGAAAAGAGGGTCCCCCCTTATCATGGCTTCGAAGGCAGTGGTCAGTCTATTCCAAACCTGCATGTACTCCTCAAGACTAATCAACCCCTTATTGAAGCCTCCAACTAGGATTGTATCCTGCTTGTCAACCCAAACATACTGCTCTTCATTCAGCTCCACTTCAAGGTTTTGGCCCATCATTTTGGTTGCATCCTCTTCCGAGGCGTTGAGATATAACACATGTTCTGTCGCCACATCCTCCGAGCTTAAAACCAAATCTGAGGAGATTTCATGCTGTCCAGGTGAGTTAAGGTGACACATGATCTCCCTGTCCAGCACCTCAACCATTGGCTTCTTAGCTGACCGGGTCCTCATAGGAGGGGGGTAAGGAGGAGTAATCCTTCTTACCCCTCCTCCTCCTCTTACTCCTATAACTCCTTGACTCGGGTTCGGCTTCAGAAAAACTTCTACATATCACATTAAGTTCTGCTTCCCCTCCACCATCATCACACTCCGGGAGAACATGCCCCCTGATCTGACCTTCCAACAAGAGGCCACCAGTGTTCCTCCTATTATCTTTATCATCCACAACCATAGGAGAATATTCAACTCTAGAATCCACCTTAACCAGTTCTGCAAACTTGTTGCTCAAAACAATTGGAGTCCGGGTTGGAGATACAAGCTCTGGCAGGATGCCGGAACTCGAACCCTCTGGGTCTCCAAGGTTGGTCTGAGCCTGCACCTCCACCCCAATTTCATTCAGTTGACCAGGGGTTTTACCCAAGGCAGGCCCAACCCCATTTCCCCCTTCCTTCTCCCTGACACAAGATTCCCCAACCCCAAACCCATCCTGAAAAGCTAGTTGATCAAAACCCCTACCCATATACTGAGGATGGGGATTCTGATCCTCCCAACCCCTGCATTCACCTGGAGGCAGAGAGGTCCTCGCCAAAGCCTCATCTGCATAGTCCAGACCCTCCTTCCCCATGCTACTAGCCGCCTGGACTACACCTAAGTCCATCCTGAGGCGATCAAACACAGCCTCCACCTGAGGCTCCGAGACCCTGGATGCCTCCTTTAAGATAGAACTGGCAGACCTCACCCTCCCCGAGCCAGACGGATCCACCATCGAATCAATGGGAACACGGCGCAACCCCACCCCAGGTTGACAAGGAGGCCCCTGCTCCTGATCCCCCCAAAGTGTCTTGACAGACCTCAGGTTTCACACAGCAGGCTCAGAACTATGGCTGGAGCCTGACCCATCGCCCTCGACATGCACTAAGACACCCTTATCCACCGCAGAAGTATCAACCACCACAGCTGAAGCCCTTTTGCGGCACTCCTCCAGACGGTGGCCCTGTCTATGGTAGAAATAGAAAAAAGAATACCAAGATTCGTAGAACACACTTTGTACATACCTGTATTTCCCCTCAATCACAATCCAAACCTTGTCGGGTGGAGTACGGGAGAGCTCCACTTCCACACAGATTCTCGCAACAATCGGGTGCACCATTGCATCTGTTTTCCAATCTACATAAAGGAAGCGACCCAAGGAGTTACCTGTTGAACGGAGGAGGGATGTATTCTAAAAGGGAAGCGGCAACCCCGGAAGTTGAATCCAGATCGCCGAAGAGGAAGAGTCCCGATTCATGTTCAAATCGAATGTCCAATGATTAAGATGGAATGGTAACCCTCTAAAGGACCTGATAGCTCGAGACCAGGCCAACGCCAGGTCGTCTTCATCAATGAGACAAACAAGGATTTAACACGGCTCGAGGAGACCGACAACCGCATGACAGCCTAAACCCCAATCCTGATTCATGTACCTCTCGAAAACCTCAACCAGAGGCCGACGACGAGTGAACTTTGCAACCAAGGTTGTGGAAAGAAGCGACGAAGCTTCAGAGAATTCCTTGGACGAAACCGGGACAACAGGATGACCATTACAGACGCCAGGCACCTTTGGAGCAACCTCAATTCCAGGGAATAAAGTGCGCCTCCTGAGAAAAGCATCCCCAGAAGAAGAAACCAGCCCCTCCCCCTGACGGGGAGGGGTCGTCGCCGCCGCCATGGAAGCTAGGGCATCAAACGCCCGTCGCCCATCGCCTGTCACCTGTCCGTAAAGCTTTTATTGTGGAGTATAATGTATTATAAATTAAATTCATTATATATGTTATCATTTCATTTTGAATTTATTAATTATTTGAATGTAAAAAAAATTGTCTTTCGAACGTTTTGACTAACAATGATGCATTTATTATCTTTCTCTTTGACCATTTTAAGTATCATCACAGGTGGAGTGGTATGGGAGATGTGTAGGTACGATGTTTTTTTGTAGGTTTGTTGTAACATCCTAGTTTCGAAATCCGCCCAGAGGCGCCCCGTACCCGGTTGGTCACATGGCCTCAAGCACATTTCCCCTAACTCCAGAGGCTGCCAACTAGCAACGAGGGCCTTGGGTGTGATAGTGGGGAAATGATGCCCTCATTGGTAGAGTAACACAGTGGGAGAGAAATATATAACAATAGAGGAAGCAGTAATAATGGCATACAAAAGTAAATAGTAGAATACTGAAAGTAATAAGTAGCTAGAGCACATATATAATGATACATGATACTTATGTCTAGGAAAGAAGCCAAACATGTCACAATGCTGAAATACAGTACTAAACCAAAGTAAGAAAGAAAATAGTAAACAACTCCTCAGCATCGCAAGCATCATCTTGGTCCCATTCTCTCCAGCTCCAAAGCAGTCAAGTACCTAAATTAGAAGGGCACTTTCCCTTATCTATACCTGCAACAATATAATCTGTTTGGGCCCAAAAACATAACCCAAACAGGGTGTGAGACTAAATCCTAGTAGGCAACCACTAAGAGATCTGTTCCTAACAATCAGTGAATATATATATATGGTAGGCAATGAGAAAAAGAAGCAGTAAACAAGAAAGTACTCAATAGTAAACATTCCTACAGTTTCAAAGCATTCAAACACCACATATCAAGTAAGTAGATAATCATAAATAGGTAACCATATGGGATGTACTCACAGCCTAATCCCATCTAGTCCTACCTAGAAAACACAAGCAACTATCTAGGAATTACACACAGTCTAACCCCTCTGGTTCAGCTTTAGCACAGACTCTCTGAGGAATCACTCACTATCAATTCCCCCTATAGTCTTGTATCGGTAGCTAAAAGGCACTATGGGGAAGCACTTATATATCATTCCCCCTATGGCCCATGTCAAGGAACTACATACACTCTAAGGAATCACTTGCGTCAATTCCCCCTGTGGTCTCACATCGTTCAATAAAAACAGACACTCTGGAGAAGCCCTTACACTCATTCTCCCTATGGTCTACTACACCAAGTTCTCACGACCCTGTGTAAGTCAAACAAGAATATCAATGCAAAGAGGCCAAAGTAAACCTCAAGAAATACTTGGATAACCAGTCTACAGCATAACAACATGTCAGATAAATAATCACTCCATCCTAATAATACTAGGCATGGGAAAAAACAAGGCAGCCTAACAGGCTAAGCAAGACCAAACGGTCGTAACCAAAATATTCATGGGAAAACACTTCCAAAGCATAGAAATTAACCCTACTCACATTCAATTAACCTATACTCAAGCATACAAGTATAGAAGACAATTAACAGGGCTAAAACTGTAAACACGCAATACCTTGATCAAGGGTATTAGGCACTTTTTCACATAAAATTCAAATACTATCTACAGAAAGGCACAAAACACCTACCTCGGTGTTGTAGGATCGTTATACGTGAACCTCAAGCCTTAAATCGCCCAATAACATCATAGATCTATAAAAATGCTCAAAAAGTTAGACCAAAGATAACTTGAGAAAGAGGAGGAATCAGGAAATTAATCTCTAGAAGAATAAAGATCTTACTGTGGCGATCCCAATGCAATTGACGGCGATCAATTTGGAGAACAGATGCTCGATCAGGGGCTCAGGGAAAGATCATAGTTGTATGGTTTCTCTCAGATGAGATAGACCTAGAAGGAGGTGTTTTTGTCCGTCAGACACAACCCCAGTATGTTTAATGAAAAAAAAAGTACATGGCGTGCACTTGCCTTTATCGGCCCCCGCATTAGGTGGTCTCCAGGTCACCACACACGGCCGTGTGCATGGCCGTGACATGCCCAACACCCGGCTACCTATGGTAACCAATTACACAACATGTACTTATAAAGTACATGGTGTGTACTTAAGAAATTTTCAAAAAACTCCTCTCTTTACTCAAAAACACCAAAAAAAGGAAAACATAACTGAAAAGAAGATCCGGGTTCTTACAAACTTTTCCCCTTAAAGAAATTCATCCTCAAATTTCCTTAGAAAGGTAGCATAGAAGAATAATCCTTGAATAGCTTTGGCCATTGTGATCGTACATCGGCCACCCTCTCCTAAGTCTCATCATGTACTCTCTTGTGCTTTCATCGAACTCATACCAGAGGAAGAGACCAGACACAGAGAACTTTTGCATTTTGATCAACAATCCGTATAGGATGCTCCTCAAATGAGGAGTCCACCTCCAACTCAACCTCTTCGGGTTGAAGAACATGAGATGGCTTTAAGAATTAATGTCGAAGCTAAGAAACATGAAATATGTCATGTATAGACTGGTACCTCTACGGTAACTACAACCAATATGCAACCGGCCCGACTCTCTCCAAAACCTCAAACGGCCCAACGTACCTCGATGAAAGCTTACCCTGTCTCCTAATCCTCCCGTGCCCCAACCTCAGTGTGACATGCAGAAAAACCTGATCCCCAACCTCAAACTCCAAAGGTCATCTCCGCTGATTAGCATAAGACTTCTATCAATACTGCACAGTAGTCATCCTCTTCCAAATCAACTCTATCTATTCTGTGGTCTCATGGACAAGACGAGGTCCCAGCATAACTATCTCTCCTGCCTCCATCCAACATAAGGGTGACTGGTATGTCTTGTAGTAAAAAGCCTCATAAGGTTCCATCTGAATAGTTTCTTGAAAACTATTTTTGTAGGAAAACTTCACAAGAGGTATGTGATTCTCCCATGAACCTCCAAAATCAAGGATGCATGCTCGCAGCATGTCCTCAAGCACTTGAATCATAGGCTTGGACTGGCCATATGTCTGGGGATGGTAAGTTGTACTCAAAAGTACCTATGTTCCCAAATCCTTTTGTAGACCCTTCCAGAACCAAGAAGTAAAATGGGTGTCCCTGTCTGAAACAATGGAGTGTGGAACTCCATGTAAACGTACAATCTCACAGATGTACAACCATACTATCTCATCAACACTGAAGGTCTCCTTGATCAGCAAGAAGTGAGAAACCTTCATGAGTCTATCAATGACAACCCATACAAAATCATTCCCTTGAGGAGAACTCGGTAAACCTGTCATGAAATCCATCGTGACATTGTTCCATTTCCACTCGAGAATGGGTAACTACTGTAAAATCTCTGCTGGTCACTGATGCTCTGCCTTCACCTACTGGTAAGTGGAACACCTCATGACAAAACTAGTAACATCTCACTTCATACCTAGCCACCAATATTGATGGTGTAGATCACAATACATCTTAGTAATGCCAGGATGAACTGCCCAAACTGAGGATTGAAAGTCCCGCATCAGCTCCCCGTGTATGTCTGCTGACACCTATACGCGCCCATGAAAACACAAGATCTCATCCTCGCCTATGGTCTATCCAAGAATAGGGTCCTCTCCTAACACACTTTCCCAGAGGACTAGGCCTTCAAAATCTAATAGCTTCCTCATTCTCACTTGGTCAAGAAGAGTATAGGTAACAGCTACATAAGAAAGAAATGTCTACCCCTGTCTGTCGTGCACCTCCAAATGCATCTCAGAGAATAGAGCCATAATCTACCACTCACTACTGGTATCCTAAACTGCCTATACTTGAGTCCTCCTACTCAATGCATTAGCCACTGCATTTCCCTTCCCAGGTGTGTAGGCAAGCTTAAAGTCAAAATACTGAAGGTACTCAACCCACCTTCATTGTCTCAAATTCAGGTCATGCTGAGTGATGATATACTTAAGACTTTTGTGGTCGGTGAAAACCAAAAAATGATCTCCTAATAGGTAGTGTATCCAATAGCGTAAATCATGAACAACTACAGCCAGCTCGAGATCGTGTGTCGAGTAGTTCTTCTCATGTGGCCTTAATTGCCGAGACCCGTACGTGACGACTCCATCTCCCTGCATAAGCACCACTCCCAGCCTGATACCTAAAGCATCACAGTAAATAGTATAGATTTTTTCTGGATACGGAAAAAATAGCATTGGTGCTGAAGTCAACCTCCCTTTCATCTCCTGAAAGGCTGACTCACAAGAATCTGTCCACAATTACTTCGCACCCTTCTTAGTCGGGCCCATCAGTGGCATTACTAAGTGTGAAAAGTCTTGTATGAAACATATTTAGTATCCATCCATCCCTAGAAAACTTCGTACCTCAAATAAGTTATTTGGATACTCCTAGGAAACTATTGCTCTCACTTTCTCTGGGTCTACTGATACTCCTGTCTTTGAGATAACATGACCCAAGAAGTGAATTCGGTCCATAAAAAAGTGGCATTTTGAGAGCTTAGCATATAAATAATGCTCTCTCAGTGTACTCAAAAAGACCTCAAGATGGGTGTCATGGTCATGTCTAGTGTGATAGTACACCAAGATATCATCCATGAACACCACCATGAAGAAATCCAAGTATGGATGGAACACTCGGTTCATCAGTTCCATGAAAACTGCAGGCATGTTCGTGAGACCGAACGGCATAACCACATACTCATATAGACCATACCTACTCCAAAAGGCTATAAGAGGTATATCAGATGGTCTAACGTGCAAATCATGGTAACCAGATCTCAAGTCAATCTTTGAGAACACCCGGGCTCCTCAAAGTTGATCAAAGAGATCATCAATCCTCGGCAAGGGATATTGGTTCTTGATCGTCAACTGGTTCAGCTTCCGATAATCCACACAAAGTCATAGGTTACCGTCCGCCTTCTTCGCAAACAGGATAGGTGAACCCCAAGGAGAAGTACTGGGTAAGATGAGACCCTTTTCCTGTAACTCCTCCAACTACTTATTGAGCTCCTGCAACTCTGGTGTAGCCATACTATAAGGAGGAATAGACACCAGTGTCACTCCTGGAATGAGCTCAATAGAAAATTCTACCTCTCGCTCCGGAGGCAAACCTGAAAATTACTCTGTAAAGACATATCTGAAACGATCCACCATTGGAGGAAAGTCCATCTGTGAAGTCCCCTGGTCATCCAGATATAGACTAGAAATCCGGGTTGTAACTCCTCCCAACCCATGATGCTCGAGTCCTGCTCTGCTCGCATGGACATCTCATTCACCCTTGTGAAGAAACGATCTACCCTCTGGTGACATGAAACTCACCCTATGCCGATAACAATCAACAAATACCTAGAAGGGAACTAACCAGTCCATTCTGAGAATGAAATCATAACCTGTCATCTCTATGACATTAAGGTCCCATAAGAAGTGACACCTAGCAACCTTAAGAGGGCACTTCTTGCACTGACGTACACCAGTCGTTCTAGCCCCCAACGGAGTGTCTAACGTCATGATAATAGTAGAAGAAAAGATACAGAGCCCAAGGATCTCCACAACAGCAACATATACAAAGTTATGAGAATCCCCTGTATCAAAAAGAGCAGAATCTAAAACTGAGGCAAATAGGATTGTACCTCGAACTGTAGAGGGTTTGGGATCCTGCTCTTGCTAGGTCTGCTCCACTGCAAAAGTATGACCTGCATCGCGACCTTGTGACCCTGCCTGACCACTTTGAGCTACTCCACCCTGTTTTTGCTGAAATCCTGGTGACTGACTACCACGGCTGTGACCTCCACCTCAGCCTAAATGGCCAGAAGAACTTCCCAAACTGATGAGAAACTGGTGTCACGGCTCCTGTATGAGGAGTCATAGAAGAACCTATGTCACCAGCTGATTGTTAGAAGATCTAATAGAAACTCTGAATATTACCCATCTTGCCACAAGATTGGAACTCCACTGGGTCTCTCAGGAAATGTGGCCTCGTATGTCTGCTCTTCCCGCACTAGTAGCACACCACCTGGCTACTAGAAGAAGCATCTCACCTACTTGGATCACCGCACAAAGACCCCCTGCGGTACTTCCTGTTGTCAATATGAGGGATACTAACTCTGGATGTCCAACCACCCTGGATCACAACTCTATAATCCCTCAAACTGCGCCCTGTGATCAGCGCCTGGTTGACTATAGAAGTGATGGAAGTCAACCTGATGATGTTCACCTGCGATTGGATGTTGTGCCTCAGACCATCCTCAAAATTCCTTACTAGGAATAACTCATCACCTCCTTGAATAGGAATGAAGCATTGCATCTCAGTGAAGTGAGAAGAATACTCTATAATGAAAAGAGAACCCTTCTCGAGACTCATGAACTCTTGGGCTCGATCGGCCCTCAAGGTTTCCGGATAGAAGTAATCATAGAAGGCACGTTGGAACTCATCCCAGGCCATGACCTACTGGTGTCCCGCCTATGAGATCCCATCCCACCATCTCTTGGTGGAATCTCGAAGCATGTAGGTAGTGAGCTTCACCCTCCTCTCTGGAGGCATCTCCAGATGCTCAAAGATTGAAAGCATGGCTTCTAACCATGACTCTACAGTCAGTGGTCCTCCTTCCCCTATGAAGGTGGGAGGATGATGTTTCTAGAAAATACACATCATCTCTCCTATAGACGGGTCAGGATGCAGTACTCCATGGAAGGTCTGTATGAACCTCATAAAGCCTTCTCGGAACTGTGCATTAGCACTTGTGTCCAGAATGACAGTTGGTGCCAAAACTGGCAAAATTGGAGGATCTGCTGGAAGTCTCTGATCAGCCATGTTCGGTGTCTGATCATTGCCTTGCAACTCGCGTACAACCAGAGGACATATCAGTGGCATGAATTTGTAAGGTCAAATGCACACCTTTGATCAATATTATCAAGGACTAAAAACTGGAATGGTAAGAAGGGAACAGGAGAAAGAAATCATTCAAGTTTTACAAAACATGGATACATGGCGTGTATACTTAACTACACGGCGTGTTCCCTTAATCCTTTCACATGGGTGTGTACTTCTTCCAAAACTGGTCGCATAACACCCCAAACACACAGAGTGTTATCCTAGCACATGACCTATACTTTAATCCTCAACCCCTGCCTGAGTCCTTATGCGCGACTAAGCTACACAATTCTACTAGAACAAGACTACATGGCGTGTTTGTGCCAAACACGGCGTGTACTAGATGAGATTCACTGAACCATGTCTCTGTCCACATGGACAGTGACACGGTTAGATACTACACAGCGTGTATATAGAGTACACGGCATGTACTTAAGAAAAACAGTTTCTTCCCGAATAGAAGAACACATGGCATGTATTCAAAACTACACAGCATGTATTCTGGGTTTTTCCAGACAGTAATCCTCATAAACTACTCTGGAATCCCAGAAAACACTGAAACGAACATTAAAGTGCCAAATTCTGATCTTTGAGGGCTCATACTCCCCACGAATCAAAGATTGGCATCTTTTACATGTCATATACAAGAAAATAAGGCAATGATTCACCAAATTCCGATCCATGAGGGCCCATAACACCTCAAGAACCAAAGTTTGACATTCATTCAAACAAAACCCAACAAAAATAAAAACCCTATCAAACAGAAGGTACTTTATCAAGGAATCTATCACAACAGCATGCATATCTAGTACAACATCTATCACAACAACATGTAATCACTAATGCACCCTAAATGTCATGGCCAGAATGCATGACATGTGATTTCTAGTAAGTGCCTATATGATGCATGAGATAGCATACCCTCATCTCATCGAGTTGCAATAGAAATAAAACCTCAATAATATCAACAATAATAGCACAAAGAATGTGAATCACCCAACGATGAAATCAAATCAACTGTAAAATTGCAAAACCAGAAAATTGCAATAAACGAGGTAAATTGGCTTTTCCCTATACAAGGGTTAGCTACTCCTGGGCACATCTTATTACCAAGTACCTATTCATGTCAAATCCCTGACTATAGGCTCCAAACAATAAGTCAAGAAGAAAAAAATTCCTCTGATACCACTTTGTAACATCCTGGTTTCAGAAGCCGCCCAGAGGCGCCCTGTACCCAGTTGGTCACATGGCCTCAAGCGCATTTCCCCTAATGCCAGAGGCTGCTAACTAGCAGCGAGGACCTTGGGTGTGATAGTGGGAAAACTATGCACTCATTGGTAGAGTAACACGGTGGAAGAGAAATAAATAACAATATCGGAAGCAGTAATAATGGCATAAAACAGTAAACAGTGGAAGACTGAAGGTAATAAGCAGCTGGAGCACATATATAATGATGCATGATACTTATGTCTATGAAAGCATCCAAACATGTCACAATGCTGAAATAATGTACTAAACCAAAGTATGAAAGAAAATAGTAAACAACTCCTCAATGTCGCAAGTATCATCTTGGTCTCATGCTCTCCAACTCCAAAGCAGTCAAGTACCTAAAGTAGAAGGGCGCTTTCCCTTATCTATACCTGCAACAATATAATATGTTTGGGCCCAAAAGCATGACCCAAATAGGGTGTGAGACTAAATCCTAGTAGGAAACCACCAAGTGATCTCTTCCTAATAGTCAGTGAATATATATATATATATATATATATATATGGCATGCAATAAGCAAAAGAAGCAGTAAACAAGGAAGTACTCAATAGTAAACATTCCTATATTTTCAAAGCATTCAAACACCACATATCAAGTAATAAGATGATCACAAATAGGTAACCCTCTGGGATGCACTCATAGCCTAATCCCCTCGGGTCCTACCTAGAAAACACAAGAAACCCTCTGGGAAGTACACACAGTCTAACCTCTCTGGTTCAGCTTTAACACAGACTCTCTGAGGAAGCACTCACCGTCAATTCCCCCTATAGTCTTGTATCGGTAACTAAAAGGTGCTCTTGGGAATCACTTATGTATCATTCCCCATGTGGCCCATGTCTAGTAACTACAGACACTTTGAGTAAGCACTTACTTCAATTCCCTTTGTGGTCTCACATCATACAATAAAAATAGACACTCTGGAGAAGCTCTTACGTCCATTCTCCCTATGGTCTACTACACCAGGTTCTCACGGCCCTGTGTAAGTCAAATTAGAATAGAAATACAAAGATACCAAAGTAAATGTCAAGAACTACTTGGATAACCAGTCTATGGCATAAAAAAAAGTCAGATAAACAATCACTCCATCCTAACAATACTAGGAATGGGAACAAACAAGGCAGCCTAACTGGCTAAGCAAGACCAAACGGTTATAACCAAAACATGCATGGGAAAAAATTTCCAAAGCATATAAATTAACCCTATTCACATTTAATTAACCTCTAATCAAGCATACAAGAATAGTAGGAAATTAACAGGGCTAAAACAGTAAACACGTAATACCCCAATCAAGGGTATTGGGAACTTTTGCACATAAAATTCAAATACTATCTACAGAAAGGCACAAACCACCTACCTCGGTGTTTTAGGATCGTTATATGTGAACCTCAATCCTTGAATCTCCCAAGAATGCCGTAGATCTATAAAAATTCTCAAAAAGTTCAATTTTAGATAACTTGAGAAATATGAGGAATCGGGAAACGAAGATCTAGCAGAAGGAAGAGCTTACCATGGCGATCCCAACGCAATCGACGGTGATTGATTCAGAGAATAAACGCTCAATCGGGGGCTCGGGGAAATATAGTGGCTATACGATTTCTCCTAGATGAGACAAACCTAGAAGGAGGTGTTTCTATCCATCATACGCGACCCCAGTATGTTTAATGAAAAAAAGAAAGTATGCAGTGTGTACTTTAGAATTACACGGTGTGTACTTGCCTTTATCGGCCCCTACATTAGGTGGTCTCTAGGTCACCACACATGGCTGTGTGGATGGACATGACATATCCAGCACCTGGCTACCTGTGGTAACCAATTACACGACATGTACTTTTAAAGTACACAGTGTGTACTTAAGAAATTTCCAGAAAACTCCTCTTTTTCCTCAAAAACACCAGAAAAAGGAAAACATACCTGAAAAGAAGATTTATATTTTTACATTTTTGGTATATTTATACTATCAATTTACAAACCATTTTAATTTCAATAAACAAATGGTTTAGAAACCATTGGTATAGGAAATTTTTTCGATATTTTCCCAAAATTGTTGGTATAGCCCAATACCAATGAGGTTATTCCCAACAGTTTATGAAATCATTGGTATATGATATACCAATGGTTTTATAGCCTAACTATAAATTTGAAACTATTGGTATAACCCTTTTTCCAATAGTGATTCTATGTAATCTCACCTTTTTATTACATAACTTTTCATTACATTGTACAAATAGAGGATCTTTTAAAGTTTAGTTTCTTGGAAAAAAAGGTGAATAATGCATGAAAACATAACAAAATATTCTAATACACTTGAAAGAGTTCTTAAAAGGTTAATACTAATTACATTTAATTCATATCATAATCTAGGTATATACATCAAAGGAAAGGGTGAGCATAATCCCTAGTAAGGGAAATCAAGAGAAATAATTTACATATGATCTTGGGGGGAATCAATAAGAACTTGAGGAATATCATTATGGCATGAGAAAGGGAAAACCTAAGGAAAATCATAAAAAGAACATGATTCATAACATGATAATTTGGATATAAAATTTAAATGATACATTCATAAGCATATCACCAAGGTATGTCATCGAGGTGTCATAAAAATTACCTAGGTTATTCACCAAGGTATCGCAAAACATGTCATCTCTAAAGATTAAATTCTTTACCCAATGTATTGGATTGATATCAAGGAAAACCATTCAAATATATTAGTTAATGTGAAACACATAAATCATAATCAAAAATTTAATAAATAACCCATGGAGAATAAAAGAAATGAGTTTCATATCAAAATCATGGCATTTTAAAAAGTGCTTAAAGACATGATTATTATGTCATTTTTAACCCACGAAAAAGGAATGTGGGTTTCATGTATGTTAAATACCCAAATAAAATAAATCATTTTTACATCTAGGTGAATAAACCTAGAAAATAAAGAGGTTTTTTTATTCACAAAAGGAAAATAAAAGAGAATTTCATGAGGACAAAAGAGAAATTTTGAAAAGTAAATTTGGCAACATAACGGGTATAAAATGTGGTTTTAGAAAAGGGTAAAAAGAGATGGGATAGAGGTATACTATTATTAAAACATAATTTTGAAGTATTGTAATGAATAAAAATTAAATAATAGAGATTGACCATAATATTCAGAATACATATACAAAAAGAGGTTCTTGAAACAAAGAGAAAAGAAGGATATTTCCCTTACCTTAAAGAGTTGTTCCTAAAACTTGAGGATTGGGACCTTGGAGGGATTAAGGAGACCTTTTGAGGACTCCTTGGGAGGTAAAAATATCATATATTCATGTATGATGGATTTATAGTGAGATTAAATGGAGAAATGGGTGGGTATTTATAGAAAAAGTGGGGGATTTTTTTATTAATTTCCAAATATAGGCCTTGAAAATCTAAGTTGTGGAAAATGAAAAACCATGATTTTGCCCATTGTTTTAGACCCTTGGGTAATATTTTATGTTATTTTAATCCAAAATAGTTGATAATAATTTTATATTGATTATTTTTTCCATGGAAATGTAAAGTTTCCACAAAAATAATGTTTTTAATGTTAAAGTTTCCATTTTAGACTTTGGAAAGTAAATTATAGATTTGGAAATTGATTAAAATCTATTAAAATAATTGATATTAATAAAAATAAAATATTATTGAGTTTTTTATTGTGTTTATATAATTATTACATTATTATGTCATAATTATTAAGTCATTAAACATACTGAAAAACTCAAACTGTATTTTTACTATTCGCGAAAAAATAAAGTATTTCTGAAAATTCTCATAAATTCACCCTAACATAATTTTGGAATGATGATTTCAAAAATGATATTTATTTTATCATATTAATTCTATAAATATAATAATTCTAACATTTAAATATAAAAATCCGTATTTATTAAAAATAATAGCGGATTGAAAATGCATAGTAAAATTTATAACACTTGAAAAGAAAAATTATTTTATCATTTATATATAAATTAGAGAGTTTTTATCATAATATTTTGTTAAAATAATTATTATTAATAATATATTAGTTTATTATAAATATTTATATCTTTTTTGGAAAGTACAATTTATGTCTCAAAAATCAATTTATCAAATTTTATCTCAATTTTATTAAGTAAAACTATTATTAAAACAAAATTGATGGAATAAAAAATTTATTTATATAATGGAATTACACTTTAAGTAACTAGTTCCTCAAAACATAACCCCTTATAACACCCACATATGACCTAATTGTAAGTTTTGTGATAGTGATATATTCATGGGGCGACTCGGCTAACATCACCTAAGTAGTAATTTCCACTTACTTGAACTTCTCTCGTAGGCAATTTCGTTCTAGATTCACTTGTTAAAGCTTAGCTTGGTCTTGATCAAGAGAGAATCCTAGTAATGTTACCTCCCTCCCGAGCTCTGACAAATGGGTTTCATATGTCACGACTCTATTGGTTGATGCCATCATTCCTCCTTTCTGCATTAATTATTCTTTATCATTTCTACTTACAAATTATAATGTAAAAATTATTACCAAGAGTATAGTTTCCAACAGTCATATTGACCAACAGTCATATTTGAACAATATTCAAAAAACGTTCAAATCCTAATGGTCACATTTCCATGTATACTCACTTTATTATTAAAGATGTATGGTTTTTTTGTGTATGGTACAATATAACACACATTTTATCAGGAAACAAATATCATTTAAAAAAGTTTGGGTCGTTACATTCTTCCTCCCTCGAGGAGAAATTTTTTCCCCAAAATTTCAACTCATTTTCACAGTTGAAAAAAGGTGTGGGTGCTTCTATCTCATTACCTCCTCTGATTCCCACGTTGCTTCTTTATATATATGGTTCCTCCACAACACTTTGACAAGGTGGGTAGTCTTATTGTGTAGAACTTTTTTCTCTATGGTCTAAGATCTCCACCCATTGTTCCTCGTAAGAGAGTTCATGTTCCAATTGCATCATCTCAGTATTCAGTACATGTGAGGGATCAAGTATGTACTTACTCAAGAGATATATATGAAATACATCATGAACTTGAGCTATATTTGGTGGAAGTGCAAGTCGATAGGCCACTACTTCTATACAATCAAGGATTTCATAGGGGCTAATGTACCTAGGGCTAAGCTTACCTTTCTTCCCAAACTACATGACTCTCTTCCATAGTGATATTCGAAGGAAAACTTTGTTTCCAATATCAAACTCCAAGTCCCTTCGATGATTGTCAGCATAACTCTTCTACCAACTTTGAGTAGTCTTAATGTGTTTTTGGATGGCATGAACCTTTTCTATCATCTCTTACACAAGATTAGACCCAAGAAGCTTTCTCTCACCAACTTCATCCCAACATGTAGGAGTTCTACATCGCTTCCCATGTAGAGCTTCATAGGGTGCCATTTGAATACTCAAATGGAATCTATTATTATATGAGAACTCAACTAATGAGATATGTTGATCTCATCCACCTTTAAATTCCATTGATCATGTTCTCAATATGTCCTTGAGTGTCTGAATAGTCCTTTTAGATTGGCCATCAGTTTGGGGGTGATAGGTCATAATAAAATTCAATTCAGTATTCATATTATACAAAATATTTCTCCATAATTTTGATGTGAACCTTGGATCATGATTAGAAATGATAGAAATTGGTTCCCCATACAACCTCATCACTTCCTTTATGTAAATATTGGTAAGTTTTTCAAGAGATAAATCTTACCAAATAGTGATGAAATGGGAATTCTTTATGAGAAGATCCACTATAACCCATATCACATTGTTTCCTTTGGATGTTCTTGGGAGACCAGTGAAAAGGTTCATAGTGATATTGTCCCACTTCCATTTTTTTTAAAGGTTGGGGCCAAAGCCTCATTTATTATTAAATCAAAGTAAAGACCTCTTTAACTGGGTAGAGGGAGACCCATTACATAGCCTAAAGGCCCAGTAGGCATTTAGCTCATTACATGGCCCATAGGCCCAATTTTTTGGCCCAAGGCCCATTCTGTGAATATTAATGCTACAGTACCCATCTGTTATAGTACCCATCACCGCTATAGTGCTCTACTGCTGCTATAATGACCTGCTGCCACTATAGTGCCCGTCGTTACTATAGTGTCGCCGCTGCTATAGTACGCTATAGTACTACTATAGTAACTTGTGCCTAATGGGTTTTGAACCCCCATTTTTCATGTAGGATTATGGGGTGCTTACCACTAATCCAAACCCCAACTACATATTGTCCCACTTCCATGTTCTTATGGGTAGTGGTTGTAATACCCCTTTAGGAAGTTGTCTCTCTGCCTTCACTTATTAACACACCAATCACCTTGTAGTATAGTCGTCAATCTCCCTTTTCATGTTATCCCACCAATAATGATCACAAAGGTCCCTATACATTTTAGTGCTTCCAGGATGTATAGAGAATGTAGAGATATGAGCTTCATCCATCATTTTCTTCTTTATTTCCAAAATAGATGGAACACATAGCCTTGTAAAAAATTCTAGTACAACTTCTTGATCTATGTTGAACTCGGAAAAATTCACATTTTTCACATCCTCTATCTTATTTTGTAATAAAAGATATTCTATTTTATCTTTCTTGAACTTTTTTAGTAATGATGGTTGAGAAATAATTTGGGATAGTTTTAATGATTTCCCTTACCTTATGATTCCCATGTCTAGTTTTACTAGGTATTTGATCAAAGGATCTCCTTGAATCCCCATCATTGTCATCACAACAGGGTCTTTCCTACTTAATGCATCAATGACTTTGTTTTCTATTTCGGGGTGATAATGAATTGAACATTCATAGTCTTTAAGAAGTTCCAACCATCTCCTCTGTCTCATGTTCAATTCCTTTTGCATGAAAATATACTTCAAACTTTGATGGTCTATGTATATATCTCATTTCTCCCCATAAAGATAATGTCTACATATCTTCATAGTAAAAATAATCTCAGCTAGTTCAAGGTCAGGCGTAGGATAATTCTGCTCATGAGGTTTCAACTATCGAGATTCATAAACAATCACATTTTCATTTTTCATGAGGATACACCCAATACATTTCAGAGATACATCGCTAAAAATAATGAATCCTTCTCCGATAGAGGGTAGAGATAAAATAGGTGCAGTAATCAATCTATTATATAGCTCTTGGAAACTTTATTCACACTCGTTTTTCTAGATGAACTTGTCCTCTTTTTAAGTTAACTCGGTTAGTGTATTAGAAATTCATGAAAAGTTTTTCACAAACCTACTATAATATCAAATTAAACCAAGTAAACTATGAATCTTAGTTACTATTGTAGGATGAGGCCACTCCTCCACAACCTTTGTCTTGGGAGGGTCAACTGAGATTCCTTCATTGGTTACAATGTGCCCTAAGAAAGAAACTTTTTGTAACCAAAATTCACATTTTTTTAACTTTCAAAATAGCCTCTCTTTCATCAGGGTTTTCAATATAACCCTTATATGATCCTCATGTTCCTCAAAACATTTGGAATATATCATAATATCATCAATAAAAACTACCAAAAATTTATCAAGGTAGTCCTTAAAGACTCTATTCATCAAATCCATAAATATAATAGATGAATTATTCTAGTCTAAGGCCATAATAACAAACTCATAATTCCCATATCTTGATCATAAGGCAATCTTTGGAATATCTTCTTTCTTCACCATCAATTAATGATAACCAGATCGAAGATCAATCTTGGAGAAGAATTGATCCCAACAAAGTTGGTCAAATAAATCATCAATCCTTAGGATAGGGTACTTGTTCTTTATTGTTATCCCGTTAAGTTATCTATAATCAATGCATAGTCACATTGATATATCCTTATTCTTCACAAATAGAATAAGTGCTTACCAAGGAGACACACTTGGTCAGACAAATCCCTTCTCCAAAAGATCTTGGAATTGTTTCTTTAATTCCTTCAACTCCTCATTTTCCATTCTATATGGGGTCTTTTATATCAGCTTGGATCTAGGCATGAGTCCATTTAAGAACTCTACCTCTCTTTTAAGGGGAGGTCCAGGTAACTCCTAAGGAAACATGTCAATGTATTCTTACATGATGGGGGTATTTTATATTCGTATACTTTCATTTCCTTCTTAATATTCATTGATCATTTTCATAAAGAAGGTTATGGGAGGTGCTTTTAGACAAATCTTAGGTTGAGATATCTCTCCTTTGAAAACAATTTTATGTTTTCTATTCAAGACTACTGATATTTCCTAACTTCTACATTTGATCTTAGTATTATACTTTGATAATCAGTCCATCCTTAATATAGTGTCAAATTCCAGCATGGGAATGACTACTAGATTTGTGATGAGATTGTGCTCACCAAAGTGAATACTAGAGTTTCTATACACTATTGATGCTTGGATAACCCCTCTAGGATTCTTGACTAATAACTCTGATTTTAGTAGTTTAGGGATTGATTCTATATTCTTTGCAAACTTGGAGGAAATAAAGGAATGTGTAAAACCATAATCAAACAAAGTACTTTCTAGCTTTGAGAGAATAATTAGAGTACCTTCTACCACATCATTTAGAGCTTCAAATTCATACATCATGATAGAAAAATATTTTCCTTTCTCTCTTGGCCTATATTGAGGTTGATGGTGATTTCTATAACAACCCTGGTCTTTATTACACATTTAAACATAATTTATTACATAAAATTAAAGTTAATACAACTTATAAGATCAAGAGGTTTAGTGTCTTAGGGGCTTAGGAACATTACATAACAACTTAAAATATTAAATACACATCTTTATTAAAAACTTATTTTACATGACCACAACATTCCTTTGTACTTAGCATTGCATGGGATAACCTGAGGACATACATAAGAAAAGGGTGATCTATAAAGCTCAGTAAGGGAATAAGCATGGAATAACATGAATAAGAGAATACATGTTAGTCAATAGTCATATCAATAGAGAACAAAAGAAATATGAACATAAAGGCATGATATATCATGATATTCATAATGTGGAAATGTGGAAACAACATACAACATGATATTAGCATGATCCAAGGATCATTACACATGGATTAGCATGAGTAAACCCGCATTACACGTGAATTAGCATTAGTAAACCCTCATTGCATGAGTAAACCATCATGATTAAGTTATTGGATCTCATCTTGGGATTGGTCTAGGGAAAATCCTAGAAATGTTATCTCCCTTAGAAGCTCCGATAAATGGGATTCATAGGGTATAATCCTATTGGTTGAGGCCATCACTTCTTTTATCTGTACCAAAAGGATTTGTTAAAACCCTATATTTATACTACTCATGTGATCACTTTTTAACGGCTATATTATCAATGGTAAGGATACTTAACGTCCATTTAAATCCAATTGTATATAATAAAACAAAAGGAGTGCATGTTTTTTCTATATCCATAAGACATTTAATTGAAAGAAATGGAATTTTATTCATAAATTTTAGGGTCATTACAACCTTCCCCCCTTAAGAAATTTCACCCTTGAAATTTCCACACTAAAATATATGAGGGTAACTCTACTTCATCACCTCCTCCAGTTCCCACGTCACTTCTTCAAATTTGTGGTTTCTCTACAACACTTTGACGAGGGGTATTATCTTATTTAGTAAAACTTTTTCTCTATGATCTAAGATCTTCATCGGATTCTATTCATAGGAGAGGTCATTCTCTAATGGTACCACCTCTGGATTTAGTACATGTTATGGGTATGGTATGTACTTCCTTAAGAGTGATACATGGAATACATCATGTACTTAAGATAAGTTTAGTGAGAGTGCTAGTCGATAGGCCACTGCTCTGATGCGATCAATGATATCAAAAGGGTTGATGTAACTTAGAATAAGATTTCCCTTCTTCCCAAATCTCATCACTCTCTTCCATGGAGATATTTATAGGAATACTATGTCTCCAACATCAAACTATATCTCTATTCAATGATTGTTATCATATCTATTTTGTCGACTCTGGGTAGCTTTGATGTGTTGTTGGATGGTCTTAACCTTCTCCACCATTTCTTCAACCATTTCTAGACCTAGAAGTTTTCATTCCCCAACTTTATCCCAACATTTTGTTTTTCTTCACCTCTTCCCATAAAGGGATTCATAAGGAGTCATTTGGATGATTGAGTGGAAATTGTTGTTGTAAGAGAACTCCACCAAAGGAAGATGTTGGTCCCATCAGCCTTTGAAGTCCATTGAGCAAGATATCAACATGTCCTCAAGTGTTTGGATTGTCTGCTCAGATTTTCCATCAGTTTGATGGTGATAATCGGTACTGAAGTCCAACTCTGTGTTTAGAGCATATTGGATACTTTTCCAAAACTTAGAGGTGAATCTTGGATCTCGATCGAACACAATCGATAGTGGTACTCCATACAGCCTTACCACTTCTTTGATATATATCTGTTTCAGTTGATCTAGTGAGAAATTCTCTAGAATTGCAATGAATTATGCAGTCTTTTTAATATGATCCACAACAACCCAATTAATATTGTTTCCTTTGGATGTATTTGGAAGTCCGGTGACAAATTCCATGGTGATGTTTTCTCATTTCTATGTTGGTATGGGTAATGGTTTCATCATCCCCTTAGACTTCTACCTCTCAGCATTCACTTTCTAACATACCAAGCACTTTGATGTATATTTAGAAATCTTCTTATTCATGTTATCCCACCAATATTGCTCCCATAGATCTTGATACGTCTTCATGTTTCCTGGGTGAATGGAGAAATTTGAACAATGTGCATCATCCAAAAGTTCTTTCTTTAACTCCAGATTTGATGGAACACATAGTATTGACCCAAATATCACAATTAATTCTTTATTAAAATTTAACTCTAAGGATTTCCCTTTTATTATAGCTTTCACTTTCTTTTGAATTCCCACATCAACTTTTTGAGCATCCTTTAACGTCACTAGAAGAGGCGGTTGAGAAATCATTTGTGAAAGGATTGATGATGTTTTCTTCTTTATGATTATCATGTCCATCTTCATCAAATATAATAATATTAGATCCTTTTCAATTATCATCAATGATATAATCAATGGGTCATTTCTACTTAGAGCATATGCCACCTTGTTTGCTTTCCCAGGGTGGTAATGGATTGAGAAGTTATAATCTTGGATGAGCTCTAACCATCTTTGTTGGTGCATATTCATCTCTTTATATGTGAATATATATTTGAGACTTTTTTTATCCATATATATTTCACACTTATCCCTAAAGAAATAACGCCACTATATTTTCAATGAAAAGATCATAGCTACCGACTCCAAATCATGTGTGGGATAGTTTTGGTCGTGAATTTTCAAATGTCTTGAGGCATAGGCAATGACTTTTTCATTCTTCATCAACACACAACCCATGCCCTTCTTTGAAGCATTGCTGAAGATTACGAAAAGATCCCCACTTGTGGGTAGTGTGAGCACATGGGAAGTGACAAGCCTCTTCTTCAACTCCATGAAGCTTTCTTCACATTCATCATTCTGAGAAAACTTGACTCCCTTCTGAGTTGTCTTGGTAAGAGGGTTTTACAAACGTGAAAAATTTCTCACAAATCAGTGATAATATCCAACTAACCCCAGGAATATATGGATATCCATCACAGATGTTGGCCTCAGTCATTCCTCAATTGTTATTGTTTTGTAAGGATCCACAGATATCTCATTACTTATGATGATATGCTCTAATAATGAGACTTCCTTCAACTAAGACTCACACTTTTTGTACTTTTCATAGAGATTATCCTTTCACAAGGACTCTAGCATAGTTCTTAGATGCTCTTCATGCTCCTCCTTGGTTTTCGAGTATATTAGAATATCATCTATAAATACTATCACAAATTTGTCTAGGTAATCTCTAAAGACTCTATTCATAAAGTCCATAAAGATTTTTGGAGCATTAGTGAGTCTGAATGGCATCAGTATGAACTCATAATACTCGTACCTCATACAAAAAGTAGTCTTGGGGATATCCTCCTTCTTAACTTGGTAATATATCGACCATAGATCCACCTTGGAAAAGTATTGTGCTCCATATAGTTGATCGAAAAAGTAATCAACTCATGTAAAATGATACTTGTTCTTTATCATGATTTTGTTGAGCTCATGATAATCAATGAAAAGGTGCATTAACTCATCCTTCTTCTTGATGAAGAGGACCGGTGCACCCCATGGTGAAGCACTTGGACGTATAAACCCTTTATCCAGATTCTTCTATAGTTATTTATTTAGATCTTCAATCTCCACAACAAACATTATATATGGAGTCTTGGATATTGGAAATTTCTTAAGTATAATATCAATTAAGAATTCAACATCTCTTCTAGGAGAAAGACCATACAATTCCTCAGGAATACATTAGTGAATTCCCTCACAATAGGCATGTCTTCGAGGATGGTTCTTTCCTTAGACTCAATCATCTGAGAAAGATATGCATGCTCATAGGGCCGTAATATTCATGCTTGAGATGATGGTACTAAATAATATTCATCCTCCTCCTTTCACTTGCATAGAATCAGGGGTCAATTCACCATATAGAGAGTAATTTCCCTCTCATGGAAATTTATGTTGGCTCTATATAGGGAAAGCTAATCCATGCCAATAATTGCATCAAATTCCACCAGATGGAGTATGATGAGGTTCTCATGGAAGTTCAAACCACAAATTGTGATAGGGGAGTTATATACCTAGGATGAAATAATTTCCCTATTTTCTATTTTCACAGACATCTCTACTTTTATGATTTGTGGTGATGTTTGGATTGTTCTACTAAACTTTCAGGATATAAAAGAATTTGTAGAACTATGGATGATAACCCTACCTTTCACTTTTTGATTCTAATTATACTTTATCTAATATAGACTTAGGTATGAGTATCTTAAACTATTAAACACATAAAGGGTAATCCATTGACATTTAAGGGATAACTTATAAATTACATTTACTTCCTTAACTTATGAGTTTCTAGGCTTCATTCTAAGTTATCCATGATCTAATTCCTAACATATATTATTATGGAAATTTTTTTATTCCCTTAATAATGTTTTGTATTGAGCATATGAATTTACCAAAGCATATCCCCAAAAAGTGTTGAACCAAGAGTGCAGAAAGGCCCGTTTTCATGCATCATTTTTCATTTGAGTCTAGCTCAAAGTGGTGTTTTCAGGTTTTACCCCTAGATACATTTGTGCCAGAGCTACCTCTACTTGTTCGTATCTAAATAGGGGTTTATTTTCTTAATAAACCACTTACTTTATACTCACCAAAATTTAGAGATTATTTTATTATACTTATTCTTATCCCTAAGGCTTTCACTAGATTTTTCTAATCCTAATCCCAAAAATAACTAAACATTTCCTATGATACCAACTATAACAACCTTGATCTTTATTACTAATTTAAACATGATTTATTATATAAAATTTGACTTAATACAACTTAGAAGATTGAGAGGTATAGTGTCTTCGGGGCTTAGGAACATTGAATAACAACTTAAAACATGAAATATGTATCTTTATTGAAAACTTATTTTACATGACCATAACATTCTTTTGTACTTAGCATTGCATGGGATAACCTAAGGACAAACATAAGAAAAAGGTGATCTATAAAGCCCAATAAGGGAATAAACATTTCATAACATGAAGAATAAAATACATTTAAGTCAATAGGAATATCAATGGAGTGAAAAAGAAACATGAACATTAAGGCATGATATATCATGATATTCATAACATGGAAATGTGGCAACAACATACAACATGATATTAGCATGAGCCAAGGCTCATTGCACATGAATTAGCATGATTAAATCCTCATTGAACATGAATTAGTATGAGTAAACTCTCATTTAACATGAATTAGCATGATTAAACTCTCATTTCGCATGGCATATTATGATACTAAACATTATTTAATGCATTGGAACACTATTAGGGCGCACCCTTCATAATGATTTCAATCTCACGTTTAAGTGTGCCACATAAATCATATAACATGGATTCATTCAACATCATAAGTTATTACAAGGAAAATGAATGTTTAATACATAAATTTAAGTCCCTAATCAATAAGTACATGATCATAAAGGTGAATACCCTTGATAGAGAAATGGGTATGGTATTCACTACATGATGATTTTTGGCATGGAAAATTATGGTGCAATTTTGGCAGCATAACGACGTCAAATAGAAATTCATAAAATGCGTTGATGAGAGAAGAAGGGGTTTATCATCATTTATAAATGAAATTAATAGTAAGGGGATCATGGAACATAATATTCCAACATATGAAATGGAATTTAGATGCATAATATAAAAGAAGTGCTTGAGAAGAGAGAAATCCCTTATGGAATTTTGGCATAGTAACGGGTGTACACAGGAGGAATTAATGAGAGAGAAAGGGGTCTATCATCATTAAAAACTAACAAGGTAAGTATGGGGGAGGTTCAAAAACATACCCCATCATTTTTAATTGAAAATAAAAGGGTGTAACAATATAAGGAAACTTGGATAAAAATGAGAAAGAAAGGAACCCTTACTTGGATGTGTGATCCCAAAAGCTTGGGAGAGGATTATTAGGAGATTGGGGAACCTTGGGAGGACTCTAGGTAGTATAGAGTATAGTTTTAACGAGCTTCAAGGAGTTTTAGTGAAGAGGAATGAGTGTTTGGGTGGGTTTATATAAGAAAGGTGGGGGAATTCTTTATTATTTTGGTTTTGGACACTATACACTAAAATATTCAAAACCACAAACCATATCATAGTTTTTTTCCATGGTTTATAGAAAATAGGATTGGTATACATTATTTTATAAGGCTAAGTGCTGAATATATTAAAATATTTCTCTTTCTTATGTGGAGGTGAGTCATACTTTCAAGGAAATGATTTTAAAAATCTTAAAATATATTATAGGTCTTGGAAGATTCACTAAGGCTTTATAAAATAAATAAAATAAACTTAAAATTACATTATTTTAAAGTTAAAACATATATTTGGCCTAATATCCCTTTTATGTTATTTTATTATATCACTATTGGGTCATTATGATGTCATAAAACACATTATATATTTATACGGTATTTAATTTTTACAAAAAAAATCCACTATCTCATAAAACTATGAAAAATTAATCATTGGATAATTTTGACATCATGATTCTAAAAATAATATTAATTTTATATAAATAATTTTCTAAATATGTGAATTTTAACTTTTAAAATAAAACTGACATTTATTGGAAATTGAAAAGTTTTGAAAAAAAATAGTTTTCAAACCTTAATAAAAGTTACTTTTGACTTCATAAAAATTATATGATCATTAATATTTAATAAATTTAATTTAATAATAATATTTTATTAAAATATTTTTTATTTCAAAAATATATTAAATCATCAAAATATATTCCTTAATTTAATTCGAATATTAACCAAAAATATTATTTGTGCTTTTAGAAAATCATTTACAAAGTAACAATAATAGAATGAAAGTATATTCATTATTCTATAAAAAAATAATTCTAGGTTCTTGATACATATCCATTTATTACATCAGCATACGCCCTAAGAGTAAGATGTGCGATGGTGGGGCTTTCTTGGGGTCATTCGGTGAACATGGTTTGGAACATGATCTCGATAAGCTTGAACTTCTCATGTAAATGGTTTCGCTCATGCTTAAGTTATTTGATCTCGAATTGGGATTGGTCTAGGGAAAACCCCAAAAAAATTATCTCCCTCAAAATCTCCAAAAAAATGGGATTCATAGGGTACGATCCTATTGGTTGAGATCATCACTTCCTTTGTCTGTGCCAAAAGGATTTATTAAAAGCCTATATTTATATTAGTCATGTGATCACTATTCAATGACTATATTATCAATGGTAAGGATACTTAATGGTCATTTAAATCCAATTGGATATAATAAAACAAAATTATTGCATGTGTTTTCTATATCCATAATACATTTAATTGAAAGAAAGGGAATTTTTTTCATAAATGTTTGGGTTGTTACAACTTCCCTCCATTATCTTCTAATTTGGACATTGATTGGAAAATTGTCCAAATTGTCCACACTTGAATAATTAGACTTCAGGCTAGGCCTAAACCATCTTCCCTTTGTTGTTAGTATTGAGAAGTTGAGGCTTCACCTCACTAAGACAGTTATGAGCAATATGACCATCTTTTTCACACTTGTAAAATTTCTCACTCTCAAGCAAGAAATTCCCCGAATGCTTCTTCCTGTATTTGCTACATGTGGGAAGTTTCACTTTCTTTCCTCCTCTTCTGTGATCAAGTTTCCTCCCTATGCTTGACTCCATTAATCTCTTATTTTCATCTGATCTATGGGACCACTGCATCTCTCCAAACTCCAGTTCAAACCTCATAGCACTCTATATTATCTCCTCATAGCTGTCATAGTCTCGATTGGATGGATTCTTCCGTAGATGGGGTCTTAGTCCATCAAAGAATATATTAATATTTCCATTAGGATCCATGACAAAGATAGAGAGGTAATGATAAAGTATTGTAAAGTCCATCTCATAGCTTCCCACAAATTTTTTTTCCTTCTACTTCCACTACTGGAAATTTTACATATCCCAACGGTTTCAAATCATTGGGAAAGGGCCTGAACCATTGGGATAGTCTATCCCAACGGTTTCTAGAACCGTTGGTGTGTTATCTGTTTTAGTAGCTCTATGCCAACGGTTCATTAGAAATTGTTGGTATAAGATGTCTGAATGTAATCTATGCCAATGGTTTAAGTAAAATCGTTGGTATATATGTCTACCAATGATTCTTAAACCATTAGTACAAATGTTGTCCATTATCTAACCTATTCCAACGGTTCAATGAAATCATTGGAATATATGTATACCAACAGTTTTTGAACCATTGGTATACATGAAGTATATGTTTTTTCTCAATGGTTTCATAAACCATTGGGATATATGTTGTCCACTAAAATCTTTACCAACGGTTCTTGGAAATTGTTGGTATATAGTTTCTACCACTCAAAGATATCAGCAACCTACATCCCTCCCAGCCTGCCTACATCCCTCCCAGCAGCCTGCATCCGCCTACATCCCTCCCAGCAGCCTGCCTGCATCCCTCCTAGTAGCCTGCATCCCTCCCAACAGCCTACCTGCATCCCTCCCAAAAACCTTCCTGCATCTCTCCCAACAGCTTGCATCCACCTGCATCCCTCTCAATAGCATGCCTGCATTCCTCCCAACATCCTACCTACAACCCTCTACAATTACTACCAATACACCACAGCAGCCAGCATCCCTCTGCAATTACCACTGTAAATACACCCTAGATTTCAAAATACAGCCAATATACACCCCACTTATATATGTATCTACATGGATCCCTCTACAATTAATTTGAACTACTATATGAGTTCAGATATTTATATCTACTTATGAATTCCCAATGCACAATTACCACATGAAAAATAATAGACAGAGAATAAGTATATAGTATTTTTACATGGTTTGATCAATGTGGGTATTTAATCCTTGGTGTGTTTGGGTAATGTCTGAGACTCATATATCCACTATATCACATAGGTTAATGCAAGTGGGTTATCTCCCAAAAATACTTTACTATCTCCCAATAGTTTTACAGTATCCTGATTAATTTACAGTCTCTCAATTTCACTCTTTATACTGGATATAGCCAGTTTATAATGGATCCTTCTTACAAACTCTTAAACACTATTTTCATACACAATAGAATATGTGCATAATATACAACAAGTAACACAATACACCATTAACAAGTATACCTGCATAATACATACAGAATTATGTATGAATTCATATAGAATTATGTATGAATTCATATAGAATTTTGTATGAATTAAATTCATCCAACAAATAATTCAAACATAAATTTTAATACCTCCAATTCTGTATTTAATTACCCTATACACACATACCGAATTAATACATAATTCATAAGGTAATTAAAACAAGTATACACATACAATAAGTATACCCATAGACCATTAACACATAATTTATAAGCTAAATAAATACATAAATAATTCAATTCAGAATTCAGGGGGTTGGGGGATGTTCAGGGGTTTGGGGTTTTGTCCAAGGGGGTGGGGGTGTCCGGGGGGATGGGGGTGTCCGGGGGGCTGTCCAGGGGGGTGGAGGCTATCAAGGGTTGTGGGGGGCTATCCATGGGGGGGGGGGGGGCTGTCCATGGGGGTGTCCAGGGGGTGGGGTGATGTCCATGGGGGGTTTCCAGGGGGTGGGGTGGTGTCTAGGGTGTTGGGGGTGTCCAGGGGGTAGGGTGGTGTCCAGGGTGGTGGGGGTGTTGTCCAGGGGGTGGTGTGGTGTTCAAGGGTTTGGGGGGGCTTCCAGGGGTTGGGGGGCTTTCTAGGGGTGGGGGTGTCTAGGGGGTGGGGGGTGTCCAGGGGGTGGGGTGGTGTCCAGTGGGGTGGGGGTGGTCCAGGGGTTGGGGATGTCCAACAGGGGTGGGGTGGTGTCCACGGGGGTGGGGGCTCTTCAGGGGGGTGGGGGCTATCCAGGGGGTGGGGCGGTCCACGGGGGTGGCAGGGTTGTCCAGGGGGTTGTGGTGTCCAGGGGGGTGGGTGGGGCTGTCCATGGGGGTGGGGTTATCCAGGGGGTAGGGGGTGTCCATGGGGGTGGACGAGGCTGTTCAGGGGGGTATGAGGTGTCCAGGGGGTGGGCGGGCTGTCCACAGTGGGGGGGGGGGGGGCTGTCCACGGGGGAGGGCTGTCCAGGGGGTGGGTGGGGCTGTCCAGGGGGTGGGAAGGGCTGTCCAGGGGGTAGGGGGTGTCCAGGGGGGGGTGAGCGGGGCTGTCTAGGGGGTTACGGGGTGTCTAGGGGGTGGGTGGGGCTGTCCAGGGGGTACGGGGTGTCCAGGGGGTGGGGGCTATCCACAGGGGGAGGGGTTGTCCAGGGGGTGGGCAGGCTGTCCACGGGGGTGGCAGGGTTATCCAAGGGGGTGGCGGGGGCTTGTCCAAGGAGGTACGGGGTGTCCAGGGGGGCTACCTAAGGGCCTCCCTCCCCAATAACTATGGGTGGGTAATGTATATAAAACTTTATCTAGGTATCATAAATTGAATTCTGACAGGACTGCGAACCGCCACGAGGTGTCGTCCTAGAGTGGGGCCAAATCACAGCATAATCGTGGCGTGACTGTGGCGTGACCGCGGCGTGACCGCGGCATGTTGGCCCGGTCCAACGACATCTGCAGGGAAGCATCTTCTGGCCAGGAGCGAAGGGAGCGGGAGGAGGTGGGGCAACATTTCGGCTGTCACCCCACCGGCAGAAATTGTGATAAGTCA